>CM042959.1:21904922-23341172 GCA_023678885.1 Pogostemon cablin
AGTGGAGGATGTGAGTCCCATAATCCAAAAAGGAAAATGGATAAATTAAGGATGGACAACCCAAAATAGTAAAATGAATAAATTGACCGTGGATAGAGGGAGTACTTTTTATTCGACTTAACACAAAGCATACCCTGCGTGACACCCTCACATAAATTTTTGCCAACAAATAATTTAGGATAGGTCTTGAGTGACCGCCTCACTAATTTCATATAGTGAGACGAATCTCAATTTACCCATTTAAATGAACTTAAATACGCCAACTAGCGTTCATGGGTGTAGGGGTGACAAGCGAAAATTTATTTTAATCCATACTACATATTTGCCACTAATCCAACTGTTATTCAAATTAGCGAAAGTTCGTTTTAATTGAAAATAATTGATTGTCGTTAATTTAGTTTATATACTGTAGAATTATTTTTTAAATTTATATAATATATATATATATATATATATATATATATATATATATATATATATATATATATATATATATATATATATATATATATATATAAATTTATTGATTGATGAAAAATATAACATTATTAATAAAGGACAGTATCCGATGAGATTATTTTACACTTTTTTAATTAGTTATTAATTCTTATTAAAGATGTTATCACTTTTTTTTAATAAAATGTACGTAATTACTTTTTATTTATAATATAATTTGTTAATGAAATAGTTCATTGTACTATAATCACCTTTCACTAATTAAATATCACTTTTTATTAAATCTAGATTTTTAGACGTGCGTTGCACGTTGCATGGACGTCATACTTTGTGATACTTTTTTCGTCTTCCAATAATTTTCACCTATTTCGCCGACATAGAGATTAAGAAAAGTGATAATTTTAGGAGTATTATAATAATTTTTTAGAAAAAATTACACTTTTGGTCCCGTAAGAATTGCTCAATGCCAAAAAGGCCACAAAACTGACAGTCCCATAGGAATTTTTTATCAAAATCTGTTAATATCAGAGCCTTAGATTTATTTATTTATGAATGGATACATTTATTATAAACTTATATCACTTAACGAGAGGAGAGTTTCAACGAGATATGGATTCGAACAAAAGTTCGACATCCGAGAGTGACAGGACTATCAGCCCTATTCCAAACTGGAGCAACAAGGACTTCTGGCCTGTCAACTACGACGAGACAAGCAGTTCTATACAACAATATTATTGTGTGTTGTATAGACAATATGAAGAGAAAGAATACGAGAACGCCGATCGATTTTGGGATAACCTCGATCGAATGTGTAAATTGGTGGAAGCCCGTACTAACCACACCAAAGAGGAATCTCTGGAGGAACTACGCCAGATGCAGATAAGGTACTTGAAAGAGGTACCAAGAAACATCGTGGAAATTCAAAGTTTCACCGAGATCCATGGACGTATTCCCAAACAAGAGCAATGGAGGAGACGACCAAACCAAGGTCCAAGAGAGATCTGCAAGCCCTATCACTTCTCACACTGGACGAAATGATAGAGTGAAAGGAGACCGAGGCAGATAACTCTAAGATGAACCAAGATCTTAGAGAATTGCAGAACACGGTGAGATTCTTTGGAGAATATTGCCAAAGAATGTCCAAGACAATGTTCGAGATCAGCCTTAAGATGGACAAGGTGGAGAAATTAAAGAACAAGCAACTCGACCTCATCATAAAGTTGACAGAACAAGTAAAATTCCTGGAAACTAAGGTGACATGAAGAAGATCAGGAGGAAGGTTACCACTAACCTTCGGAACAGAATCCCTTTTATACCAAAAGGGAAAAACGACGGAGGTCATAAGGCCAAAGTCGAAAAGAGAGAAGATGATTGCTACCCTTCGAGGAGAATCCACATCCCCAGATGGCAAGAGCAATTTTTGAAGATCTACAAGATCTATATGAGTCCTTCCAAGGACTATCAATTATAGATCTAAAGATGAACGTTGGAGAAGCATCAACCTCTCAACAATAGTCCCAGGCTCATCAGACCCAACAGGATCAGAGCCAAGACGAAGGAACCTCTGGATCACATGGAGTCCATGGGGCAAGACAAGAAGATACATTCCAACAACCAGGAAACTTCAAAATGAAGGCCATAGAAATGTCAATAGGAGCAAGCCGAGTTCGAGGATCTAATATACACAACACCCCATATGGCCGGTCTTATCTTGAATCGATAAATCCATACGGGTTGATCTTAAACCTCGACACTCTAGACTTCAAGAATAGAGAAGCCTTGATCAATGAATGGACAAATGCCATGAAGATTGTAGGTGGCGCATTGGAGCTGGACAAAGAAGGGTTCAAAAGATTCCTTACTATGAGCCTGGAAGGATCAGTAAAATGCGCCTGGGAGGAGTTCTCAGACGAAGTCAAAAAAGAGGCTATGGAAGGTGAAGATCTAGGCAATATTGACGATCGTATGGCCAAGATCTTCAAGATCTATTTCATCGGAGTAGGGTACTTTGAAGGAATGGAAGAAGAAAAGAAGAAGAAGTATAGGAATGCCCTATACAGCCTAGAACTACTTGACATTTGTTACATATATGAGTACATCAAACTCTTCACAGAGTATAGATGGAAGTCAAAGGTCAAAGAGGAAGAAGTATTCCACCTATTCTTTGCCAAGATCCCGAGCCCATGGAGAGAAATGCTGATCAAAGAGTATGAACCATGCGAGCTGGATACGATAGCAAGAAGAATGTCCTTCCTCAAAGCCAAGATTGCAGAATAGTGTCATCAAGCGATGCTACACAAGAGCTACAAGAGATTAAGGGGAATTAACAAGACAGTCCCCTTATGTTGCGAAAGCAATGATCTTCCAACTATCATTGGAAGAAACCCAAAGAAGCAGAAAAAGATGAAGAAGAATCATCCTTACCATCAAAGGAGTAGAGAATGGAGATCCAGAAGACCAAGATCATTTTGGTCTAAACAGAAGGCCTAAAGCTATAAATCAGGGCAAAGAGTTGGACCATCTAGATGGAGTTCAAGAGGTCAAGCCTCATCCTCAGGGTCAAACCAGAGGAGCACATGAAGAACTCCCACAAGAAAGATGTTCTGAAGAGCAGCCACACGATTCAATGAAAGATTCAAGGATTGCAACTGCTACACGTGTGGAGCCAGAGGGCATATCTCACCAGACTACCCAGAAAACCAGAAGAGAGGAGTACGACAGTTTGAGGCAACTCCAGAAGTGGAGGAGGCTGTTTACTTCCAAGATATAGTACATGTATATCAGTTTGAAGATATACCCTCAGACGAGAGCATCTACGAAGAAGAATTCTTCAGCCAAGATGAGTTATCTGAAGATGAGTCGGAGTGAAGAAGAAAGCTTCAGACAGGAGATGCAAGAAGATATGTCGGGATTTTTTTTCTAGATATCCATTTCTCATAAAGCCCTTATGAGAATCATGAAGGAGGATCCAAGGCTCAACATATACGATGGATTCACTGTAGGAAGGAAGGACAAATTCTTTCCAAGCTTCAAGAAGAGAAAGCACAACATCATATGCAACGTGACCGAAGGAAAAATTACCATCCCAATGGAGCTCACGAGAAATGTGATGGAAATGCAACTAGTTCCTGTTGATGAAATCAAAAGGGAACTCAGTAAACTCAAGGAAGGAATAGCCAAGACCATGTCTTGGATCCATATCGGAGCAATCCGGATCCTTATCAAAGCAATTTTCAAAGAAGGTATCGATACACCAATCGATATTGCAATATTTGATAAGAGGATCAAGAATACAAGAGAGGCATGCCTGGGAGGAATCTCAGGTAACCTATACGCAGGCAAGGTGGCATCCTACATATATTCAAGGATTGCCTACAATCTGGCAGATAAAGATTTCAGTAGGACACTCACCCTTCATCAAGAATTCAAGAACAAAGATCCGATGAAAGTAGGGAATAGGCCTTACTCCATCACCTACAGTATCTCATATGCCCTGTCCAACACCCATCATTCGGATTTATTCCAAATGAAGGAGTATATCGAGATACCAGAAGTGTTCGAAAGGGTTGCATGCGCAACCAGGCCAGAAATAATGGAGTTATCGCCAATCCACGACATGAATTTGCGAATCAAGGACAAGCCAGTCTAGAACAGACAAGATAGCCTCAAATTCGAGCAAAGAATGATTTTTTTCCAAGAAGATAGGATGATTAGTGAAAAATGGGGAAAGAAGCCAATCGTGGAGGTAATCCAGGAGCCGAAAAAGTTCACAACTAAAGGTGAACTAAAATGCCCAGAAGGATGAAGAGGTGTTGAAGTAATATTCGATATCACTAAAAAGGAAAACTCTATTCCTTGTGATGTCTTGTATTATCTTCAATAACCAATAACTAGGAGATATCAAGGACAACTAAACTCGGAGATCTTGAGCTAATAATCAAAGGAGTGACATGAAGATTTCTAGAACAACTAGTTCTGGGATTAGAGTTTCTCGAGGATTACAAACCTTGGGAACGACTACAAGATGGAATGGAGTTTACGTTCAAAGGGAAAATATACAAGGTTTACTATTAGAGGCTCGGGCTTATAAGCTCTGATCCGCCCATGGCCACAAGTCGATTTTCAATGTATATCACTGTGAGAATGATATATAAGGAATATCGTGCAGAGTATTTTGCGGCATACATTGATTCAGGAGCCGGCATTTGCACAGGGAAGATGACCCACAATGGGGAATCCAATAAAAAAACCAGCCAGCTGCTGAAAAGTTAGCATCCAATGTAAAGTGATGCAAGCAATGACGTCACAAAAAAATCTCCTCTTGTTCTGTAAGGATGAGTGTGTAATAAATTCTCCATTTAATAAATAAATAATCTTGGGCTTCTGCCCGAATGTAGCCTTTCATTTTACAACTTTAATCTCCATACTTTCTGGCAAGAAACAGTAACAGCATCCTGTACACCCAGTGTAGGAAATGAACTAGGGTTGTGCTAAGGTCGCTGAAGGAACGAAATTGAACCATCGTACTGCGGGACGCGTGGTTGGCTGTGAGGAGCAGTCGTAAAACCTTCAGGGTACCCGGTGGATCGACGGTCAAAAAAGGTACTGTTACTATTACAAGCTGATTAATTACGAGATTAAAGTATTATACGGAAGCATGTTGGGCCTGATATGGTCGTAATGGACTATGTCTATTTTGAAAAATAGAAAGTGATAAAAATTTGGCAAAAAATGATATGATACAAGTAATTTAAGGCCGAAATACCTGTTGTAGGACTAAAAAGTTGAATTCTGCAAAATTGGTGGATTGATTTCAAAATTTAGAAGATATTATTGTCAAAATCTGTTGGTCACCTGCTATAGCAGGTCAAATGACCAAAAGGTTGAGATTAGTAAAGATAATGGACTATTTTCAAAATTGAAGAAAATGATGGACCAATTTCAAAATAAAAAAAAGTTAACGGACGAAAAAATCAAATTTTCCTATATATATATATATATATATATATATATATATATGTTTAGTTTATAATAATAGAGAATTAAGGGTGAGAGATGAAGACTACACCTTTATAAAATCTTTCAAGGTGTTGATTAGGACTAATGGCTTAACAACTTTTAAATTAATATTTATAGGTGATATATGGAAATTCAAAAGTTATATTAAATTCAATATCAATTGTATTAAGTTAGAAATAAATAGTTTCATGAATTATAAATTTAAGATGTAAATGAAGATTTAAGTGAACTTCGAATGATTAGAGAAAAATAAATTAATAAATCTATTAATATAATTAATAATGTTAAAAGGGTTATTATCAAAATAAAAGAGGGATAAAATGGGAAAAAAAAGTTTCTCAAAATCTTACCACTTTTAATATATTAAGATATTAAATTATCATTTTTTATTCGTCTCACAAAATTTACTCCATGGGACGATCTCATATAAATTTTTGCAATTAATAAAATGATATACCTGATTAAAGAGAAAAGTGATGTTCATTTAATTAAATTATTTCACAAACAATTCAAATGACGAATAAAAAAGTGATAATATTTTTAATAAAAATAAAACTATATGATTAAGGAAAAGTGATAATTATCCGATTAAACTTCTTAAACATTTCATAGGATTAATAAAAATGATAATATTTTTAATAAAAAGTGATACATGATTAAACAAAAGTGATACCCGTCCGATTGAATTATTTTAAATTTTTTAAGAAGAATAAAAAGTGATAACATTTATAATAAATAGTGATATTTGTTTTATAAAAAAAGTGATAAACATCCACTTAAAATAATACTCTATTTTATAATTAATTCATACGAATTATAAAAGTGATAATATTTTTAATAAAAATGATATCTAATATGTAAAAGTGATACCCGTTGAATTGAATTATTTTGATATTTACAGTGCGAATAAAAAGTGGGAATATTTTTAATAAAAGTATTATCTGATCAAGGAATAGTTATATTCTTGTAATTGAATTATTTGAAGAACATAAAACGAATAAAAATTATTAAATATTTTTAATAAAAAGTTATATCCAAAAGTGTTAAATTATTTATTGAATTATTTCATGGTTGAATAATTTATAATACGAATAAAAAGTAATAATAATACTGTCTTACGTGAGACCAGTCTACACATTTTTAAATAGTTATAACTTTCGCTATAAAAATGTTATTACTTTCGGTATAAAATGTTATCACTTTTATTTATAATATAAATTTGTTCATAAAATAACATTATCACTTTTCATTAATTTAGTATTACTTTTCTGTATAAAAATTATCACTTTCTGAGACGATCTCACACAAGTCTTTTGTCCTTATTAAATTATTATTGCATTAGAAAAATACTCCCTCCGTCCCATAGTTATGTTCACCGTTACTGTAGATACGGAGTTTAAGAAAAGTTGCTTTTTGACTAACTTTATTGACTTTTTAGGGGTATTGTGGTATTTTTAGGTAATAAATAAATTATAAAGTAAGTTATGTGTGTTAGGTAGGAGTGATATTTTTGAAATTAAGATAACTTTTGAGGTTGTTGGTTAATGTGAACTTTCCTTTTTTGGGTGGTGAACTTAAGTATGGGACGGACGAAAACGGAAAGTGTGAACATAAGTATGGGACGGAGGGAGTATATTAAATTAATTTGATAAATTTTAATTCTTATTGAATATTTATTTTATATTTTATTTGAAAAATTAAATAAAAAGTATATCACGCAACAATGTAATTAAATATAAAAAAATAAAAGAAAAAAAAGAAAAATAGGAAACAGACGAGAATAGGGAAATATATAGGTGAGAATAGAGATAAAAGGCGTGAGTTATGATTAAATGTCGCAGGGACATTAAAGTAAATGCAATTAGAAATCATCACTTTTTTCATATTTTAAATCATAGCAACTTGAAAGGTAACCGTTTGCTATTTGTACGTGGATAATTCTAAGGTCTTTATTTGCTTTTTGCACGTGGATTAATGAGTAGTATTATTATAGATAAAGTGGGTAGTTGTATTAGAGGGAAGTAATGGGTCATATTGTGTACTTTCTTTACTAAATAGAGGAAATTGATATATTTGAAGCGGATGCCAAGAATAGTGAAATTGATACCTTGTAAGTGGCCGGAGGTAGTATTATAGATGGGGATTATCCGTCTCACAAAATGAGATCCGTGAGACGCTCGCACGAGTCTTTTTTTAATAAAGACAATGATTTTGATAGGACGACTTTTTTTTCTCAATTCATACAACCGCGAGCCCCCCACCCCAACTCACTCCCAATCGCTGTTGTTGTTTTTCTAGTGTATATAGGGTGCACCCATATATGTATGACTTTTTATTCTATTTTGTATACATATTATTCTATTTTATATGAGTACGTGTTTTGTAATAATTGTATACTTTTTTCACACTAAATTTTTATTAAAAAACTAACATCCATATGTGTATAACTTTTTATTCAATAGTATATACATATTTTTTTAATAATTATATATTTTTTACACTCAATTTTTTATTAAAAAAACTAACAATTAAATTGTATACATTATTGTTCATAATTGTATAGATTTTTGGTTATATTTGTATATGGGTGCACCATATATTAGGGTGCACCGTGTTCACACTATAATTAGCCTTTTTTTCATTTCTAATTTTATTTTATTTTTTGTTTTTTCTTTACGTTTTTTTTTTCAAATTTAATTTTAGAATTTAGGGTATATTTTTACCCCTAGAATTTATGGTATAATTGTAATTCCACAATCTGTATTTTATGGTATAATTTATCCCTGAGATTTATGAGTTTATGGTATAATTGTAATTTCACCCATTTGGTTTAGAGTACTCCCTCCGTCCCGGAGAAGCTTGCACCGTTACTGTACACACAAAGTTTAAGAAACGTTGTTTTTTAACCAACTTTATTGACTTTTAGAGGGTATTGTACTATTTTTAGATGATAAATAAATTATGGAAAAAACTTGTACGAGACCGTCTCACGAATCTCATTTCGTGTGATGGATATATCTTTAACCCATTATTAACGACACCATGTACGCGCCATTCAAGCGCATGGTTATGCTATGCGCCCCCTAATTAGCTAATGCCTCTATTCCGCTAATCATTTCAATTAATTTTGCTTTATTTCTTTAAAAAAATTGTAATTAACTTTCTTTGAATTTTTTAAAGAAATTTTCTTATTCATTTTATTTATTAATAATGTTTTTTAAAATTCTATAAAATGATAAAAATAATGAAAAAGACTTGTGTGAAACCGTTTCACATAAGAGCTTATGTGAGACGGACGAAATGTGATAACTTCTATAATAAAAATTGATAATAAATTAATGAAAAGTGATAATGTTATTTCATGAACAAATTATAACATAAATGAAAAGTGATAATCTTTTATAGCGAGAGTGATAACATTTTATATCGAAAGTAATAATTATTTTAAAAAGTATAAAATGATCTCACGTGAGACGATCTCACGCAAGAACTATCCAATAAAAAAAATATATTTTAAGATTCTTATTTGATGTGTTAATTTTATAATAATTTGAATAAATTAATTTTAGTGGATACTTTATTAAATAAAAATATATATAATATTTTATATAAAAAGTGACATTTGATCATGAAAAAATAAATGGGTTTGATTGAACAATTCATAGAATAAAATAAAGTATTAACATTAATATTAAAAAGTGATACTTTATGAAAGAAAAGTGATATACATTTAATTGAACTATTATATAAAAAATTATAGTAATATTTTTAATAAAAAGTGACAACATATAAAAGAAAAGTAGTTATCGTTGAATTGAACTATTTCATTAACAATTTATAGATAAAAAGTGATAACATTTTTAATAAATAGTGATATTTGATTAAAAATAAGTGATATATATTCAATTGAACTATTTCATTAACTATATATAATATATAAAAAAGTGATAATATTTTTAATAAAAAGTGACATCAGATAAAGGAAAAGTGATACATGATGAAAGAATCGTGATATACATTCATTTGAACTATTTCATAAACAATATGTAGAATATATAATAAAGTGATGATACTTTTAATAAAAAATGATACCAGATAAAGAAAAAGTGATTGTAGTTAAATTGAACAATTTGTAAAATAGAAAAGTAAGGCATGATAAAAGAACAGTGATATACATTCAGTTGAACTATTTCATAAACAATATATATAATATATAGAAAGTAATAATATTTTTAATAAAAAGTGGCACCAGATTAAAGAAAAGTGATTATCGTTGAATTAAACTATTTTACGAACTTATAGGATGGATAAAAAATGATAATAATTTTAGTAAACATTGATATATGATCAAGAAAAGTAATAGTGAACAATTAAACCTATGAGTAATTAATAAGACGAATAAAAATTGGTAATAATTTTAATAAAAATTAATGTCCTATTAATGGAAAGATATAATCATCCAATTAAAGCATTTAATTAATAATTAAAATAACGGGAAAAGTTAAATATGGTACACATTTATATGAAATTATTTCACAAATTTCTAATAACAGATAATACTTTATTTTGAAAAGTGATAACATTAATTAAAAAAATAAAATATAGTTCTATTAGTTTTAACAAATTCTTAATACTTAATAAAATATTTAAAAAAAATTAAAACTAAAAAGAGCAGTAAGAATTGTTTTGAGGATGGTGTGAGCGAATTCCAGCACACGCGCTGATAAGACTGGATATTGAGCAGCGATCTTCACGCATGCAATTAAGCGGACTAATACATTTTAATTGGGTAATTGGATAATCCGTCTCACGGAATTAGATCCATGAGACGGTCTCACACAAGACCTACCCATAAATTATAAAGTATTTTATATTTGTTAGGTGGGAGTGGTAAATTTGTAATTAAGATAAACTTTTGAGGTTATGAATTAGTGTGATGTTTCCTTTTATGGGTGGTGTAAATTATTATGGGACAGACGAAAACGGAAAGTGTGAAGTTTATTGTGGGACAGGGGAGTATAATTTATTCCTAGGATTTAGAGTATAATTGTAATTTTACCCTTGTAGTTTAGGGTTTAGGATATAATTGTAATTTTACCCTTGTGGTTTAGTGTATGATTTATCCCTAGGGTTTAGGGTTTAGGTTATAATTGTAATTTTACTATTGTGGTTTAGAGTATAATTTATTCCCAGTGTTTAGGGTTTAGGATATAATAGTCATTTAAATATAATAAATTTAAAAATAAAATAAAAAAAACATTAATGAAGGAGTAGAAATTAATTAAGAAGAGTGCGGATCAGGGGGTACCAATTTAGGAATTAATTAAGAAGAGTGCGGATCAGGGGTACCAATTCAATTGGTACCCATGGTTGTACCCTAGTCACTCTCATAAATAATACTCCCTCCATCTCAAATAGAGAGGACAATTTTTCCATTTTGGTCGTTTCACTTAAAGAGTCTCATTTCCTTTTTTACACACATGGGACCCACACACAACCTCTAATAAATTTTAAAATATGAGACTCACACTCCCACTAATATAACTACTCAGTACATATTAAATAATAATATTTCTTAATTTACGTACATAAAAACAAATAATCTTCTTACGACGGGACGGGGGAGTACTCTAAGAAAAATTGGGTCGGATAGCGCGTCAATGTCGACGTCATGCACCTAGAGCCACCTCAGTCATAACTCAAAACTAACATAAATTATTACTTTTTATAATTTTCAAAACCAAAGTAGTCCCAACCAAACGTAGCCTAAAAACGGGTTAAGTAAACAGAGTAATACATCTTAGGGAAAATTATTAGTTTAGCACCCTGGTAATTGCATGACAGGTATTATTTAAAACAATTTCAGCAGGACTCACCGGATGGGACACGGTAACCTTGTTGTCTAAGCAGACGGAAACGAAGGGCAAGAGTAGAAAGATCATCGTCTTCATGTATTAAACCAGCCTCGTGGATTTGTTGTAATGATTCCTCGATTTCTTTTTCGAAAAGATAACCAACTCCAAGCCGTTGGATTGCATCGATCAGTTGTATTTTATGCCTTGAATCATCAGGAGTTTGCTCAAATAAAATTTTAACTTTTTCTTTTTGTCTTTCATATTCTGCAGTCTCTTCAGCATCCCATAAATCCTTGCAAGATTAAGAAGTAATAAACTTAGACAAACACCCTCATAAACCCAATTTACATAGCTTAATATGTAAATTTTGATATTTTCTTACTTTAAATTATGTGGTCTCTCCTTTCAATCCTATATAACATATGTAATGCTATTTCATGAATAATTTTTAGTATAAATGAAATATTGAAAATAATATATTATAGCGAAAGTAATAATGTTTTATAACGAAAATGATAACTATTTAAAAAAAATATAAAATGGTCTCACGTGAGATAATTTCACACAAGATCTATCCTAATTTTTAAGGTTTATATTTAATTATAAAGTATATTTCTTCATATAATATTTTATTATTATAGTTCATACATAGTCTATTTAACATCATTGATTTTTATGGTTCATTTAATTTTCCCTTGTAGTAAGACATTTATCATTAGGGTTTATTAGTAAATCTAATTAAATGCATAATTATAATTTTATCATTTTAATCATTTAATAATTTATCATGTGATTTATAGTCTGTTGTTTAGGATTAATATTTATAGTGGGTCTGGTTCGTAAAAATAATATGTTAATTAACAGGGCATTAAAAATGTAAAAATAATATGCGAATGGAGATTGATAATTTGATGGGTCATTGTAACTCATGTAGGGCGATCAATAAAAAAACAGTGTTTTTTATCGATGGAATATTTCCTTGGGTAAAAAATTTTAATATCATTGTTAAATTGATTTATCAATGAATTAACAACAGAATCCGTGGTAAAATGGTGGTTGGTAAACTTTTAACAACGAAAATTCAATTCGTGGATAAATAATTTCATTAGTTTTTCGTTGTTAATAATTCTGTTGATAGTTTATATAATGATTACCTAGTAATCTGTTTGTAATTACCAACGGATTGAATTCCGTTAGTAAAATTTAGAGTAAATCATTTCGCATTCCGTTGCTAAAAGAAAAATGTCATTTTTATTGTTAATCCATTGGTAATTACCAACGGATTGAATTATGTTGGTAAATTTCATTCTTAAAAAATACTCCCTCGTCCCACAATATGTTTCACATTTACTGTTCCACGTTTTTTAAGAAAATTTGTATTTTTTGACCAATTTTATTGATTTTAGAGGATATTGTAGTATTTTTAGATAATAAAAAAGTATATGGTATGTACGTGAAAAATGAGTGACAAATTTGAAATTAAAGTAACTTTTGAAATTGTTGGATAAAGTAAATTTTTTTTTTTGTGTGAAGGGTATTATGGAAAAAAATGAGGAAAGTGTGAAGAATATTGTGGGGGGTTAGGGGAGTATATATATATATATATATATATATATATATATATATATATATATATATATATATATAGTGGTGGATGATTTTAAGTAAGAAAATATATATATATTGTGGTGGATGATTTTAAGTAAGAAAAAAAGCCTTTCGAAGTTTACTATGCTTTGAATTTCTGTACCATATAAATCAAACACACTCTTAATTAGTATCCGTTATTACTTCATTGAATTCACTTGAGAAAATTTGTACTCCCTCAGTAACTAGGTTAAGAATCTCATTTTACTATTTTTGTTGTCCTACTCAAAGAATCTCATCCTTTTTTGGACATATGGGATCCATCCACACACACCAATATAATTAAAAGATGGAGTTCACATACCCACTAATACAATTATCCACTATACATTAAAAAATAATACTCCTTAATTCACGTGCTAAAAACCAAATGGGACTCTTACTAAGGGACGAGAGAGTACCAAATTCCTATCTTTTCATTTCCAATAAATTCAATTTATCAAAATTTTGGGATTGTTATTGTTTAGTTTATTCTAGATTATAATCACCCATGCACCCAACTCTCCACATTAAATTAAGATTTGAGTACGTATACATGATCAATAAAAAAAAATCTATATCATTTTAATGTAACATTTTTATATCTTACATTTAATGGAATAGAGAAATATATCTTTAAAAAAAAGTATAAACTCTAGAAACATAGTTGAATTTCTCCCTTTACGTATATGCTACCTCCGTCCCATTTGAAGATTTTCATTTATTTTTTGCACAGAAATTAAAAAGTTTAGTACTCCCTCGTCCGCCAGGAGGCACTACCAAAAAAAATGCTTAATACAACACTAATTTTGATACATTTTATTTAAAATGTCTTTATAGCATTTTTTTAATACATTAATTCTATATCTACACTATATAAGTATCTATTACTATACTATCCAATAAATGTATTAACATAATTCTATTAACTAGACTATTAAAATATTTATTAATACACTATTCAATAAATGTATAATATAATTATGCTAATACATTAGTAAAAGTGTCTTAATAATCATTTTTATTTATTTTTTTACAATTAACTAATACTTTTATTTCATTATAATTTATTTTAGATGTAATGAAATTAAATAAAAACGTAAAATTTAAAAAATGATAAGATAGATGCATATATATATATATATATATATATATATATATATATAATTTAATTTAATGAATTTGATTTAATACGGTTTAATAAATATAAATTATATTCATTTTAAATAAATAAATAAATATATATATTATTTTAATTTAAAAATATATTAATTTAAAAAATTTAATTAGTAAAAATAAAGAGAACACGTTTTTAATAGTAAAAAAGATTATAATATATTAATAGTAATATTAATTTTAAATATAATCAATTAATTTTAGTAATAATCATATTATTTATTAATTTAATTAAAACATGATTAAAAATTAAAGTAAAAACAAAAAAAATAAAAATTAAAAAGGAGACAAAATTAAAAAAAAAACAAAGAAGACAAAATTAAAAAATACAAATAAAAAACAAAGAATAAAAAAATTTTAAAAAAAAGAAGACAAGATTTTAAAAAATAAAAACAAAGAAAAGGCATCTTATATATAATAAAATAGAAAATTAATTAACAAGGTTTATTTTGGATCAATTGGTCACTACAAAATGTAGGTTTTTATCATCCCAAGTTCGAAACCCTCACGGAGCAGTTCATGGATCATTATAAGTTAGTTGTATTATTAACAACTTTTATATGACACTTGTGTATATGTCATAATAACTTATTTTTCTAGTAGTGAAGGTATATATTTTGTTATTTTGGGTGTCGCACCAAAAATATATAATTTCATTTTTAAACACATGAGACCTACATACATTATTAATACATTTAATATATGGGACATATACACCCCACTAATACAACTACCTACTACATGTTAAATAATAATACTTCTTAATTCACGTACAAAAAGCTAATGTATACTTATTGAGCGGACGGAGCGAGTATTTTAATGTGTAATGAGAGGTGCGAAATTGTTAGAAGTATTAAAATGATTCACCTTCTACAAGCTTAAACTTTTAGATAAGGTGATCATTTAATATGGTATCAGAGTCATGACGTAGCAAAGGCTCAAATCTCAACGCCACCCATTTATAAGAAAATTTCACATTCAAGGCATGAGGGAAAAAATTAACCCTGCTTGCATGTGATAGACATGTTAGAAGCATTAAAATGATTCACCTCTCTACAAGTTTAAGCTTTTAGATGAGGTTATCATTTATCATAAATATAATATTTTAATAAATAGTAGAAAGTTGTATTACTGTTGTATATAGGTCTCATTTAATATAAAAGGAAATATAATTCTTATAATGAAACGTTCAGAATGAAAATACGTAAATGTTATGGTGTGACGGAGGGAGTATCATATAATTAGTGATGTAAGAGATATCATATTGAAATAGCATAGAAATCTCGTGTCTTAGATGAGGTGGTCATTTATTAAAAATATAATATTTTAATATATAGTGGATAATTGTGCAACTGTTGTCTCATTTACTATAAAAGAAAATATAAACATTATAATGAGACGTCTAGAAAGAAAATGCGTAAATATTATGGTGTGACGGGAGAGAGTATCTTATAATTAGTAACGTAAAAGATATCATATTGAAATAGCATAGAAATCTCGTTCCTTAAAAAATAAGTTTAGAGACCGTCTTACAAAATGTTTTCCGTGAAACAAATAAGAAGTGATAATATAACCTCCTTTATAATGAAAAATGACCGTGAGACAAATAAGAAGCAATAACATAACCTTTATAATGAAAAATGATATCCAATTAATGAATATTATTAACAATGATAGGAAACTATTTTATGAATAATTTATACTCCCTTCGTCCCCTTCTAAGATATTCATTATACTGTTTTTGGCGTCCACTTCAAAGGTGTTCATTTCCCCTATTTAGTAAAAAAAATACACAATATGGCCACCACTTCCCTATAATACAACTCTCACTTTACATATAATAATAATATTTCTTAATTCACTTGCAAAAAGCAAATGGATACCTTAGAACCAGACGGATGGAGTAGTATATAAATGAAAAGTAATACTCCTATTTTATACAATAAGTGATAACATTTTTAATAAAAAATAATAAATAATTTTAAAAATGCAAAAGAATCTGACGTTAGAAAGTTTCACAGCCTTAACAAATAAGGTTACATAAATATATTACACATTAATTCCATCAAAGTAATAAATAAAAAAATAGAAAGACCAAGTATACCGTGTTTTGTGAAGTGTATGAAAGGAAATGGTCACCCCAAACGGTGGGATGATATGCCACTGACCGACGAACATCGTTTAAATTATTATCACTACTCTTTTTTGAGATCAAAGGCGCAGCTGAGGAATACATTTCTTTCGATATCTTGAAATAGGAATGGTTAATATTTGTATGAGATCATATAAATAGACGTGCTTGCAGTTACTGTTCATGTAATTTCATCAGAGGAATTAATTCACATACATTAATATTGTGGAAATTATATATGTACTTGATGTATTCAAAACATTAAATTATAGACGAATAATGCTACATTTTAGTGCGCAACGTAATTAATGACATTTTTGTGTAGTCGCGTTCTTAGTAAATATAAAATATTATTTTTTATTCGATTAAATAAAATTCTAGATTTTAAGATAGATTTATTTATATTTGTTTGAGATTATAAAATTTAGAAATATGAGTTTTCACTCTTATAAGGACAATAGCAAGTAGATCCATTTAAAAAAGAGTCGGAGAAATTTTAATTAAACTTCAAAGTGAGAGATAATAATAATAATAATAATAATAATAATAATAATAATAATAATAATAATAATAATAATAATAATAATAAGTAGTTTTAGTAAAAAAGTACGATATGAAAGTATTAATCTCGTGCATAGTGAAATAATTATATCAACAAAATAAAACCTTTTTAATTACAATCTTGATCGCGCAAAACTGTTGAAAATTTAAATGTACATATATAATTAAAATGACATAATAATACTAGGGTTAGTTGAGAAGATTAGGGTGTTTTTATTTCCTGTTGAATTATTAATGGGCAAAACTTAAGTATCAATAACGTTTTTCACTCTACTTTTTTTAAGAAATAATTATCACTTCTTATCAAATATATTATTATTTTCATTAAAAATATTATTAATTTTTATTTATATTACGAATTGTTCATAAAATAATTCACTGCATTGTTTTCACTTTTCATTAATTCAAGTATCACTATAATTAAAATGTTATCACTTCTTGACCCTTTCACAAAAGTTTTCTTATAAGTTTTCACTTTTCATTAATTCAAGTATCACTATAATTAAAATATTATCACTTCTTGACCCTTTCACAAAAGTTTTCTTATAAGACAGTCCAACACAAGTATTTGTTTGTCATTATTAATTAGAGTTAAATTCAATTTTTGTCTCACTCCTATCAACAACTTTAATTTTCGTACTAAATTACTTATAGTACTACACAAACGTATTTTTTACCAACGAAATATTCCATTGGTAAAAATCTTAATTTTATTGTTAAATTGATTTGCCAACTAATTAATGATGAATTCTGTTGGTAAAATGATGGTTGGTAAATTTTTAACAACGAAATTTCAATTTTAATGATAAATAATTATATTGGTAATCTGTTGCTAATAATTCTAGTAATTTATATAACAATCCTGTTAGTAATCCTGTATAAAATTGAATATCTTGTGCACCCATGTGCATACATGCAACCATATATGTATATATTTTTCTTTAAAAGTATATATATGTTTCTTAATATTTGTATAATTTTTTTACATTCAAATTTTTATTAAAAAATTAAAAGAACATTCGTTAACAAAGTGTAAACATTTTCATTCGTTAGTGTATATGTTTTTATTCATAAGTGTGTAGGTTTCTGAAAGTGGGTGCACGGTATACCTTGGTGCACCGAATAATTAGCCGAATTTTATCCGTTGATAAAAGCATGATAAGATTTATTGGCATTTAAAAGAAAAATATAATTTTTTTGGATGATAATTCATTGGTAACCGTTGCTTAAAATGATTTTTTTTTGTAATATTGTTTTTTTAAATTTTATCAAATTACTTCTTGAAATTGATCGATTTACACCTAATTTGTGGTGAAAATTTGATTTTGTGCTAAAAATTTACATGTGCACATCACATGAGGCTTAGAATGAGAGAAATTATTTGCTAAATTTTACACATGGTGCCGAGGTGACTAGGGCTGGACGGTACGGTATACCGAAAAATTTTAAGCATACCGTATACCGTACCGAAAATAACGGTATTGAAAAATGTATGCCGATACCATACCGAAAGTTTCGGTATACTGAAATTCGGTATACAGAAATTTCGGTACGCTAATTGTAAATACCGAATTTTACCGTATTTCGAAATGCTTCTTACCAATGTATTGATACATACAAAAAAAATTATACATAAAAATACTAAAACATAGTGCTTCATATTGAAAAAAATTAACCCCTAAATTCCCCTCCCACAAAAACCCTTATCCAAAAAATATGCAGTCGTCTTATCTCTATCTCTACCTATTAATTTTTCTTGCAACCTAAAGAAACAATAGTGACTAGATGTCAAAAAATCACCAGAAAACGCTACAAATTAAAGAACAAAACCCAGAGCTATTCAGGATGCCCAAATTTTTTATAAACCTCATAACACGAAATGAACCGAAGTTATGTTGAAGAGGTTGCGACTATATTGTTCGGAGATGCTAATTTAAGCAGATTTACACAGATATTCAACCGAATATTAATTTAGAAAAAACTTTGAATTCGTACATGAGATTTGAACATTGAAGAATCCGTATCAGATGATTTGGATAGTATACTTGAGATTCGGGATTTGAGAAGAAATCATTAGTGGCGCGAAGATGAAGATCGGACATCGAAGTAGAGATCGACTAGATTGGAGGAGAATACGGCTGCTAGGGTTCACAAACTTCTCACCCTTCTGTATTCATTTCGAACGTTTGGTCCTTTGGATACTAAATTAAGTATTAATTTATGGCCCCATAAAACTTAATAGTGTAAATGTGGTTGATTAAATATTAATTTGCTGGTTCACAAAATTCTTTAATGCTAATTATATTATTTATAATTATTAATATTAATTTAATAAATAGTTCGGTATTATTGGTATTTCGGTTGTATATACCGAAATACTGATTTTTTGGAAATCTCATACCGGTACCGTACCGAATTTTTCGGTATGCTGAAATTTTTGGTAAATTCATTATTTTACGGTACGATAAATGCGATATACCGATATTTCAGTATTTTCGTCCATCCCTATAGGTGACATCAATATATCATATTGTACCAATTTAACTGATACTTCATTTCTTTATTAAATAAAGAATATAAATATAATTTCCAACTCATCAAAAAAATTTAAAAAACTAAATCGGTTACGAAATTAAAATTATAATAAACTAAAAATATATTATATATTTTTAATTATAAAAAAATAAAAAGAAATTTCACTTACATTTAGAAAAAAAAAGAAGAGCTACTAATACAATTTTGGGACGGTTATTCGCATCCCCAAAATCACTAAACTACATTATAAATATATAAATTAAAATACCTTTAATTGATATGACATTACACTACAAAAAAATTATTTTTTACCAACGTAATATTCCATTGGTAAAAGCTTTAATTCCATTGTTAAAGTGGCTTACCAACGGATTAACAACGAAATCCGTTGGTAATGTTTCGTTGGAAAAATGGTGGTTGGTAAATTTTTAGCGACAAAAAATCAATTCTATTGGTAATAATTTTGTTGGTAATCTGTTTCTAATAATTCCGTTGGTAATTTATATAATGATTCCCTTGCTAATCTGTTGGTAATTAGCAACAGATTGAATTTCGTTAACTAAAATAGAGAATAAATCCGTTGGCGTTCCGTTGCTAAAATAAAAATATTATTTTTGTTGCTAATTCATAGGTAATTACCGTAAATTCGGTTGCTAAAAATACTTTTTTTGTAGTGTTATTACCCTTACAAAATTATGTAATTATTCATACATCAAAATTTTTAATTTACCCACCATAAACTCTCCAGTAATTAAACCTTAAATTTTATTGAATAAATAAATTAATACAGAAAAATAAGTTTACAAAGAATTATATACGAATGATCATCCGTTTCATTGTCAATAATTTTACTCTCCATTTAATCTCAAAGGGGAAAGCCTAAATAATATTTTTTGAACTCAGATACTATTATGGTCAATTGAGATATTTTTAGCAGGAAAACGTGACAAAATAAGTCAGAATCATAAGGGGGAATTTTCAGAAGCTCATTCGACCACCAGAGGAGCCGTTCGACCAAGGATGTTGGTCTAACGGGATGCCTGGGAGTTCGTCAGATTGTCGATGTCTTGTTTGACAATTGTTTGACCTTATAGAGTGTCGTTTGACCAAGCCTCGAGGTCGAACGAGCATGCTGGATGCTCCAGATCCATACTTTTTACACCTTTAGTATGTGTGAGTGAATGTTTTTGACGTAAAAAGCCCGTTAAAGGTCCATTGAAAGAGTTGACATGTATAAAAGGACACAACTCACATCCATAAACATAACACCCTACACTAGAGCATTATCTTACTTCCATCCCATTATCCGCCGTCACTGTGGAGATTCGTCTGTCGAATCAAGAGGAGAATTAGGAGGAAGATTCAAGATGGAGAAGGAAGCGACGACTACCACACTTGGGGTTTTTCTCGTTTCTTAATCTTTTCCTGTGATTTTATAGACTATGGGTAAGATCCATCTAAACCCCCCATGCGTGTTGTTTGTAATGCCATGGGCTAGAACATTTTTGATAGTGTTGATGTGTGTTCTTAGCTAGTTAATTTAGAATTAATTGAGAATAGATGGTAGTGTAACTGAACTAAGAACGATCACTATCAAACACAATAAATGAATAAACGGATGAGAGATGAGAATCTGACCAAAGACCTTAACCAATTTTATTAATCTCCTCAAGAACAACACTCATAAACCTTCCCAATTACAAATTTAATGTCAAGTGTGAGAATGAGTAACCTTCTTTTCTCTTGTGAGAGAAGCTATTTATACTACCAACAAACCCTAATGATTGTCCAATCCTATAGTGCTACTTCGATGAAGACAAGCATCCATAAATGGAGAAGGCCGGTACACCGATAACTTTTGGGCTAGTGTAGGGAGCTGCTAGATGTCTTGTAGAATGCAGCAGGTCTCCTTTTGTCCTTTGCTTGTTTCTAAATGGCAAATGAAGAGGGATGTACCCATCGTGTGTTGTCTTCTAGTTAGGAGTGTTGCCTAATATATCATTTCTTATCGTTATTCTTGTCTTCTAACCTGCCACCACTAATTATTTTCACAGTAGTATCTGTACTTTGCCCGGTAGGTCTGATAATCCCTTCAGCATCGGATAGATAGTATCCGAGACTATGCTGTCCATCAGAGTCCTTGGATGTCTCCTTCAATTTTAGAATTGAGATCCCCCGCCGAGATGTCTCGGCTGTCTACTAATTTGGTGGATCCCTTGCTTTTTGGATGCCTCCCGATTTCATCCTCCTAGGCTCTTCAGCTTCTGATAATAAACCTGTATCTTGGGCCTCTTCTCGGTTATTCTTTAGGTGCCTCTTGTGCTTTCTTCTGGGCCACCATCATCCCATAAGTTATCCTTTCTTCTTCTTCTTAGGCCTCTCCGCAATTGGGCCTTTTGCTCGTGATGGACTAGCTTACTGGGCTTTCGGTCCTTTTGGCATGAGGGATATAATACCCATAACATTAGCCCCTCGAGTCTGGATAATCTTATGGTTTAAGATTATCTAGGGTCGATACGTATTTTTCATAAGTTATATCCCTCATGCTTCCATATGTGTGATTCGTGTCTCTTCCACTTCGGCTTCCCACTTTGATCCCAAATTGTTTCTGCTTCCTGAAATTCGGGGACGCCGAGATATTTTTGGGAAATTGGGGGTCTTTCCGGTATTTTACCTTTTTGTTCAAATTTCAAAATTTGTGTTTGTTTATTTTTTCTCCCCTTTCTTTCCCTCAACCTTTCTTTTTTCCTCTTCCCCTCTGACGTTTGTGATTTTCTTTGCATTGTAAGCTCTCCTTTCTTATACAGGTATCAATATTTCTTTCTCTCTCTTTTTCCCAAATTATTCTTTCTGGTGTCTTTGTGTTCTTTGCGTCATTGCAGTCTAGGATTTCCCTTCCTTCTCTTTCTTTGTATTTCATTTCTTCTCTTTCTATACTTTCGCGATTATAAGTCGTGAGGGTTCTATCTCCCCAATGAAATCCCCTTCACAAACCACTGATTCTCACTTGGGAGCGATAGGCCTGCTTCTCCCTTCTAAGAATAGGGTTCAAGTTCTCGTCCTCTTTCCAAATCTGCCTTAAACCAAGTGGTCGCCACATTTGTGTTGAATTTCAGTTTGAGACATGGTGCCAACGTGGCTGATGCGGGTCTTGGGCTGTTGGCTCATCTTGGAAAACTTCCTGAGTGGGAGAAGGGAGTTTCCTTTTCCGCTACAAAATTTATGTTTACTATTGACGGTCGTTAGTTAAAGAATAACACCGTTATTGCTATTGGTAAATACCAGTGTAGAGATAACATTGAATTCTTCCTTCCTTCTTCTGAGGCTCGGATGTGTTATGCTCCGTTGAATGTTGTTGCTGCCTATGAGTTGTAGTTCGAGCTCGGTCTTCGTTTCCCTCTAATTTCCTATATCCGCGATATTCTTGATTTCTGGGGTGTAATCCCTACTCAACTGGCTCCTAATGGTTGTGCAGTTCTGATGGGGGTCTTGGTTCTCTTCCATTTAATGGGATACAAGCTGTTGAGTACCTCTGAAATCAATTTCCTATATCGGCTCATTCATAATGTTGGGATGAAGAAATTTTTCTGTCTAAAGCCCAATCATACTAACTTGATCTCCTATTTGCTTAGCTCGATCAAAAAATGAAAAGATCATTGGATTTGGGTTTGTGGGCCATGGTGGAGTCCTTGTATCTTTGTTTCCGAGAATCCTCAAACCCCTACTATGTTTCCTAGGAGTTCTTTCTTTCGACCCAATCTTAGTGCGTGTATATATTTCAGTTTCCTTCTGCTCCTTTTCTTTTAATGATTTTTTCTTCGTTTCTTATGCAGTAAGTGAATCGTGTACTTTAGAGAGTTTGTTGTCTGAGTTTCAAGATGCCTTTCATCATATTCGTGAATTTCCTGAGGAGGATTGTCACTACAAGTCCATCCTCACTTTCATCAATCCTTTCACCGCCGGCTTTACCTCTTCAGCCATAGCCATGCCAGGTAATTTTTCTGTTGTTGCTTCCCTTTGTTCCAATCTTACAATTCTTTCGTGATGGCGCTGCTTATACCCACTTCTCCTTTTTTTTTTCTTAAGAGAAGAGAAACGTCTCTTGCCTTACATCAATAGTATTGCTACTCTTCCTTCCGTCCGCACGCAGGCGCCCCTTAATAAAGGGAAGAAGAAGGTCTCTCAAGCATCATCCAAGAAGATTTTCAAAGCCCCTTTAGCTGTGCAGCACTCAATGCTGTTAGGATCCGTGATTCTTCTGATCCTGCTCCTCATAAGCGGGACGTTGATACAGTTTCGAGGTAAACCTCCAGTGCTTCGAAGAAGGTTTCGAAAGGAGCCCCCAAAGCCCCTAAGTTTAAGAAGAGTAGTTTAAAGGCTGCCATTGTCAAGCATACCGCCTCTTAAAGGAAGTATAGCTTACAGGATGAAAGCTCTGACGAGGATACACATGATAGTACTGCTCTTGTTGTTCGTCCTCTGAAGAAGATTCAGGATGAAAGTGCTGGTGGTACGGGTGTGGATTCCTCTGATGTGCCTGATTCTGTTCCTTTGGATACTTTAGAAGTTTGTGATATCAGATCTTCTCCCTCTCAGGTCGGCGCTTCCAGCGCCCCCTAGTACTT
This sequence comes from Pogostemon cablin, assembly GCA_023678885.1. NCBI lineage: Eukaryota > Viridiplantae > Streptophyta > Magnoliopsida > Lamiales > Lamiaceae > Pogostemon > Pogostemon cablin. The sequence goes on from CM042959.1 coordinate 21,928,907, forward strand.
CTCTTCCCATAGTCCCTGAGTATCCGAGTATTCCAAATCCGAGACTTCAGGACCCACCTTTTGAGTGTCTCGTTGATAATCTTGCTCCTTTCAATTCTCCTTCCTGCTATGGGGCCTCCTTCTTTTTGGAGGCTTGGCGGTATTATAAAGAAAAAGCTCATTTATGCTCTTGGAATTACAATCATTTGCCGGCTGAGATGGCTTCTCCTGCTTTGCCTATATTGGAAAAGGCTACTCCGTAACATCTTGTGAATCAGATAGTTGACAAGGAACTTTCTGAGAAATTTGGCAATTTTGACGAAGCTGGTAAGACTTTTATCCGTACTCAAGAACCTCTATTTGATTTTAATGCTTCCGCCTGCTTAGCCCATGCTGCTGCTTTTCCTGTTAAGAGTTGTACCAAGGAGCTCCTTGCTCGTGTTGGGAACATGTTGTTGGCATTTTATTATTTATTTAACATGAACCATTAGGGTTCTGTGCAATTCTATATCAGCGGAAAGAATCATTGATTATCATGAAAATTTAGTAGATTTTAGAGTCGTGTTCGTGTGATTTTTGCGTGGTTTTATATTATTTTTAGTATTTTATTTTTATTTTTATTGTTTTTATTTTTTGGAGTAAAGTGTGTGGAATCATGCTATTTTTTCATGTAGGAATGGGTTGTATTTGAGAAAAAATTAAAAAAGAAAGAAACGGGAATTAATTCGGGACAAAAATGAGAAAAAAGGTTGAAGTTGAAAAGACAACAGATTTAGAAGAGGGCTACAACAACACTTTTACTGAGTATAGAGAAATACCAAAATAGACAACGGCTGAAAGTGTTATCTTTTAAGACCTCGAAAGCGTTGTCGTATGGGCGAAACAGAGTTTGAGAATTTTGAAACTGTAGGAGAAACTCGATCGAATTTCTCCTCTTTGATAGAGTTTTTGGGCCCAACAGGGCAGTAATCCCCTACATCGCGCTCACGGAGGGCTCTTTTAATAAAAAATTAAATCCGCGGAGGCTGGGATTCAAACCTGCGACCACCGCCTTCCATAAGCGCGCTGCTGACCGCTAGGCTACAGTCGGTTTATGTAATCCAATCATACGGATATTTTATTTATTCTATATTTCCTGAACTGATTTTTGAGCCAAAAAGCTCCCACTTAAGCCCATTTTCTCCCTTGAGCCCATTACCCAAAATTTGCCCTAATCCTTCACACATATAAATACCCTCATTTCACATAATTTTTGGAGGTTTTTCCATTTTTCTCCTCTTGGAGGCCACACACACACTCATACACCACACTTCACACACACTCCACTCCATCCATCCATCCTTTTTTCCATCTACCCATTCCACTTAGTTTCTTCAAAATCCATCCTTCATTCCATCCTTCCACCAATCTAAAAAGGAAAAATCAACACGAAGTGAAGATTGGAGCATGTTGAAGGAATATCAAGCCTACTTTAAAAGGAAAGCTTATCAACCTTTAATTTATAATTTTCTTCATTATTTGGCTTAATGGGAGCAAGCCATGGATTGTATTGATTTTGTTATGATTTGTAGTGGCTAGTCCTCATGTAAGGCTAGCCACATGATGGATTGAGACTATTCTAGATATGTAGGATTTTTAATGGTTTAATTTAATTGATTTTGGAATTTATCTCATGATCTATGATTACTTGATTTATATTATGAATTGTGTGGTTAAATTCTCTATTTATAGTGTTAGGATGGCCATTCCAATATTATGCTTAGGGTTTTAATTAAATCATTTTATTATATGATCATGTATGTTAGTGTAGGGAGTATGTTAGTGTAGGGAGAGGTAAGCCATACCCTTCTTGTGCTTGGGACATTCATGAGATAACACTTAGTTAACTGATCTTAATTGGTTGCTAATTGAGTGAGAAGAACAAACTTACGATCATAGTACCTATAAGGGAATCGAGAGTAAAAATAAATCTTAGGAGCTTGCAAACTTGTAAAAACTTTAGAACCTAATTACCTTAGCCATAGGGATTAGGGGAATATATGTGATTGCTTATATTCCATTTTTAATGATGTTTTCCATTATAAACTTGTATGTCTAGGTGATGTCTTAATTTTGATTGTGGTTAATCCTTGCATAGTTCTTAGATTGCTCACTTCACCCATCATCTATCTCATATGTACATTTTCTATCTTTAATTGCTTTCTTACTTGATAGTTTGTAGTGTAATCAACCAATCCTTTTATTAATTAGTCCTTCTAGAGTAAAATATTTCTCAAATACGGATACATACATTTTCTCCCTAGGGTTCGATATTATAAATTTTGCACTTGGTCACAACATTCTACACAATGATAGAGTACGCTTACTCTTATCAATTTGTACCAAAATTGAGACTAAGTTCATGGCGCCATTGCCGGGGAGAAAGGCTTCGGTGTAACGTGTTTGAACTTTTTAGTTCTACTTAGGATATTTTTTTTTATTTTTGCATTTATATTTGTTTTGAAAAATCTTGTTTTAACTTGTTCTTCTTGATAGGTACACCAACCTTGATTGAAGAGAAGAAGGAGCAACCAAAAATAAAAAGTGTATGAAAGTTGTAGCAAGCCTTTAAAAGAAGATTATGAACATGGATGGTTGGAACCAACACTTGGGAGGAAATTATGGAAATCTACTTGGTTTGGTTTCACCACAACAATCAATTAGCTACATGAATGAGAACAACTATGGGTATTATTGCCAAATAAGTCAAGAAAGTTCTCAAGGCTACAACAATGGGAGAAATGAGGGATGACAAGGAGCTTATAATGAGAATATATTTGGACCATATCAAGGATATACTTACGCTCCATCGAGTTCTTATGCTAACTTTTTCTCTACAACCTTTCAACCAAGTCTTTCAAGCCATGAGCCTCAAAATCTCTACTCAATGCCTACTTCTAACTTTAATGGGGGACAAGTGTGGAACATGCTTAACTACCAAATGGGGAATGGAACATGTATGCAAAATGGGTATGTTGAAGAGAATTTCCAAGAAGAGGGTACAACATATGAAGACGAAAGACCTTCCTTGCAAGATCAATTAAGCCCAATGTTGAAAATGCTTTAGGAAGATTATGAGGAAAGAAGGAAAGAAAGAGAGGAAGAGGGGAAAGAAAGAGAGGCCACAAGGAAGATATTTGAAGATTTGGATCGTCAAGTAGGGGAACTTGCTATTGATGAAGTAAATTTTTAATATGAACAAAGCAAGACCCTCAAAGATGATGAAGAGTTTTTAAATGAGGAAGAAGAAAAAAAAGAAGAGTTTGAGAGTTATGTTGCATTGAAAAAGAAAAAGATGGAGGAGAGTAAGGTGAAAAATAAAGAAGTCAAATATATGCCTGAAGAGTGTTCCACGAAAGTGGAGGACCTTGGAAATGATGTAGTGTCTTGTGAAATTGAAGGAAAAAGAACTCTTAATGCAAGGTGTGACTTGGAGATGAGTAAAAATGTGATGCCTTATTCTACTTATAGAAGCCTTGGTATGGGAGAACTCAAGCCTACCACAACATGTCTTAAGGGTAAAAATGGATCTTTTATTCTATCTTTAGGAAAGATGGAAGACGTGGTAGTTAAGGTGAAGGAGACGATCTTCTCGGTTGATTTTGTGGTACTTGGTGTTGAAGCGGAGCCTTGAGTCCCACTTACTCTTGGAAAAAATTTCTTTACACCCGAAAGATCTAGTGAAGATGAGGAAAAAAAGGAAGTCTCGTTAAGCTCGGAAGAAAAGTGTGTGACATTAACATGCCATAAATGAGGGAAGGATGAATTGTATCTTAAGTCCCCAAATGTGCCTCCGGATGAGTTTGAAAGGATGGAGCAAGCTTACTACTTTGAGGCCATCTTGCATAATTCTATGGGAATCGAGAATTCTATTTTTTCTCATGTTGTTCTTGATCTTAATGTGCCTCCGGATAAGCTTGAGAAGATTGAACAATCATATTACTTAGAAGCTTTGATTCCTATTGTGGAAAATTATGTGAAAATTGAAAAGTCTAATCTTTCTTATGTTGAATTTGATAGGGATGAAGCTTTGGATATTGAATGGAAACTCGACAAAGAAGAAGATTGTTGCTCATGTAGGAAAAAGAAGTGTTCATTCTATGACTCTCCCGGAATGTCAATTCTTGTTAGTAGGAATGGGGATACAGTCATAACGAACAAAAAGAGAGCAAAAAGGAAGTTTAAAGTGAAGATGAAGGGTGTTGAAGCCATGAATTTTTGTGGAGCTTAAAAGTTTAATTATGCGTCTAGCTTGAAGACGTTAAATTTAGCGCTAGATGGGAGGCAACCTATCAATATCTTTATTGCTTTCAATAAGGGTGATTGATTTGATGATGGTGTTTTGGTTTGATCTTGGTGTTTTCTTTGTGTTTTGTGTAGAAATTATGTTGAGCTTGGTGTAGATTTGGAGCGTATTAGATTACGAGAAGAGTTACGAGGGATGCTTCAAAGGGAGTACCTATTCTTTGGCTCAAACTTAATTCTAGCCCTAGCTAAGAATTAAGTTTGGGGGTGGTCGATTTTTTTATGCTTGTGTAGTTCTCATATTATGAACATTTTCACCGGCGTACATAGTTTCCATGTGTCTTGTGTTTTTGTTATTTTGTGATTTTCTTATTTTCTTGTGTTGTTTGTGTTGGATTGTATACTAAAAGTCTAGCTTTTTGTATGAACAATGTTATAACAATTAATTTGAAATGAGAACCATATGATCAAATGATTGCATCTTATAATTTATTTATATGTTTGATGCAATAGTCCACTTACTTTATACTGTAGATAATATGTTGTGCGACAACACGCGGAAGATCATATTATTGGTTTTTTTATAAAGCATAAACAGATGCTCACAACCGAGATAGACGGGACTCTCTATCGGAATGGTTGTAGTGTGGTTTGGTATTAGCTTGTCTTGGCTATAGAATCACACTAGTGCACTTGAGTGTATTGAGCAGGACCGCTTGAGATCGTTTGACTTATGCTGACTTATAGGAGAACTTAATCTCAGTTATTATGGAAGTTCGTGCTCTTAATCCCTATATAATAACCTCGACACGTAGGGCAGTATGTATTTCTTTGATTCATCAATGGGTGAGATTTACATGTAATTAAATCAACAAACTCGATGAGTTGAGAAATAGTGTTGTCTCTATGGTGTGCTGTTGATTGTAGAAGGAATCCGTGTCCGTCATAGGTTGATGATGTCCCCTTGAGGAGCTCATAAGGATTATCATGTAAACCCTGCAGGTAGAATTTATTCCGACATGATAATGAGGTTGAGTAGTACTACTCTTGGATGAGATATTAATTAATTGAGTTGTCAGTAACTTAAATTAATTAATGGACATTGTATATCTTAAACATGGGAAGATTAACGGGCTCATAATAAGAAGGAGCCCAAAACGTAATTTTGGGACTGGTACGGTAGTGCAATAATAATATTTTAGTGGAATATATTATTATTATTGGACTTAAGTATAAGCTTTGAGCTAAGCTTGGATACTTAAACCCAATGGAGGCCCAACCCAATTTCTCCTCCTGGTCCCTGCTGTAGCCCATGTATATAAGTCACCTCAACTTATCTGGAACCCTAATCTAACTGATTATTCACGTGTGATGAGGGTTGAGAGTAGATTGAGGAGGTCTCGTAGATCGTCGCCCACACGACGTCGAGATCGGACTTGGGACATACGGCAGAAGATCAGAAGGTAGTTTGCTGCTGCTGTCCGCCACATTGCGAAATTGATATAAAATCGTACTTACTCAGAATTTGATGATCAATATACGGATGGAAAGCCGTTGAAGATAGGATCGTCTGACCACAAAGATCATTCAATTCTGACATCAGACGAGGAAGTTATGGCCATTCTCGTGGGACTGCGCAGGCTGCCTGCGAGAATCAATCTTCATCAACATACCTTGGTGAACGGTAATCGTTTCTATGATTTATTGCTTCCGCTGTGATAGAAACGCATGGTATTCTAACAGGTCACATTAACCAAATGATCCAAGCGCCAACAATTGGTATCAGAGCTTCGGTTTCGTAGTGAAGCGTGACACGTTAGGTTAGGGTTTATGTGATTAATTTTTCGAAATTAGGATCGCATGTTTAGGGTTTTGGTTTTACTGCGCAAACCATGAATATCCCTATGTGAAATATACCCTATATCATATCTGTTCGTTGATGGTTGTGTGTGAGAGGATTCGACGAAAACTGTTCGTCAATTTCACATGGAAGAAAGAAATTGAGAGAAAATCCAGCGCAGTGATATTGCAGAGGCAATAACCGGAGTTTCAACCGTCGGATCAGGCCGAATGTTGGTCAACACGTTCAAATATTGTGGATGTACATTCTGAACGGTGAAGATCATATTTTGAGCTTTGTGTTGTCGGGAATACGCCAAAAATAGAAGCAGTTTTTTGGGCGATTCCGTTCTACGCAGTCGAGGGAAAAGAGTCATTTCTCACAATCTAACCGTTGGATCGACCTGTAATTTGGACAGCATGTTCAAAACTCACAGGTGTAGATTCTGGACGGTGAAGATTGAATTCCCACGTTCCTACAGTTGCGAACCCTGAACGACAGTTGGTGTAGTTTGATGTTGCGCGTTGGGCTGAACTTAGTTCCGTGCAAGTAGGCCCTTGGACGAGCGACAGTTCGAGCGGATTTGCATCAGGTTCGATTGGTCTGCATCAGGTTCGATCGATGTTGCACCAGGATTGAGTGGATTTGCATCAGGTTCGATTGGTCTGCATCAGGTTCGATCGATGTTGCACCAGGTTCAAACGGATTTGCATCAGGTTCGATTGGTCTGCATCAGGTTCGATCGATGCTGCACCAAGTTTGAGTGGGTCTGCATCAGGTTCAATTAGTCTGCATCAGGTTCGATCGATGTTGCACTAGGTTCGAGCGGATTTGCATCAGGTTCGATTGGTTTGCATCAGGTTTGATCGATGCTGCACCAGGTTCGAGCGGGTCTGCATCAGGTTCGATTGGTCTGCATCAGGTTCGATCGATGTTGCACCAGGTTTGAGTGGATTTGCATCAGGTTCGATTAGTTTGCATCAGGTTCGATCGATGTTGCACTAGGTTCGAGCGGATTTGCATCAGGTTCAATTGGTCTGCATCAAGTTCGATCGATGCTGCACCAGGTTTGAACGGATTTACATCAGGTTCGATTGGTCTGCATCAGGTTCGATCGATGCTGCACCAGGTTCGAGCAGGTCTGCATCAGGTTCGATTGGTTTGCATCAGGTTTGAGCAGATTCACATCAGGTTCGATTGGTCTGCATCAGTTTTGATCGACTCTGCACCAGGTTCGAGTGGGTTTGCATCAGGTTCGACTGGTGATGAGAGTGAAAATTAGTGTGTTTTAATGTCCAATTGAACACCTATTTAATTGATATTTTTGTAATATATTAGCACAAATTTCTTATATTTAATATATGTGAGAAAAATGTGCACTTGAGGTGTTTTATTGTGTTTTAGGTGGAAAAAGGAAAAAAAATGCAAGATTGGAGAAAAGGTGCAATTTGTGCAAAGATGCTGAAAAACGCACGTCCAACTTTTGTAATTTTTCTGTATTGTTATGGAGATCAAAACTGGTGGTGTGATACATGTTAGAAAGCCACTGAAAAGAGGATCGTTTTGGCATAAAGAACACTACAATCGAGTTCCAAACGAAGAAGTTATGAGCAAAATGGTAACGTCGCGCGAGCTGTGCCGAACAGAACTGATGTGTTATTTTCTATGGCTTGTTGCACTATCAAATCTTAGAATTTTTGGGAGTTCTTTATATTGATAGAAAGCCAAGGAAGAGAGGATCGCGTGAGTGTAAAAATTATTAAATTCGAAACTCGGATGTGGAAGTTATACACGAAACAATGAAGAGGTGCAAGTAGCTTCGACCTAAAGAACATCACTTCGACTTGCAATTCGACCTTGGGGCCTTCAATTCGACCTAATGTACAAAATACGTGGAAAACATGAGCACATGAGCATATGGGGGAGTAAAACACCATCCACATAGAGCACATGAAGCACAAAACACACCCATATATGGCAAAGGTATAAAGGACAAAGATGGACAACACAAATGGATGCCAAAAGCAAAGAAGACAAGGAAGGAAAGTTGGAAATGAGCTGAAAAGATGATGGACAGTAAGAATAAAGGAGAAATGGATGCATGTGAAGCTTCAATAATTGCACAAACAAGGAGAAGTGGAAGCATAGAGTAACATGGGCAGCCATGGAGGCATGTGATGTTGTTCCCCTTCCACAACTATAAATAGGGGCTGCAAGGCATTCCAATGGGCATTCAATCCACACCACAAGACACACAACACACACAAGAAAGAGAGGAGGAGTGAGCTGCAAGTGCATCTTGCTACACTTGCAGCAACAGCAGCTGCAATGTGAGCACAAATCCAGCAAGAATCAAGCATGATCGAGCTGCAAACGGAGTGAAGATCATCACCCAATAATCTACGGTTTTGCTATTTTTAATTTCGTTTTCATTATGAACATGTGTGGCTAGTTTCTTTTATCTAGTTTAGGATTTCGTGAACCTTCCGTTATTAGTTTTATGAATTATTAAGGGTTTTATATTGAATCTTTTATGCAAGTTTATTCTATTACATGCTTTGATGTGCTTAATGGTTGTTTGATAATTCATTTAGCTTGATCAACTACTTGATTATTTTATAACCGAACGCTACTCTATGATCTACAATCCGTAATTGTTGTAGAGATTGGATTAAGTAACAAATAGAGGTTGTTCCCTCTAGATGTAATGGGATCTAGGTTGTATGATTTCTAGCCGGTTTTCATAGCCCAGTAATTCTATGTTTAGAGTTTTCATGCATCTATGAGTTCGAATACATAGGGTCACTTGTAGATAGTTCAATCTAGTGGTCATACCCTAGTTGATGAACGTAAGAACATTCGGGTTGATTGGTCGTACCATCTTCCTAGGGATTTGAGTTTGCACATTAGGCTAGATGTTAAATTCCGATAATTAGTTAAATTAATAAATGGGAGGGGATCAATATCCTAAACTAGGCTTTTACCTTTTGTTATTATCTAAGCTTCTTTCAATTTTTGTTATTTAATTTTTAAATTAATTTATTAATTTTGTTATTTTGTTATTGTCACTTCAACAAACCCCCCTATTTATTTTATTACTTACAACACTTTAGTTTAATTAAAATTCATTTTACTCTCTTGGGAAACGACCCTACTTACCATTATACTAAGTATTTTAGTAAGTCGGAATTATAAAATATTTTGAGAGCATGACGACGGCTCATCAAATGGAGCCGCTGCCGGGGAGTAAAATTGAATTTAATTAAATTTTTATGTTTTAGAAGACCCTTATTTTAAGAAATTTTAATTTCTGAATGATTACTCGATCTTCTGGTAAAAAACAGGTTGAATACAATCCAGAAATTGAGAAAACTGTCCACAGGATTAGAAAGGAGTCACGGAAAAAGAAGAAAACCAGTTCGTCTATTGTCGAAACCACAGAAAATCTTACCAAATCCGAACTTGCAACTGATCCACTTCAACTTGAAGAGAAAAACATGGCTGTAGTCAATGAGAAAACTTTGAATGAATTGGCCAATCCAGACATAGTCTATTAGCCACTATGCATTAACTTTCCTGCGATCACTGATAATATGATATTTGAATTAAAATCAGGATTGATTCACTTACTTCCTGCTTTTCATGGTCTTTCAGGAGAAAATCCTTACAAATTTTTGAAAGAATTCTCGGTTGTATGCATGAGCATGAAACCAAATGGAGTAACGGAGGAAATGGTCAAGCTTAGGGCATTCCCCTTTGCAGTGAAGGACATGGCAAAAGATTGGTTATATTATCTCCCTCCCGGATCAATTAATACATGGGCAAAAATGGAAAAACTCTTCCTCCAAACTTACTTTCCAGCTACCAGAGTTGCTGTTCTACGAAAAGAGATATATGGAGCCCGTCAGATGCAAGGAGAGAGTTTGCATGAGTATTGGGAGAGGTTCAAACGTCTCATATCAGCATGTCCCCAACATCAAATAAGTGACCAGTTGCTTTTGCAATACTTCTATGAAGGGTTATCAATTATGGATAGAAACATGCTTGATGCAGCTAGCAGAGGAGCCTTTATGATGAAAACACCCACTGCTGCTAGAGACTTGATTTCTAGCATGGCTGCCAATACCCAATAATTTGGCACACGAGACCCGATGGTTAGAGAAGTGAAGGAAATCCATGATTCCAAATTAGAGGAAACTTTGAACAAATTGACACTTGCTGTGGAGAATCTTGCTAAATGAAAAGGGGTAAACCCTCCATCTTGTCAATATTGTTTAACTAATGATCATTCTACTCTTGAGTGCAGAGTTACACCTAGTGAAGAACAAGTAAATGCCCTGGGGCGACCTTATGATCCCTTTTCTCAAACATACAACCAGGGATGGAGAGATCATCCAAATCTGAGGTATGGTATGGGACAAGGGGGAAATAAGGGGCAGCAGCAATTCCAGGAGCAAAGGATGATAAACAGGCAACAAGATCATACTCAAGATGGTGGGAATCGCCAACAAGGAGTTTCAAATTCCGGAACTTCATTTGAGGAAATGATGAAGGAAATGGCTGTTAACAATCTTAAATTCCAAGAGATAACACGTTCATCCAGGATTTGAAAATGTCTACCCAATCATCAATTCGGAACCTAGAGAATCAAATAAGCCAATTGGCTACAACTGTGGGCCAAATGCAGGCTCAAAACACTGGGAAGTTGCCTTCATAAACAGAGTTTAATCCTAAGAATGTGAGCGCCATCACACTGCGTAGTGGAAAACAATTGGAAGAGGTTGTACCACTCAAGAAGCCTGATCAGGACATGGAAAAAGAACCGACAGGAATAGTGGGAGATCAAACCGAGCAGTTTGGGGAGAAAAGATCTGATGAGGAGAAACGTAACACTGATACTGTACCCTTTGGTGTCAGAAGGTCAAAGAAAAATCAGGTAAAAACCTCTGACCCTACCCCTTTTGATATTAACCAATTGCCTTTTCCCATCAGGTTCAGGAAACCGGATACCGTTGAAAATGATAAACAAATACTTGAAGTGTTTCGGAAAGTAGAGATCAATTTACCTCTCATTGAGGTAATTAAACAAATTCCGAGATATGCCAAGTTTTTGAAAGAATTGTACACCAATAAAAGGAAACTGAAAGGAGATGAAAAGGTGATGATGGGAGAAAACGTTTCAGCTGTCTTCCAGCAAACGTTACCTCAGAAGCGCAAGGATCCTGGCATGTTTGTGGTTCCTTGCAAGATTGGGGATTTTAAGGTGGATAGAGCCATGTTGGATCTTGGAGCATCCATCAATGTGATGCCTCGATCAGTGTTTGAAAAGTTGGGTATGGGAGAGTTGAAAAAGACTGGAGTTGTCATCCAACTTGCTGATCGAAGCCAGGCATACCCAGATGGAGTCATTGAAGATGTTCTTGTTCAGGTAGATAAACTCATATTCCCTGCTGATTTTTATGTGTTAGAAATGAATGACCACCCATTGAATTCAACTCCAATTTTGTTGGGGAGACCATTCCTAAACACTTCATGTACCAAAATAGATGTGAGTGAAGGATCTCTCATGATGGAATTTGATGGGCAGATCATTAAGTTCAACATATATGATGATATGAAATACCCTGATGATGTTAACCTACTTTCTGTTGTGAGTACTATTGAGCCGATTGTCCAGGAACATTTTGAACTCACTAGTAGGGAAGCATTAGACACAGTAATTGAACAAGAAATCATGAAGGAGGACGCTGAAAGATGGGATAATGAAGATCTAAATCACTAAATCAATGCTTTGCATAGTTCTTCTCAGAAGTCGAGCAGCGCAGATGTGGCTTCTGTTAAATTGCCTGACATTTTTCCAAATATTTTTCCATCTATAGTGCAGGCACCGAAGCTGGAGTTAAAGACACTTCCTGACCACTTGAAGTATGCATACTTGGGATCGAATTCCACTTTGCCGGTGATCATCTCGTCCAATTTGACGGACGAGCAGGAGATCTTATTACTCAATGTGTTGAAGAGATATAAAACGGCTATTGGATGAACTGTAGCTGACTTGAAAGGTATCAGCCCTGCAATTTGTATGCACCATATTCTACTTGAAGATGATGCAAAGCCTTCTCGAGAAGCTCAGCGTAGGCTGAATCTGCCCATGATGGAGGTAGTAAAGAAGGAGGTTTTGAAACTTCTGAGTGTGGGGATTATCTATCCCATCTCAGATAGTAAATGGGTCAGTCCAACGCAAGTGGTACCAAAGAAATTAAGAATAACAGTGGTTGAGAACGACAAAGGTGATATGGTTCCAACTCGTTTGTAAACAGGTTGGAGAGTATGCATGGATTATCGCAAGCTCAATAACATGACTAGAAAGGATCATTTTCCTTTACCCTTCATTGATCAAATGATAGAAAAGCATGCAGGTTATTCTTATTACTGTTTTCTTGATGGTTTCTCTGGTTATTTTCAGATTGCAATTGCTCCCGAAGATCAGGAGAAAACAACCTTCACATGCCCCTTTGGGACTTTTGCATGTCGTCGGTTACCTTTTGGGCTTTGCAATGCACCAGCCATATTTCAAAGGTGTATGGTGAGCATCTTTTTCTGAATTTGTGGGTAACATAATAGAGGTCTTTGTGGATGACTTTAGTGTCTATGGAGAATCCTTTAATAATTGCCTTGGAAATCTTGAATTGATATTGAAAAGATGTGTAGAAACAAACCTTGTTTTAAACTGGGAAAAGTGTCACTTTATGGTTGAACAAGGTATTGTTTTAGGGCATGTTATTTCAAAGAATGGGATTGAAGTTAATAAATCTAAGGTAGACCTTATATCTGCACTACCTTATCCCACATCTGTGCGGGAAGTTCGTTCTTTTCTTGGACATGCAGGTTTCTACAGAAGGTTTATCAAAGACTTTTCAAAGATAGCCAAGCCACTCTGTGAGCTATTGCAAAAAGATGTGAAGTTTGATATGAATGATGCATGTAAAAATGCTTTTGATAAGTTGAAGGAGTTACTAACCACACCACCTGTGATTCAACCACTGAATTGGAGTTTACCCTTTGAAATCATGTGTGATGCTAGTGACTATGCCGTAGGAGCAGTGTTGGGGCAACGAGTTGATAAGGCTGCACACGTGATATTCTATGCTTCAAAAACTTTGGATAACGCTCAAGCCAACTACTCCACTACGGAAAAAGAACTCCTAGCTGTGGTTTTTGCTCTAGAAAAATTTCGATCTTATTTGTTGGGTACTAAAGTTACTGTTTTCTCTGATCATGCAGCTCTACGATATCTCATGAAGAAGAAAGAAGCAAAACCTCGATTGATTCGATGGATTTTATTGCTTCAAGAGTTCGACTTGGAAATAAAAAATAAAAAGGGATCAGAGAATCTAGTGGCTGACCACCTAAGCCGGCTAATTAGAGATGAAGAAGAGCAGAAAATTCTTGAAAAGTTCCCAGATGAACAGCTGCTGGCATTTTTGCAAAATTTGGAAAATTCACTAACACTGAACTCTTCAGTGTCAGAAGGATCTATTCCATGGTTTGCTGATTTGGCAAATTTTCTGACCTCCCATCAGTTTCCATGTGGTATGAGTAAGGTAAAACGTGATAAACTCCGTAGTGATGCCAAGTATTACATATGTGATGATCCATATCTGTGGAAACATTGTTCTGATCAAGTAATAAGAAGGTGTGTTCCTGACCTTGAATTTAATTCAATTCTCACCTTCTGTCATAATCATGCATGTGGTGGTCATTTTAGTTTTAGGAAAACTGCTTTTAAAGTGCTTGAGTGTGGATTCTATTGGCCGACATTGTTTAAAGATGCTTATGAATTTTGCAAGTATTGTGATAGATGTCAACGTGTAGGAAATATTTCTCAACGAAATGAAATGCCCCAATATCCTATAATTGTTTGTGAAAATTTTTATGTATGGGGGATGGATTTTATGGGACCTTTTCCTTCTTCGTTTGGATTTATTTACATATTACTTGCTGTTGATTACATGTCAAAGTGGGTGGAAGCGAAAGCCACCCGAACTAATGATTCGAAAGTGGTTGCAGGTTTTCTTCGATCTAACATTTTTTGTAGGTTTGGAATTCCTCGAGCCATCATCAGTGACAAGGGCACACATTTTTGCAACAGAACAGTGGAAGCACTCCTGCGCAAGTATTCGGTGTATCATAAGACTTCCACTTCATACCATCCTCAGACGAGTGGTCAGGCGGAAGTTTCCAATCGTGAGATTAAGAGAATTTTAGAAAAGACGGTTAATCCGTCTAAGAAGGATTGGAGCTTACGATTGGAGGATGCCTTATGGGCCTATCGAACGGCCTATAAAACACCGATTGGTATGTCCCCTTACCGAATTGCCTATGGAAAGCCTTGCCACCTACCTGTGGAGCTCGAGCATAAAGCATGGTGGGCAGTTCGTAAGTGCAACATGGACTATGACAAGGACGGAGAGCAAAGGAAATTCCAACTACAAGAGCTGGAAGAATTGAGAAACGAGGCCTATGAAAATTCAGTCCTTTATAAGGCAAAAACAAAGGCATTTCATGATGCCAGAATATCAAGGAAAAATTCCAGCATTGGGCAAAAAGTTTTACTTTATCATTCAAAGCTTAAATTATTTCCTGGTAAGTTGCGTTCTCGTTGGATTGGTCCGTTTATTGTGACTAATATTTTTCCTCATGGTGCAGTTGAGATCAGAAGTGCAAACTCTGAAAAGAGTTTCAAAGTTAATGGGCACCAACTTAAGGAGTTTCATGAAGGAATTCAGACGGTTGAGGTGGACCGAATGAAATTGGAAGATGTGATCTACATTTGATGACTATCCACCTTACCTAAGTCGAGCCAACGACAATAAAAAAAGGCGCTGATTGGGAGGCAACCCAATTTTATCGTTTTAGTTTCAATAAATTGTTTGATTGTTCTTTCTTTATTTTCTGTTTTGTTTTGCAGCTGTGATACTTGTTGCTTGAGTTGATCATGGTTAAAGCTCTATCCAAGACTACATCAGGTGTACTCTACCCAATTACATGCTTAGTCTTTCTTATACTGTGTTTTACTTGGGGACAAGCAAACGTTTAAGTGTGGGGATATTAGAGGGATTTTATATGATAATTGGGGTAGAGAAGTGATGTGTTGTATTCCCATGTCTTACTCTTGTTGTCCTCTTAATTTTTATGTTGATGTGGAGTTGGAAATTGAGAGTTAAAAAAAAAAATCTTTTGAGGTGATGAGTGTGATGCATGATTGAGGGGGTAACAGTGATATAAGGAGCTATTGTAGCTTGATAATCTTTTTAAGATTTTTGTGATTATAGTGGCTCAAATTTTTTCAAATTTCATGGCAATTTTACCCAATTTTTGGTGAGCTTTTGAGCCTTTACGAGCTATTATCTATAAGCTCTATTAAAATTTCTTTCTTGAGTGCATTGAATTTGAATTGCTCAAGATTTTATGATTGGTTGTGTGTGATAAAATGAGAAGGGCACTTAGGTTTAACCCTCTTGGCTTATATTGTCCCACCTGATTATGAAAAACTTTAGGGAAGCCACGTTGAGTCTAAACCTTTTCTTTGAATTATAAGCACATATATGAACCCTGAATTCCCATTTCATTCTTTAACTCTTCCGTTTGAACCCTTCATTACTTTGCAATGTGTGAATCTTGTTAAAATATCTTGTTGTTGAATCAAGAATGAAGGGGAATTTGAAGATAGAAAGATGAGTTGTTGAAAATGTTTGTCATTGATAAATATCTAACAAACAGTGACATTTAAAAAAAAAATGTGACACCTGAAATTTCAAAATCTTGAAAAGGACCAGGTGTGGGGATATTAGAGGGACAATAAGAGTTATATTGTGAAAAGGAAATGTGGAAATTATGGAAGTTTTGATTTGAGAAGATCACATGTTGTAAAGTGGTGTCTTTAGCCATTCTTAACTCTCTTTTTACCTTGCCAAGTCCTAAAGCTCCATTATAACCCATTCAAAGACCCTTTGATTATTGCACATAATCCATCTAGAAATGGGTGGAGATTTGATTTGGGAGCAAGCATATGGTAATGACTATTCTTTTCAATTTTTGAGTGATCTTGCTACCTACATCAAACATTTGAGTTGATGAGTGAATCTTTGTGAGGCTATGGATTTTGAAAAATTTGATGCCATGAAAATAGCAAACTTTGAGTAAAGAGTCATTTGTCATATTAGCTCCGAATGATCATTGGTTACTTGTCTTTTGAGGTGTATGACTTTCATTTACCTTGTTAGATATAACTTAATTTTCTCTTCTCTGACATCTTTGATTTCAATTCGCTTGAGGACAAGCAAAGTTTAGGTGTGGGGATATTTTATGAGAGTGAAAATTAGTGTGTTTTAATGTCCAATTGAACACCTATTTAATTGATATTTTTGTAATATATTAGCAAAAATTTCTTATATTTAATATATGTGAGAAAAATGTGCACTTGAGGTGTTTTATTGTGTTTTAGGTGGAAAAAGGAAAAAAAAATGCAAGATTGGAGAAAAGGTGCAATTTGTGCAAAGATGCTGAAAAACGCACGTCCAACTTTTGTAATTTTTCTGTATTGTTATGTAGATCAAAACTAGTTGTGTGATACATGGTTGGAAAGACACTGAAAAGAGGATCGTTTTGGCATAAAGAACATTACAATCGAGTTCCAAACGTAGAAGTTATGAGCAAAATGGTAACGTCGCGCGAGCTGTGCCGAACAGAACTGATGTGTTACTTTCTATGGCTTGTTGCACTATCAAATCTTGGAATTTTTGGGAGTTCTTTATATTGATAGAAAGCCAAGGAAGAGAGGATCGCGTGAGTGTAAAAATTATTAAATTCGGAACTCGGATGTGGAAGTTATACACGAAACAATGAAGAGGTGTAAGTAGCTTCGACCTAAAGAACATCACTTCGACTTGCAATTCGATCTTGGGGCCTTCAATTCGACCTAATGTACAAAATACGTGGAAAACGTGAGCACATGAGCATATGGGGGAGTAAAACACCATCCACATAGAGCACATGAAGCACAAAACACACCCATAAATGGCAAAGGTATAAAGGACAAAGATGGACAACACAAATGGATGCTAAAAGCAAAGAAGACAAGGAAGGAAAGTTGGAAATGAGCTGAAAAGATGATGGACAACAAGAATAAAGGATAAATGGATGCATGTGAAGCTTCAATAATTGCACAAACAAGGAGAAGTGGAAGCATGGAGTAACATGGGCAGCCATGGAGGCATGTGATGTTGTTCCCCTTCCACAACTATAAATAGAGGCTGCAAGGCATTCCAATGGGCATTCAATCCACACCACAAGACACACAACACACACAAGAAAGAGAGGAGGAGTGAGCTGCAAGTGCATCTTGCTACACTTGCAGCAACAGCAGCTGCAAAGTGAGCACAAATCCAGCAAGAATCAAGCATGATCGAGCTGCAAACGGAGTGAAGATCATCACCCAATAATCTATGGTTTTGCTATTTTTAATTTCGTTTTCATTATGAACATGTGTGGCTAGTTTCTTTTATCTAGTTTAGGATTTCGTGAACCTCCCGTTATTAGTTTTATGAATTATTAAGGGTTTTATATTGAATCTTTTATGCAAGTTTATTCTATTACATGCTTTAATGTGCTTAATGGTTGTTTGATAATTCATTTAGCTTGATCAACTACTTTATTATTTTATAACCGAACGTTACTCTATGATCTACAATCCGTAATTGTTGTAGGGATTGGATTAAGTAACAAATAGAGGTTGTTCCCTCTAGATGTAATGGGATCTAGGTTGTATGATTCCTAGCCGGTTTTCATAGCCCAGTAATTCTATGTTTAGAGTTTTCATGCATCTATGAGTTCGAATCCATAGGGTCACTTGTAGATAGTTCAATCTAGTGGTCGTACCCTAGTTGATGAACGTAAGAACATTCGGGTTGATTGGTCGTACCGTCTTCCTAGGGATTTGAGTTTGCACATTAGGCTAGATGTTAAATTCCGATAATTAGTTAAATTAATAAACGGGAGGGGATCAATATCCTAAACTAGGCTTTTACCTTTTGTTATTATCTAAGCTTCTTTCAATTTTTGTTATTTAATTTTTAAATTAATTTATTAATTTTATTATTTTGTTATTGTCACTTCAACAAACCCCCCTATTAATTTTATTACTTACAACACTTTAGTTTAATTAAAATTCATTTTACTCTCTTGGGAAATGACCCTACTTACCATTATACTAAGTATTTTAGTAAGTCGAAATTATAAAATATTTTGAGAGCATGACGACGGCTCATCAACTGGTCTGCATCAGGTTTCGCGTGAGTCTTCACAATATGATCGGGCAGGGTGCCAGAGTGGTGGAGCAGGCTGCTGGGAGATCGATCCCCATCGCAGTTGTTCGCATTTGTGATTGGTGGCGAACAATCGAATTCGCTGTTATATAACTGTTATAATTGATTTATTAATTGATTATTGTTATATATGTATGCATGATTCTCTATGATTTATTGCCTTAAATAGAAGCATGCTAGATTGCGTATTATATTTGGTATTTTATATGCATGTATGTTGGAGTGTTGATCAAGTCAACTTATTTTTGGCAATTTATTTCCTTATATATAACTGCTATAATTGTTTTATTGGTCAATTATTGTTATATATTTGGAAGTATGAGCATGCTAGGTTGCATATTTTATTCTGAAATATTATATGCATGTAAAAACCCTCGGTCTTAAATAACTAAGTGGGAGAGGGGATTGATAATTAATTCCCACGGCCTCCATTATTGGGTTGTAAGTGATGTGAGTAAACTTGCGCGTTGGCAATAGAGCCTTCCTCCCTAACGGATGAGTTTATTCACGGATCACTAGTACAAACTTCTTTAAATAATTATTGTTTGTAATGTGATGCATATAGACTTGCGCGTTGGCTATAGTGCCTTCCTCCCTAATGGATGAGCTTATATGCGGTTCACTAGTACAAACTTATATAATTGATGGTTGTAGAAAGTTATCTGAGCGCGTGTGTACTTCTCCAACAGTAAGGCATATAAGCTTGGGCAGCGGACTTGGAATCAAATAATGGTGCACACTTAGATGTAAATAATTAGTATCCTCCCCAACTGAGTCACTGCTATTATTTGCATGGCTAAAGAGAAACCGACTATTAATTATTTTGTCATGAAGTTAGGTTGACAAATGAAATTAATGGATAAAACCTTCTCTTGTAAATGTTCGGGTTTGTAAACGTCCACACTAACGTGGCTTGCAGACTCACGGTGCTTGAGATGTCGGTGAATTTTATTTTTATATTGTTTTGAGGGAATCAATATAAAAGGATAAAATTCGAAGTTTTGATCGGTAAATTAATTTATGATTCTCAGATTTTCAAATGGTTTTATCTCACATATTATTAACTAAAAGAAATTATATTTACTTGTCCTAATTAGATGATTAGAAAATAATCTTGGATTTGAATTTTACTGCTTAAGAAAATACATGTGTGTTCTCACAAGGGACGTCTCATGATGCCTATTAAAGTCTCTAGTGAAGAGATGAGAGGTTCATAGAAATATGATGGTATCATGTAACTCTTCGAATACTTGAGTAAGTTAAAAGGCAGAAGATCATGATTTAATTTGATGAATGAATTGGGAAAGCATGGAGTATAAATTGAAGGGAAACCTAGATCAATTTAATTTTAGTGAATTGCCTAGATGTTTTTGAGTAAGTTCCACCTGAATTACAATAGGATGTATATAGTGGAAAACTTCTGGCAAAACATGTGGCAAAGGAAAGCCATTTTCATCATAATGTGAACAAGTTTTATATCTTATTCACTAGTTGTTTAAAACATGATTAGTGATGGCATTTACTGACACGAAGTGTGTAGATACTGGAATCACTAAATGTTTATTACTAAGTGAGGATAAGATTGTTATGACATGGGTAAAACTACAAGAGTAGTGACTATTGCAGTGGGAGTTGTCTATTTATCTAATGATATGAGTAGACGTTTGATTATGAGAAATTGTTTTACGTACGTTTTCATAGAAAGAATTTAATTTCGGTTTCTATGCATTAATAGATGGATACTCTATTTCATTTAAATGACATGGTCATTATAATGAAGGATAGAGTTGTAATCTGTTATTGTACGTTGGTGAACAATTTGTATACTCTTAAATCATGTATATTCCACAGATGCAACAAATAGTAATTAATAATGAATCTTCTAATCTTAGTAAGAGAAAGATACCTTCGGATATGAACTAAACATATATTTGGCATCTAAGACTAGATCATTTTACTTGAGTAGGATTCAAAAGTTGATAGCCGATAGACCCTTAGGTTTATCTGAAGTGAAAACTATCTGACTTTCGAGTCTTGCTTGGGAGTAAAAATGACTAATTGCTTTTTCAAGGCAAAGGGGTGCAGAACCAAAGATATATATGTTGGAATTAGTTCATTATGATTTATGTGGTCCTAAGATTGTCCGAATGAGAGGCGGATATGAATATTAGTCAATCGATGATTATTCTAGATACCAATATATTTATTTGATGCACTGCATGTCTAAGTTCTTTGATTAATTCAAGAATTGCAAGGCTGGTACAGTGAAGCGTCATGAAAAATATATCAAGTAATGACGATTTAATCATCATTACGAGTACCTCTTAGGACAGTTAGGAGCTGTTAATCAGAGGTTGAGATTAAATCTCAAGTGGTCTACACCGGGCATGCCCCAGCTGAATGGTGTGGTGGATAGAAGGAATAAGACTCTTATGGTAATGATTAGATAGATGATGAATTATTTGGAATTACTTAATTCATTTTATGGATAAGCCCTAGAAACAGTAATTCATTTGAATGTTTGTCTGTTTGTGGGATATGCTATAAAAATGAAGGTGATTTATTTAGTCTAAAAGATCGAAGGGTGATTGTTAACACAAAACTATATTTTTGGAAAGAGACTATGTATTAAATCATAAACCCATGTATAAATTATTCTAAAGGAAGTGAGAGGGAAAAACACAAAGTATAAGTACTAAGTGAACAAGATGATATACCACAAGGTAAACTGCAACGCGTGTCACGTCTGATACACAATTGCATGTAGTGCCTTGTCATAGTGGGAGGGTTCTTCGACAACTTGTAAGATACATGTTTTGGGAAAGTCGTGAGACTTGGTCCCTCGCAAACATGAAATGGAGCCACGGATACGACGAAGCACTACAAGTTAGAAATGCCAAATCCTAGCAAAGTGCAATGAATATTAAAATAGAATCGATGGATTTTAAATTAGGTCTGGATGCTTGTTGAACCGCTAAATGGCGTAAAAGCCATTGAAAGCGGGCATGCAAGAATAAAAGAGGATCATAGAATAAGGTGAAAACCTTGGAAGCAAGCTTGTTGCGAAAAGGTATACTCAGAAAGAAAGAGTTCGATTATGAAAAAACCTGTTCGCCGGTAGTTATGCCTAAGTTGATCCGGACTCTTTTATTTGTTGCTACTCATATGAAATATGAGGGATATCAAATAGATGTCGAGACAGCTTTCCTGATTGGAAGTCTTAAGGGAAACATCTATGTGAAGCAACCAGAGTGATTCATTGCAAAAAGCTAAGAGCATTGTGATAATAAGCTTAAAAGTATTCATTCATGGACTAAAGCAAGCTTCAAGATCATGAAACATCCGTTTTGATGAGGTAATCCAGTGACATGGATCTAATCAATGATCGGATGGGTCTTGTGTATTGAAAAGAGTGATGGAAATGTGGTGGTATTTCTTGTACTATACGTAGATAGTATCTTGCTTATTGGAGACAGTGAAAGAGTATTGTCGGGCGTATAGGTATGGTTGATAAAGCGGTATGAGATGAAGGACTTAAGAAGAGCAAAAATATCCTTTTGATCACGGTAATACGGATCACAAGAAAGGATGTTATGCTTATCTCAAGTTTCATATAATGATACAATCCTTACTCGTTTAGCATGTGAATTTATCTAAGTGAATGTGTCTTGTGACACAAAAGTAGATAAATAAGATGAAAGTGGTTCCTTATGCTTCGGCAAATGAGGAAGCTTAATCTAAGGAATGCTATGCAGGAGATTGGATATCTATTTTGTCGATGGCATGAACAGTGGGTATCAAGGTGACCCAAAATAAGAATGTTGAATTGTGGTAAGACATATACTTATGTACCTGAAAAGGACTAGAAATTATATGTAGGCTTACTGGACAGATTCGCTGCTTCTTATGAGTTACGTAGATTCGGATTTTTCAAATCAGATGGGGATGGTAGTAAATCCACCTCAAGGTTATGTGTTTAATTTTAGGAAGTAGAGCCATAATATGGAGGAGTGTTATATAGAAATATATTTCGGACTCCAGACTCCATCATGGAAAGGTGATAAATTGGAACCTATAAGGCAGCCAAAATATCTATATGACTCTAGAAACTTCATGATGGACTTTGAAGTATTTCTAAGTTTGCCCAAAATTATCACAATTTAAATTAATGATATTGGTGCAGTTGCAAACTTAAAGGAATCACGAGTCCATAAGGCAATTAAACACATGGAGCGCGAGTACCACCTATTATGAGAAATCGTATGATGAGGGGAAGGTTGTTGTCACCTAGATTGCATCGGATGATAACCTAGTAAATCCATTTACAAGGACCTTAAGGCGAGAGCTTTTGATGGTCGTGTAGTGGGAGTGGAAATCAGATGTATGGCAGAAGACATGACAGCATAGTCTTTTAGTATAAGTGGGAGATTGTTGGATTGTATACTAAAAGTCTAGCTTTTTGTATGAACAATGTTATAACAATTAATTTGAAATGAGAATCATATGATCAAATGATTGCATCTTATAATTTATTTATATGTTCGATGCAATAGTCCACTTACTTTATACTGTAGATAATATGTTGTGTGACAACACGCGGAAGATCATATTATCGGTTTTCTTATAAAGTATAAACAGATGCTCACAACCGAGATAGACGGGGACTCTCTATCGGGATGGTTGTAGTGTGGTTTGGTATTAGCTTGTCTTGGCTATAGAATCACACTAGTGCACTTGTGTGTATTGAGTAGGACCGCTTGAGATCGTTTGACTAATACTGACT
The DNA here is from genome assembly GCA_023678885.1 of Pogostemon cablin. Classification (NCBI taxonomy): domain Eukaryota; kingdom Viridiplantae; phylum Streptophyta; class Magnoliopsida; order Lamiales; family Lamiaceae; genus Pogostemon; species Pogostemon cablin. The sequence continues at coordinate 21,952,179 of CM042959.1, forward strand.
TATAGGAGAACTTGATCTCAGTTATTATGGAAGTTCGTGCTCTTAATCCCTATATAATAACCTCGACACGTAGGGCAGTATGTATTTCTTTGATTCATCAATGGGTGAGATTTACATATAATTAAATCAACAAACTCGATGAGTTGGGAAATAGTGCTGTCTCTATGGTGTGCTGTTGATTGTAGAAGGAATCCGTGTCCGTCATAGGTTGATGATGTCCCCTTGAGGAGCTCATAAGGATTATCATGTAAACCCTGTAGGTGGAATTTATTCTGACATGATAATGAGATTGAGTGGTACTACTCTTGGATGAGATATTAATTAATTGAGTTGTCAGTAACTTAAATTAATTAATGGACATTGTATATCTTAAACATGAGGAGACTAACGGGCTCATAATAAGAAGGAGCCCAAAACGTAATTTTGGATTTATACGGTAGTGCAATAATAATATTTTAGTGGAATATATTATTATTATTGGACTTAAGTATAAGCTTTGGGCTAAGCTTGGATACTTAAGCCCAATGGAGGCCCAACCCAATTTCTCCTCCTGGTCCCTGCTGTAGCCCATGTATATAAGTCACCTCAACTTATCTGGAACCCTAATCTAACTGATTATTCACGTGTGATGAGGGTTGAGAGCAGATTGAGGAGGTCTCGTAGATGGTCGCCCACATGACGTCGAGATCGGACTTGGGACATACGGCAGAAGATCAGAAGGTAGTTTGCTGCTGCTGTCCGCCACCTTGTGAAATTGATATAAAATCAAAAACTACTCAGAATTGGATGATCAATATACTGATGGAAAGCCGTTGAAGAGAGGATTGTCTAACCACAAAGATCATTCAATTCCGACATGAGACGAGGAAGTTATGGCCATTCTCGTGAGACTGCGCAGGCTGCCTGCGAGAATCAATCTTCATCAACATACCTTGGTGAACGGTAATCATTTCTATAATTTATTGCTTCCACTGTGATAGAAACGCATGGTATTCTAACAGGTCACATTAACCAAATGATCCAAGCGCCAACAGTTTGTTGTTTGCTTGTGTGTTGGTAATGTGGATATTGATTGTAAATAGGGAGTTGTTAGTGGAATTAGGATGTTAGCTTTGGAAATGATAACAAGTGTTTTTTAAATTGTTCAATGAGCAAAAGGTGATGTACAAGTATACTTTTGATCCTAACATAATGAACCGTGAGATTTAAGCCTAACCATGCATCTTAAATGGTTTCATTTATTTTTGAGAGGACCGATCATATGTGTATGAACTAGAATTTGCTTGTTGACTCTTCTAAAGTGCTTGTTGGTGGAAATTTGAGAAATAATAAGAGGCCATCCTTGATCTTATAACCTTTGGCCATAAACACAAATTCCCTACCTTTCAATATTATCTATTTCTAGCCAATTTGAGCCTTATAAGCCTATATTCTTTCATGAGCACATTCTTTAGCCAAAATACCACTTGAAGCTAATAAAAAAACCTTATGTGTGGAGTTTGACTAGAAAAGTGAGCATGAGAATATGCTTTGATTGGTTGATGAGAATATATATATCCCTTTAAAATAAAATGAGTGTAGTGATACACTATCCGTGAGGTTAGGACATTAAAGTATACTTGTGCAAGATCATGTCATCATTGAACCTTTTAAAAAGCAAATTGTTTAAGTTTCCTACTTCTAATGTTTTGATTTTATTGATGATTTTTTGTTTATGGTTGATATTAACATTACTTTTGTTGTTCGACTCTAATATCTATACAAATTTACCCTCTAATTCTTTTCTTTTCTTTTTTGTTGCTTGGGGACAAGCAACACTCTAAGTTTGGGGTGTGATTATCGTGAAAATTTAGTAGATTTTAGAGTTGTGTTCGTGTGATTTTTGCGTGGTTTTATATTATTTTTAGTATTTTATTCTTTATTTTTATTATTTTTATTTTTTGGAGTAAAGTGTGTGGAATCATAATATTTTTCATGTAGGAATGGGGTGTATTTGAGAAAAAATCAGAAAATAAAGAAACGAGAATTAAATCCGGACAAAAACGAGAAAAAAAGGTTGCAGTTGAAAAGACAACGGATTTAGAAGAGGGCTACAACAATACTTTTACTAACAATACTTTTACTGAGTGTAGAGAAATACCAGAATACACAACGGCTGAAAGTGTTGTCTTTTAAGACCTCGAAAGCGTTGTCGTATGGGCAAAACAGAGTTTGAGAATTTTGAAACTTAGGAGAAACTCGATCGAATTTCTCCTTGATCGAGTTTTTGGGCCCAATAGGGCAGTAATCCCCTACATCACGCTCACGGAGGGCTCTTTTAATAAAAAACTAAATTCGCGGAGGCTAGGATTCGAACCTGCGACAACCACCTTCCATAAGCACGCTGCTGACCACTGGGCTACAACCGGTTTATGTAAACAAATCGTACGGATATTTATTTATTCCATATTTCCTGAATCGATTTTTGAGCCAAAAAGCCCATTATCTTCACTTAACCCCATTTTCTCACTTGAGCCCATTACCAAAAATTTGCCCTAATCCTTCACACATATAAATACCCTCATTTCACATAATTTTTGGAGGTTTTTCCATTTTCCTCCTCTTGGAGGCCACACACACACTCATACACCACACTTCACACACACTCCACTCCATCCATCCATTCTTATTTCCATCCACCCATTCCACTTGGTTTCTTCAAAATCCATCCTTCATTCCATCCTTCTACCAATCTAAAAAGGGAAAATCAACACGAAGTGAAGATTGGAGCATGTTGAAGGAAGATCAAGCCTACTTTAAAAGGGAAGCTTATCAAACTTTAATTTGTAATTTTCTTCATTATTTGGCTCAATGGGAGCGAGCCATGGATTGTATTGATTTTATTATGATTTGTAGTGGCTAGTCCTCATGCCACATAAAGGATTGAGACTATTCTAGATATGTAGGATTTTTAATGGTTTAATTTAATTAATTTTGGAATTTATCTCATGATCTATGATTACTTGATTTATATTATGAATTGTGTGGTTAAATTATCTATTTATAGTGTTAGGATGGCCATTCCAATATTATGCTTAGGGTTTTAATTGAATCATTTCATTATATGACATGTATGTTAGTGTAGGGAGAGGTAAGCCATACCCTTCTTGTGCTTGGGACATTCATGAGATAACACTTCGTTAACTGATCTTAATTGGTTGCTAATTGAGTTAGAAGAACCAAACTTACAATCATAGTACCTATAAGGGAATTTAGAGTAAGAATCAATCTTATGAGCTTGCAAACTTGTAAAAACTTTAGAACCTAATTATCTTGGCCATAGGGATTAGGGGAATATATGTGATTGCTTCTATTCCATTTTTAATGTTGTTTTCCATTAGAAACTTACATGTCTAGGTGATGTCTTAGTTTTGATTTTGGTTAAGCCTTGCATACTTCTTAGATTGCTCACCTTCACCCTTCATCCATCTCATATGTACATTTTCTATCTTTAATTGCTTTCTTACTTGATAGTTTGTAGTGTAATTAATCCATCCTTTTGTTGATTAGTCCTTCTAGGGTAAAACATTTCTCAAATATGGATACATACACTTTCTCCCTTGGGTTCGATATTATAAATTTTGCACTTGGTCACCATGTTCTACACAACGATAGAGTACGCTTACTCTTATCAATTTGTACCAAAATTGAGACTAAGTTCAATCCTATTATCTTTTACTAGGGTATGTTGAAGAAGAGAATAAATTCTCGCTGGCAGCATGTGCGGCCTCGCGATTTGGGCATAACTTCCTCATCCGATCTCTGAATTGAGTGATCTATACTCCAAAATGATCATCTCTTCCGTGACTTTCCAACGGTGTATCACACGATTTTAGAAAAATAGCGGAAGTTGATAAATAGCAGAAGTAAAAAATCTTTCAATCTTTTGCTGTATTCCCAAGTCCAATCTTGACGTTGTGTGGGCGACGATCTTCAAGATCTTCTCAGTCTGCTCTTTTCCATATTTCTGTCGTGTGTTAGGCACAGATTATTAGGGTTCCGTATAGCTGAGATGACTTATATATGGGCTATAGAAGGGATCAGGAGGAGAAATTAGAGTCAAGCCTCCATGGGACTTAAGTATCCAAGTTTAGCCTAAAACTTATACTTAAGTCCAATAATAATAATATAGTCTACTAAAATATTATTACTGCACTGCCGCTCCAATCCCATAATTGTGTTATGGGCTCCTTCTTATTATGAGCCAATTAGTCTCCCCATGTTTAAGATATACAATGACCATTAATTAATTAAGTTGCTGACAACTTCATTAATTAATATCTCATCTGAGAGTAGTACCACTCAACCTCATTATCATACCGGAATAAATCCACCTGCAGGGTTTAAATAAAAATCCTTATGAGCTCCTCAAGGGAACATCATCAACCTATTTAATAGGATATAGATTCCTTCTACAATCAACAGCGCACCATAGAGACAACATTATTTTCCAACTCACCGAGTTTATTAATTTAATATTTAAATCTTACCCATTGATCAATCAAAGAGATATATACTGGCTAAAGTATCGAGGTTATTGTATAAGGATTAAAAGTACGAACATCCATAATAATAGAGATTAAGTTTTCCTATATAGTCAGTATAAATTGAACGATCTCTAACCGTCCTGCTCAATACACCAAGTGCACTAATGTGATTTTATAGTCAAGAGAAACTAATGCCAAATCAAACGACAACCTTCCCGATAGAGACTCCCCGTCTATCTCGATTGTGAATATCTGTTTATACTTTATAAGGAAACCCATAATATGATCTTTCGCGTGTTGTCGCACAACATATTATCTACAGTATTAAGTAAGTGTACTATTGCATCGGGCATATAAATAAATTATATGACACAATAATTTGATCAAGGATTCTCATTTCAAATAAATTACCATAATATTATTCATACAAAAGCTAGACTTTTAGTATACAATCCAACACATGTCCCCCGGGACATCCCTTCAATGTGCCGCTAGTCATCTCAGTCGCGAGGCTGTTTATATTGCCAATGCCATGCATCATCTCTACGATTTGGAGAGACGTGAGTCCCATTTATAGGATGAGGTGGCCCTACTCTCTGACAAGATTAACCTTCACGATTGGAAAGCCTCCAAGGTGTGTAAAGATGAGGCTAAGTCCGAGGAGAGTTAAGGGTTGAACAGGATAAGAGGGCCAAGCTTGAAGAAAGTTTTAAAGCTCTGTGCACTTGATATGATAGTTTGTTGACTAGTTCAAAGAAGAAATAGAGTGACCTTTTGTTGGAAAATAAGTTACTCTCCGATAAGATTACTGCCATGGAGATTGAACATCAGGAAGAGGTTAAAGTCTTAAATGATCAGTTTCATGTTGATCTGGCCCGGACCTAGAATAGCCTTCATGCCCTTTAGGTGTCTTTCGATAAGTATGCCGAGGAGCTATGCCAAGAGAGAAAGGATTCTGAGGCCTTGCTAAACCAGAAGATTAAGGAGACTGAGGATGTAGCTGCCGAGGCTCGAAGCGAGCATGACGAGGCTATAGCGAAACTGAATCAAATTAGAGATGAGCTTTCCTTAGCGCAAGAGGACAATTCTTACTATAGGGATGTTATTCTCCATAAGATCAAAATGGCGAAAGCTTCCTCCGAAAAGCCTTATCCTGCCTGCTTTCATAATATGCGTGATATCCTCCACCAAGCTTTCAGTCAGGAAAGGATGCCTCCAGGTGAATCTTTGAGAGGACAACTCGACCTAGGGATACTAGGTGAGCATTCTGATTTCATTACTGATAACGACCTTCCCGATGAGGGTTCTGATGAGGTTGTAGAGGTGGATTCGGACAAGGCCTTTGTCGATGGCATTTTGGATGTTGCTACTACCGATTCTAAGGTTGAAGATCCTTATATGAATCGTCCCTCTGAATCCATGGGGGATGTTGGTTCAGGAACCAGTTGCTGATTCTGAGACTCTTGGATCTGATGCTATGGGTAAATGCAATAAAGTTGCTACCGGTGCTGTTTCAGAACTTCAGCTTTCTGAGACTGTTGTTCCCACGGGTCCTCCATCTTCTGAGGCAGCTCCTTCTTCTGATAATGTTGAATCGACTGATATCCCATCAGATCCGATGACTTCTGAAGCCCTTTCGGTGTCTTCTGAACATATGTAGTCCGAAGGGATAGTCCGAAGCCTGTGGGTATCATTGGTTCCGAATAACTCCATACTGCCGAGTGAAGTTTCTCCAAGACCATAGTTCCGAGTAGGATGTATTCATTTACCTTAATTTTTCATGAACATTCCTTGTATTTTCCTTCTTTCTTTAGGCGTGTAGAGCTCCTCTTGAATTTTAAGTAATGTATAATCCTTTGACTACATGAAGTACTTAATTTATGTTGTCTGACCTTTTGGGTATTATAGTAATTTTGCCTTTACTTTTGAGCACAACTGCCACTTCTTGTCGTGGTTCAGTACATTCTTTATTAACCGCCATGTGGCTTAATCTGGATCCTCCTTCCTTCTTGGAAGTTGTAAAGTCTTTTGGTCCCTAACCATTCGATCTTTTCCCTTTTTGGCTTATCCTATCTCTTCATGACGTGGGGGCAAATCTTTTCGTATCAGAAATATTTTGATTTCCTATTTCAAATTTTGAATTCCTTGTGCGCTCTGCAATTTCTTCCTCAACTTCCCTTCAAAAATTTTTGGTATTCTCTGAGATTTTTGCTCAATCTCTTTCATAAACCCTAAATTTCTGTATCTGTCCCTATCCATGGCTAGTGAAGGTACTCCTCCTCCCACTGATGTTCTGGATGTTAACACCTTCGATTCTACACCGGTGCGGCCCGAGCATCGCGGCTTTTATAGCTCGAATTACCTCCGGATGCGGCCCCGACTGAATTTGAGAAATTTCTCCACTTCCTCATCTTCTGGTGGTCAACTGCTCTCTGTGCCACAATCTGATAGAGCAGACACTTTTGACGTGCCTGATGTTACTGTTGGTGGTGCCTCGCTGTCTCCTGGTGATGATGGTGCCCTACTCCCCTTGAACTCTATAGACTATATTCCGATTCGCTGGAAAATTAGTGATATAGAGGCAGCCCTCCGTGAGGTCGCTGACAGCTCGAGTGGGTGCCCTCTTCCCAACTATCTCTGGAGCTCTTAGAGGAGCTTCATCAGTTATATGGTAACTGATGAGTGTGTAAATTCACGAATCTTGTGCCTGGATTTGTACTATTATAGAGTGTTTGGAGGATGAAATCAGTTAAAAATCGATAAATATTGTGAAAAGGCATTAATCAGGTGTTGTTGGAGCTATTTGAGTGGTTTTTCGAAGGATATCGGAGTGGAAGAGTTGAATAATGAAGAAAGGAAGTCGAAGCCATCCGTTTTGACGAAGCAGGAGTGTGATTCGACCTGAAGGAGGTTAATTCAACCTGCCCTTCAGGTTGAATTGGCAACACAACTTATACAGAAGGTGGATTCGACCACGACAGGGGAATTCGACCTAGGCATCAGGTCAAATCGAGGTCGAATCGATTGGTTGGGAGGTCGATTCGACCTCATCGCGTCGATTCGACCAGGGCAGTTGGTCAAATCAAATGCTTGGGACTTACAGTAGGCTGATTCGACTTCTGATTTGACTTGTGGTGGTCAATTTGACCTGTTGTTGAGGTCGAATAGATGTTCGAGAACTTACCATATCCGTATTTTTGTACCGTCAATACTTGTGATCACTTAAAAAGCCCATTCTAAGTCCAGGAGACGTGATTACAAGTATAAAGAAGGCTTATGCAGCATCATAGTATTGATTGATGGGAATTGAAGGATCTAAATACATTGAAGAACCAAGACATGGAGACGTAGAGTTTGGAGGAGAGCGATCTTCCATCATACGGAGGGGCTATCACAGAGTTTCGCTGGAGATTCAAGTAAGATCGATCCAACAAACCATGATTGTTCTTAGATCAATCATGGGCTAGAGCCACTTCAGTAGTTCTAGGGTTATGAAGATTTCATAAGTTAATTTATCTTTCGTGTGTAAACTTCGTACAACACTACTTGTGGTTTATTTTATTTAAAATTGCACGTTTTTAATCCATACTCACAGTCGTTTTGTGCATCAATAATTATTGTGTAGAGTCTGAATACATAACGTGATTATTGGTTGAGTGCGTTCACTGCTAAGCAGGGTTTTATGTTATAATTCTAAATGAAAGGATTCCGAAATCTTATTAGAACTATTTTATATTAATACTTGTTAATTGAATTATATTTGGGTTAAAAAGTAGGATAAAGAGTATAACTTTATAGTACCTATAAAGGGAGATCAAATCGGGTTAGAATACTAAGTGCACGGGAAATAATTGATTATGATATTACTTAGAAAGGGGGGTAAAGTATACATTTTGCTCCGAGGATATTCACACATATCATATGCATATTTACTTGTGTCTATAGAGTAGATTTGCATGGTTTAGTGATGCGTCCATAAACCACAAGGCAGAGTCGGACACCGTCACACGAAAGTATGAAATCATAAGTGGAACTGGATAACCTGACGAACTACCTACTATCTTACATGATCACAACTCACTTATTTCTTATTCTTGTTATTCTGATTTGCTATTTCAATTAATAGTTATTACTTAATTTAAAATACCAAAACCATTACAATTACCAACATAGTCATAATTTACTAGAACATAATTAAATTGATATTTATCCGTTCTATGTGTTCGATATATAACTTGGTCACCTTCGAAACTACGATTGATATCCTTCATACTTGAGGATTAAATTGTGTGTTGAGAAAATGCCTATCAGTAACCCAGGTGTACTCTTCGTTTCTCTTGGTGACAATGTTCCGATTTCTCAAACTTCTCCCGAGTGCACTGCTTTCTATTGCTCTCTCTTCTTGGCTGGCTTGTGCCTCTCTGTTCCACCCGTTATTGGTTTGTTGTTGCAAATGTGGAACATGGCTATTGGGCAACTAGTGCCTTCCTCTTAGTTATGGTTGATATCTACAATGTCTCTTTTTCATGTGCTGGGCTATACCATCCAAGACCCCTTCGAATTGAAATTTCTTTTTTCCTATGATGCTTCTAGTCGCGCCAGTGGATTCTATCACTTGATCCCTCATGATAATCATCACTTTGTTGGCGCTACCGACATCATTGGCAGAAGTTAGGAGCATGTCTAGTTCTGGCTGAGAGGCGATTATTGCTTCCATGTGAATGGTGTCGCTGTGTCTTTCCCTCGTCGATTTCTTTCTCTAGATAAATGTAAGATGCTTATCTCATTTTTGAACCTTGGTTTGTTTTTTAGAATGCTTGACACTTTTTAGGTATTTTGCATAGGTCCTCTTCATCATCAATTCACGCAGCTAAGCTCTAGTTTCTGACGTGTTTATGAGATTCTATCCTCGAGCAACGAGTCTTATCGGGCTTCTCTCCTCCTCCGGGAGCCTGTTCTTGTCTCTATCGGGTTGTCTACTCTAGGTCATCGTGCCACTCCTGGTATTTCTCCTTTTCTAATTTGTTACACTTTGTCTCATTTCTTCATCCCTGTCTTACTTGCCACCTTTGTTATTTTCAGATGAGCTTTGAGATGTGTTATCCCTTGTGGGTTCTACCATTTTTGTTGCTGTTTCTTCTCTGACCCTCCACAAGCACGTATATCAATTTTTTTATGATGAAGCTGACTCCGATTATGCTATCCTATCTTCCTCTTCTGATTGTGAGAGTGAGTTTGAATGTTTATTGTTTGGTTATAAGGATTTCAAGTTCAACAAAAATCTTCGAGTGACGCAGTTTGCTCGTGGTAGAACTTTACCTCCTCTGTCTCCCCCTAGGGATGTCTATGCCATTCTACTGCCACTTCTCTAGGATTTTATTCTTCGGCCGACATTGCTGGAACGACGATGACTTCGCTGCTTGGAAAACAACGAAGGGCCATTTATGAACACGGCGAGTCCTCCCTCCAACCTGATATGAGTTTTACACCTCGCCAGTTCCCCTCCATCGGTGAGTTTGACATCCTTGATGCTGAGATGAGGGGAATAATTTCTTCTATTCTTGTTTCGTTATCCTCTTTATGCCCCCTTCATTGTCAGCGATGTCCTTCTTTTGCAGATCCCGTTGCTGCTGATTCCGAGAGTGAAGAGGATCCTGAAATGGAGGATGAATCAAAACCTGAGGATTATGATATGATGTCTGGGCCTACGAGAAGTACTGTGCCGCCTGTTGCTCTTGTTTGGGATATTGGTTTCAGCGTTCCCCAATATGATGTCCTGACTGCCTCCGTTGCTGCGCCAACTGATTTGAATCCCTCTCATATCAGCGAGCTCGCTGATTCTGCCTTTGCAAATAGGGAGGCTAAATGTTTAGCCATTGAAAGGGGTCACGAGCGAGGAAAAGACGTGGCTGATGAACTCGATTTGCATGATTTGGAAAGTCTGGGTTTTGTTTAGGGGATTGCTCGTCCATTCAACCGACACACTCCACTAATCATTGATCTGAATTTGCTTCCTCGCAATTCCCCTAGTCTAGTTACCAAGGCCGGAGCTGCTGCCACTTCTCTTTCGACCTCCATGCATATCTTGGACCAATATTGTTCCTTTGCCAATCAGGTGGTTCTCCATTTCGAAGGTTCCTCCATTGACTAGAGGAGAGATTAACTGTCTTGGAGGTTGAAAATGCTGAGTTAGCCTCTACTGTTGATGATCAAAAGAGACATTTGGAGAATATGGACTTTGATCTTGCGATGGAACAAGCTACTTTGGACTCAGTTAGGATTAGCCTGGTGCAGGCAGAAACTGCAAGGGAAGTTGCTCAAGCCGAAGCTGTCGAGGCCCGAGCCAGGTTGATAGATATGGAACCTCGTGTTTGGGCTCCGGAGGGACGAGTCTCCAATCCGAGGTTTCCTGAAGAAAGAACCGCTCATGTCGAGGCTCAACTTAGGGAGATGGAGGAAAAGATGGTCAGTATTTTCTTATCCCTTAACAGTCGAAGAAAAGATTGATGCCCTTTCTACATTTTTCACAGGTAGATCATTTATCTTGTCTTGGTCCTATGTGTGGGTAAAAAACTCTAATCATATTGGTGGTTTGTAACGCTGAATTCTGAATTTATTTTTTCCCATTTTTTTGTTCCCTTTGGGTAATTGTTTTGAATAGTGCTCCATGCTTTTATAATTTATGAATTGTTGATTCGTCGGTTGCTATGCTTTGATTGTTGATATGTGCTTATTGGTGTTTATCCACTGTTGTATACTTTCTCTTTGCATTGGCGATCATGTGCGTATCCGCATTCTTTCTTTTCCATTTGCGACGTTGATGTTTTGATTTCCCCATGTTTAAATATAAGTTATTCCTATACCATCTGTTCTGAGTTCCAATGTACGGGTCGCTTATTCCCATGTTTATTCAGATACCATTATTCTTCCGATGTTTCCAGATATTCCTCTGATACTGTTGTTTTATATCACCAATTCGATGTCGATATTCATTCAGAATTTATTCCTTTATTCTGATTTTGAAAATCATTCCGAAGCCTATCACTTTATTTTGATACCGGGTCTTTTGATTTTCCCATACATAAATATTTGCTATTCCTATACCATCTTTCTGAGTTCCAATGTCTCAGATCGCTTATTCCCATGTTTGTTTTGATACCGTTATTCTCCAGGTGTTCCCACATATTCCTTCGATACTGTTGTTTTATATCACCAACCCTATGTCATCCTTCGTTCCAATGTTACTCCTTTATTCCAATGTATTCATCCTAAATGTTCCTTTATCTCGATTCCGATGCTTATCCCGAGCCTATATGTTTACTCTAATACCAATAGTTTTTCTTCATTTCAAATTTTATCTCTTTACCGATTTGATTTTTAGATATATCATTCTCTACCGATTTTATTTTCTCAATGCAACATCCTCCTGAATTTTTCATGCTTGGCCCTATTTTAACCATCGGTATCCTCTATTCCCTGCATTTATAGTTTACGTTATGATATTCCTCCTTTTAGTGTTTCCATTTGCACTGTTCGAATTTCTTCACATTATTTGAATCTCATTTTGATGATTCAAATTTTATGAAGTAATTATTCATAACCATGAAATATAAATTTTCATACCATTTCCATCATTGATGTAGTCAACAAATCTATTACATGTCTGGCTAATGCCTTGATTTTACCCAAGTATGGCATAGTACCTTGATTATAAGTAGTAAGAGGTGGTGTCATCAACCTCGTTTGCCATCCTGTTTTCCTTTCTGACTCATTGATAGTATTTTTGTAAATGCTGGACATTCTATAGATGCGGCACCTTCTTTCCGTCCACTTCCTCCAGCTCATATGCCCCTTTCTCCAATACTCTCCTGATATGGACGTTCTCAATTCTTTCCACTACCTTGTGCAGCTGAACCTAACACCTTCCAGAGTACTAAGTCACCTCCTTTGCTTGTATACTGTATTATGCATTTCTGCATTCAACCTTTTCTCCTCTAGTATATCTAGCCTTTCTTAAACCAGTTTATCATTTTCTTCTTCTTTGTGGAAGGCAATCCTTGGGCTAAGTTCTCTGATCTCTATGGGGAGCATTGTTTCAGTGCTGAAGGCCATCGAATACAGTGTCTTGTTGGTAGAGGTCCTCGTTGTTATTTTGTATGACCATAGAACCCCTCGCAATTCTTCCGGCCAATTCCCGTCTAGTTTCTCCAGCCTGGCCTTCAAGGTATGTTTGATTATCGTATTTATCGTTTTGACCTGGCCATTGGACTGAGGGTGGTAAGGTCGTGGAGGAATATTTTCTAATGTTGTAGTCTTCACAGAACTACCTCAGCTTTACATTATCAAATTGCTTGCTATTATCCGTGACGATGACATGGGGTATACCAAAACGGCACACGATGTTCTCCCAAATGAATTTCTCTACCCGAGCTTCGGTGATGGTTGCTAGAACCTCTACCTCAGCCCACTTTGTGAAATAGTCCACAGCTACTATAGCAAATTTAAATCCTCCTTTCCCGATGGGTAATGGGCCGATCTGATCGATACCCCACTTCGCAAATGGCCACACACTGAATACAGAAGTCAACTACTCAGATGGCATTCTAGTGATTGGGGCTAACCTTTGACAAGTTGCACAAGCTCTTGCATGCTGGGTAGCGTCCTTCTTTAGTATTGGCTAGAAGTATCCTTGTTTGATCACTTTGTGTGCCAAAGCGATTCCACCTGTGTAGTTTCCACATGTGTCTTCCTGTGTCTCAATAAGTACGTAACTTGCCTCCTCAGGGTTTAGGCATTTCAAGAGTTGGGACGAATACCCCATTTTATATAGCCTTCCTTTGATCATCATGTACTTTGCAATCGGAGCCTTATCTGGCGAGCCTTGTCTTTGTCTGAGGGAGTTTCTCCAATTTCCAGATACTTCTTGATCGGAGTCATCCACGACTCTTCAGAGGATTGGTCACTTAAAACTTAAATGCTGGTATCCGATGGCCTCTCTTGCTTCACAATGTTGATATTGTTGTGGTCCTCCGCGTTTGATGCTGTGGCCAGTTTAGCCAACGCATCTGCCCCCATGTTCTCCTTTCTATCGATGCATTCCAGAAATACCTGTTTGAACCTCTATAGCATACCTGCTGCCAATTCTCTGTAGTGGTTCATCTCATCATCCTTGGCTTCGTACTCCCGCGTACTTGATTCCTCGGCAGATATGCGATATCGAATTGTCCCAACTCTATAGACCATTTGAGTAGTATCCCGACTGCATCTGGCCTCTAGAGTACTTTCCTCAATGGGAATGTTGTCAACCCTTCTATGGTATACTCCATAAAGTATGGTCTCAGCTTTCTTAACTCATGACAAGAGCGTACGCTACCTTTTCCATCACTGGGTATCTGAGCTTTGCATCCCTAATGGATTGGCATACAAAGTACACTGATTTTCTATTCTTTTCCTCTATTTTGACCAGTACTGAACTAATCACCATTTTCGAAACTGCCAAGTATAGCTGTAGTATTTCACCGGAGATGGTTTAGAGAGAATCTTGGGATTTGACAACTTATTCTTGATCTCGTCGAATGCTTTTCTGCATGCCTCAGTCGATTTGAATTTGGCCTTTTTGACGTGGATGAGGATGGGGATATGTGGGGAAGGCAATACGAGGAGATGGTTTACTCAGCCTCATTGAATCTCTTCTTCTGCGTCACCATGAAATCGGATTTAGAGGCTTGGGATCTCTCTAAATCTCCTACCCTCGTTTGGAGGGCCAACTTCTTTGATATGGAGTCAGTGTTAGAGTAGGAGAAAGAGTCGGAGTTCGAGTCAGAGGAGGAAGCAGAAGAAGAAGACAACATCGAAGGAGGCCTTCGACATATATCTGTTCAGGGCTGCAGTCTTCCGGTAAAATTCTAAATTTTTTTCATGTGTCTTGGTGGTTCCATCTATATGACCGCTTCCACATTATCTGGGTTCATTTCGATTCCCCTCGAACTAACCAGGTACCCAAGAAAGCTTCCTTTGCTCACTCCGAATGTACATTTCTTTGGGTTCAGTTTTATTCCATAATGGCGGAATATTTCGAATATCCGGCTCAGGTGATCAAAATGGTCCACTCTCCTTATACTTTTACCACCTTATCATCTATGTAAACTTCGACTGTCCTTCCAATCTCAGCCACAATCATCTTATTTACCAACCTCTGATAAGTTGTCCCTACATTTCTCAAACCAAAAGGCATATTGTTCCATTCGTAAACTCCGCTCCCTATGAAAAAGCCGTGTTTGCTTTGTCATCTGGGTGTATTGGAATCTGGTGATATCTCGAGAATGCATCCATAAAGCTCATGATTTCATGCTCTGTCGTAACGTCCAACCTCTATTCAATTGATGGGAGAGGATAGCTATCTTTGGGGCACGTGCTTGTTTACTATTTTGCATGTGTCCCCAAGTGTAGGGAATCAATTGTAGTTCCACGTGTGACCAAGTAAAAATAATATCATACCCAAGGGATAATTATAGATCTACTATTTAATCTAAATATGACTATTCTAATTTAAGACAAATCTAGTTTTTAAAGAGAATTACCTAAATTAACTATGCAGAAAATAATTACTAAAAATAATAAAATTGCAAATAATTAACTATGGAAAGTATTCAAGAGAGAAGACAGACAACACTAGGAAATCCAGTTTAATTATTCAAATCAAATCACGAAACAATCAGTTAGAATCCATGTAGTTCTTATGAAAGCAATCACTTAATTATGTTAAATCCCTTGTCTAAAGTAAACTTAACATATAAATCTGGTTTAGCTCCTCATATGCAGAAGAATAATCCCTACTCATTTTCTAGGTAATTTATGCAAAATTCCATTAAAGGCTAGAGCATTAGACTTCCCTTTATAGGTACTTAATAATTAATCCTCAATTCTCACCTAATAAATTAAAGAAACCAAATCCTCTAGAATGATAATTAATATATATATTGTTTCCTACATTAATTAATCTAATGAATAAAGGTTTTATGTTTAGATCCCTTTTACCCATAGCAGGATGGCAAATATAATTCTTATATAACGCAAGCAATAAGCATAAGCATTCAAAAGACATTGACATACGCATGAATAAGGACAGATCATATAAGACAAAAATATAAGTCTTAGATCAAAACACTAATAAAGGAATAAGTATACTGCAGGTATCCAACCTTAAGTCTAGATCATCAATTCAAATCAATTTAACCTTCAAACCTAGCGCTATCCAAGGAGTACTATCTCATGGTGTTACAGGCAACACACATGGTTAGGTATGAAAACATATTATCCAAGATTAAGAAAGAAATAATAAGAATAACCCTAAATATGGTATGATTCTCCGTTCTTTCCTCCGTGATTCTGAACCTCCTTGTTCTCCTTCTAAAGTAAGCAATACTGATTAACTCTCCGGGATGGGTGAATTGGATGGTTAATTATGAAAGGGTGTGAAGAGTTATGGAGAGTTGTAAAAAATTATCGAGAGTTAGTGTTTGGAACACCCCAAAGGGTCCTTCTATAGTTTAGGACTGTTAAAATTCAGATTCTACCTCAAAATAGGGCTTTTTCACGTAAAAAACACGTACGGGCCGAAAACTGGGCCGCTGGGTCGCGCCACTCGTCAACAGATTGCGCGACCTCACGGTTTTGCTTATAATTTCTTCATCCGGACTCCGATTCAGGTGATTTTTGCACTCATACGATCCTCTCTTCCTCAGCTTTCTATTAATATAAAGAACTCACAAAAACTCTAATGTTTGAAGAGAACGAGTCATGCAAAAGTGGCACGAGTCGTGCTGGTCATCACAGCTTGCGCGTCTTCACCGTTTTGATCATAACTCCTTCATCTGACATCCAATTGATAGATTTCCAACCATATATCACATGATCAGTTTATTCTTCTACACAAATACAGAAAAATTATGCAAGTTAAACATGCGTTTTTCATCATTCTTTCACGATTTCACTCATCATTCCTTTGCTCTTTTAATCTGTTTTCCACCTAAAAACACAAAATAACACCTCAAATGAACCAGTATCTCAAATATATGAAAATTAACTATTTAGTGCTAAAATACGAACATAAATTCCACAAAACGGTGCTAAATCGGACCCTAATACATGCAGATTTTCACACTAAACAGCACGCCTAGTTCAGATATGTGAAGTCTATGCATAGTCTCCATGACCCTTCCTTCTTCTTGACCATAACAGGATTTTGCACTCTTATGGGGTATTTGCATTCATTGATCCTCCCACTTGCCAATAACTTGTGAACTTCTGATTCCATGGCCGCATTCTTCTCCAGACTGAATTTTCTCTTTTTTTGTTGGAATGGAGGGATACTGGGATCAATGTTTAGTCTATGACAAGCATATTTGGGATGCACTCCTGGTGTTTCATTTGGGTTCCAGGCAAAAACATCCAAGTTTTTCTTCAACAGTTAGATTAATTTCATCTTGAATTCCCCTTCCCATTAGGTCCCAATCTTTACTTTGATTTCGGCATTTTCTGGATCCAGTTGGACCACCTTTATTTTCCCGCTGCTGAGGCTTCTTCTCGTACTTTCAACCTCGGGTCTTCATATAGTAGCATAGGTATCACTCCTGACTCCTTCGCTGTTTCATTCCTTCTTCAGTCTCTCGATCTATCGGATTAGGTTGGATACTAGCCACCTCTGGGGGGTTCGTTCTCTCTCTGTTCTCCTCTTTGTTCCCTTTCATCAACTTCCATAATTATTTCTAGTTCATTCTCTCCTTGCTCTCCTTCCTGTCGTCTGTCGATTTCCATTGGTATTCCAACCTCTTCTACTTCTTTTCCCATGATATCCTCTAAAGCCAACATCTCATAGTCCGCATCTTGGTAGCTTAGACCTTCTACCTTTTCCACAAAAGAACATTTTCTTGCCTTCTTTTGGTTCCTTATTACTGTTGCTACCATCCATCCGCTGACAAATTTGAGGCATTGATGCAAGATGGATGGAATGGCTCCAAATGCATGAATCGACGGGCGTCCCAAAATATAGGTATATGTGGAGGTTTGATCCACTACCTTAAAGGCCAGTTATTTCTGCATTTGGATCTTTTCATCCGATCGCTCTAGTTGTATGGACAGATCCACCTCCATGATCGGCCTGGTTAATGAGTTGCCGAAACCCTTAATCTCATCACTGCAAGGTCTCACCTTGTGGTGACCTTTTCCCTCAAATTTTCAAACACATTCTTGAATATTATGTTTGCGTACGCACCGGTATCCACCAGACATCTATGTACTTTCACTCCATATAATACAGGCGAAATAACCAAAGGATCTGAGTACAGAGTACATACCTCGTATAAATTCGTCTTTGTGAAAGTGATGGCAGCCGCTGCTACTCTTTTTGTATCCAATGTCAACGACAAACTTGAGGGATTTGTTGGATCAAGTCCCTCAACTCCGCTTTCCTCCTCTTTTTTGAGGCTGTAGTTAGTGCCTTGTTTAGCCATTTTGTAGAAGGGATGACCAATTAAAACAATTTATCGAACCACAGGGAGGTCGGCGCTAGAGCTTAAGTGAGATCATATTTATCGCAATTTTATAGAGATGAATCATCAATGGGTAGTTTGATCAAACAAGAAATTAAATCAATCAAAGCAAGCAACCAAACAATGATTAGCAAACAAGATAGATTGATGAAAAGTGGTTTTCTAAATTAAGTAAAAGTGAGAATAACAACAACTAAAAAGTTAAAATCCTAGGATAAATGCATCGAATTCACATGAATCATGGATTGAAGACTAAGGGCCAACACTAAGATCACCTATACTCCCTCTCAAGATGGATAGGATATGGTTCTAAACATAGCTCAATGAGTTGGTTCTCACTCAGACAATTCCAACTAGGTACTAAGCTTGAAATGAGAGTCCCTTCACACGATTAATCAACCTCTCGATCAAACCAATCCTATGTTCTATCAAAGGGTTCTAAACTCTAAAGGATTTCTCAATCTCTTTACAATTTATAATGTGCATGAAGTGTTTGATGAAATGATTCACTCAATTATCCTAAGCACATAATTGATTTCTCAATCTAATCACATATTTAGAACAACTATACACACAAATCATCAATACAAATCAAGCAATTAATAATCAATGATAGAAAATCATAGATCCAATCAACATAAGAATTCAAATACACAAATCCCAAAATTATCCAACAACTCTCATGCTGCTAATCTTACAAGGGAGATTAACCTACCATATTCATAAAGAAATTAACATAGACAATTAAATCCTTACAAATCATGATAAAAAACAATGAGGTTTAATACAAAGATTGAATGGAAACTCCATTGATCTATCTTCAATGGTGATCTCCTTCCCTTCTTTGTACTTTCCTCTCTTCTTTGATCCTTTTCCTTCACTTGGATGTAGAAGTTGATGGTGGAATGATTTTAGATGGTGAAGATGAAGAATGGATGAAGATGACGGTGTAAAATGAGAAAAATGGTGTGTGAGGTGTGTGAAATAGTAAAATCCTCGTCCAATCTCATTAAATGTTGAATTATTGGGTATTTATACCCCTTGGGAAGCTTCTAGAAGGTTCTGAAAATTTTAGCAGCTTTTTACACAACACGAGTCGTGCTCTGCAACACGGCCACAAGGTGGCCGTATTGGGTGAATTGATGTCGCTGCATGGCCAATACTTATAGGGCCATGTTACGCTACATGGCTCGTGTGCTGCAACACGGCTCATGTGCTGTAACACGGGCACAGGGTGGTCTTGTTAGATGAATTGATGGTGGCACACGGCCACTTTTTACAGGGTCGTGTTCTGTTCACGACCCGTGTTGGTGCAAGCCCCTGTTTTCTTTACTGTTTTAGCTCGTTCTCTCTTGCTTCAATAAAAATACAAAACATAACCAAATAACACATAAATACAGAAAAAATAATATGAAAATGGGTATAAAAAGGCACTAAAATCTAGGTGAAAATATCATTCATCACACTTCCAAACGTAAAGTGTTGTGCGTGCCCTAACAACGAAAATGATAAACCACGTGGTGAGATTTTCACCTAGAAAAAGACTAAACGAACATAAGTAATAATACATCGATAACAATAAGAATTACAATATATGCTAAGTCATCCTACAACATTAAACTCATAACATGGAAAATTAACAAGTTCAATCTAAAGAGAATAAAATTGTAATATAGTCCCTTTTTAGTACAAGCCTCACATAGGTTATAAATGTCACTCAACACTCTTTAAAATAGGATAAATCATCACTCATTAACCGATTGGCTCGACTCGCTATAAGCTTGCTCGTGGACTACATTCACAAACCACCAAAGTTTCCATTAGTGATCAAATAGGTCTTTAATTAGGATATAATGATAGGCTCTTTGGTAGGGTAGGAAGAATATGGATAATAGTGACTAAGCAAGCGTAAGTAATCAAAAGCACTAATCATCAACTTTCCTTGGATTGAACTTCTTTCAATACATGCTTCCTTCTTCGAACTTTTAAGTACTTGAGCATATTATTATTGCTTTGCTCATTTTCTTGTTTTGAGGTTTCATGTTCATTTTTATTTTTGCTCTTTTCATCCTTTTCTTACTTATTTACCATTTCCTTTTTTCTTTTTCTATCTCATCAAACCTTTCTAATTCACACCTCCTCAATTACTCACACAAAAGGTATGCATATAAGGCTTAAGTGGGTAATCATGGCTTGTAATGTGCTAAATTCACAAGAAATATGCTTAAGGGCTCAAAGTGGTTGACTAGGGATGATGTTCATGGTAGGAGAATATATGGCAATGACTATAATAACAAGGATTGCCTTAGATCATATCACTAATCTCCACTAATTGGGCTCGTGCCTATAGTCCTTGAGCAAGTTCTAGCTTATCAACACTCAATCGATCCACTCATGAAAAAAAATACCATGTATCCATTGTTGAGGCTCAAATTCTCATAAGCTTGTGCTCGGACCTTAAGAAACTAATTGCACCAAATTCATGTCAAAATTGAACAAGTTAAGTAAAACATGTCACAATTCGAAAGTGTAGAGATTCTTAATCATAACTTGCCATCACTTACTACCACAACATGTCATCACTCACATTCAAAAATGATTCACAACTTCCCAAAAACAAACCATCAAAACAATCCCTAAACAAGAGTAAAAATACATACAAAACACATAAGAAAAGACTCACCAAACAAGAAAAATCAAAAACATATAACATGAAAAAATAACAAAACCATCCATCATAGACAATGAAGCACACATTCATACCATCCATAATCAATTAAGCTCACAAACATCCCATCCTTGATTGAAAAGAAAATCCTAAATTACGAAAGTAAATCTTCAACAACATAACAAATGAAGTAACATGCTAATCACATCAATCCAAATCAAAATCAATTAGAAATGATAGGGTGTAGAGTCAACTCCATCAATAGGCATTTGGTAGTGGAATTTGTTAGCTCCAAGCTCCATTCATGCTTCCAATACCCTTCATTCATGCTCAAAAACTCATCAAACACCATTAGCTCAACAATTTCATTAAAAATATGGATTCTCATGCACTTCAACACAACCAATTATACCAAAATCCAACCAAACTCATGAGAAAAATTTTAAAATTGACCAATTTTACAAGAAGACCTATCATCATCTATATATCATCATATCAAGCACACTCAAATGGTGAGTCACACCACGCACTCTCCCCCCAAACTTAAATTGAACTAAGAGGTGAGAATTAAGTTTGCAAAAAGTGGTGGGACTTACCCTTGTAATTTCATCAATGATCTTCTTGTAGAGAAGCATACGCATCCACACGACTCAAGCTATGTTTTCCACACACTAGCCCCCCAAACTTAACTCGAGACAAGAGTCAAGAATTAAGTTTGCACAAGTGGTGACATACTTACTCAAATCCATGAAGCACTTCTCTTTTCTTCAATAAGCCTTCTTCTCATGAGCACAATCCACCTACGAGACCAAAATAAACAAAACAAGCATCAAAATATAAAAAGAAAATGTGCCTCCCATTTAGTGCTAAGTTAAACGTCTTCAAGCCAGATAGAATTTTACGACATTGGACCAAAGGATGATCCATCCCATTCTCTCCTCGCATCCTCACTTTGATCATTTGCTTAGCCCTCTTCTTGTCAACAAGCTCCACTTCACCATTCTTGCTCACGAGCATCAAATCATCATCAAGAAGAGCTTCTAGTGGACTTTCTCTTTTTCCTTTATCAATTTTCCAATGAAGGTCCGGAGCTTTCTTCCTATCAACATCACAAGAAGACAAGTTAGCATTTGATAATTTCATATAATCGTGAAGAAAGGAATTTAAGTTGTCAAAAAGAAGAGAATCATGATCCCATCTGTAGGCTTTGTATGAGACTTGGCTCCTTTTTCCTTATTGCACAAGAATGTGGCTCTTTTTTCTTTTTTAACTTAAGGATAACTCTTCTCTTCCAACATCAATCTTTGCTCTTCCAGTAGCTTGAAACATCCTTCCCAAAATGAGTGGAACTCGAGGGTCCGCCTTCACTTCCAACACCATAAAATCAACTGGGAAAGCTAGCCCTTTCACTTTCACCTCAACGTCTTCAACAATCCCTAATGGCTTTACAACTTCTCCATTTACTACTTCAAGATGGATGTAGTAGGCTTTAGCTCTCCCATTTCAAGGTCTTTGAACGTGGCATGAGACATCACGTTGACGCTTGCCCCCAAGTCACACAATCCATCAAGAGTACCTTTCTCTTCAAAATCACAAGGGATTATGAACTTCCCCGGATCACCAACTTTCGTAGGCCCCCTTTTTACATCGATTCATTTACTTCGGGTTGCTCTTTTTTTCTTTTCTCCTCATACTTCTTCTTTAGATTCTTCACATGTTCCTCAAACTCCTTTTTCTTCTCCTCTTTTACAAACATTTGTGGATAGGGAATTGAGAATGGAGTGATCGGAATTATCACGTTTGTACTCCTCTTCTTTCACCTTCTCTTTCACTTTCTTTTCCTCTTGCACCCTTTTCCACTTAGGTATCCATTTAGGCTTTTGCTCTTCTTTCATTTCTCCAACAACCTTGCTTTCTACCAACCCTTCTTCATCCTTTCTTTCCTCTTTCATTTCAACCAACAAACATTGAGCTTTCGGATTAACCTCGGGTGTGGCCAAAAACTTCCCCTTTTGTTGAGCACTCAAAGTACTTGCAATTTGTCCAACATTGTACTCCAAAGCTTTAAGCCTCTTTTCATTTGCTTCTTCTACCTTTTTCAATGCTTCATCTCAAGCTTTGTCAGATGATTCTCGAGCTTTGTTTGATGCGATCAATTATTCAAGTAGCTCATCAATCGATGCTCTTCCCTTATTATTTGGTGCCTTAGCCCCCGGATGGTATCCAGGAGGATAAGCAACCGCATTGCTCGGGTTGGAGTAGGAAAAGTTACCTTGCCTTTGTTGTTGTGGGTAAGAGCTTCCACTAGCTTGACTATTAAAGCCCCCTTGCCTTGGTGGATAGTTCCCTTAACTTTGGTTGAAACTACCTTGGAAATTATTTTGGTAATTCCCTTGGTAGTTTCTTTCTTGCATGTATGACACATCTTCTACACGTGGCATAGAGTTGGCCCATTGTTCCCCACTCACAATATTCGGAGGTGGCACACCTTGCTCAACTGTAGCCCTTCAACCATATTTGCTCCTTGATTATTCATACCTTGGTTTAAGCTCATTTGTTTCACGACCTACGCCACTATCTTTTCAACACTTGGCGTTGGTGGCTCAACATTCACACTTTTGACATTAAACTATTGCCCTTGATCAAAATTCTCAAAACCATAACATCTACTAACTCTTTCCGATGACCATTGGTAGACATTTATAGCAATCTCATCAAAAATCCTTATAGCCCTTTCTGGAGTCATACCAAGTACGGATCCACCGGCCGAAGAATCAACAAGCACTCTTTGACCATTTACCAAACCTTGGTAGAAAAACCCCTTTTTGATTTTTTGGAAAACCATGTTGTGGACACTTGCGAAGCATATCCTTAAACCTTTCCCATGCTTCGTAGAAACTCTCTTGAGGAATTTGTTCGAATTAAGTGATCAAGCTCTTCATTTGAAGCGTCTTGAATGGTGGAAAATACTTATTCAAGAATATTTGGGCAAGTTCATCCCATGTGTTGCACGTACCCGGTTTAATAGTGGAGAGCCATGTTCGAGCTCTATCTCTCAATGAAAACGGAAACAACCTCATCTTAATACAATCCTCACTCACCCCATTCATCTTCACGGTGTTGGCAATCTCCACAAATTGAGCTAGATGAGCATTAGGATCTTCATTCAGGGTTCCACTAAATTGTTGCTCTCTCACCATAGAAATCAAGCCCACTTTAATTTCAAAGTTGTTGGCGTTGATTGATGGAGCCATCATGTGTGGCACGGCCCTCGGCATAAAAAAATCCCAAATCACCCATCCTTTGATCATTTTTCATTCCATGTTGTACCGGAGGTGGTGATTGCAGTACATAAGCTTGTTGTGGAGGAGCATAAGCTTGCTGAAAGCCTTGTTACCTTAGAACTTGTTGCACCATTTGTTGAAGCAAAGCTTGGTTGTTGAAAGCTCCATGATTTTGACAGGCATGTTGAGGAGGGTTGGCCTTGAATTAAGGTGCGTTGTCTTGCACGTTCATATGTTGTCCGCCTTCCCCATCATGCTCTATCTCCACATGATTATCACCTTGAACATTCTCTATTAGATCACTATTTTTGGTTTTGTTCTCCTTTCTCCTTCTCCGAAAAGTGTATTCAATCTTTAAATCAAGAGGTTCAACTTGTTTCCCTTTTGACCTTGTTTGCATACACTTTCAAAGATGAGAGAAGTTAGAACAAGATTTTCAAAAGCAAATACAAGTAACAAATAAAATAAAAATGTCTCTAGTAAGATTACTCAAAACGATCCTTGATCGCTATTTCTTTCTCCCTCAAGTTTAAGGGATCGATTGTAGTACGAGTGACCAAGTAAAATATCGTTCCCACAGGATAGCTATAAATCTAAGAAGTAATTTTATGCGATAATTTGATTGCAAGACAAATTCGGGATTTTTGAAAGAATGATTAACGAATAAAATAATTTGAATAATAAAATAGTTTGTAAATAACAACACACGAGAGAAATGATTTAAGAGTTCAAGGATTGAGAATTGGTAATGCTAGGGTAAACAACTTGATTATGTGACCAATTTATCTAGACCCAAATTAATTACTTGCAAACGTTTATAAGAGGATCACTAAACCTAGTTAAATCACCTTGATCAGGTAAGATCTAACACTTATAAAGAATTGGAAATCCTTGGATCAATAAGAAATCAACAACCTCTCCCTCTATAGGTACTTCATGCTAAATTCTAATTAAGGCTAGAGCACTAGACTTCCCTTTCTAGGTACATGATCGTTAACTCTTTTTCTCCTTACCAATTACTTAATAATGATGTTTTACCAAGTAACTAATATTCCAAATTGATTGTCTAACACTCTTAGGCTTTAATGGTCAATACACCTAAGAATGTCTCAGAAAACACGTCTAGGCTTTAATGGTCAATACACCTAAGACTTGCCTCATGAAACAATAATCATTATGTAGGAATAAAGACGCCTATTATCTTCAATGATAATTTTAAAGGGATCAAAATTTCAATTTATAACAATACGAAGTTTCAAAATAAAATCTTCAATAAGGAAATAAACCATTTGCAAGATAATCAATTCAAGTCTAAAGTAATTAAATCACATAATCAAGATTGTTTTAACACCCTAACATCACAAACAAAGAATTTAGCCCATGGAGTTGTTAGAACACATCATGAATATGTAATTAATCCTAACCATAGTGCTAAATAACAAGAGATAAGTAACTAGAAAGAAGGAACCAGTTTTGATGACTCCGTCTCTTCAATCACACTCTCCGTTCGCCTCTCCGGTGGAGGGATGAAAGAAATGGTGATGTGTTGAGGAAGTGTGCAGCTGATTGTTGCTGCTACTTCCACTTGCAGCAGGCTGCAAGTTCAACTCCACTCCCTCTACTCACTTATTTATGTGTTGTGAAGGTTGTGTGAAGTTGGATGATGGTTTTGAATGTTGTGGGGTTGATGTGAATTGTTGTGGGATGTTTGAATTGTGTTGATGCAGCCCCTATTTATAGTTGTGGAAGGGAACACAACATCACATGCCTCCATTCTTCTTGATGGCTGCCCATGTTGCATCACATGCTTCCACTTCTTCTTGTTCTTGCTCTCCATGCTTCCACATGCATTTTGTTCTTGCTGCCCATCATCTTTGCAGCTCATTTCCAACTCTCTTCCTTTGTCCTCTTTGCCTTGAAGAATCTAAGGCATGTTAGGTGCTTCATGTGACCCATGTGGAGTGTATCATCTTCACTTTTGCCCATGTGTGCACTACTTTGCAGCTTGCATATGCATGGCTGATCGAATCCATGTGTTGAGGTCGAAGTGATGTTTCTTCATGTCGAATGGACTTGCACCTCCTCATCGTTTCGTGTATAACTTCCACATCCGAGTTCCGAATTGAATAATTCTTGCGCTCACACGATCCTCTCTTCCTGGGATTTCAACCAATATAAAGAACATTCATTAACACCAAGAATTGAGTGTGCAATAAGCTATGGAAATTAGAACAGAAATTCTGTTCGGCATAGCTCGCGCGTCGTCACCATTTTGCTCATAACTTCCTCGTTTGGAACTCGATTGGGGTGTTCTTTATGTCAAAACGACCCTCTCTTCAGTGGCTTTCCAACCATATAGCACACTCTCAGTTTTGATCTCCACATTAACACAGAAAAATTATGAAAGTTGGTCGTGCGTTTTTCATCATCTTTGCATAAATTGCACCTTTTCTCCAACCTTGCTTTTTTGATCCCTTTTTCTATCAAAACACAATAAAATACCTTAGTAGCACCTTTTAATCAACAATAATCCAAAGTAATAATATATGTGCAAATAATAGCAATTATACATTCAAAAAGGTATTAAATTGGACCCGAAAATACATGAATTTCCACTCTCATCAATCCTTCTTCAAGCTACTAGCAACCGTTGCCTCCCCAGCAACGGAGCCATTTGTTTAGCCATTTTGTAGTAGGGATGACCAATTAAAACAATTTATCAAGCCACATGGAGGTCGGCGCTAGAGCTTAAGCGATATCACGTTTATCGCAATTTTATAGAGACGAATCATCAATGGGTAGTTTGATCAAACAAGAAATTAAATCAATCAAAGCAAGCAAGCAAGCAATGATTAGCAAACAAGATAGATAAATGAAAAGTGGTTTTCCAAATTAAGTAAAAGTGAGATTAACAATAATTAAGAAGTGGAAATCCTAGGATAAATACATCGAATTCACATGAATCATGAATTGAAGACTAAGGGCCAACACTAAGATCACCTAAACTCTCTCTCAAGATAGATAGGATATGGTTCTAAATATAGCTCAATGAGTTGATTCTCACACAAACAATTCCAACTAGGTACTAAGCTTGAAGTGAGAGTCCCTTTACATGATTAATCGACCTCTCGATCAAACCAATCATATGTTCTATCAAAGGGGTCTAAACTTTAAAAGATTTTTCAATCTTTTTACAATTTATAATGCACATGAAGTGTTTGATGAAATGATTCACTCAATTATCCTAAGCACATAATTGATTTCTCAATCTAATCACATATTTAGAACAACTAAACACACAAATCATCAATACAAATCAAGCAATTAATAATCAATGATAGAAAACTATAGATCCAATCAACATATGAATTCAAATACACAAATTCCAAAGTTATCCAACAACTCTCATGTTGATAATCTCACAAGGGAGATTAGCCTACCATATTCATAAATAAATTAATATGGACAATTAAATCCTTACAAATTATGATAAAACTATGAGGTTTAATACAAAGATTGAATGGAAACTCCCTTGATCTATCTTTAATGGTGATCTCCTTCCCTTCTTTGCACTTTCCTTTCTTTCTTGATCATTTTCCTTCACTTGGATGTAGAAATTGATGGTGGAATGATGGTAGATGGTGTAGATGAAGAATGGATGAAGATGATGGTGTAAAATGAGAGAAATGGTGTGTGAGGTGTGTGAAATAGTAAAATCCTCATCCAATCTAATCAAATGTTGAATTATTGGGTATTTATACCCCTTGGGAAGCTTCTAGAAGCTTCTGGAATTTTTTGCAGCTTTTTACACAACACGAGTCGTGCTTTGCAATACGACCACAAGGTGGCCGTGTTAGGTGAATTGATGTCGCTGCACGGCCAAGACTTACAGGGTCGTATTATGCAACACGGTTCGTGTGCTGTAACACGGCTCATGTGCTGTAACACGGGCATAGGGTGGTCGTGTTGGATGAATTGATGACGGCATACGACCACTTCTTATAAGGCCGTGTTCCGTACACGGCCCGTGTTTGTGCATGCCCCTGTTTCCTTCACTGTTTTAGCTTGTTCTCCCTCGTTTCACACACATTTCAAAAAAATACAAAACACAACCAAATAACACATAAATTTGGATAAAATAATACGAAAATGGATATAAAAAGGTACTAAAATCTAGGTGAAGATATCACTCATCATGCCTGTGAGGTTCGATATAGGGAATCTTCTCGTTGGGTGGTTCCATCAGATGTATTTTTCCTGGTCTATCGTCTCTTGGGCCTTGCCCTCTGATTCAATCAAATACTGGCGGTCTGCCAAGAGGCGGAGGGATTAGAGGTATCGCTCCTCAATTTCTTCCTCTGTCCGAGGATCTCTGTCTACCCAGAGGAGGAGGAAGATTAGCATCTCTCCAATATACCTTCGGCCTCGGTGTCTGCAGCATTCCACTCAATCTTACCTCTTTGAACAGCTTCCATAATTCAATGATCAAGTCTCGGCACTGATCGATATTATGACCATGTGTTAGGTGATACATGCAATGTTTTTGAGGGTTGGTAAGTTTCGATGTTCGCAAGACAGGTCTCGGAGACCGAAGGACATGTTTATCTTTCACATAGTAAAAGACTTCGACCATGTTCAAGTTAGTACCTGATTTCAACTTCTCATACATTTGTTGCACTTCAGTGTCTTCCATGAAGGGTTTGAAAGTAGTGGGTGCTTTATAATCTTTCGCTCCTCCAGTATATGCCTTCTTTCTTCCCGAATTTGCCGAAGTACTTTGACCACTTGCCTTTTTTGCCATTTTTGAGATGTCCTCATCTTGAATATATTCGTTTGACGTGACTGTGAAGGCCGCATACGATGCGGGTAGTTTCAGCTGAACAACCTTCCATAGACTGGTTTCCAAATGGAGTGCTCCCATCAAAGTGTTAAGGCACGCCTTGTCTCCCATGATTTCTCCCATTGACTTTTGCTCATTAAATCTTTTCAAGAAATCTCTCAAGCTTTCTGTGGACCCCTGACTAATATTGCATCAAGAATGCTTCCATTAACTCTGCCCAACCTTTGATGGATGCCGCTAGGATTTCCCTGAACCACGTGTGTGCTTAGTTCCATAGAGTCAAAGGGAACATTCGGCATAGTGTGACCTCATTCGCTCCCTGAGCTCTCATCCATATCAAGTATTTTTCGATATGAGAGTGAGGATCATAATCACAGCTGAAAACCAAACTTGGTTGGAATTTGACTCCTGGTTGTTTGGGTGCATTATTAATTTCTGTCGGAAATGGTAATCTGGCCACCACCTGTTGGAGGGCCTTACCCATTCCAGACATTTTCTTCTCTATATCGGCTAACCGTCTACTTACTTCATCGTTCACCCGGGCTTGCGGGTTTCTGACCGTCATATTTGGGAATTCTCCCTTATTTTCTGACCAGTCTTCCGAATGGGTCTCCTCTACTCTCGTTCTTCTTCGGGAAGAAGGTCCCCTGCTCCTCCTATTTCTTGGTTGGAACCACTCCGTTTTGAAAAGACTCTCCCATGAAAGGTCTTGGCTTCCTTGTGTGTAGTGCATTGGTGATAAATATGATACTTGATCTGATGGCCTCCGATTCCAACTACGCCTTCCCTGACCATTCCTTTGCTGCACAGGAGATGGTGAAGGGTTTGGATGGTGGTGCCCCCTTTGTGAGAGAGATGGTGTCCTCCTGGGGCCTCCCTCTTCCATTAGTACCTCCCGGGTTGGCGGACGACCTCTCCTTCGCCTTGTGGGTGATTTTGAGGGACTTTTTCACCTCTGGGTATTTCCCTAGATGGGGGATGCCTCGCTTCCTAGTCCCTTCTTGATCGCGGCTATCTTAGAGATTCTTCTTCTCTGGGTACCTCCCTAGGTGGGGGGGTGTCTTGTCTCCTGATTCCTTCCAGACTGGGGTTGCCTCTGAGTCTCCATCTCCAGTCGACGGAAATATTCACTGTGTCTTCCATGTCGTGGAGTTTCATTCACACTTTCTTCTCCTTTTATATTCCTCTTGCTTATGAAATTTATGGTCTCTCTTGCATCGCCTTCACTGTTCACCACACGTTTCTCATTCCTTGCTTCTTGCCTCCTTTCCAGATCATCCCTCAAATCGCTCTAGTTTCCCTTGTGAGTGCCACTAACACTCAACCTCGCCGATTGAACCGGGAGAGCTTCAGTGGCGTACTTGTTGATGACCCTCCTGATCTTTTCATTCATTTTCTTAGTCTTTTTCGGATCCCCTAGATCAGGGATGAGAATAGATCCCCCTGGGGTTGTTGCTCCTACGGCTGGTGCTTATTTGGACATTGTTTCCGCTTCTCGTTACATTTCGTTAGGCCCTAGAACATTCTCTCATTTCTTGTAGCGTTCCCACAGACGACGCTAACTGTTGATGTGTGTTCTTAGCTAGTTAATTTAGAATTAATTGAAAATAGAAGGTAGTGTAACTGAACTAATAACGATCACCATCAAACACAATAAATTAATAAACGGATGAGAGATGGGAATCCGACCAAAGACCTTAACTAATTTTATTATTCTCCTCATGAACAACACTCCTAAACCCTCCCAATTACAAGTTTAATGACAAGTGTGAGAATGAGTAACCTGCTTCTCTCTTATGAGAGAAGCTATTTATACTACCAACAAGCCCTAATGATTGTCCAATCCTGTGGCTCCATCTGGATGAAGACAAGCAGCCATAAATGAAGTTGGCTGGTGTGCCGACGACTTTTGCGGCTGGTGCAGGGAGCTACCAGATGTCTTGTAGAATGCAGCAGGTTTCTTTTTGTCCTTTGCTTGCTTCCCATTGGCGGATGAAGATGGATGTACCTGTCGTGTGTGGTCTTCTAGTTGGGAGTGTTGCCCAAGACATCATTTCTTACCGTTATTCTTATCCTCTAACTTGCCACCACTAGCTATTCTCACAGTAGTGTCTGTACTTTACCCGGCAGGTCTGATCATCCCTTCAGCCATCAGATAGATAGATTTTCGATACTATGTTGTCCATCCGAGTCCCGGGATGTGTCCTTCGATTTTGAAACTAATATCCCCGCCGAGATGTCTCGGTTGTCTACTCCTTTGGTGGGTCCCTTGTTCTTCGGCTGCCTTCCGGTTTCATCCTCCGGGGCTCTTCAGCTCCTAATGATGAGTCTGCATCTTGGGCCTCTTCTCGGTTATTTCTCAGGTGCCTCTTGGGCTTTCTTCTGGGCCGCCATCATCCCATAAGTTATCCTTTCTTCTTGTTCTTGGGCCTCTCCGCAGTTAGGCCTTTTGCTCGTGATGGACTAGCTTGTTGGGCTTTCCGCCCATTTGGCATGGGGGATATAATACCCAAAACAGGTAGTTCTAGGGTTTTGAAGGTTTAATGACTTAACTGACTTCTCTTGTCATACTCGGCCGACAACACTACTTGTGGATTATTTTATAGTTGATTTAGTCTTTAAACCCATATTCATGATCATTTTGTGTATCTTCAACTGTTATATAAAGCCTGAATATATATATTTGGTTGTGGATTAAGTGCGTTCATCGTCGAACAGGGTGGTTGCAGTCATGATACTAAGGAAAGGACCAATACTCCCGAAACTTCATTAGAATTGTTGAATACAAATATTTGTTAATTGTATTAATTCCGGGTTAATAAACATGATTAAGAGAATAGATTTATAGTAAATAAAAAGGGAGATCATATCGAGTTAGAGTACCAGCGCGCGAAAAATAATTAATACTGATAATACTTAGAAAATGGGGCGAAATTATATCTCTTGCTATGAGGTGATTCACATGTTTTACATGTTTACTTGCATATAACTATAAAGTAAGTTTGCATGGCTTAGTAATGCGTTCGTAATTCACAAGGCACAATTCACTGGTACACGAGAAATTAAGAAGTTAAACTTGGATTACTCTAGGGCTATTTATTCTCCATTCTTGTGACACTTTCGTTATCTTCTTAGTGCTATTTTATTTTATTGTTATTAATTTGCTTAGTAGTTTAATAATTTGATACTTAAATTTATTTCAAAAATTTGTCTTGTTTAACTTAGTTCATAATTAAATTAGTAATACTATGTCCTTAGGATTCCATATTTAACTTGGTTACCTACTGAGCTACAATTGATATCCTTATTATTTGAGGATTATTTAGTGTGTGTAAAGAAAACGCGTAACAATAATTGAATAAAATAAAGTGTATGATATAGTTGACTTTGATTTGATTTTGTGTAAAATAAAGTTGGCATTTTTATCATATTATAGTATTCTAAGGTTATTGATATTGTATATTATTTTTATTTTTAAAGTGTACAAGTATTTTTGGATGAAAAATGTGCATGTATTTTTGAGATGGAGGAAGTACTATTATTACAAAAAATACCATAATATTATAAAAAATATTATCACTTATTTTTTTTTTAAATATCCATAGCAAGAGAGAGAGGTGTGTAATCATTTATGTGGAGAATACGTATATTAATAGGAACCTGGCATAGCTAACCGTAAACAGATAAATATAACTGCATGTACAATAAATTATACGTTAGTAAGTGTGACCATTTGACTGCAAATACACTACAAGCGCCTAGCTGACTATAAATTGAATACATATTAATGTTACACTGCCACATCACATACTCGTGTTCAATAAATTATACGTGAACGAGTGATCATTAATACTATTTGATTGCACACATGGCCAATTCCAATACGATGCTTATTCCAATAGATGGTTGACAAATCTCCATTTCATATTTTATATTTTAAAATTTTGAGAATACATATGTGTCAACTATCCAGTGTATTAGAAAAAAAAAAAATAAAAAATAATCAGAACTCTATGTGCGGATATAAGTAATAGTATTAATATTAAAGATTGGTTCACATTTCCTGGGCACGAATGCTAAGAAAAAAATTACTTTTTAATCTAATTTTATTGACTTATAAAGTTACGTGGTATTTTTAGAAAATAAATAAAGCATAAAATATATTATGCGTGAAAAGAAGAGATGACATTTTTTAAATAAATATGTACTTTTGAGGCCTTTCCTTTTTATGGAATGAATAATAATGTGGAACGAATAATAAGGAAAGAGTGAACAATTTTTAAAGACCGAGGGAGTAATTTAGAAGAATAATCCAACTTGAATTTCCTGTTTCATTTTTCATGTTCCATTGGTATTCCATAAAATAATAAAACTATTTCCTATAATTTACCATTAAACCCTTAGGGCAAGTATTGAATTTTGTCTATTAATTGTGACACGTGACAAGATTTTAATATATGAAGTAGTAGATGAAATATGGGAGTGGAACATGTGATCTCATTTGAGAATCATACTCCTTTCATCCCCTCAGATTATATCCATCAACTTTTGTACGTAGATTATGATGATTATTATTTAATGTGTAGTGTGTAATTGTATTAATAGAATATGTTAGTCCATGTATTAATATCTATGTATATACATATATAATAGCAACAAGAGTGAAATCAAATTGGACTCAATTTTGTTACAATTCCCCCCCCCCCCCCCTCCCCTCTTCAATTTTACTATTTTTAGAAATTTTTTATTTCAATCTTTGTTATTCATTCTTTTAAGATACATTTTGACCTTTGATTTGTGTTGTCCACTCCTTTAAAATTTGTTTAAAAAATTCAGTGCCATTTTTATCATTTAAACAAAACTTAAGGATTCTTTTGCAATTTTAATAAAATTTATGAACAAAACTTTTCTGAAACCCTAATTTTACTCTTCATTTTCACTTTTAAGAGAAGGAATTTCACCGCGGTCTGTCTTCCACGTGATTATAACTTGGAACAGCCCTGGATTTTGATTTATATATAATATGACTAGACAGTAGGAGAACTCAC
Source organism: Pogostemon cablin (assembly GCA_023678885.1). Taxonomy (NCBI): domain Eukaryota; kingdom Viridiplantae; phylum Streptophyta; class Magnoliopsida; order Lamiales; family Lamiaceae; genus Pogostemon; species Pogostemon cablin. Next base: position 21,986,095 of record CM042959.1, read on the forward strand.
CATTGATTGACGAAATGATCTATCTGATCAACAATACTTTCCCTCCACCCAATCGGACAATCCCCATGCAACGTACATGCGCTGAACGTGCCCTAATCGTTGAGTCCGCATCCGATGACTAATGGTTGGTTTCTTTGTGTGAGTGCATAGGTTTTAATCACACATTTTAATCCTACTGATTTGCCTTTAAATGATTGGTTTTTTTTAAATATAATTTCATTTTACAGATCCTCATATACTAATGATAAATAATTCTGGCTTTAATTTCAATTTCTAGATTGTTCTTTGATAGGGATCAGAGACTTAATATGTTAATTTTATTCTAAATGGAAAATAAAGAGTCAAGAATGTTTGCAGGAAAGAATCTATACATATATAATAGCAACAAGAGTCAAATCAAATTGGACTCAATTTTGACCCAATTCCCCTCCTTTCAATTTTATTATTTTTAGGAACGTTTTATTTCAATCTTGGCCATTCATTCTTATAAGATGTGGACTCAATCTTGACCCAATTTCACCTTTGATTTGTGTTGTTCACTCCTTTAAAATTTATTTAAAAAATTCGGTGACATTTTTATCATTTGAACAAAACTTAAGGATTCTTTTGCAATTTTAATAAAATTTATAAACAAAACTATTTTGAAATCCTAATTTTACTCTTCATTTTCACTTTTAAGAGAAGGGATTTCACCGCCGTCTGTCTTCCACGCCATTATAACTTGGAATGACTGTGGATTTTGATTCCTGCATAATGAGACTAGACAGTAAGAGATCAGCTTACCATTGATTGACAAAACGATCTATCTGATCAACAATACTTTCCCTCCACTCAATCAGACAATCCCCAACATACACGCGCCGAACGTGCCTTGATCGTTGAGTCCACATCCAATGGCTAATGGTTGGTTTCTTTATGTGAGTATATAGGTTTTAATCACACATTTGAATCCTACTGATTTGCCTTTAAATGATTGGTTTTTTTAAATATAATTTTATTTTAAAGATCCTCATATACTATTGATAAATAGTTCGGGCTTTAATTTCAATTTCTAGATTGTTCTTTAATAGTGATTAAAGACTTAATATGTTAATTTTTTCTAAATGGAAAATAAATAGTCAAGAATGTTTGTAGGAAAGAAGTGTATGTTGTATTTTATTTTATTTATTTATTCATTTTTTGGTTCTCTGGCTGTTAAGTGTGTTATTATTAATATTTTTTTAAGTATAAATAACATATAATTTATAATAAAATAATAACAAAGTAAAAGTCTGGTTTGTTATTATGTCTTACTCACTTACTTGGTGAATGGTGTATCAATATGTATATTATAATTAGATCAGCTTTCTCCTCCATTATTTATTCATGATTCACTTTATGATTTTAATAGTTGTTATATAAACTCTCAGTAAAATTGACTTTAATATTTCATATATTATAGATAAAGATAATTGGGGGATGATTCCATTATCTAACGAAGTATTGTATATGATTGAAGATGAAGGCTGTAGTCCTTTTTTAATTAATTAATTGAAAAGAATATAGACCAGACAGGTAAATTATCGTGTTTAATATTTTAATTTCATTATTGCAAAGCCTTTGTTAATCTCATTTGTTTCATATTTTGTAGGTCAATATAGGTTGGGGTCATGAGTACTGAAATTTTCCTTTATCTCTTTGCCTATCGTGTTCATCATTTAGATGGGTTACTTATGGCTGTTTTTTGTAAATTTGGCGGAATTCTACCTGATGAATACTTGTCATATCTTGCTTCATGCGATTAAATAGATATTATTGAATGTTTAATGATATTTGAAATTGGTTATGATTTAAAGAATATTTGGATGTTTGCAGCTATAGATATGTATTTCCTTTCTATTCCATGGTACTGATTAAATGCGTCCATTTTTTCAGACTATTATCTTAACTAAGTTTGATTACAGACTTTCAAAATGGTTGGACATGGATCTGCAGAAACTTAGGTACAGATTTAATTATCACGATGTGAAGTTTACTAACACAATACATGAATAGGTGAAAAATTGGTGCAAATAATTAGGGCGAAGAGCAAGCATTACATTGTCCTTCATATCAGGTTCCTACATTGGGGTTTTTTTTCTACTGTAACATACTAACACTTTTGGAAGTATTGGCTCTTCAATTTGTTGAATTTCTAATAACATGAAGATGGTTTATTTATGTTGTTTTCATGATGTATAAGTTTGAATTACTTTTTTCATTAGTGTTATGACTTTGTATAATGTTGTTTCCACTTGAAAGAGTCATTGTGACACTGGTGATCTTGATTTATTATTTCTCAGAAAGCTGATGCGTGTGTCACAGTGGTGGTAGTAGATTGCCAGATTATTCAAGCTTAATAATGGGATATGAGTTGTTTAAAATTGCTGCTGAGTAAAGATTATAGACCTGACAGTTAAATTATCGTGTTTAATATTTCAATTTCATTATTGCAAAGCCTTTGTTAATCTCATTTTCTTTATCTTTTTACGTAACTTTATGTTGGTGGGGTCATGAGTACTAACTTTTTTCTTTATCTCTTTGCCTACTGAGTTCATCATTCAGATGGGTTGATGATGATTTTTTTTGACAGGTAAACATTTTCCAATTTAATAAAACATAATTATATATTGGCTTAAACTCTAATTTAAATTGTTCTGTAGGAATATGATGTAGAAGGCCCTATTCTGCCCTTGAAGCTGTCAATGAACTGCACTGCTCCTCAGTTGGTTCGAAGTAAGACATCTTCTATTGGGATTGTATCTTTTCTTTTTTCAATTTTGGGTGCCTTTCATATCACTTGATTGCTCGGAAGCCTTTGTTTGATAGTCACAACAATGTGGGGATAGTATGCTTTCATCTCCCTTAAAATATTTGCATGTTGTTTTGCCAAATAGTTGTATTCTACTCCCTTAAAATTTCCCCTTTTTACATTTTTGTTACAGAAGTTTCCTGCTTAATTAAAAGATGATCACATTTCTTCAGCAATGACTCTAATAGGAACTAATAAAAAAGAAATTCAGGGAGGGACTTTATTGTTATATCTAAATTCACTTTTGATTACCATATGTGCATTATTAATTAATTTCAATGTCTGCTTACTTTTTTGCAGCCTATGAATTGCCTAAATTAGATAACCAGTAAAGCATCCGTAAAAATTCCGAGATATCTAAATCCAGATTTACAGAGTAAGCTTTTTGAAAATGAAGCTTCAATGCAAACATAAGCAATAGAATTTACAGGTATTAATTGGTTAATTTTAGTTACAGCTTATTTCTAATCTTTTTTGCAGGTATGAATGCATTTTGTTTCTTCTTTTTGTGTACTTTTGTTAATTCTTCCAGAATGGCTATAACGTGTTCTATACTCAATTCACAGTTCACTTCATTTTTTTCTTTAGTTATATAGGAATGCAGTATCCAATGTGACCGCCAAAGATGTTTGATCCTTTCGCGTACGACCCTCGGATATGATCACAAATCTCGATCTAGGGTTGCTGATAATGGGAAATGGAGATGCATGCCATCTGAATGACGTGATTGAGAACATATCTTAGTGTCCAAAAGTCATATTTCTTATTTGCATTGTCAGTTTAGAACAACTTAGAGGTTTCCCGAGGTTATGTGTAGGTGTCACATTTTGTGGCCTCTGACTTCAAAGAAGTAAGTACCTTTTAATAGACATTTTTGGAAAAATAGCATTTTATTTGCTTCGTAGTCACTGTAGCATTAGTTATTTGTGATATTTAACTTCAAGCATCTTAAGTAGTATACTATTTTAGACATATCCCCTTGCTAATATGATGTGTTCCTTTATTTCTTTTTTTTCAGGTTTCTTTTTTTTCAGGTTTTCTAGAAAAAATAAATTGGGTTTCACTTTTTTTTTTCTTTTTTTATGATGCATCTATCATTACTAAGAACAAGTTGTTCGGATTGATCTACTTCTAAAGAATTATATGAACTCAAATATATTTGCATTTAACTTTCATTTATACATTTGCATTTAACTTTCACTAGAGTCGAATTGTTCATAGTGTATATATCTCTACCATTCTTATTTTTTCTTATGTCTTTAACAGGTACAGAAAATTAGAGGATTAATGTCATAGGGTAACTCATATCCACGTGCATATTATTGCATCACTGCATCCATCAAGAAATAGGTAAATTTTATTATCAACAATTTATTTTAATTATTTAATGCAGCAATAAGTCATAAAGCTTGTTAGATCACACCTGAAGTTATGTGGTGCACTCATGGAACTTAGATTCCATTTGCATGAGTGATTCCATTTTATGATGATATTGTTTCTGAATTTGATGGTCATGATTATTGATTTATGATGCTTTTTTTGGGAAACATTGCATGATCATGATTTGGGAAACACTACAACGCATTTCATTTCCTGAGAGAAATGGGTAGGGGGTTTTATGCATTCTGGAGGACTAGCCAAAAGGTGCTTTCATCTGTGGTTATTCAGGAGAAGTCTTATCCATTGCAGAGCTCTTTAATCGTGTTTATGGAGTACCAAATGCAAGAAGCATTCAGATGGAATATCTTTGCATTCAGATGGAATATCTATGAGTACAATTTTATAAATAAAGAATGTACCTCTTTATCTTGGTTTAAAATATGACAAAATCAAGTGTTTTTCATCTTAGTAAAAATGAGGTTCATGAAAGTCTTGGAATTTGGTTTAAATGGAATATCTATGCATCTCTGGTAGTGGAGAGAGTGGATGGAGATTTCTTAAAGGTAGTTTTAATATATATTGTTTCTCATCAATAAATTTTCTCAAATCTAATTTCTCAATTGAATATCTATACTTTATTTGGTGTCTTTGATAACCTTTCCTATAAATTGTTACACCACATTATTTTTATTATATATTTTTCTAGCATTTGTTGCTCCACACATAATTATTTGGGCCACAAAACTATAGACTTGATCTCAAGTTTTAGAGTAAGAATAACTTAATACATGTTAGTTTAGTTGCTTATCTTTGTCGCAACAGTAGAACTTATACTTACTTTTTCTTTAGCAGTTTGCTCATTTGACTTTTAATAACTCACTGAATATTTGTTTTGGCTGAGTGTCGAAAGTAAACAAATTTAATATTGCCCACAAGGTATTGTTCATTGAATTATGCAATTTTTTATTTGAATGTATACTATATTTTAATCAGAGATTATTTTTTTCTTAAATTCATCTTTATTGTTTAGCATTTTCTTAGATTGAATATAAGTACGATAACACAAATTTATTTTCCGCTGCCACTAATCTCGATTACCTTTAGCTTCTGCGGCTAATCAAGCCCTAATCGAGCTTCAGGTACTTCTTCCTCTCTACTTTTTCTCTCTTAAGATACTCAATTATATCTCAAAACTGCTAAATTTATATATTTTACATGGTGTCTAGGAAACTTTGCTTTAGAATGTGGTTAAAGGTAGGTTACAAACTAAAGATAGATTTTGTGATAATGATTTATCTGTAATGTGTGGGTTTTGTGTTGGCCGAGTGCAAACACATCAACATTTCGAGTGTTATTTTGTTGTCAGGTGTGGAAAAAGTGAGGTGGTGGCTAGAAGGGGCTTTCTCGGAAGCTTAAACAGCACATGGCCTTGGCATAAGCGTGTAGCTGATTCTGATGTCCACGCACTGCCTAGGCCTTCAGGCCCGTGTTTTGCACATGGGGCCTGTGCTCGAGCACGGCTCGTCCGCATGAACATAGCATGGCGTATTCAGGCTTGCCTTGTTCTTCTTCCTTCGTTTTAGCCCCGACTCTGTTTTGCTCCATTTTTTACCTATTTTACATACATTTAAGCTTATTTCTACATATTTATTAATCTTTACACACTTCTCCTAATTAACACGAAACTCCACCAAAAGTTACACAACTACGGATAAAAATATCTGAAAATCCACAAATAAAGATACTAAAGTCTAGGTAAAACTGACGACGATCAAACACCTAAAACACCTACATGGCTATGGCATGACCGTATGCGGCACACAACCAGTGCATGCACACGAGCCGTGTCCTTGTAAAAAATAAAAAAAAAATCTGCAAACCTCCTAGAAGCTTCCAAGGGGTATAAATATCTATTTTGAGTGTAAAATCCGAGAAGAATCATTTTGGATTAGTTCCACAAACATTTAACACCACATTTTCACACACTAACTCCATTCCATCCATCTCCATACCCTTTATCCATCCAATCTACTTGATCTCCTCAAATCCATCCACCATTCCATCAATCCACCAATCTAAGAAGAGGAATTCATCATTAGTTGAAGATCATAGCATGATCAAGGAGGAGAAAGTTCACCATCAAAGGGGAGCCAACTTACCTTTATTTCATTATTATATTCATAATTTGGCTCAATTGGAGCATGCCATGAATTGTAGTGAATGTAGTATGATTTGTAATAGTTTGTAGTGAATGTAGTATGATTTGTAATGGCTAGTCCTCATGTGAGCTAGCAATATGATTGGTTAGAGATTATGTAGATTTTGCACACCATATGTTTGATGAAATGATTGTTATGAATATTTTCTATCATGAATACTTATTCTCATTTTATATATAATTTGTGTGATTAAATTGTCTATTCATAGTGTTAAGATGGTCATTCCAATATTATGCTTAGTGGTTCAATTGGATCATTTATTGCATGAGGCGACTATATTAGTATATGGGGAGTTTGGCCATAACCTTCATGTGCTTAGAATCTCATGATAGGACATTATTGATAATTACTTGTGAAAGTGTTTGAAATGATGAAGGCACCCAAGTCAAGACTCACTTGACCTTAGAAAGGAAACATAGGAAAACGTCTCTGCCTACTAGAGAAAATTCTTCATGATAATATCTCTATATTGGTATATTAATATCCATAAGTATCTATAGGATTAGTAAGTATTAGAAACACTCTTCATGAGTGCCATTAATATCATAACATTATGACCTTCAATGCATGTATGTGTGTGAGTCTACATGAGCCTTTACCATGATATTGGCTGTCTTACATACTTCTTAGATTGTTCACCTTCATCCATCTTCCATTTTAATTTGTACATGTTCTATTTTTAATTAATTTCCTAGTTGTTAGTTGTAGTTAATCAACCCTCTCTTTAATTGATTAGTCCTATTAGAGTCAAACATCTCTCAAATACGGATACACACTTTTGCCCTTGGGTTTGATATTCTATAAATTTTGCACTTGGTCTCTACGGTCTACTACGCGATAGAGCATGCTTGCTCTAATCATTTGATATCAAAATTGAAACCAAGTTCATGGCGCCGTTATCGGGGCGAAAGCCTTCGGTGTAACGTGTTTGAATTTGTTAGCTCTACTCAAGATATTTTTTTTTCTTATTTTTGCAACTATATTTATTTTGAAAAATCTTGTTCTAACTTGTTCTTCTTGATAGGTACACCAACCTTGATAGAAAAGAAGGAGGAGCAACCAAAACTAGTAAGTGGAGAAGAATTGTAGTAGATCTTGAGAAGAAGAGTAAAAATGGATCAATGCTACAATAATGAAATATATGCAGGATGGCAAGGTGCTTACAATGTGAATACATTCCAACCATATCAAGAAAACACTTATTCCGTACCAAGTTTCTACAACCAAGTGCCTACAGTTACTCTTCTATCCGAATATAGTGCCTTACTTGAAATGTGTAGAAGATATGCTTGTGGAATGATACAAGGCAAAGTTTTCAACCAATTCTTCCTAGTATGGGGCTTAATACTTTCAAAGTATGCCAACATGTTATCCTACGATGCAACAAGAGTGGAGGATGCCTAGTTCTCAAGTAGATGTGATGAGTGTGATAATTCACGAATATTGCGCCTGGATTTGTGCTATTATGGAGTGTTTGAAGGTTGAAATCGGTTAAAAATTGATATATATTATGAAAAGGCACGAATCAGGTGTTGTTGGAGCTATTTGAGTGGATTGTCGAAGAAAATCGGAGTGGAAGTGTTGAATACTGAAGAAAGAAAGTTGAAGCCATCCGTTTGGGCGAAGCAGGAGGTTAATTCGACCTGAAGGAGGTTAATTCGACCAGCCCTTCAGGTCGAATTAGCAACACAACATGTACATAAGGTGGATTCAACCATGACAGAGAGATTCGACCTGGGCATCAGGTCGAATCGAGGTCGAATCAATTTATAGAATTATCGATTTGACCTCGTCACGTCGATTTGACTAGGACAATTGGTCGAATCGAGCGCCTGGGACTTACAGTAGGTTGATTTGACTTCCAATTCGACATGTGGTGGTCAATTTGAACTATTGTTGAGGTCGAATCAATGCTCGAGAACATACGATATCCGTATTTTTGCACAGTCAGTGTGTGTTATCACTTAAAAAGCCCATTCCAGGCCCTGGAGGTGCAATTACAAGTATAAAAGAAGGCTTATGCAGCAGTAGAGACAACAACACAATACAAGAGAGGAGAAGAGAGGCCACAACCATACTACACCCCACAAGGGGGGATCACACCCCAACCATCATCCTTTCCTCCATCCATCCATCACTTTGAAGATTCGTTTGTGGAATCAAGGGTAGAATTCAAGAGCGGGAAGGACGCGATGACGCCACATCTAGGGTTTATTCATTTTCTAATTTATCTTGTATTTTTTGGACATCCGGGTAAGATCTATCCAACACCCATGATTGTTCTTCGTAACATAATGGGCTAGAGCCTTTTTGGTAGAACTAGGGTTGTGAAGGTTTTATCTAGTTAATTGAACTTCCATGTGTACACTCCGTACAACACTACTTGTGGATATATTTTATATATGATTGTGCTTATTTAATCCATACTCATGGTCGTTTTTTGCATCATTAACTGTTATGTAGAGTCTGAATACATATCTTGGTTATTGGTTGAGTGCGTTCACTGCTGAGCAGGATTTCATGTTATGATTCTAAGTGAGGGGACTCCAAAACTTCATTAGAACTATCATATATGAATACTTAATTAATTAAATTGAATTCAGGTTATTAAGTAGGATAAAGAGGATAACTTCATAGTACCTATAAAGGGAGATCATATCGGGTTAGAGTACCAATCCTAGGGGGAAATAATTGATATCGATAGTACCTAGAAAGGGGGATGAAATTATATCTCTTGCTCCGAGGTTATTCACACGTGTTACACGCATGTTTACTTGTGTCTATAGAGTAGATATGCATGGTTAAGTGATGCATCCATATTCCACAAGGCAGAGTCGGATACCAACATACGGAAGGGAAATTAATGAGTAAAACTGGATTATCCTAGAGCTACCTATTCTCCTACTTGATCCACTTTCGTATTCTTCAAGTGTTATTTATTTTAATTGTTATTTAATATTTTGTTAGTAGATTAATAATTCAAACCTCAAACTTAATTGCCATAATTATCTTAATTAATTTAGTAAATAATTAAATTAATAATACGCCGTCCCTTGGGTTCGATATTCACTTGGTCGCTTGCTAAGCTGCAATTGATATCCTTAATACTTGGGGATTAATTTTGCGTGCAAAGAAAATGCGCATCAAGATGATATGTCTTACAGGCAAGGGAGTAATTTCCCAAGTGTTGATCAAGGGAATTATCTCTAAGAATAAAGATGGCAACCACCGAATGAAGAGATAAAGCCATCCGTAGAAGATAGATTTGGTCAACTTATGGAGATAATATATGAGATGATTGAAGAAAGAAAGAAAGAAAGAAAGAAGATGAGGAAAATGAAAGAAAACTTGAGGCTCTAGAACGTCGAATGAGTCAAATGATAAGTTAACGAAACACTATTCGCGAAATGGAGAATTTTGATAAAAAGAATGAAGAAAACTTAGAGGTAGAAGAGTGTTCCGGGGATGATGAAGACTCAAGAGATAGAAGAAAGCTTAGAGGGGTAAAGTGCCTAAGATAGAAGAAATCTTTGAGGAGGATAAAATCATTTGTGAATTCTTGACTATCGTTGATGATGAAGAATCAAATGAGGTGTATGAATTTGATGAAGAGAAAAAAGGTCTAGAAGCACTTGATGATGAGTTCGGGAGTGAAATGAGTATTTCTAAATCTTTAAACTCTTCAAGTTGTATTGAATTTCATAATATTGTTTATATTGACTTTATATTACCTATTGATTCTTCTCAATGCCTTAGGTACAAAAGAGATCTTGAAGAAGTGTTGAGAACATATTTGATAAAAAGGAATAAGTGGTGGTCTCGAAAGGAGCGGTTAATGGAATGCAAGCTCAAGAGAGTTGATTTGTTAAAGTCAATCTCGAAAGATGCTACTATGGTCGTTACTTGCCACAAATGCTTAATAAAGGAAGAAGCACAAAGATTAAAATTTGATGGCAAGTACAAATGATATCCTTGGCCATTTCGATGAGTTCTCCATATTCTGTCCGGCTTGAAGACGTTAAACTTAGCGCTGGATGGGAGGCAACCCATTGTTTGTTTTACTGCTTTCATTTAATTGCTTTGATTTAGTTTTCTTACATTTTTATATGTAGGTTGATTGTGCTCATTGAGGAGGATACGCATTGGAGATACGAGAAGTGCTTGATTTGAAGTGTGAAGGGACGTCTCACCACTTTGTGCAAACTTAAATTTCAACTCTTGTTGCAATTTAAGTTTGGGGGATAGTGCGTGATGGATGATGCGCATTTTCTTTGCACGCAAAATTAATCTCCAAGTATTATGGATATCAATTGCAGCTTAAGCAAGCGACCAATTGAATTATCGAACCCAAAGAACGGCATATTATCAATTTAATTATTTACTAAATTAATTAAGACAAGATGATAATAAGATTTGAGAATTTATTGTAAACTACTGAACAATTAATTAAAATAGCAAATAAAATAAATTAAAGCACTAGAAGAATACGAAAGTGGATCAAGTAAGAGAATATGTAGCTCTAGGATCATCCAGTTTCACTCATTAATCTCCCTTTCATGTATCAATGTCCAACTCTGCCTTGTGGAATATGGACATATCACTAAACCATGCAAATTTAATCTATAGACACAAGTAAATAAGCTTGTAACACGTGTGAATAACCTTGGAGCAAGAGACATAATTTCACCCCCCCCCCTTTCTAGGTACTATCAGTATCAATTATTTCCCACGTCTGGAATCTAACCCGATATGATCTCTTTTTATAGGTACTATAAAATTACCCTCGTTATCCTACTTACTAACCCGAATTCAATTTAATTAATAAGTATTCATGTATGACAGTTCTAATGAAACTTCGGAATACCCTCACTTAAAATCATAACATGGAATTCTGTTCAATAGTGAACACGCTCAATCAATAACTAAGATGAACATTCAGACTCTATTCAACAGCTAAAGATGCACAAAACAACTCAGAATATGGATTAAAAATGCACAATCATATATAAAATAAATCCACTAGTAGTGTTGTACGGAGTATACACGCGGAAGTTCAATTAATTCGTAAAACTTTCAAAATCCTAGATCTACCAAAAAGGCTCTAGCCCATGGTGTTGTAAGAAACACATATGGAAGTTGGATAGATCTTACCCATAGTGTGATACCCGAGCTTCTCACTACTCATGTGCCAATATAATTTAATTTGTGTCATGTGCATTTTATAATTATGTGATAATTATGTAACAATTATGTAATAATAATGTGGCAATTATGTGACAATTATTTCTACATTTTATTTATTTTTATATTTTATTTGAAATATTCGTGATAAAAATGGTGGCAATATGTGAATATATCTGTGCATAAATATTTACGTGCATTAATTTGAATATATATGATTAAATTATTTTAATTGTATGAAAATATTATTTCTTAATTATTAAATATCACACGTATTCTCATAAAAATAATAGTGGTGGAAAAAATATACACGTATGTGTATTAATTTTGTAAATGTATTATATCTTAGTTATTAAGTATTGCACGGATATTTGTAATGGATAATAATAATAATAATAATAATATTAATAAAATCTATAATTAGTAACTTACTATATTTAGTAAGTAAGATTGAAGGGTTCGTGGCGGTGGTGATAGTCCACCTTATCTCCCTTAACACCTTATATATATATATACTCCCTCTTAGATGAACTGCAAGTAGAAGCAACAACAAGCGAAGAAAAAAAAAGGAGAGAGAAGAAGAGAAAGAAAAAGAGAGGGAAGGGTTTGTGCCGGAACATGTAAGAAGAGATTAGTTGTAATGCTTCACGAGGTCTATAGTATTCTTACTATTTAGAATCCAGGTAAATAGAAGTCCAACTACAATGCATAAACATGTTGTTTGTGAATTATTTTTGATTAATATGTGATAATTATGATATGGATTATTTGTGATTAGTTTAATTACAATATGAATTATTTGGGATTAATTTGTGATACAAGCTGTGGATTTATCTGACTTGGGAAAAGTAGGGTTCATATCCAACAATATTATTTGTAAATTATTCGTGATAAATTTGCGATACAAGTTGTGGATATATATGATTTGAAATAATATCATTGTCCTATATAGATCTATGTGATTTGAAACTGTTGAAAATATATTTGTATGATTTGAGAAGATATTAGTTATAAGGATCGGTGTGATCCGAGATGAAGTTGTTATTCCAAAAAGGGATCCGTGTGATCCAAGATGAAGTGGTTATTCTATAAATAGATCTATGTGATTGAGGTGAAGTTGTTATTCTAGAAGTGGATCTGTATGAATTGAAGTTAAGTTGTTGCTTTGTTGTGATTAAATGTTGATACTGATATTGTAAATGGTTTATGATGCATATTTAAATGTCCTGGTTGTATAGCATGCATAAACATGAAAAGTATTTTCCCCAAAATTAATAAGATACTAATGGTGTGTGCGGCAACTATATATGCATCTCTGTCAGGGTTCTGAAAAATCGTTCCCGACACTTTACTCTAGGTTCGAAAAAATCATTCCTAGTACTTTATTCGGGGTTCGATAAAATTGTTTCCAACACTCTGCCAGGGTTCAAAAAATCATTCCCGGCACTATATTCGTGGTTTGGAAAAACCATCCCCATTGAGCTCATTTGGAGTGTATATCATAAGTGTGTCGTGGGGATCCCACAACGTGAATAGTTTTCAAAATTAAAGAGACCAATTAGAAAGACTAGGAAATAGGCGATAGAAAAATCAAACTAGGCAATAATATTAAAAATATAAAGGAAAATAAGAAGGGGAAAAAAGAAAAAGAAAAGGGGAATAACGAAAATAAAAAAACCAAACAAACGACTTTAAAAAAGAGCCTGAATAGGTGGCTCTGTCGAACAAACAAAATTTAAAACATGATTAACAGTACTTCAAGGAAGCCAAAAAATAGCTTAAACAATGGAACCCGACTATAATCATTTAGAATATCTAAGAGCATGGACTTTAACTAGCAATGGGCTGTGTAGTTGAGCAAAATCGAAGGTGCTGATCTCGGGCTAGTTATCAGCAATGGGCTTATGTTGGCGATCAAGTCATTGGACGAGAGGTGCCGCGCTGGAGTAAATAGCCCTACTCCCCTTTGTTTGCGAACTGCACAACATCAAGCAAGTCATGTCCAACTCAAAGAGAGCTCTAATCAAGCCATGATGATCAAAAACTCGCTGCCAGGTGGACTTGGTGGGTAAGGCCGTGCGAGTGAAGAGTTATCCTCATAACTGTTCAACCAAAAGATTGCATGTGCATGGAGAGGAGGATCATGGAGCATTGCTAATGGAGGATAACTCCATCGAGTAAGGGAAAGACCAGCATCCGAGAGGCTGCCATTGTTTGAACGATGCTGGCCATTGGAGAAGAACGATCATTGCTTTAAGAAACAAATACAGCGATCGAAGATGCCTAAACCATAGGTAAAAAAGCAAGAGACGAGAGTATGGAGAATACAGTCTAAAAAAAACGCTCTTGTCTTAAAATATGGGGCATAAAGATGGGGGAATTCCAATTGCAACCATGAATCTAGCAAAGTTGGTGGCATGGAGAAAGCATGAGCAGTCAAGCTGCTGGAAAGATAGAAATAAAGGGAACGAAATTGGAGTTGTGAAACAGCAATGGCCATTATATCGAGTCACACGAGGGCTATTTGTAGCTGTTGCTGTGGAGAATCCAGCCGGATAAATCTGGCCAGAGAAAGATGATGGAGATGCTTGTAACAAACTGCTGCTTGGGAAGAAAATAGACGATAGAAAAATAAATGCATTTTCATGCACTGACATGCATGATTTCTACTTACTGAGATTTTTGTCTCACTAGTTTATGCATTGTAGGCTAGCCTGATGATAATTGAGTATTGTGGTGTGTTGCGCAAGCTGTGGAGCTCCTTCAGAGTTTTGAGCGGATGTACATAGATGACGACCTGTTAGGCTTGGCCGTGGGTTTATTTTGTTTCCGCTAATATTTTGGTTATGTAATATAATAAGTATTGCCACGAGTTTGTCTGGGTTGATGTGGTGTCAGAAACCTGTTACGTATGTTGAACTAGTATGATGATTTTGGTAATAAATATATTATGTGAAAAAAAGTATATGCAGATTTTATAATGATGATATTTAGGTTAATTAGTGTGTGAATTATAAGTTATGTAAGGTGGGTCATGTCAGAGTGGTACCAGAGCACGGTTTGGGTCCTGCAGACTGTCTATATACATGAGCTCATTCCTTGGGAGCACAGCTTTGCATGTAAGTGTTATTTTCTTTCTGTGTTTCTATATGCTTTATAAATTATATTGGCCATGTGGTGGAAGATTCGTAGATAGATTGTACAATCATGGTAAGGGTTATAGGTAAGAGTAGTGAAGAAGGTAAAACTACCTGCTGATTTGATTGTATTAAGTATGAATAATAATGATGTCTTTGGGAATGGAATTGTTGTCAAAGTACAGTGCTACAATAGATTGTCAGAAGAAGAGTATCACTTTTCAGTCATTTGAATTAGAACCATTCACCTTTGTTGGGATTAAAAAGAACTTTAGATTTTCTGTGATATCACCGGCTAAAGCGCAGTGGTTGTCGAAAAGTGGTTGTGAGGGTTGTTCAGTGAGTGTGATAAATGTTGAGGGATAGCAGTGTCCAGTTCTTAGTGATGTACCAGTAGTCTGGGAATACTCAGAGCTATTTCCAGATTATTTTCCAAGTTTGCCACCAGATCGAGAAATAGAGTTTGTTATTGAGCTGCAAATAAGAATTGCTCCTATATCTAAAGTGTCATACAGAATGGCACCTGCTGAACTAAAAGAATTGAAGATATTGTTGCAAGAGTTGCTAGACAAAGGATTTATCTAACCAAGTTTCTCACCTTGGGGAGCACCAGTTCTTTTCGTCCATAAGAAAGATGGTACATTGAGGATGTGCATCAATTACCGAGAGCTCAAAAAATTTATAGTAAAGAATAAGTATCCATTGCCTCGCATTGATGATCTGTTCGATCAACTACAGGGTGCAGCTATCTTTTTGAAGATTGATGTGCGATCGGGTATCATCAGTTGAAAATAAAGGATGAGGATATTCTAAAAACTGTATTCAGCACAAGGTATGGGTATTATGAATTCTTAGTGATGCCGTTTGGGTTGACGAATCATCCGGCAGTATTTATGGATTTGATGAATAGAGTATTTCAGGAATTCATCGATAAATTTGTGATTGTGTTTATCGATGATATTTTAATTTACTCAAAGAATAAGGAGGATCATGCTCTGCACTTAAGAAAAGTGTTAGATATTCTGAAGGAAAAGCAGTTGTATGCGAAGTTCAAGAAGTGTGAGTTCTGGTTGGACCAAGTTGTTTTCTTGGGACATGTGGTATCGGGATAAGGAATTGCAGTGGATCCAAGCAAAGTTAAAGCAATTCATGATTGGCCACAACCCTCAAATCCCACTGAGGTTCGTAGCTTTCTTGGATTGGCGGGATATTATCGAAGGTTTATTGAAGGATTTTCCAAGTTCGCTTCACCATTAACATAATTAACTAGGAAGAATGTAAGGTTCACGTGGACGGAGACATGTGAACAGAGTTTTAAGGAATTAAAGAAACGGTTGACATCAGTACCTATCTTAACTATTCCTACGGAGTCAAGAAACTTCAAGGTTTATAGTGATGCTTCAAATAATGGTCTTGGATGTGATTGATGCAGAATGGGAACGTGATAGCATATGCATCCAGACAATTAAGGGAGTACGAGAAGAACTACCCAACTCATGATTTGGAGTTAGCTGTAGTGGTGTTTGCACTCAAAATTTGGAGGCATTATTTGTATGGGAAACGTTGTGAGATCTATACTGATCATAAGAGTTTAAAGTATTTCTTCACTCAGAAAGAGTTGAACATGAGGTAGAGAAGATGGTTGGAACTGGTGAAGGACTACGATTGTGTTATCAATTATCATCCGTGTAAAGCCAATATCGTTGTTGATGCATTGATCCGAAAGGCAATACAGAGTGTAGCTGCCACGAGCCTAAACCAAAAACCAAAGTCTCTTGAGTTGCAAAGGATGGGTGTGGAGATCATTCAAGAAGGATCGTTGGAAGCAAAGATGGCAGCTCTGACACTTCGACCAACTTTGAAGGATAAGATTCGACAGAGTCAAGAGGTGGATAAATTGTTTGACAAGATAAGGAATGATATCAGTTCTGGAAAATTTTTTGACTTACAATTAAGAGATGATGGCGTGATTCGTTATAGAGGTCAATTATGTCTACCTGAAATGGACGACATTCGGAAAGAAGTGATGACAGAAGCTCATTCAACACCATACTTTGTACATCCAAGAGCTACTAAGATGTATAGAGATTTGAAGTCACATTATTGGTGGCCAGGGATAAAGAGAGATGTCGCTCAATATGTGGAGCAATGTTTGATTTGTCTGCAAGTCAAAGCTGAGCATCAGAGACCAGCAGGAACTTTGCAGCCTCTATTTATTCCATAGTGGAAGTAGGAGAATATCACTATGGAATTTGTTATTAGACTACCAAAGACAGTAAAAGGTCATAATGCCATTTGGGTTATTGTGGATCGATTGACTAAGTCTGCTTATTTTCTTCCTATTTGCTCTACGTATTCTATGGATCGTTATGCACAGCTGTATATTCAAGAGATCGTCGAACTCCATGGAGTACCACTTACCATTGTGTCATATAGAGACACAAGATTTTTGACTGCTTTTTGGAAGAGTTTACATAAAGCGTTGGGGACACAGTTATCTTTCAGCACAGCATTCCATCCAATGATAGATGGTCAGTTGGAGTGTACAATACAAATTTTGGAAGATATGCTTAGAGCATGTATGCTGGATTTTCAAGGTCAGTGGAGTAAATTTTTACCTCTGATAGAGTTCCCGTACAACAACAGCTACCAGTCCACTATTGGGACTGCACCACATGAAGCATTGTACGGGAGGAAGTGTAGATCTCCAGTAATTGGGATGAAGTTGGAGAAAGGATACTTTTGGGGCTAGACTTGATTCGTGAAATGTCAGAAGCTATTACCCGTATTCGATAGAAGATGAAAGTTGCCCAAGATTGAAAGTTGCCCAAGATTGTCAGAAGAGTTATGCAGACAAATGGAGAAGAGAGTTGGAATTTGAAGTGGGTGATCAGGTATTCTTGAAGGTATCTCCAATTAAGGGGATAATGTGGTTTGGAAATAAAGGAAAACTCAGTCCAAGATATCTTGGTCCGTTCACTATCATTGAGAGAGTTGGCGGTGTTGCATATAGGTTGGATTTACCAGCATCTATGTTAAGAGTACATGACGTGTTTCATGTGTCTGTGTTGAGGAAGTATGTTCCAAATCCGTCTCATGTTCTCAGATAGGAACCAGTTGAGTTGAAAGAAGATTTGAGTTATGAAGAGTTACCAGTTGAGATTTTGCGGCGAGAAGTGAAGAAGCTCAAAAATAAAGAAATACCATTAGTGAATGTGTTATGGAGGAAACAATTAGTTGAGGAAGCCACTTGGTAAAAGGAAAGATGAGATGATGGCTAAGTATCCAGAACTCTTCAGGTAAGTAAATTTCGAGGACTAAATTTTTATAAGGTGGGGAGGATGTGATACCCGAGCTTCTCACTACTCATATTCCAATATAATTTAATTTGTGTCAATTGTATTTTATAATTATGTGATAATTATGTGACAATTATGTAATAATAATGTGGCAATTATGTGACAATTGTTTCTACATTTTATTTATTTTTATATTTTATTTGAAACATTCGTGATAAATGGTGGCAATATGTGAATATATGTGTGCATAAATATTTACATGCATTAATTGGATATATATAATTAAATTGTTTTATTTGTATGAAAATATTATTTCTTAATATTAAGTATCACACGTGTTCTCGTAATAATAATAGTGGTGGAAAAAATATACACGTATGTGTATTAATTTATAAATGTATTATATCTTAGTTATTATGTATTACACAAATATTTGTACTGGATAATAATAATAATAATAATAATAATAATAATAATAATAATAATAAATAAAACTATAATTAGTAACTTATTATCTTTAGTAAGTAAGATTGAAGGGTTTGTGGCGGTGGTGATAGTCCACCTTATCTCCCTTAACACCTTAAATTTATATACTCCCTCTTAGATGAACTGCGAGCAGAAGCAACAACAAGCGAAGAAAAAAAAGGAGAGAGAATGAGAGAAAAAAAAGAGAAGGCAGGGATCGTGCCGGAACTGGTAAGAATAGATTAGTTGTAGTGCTTCACGAGGTCTATAATATTCTTACTATTTGGAGTCCAGGTAAGTAGAAGTCCAACTACAATGCATAAACATACTGTTTGTGAATTATTTGTGATTAATATGTGATAATTATGATATGAATTATTTGTGATTAGTTTAATAACAATATGAATTATTTGGGATTAATTTGTGATACAAGCTGTGGATTTATGTGATTTGGGAAAAGTAGGGTTCATATCCAACAATATTATTTGTAAATTATTTGTGATAAATTTGCGATACAAGTTGTGGATCTATGTGATTTGAAATAATATCATTGTCCTATATAGATCTATGTGATTGGAAACTGTTGAAAATATATATGTATGATTTGAGAAGATATTAGTTATAAGGATCTGTGTGATCCGAGATGAAGTTGTTATTCCAAAAAGGAATCCGTGTGATCAAAGGTGAAATGGTTATTCTATAAATGGATCTATGTGATTGAGGTGAAGTTGTTATTCCAGAAGTAGATCTGTGTGAATTGAAGTTAAGTTCTTGCTTTATTGTGATTAAATGTTGATATTGTTATTGTAAATGGTTTATGATGCATATTTAATTGTCCTGGTTGCATACCATGCATAAACATGAAAAGTGTTTTTCCCAAAATTAATAAGATACTAATGGTGTGTGCGGCCACTATATATGCATCTCTGTCAGGGTTCGAAAAAATAATTCCCGACACTTTATTCTGGCTTCGGAAAAATCATTCCAATATTTTATTCAGGGTTCGGAAAAATCATCCCCAACACTCTGCCAGGGTTCGGAAAAATCATTCCCGGCACTATATTCGGGTTCGAAAAAATCATCCCCATTGAGCTCATTTGGAGTGCATATCATAAGTGTGTCGTGGGGATCCCGTAACGTGAACAATTTTCAAAATTAAAGAGACCAATTAGAAAGATTAGGAAATAGGCGATAGAAAAATAAATGCATTTTCATGCACTGACATGCATGATTTCTACTTACTGAGATTTTTGTCTCACTAGTTTATGCATTGTAGGCGAGCTTGATGATAATTGAGTATTGTGGTGTGTTGTGCAAGCTGTGGAGCTCCTTCAGGGTTTTGAGCGGATGTGCATAAATGATGACCTGTTGGGCTAGGCCGTGGGTTTATTTTGTTTCCGTTGATATTTTGATTATGTAATATAATAAGTATTGCCACGAGTTTGTCTGGATTGATGTGATGTCAGAAACCAGTTACGTATGTTGAACTGATATGATGATTTTGGTTATAAATATATTATGTGAAAAAAAAATATATGCAGATTTTTATAACGATGATGTTTATGTTAATTAGTATGTGAATTATAAGTTATTTAAGGTGGGTCGTGTCACATAGTCTGAAAAATTAGAAAATAGAAGAAAAGAATTAGGAAAACCCTTGGTGTAGAAGTTTCCTTCCTTCTCTCTTCCATCTCTTCAAATCCTCTTGGTTCTTCTTCTTGGATCCACAGATGAATCTTCACAGTGATGGATGGATGGAGGAAAGGATGTGGATGATAGTTGGTGGTGATCCCCTTTGTGGGGTGTAGGATGATTGTGTTGTGATTCTCCCTCACATAATAATGATGTAAAATATATATAGGTGTGAGAAGGAAATTAAATAAAGAAATAAAAGATATGGGTGAATCATGGAGGATTATGTGATAAGGAAATTAATTGTGCTCCAAAAAATAGGTAATTTTCAGAAATTTTTGGAAATTCTCCAAAATTCTCGCTGTCAGCTGCGCGACTTCACGATTTTGAGCATAACTTCCTCGTCAAAACTCCGATTTGAGTAATTCTTGTACTTACGCGATCTTCTTTTCCTTGACTTTATATCCAAATAAATATCTCATCTAAAGTTCAATATTTGCAGATATAACAAGTCATATAAAATAGAATAGTCGTGCTGAGTAGAAATCGCTTGCGCGACTTAACCATTTCAATCATAACTTTCTCATTTAGATTTCGATTGAGGTGTTTCTTATGCCAAAACGACTCACTCTTCTATGGATTTCTAATCATATATCACACATTTAGTTTAAAACTCTACACGAACATAGAAAAATTACACAAGTTGGATGTGCGTTTTACAGCATTCTTGCACAAGTTACACCTTTTCTCCAACTTTGCACTTTTGATCCTTTTTCCACCTAAAATACAATAAAATACATCAAATGCACCTTTTTCTCACATATATCAAATATAAGACATTTGTACTAATATATAACAATAATTCTCATCAAAAGATGTTAAATTAGATAATCAAACACGCTTATTTTCACTCTCATCAGTGGACATACTTGAATTGTTGTTATGCATATACTTCTCTACAAGAAGCTCATTGTTGGAAACTACAAGGGTAAGTCCCATCATTTTTTGCAAACTTAATTCTCAACTTATTTAGAAGCAAGTGATGATGACTTGAAGAGTGAAATAAGCATTTTTAAATCTTTAAACTCTTCAAGTTGCATTGAATTTCATAATATTATTTTTATAAACTTTATCTTACCTATTAATTATTCTCATGTTCTTAAGGACAAAAGGGAACTTGAAGACATCATATAATTCTATGTGGAGAGAAGCAATAAGTGGTGCTCAAGAATGAAAAGGTTGATGAAATGTAAGCTCAATAGAGTAGAATTTTTAAAGCCAATTTCGAAAGATGCTACAGAGGTTGTTACTTGCCATAAATGCCTAATAGAGGAAGAAGCACAAAGATTAAAATTTTATGGCAAGAACGAACGTTATCTTTGGTCATTCTGATGAGTTCTGCATAATCTATCCAGCTTGAAGATGTTAAACTTAGCGCTAGATGGGAGGCAACCGATCATTATCTTTATTGCTTTCGTTTAATTGCTTTCTTAGTAGTTTTTAGTTTTATCTTGTTTCTTGTCTTTTGTAGGTAAAAAGGAGCTTTCTGGTGATGGTCTTGAAGAGAAGAAAGAAGTACAACAAAATTGGTAACAAAATTCTATTCAAACTAAAATTCAACTTTAGTTAAATTTAAGTTTGGGGGCCAGGATGGTTTGTTTTGTTACATGCTCGTATTGATTTTAGTTGTACATTTTGCACCGGCTCACCTTTTGTTCCTTTTATTTTTGTGAGCCTTCCCTTGATTTCTTATTATTGAATCTTCTCTTGTAGAGCTAATTTGGTGATTGTTTAAGACTATGAGATTGAGTTAGATCATGTGGTTTAATAGATATGAGCTTGTGTACTTGTTATGGTTGGGAATTTCCTTGTGTGATGCTTATTTTTCACCATTGTTGATTCGTGAGATTTTGAACCTCGAATGCATATGTTATGTGATTCATTTCTTTCATGTGTGCATCATTTATGTGCATGTGTTCTAGAACTTGCCATTTGTCTTGCTTGAGGCTACATTATGTGGAGATTGTTGAAAATGATCTTAGGCCATTCTTGAACATTGAAGTCACTAGCCAAGTGATATCCTTACCATAACATTATTCCCTTGTAAGCCATTTTGAGCCTATGGAGCATATTCTTTGATTATTAGTGCATTACAAGCCAATAAAACCCACTTAAGCCTTTACATAAAATCTTTTGTGTGGATGATTGTTGGAGATGGTTACTTAAGGAGGTTACGAAGAGAAAAGAAAAAATTGTGCTTGAAAAAAAAATTAAGAATTTTGTGCTTGAAATGCAATGTGAGCTAGTAAATGATGATGTGTAAACAAGAAAATAAAATGAATGAAGCTCTAAAAAAAACAAAAGAGCATAAGGGTTGAAAAAAAAAAAAAGTTCAAATGTGTATTGCGAAAGGTATGGAGAAAAAGAGCTACAAAAGAAATGCTTAAGTTCAAGAGTTAAGAAAGGAAGGGATGATGAAGAACATGAAAGTGAATAAAAAAAGTGAACTTGTGATTAAGGAGTAGTTCTTGACGAGAAGGGAGGCATCTCTTCTAATCATCTACGCACATATTTGAGTCTCTTTTATCCTTATATCCCTATCCTTACCAAAGAGTCTTCATTACATCTAAATATAAAGTCCTATTTGATTCAATGATTGACACACTTTAATAGTGGTGTAGAGTTTGAGACTTGTGGCAAGCCTATGGTAATGCGTGCATGTGAATTGATTATGAGTGTAAACAAGTCCATAATTTCTACTTTGAGTGTGAGTGTATAGACTTCCTTGAGAGGATTAGTGAGAATGAGTATATCCCACCATGATTTGAGTGCATAGACTTCCTTGAGAGGATTAGTGAGAATGAGTATATCCCACCATGATTTGTGCATAGGTTTATTGATATTTAATTCATGTGGTTTGATTTGATTGATTAGTTAAAAATTATTATACTCTTTCTTTGATCCATGCTCTAATTCACTCAATATCTACTCTCATGTTCCTTTTCTTTTCTTCATTGTTTGGTTACGAACAATACTTTAAGTTTGGGTTGATGAGTGTAGAAATATCGTGAATTTAGGATCCAATTATAGCATGGTTCCATACAATTATGCTTAGTTTGAGTATTTAAGTGCCCTATATTGCACGAATATTTGTAAATATTTGGAGAATTTGTACATTGGTAGAATTTGTGTGATTTTCAAGTGTAAATGGATTTTAGAAGTGAAGAGAAAGATGTAGGAAAAAATAAATCTCAATTCGGAGTTAAAACGAGGGAGAACGAGCCAAAACAATGAAGTAGCGCAAAGCTGTAAGAAAAACTCGACCTGTGCCCAAAAATTCGGTCGAATTTTGTGTATTTTTTTGAAAAATATGGGTGAAATAGAGCATCGAAGGCTACTCACACTGTAAGAAAAATTCGACCAAAGAACGAAAATTTGGTCGCATTTTCGTGCAAAATGTCCAGTTGTGCAATGCAAAATTAGGATTTTTCAAGTGGGTATAAATACCCAAATCTCAATCTTCCACAAACCAGAACAGCAGGGGACTGGTTCTCACACACCACACACCCATATTTTATCCATTCTCATCTCCATCCATTTTCACTATCCATTCCTCCATCTTCATCTTCATTTCATCCAAATTTCATCTCATTTTCCACTATTTTCACACCTTCATCCATGGATTTTCACATCTCTCATACACCCATCACAAATCTAAAGAGGATTGAGGCTTGAAGAGTGAGATTTTACAACTTGAAGGGAAGTATCAACCCAAATTCAAATAGGGAAGAAATATACCTTTATTTTGTATTTTCTTTGTTTTGTTTGCAACAATGGATATTTCTAAGCATTGTAATGATGTTTTCATGATACTTGTGGTTAGCTAGACCTCTTGTGAGGCTAGCCATATGATGGATTAGGGATTTGTTAGATTTGTTGGATTTTTAATGGGTTAATTTATGTAATTTTTGGAATTTCCTACATGATCTATTATTTACTTAATTTGTATCATGATGAGTGTGGTTAAATTCTCCATTTATGGTATTAGGATGGTCATTCCAATATTGTGTTTAGGGATTTGATTGAATCATGTTATAATATGGATTTTGTATGTCAGTATGTGAAGTATGTGGTGGCCTCTTTGTATACTTAGAACACTCATGTTGGGACACTTAATTGATTTATCATATTTGGTTGATTAATTGAGTGAGAAGACTATTCTTATGATCATAGTACCTTCTAAGGGAATTTAGAGTGAGATACAATCTTATGTGCTTGAAACTTGTAATGAGTTGAGAACCTAATTACCTTGGCCAAAGGGATTAGGGGAATATTTGTGATTGCTTTTATTCCAATTGTCATTGATGTTAGCCATTTGAATTTAATAAGTCCATGTTGTGTTCTTAATCTTGATTGTGGTGAGTCTTGCTCCTTTTTAGATTGTTACTTCATCCACTCATCCATCTTCCATGTCCATTTTATCTTTCTATCTTTAATTGTTTTCTTAGTTAGTTTGTAGTGTAATTTAACTCCGCCCCTTTATTGGTTAGTTCTTCTAGAGTAAAACATCTTTTGAATACGGATACATACACTTTCTCACTTGGGTTCGATATTATAAATTTTACACTTGGTCACCACGTTCTACACAACGATAGAGTACGCTTACTCTTATCAATTTGTACCAAAATTGAGACTAATTAAGTTCACGTACCCATCTAAACCATTCTTTAATGCATAAAAATGTATCAGCCTCCCCCATAAGATGGCTGATAAACTTGCAATGCCACTCAAAAGACTTGACAGTGTGAACTGATCTACACGACCACCATTAGAATACTTCTTGCAGAAGATTTGCAGACCTTCTATTGCTCTACCACAGTTTGCGTACCCTGTTAGTGTTGAATTCCAAGAAGATGAATTCGGGTTTGAAATTTTGTACAACAAGTCAATAGTATCTTCTACTACTCCAAACTTCGCAATGCCATCAATGAGTTCGTTGTACGATATTGTATCATGATTCTGCATTCACCGAAAGATAGCAAATGCCTCTTCAAGCTTCCCATTTCTAGCATTTGTAGAGAGAATAGAATACCAAAAAATATAATCCATTTCAATCATATTTTGAAAAACCTTCATTGCATCAATATTGGAACCACACTTGACATACATTTCAATCATGAAATTGGAGACAATAACACTGCACTCAACACCATATTTCACAATCTTGGAATGCAAACCACCTGCCTGCACACTAAACAGTTGTTCACAAGCACACAGTATAGTAATAAATGAATACAAATCTACATTTACTCAGACTAGGCATTGAAGTGGCCGAAAATGAAATTATTGGGCCTGAAGGGCCAAATCTGATGTTGTCTATAAGAGAGATGCAGTGGAAAGAAATCAATAAGTGGTATGCTTCCAGTTATGCAGTGGAGAGTGGTTGATCAACGGTACGCAGTGGCTGTTCCTTGATTCAATTTTGATATGGTAGTAGCGGTGGATTGGTGAAGATGAACGGGAGCGGTGACAACCCTCACAAATCTGTAACTCATCCTCACTGCTGGGAATAGATTTACCACTGGAGCAAGTCGGGCTTGGGCAATATTTCAGCAACAAGGCGGCATGATCGGTGGAGGATTTCTAGTTTATCACCTATGCAAAGCAACTTCTTGAATCGATGATTACACTCTAGGCGATTCTGCAAATTTTGTAGGAAAGATTTGGGATTCGCGACTTGGGTTTTAGGAAAAGGGGGAAATCGATGAACATGTGCTTCAATCTTTCAACCCTTGTTCCTATTAACAGAAACGAGTTGTTTCACATGCTATTTCTGTTTAATTATTTGACGAAAGTTTAAAAAATAAGCAATGGGACTAAAATTGTAGTGAAAAGGACCAAAAATGGTATCAGACCTTTTATGTAGGACCAAAAGTGCAATTTTTCCATTTAGCATATAAATGATTTTGAATTGGATTTGATTGGATTGGTATGCTACTTCATGTGTTATGTACTTGGGAGGTTTACTTGCTTTATTTTGGTAGTTTACTTGCTTTATTCTTAATGTTGATTGTGGTGGTAAAATCTTGAGCTTAAATGTTATTGGATGGTGACGACATGTGCTTAATTTTCTTTTGATGGATGGAATTTTCGTATTGCATGTTGTGTGTTGTTGTCTTGTTTCTTACTTGGTGAGTCTTTGTTGAATTGTTTTGTTGGTATTTTTGTTATTGTATAGGTTGGTTTGGTTGTTTGTTTTGGGATGTTCTGAGTCATTTTTAATATGAGTGATGATATGTTGTTTATGATAAGTGATGGTGAATTATGTTAAGAATCTATACTCTTTAAAATTATGACATATTCTATTTAACTTGTTCAATTTTGAGATGAATTGAGGTGTAATAGGTTCCTAAAAGTTCGAGAAAAAGCTTGTGAGCATTTGAGCCTCAACCGTGCCTCCACGGTTAGTTTTTCTTGAGTGGACCATGATGAGCATTTTCTCAACACACAATATTAACCCCCAAGTGTTAAGGATATTATTGTAGCTTTGATAAGCGACCAAGTGTTTATCGATCCCAAAGGATGTATTATTATCAATTTAATTATAATCCAATTATTAAGACTAGTATGGCAATATAGTTTTGATGATTAAGTAACCAATAAACAAATAATTAAAATAGCAATTAAAATAAACAAGCAGTAGAGATAAAATAAAAGAGAATGAGTAAGAAGATAGGTAGTTCTTCGGGCCATCTAGTTTTACTTATTAATTTCCCTTCCGTGTATCAATATCTGACTCTACCTTGTGGAGTATGGACGCATCACTAAGCTATGCAAATCTACTCTATAGACACAAGTAAATAAGCGTGTGATACGTGTGAATATCCTTAGAGCAAGAGATATAATTCACCCGTTTCTATGTACTATCAGTATCAATTATTTCCCGTGCACTTAGTACTCTAACCTAATATGATCTCCCTTTATAGGTACTATGAAGTTATTCTCTTTGTCGTACTTATTAACCCGAATCATATTCAATTAATAAGTATTTATTTAAGATAGTTCTAATGAGACTTCGGAGTCCCCTCAATTAAAATCAAGACATATGATACTGCTCAACAGTGAACGCACTCAATAAATAATCAAGAAATGTATTCAGACTCTACATAACAATTAATGATGCACAAAACAACTCTTAGAATGAATTAAAAATGCATAGTCTTATATAAGATAAACCACAACTAGTGTTGTATGGAGTATACACACGGAAGTTCAATTAACACATAAAACCTTCATAAACCCTAGAACTACCGAAGCGGTTCTAGCCTATGATTGAACGTAGAACAATCATGGTGGTTGGATAGATCTTACCCATAGTCTTGAAAATTATAAGATAAATTAAGATGCGAAGTAAACCCTAGATGCGGGCGCCATCGCGTCTCTCTCCGTCTTGAATCTTTACTTGGTTCTCACTTGATTAGCCAGATGAATCGCTCTGCACAGCTCCGTGGATGATGGTAGGGTTTTGGATATTGTGTGGAATGAAGGTGGTGAATGTCTCTCTTCTCATCTGCGTGGGTCTTCCTTTTATAACTTTAGCTCTCCTTATGGACCTAGGATGGGCTTTTTGAGCGAAAACACGTACTGAAAGTGTAAAATATGGATTCGGAGATTTCTCGCATATCGGTTCAACCAACACCCTTGGTCGAACCACACATACCCTGGTCGAACCGGCCTGTAATGAACTGTAGATAGCCGGTTCGACTCAAACGGCAAGTCAAATCAGAAGCTTCATGGTTAAACCAAAACTGCTTCTATTTAAGCTTTTGGTTCGACCACAGTTCGACCAGTACCTCTGGTCAAACCATACTGTCATGGTCGAACCATGCTGTAGCACGTCTTTAGGTCTCTGGTTCGACCCTAATCGGTGGTCGAACCACTTGTGTTCTCATCAAACTAGGTGTTCTCTTGCTCTTCTCCCAGTTACGAGCACTTCCGTCCTATTTTCCTTTGATAATCCGCTCAAACGGCCTCACAAACACCTGATTCGAGACTTTCCACTACATATATCGATTTATCTTGACTTAAGATCAAATCATACATCATTATCACACGAATCAAAGCTCAAAACACATGAATTTACACACTCATCAAACCCCCAAACTTATATGTTTCTCGTCCCGAGGTAACGAAATCAAAAACCATAAGAGTAAGTGTAAATTTCACAAGTCTATCTAATCAAGTACAATTCATTCCTATACATGCAATTCTATCAACTAAAAACAAGTTTCACTCGTATTATATATTTCATTCATGTAAAACATCACTCAATTATAATATATTTTGGAGTACTAAGTCATCTAGCTCACAAAATAAGTGTTTACTCTCGCTCTCAAGTGTAAAAGATGTACACTTTTGGATTAGTATATACGCTCATATTTAATTCATATTCCCGCATAACCATAAGCTTGGCAAGAGTCTCAAAAATCAACTTACAATCACTTTGTTACTAGGATCACAAAGGACTTGCTTTTGGGTTGTAATGTTAGCTCTTTGATAAAGGTAGGAAAATATAGATAAAGTGACTAATTCATTAGTAGAGAATTACCTTGGAGTTTTGCTTTTCATCAAACAGCTTCTTCTTCTCCATCTTTTTCCCATGATCTTCGTAATTCATCTTTTTTCTTCTTTACGTTGGCATCAACATCATTATTTCTCCTTTCTTCTAGGTACAACGGTACCAATTTCGGACACTACCCTTCTAAGCAGTCAGAATACCAATTTCAAACACTATCCCTGATTAGCCTTAACTTGTAGTCGGATTGACCAATTCAAGAATTTATCGAAGCACAGGGAGGTCGATGCTAGAGCTTAAGTGAGATCACGTTTATCTCAATTTTATAGAGATGAATAATCAATGGGTAGTTTGATCAAACAAGAAATTAAATCAATCAAAGCAAGCAAGCAAGCAATGATTAGCAAACAAAGTAGATGGATGAAATGAGTGGTTTTCCAAGTTGAATAAAAGTGAGATTAACAACAATTAAGAAGTGGAAATCCTAGGATAAATGCATCAAATTCATATGATTAAGGGTTTAGACTAAGGGCCAACACTAAGTTCACCTAAACTCCCTCTCAAGACGAATAGGATATGGAATCAAGCTCAATGGATTGGTTCTCGTTCAAACAATTCCAACTAGGTACTAAGCTTGAATTAAGAGTTCCTTCACATGATTAATCAATTTCTCAATCAAACCAACCATATGTCCTATCAAAGGATTCTAAACTCTAAAGGATTTCTCAATTTCTTTACAATTTATAATGCACATGAAGTGTTTGATGAAATGATTAACCTAATTATCCTAAGAATACAATTGGCTTCTCAATCTAATCATATATCTAGAACAACTAAACACACAAATCAACAAAACAAATCAAGCAATTAATAAACAATGATAGAAAGCCATAGATCCAATCAACATATGAATTCAAATACACAAATCCCAAAATTATCCAACAACTCTCATGTTGCTAATCTCACAAGAGATTAGCCTACCATATTCATAAAAAAATTAACATAGACAATTAAATCCTTACAAATCATGATAAAACTATGAGGTTTAATACAAAGATTGAATGGAAACTCCCTTGATCTATCTTCAATGGTGATCTCCTTCCCTTCTTTGCACTTTCCTCTCTTACTTGATCCTTTTTCTTCACTTGGGTGTAGAAATTGATGGTGGGATGATGGTAGATCCAAAGGATGAAGAATGGATGAAGATAATTGTGTGAAATGGAAGAAATAGTGTGTGAGGTGTGTGCAGGGCTGTAAATTTCGGATCTCCTCAAAAATATTAAGTATTGGGTATTTATACCCCTTGGGAAGCTTCTAGAAGGATTCTGATTTTTTTACAGAATTTCACACAACACGAGTCGTGCTCTAGAACACGGCCATAAGGTGGCCGTATTGGGTGAATTGATGCTGCCGCACGGCCTCTCCTTACATGGCCGTGTTATGCGACACGACTCGTATGCTGTAACACAGGCACAGGGTGGTCGTGTTGGATGAATTGATGACGGCACACGGCCACTTCTTATAGGGTCGTGTTCCGTACATGGCCCGTGTTGGTGCATGCCCCTATTTTTCACATTTTGTTTTGGCTCATTCTCTTTCGTTTCTCCTTCGTTCTCATCACACACATTTCAATAAAAATACAAAACACAACCAAATAATACATAAATACGGATAAAATAATATGAAAATGGATATAAAAAGGTACTAAAATCTAGGAGAAAATATCACTCATCACACCCCTAAACTTAAAGTGTTGTGCGTCCCTAAACAACGAAAATGTTAAACCAAGGGGTGAGATTTTCACCTAGGAAAAGACTAAACAAACCTAAGTAATAACACATCGATAGCAATAAGAATTACAATTTATGCTAAGTCATCTTACAACATTAAACTCATAAAATGAAAAATTAACAAGTTCAATCTAAAGAGAATAAAAGTGTAATATAGTCCCTTTTTAGTCCAAGCCTCACATAGGTTATTAATGTCACTCAACACTCTTTAAAGTAGGGTAAATCATCACTCATTAATCGATTGGCTCGACTTGCTAAAAGCTTTCTCGTGGACTACATTCACAAACCACCAAAGTTTCTATTAGTGATCAAAAAGGTCTTTAATTAGGATGTAATGATAGGCTCTTTGGTAGGGTAGGAAGAATATGGATAATAGTGACTAAGCAAGTGTAAGTAATTGAAGAGATGGCCAATTTCTCCAACTTCTCCACTTTTCTTTCTTTCTTTCTTGTCTTTAATATTCACAAGCACTAATCATCAACTTTTCTTGAATTGAACTTCTTTCAATGCATGCTTTCTTCTTCGAACTTTTAAGTACTTGAGCATATTATTATTGCTTTGCTTATTTTCTTGTTTTGAGGTTGCATGTTCATTTTTATTTTTGCTCTATTCATCCTTTTCTTACTTATTTACCATTTTCTTTTTCTTTTTCTATCTCATCAAACCTTTCTAATCTACACCTCTTCAATTACTCACACAAAAGGTATGTATATAAGGCTTAAGTGGGTAATCATGGCTTGTAATGTGCTAAATTCACAAGAAATATGCTTAAGGGCTCAAAGTGGTTGACTAGGGATGATGTTCATGGTAGAGAAATATTTGGCAATGACTATTAAATAACAAAGATTGTCTTAAATCATGTCACTAATCTCCACAAATCGAGCTCGTTCCTATAGTCCTTGAGCAAGTTCTAGCTTATCTAACACAACCAATCCACTCATGAAGAATATTCATGTATGCACGGTTGAGGCTCAAATGCTTACAAGCTTATGCTCGGACCTTAAGAAAATTATTACACCACATTCATCTCAAAACTGAATAAGTTAAGTAAAACATGTCACAATTTGAAAGTGTAGAGATTCTCAATCATAACTTGTCATCACTTATCACCACAACATATCATCACTCATATTTAAAAATGACTTACAACCTCCCTAAACAAATCACCAAACATACCAAGACAAAAATAAGAAAACACACAAAATATAAAATAAAGACTCAACAAACAAGAAACAAAACAAAAACACATAACATGCAAGAATAGAAATCACCATCATTAACAATAAAGCACACATTCTATATCATCCATAATCAATTAAGCTCACAAACATCCCATCCTTGATTGAAAAGGAAATCCTAAATTAGCATGCTAATCCATTCAATCCAAATCAAAATCAATTAGAAGTGATAAGGTGTAGAGTACTCCCTCAATAGGCATTTGATAAGGAAAGCTTTCGCTCCAAGCTCCATTCGTGCTTCCAATACCCTTCACTCATACTCCAAAACTCATACAACACCATTAGCTCAACAATTGCATTAAAAATATGGACTATCATGCACTTCAACACAACCAATCATACCAAAATCCAATCAAACTCATGCGAAAATTTTTAAAATTGACCCAAAAATACAAGAAGACTTATCATCAACAAAATATCATCATATCAAGCACACTTAAGTGGTGAGTCATACCACACACTCTCCACCCAAACTTAAATCGAACTAAGAGGTGAGAATTAAGTTTGCAAAAAGTGGTGGGACTTACCCTTGTAGTTTCATCAATGATCTTCTTGTAGAGAAGCATACACACCCACACGACTCAAGCTATGTTCACCACGCACTAGCCCTCCAAACTTAACTCGAGACAAGAGTCAAGAATTAAGTTTGCACAAGTGGTGACATACTTACTCAAATCCATGAAGCACTTCTCTTTTCTTCAATAAGCCTTCTTCTCACGAGCACAATCCACCTACGAGGCCAAAATGCAAACAACAAAACAATCAAAACATAAAAAGAATGGGATGCCTCCCATTTAGTGCTAAGTTTAATGTCTTCAAGCCGGACGGAATTTTCACGCTCATTGGGCCAACTGTTGGTCCACCACACTTTCTCCTCGCATCCTCACTTTAAACATTTATTTTGCCCTCTTCTTGTCAACAAGCTCTACTTCACCATTCTTGCTCACGAGCATCAAATCATCATCGAGGAGTGATTCTAGTGAACTTCCTCTTTCTCCTTTGTCAAGCTCCCAATCAAGCTCCGATGCTTTCATCCTATTACCATTATACGAAGATAAGTTAGAATTTGATATTTTCATATAATCATGAAGAAATGAATTTAAATTATCAATGAGAATAGAGTCATGATCCATAAGATCATCTGGAGGCTTCAAATGAGACTTGGCCCCTTTGTCTTTATTGCACAAGAATGTGACACTTTTTCCTTTTGAACTTAAGGATAACTCTTCTCTTCCCACATCAATCTTTGCTCTTCCGGTAGCTAGAAACGGCCTTCCCAAAATGAGTGGAAGTCGAGGGTCCGCCTTCACTTCCACAACCAGGAAAGCAAGCCCCTTCACTTTCACTTTCACGTCTTTAATAATCCCAAGTGGCTTCACAACCTCTCCATTCACCACTTCAAGATGAATAGTAGTAGGCTTTAGCTCTCCAATTTTAAGGTCTTTATATGTGGCATGAGACATCACGTTGACGATTGCTCCCAAGTCACATAATGCATCGAGAGTGCCTTTTCCTTCAAAATCATACGGGATTATGAACTTCCCCGAATCATCAACCTTCATAGGCCCCCCTTTTTGCATCGCTTCACTTGTTTTGGATGACTCTTCTTTCTTTTTCTCCTCATATTTCTTCTTAAGAGTCTTCACATATTCCTCAAACTCCTTTTTCTTCTCCTCCTTTACAAATATTTGTGGATAGGGAATAGGAAATGGAGTTATCAGAATACACCAATAGTCACGTTTGTACTCATCTTCTTAGGCCTTCTCCTCCACTTTCTTTTCCTCTTGCACTCTTTTCCACTTAAATATCCATTTAGGCCCCTTCTCTTCTTTCTTACTTACTTCTTCCATTTCTTCACCACCCTTGCATTCCACCAACCCTTCTTCAACCTTTCGTTCCTCTTCAATTTCAACAAACAAATATTGAGCTTTCGGACTAACCTCGGTTGTGGCCGAAAACTTCCCTTTTTGTTGAGCACTCAAGGTACTTATAATGTGTCCCACATTACACTCCAAAGCTTTGAGCTTCTGTTCATTTGCTTCTTCCATTTTTTTCAAAGCTTCATCTCGAGCTTTATCCGATGCTTCTCGAGCTTTGTTTGATGCCAACAATTGTTCAAGTAGCTAATCGATTGATGCTCGTCCCTCGTTGTTTGATGCCTTGGCCCTCGGATGGTATC
Organism: Pogostemon cablin; assembly: GCA_023678885.1. Taxonomy (NCBI): domain Eukaryota; kingdom Viridiplantae; phylum Streptophyta; class Magnoliopsida; order Lamiales; family Lamiaceae; genus Pogostemon; species Pogostemon cablin. The sequence goes on from CM042959.1 coordinate 22,020,020, forward strand.
TCGGTGGATAAGCAACTGCATTGCTTGGGTTGGAGTAGGAAAAGTTACCTTGCCTTTGTTGTTGTTGTGGGTATGAGCTTCTACTACTTTGACCATTAAAGCCTCCTTGCCTTGGTAGATAGTTCCCTTTACTTTGGTTGAAATTACCTTGGTAATTGTTTTGATAATTCCCTTGGTAATTTCTTCCTTGCATGTATTGCACATCTTCCACTCGTGGCTTTGAGTTGGCCCATTGTTCTCCACTCACAATATTCAGAGGTAGCATACCTTGATCGACTTGTAGCCCCTCAACCATATTAGCTCCTTGATTATTCACTGATGAGTGTGTAAATTCACAAGTTTGGCATCATGTTTTGTGCTAGTTTTGGAGAGTTTTGAGGTGGAAATAGGTGGAAAACCTATATATATTGTGAATTAGCATGAATCAGGTGTTAGTGGAGCTATTTAAGTAGTTTTCATAGCAAAATCGGAGTGGAAGTGCCAAGAATCGAAGAGACAAAGTCGAGACCACGCGAACTGCCAAGGAGAGAGGTGGGTTCGACCTGTTGGAGGAGGGTTCGACCTCTCTAGCAGGTCGAACCAGCGTTGAAAGAGTGCAGGAAAGGGGTTCGACCACGACTCAAGGGGTTCGACCTGTCTATCAGGTCGAACCATGGTCGAACCAGTTCGCGAGAAAGTTGATTCGACCACGACGTTTATGGTTCGACCAAGACTCGAGGGGTTCGACCTGTACAAGAAGTCGAACCAAGTGCAAAAATTATTCAGTAAGTGGGTTCGACCTGTGGTTCGACCTACGGCCAGTGGTTCGACCTGTTTGCTGAGGTCGAACTGTCGTCCGAAAACTTACCTTATCTGGATTTTCGAGGCCAAAATGCGTGGGATCACTTGAAAAGCCCATTTCAAGCCCTAGAGACGTGATTACAAGTATAAAAGGAGGCTCATTCAGTCGTAACACAACATACAAAAAAACACAATATACAACAACATAATACAAGAGAGTTTTAGAGAGCGTAAGAACGTGAAGCACAAGAGGAGACTAGGAGGAGTTGTGACAAAGGTTCCACTGGAGATTCAAGTAAGATTGGTCCATCTAACCATGATTGTTCCTAGATCAATCATGGGCTAGAGCCACTTCGGTAGTTCTAGGGTTATGAAGGTTTCATGAGTTGATTTGTATTTCGTGTGTATACTCCGTACAACACTACTTGTGATTTATTTTATATAAGATTGTGCATTTTAATCCATACTCATAGTTGTTTTGTGAATCAATAATCGTTGTGTAGAGTCTGAATGCATAACATGGTTATTGATTGAGTGCGTTCACTAATAAGCAGGGTTTATTGTTATAATTCTAAGTGAAGGGATTCCGAGGTTTTATTAGAACCGTCTTATATGAATGTTTGTTAATTGAATTGAATTCAGGTTAACAAGTAGGATTAAGAGTATAACTTTATAGTACCTAAAAAGGGAGATCAAATCGGGTTAGAGTACTAAGTGCACGGGAAATAATTGATTATGATAGTACCTAGAAAGGGAGGTAAAGTATACGTCTTGCTCTGAGGATACTCACACGTGTCAAAAGATTATCTATTTATGTCTATGGAATATATTTGCATGGTCTAGCGATGCGTCCATAAACCACAAGGTAGAGTCAGACATCGACACACGAAAGTATGAATTAACAAATAAAACTGGATGCCCTGACGAACTACCTAACATCTTGTTTGATCACAACAACTCTTCTCTTGTTCTTGTTATTTATTTGCTATTTTAATTGTTACTTAGTTTACAAACCAACAATTACAATTCTCAACAAAGTCATAATTGCTAGAAAATAACTAAAGTAATATTTATCCGTCCCGTGGATTCGATATTTAACTTGGTCATCTTCGAAACTACAATTGATATCCTTCATTCTTGGGGATTAAAATTGTGTGTTGAGAAAACATGCATCAAGTTTCTGGCGCCGTTGCCGGGGACGACTTAATATATCTTTTTGTTATATCTAGTTTATTAGGGCTATTTATCTTGTTTTACTGTTTTAATTCTAGTTCTTTTTAGGTGTATGCTCATGAGATCAAAGAAAGGTGAACTTGAACCCTATAATTCTAAGATCGGAGCATCGTCAAGAAGGAAGAAGAAGAGCAAGTCAAAGACTATTGATCCAACTGAAGCTCTGAATTTTGGAGTTGAAGTTGACGAGCAGATTTCGCAGACGATTGAAGCTACAACTGAAGTTAATTCGGGAGTAGAGACAGTCAACATGGCAGCGAATCCGGATAATCTAGCCATCCGGGAGGTTTTCAGAAATAATGGGGCTGGAAATTTTGGGCTTCTAGGAGCGAGGGGAACTAATGCAGCTTTCGATCTTCATCCCGCTCTTATTAGCATGATAGAAAGGAACTCCTTTTCAGGAGGGTCTTTCGAGGATCCGCAGCAGCATCTGAACAAGTTCTTGGACTATGCAAGTACTCAAAAAGACACAGGAGAACATGAAGATGCTAGGAAGATCCTCTTGTTCAAATTCTTGCTTACTGAAAAGGCGAGAGATTGGTACGACACTATCAACGCAGCTGAGTGCACCACTTGGGAGCAACTGAAGTTAAAGTTCTTGGAGAGGTATATGTCACCTTCAAAGGTGTTTAAGATGAAGCAAGACATTAACCAATTTGCTATGGGTGGAGGTGAGAAATTTCATGAAGCATGGGATAGATTCAAGGACATGCTTAGGAAGTGTCCTCAACATGGGCTATCTAAAGCTCAATATATCAGTATATTCTACAATGGATTGGACTGTGATTCACGAGTGTTATTGGATGCTTCTTCTAATGGAGCATTGCTTACAAAGTCATCCGTAGACGCCGAGAAGTTGTTTGAAGATATTTTGATGAATTCGAGAGATTGGCCAACTGATAGAATTAGAGGTACTTATGTCCTTGGGAAGGTAGCTCAGGTTGAACAAGTAATGGTGAAAACAAGTAGAGAAGATGAGATCGTCTCTAGCTTGTCCAATATCAACAAGCTACTTGAATCCCAACAGAAGCAAATCAGCGAATTATCTCAGTGCGTACCAATCAGGCAGCAGGAGTTGAAGAATGATGGACCAATCCAAGAGGAGTTGGAAGAGGCACACTATGCCATGGGTCAAAGTATTCAAGGGACTAGGTATCCAGATCAAGGAAACCAGAACTACCAAGGGAACTATCGAGAAAACTTTAATAATTATGGTCCCCCGGATGGTTATCAACAGCCTAGGAGGCCGGAGTTCTCATGGAGCAATCCGAATAATACGATTTAACCTCCGATGGGTGTTGATCCGGGTGCTAAGGTGGAAGAAGGGAAACCGGGTTTTGAGGATACTGTGAACAGGTATATGGCCAAGAACGATGAAAGAGTGAACCGCCTTGAGGCCAAACTTGAAAAGAAAATTGATGCAAACCATGAGGTTATATCTAAGAAGGTGAAGGACCTTACATTGCTGATGGGGGAGATGGTAGGAAGTGTTAACAAGCTTACTCAAACTCTTGAGAAGGGGAAGTTACCGTCTCAAAGTATTGAGAATCCAAGGACCTGCAACGCCATCACACTGAGGTCAGGAACGTAGTACGAGGGACCTATGAGGCCAGAATCAAATTTGGACATGTCTAGGGCAAGATTCGGCCATAGTTCGACCAACATTGAAGGTCAAACCATGGTCGAACCTGACAATTCGGAGCACTCTGTTTTTCCAGAACACCGGTTCGACCAAATCAATGATGGTTCGACCTATCCAACAGGTCAAACCCAGGTCGAACCGCACAACTTGGAGCACTCTGTTTTGTCGCAGTAACAGTTCGACCACGATGGACATGGTTCAACCTATCAAATAGGTCGAACCTTGGTCGAACTGGAGGGCGGAAGGAGTATAGTAGGTCGGTTCGACCTAGGTAGCCATGGTTCGACCTACTCTATATGTCGAACCCAGGTCGAACCTCAACTTCAAAAAGAGAGTAGTTGTCCAGAAGAGCGGTTCGACCATTACGTGCCTGGTTCGACCTGTTCTACAGGTCGAACCCTGGTCGAACCCATCCAGAAGTTGCCTGTTGCTACTCTGAACACTCTCGATGATGTTAATGCTACTCCAGTGGTTCGGAATGAGCAAAGTACAGAGATAATAGCTGAGAAAAAGTAGGAGAGAGCCAAGCGATTGAGAGCCGAAAAGGATAAAGTGGAGAAGGTTGATCGTGATGAATGGGGGATTCCCAAAATAAAGATACCTCCGTCGTTTCCTTACAATCTTGTGAAGAAGGGATTGGAAGAGAAGTTCAAGAAGTTTTCAGAGATAATGAACAAGATAAGCTTGAGCATTCCTTTCTCAGAGGCAATCATGGAGATGCCGTACTATGCTCGATTTCTTAAAGACATATTGTTGAAGAAGCGGAGCTTAAATGGAATTGAAACGGTGAATTTATCTGAGAATTGCAGCTCAATCATTCAAAGGAAGCTGCCGCAAAAGATAAAGGATACGGGGAGCTTCACTATTCTATGTGAGATCGGAAAGGGGCCGGCACAGCGAGCTTTGTGCGATCTAGGGGCAAGCATCAATTTAATGCCGTTGTCCATCTTTTAGAGGCTTGGTTTGGGGAAGTTGACCTCTACAACAGTGGTTCTCCAATTGGCGGACAGGTCGATGACATTTTCAAAAGGTATAATTGAAGACGTTCTCGTCAAAGTGGAGAAGCTAGTCTTTCCTGTGGACTATCTTGCGCTAGAGATGGAAGATGACAAGGATAATATCCCTCTAATCTTGGGGAGACCTTTCCTTGCTACTGCTGGAGCTATGATAGATGTTCAAAAAGGAGAGCTTAGATTGCGGATGGACAAAGAAGAAGTTCTTTTCAACTTGGACAAAGCAATGAAGATGCTCATGGAGTCTCAGTGTTATAGTATTGACGTGGTGGAGGAGATTGTGAAGGAGTATATGTCTCTGATCCTGTCAAATGATCCTCTTGAGACATGTTTGATGGAGTCTCTTACTTATCCCAGTACGGAGCTTGACGGACTCTCCAACGAGGTATGTATTGAATTTCTTGAAAACTTACTTGCTTTGGGTGATGACAGATTTGAATCGGAAAGAACTAAGGTGGAAGAAGTCAAGTGGACTAGGAAGTACTTGCCTTTGGATAACGAGAGCTCTCCGATGGAAGTGAGGAAGGAGGAGTTGAAACTTTTGCCGGAACACTTGAAGTACGCCTTTCTTGGCGACAATGAAAAATATCTGGTAATTGTATCTTCTTCTCTTGATGAAGATCAACTTGAGGAGTTATTGACTATTCTTAGGAAGTATAAGTCTGCGATTGGTTGGTCTCTTGAGGATTTGAAAGTTATTAGCCCTTCGTATTGCATGCATAGGATAAGATTGTTAGATGAAGCCAAGGTAAGTGTTCAGAATCAGTGGAGGGTTAATCCCGCAATTCAAGAGGTGATTAGGAAGCAAATCCTTACTTGGTTGGATGCTGGAATCATATATCCTATTAGTGATAGTCCCCATGTGAGTCCATTGCATGTAGTTGCTAAAAATAGGGGAATGACTGTAGTAAAAGCTGAGGATTGAGAAGCGATAGCCACAAGGATTCATATGGGATGGCGTACATGTGTAGATTATAGGAAGTTGAATGAGAACACGCGTAAGGATCATTTTCCTCTTCCTTTCATGGATCAAATGTTAGATCGTCTTGTAGGGTATGAGTTTTATTGTTTCTTGGATGGATACTCAGGGTACAACCAAATCATGATTGCCCCCGAGGATCAAGAAAAGACCATTTTTACTTGCCCCTACGGGACCTTTGCTTTTCGGAAAATGCCATTTGGGTTATGTAATGCGCCTGCTACTTTTTAGAGATGCATGATAGCAATATTCGATGGGTTGATAGAGAAGATCATGGAGGTGTTCATGGATGATTTTTCTATTTTTGGTTCCTCCTTTGATATTTGTTTGTCTAACCTAGCTATTGTTTTGAAGAGATGTCAAGTGACTAATCTTGTCTTGAATTGGAAGAAGTGCAACTTCATGGTGAAGGATAGGATTGTTCTTGGGCATCATGTTTCAGCCAAGGGGTTGCAGGTCGATCGTGCTAAAGTGGTGGCAATTGAGAAGCTTCCACCACCGACCAATGAAAGAGGAGTGCGGTCCTTCCTTGGACATGCCGGTTTTTACAGGATATTCATAAAGACTTCTCAAAATACTCCAAGCCCTTATCTCACTTACTTGAAAAGGATGTTCCTTTTGTGTTTGATGATGAATGTCTAATAGCTTTTCAAGTTTTGAAGGAGGCGCTTATCACTGCACCTATCTTGATCACACCGGATTGGACTCAACCGTTTGTACTAATGTGTGATGCAAGTGATGTAGCACTTGGAGTGGTGCTTGGGCAGCTGAAGGAGAAGATGTTCTGCGTCATTTACTACGCGAGTAAGAATTTTGATGCGGCACAAAAGAATTACACGGTGACCGAAAAGGAGTTTTTGGCTGTTGTGTACGCATTCGATAAGTTTCGTCAGTATTTGGTTGGCATGAAGACTATTGTGTACACGGATCATTCAGCGATTCGGTACTTGATGGAGAAGAAGGAGACGAAGCCTAGGATCATAAGGTGGATTCTTCTACTTCAAGAGTTTGACATGGAGATCCAGGATAAGAAAGGTTCTGATAATGTGTTGGCGGATCACCTTTCGAGGTTGGAGACTAGGGAACATTGTGATAATTCTTTCGAGTATATTGAGAAAATATTCCCGGATGAAAAGATCATGGCCGTGATTGTTGAAGGGGCTGAGCGAACGTGTGTGGTTGCTGCACAGGGAGTTGATCCATGGTATGTAGATTATGTTAACTATATTGCTGTGGGATAAATTCCAAGGGATCTCAACCGATATCAACTTGCTAAATTCAAGAGGGATGTTGAGACTTTCATATGGTATGATCCATTTGTGTACAAGATTTGCACGGATTCTATCGTCTGTAGGTGTGTGCCCGAGATGGAGATGGAGAGTGTTCTCGAGTTTTGCCATGCACAACCTAACAGGGGGCACTTCGGCACTCAAAAGACAGCAGCCAAGATACTTCAGTCCGCTCTTTATTGGCCTACGTTGTTCAAGGACTGTGAGACCTATGTGGCGTCTTGCGATAGATGTCAACGCATGGGGAACATCGGTATGAGAGACGAGATGCTGCTTCAGCTGAGCATAGTGGTTGAGATTTTTGATGTGTGGGGTATCGATTTTATGGGGCCTTTTTCCCCATCTAATGGATTTCTCTACATTCTACTTGCGGTGGATTATGTTTATAAGTGGGTGGAAGCGATTCCTACTCGCTTGAATGATTCGAAAACTGTTATATCTTTCTTGAAGAAGCATATTTTTACCCACTTTGGAGTCCCTAGAGCACTTGTTAGTGATGAAGGTACGCACTTCGTCAATAAATTTCTTGAGAAGGTGCTTAAAGGGTATGGTATTAAGCATAGAGTTACTACACCCTATCATCCTCAAGCGAATGGGCAAGTGGAGGTCTCGAACCGTCAAGTCAAATAGATTCTGGAGAAGGTGGTCAGAACCAATAGAAAGGATTGAGCTTTGAAGCTCGATGATGTCGTGTGGGGGTTCCGGACCGCGTACAAGATGGTGTTAGATATGCCACCGTATCAGATTGTCTATGGGAAGTCGTGCCACTTACCTGTAGAGATTCAACACAAAGCGTTTTGGGCTTTGCGAAGCTTGAACTTGACTCTCAAAGATGTGAAGGAGTTGAGGATGACTCACATCAATCTTTTGGATGAGTTTCGGAGTCGTGCGTACAACAATTCTGAGATCTACAAGGAAAGGATTAAGAGGTGGCATGATTCGAAGATCTCGTACAAGGAGTTCTAGCAAGGAGATGAGGTATTACTCTTTAACTCTCGTTTAAAGCTTTTTGCAGGAAAGTTGAAGTCGAAGTGGACGGGACCATTCATGATTCATCGAGCCTTAGAAGGGGGGAGTTTTGAGCTCATTAACAAGGATGGAGACATTATTGCGGCGAATGGACATCGCTTGAAGCATTATAGGTCACCGGATGATGTTTGTGTCATCTTTATGGATACCTTGATCTGAGTTGGTACCGTCGTGGCTCTCCGACGTTAAACATGAGCGCCTGTTGGGGGCTTTCCCTCCTGTTTTAATGCTTTATTTCTTTCGTGTGAGTAAGAAATTTTTATATTTGGAGTGCTTGCTTATCGGCAATTACATCTCTTTGCAAACTTAGTTTCGACTATAGTTTCTACTAAGTTTGGGGGGTGTGATGTACTTACCTTAATAAGCACCGATAGTATAATCTTTTCTTTGTGAGGTTTGTTAGGGGAGTTAATTTTTTGCGGCATATTTAAAACTTTAACCAGTTTGTATGTGTCGATTTTTTGTAACTTGCCTAATGTTCCGTGGTGTTTTGTTGTTTCGTATTTTGAGTGATTGCGGAGTTACTCATGATTGATAAGTTTTTAAAGAACCAATTCTTGATGAAGTTGTGCTCTAGTTGGTACTTAATGATTCGTTTTGAAGTTTGAAGTGTGTAGGGATTGAAGAACACGCGTTTTGGAGCTTCCAGGTGGTAGGTTCGACCAGTGCCAGGAGGTCGAACCCAACAGTGGAAGTCGAACCGTGGTGATAAATCGTCCAGTGAGGTGGTTCAACCTTTAAAAGCATGGTTCGACCTGATCCTATAGGTCGAACCTAGGTCGAACCAGTGCGGCTGAAGTTTGGTTCGACCACGATGTCCTTGGTTTGACCTATTTAACAAGTCGAACCTAGGTCGAACCGGTGATCTGAAACATACAGAAGGGTGGTTCGACCTGATGCGTTTTGGTTCGACCTGTTCTAGTAGGTCGAACCCAGGTCGAACCTGAAGAAAAACTTGTCCAGAAGGGTGGTTCGACCTCGTCAGTCATGGTTCGACCTGTTCAACAGCTCAAACCCAAGGTCGAACCAAGCCAGGTATGTGTTTTAAGTTCGATTTTTGAGAAGGGTTCGATCATTTTTCACTCCACCCTTCCTCGAACCTTCACGAAATCACTACACTCTTGTACCAATTCTTTAATTACACTTGATTTCACACCGATTACACATCACCACACCTTTAATTCACGACTTGGACGCGAATTTGGGCGAATTTCGCTGCAAGCTAGGGCTCAGTCGCGAATTCTTGGTGGTTTTGAGTGTTTGATTGTTCTTTTGCCATGGGAAAAGCTAAATGTATGTTTTCTCAACTCAATTACTCTAGGATTGAAGCTTAGTGTATGCAATTCGTTGTGGGTAAGAGGATTGATGTTGATGTTGGGTGAATTTCATGGTGAATGTTGAAACTTTGATTTGATTCATATGAATTCTTGTTCATTGGTTTGAGAATGCTTGATTATTGATTGAACTTGAGTGTTTATGTGAATTGATCAAAGATATTGTGCGTTTATGAGTATAAGCATGTTGGTTTGGATTGAATCATTCAAAATTTGAGGAGTTCATGTTTTGACTTATTGAAACTCAAGTGAATTGCTTTGATAAGTTGAAGGCATGCTTGTATGGCTATGTTTGAATGTCGAGGTAGATGTGATTGAAGTAGTTTTGAGCATGTTGAACAAGCAAGTTGTGTTTGATGATGGTTGTTGAGGTGATATGTTGTTGATGAAGCATGGATGCTTGAAGTCTTGAGTAGAGTATAGGATATGCTAGTCGATTACTTGCTTTCTTATCTTGTTGGTTGTACTGAGTAGTTGTTTTCAGGTACAGGACAAGGATCCGGACAAGGATCCGGGCAAGGCAAGGGGAAGGGAAACGCAGCCAAAGTAAGATCGAAAAAAAGGTAAGATAGGCCTTCGAACGTAGATAATGTGACGAAGATGCTAAGATTGCAAGAACGCCTTCCCGAGAACTTCAAGATTCAGATGCCTGATTGGGATGAGATCAAAGAGAAGTGGGCAGAGATCTCAGAAAAGATAGCTCAGACTAGATACCAAGACGATGAGGCCATGAGACTCATGAGCATCGGGTAGATGAGCAGCCAGAGATGGAGATTCTGGAGGAGGAGCAGCACGACGCGCCTAGGCATGCTCCAGTACCGCAGCAGCAACAGGCTGTTCGGGATGATACCCGGGAACAGCTTCGCTTGATTCATGAGCAGCTGGTCACGGTCATAGCTGCACAGCAGGAGACGAACAGGCAGCTCGCACTCGCCAATGCCAACTACGCCATGTTGAACGAGAGGTACACTGCCTTGAATGAGCGGGTTGGTAGAGTGAGTAGTCGGGTGGATCTTATGGATAGGAACATCAGCAGTCTGTCTCGAGCTGTGGAGCAGAGATTGGATGACGAGGATGATGAGGATGAGGATGATGATGCTCCGGAGGAGTAGATCTTCAGGTTTTCTTTTGATTTTCTCCAATTCATCTCACCTTCATTCTTCTTTTTCTCTTTACAGATTGGGCTATGTTTATTGAGTGAGTGGCATGTATATTCTTGGATATCATTGTTAGGATAGATGGATTCATGAGTGTTGAATACTTGTATGGTTGATTCAGTTTATGGGCTATTGATTTTGTGCATTCATATGTTCATGTGTTAATTTCTATTGATAAAAAGCATGTATAATTTGATAAGTATGTAGAGTTCTTGTGGAATTGATCTTAATTATGAGCTATGAGGAGTACTTAGGATTCTATTTACCTATGTGAGGATTTGAGGCTTGATAATCATGCTTGATCATGATTGTTTTATTCTTGAGAGGATCATTCATATGAACGTATTCTAGAACTTGGCTTGGAGTTTTGTATGAGACTTATGATTGATAAATTGCAAGGACATGATCTTAGGCCATTATTTTGTGATTAAGTTACTTAGCCAAATTTTATCCTTCCTAATGATCTTATTAACCTTTGGATGCCCCGTTGAGCCGTTAAAAAACCATTTCTTTGGTAGCCGAAGTAAATAACCTTATAAACCTTTACTTGAGCCTTGGTTAACCTATTCATTGGTAGAGAGAGTTGAGGTGAGTAAGTGTTGCAAGAAGAAAAAGGAAGATAGAATATGGTTGGATGAAAAGAATATGGTTAAATCTTGTTTAGGGGTAGTGCCTGAAACTGGTACCTCGATTGCTTATAACATGAAGCTTTAAGCTTAAGAGCAGCTGATTGATAAAGAGAAGAAGGGTAGTGCCTAAAACCGGTACCCAAATTGTCTAAAGAGAGGATGTTGATGCACGGAAAAGAAGGAAAAGAGATGATGTTGATGCACGGAAAAGAAGGAAAATCCATGAGAAGAAGAAGATAAGTTGGAGGAGATATTGCAGCAAGAAGAAGAAATCGAGAACCTCCAAGGTAACTCTCTACTAGTGTCTTAAGTCACTTTACCTAAATTTTTCTACCTTTTTCCAAAGAGCCAACATTACAACCCAAAAACAAGTCCTTTGTGATCCTAGTGAAGAGTTGATTATAAGTTGATTTTTGAGACCTTTTCCAAGCTTATGGTTACGCGTGAATATGGATTGATATGAGTGTTTATATTAGCCTATATAGTGCCTCACGCACTTGAGTGAAAGAGAATAAATACTTATCTTGTGAGCTAGATTACTTAGTACTCCGAATGGTGTGTGATTGGATTGGTTTTGCATGAGTGATATATATGAAGTAATTAATACTTGTTTGATTTAATGAAGTTGCATGTGTGATATGTGTTGTACTTGATCTTGGTGAATTATACACGACTCCTGTGATTTGATTTGGTTGCCTCGGGATGAGCAACATGTAAGTTTGGGGGTTTGATGAGTGTGTAAATTCATAAGTTTGGCATCATGTTTTGTGCTAGTTTTGGAGAGTTTTAAGGTGGAAATGGGTGGAAAACCTATATATATTGTGAATTAGCATGAATCAGGTGTTAGTGGAGCTATTTAAGTGGTTTTCATAGCAAAATCGAAGTGGAAGTGCCAAGAATCTAAGAGACGAAGTCGAGACCACTCGAACCGCCAAGGAGAGAGGTGGGTTCGACCTATTGGAGGAGGGTTCGACCTCTCTAGCAGGTCGAACCAGCATTGAAAGAGTGCAGGAGAGGGGTGATAGGGGTTTTCTCAACACACAAATTAATCCTCAAGTATAAGGATATCAATTGTAGTCGCGAAGATGACCAAGTTACAATATCGAACCCAAGGGACGGTTAAATATCAATTTTGTTATCTTCTAGTATATTTTAGACTATGTTTGGTAATTGTAAAGGTTTAATGGATAATAACTTCTAATCGAAATAGCAAAAAGAAATAGCAAGAGTAGAGAAAAGTGAGTTGTGATCAATAAGAATAATAGGTAGTTCGTCGGGTCATCCAGTTTCACTAGCAATTCGTATTTTCATGTGATGGTGTCTGACTCTGCCCTGTGGTTTGTGGACGCATCACTAGACCATGCAAGTTTACTCTATAGACACAAGTAAATATGCGGTTGACACGTGTGAATAACATCGGAGCAAGAGATATACTTCACCACCCTCTCTAGGTACTATCATAATCAATTATCTTCTACGTCTAGAATCTAACCCGATTTGATATCCCTTTTTAGGTACTATAAAGTTATACTCTTCATCCTATTCATCAACCCAAATTTAATTCAATTCATGAATATTCATATAAGACAGTTCTAATAATACTTCGGAATCCCTTCACTTAGATTTATAACAATAAACCCTGCTCAGTAGTGAACGCACTCAATCAATAACCATGTTATGTATTCAGACTCTACACAACGATCATTGATGCACAAAACGACTATGAGTATGGATTAAATATGCAATCTTATATAAAACAAACCACAGGTAGTGTTGTACGGAGTTTTACACACGAAATACGAATTACATTATAAAACTTTCATAACCCTAGAACTACCAAGGTGGTTCTAGCCCAAGATTGATCTAGGAACAATCATGGTTAGATTGATCATTCTTACTTGAACCTTCCGCGAACCTCTGTCACAGCCCTCCGGATGGATCACCACCTCTACTCTTGTCTCTCTTATGATTGACGATCAAAAGCTCTACTCTTGTCTCTCTTATGATTGATGATCAAAAGCTCTACTCTTATCGCTCTTATGAGCCTCTTTTTATACTTGTAATCACATCTCTAGGGCTTGGAATGGGCTTTCTAAGTGATCTCACGCGTTTCGGCCTCGAAAATCCGGATAAGGTAAGTTCTCGCGCATAGGTTCGACCACGTCAAACAGGTCGAACCACTGGCCACAGGTCGAACCCCAGGTCGAACCCCGCTACTGGAAAAATTCTGCACAGGTTCGACCTTCTGGACTGGTCGAACCACTTAGGCCTTGGTCGAACCCCAGGTCGAACCTCAGCACTGGACAACTCCCGCTCCCGATTCGACCAACTGGCAAGTCGAACTCAAACGTCGTGGTCGAATCCTCTTTCTTGCAAACTGGTTCGACCATGGTTCAACCTGATGGCCAGGTCGAACCAATTGAGTCGTGGTCGAATCCATCTCTGCAAGTTCAGCAATGTTGGTTCGACCTGCTGGAGAGGTCGAACCCTCCTCCAACCAGGTCGAACCCACCTAATTCTTGGGCGGTTCGCGTGGCTTCGACTCCGACTCTTCGATTCTTGGCTCTTTCACTCCGTTTTTGCTAAGAAAACACTCAAATAGCTCCACTAACACCTGATTCATGCTAATTCACAATATATATAGGTTTTCCACCTATTTCCACATCAAAACTCTCCAAAACTAGCACAAAACATAGCGCCAAACTTGTGAATTTACACACTCATCAAACCCCCAAACTTACATATTGCTCGTCCCGAGGCAACCAATTTAAACCACAGGAGTCGTGTATAATTCAACAAGATCTAGTACAACACATATTACACATGCCACTTCATTGAATCAAACAAAAATTACTTGCATCATATATTTCACTCATGTAAAATCAATCCAATCACACACCATTCGGAGTACTAAGTAATCTCACTGACAAGATAAGTCTTTACTCTCTTTCGCTCGTGCGTGAGGCACTATAGGCTAGTATAACACTCATATCAATTCATATCCACGCGTAACCATAAGCTTGGCAAAGGTCTCAAAAATCAACTTACATTAGATTAATACTAGGATCACAAAGGACTTGTTTCTAGGTTGTAATGTTGGCTCTTTGGAAAGGGTAGGAAAATTTGGTCATAGTGACTTAATACACTAGTAGAGAGTTACCTTGGAGGTTCTTGATTTCTCATTCGGCTTCATATTCTCCTCCAATTCTTCTCTTGCACTTGCAATTTTCAATTTTCCTTATCTTCCTTGCATCAACATCATTCTTCTTTTAATTGCTCGGGTACCAGTTGTAGGCACTACCCTTCTCGAACATCGTTTGACTGCTTCTTAAAAACTTCAAGCCCCATGTATAAGCAATTCGGGGTACCAATTTCAGGCACTACCCCTAACAAGATTTAACCATGCACTTTTCTTACTAAACCTCATTCCATCTTCCTTTTCTTCTTCCACACTTATTCACCTTACTCTCTCTACCAATGAATAGGGTATTTTCAAAGCTCAAATAAGGTAATTAAGGCTATTATATTTGGCTTGCCAAAGAAAAAGCTTTTAAAAGGCTCAAACAGGGCTACCAAAGATTTATAAAATCATTAGGAAAGGTAAAATTTGGCTAAGTGACTCAATTAATCAAAAATGGCCTAAGATCATATCCTAATATTTCATCAATTGTAAGTTTCACACAAGACTCCAAGCCAAGTTCTAGAATACGTTCATACGAATGATTCTCTTAAAAATAAACTATCATGATTAATCATGATAAAGGCTCAAATCCTCACATAGGTAATCAATTCCTAATACTCCTCATAGCACATAATCAAAATCAATTCCTCATGAATTCTATATACTTACAAATTATTCATGCTCTTTTCAAATGAAAATAAACACGTAAACACATGAATACACAGAATCAATAACCCATATACAAAACAATGATACAAGATCAACTATATCAGATACATGCCACTCACACATGAATCACATCCAAATCTGTAAAAATAAAAAGAAGAATAGGAGTGATGAGTGTGTAAATTCAAAAGTTTGGCGCTATGTTTTGTGCTAGTTTTGGAGAGTTTTGATGTGGAAATAGGTGGAAAACCTATATATATTGTGAAATAGCATTAATCAGGTGTTAGTGGAGCTATTTGAGTGTTTTCTTAGCAAAAACAGAGTGAAAGAGCCAAGAATCGAAGAGACGGAGTCGAAGCCACGCGAATCGCCCAAGAAGTAGGTGGGTTCGACCTGGCTGGAGGAGGGTTCGACCTCTCCAGCAGGTCGAACCAACGTTGCTGGACATACAGAGATGGGTTCGACCACGACTTAGTTGGTTCGACCTGGCCATCAGGTCGAACCATGGTCGAACCTGTTTGCAAGAAGGAGGATTCGACCACGACGTTGGGGTTCGACTTGCCAGTTGGTCGAATCGGGAGCAAGAGTTGTCCAGTGCTGAGGTTCGACCTGGGGTTCGACCAAGGCCTAAGTGGTTCGACCTGTCCAGAAGGTCGAACCTGTGCAGAATACTTCCGGTAGCGGGGTTCGACCTGTGGCTCATGGTTCGACCT
This sequence comes from Pogostemon cablin, assembly GCA_023678885.1. Lineage (NCBI taxonomy): Eukaryota > Viridiplantae > Streptophyta > Magnoliopsida > Lamiales > Lamiaceae > Pogostemon > Pogostemon cablin. The sequence continues at coordinate 22,035,665 of CM042959.1, forward strand.
GCTTGACGTGGTCGAACCTGTGTGCGAGAACTTACCTTATCCGGATTTTCGAGGCTGAAACGCGTGAGATCACTTAGAAAGCCCATTCCAAGCCCTAGAGACGTGATTACAAGTATAAAAGGAGGCTCATACAGAGAATAAGGAGCTTTTGATCATCAATCGTAGGAGAGACAAGAGTAGAGGTGGTGATCCATTCGGAGGGCTGTGACAGAGGTTCGCTGAAGGTTCAAGTAAGAATGATTAATCTAACCATGATTGTTCCTAGATCAATCATGGGCTAGAACCACCTTGGTAGTTCTAGGGTTATGAAAGTTTCATGATGTAACTCGTGTTTCGTGTGTAAAACTCCGTACAACACTACCTGTGGTTTGTTTTATATAAGATTGCATATTTAATCCATACTCATAGTCGTTTTGTGCATCAATGATCGTTGTGTAGAGTCTGAATACATGACATGGTTATTGATTGAGTGCGTTCACTACTGAGCAGGGTTTATCGTTATAATTCTAAGTGAAGGGATTCCGAAGTATTATTAGAACTGTCTTATATGAATATTCATGAATTGAATTGAATTCGGGTTGATGAATAGGATGAAGAGTATAACTTTATAGTACCTAAAAAGGGAGATCAAATCGGGTTAGATTCTAGACGTAGAAGATAATTGATTATGATAGTACCTAGAAAGGGGGGTGAAGCATATCTCTTGCTCCGATGTTATTCACACGTGTCAAGCGGATATTTACTTGTGTCTATAGAGTAAACTTGCATGGTCTAGTGATGCATCCACAAACCACAGGGCAGAGTCGGACACCATCACACGAGAATACGAATTGCTAGTGAAACTGGATGACCCAATGAACTACCTATCATTCTTATTGATCACAACTCACTTCTCTCTACTTTTGCTATTTCTTTTGTTAATTCGATTAGAAGTTACTATCCATTAAACCTTTACAATTACCAACATAGTCTAAAATATACTAGAAGATCACAAAATTAATATTTATCCGTCCCGTGGGTTCGATATTGTAACTTGGTCATCTTCGCGACTACAATTGATATCCTTATACTTGAGGATTAATTTGTGTGTTGAGAAAACCCCTATCAAGTTCTTGGCGCCGTTGCCGGGGACGGCGTAAACTATCTTTTTTATATTATTTCTAGTTTATTAGGACTATTTACCTTGTTTTGTTGTTTTCTTTCTTATTCGTTTTAGGTGTATGCTCACAAGATCAAAGAAAGGTAATCTTGAACCGTATAATCCTGAGATTGGAGCATCATCAAGAAAGAAGAAGAAGAAGAGCAAGGCAAAGGCAATAGACTCAACTGAAGCTCTGAATTTTGGAGTTGAGGTTGACGAGCAGATTTCGCAAGCGATTGAGGCTACAACTGAAGTTAATTTGGAAGTAGTAACAGTCAACATGGCAGCGAATCCGGATAATCTAGCCATCCGTGAGGTTTTCAGAAATAATGGGGCTGGAAATTATGAGCTTTTAGGAGCAAGGTGAACTAACACCACGTTCGATCTTCATCCCGCTCTTATTAGCATGATAGAGAGGAACTCCTTTTCAGGAGGGTCTTTCGAGGATCCGCAGCAGCATCTGAACAAGTTCTTGGGCTATGCAAGTACTCAAAAAGACGTAGGAGAACATGAAGATGCTAGGAAGATCCTTTTGTTCAAATTCTCGCTTACTGAAAAGGCGAGGGATTGGTACGATACTATTAATGCAGCTGAGTGCACCACGTGGGAGCTATTGAAGTTAAGATTCTTGGAGAGGTATATGCCACCTTCGAAGGTGTTTAAGATGAAGCAAGATATTAACCAATTTGCTATCAGTGGAGGTGAGAAATTTCATGAAGCGTGGGATAGATTCAAGGACATGCTCAGGAAGTGTCCTCAACATGGGTTATCTAAAGCCCAATATATCAGTATATTTTATAACGGATTGGACTGTGAATCAAGAGTGCTACTTGATGCTTCTTCTAATGGAGCATTGCTTACAAAGTTATCCGTTGAGGCCGAGAGATTGTTTGAAGACATATCAATGAATTCGAGGGATTGGCCCACTGATAGAGTTAGAGGTACGTATGTTCTTGGAAAGGTAGCTCAGGTTGAACAAGCAATGGTGAAGACTAAGAGAGAGGATGAGATCGTTTCGAGCTTGTCCAATATCAACAAGCTACTTGAGTCTCAACAGAAGCAGATCAGCGAGATATCCCAACGAGTGCCAATCATGCAGCAAGAGATGATGAATAATGGAACCATCCAAGACGAATTGGAGAAAGCAAATTATGCCATGGGTCAAAGTATCCAAGGAACGAGGTACCCAAATCAAGGAAACCGGAACTACCAAGGGAACTATCGAGGGAACTTTAATAATCGTGGTCCATCTGGTAGTTATCAACAGCAACCAAGGAGGCCTGAATTTTCATGGAGCAATACGAACAATGCAGTGCAACTTCCGATGGGTGTTGATCCGGGAGAAAAGGTGGAAGAAGGAAAGCCTGGGTTCGAGGATACTGTGAACCGGTACATGGTAAAGAATGATGAAAGAGTGAATCGCCTTGAGGCAAAGCTTGAGAAAAAGATTGATGATCACCACAGAGATTTGTCCACTCAAGTGAAAGATCTCACATTGTTGATGGGTACAATTGCAGAGAATGTGAACACATTGACTCAAACTGTAGGAAAAGGTAAGTTTCCGTCTCAGAGTATAGAGAATCCGAAGTCGTGTAATGCCATCACACTGAGGTCAGGAATACAGTACGAGGGACCGATGAGGCCGGAATCGAAGTTGGAATTTTCTAAGCCTCGGTTCGACCAACACGCAGAGGGTTCGACCAACTTTTCAGGTCGAACCCAGATAGAACCTCATCGGCCAGAGCACTCTGTTTTGACGCAGGAGCGGTTCGACCAACACACAGAGGGTTCGACCAACTTTTCAGGTCGAACCCAGGTCGAACCTCATCGGCCAGAGCACTCTGTTTTGATGCAGGAGCGGTTCGACCAACACGCAGAGGGTTCGACCAACTTTTCAGGTTGAACCCAGGTCGAACCTCATCGGCCAGAGCACTCTGTTTTGACGCAGGAACGGTTCGACCACGATCACGAGGGTTCGACCAACTCTTCAGGTCTAACCCAGGTCGAACCGAAGGATGGAGATTATACAGTGAAGCGGTTCGACCAAAGGGGCAGTGGTTCGACCTCCAATGTTGGTCGAACCCAAGTTGAACCTCCGGAGCAGAATGAGATCAGTCTTCCAGTGAAGAGGTTCGACCAATACAGTCCTGGTTCGACCTCTCAGCCTGGTCGAACCCCAGTCGAACCTCGCCGAGATGTTTTGTTTGATGCACCTGTTGTTCCTTTTGATGTTGATGCAACTCCAGTGGTACGGAATGAGCAAAGTACAGACATAATAGCTGAGAAAAAATGGGAAAGAGCTAAGCGATTAAGAGCCGAAAAGGAGAAAGCGGAAAAGGTTGATCGTGATGAATGGGGGATTCCCAAAACAAAGATACCTCCACCGTTTCCCTACAAGCTAGTGAAGAAGGGGTTGGAAGAGAAGTTCAAGAAGTTTTCAGAGATAATGAACAAGATAAGCTTGAACATCCCTTTTTCAGAGGCAATCATGGAGATGCCATATTATGCTCGATTCCTTAAAGACATATTGATGAAGAAGCGAAGCTTAACCGGAGTTGAAACGGTAAACTTATCGGAGAATTGTAGCTCAATTATTCAAAAGAAGTTGCCACCAAAGATAAAAGATCCGAGGAGCTTTACTATTCTTTGTGAGATCGGGAAGGGGCCAGCACGACGAGCTTTATGCGATCTTGGGGCAAGCATCAATTTGATGCCGTTGTCCATCTTTCAGAAGCTTGGTTTGGGGGAGATGACCCCGACAACTGTTGCTCTCCAATTGGCAGATAGATCAATGACATTTCCGAAAGGAATAGTTGAAGATGTTCTAGTAAAGGTGGAGAAGTTAGTTTTTCCTGTGGATTTCCTTGTGTTAGAAATGGATGATGACAAGGATAATGTTCCTTTAATCTTGGGGAGGCCATTCCTTGCTACAGCTGGAGCTATGATAGATGTTCGGAAAGGAGAACTGAAGTTGAGAATGGATAAAGAAGAAGTACTTTTCAACTTGGACAAAGCAATGAAAATGCCAATGGAGTCCCAGTGTTATAGTATTGACGTGGTGGAGGAGATTGTGAAGGAGGATATGTCTTTGATCTTGTCAAAGGATCCTCTTGAGACATGTTTGATGGAATCTCTTACTTATCCCACTACGGAGCTTCACGGGCTTTCTAACGAGGTATGTATTGAATTTCTTGAAAACTTACTTGCTTTGGGTGATGATAGGTTTGCATTGGAGAGAAATAAAGTGGAAGAAGTCAAATGGACCAGGAAGTACTTGCCTTTGGATAATGAAAACACTCCAGTGGAGAAAAGAAAAGAGGAGTTGAAACCATTGCCGGATCACTTGAAGTATGCTTTTCTTGGTGATAATGCACAATATCCGGTAATTGTATCTTCTTCCCTTAATGATGATCAACTTGAGGAGTTATTAGATGTTTTGAGGAAGTACCAGTCTGCAATAGGGTGGTCACTTGATGATTTGAAAGGTATTAGTCCTTCGTATTGTATGCATCGGATTAGGTTGTTGGATGAAGCCAAAGCTAGTGTTCAGAATCAGGGTAGGGTGAATCCCACAATTCAAGAGATGATAAGGAAGCAAATTCTTACGTGGTTGGATGCTGGAATTATATATCCTATTAGTGATAGTCCCCATGTGAGTCCATTGCATGTAGTTGCTAAGAAGGGGGGTATGACTGTAGTGAAAGTTGAGGATGGAGAAGCTATAGCCACGAGAATTCCTACGGGATGGCGTACATGTGTGGATTACAGGAAATTGAATGAGAACACGTGTAAGGACCATTTTCCTCTTCCATTTATGGATCAAATGTTGGATCGTCTTGCAGGGTATGAGTTTTATTATTTCTTGGATGGATACTCAGGGTATAATCAAATCATGATTGCTCCCGAGGATCAAGAAAAGACCACTTTTACTTGCCCCTACGGGACCTTTGCTTTTAGGAAAATGCCGTTTGGATTGTGTAATGCGCCTGCTACTTTTCAGAGATGCATGATGGCGATTTTTGATGGTTTGATAGAGAAGATCATGGAAGTATTCATGGATGGTTTTTCAGTCTTTGGTTCTTTTATTGATATGTGTTTGTCTAACCTTGCTGTTATTTTGAAAAGGTGTCAAGAAACTAATCTTGTCTTGAATTGGGAGAAGTGTCATTTCATGGTGAAAGATGGGATTGTTCTTGGGCATCATGTTTCCACCAAGGGATTACAGGTAGACCGTGCTAAAGTGGTGGCAATTGAGAAGCTTCCACCACCGACCAATGAAAGAGGAGTGCGGTCCTTCCTTGGACACGCCGGTTTTTACAGGAGATTCATTAAGGACTTCTCAAAATACTCTAAGCCCTTATCTCATTTACTTGAAAAGGATATTCCTTTTGTGTTTAATGATGAGTGTTTAACAGCTTTTCAAGTTTTGAAGGAGGCGCTTATTACTGCCCCTATCTTGATCACACCGGACTGGACGCAACCGTTTGTACTTATGTGTGATGCAAGTGATGTAGCATTGGGTGTGGTGCTTGGGCAGCTAAGGGAGAAGAAGTTCTGCGCCATTTACTACGCGAGTAAGACTTTCGATGCGGTACAGAAGAATTACACGGTAACTGAAAAGGAGTTTTTGGCTGTTGTGTATGCATTCGATAAGTTTCGTCAGTATTTGGTTGGCATGAAGACGATTGTGTATACGGATCACTCAGCGATTCGTTATTTGATGGAGAAGAAGGAGACGAAGCCTAGGATCATAAGATGGATTCTACTACTGCACGAGTTTGACTTGGAGATTCGGGATAAGAAAGGAACAGAAAATGTGTTGGCCGATCACTTGTCAAGGTTGGAGACTAGGGAGCATTGTGATAATTCTTTCGAGTATATTGAAGAGATGTTCCCTGATGAGAAGATCATGGCTGTGGCTGTTGAAGGTGCCGAGCGAGCATGCATGGTTGCAGCGCAAGGTATGGATCCATGGTACGCGGATTATGTTAATTACATTGTCATTGGTGAAATTCCAAGGGATCTCAGCCGATATCAACTTGCGAAATTTCGTAGGGATGTTGAGACATTTATATGGTATGATCCATTTGTTTATAAGATTTGTACAGATTCTATTGTCCGAAGATGTGTACCCGAGATAGAAATGGAAAGTGTGTTGGAGTTCTGCCATGCACAACCGAATGGTGGGCATTTCGGAGCGCAAAAGACTGCAGCTAAGGTACTTCAATCCACTCTTTATTGGCCTACTTTGCTTAAAGATAGTGAGAGCTATGTGGCGTCTTGCGATAGATGCCAGCGCATGGGTAATATAGGTAGGAGAGATGAGATGCCATTGCAGCCTAGCATAGTCGTGGAGATATTTGATGTATGGGGGATTGATTTTATGGGGCCCTTTCCCCCGTCGAATGGGTTTCTCTACATTCTTCTTGCGGTGGATTATGTTTCGAAGTGGGTGGAAGCAATTCCTACTCGTGTTAATGATTCGAAAGTTGTTTTATCTTTCCTAAAGAAACATATTTTTGCCCGTTATAGAGTTCCGAGAGCATTAGTTAGTGATGGAGGTTCCCACTTCGTCAATAAATTTCTGGAGAAGGTGCTTAAGTATTATGGTATTAGGCATAGGGTTACTACACCCTATCATCCGCAAGCAAATGGGCAGGCGGAGGTCTCCAACCGTCAAGTAAAGCAGATTCTGGAGAAAGTGGTAGGAACTAATAGAAAAGATTGGGCTATGAAGCTTGATGATGTGTTATGGGGGTTCCGGACCGCTTACAAGACGGTATTAGATATGTCACCGTATCAAATTGTCTATGGAAAGCCGTGCCACTTACCCGTAGAAATCCAACACAAAGCGTTTTGGGCTTTGCGTCGCTTGAACTTGACCCTTAGGGATGTAAAGGAGTTGAGGCTAACTCACATGAATCAATTGGATGAGTTTAGGAGTCGTGCTTTCAAGAATTCAGAGATTTATAAGGAAAGAATGAAGAGGTGGCATGATTCTAAAATTTTGTACAAGGAGTTCAAGCAAGGAGATGAGGTACTACTTTTTAACTCTCGTTTGAAGCTTTTTGCAGGCAAGTTGAAGTCTAAATGGACGGGACCGTTCATGATTCATCGAGCCTTAGGAGGGGGGAGTTATGAGCTTATTGACAAAGATGGTGATGTTATCATGGCAAATGGGCATCGATTGAAGCATTATAGGTCGCCGGATGATGCGTGTGTCATTTTTGATGATACCTTGTTCTGATTTGGTACTGTCGTGACTCTACGACGTTAAACATGAGCGCTTATTGAGAGCTTACTCTTCCGTTTTATTGCTTTATTTCTTTTGTGTGAGTAAGAAATTTTTATATTTAAGATGCTTACTAATCGGCAATTACATCTCTTTTCAAACTTAGTTTCGACTTACGTTTTTACTAAGTTTGGGGGGGTGTGATGTTATTACCTCATTGAAGCATTAAGAGTATAATCTTTTCTTTGTATTGTTTGTTAGGGGAATTGGTTTTTGCGGCCATGTTGAAATTTTAATCGATTTTGATGTGATGATTTTTTACAATTTGCCTAATGTTCAGTGTTTTTTTGGTTGTGTTTTCTTATACGGAGATACTCATGAATGATATTATGTGGAACAATTTCTGAAGTTGTGCTCTAGATTGTACCTAATGAGGTTGTGTTGAAGCTTGAAGTATGTAGTGAATGAAGAACACTCAGTTTTGGAAATCAGGAGGTAGGTTCGACCAAGTCTAGGAGTGGTTCGACCAGAGCCGGAGGTCGAACAAAGGCAGAGGAAGTCGAACCGGCGTTGAAAGTTGTCCAGAGAGGAGGTTCGACCAAAGCCATAGTGGTTCGACCTAATCAGGAGGTCGAACCTATGGTCGAACCTGGCGTTGAAAGTTGTCCAGAGAGGAGGTTAGACCAAAGCCATAGTGGTTCGACCTGATCATGAGGTCGAACCTATGGTCGAACCTGTCAGTCGGAAGCACTCTGTTTTCCAGAAGAGGGGTTCGACCAATTCAAGAAAGGTTCGACCTGTTTAGCAAGTCGAACCCCTGGTCGAACCAAGAAGATCGTTTGTCCAGAAGAGAGGTTCGACCTTGCCATCCATGGTTCGACCAGTCCAGGTGGTCGAACCCAAGGTCGAACCAAGCCAGGTACGCGATTTAAGTTTGAATTTTCAGAGGGGTTCGATCACTTTTTCGAAACATCAAACCTCGAACCCTCTTCGAACCTCTACACCCTTGCACAAATTCTTCAATTACACTTGATTTCACACCGATTACACAACATTACACCTTGAATTATCGATTTGGTCGCGGATTTGGGCGGATTTCGTCGCGAGTTAGGGCTGAAATCGCGTTTTTGGGTGTTTTGTGTTTTCGATCGGTTTTTCACCATGGGCAAGTCACAAGGTACGTTTTTTCCAACTCAATTACTCTAGGATTGAAGGTTTAGGTAAGCAATTTGATGTGAAATAGAGAATTGATGTTGAGTATGGTTGAATTTCATGGTGAATTTTGATATTTTGATTGGTTTCATATGAATTCTTGTTTCTTGGATTGTGGTTGATTGATTATTTATAGAACTTGGATTTTTATGTGGATTAATCAAGGATATAGAATATACCATAGAATGAGCATGTTGATTTGATTTGAAATTGATGAAATTGAAGTAGTTCATGGAGGAAAGCATGTTGAATTTTTTATTGAATTGCTTGAATTGCTTAATGCATGCTTGTTGGTTATGTTTTGATGATTAAAGAAGGTATAATTGAAGATGTTTTGAAAATGTTGAATAAGCAAGTGGTGTTGAGATGATAGTTTGTATGAATATGCATTGATGCTTGAAGTCTTGAGTAGAGTATGTGATGTGCTAGTACAATACTTGCTTTCTTGTCTTGTTGGTTGGATTGAAGTATTTGTTTTCAGGAAAGGGACAAGTATCAAGTAAAGGAAAAGGAAAAGCAGAGGAGGAGAGATCAAAGAAGAGGCATGACAGGCCTTCAAACTTGGACAAAGTGACAAGAAAACTGAGGCTACAAGACCGTTTACCTGATAACTTCAAGATTAGGATGCAAGGTTGGGATGAGATTAAAGAGAAGTGGGAAGAAGTTTCAGACAAGATAGCTCGCACTCGATACCAAGATGATGAAGCGATGAGGATAATGAGAATAGGGGATGATATATTTTGGATGTTTGATCAAGTAGGGATCCGAAGATTCATGGAGTTGAAGAGGCCGACGTACTTCCATGTTACAGCGGAAGTGGTTTGTTCGTTTGAGATGGAGAAGGACCCGCTTGGATACCCCTATCGGTATACGTTTCAGCTTGGTGGAGTGAGTAGGAGATGGACGTCTGAGGATTTCAACGAGCTGTTTGAGACACCTTTGGAGATCCCTCGTTTAAAAAGTGCTGCATTCAGTGTAAAGCGATTTTGGAGGGAGATCATGGGGGAGATTCGTGATTACAAGACTAGACAGGCTCGTGCTTCCGCAATAAAGAACCCTGTCTTGAGGTACATGGACCGCATCCTGAGCAACACGTTGTTCGCCCGCTCGGAGGGCAGTGTTGTGTCTAGAGGAGAGTTATATGCCTTGTGGTGTATGTTGAATGGAGTGAAGTTCAACGTTGAAGCTTATTTTATTGCGCAGCTGAATCGATTCAAGACCATTGGTTTTCAAAAGGTGAATATTGGAGGGTTATTGACGATTATGGCTGAGCATTACAACTTAGACCTCACCGGCATTACACCAGTAGAAGGAGAACCCGATTTGATTATGAGCACGTGCGCGAAGGGAGGGTTTGCCCATTTTAGAAATGGAGATTGGTTTTTCACGAGAGTTGTCAAGCCTTTCGAATTTATGTTCCCCTTCGATGTGAGCAACTTGACAACTATTCGGGAAGCAAGGAATAGGCTAATGAATTCTCTAGGACACACCGCTTTATCCATGGCAGGGAAGTCGGGTGGTTATTGGAGAGCGGTAGCACAGATGTGTGCTGAGGGAAGGATGGCTGAGTTACAACAGATTGTTGATCGAGGAGAGTTCCGTCCACCTCAGCCACAGCAGTCTGAAGAGGAGGATCAGGTAGAGGAGCAGCCAGAGATGGAGATTCCGGAAGGAGAGCAGCATGATGCGCCTCAGCATGCTCCAGGACCGCAGCAGCGGCGAGCAGTTCCAGGTACTCGGGAGCAGCTTCGCTTGATTCATGAGCAGCTGATCGCGGTGGTAGCTGCACAGCAAGAGACGAACAGGCAACTCGCGCTCGCTAATGCCAACTACGCCACGCTGAACGAAAGGTACTCTGCCTTGGATGAGCGTGTTGGTAGAGTGAGTAGTCGAGTGGATATGATGGACAAACACATTACCAGTCTGTGCCGAGCTGTGGAAAATAGAATGGATGAGGATGATGATGATGATGAGGATGATGATGCTCCTAGGGAGTAGTTTCAGGTTTTCTTTTGGCTTCTCCGATTCATCTTATCTCCCATTCTTCTTTTTATTTTTACAGATTGGGGTGTTATTCATGTGTGAGTGGCATGTACTTGATATAGTTGACCTTGTATCGTTACTCTGTATATGGGTTGTTGATTATGTGCATTCATATGTTTACGTGTTTATTTTCATTTGGAAAGAGCATGAATAATTTGTTAAGTATATGGAATTCATGAGGAATTGATTTTGATTATGTGCTATGAGGAGTATTAGGAATTGATTACCTATGTGAGGATTTGAGTCTTTATCATGATTAATCATGATAGTTTATTCTTGAGAGAATCATTCGTATGAACGTATTCTAGAACTTGGCTTGGAGTCTTGTGTGAAACTTACAATTGATGAAATATTAGGATATGATCTTAGGCCATTTTTGATTAATTGAGTCACTTAGCCAAATTTCACCTTTCCTAATGATCTTATAAATCTTTGGTAGCCCTGTTTGAGCCTTTTAAAGCTTTTTCTTTGGCAAGCCAATTATGAGAGCTTTAATTACCTTATTTGAGCTTTGAAAATACCCTATCCATTGGTAGAGAGAATAAGGTGAATAAGTGTGGAAGAAACAAAGGGAAGATGGAATGAGGTTCAGTAAAAAGTGCATGGTTAAATCTTGTTAGGGATAGTGCCTGAAATTGGTATCCCGAATTGCTTATACATGGGGCTTGAAGTTTCTAAGAAACAGCCGAACGATGTTCGAGAAGGGTAGTGCCTATAACTGGTACCCGAGCAATTAAAAGAAGAATGATGTTGATGCAAGAAAGAGAAGGAAAATTGATAATTGCAAGTGCAAGAGAAGAATTGGAGGAGAATATGAAGGCGAATGAGAAATCAAGAACCTCCAAGGTAACTCTCTACTAGTGTATTAAGTTACTATGACCAAATTTTCCTACCCTTTCCAAAGAGCCAACATTACAACCTAGAAACAAGTCCTTTGTGATCCTAGTGTTAATCTAATGTAAGTTGATTTCTGAGACCTTGCCAAGCTTATGGTTACACGTGAATATGAATTGATATGAGTGTTTGTACTAGCCTATAGTGCCTCACGCACGAGTGAATGAGAGTAAAGACTTATCTTGTCAGTGAGATTACTTAGTGCTCCGAATGGTGTGTGATTGGATTGATTTTACATGAGTGACATATTTGATGCAAGTAATTCTTGTTTGATTCAATGAAGTGGCATGTGTAATATGTGTTGTACTTGATCTTGTTGAATTATACACGACTCCTGTGGTTTAAATTGGTTGCCTCGGGACGAGCAACATGTAAGTTTGGGGGTTTGATGAGTGTGTAAATTCACAAGTTTGGCGCTATGTTTTGTGCTAGTTTTGGAGAGTTTTGATGTGGAAATAGGTGGAAAACCTATATATATTATGGAATAACATGAATCAGGTGTTAGTGGAGCTATTTGAGTGTTTTCTTAGCAAAAACGGAGTGAAAGAGCCAAGAATCGAAGAGACGGAGTCGAAGCCACGCGAATCGCCCAAGAAGTAGGTGGGTTCGACCTGGCTGAAGGAAGGTTCGACCTCTGCAGCAGGTCGAACCAACGTTGCTGGACATACAGAGATGGGTTCGACCACAACTTAGTTGGTTCGACCTGGCCATCAGGTCGAACCATGGTCGAACCTGTTTGCAAGAAGGAGGATTCGACCACGACGTTGGGGTTCAACTTGCCAGTTGGTCGAATCGGGAGCAAGAGTTGTCCAGTGCTGAGGTTCGACCTGGGGTTCAACCAAGGCCTAAGTGGTTCGACCTGTCCAGAAGGTTGAACCTGTGCAGAATTCTTCCAGTAGCGGGGTTCGACCTGGGGTTCGACCTGTGGCTCGGGGTTCGACCTGCTTGACGTGGTCGAACCTGTGTGCGAGAACTTACCTTATCCAGATTTTTGAGGCCGAAACGCGTGAGATCACTTAGAAAGCCCATTCCAAGCCCTAGAGACGTGATTACAAGTATAAAATGAGGCTCATACGGAGAATAAGGAGCTTTTGATCGTCAATCGTAGGAGAGACAAGAGTAGAGGTAGTTATCCATTCGGAAGGCTGTGACAGAGGTTCGCTGAAGGTTCAAGTAAGAATGATTAATCTAACCATGATTGTTCCTAGATCAATCATGGGCTAGAACCACCTTGGTAGTTCTAGGGTTATGAAAGTTTCATGATGTAACTCGTATTTCGTGTGTAAAACTCCGTACAACACTACCTGTGGTTTGTTTTATATAAGATTGCATATTTAATCCATACTCATAGTCGTTTTGTGCATCAATGATCGTTGTGTAGAGTCTGAATACATGACATGGTTATTGATTGAGTGCGTTCACTACTGAGCAGGGTTTATCGTTATAATTCTAAGTGAAGGGATTCCGAAGTATTATTAGAACTGTCTTATATGAATATTCATGAATTGAATTGAATTCGGGTTGATGAATAGGATGAAGAGTATAACTTTATAGTACCTAAAAAGGGAGATCAAATCAGGTTAGATTCTAGACGTAGAAGATAATTGATTATGATAGTACCTAGAAAGGGGGGTGAAGCATATCTCTTGCTCCGATGTTATTCACACGTGTCAAGCGCATATTTACTTGTGTCTATAGAGTAAACTTGCATGGTCTAGTGATGCGTCCACAAACCACAGGGCAGAGTCGGACACCATCACACGAGAATACGAATTGCTAGTGAAACTGGATGACCCAATGAACTACCTATCATTCTTATTGATCACAACTCACTTCTCTCTACTTTTGCTATTTCTTTTGTTAATTCGATTAGAAGTTACTATCCATTAAACCTTTACAATTACCAACATAGTCTAAAATATACTAGAAGATCACAAAATTGATATTTATCCATCTCGTGAGTTCGATATTGTAACTTGGTCATCTTCGCGACTACAATTGATATCCTTATACTTGAGGATTAATTTGTGTGTTGAGAAAACCCCTATCAGGGAGATAAGATGAATCGGAGAAGCCAAAAGAAAACCTGAAACTACTCCCTAGGAGCATCATCATCCTCATCATCATCGTCATCCTCATCCATCCTATTCTCCACAGCTCGGCACAGACTGGTAATGTGCTTATCCATCATATCCACTCGACTACTCACTCTACCAACACGCTCATCCAAGGCAAAGTACCTTTCGTTCAACGTGGCGTAGTTGGCGTTAGTGAGCGCGAGCTGCCTGTTCGTCTCCTGCTGTGCGCTACCACCACGATCAGCTGCTCATGAATCAAGCGAAGCTGCTCCCGAGTACCTGGAACTGCTCGCCGCTGCTGCGGTACCGGAGCATGCTGAGGCGCATCATACTGCTCTTCTCCCGGAATCTCCATCTCCGGCTGCTCATCTACCTGATCCTCCTCTTCAGGCTGCTGTGGCTGAGGTGGACCGAACTCTCCTTGATCAACGATCTGCTGTAACTCAGCCATCCTCCCCTCAGCACACATCTGTGCTACCGCTCTCCAATCACCACCCGACTTCACTGCCACGGATAAAGCGGTGTGTCCAAGAGAATTCATTAACTTATTCCTTGCTTCCCGAATAGTTGTCAAGTTGCTCACGTCGAAGGGGAACATAAATTCGAAAGGCTTGAGACCCCTCGTGAAAAACTAATCTCCATTTCTAAAATGGGCAAATCCTCCCTTCGCGCACGTGCTCATCATCAAATCGGGTTCTCCTTCTACTGGTGTAATGCCGGTGAGATCCAAGTTGTAATGCTCAGCCACGATCGTCAGTAACCCTCCAATATTCACCTTTTGAAAGCCAATGGTCTTGAATCGATTCAGCTGTGCAATAAAATAAGCTCCAACATTGAACTTCACCCCGTTCAGCATACACCACAGGGCATATAGCTCTCCTCTAGACACAACACTCCCCTCCGAGCGGGCGAATAACATGTTGCTCAGGACGCGGTCCATGTACCTCAAGATTGGGTTCTTTATTGCGGAAGCACGAGCCTGTCTGGTCTTATAATCACGAATCTCCCCGGTGATCTCCCTCCAAAACCGCTTTACACTGAATGCAGCATTTTCTAAACGAGGGATCTCTAAAGGTGTCTCAAATAGCTCATTGAAATCCTCAGACGTCCATCTCCTACTCACTCCACCAAGCTGAAACGTACACCGATATGGGTATCCAAGCGGGTCCTTCTCCATCTCAAATGAGCAAACTACTTCCGCTGTAACATGGAAGTACGTCGGCCTCTTCAACTCCATGAATATTCGGATCCCTACTTGATCAAACATCCAAAATATATCATCCCCTATTCTCATTATCCTCATCGCTTCATCATCTTGGTATCGAGTGCTAGCTATCTTGTCTGAAACTTCTTCCCACTTCTCTTTGATCTCATCCCAATCTTGCATTTGAATCTTGAAGTTATCGGGTAAACGATCTTGTGGCCTCAGTTTTCTTGTCACTTTGTCCAAATTTGAAGGCCTGTCATGCCTCTTCTTCGATCTTTCCTCCTCTGCCTTTCCTTTTCCTTTAATTGATCCTTGTCCCTTTCCTTTTGACTTGCCCATGGTGAACAACCGATCAAGAACACACAACAACTAAAAATCGCAATTTCAGCCCTAACTCGCGACGAAATCCGCCCAAATCCATGACCGAATCAAAAATTCAAGGTGTAGTGTTGTGTAATCGGTGTAAAATCAAGTGTAATTGAAGAATTTGTGCAAGGGTGTAGAGGTTCGAAGAGGGTTCGAGGTTTGGTGTTTCGAAAAAGTGATCGAACCCCTCTGAAAAATTGAACTTAAATTGCGTACCTGGCTTGGTTCGACCTCAGGTTCGACCACCTGAACAGGTCGAACCATGGATGACGAGGTCAAACCTCTCTTCTGGAAAACAGAGTGCTTCGACCTTGGGTTCGACTTGCTGATCAGGTCGAACCCTCCTTGAATTGGTCGAACCCCTCTTCTGGAAAACAGAGTGCTTCGAACTGACAGGTTCGACCTTGGGTTCGACCTTCTGATCAGGTCGAACAACTATGGCTCAGGTCGAACCTCCTCTCTGGACAACTTTTGACGCGGGTTCGACTTCTTCTGCTCTTGTTCGACCTCTGGCTCTGGTCGAACCACTCCTAGTGTTGGTCGAACCTTCCTCCTGATTTTCAAAACTAAGTGTTCTTCATTCACTACACACTTCAAGCTTCAACACAACTTCATTAGGTACAATCTAGAGCACAACTTCAAAAATTATTCCACAAAATATCATTCATGAGTAACTCCGTAAAAGAAAACACAACCAAAAACCACTGAACATTAGGCAAGTTGTAAAAAATCGTCAGATCAAAATCGATTAAAATTTCAATATGGCCGCAAAAACCAACTCCCCTAACAAACAATACAAAGAAAAGATTATACTCTTAATGCTTCAATGAGGTAATAACATCACACCCCCCAAACTTAGTAAAAACGTAAGTCGAAACTAAGTTTGAAAAGAGATGTAATTGCCGATTAGTAAGCATCTTAAATATAATAATTTCTTACGCACACAAAAGAAATAAAGCAATAAAACGGAAAAGTAAGCTCTCAACAAGCGCTCATGTTTAACGTCGTAGAGTCACGATGGTACCAAATCAGATCAAGGTATCATCAAAAATGACACACGCATCATCCGTCGACCTATAATGCTTCAACCGATGCCCATTCGCCGCGATAACGTCTCCATCTTTGTCAATAAGCTCAAAACTCCCCCCTCCTAAGGCTCGATGAATCATGAACGGTCCCTTCCACTTAGACTTCAACTTGCCTGCAAAAAACCTCAAACGAGAGTTAAAAAGTAGTACCTCATCTCCTTGCTTGAACTCCTTGTATGAGATCTTAGAATCATGCCACCTCTTCATTCTTTCCTTAAAAATCTCTGAATTCTTGTAAGCACGACTCCTAAACTCATCCAATTGATTCATGTGAGTTATCCTCAACTCCTTTACATCCTTAAGGGTCAAGTTCAAGCGTCGCAAAGCCTAAAATGCTTTGTGTTGAATTTCTACAGGTAAGTGGCACGGCTTCCCATAGACAATTTGATACGGTGACATATCTAACACCGTCTTGTAAGCGGTCCGGAACCCCCATAACACATTATCAAGCTTCATAGCCCAATCCTTTCTATTAGTTCCTACCACTTTCTCCAGAATCTGCTTTACTTGGTGGTTGGAGACCTCTGCTTGCCCATTCGCTTGCGGATGATAAGGTGTAGTAACCCTATGCTTAACACCATAATCCTTAAGCACCTTCTCCAGAAATTTATTGACGAAGTGGGAACCTCCATCACTAACTAGCGCTCTAGGAACTCCATAACGGGCAAAAATATGTTTCTTCAGGAAAGATAAAACAACTTTCGAGTCATTAACACGAGTAGGAATCGCTTCCACCCACTTCGAAACATAATCCACCGCAAGAAGAATGTAGAGAAACCCATTCGACGGGGGAAAAGGCCCCATAAAATCGATCCCCCATACATCAAATATCTCCACAACTATGCTAGGCTGCATTGGCATCTCATCTCTCCTACCTATATTTCCCATGCGCTAACATCTATCGCACGACGCCACATAGCTTTCACTATCTCTAAACAATGTAGGCCAATAAAGAGCGGATTGAAGTACCTTAGTTGCAGTCTTTTGCGCTCCGAAATGCCCCCCATTCGGTTGTGCATGGCAGAACTCAAGCACACTTTCCATTTCCATCTCGGTTACACATCTTCGGACAATAGAATCTGTACAAATCTTGTAAACAAACGGATCATACCATATAAATATCTCAACTTCCCTCCGAAATTTCGCAAGTTGATATCGGTTGAGATCCCTTGGAATTTCTCCAATGATAATGTAATTAACATAATCCGCGTACCATGGATCCATACCTTGCGCTGTGACCACACATGCTCGCTCGGTACCTTCAACAGCCACAGCCATGATCTTCTCATCAGGGAACATCTCTTCAATATACTCGAAAGAATTATCACAATGCTCCCTAGTCTCCAACCTTGACAAGTGATCTGCCAACACATTTTCTGTTCCTTTTTTATCCCGAATCTCCAAGTCAAACTCCTGTAGTAGTAGAATCCACCTTATAATCCTAGGCTTCGTCTCCTTCTTCTCCATCAAATACCGAATCGCTGAATGATCCGTATACATAATCGTTTTCATGCCAACCAAGTACTGACGAAACTTATCGAATGCATACACAACAGCCAAAAACTCCTTTTCAGTTACCGTGTAATTCTTCTGTGCCGCATCGAAAGTCTTACTCGCGTAGTAAATGGCGCAGAACTTCTTCTCCCTTAGCTGCCCGAGCTCCACACCCAGTGATACATCACTTGCATTACACATAAGTACAAACGGTTGAGTCCAGTCCGGTGTGATCAAGATAGGGACAGTAATAAGCGCCTCCTTCAGAACTTGAAAAGCTGTTAGACACTCATCATTAAACACAAAAGGAATATCCTTTTCAAGTAAATGAGATAAGGGCTTAGAGTATTTTGAGAAGTCTTTTATGAATCTCCTGTAAAAACCGGCGTGTCCAAGGAAGGACCGCACTCCTCTTTCATTTGTCGGTGGTGGAAGCTTCTCAATTGCCACCACTTTAGCACAATCTACCTGTAATCCCTTGGCGGAAACATGATGCCCAAGAACAATCCCATCCTTCACCATGAAGTGGTACTTCTCCCAATTCAAGACAAGATTAGTTTCTTGACACCTCTTCAAAACAACAGCAAGGTTAGACAAACAAATATCAAAAGAAGAACCAAAGACTGAAAAATCGTCCATGAATACTTCCATGATCTTCTCTATCAAACCATCAAAAATCGCCATCATGCATCTCTGAAAAGTAGCAGGCGCATTACACAATCCAAAAGGCATCTTCCTAAAAGCAAAGGTCCCGTAGGGGCAAGTAAAAGTGGTCTTTTCTTGATCCTCGGGAGCAATCATGATTTGATTGTACCCCGAGTATCCATCCAAGAAATAATAAAACTCGTACCCGGCAAGACGATCCAACATTTGATCCATAAACGGAAGAGGGAAATGGTCCTTACACGTGTTCTCATTTAACTTCCTGTAATCCACATATGTACGCCGTCCCGAAGGAATCCTCGTGGCTATAGCTTCTCCATCCTCAGCTTTCACTACAGTCATGCCCCCCTTTTTAGCAACTACATGCAATGGACTCACATGGGGACTATCACTAATAGGATATATAATTCCAGCATCCAACCACGTAAGGATTTTCTTCCTTATCACCTCTTGAATTGCGGGATTCACCCTACGCTGATTCTGAACACTAGCCTTGGCTTCATCCAACAACCTAATCCGATGCATACAATACGAAGGACTAATACCTTTCAAATCATCAAGTGACCACCCTATTGCAGACTTGTACTTCCTTAAGACATCTAATAACTCCTCAAGTTGATCATCATTAAGGGAAAAAGATACAATTACCGGATATTGTGCATTATCACTAAGAAAAGCATACTTCAAGTGTTCCGGCAATGGTTTCAACTCCTCTTTTCTTTCTTCCACTGGAGTGCTTTCGTTATCCAAAGGCAAGTACTTCCTGGTCCATCTCAAGAGGATCCTTTGACAAGATCAGAGACATATCCTCCTTCACAATCTCCTCCACCACGTCAATACTATAACACTGGGACTCCATTGGCATCTTCATTGCTTTGTCCAAGTTGAAAAGTACTTCTTCTTTGTCCATTCTCAACTTCAGTTCTCCCTTCCGAACATCTATCATAGCTCCAGCCGTAGCAAGGAATGGCCTCCCCAAGATTAAAGGAACATTATTCTTATCATCATCCATTTCTAGTAAAGGAAATCCACAGGAAAGACTAGCTTCTCCACCTTTACAA
The DNA here is from genome assembly GCA_023678885.1 of Pogostemon cablin. Taxonomy (NCBI): domain Eukaryota; kingdom Viridiplantae; phylum Streptophyta; class Magnoliopsida; order Lamiales; family Lamiaceae; genus Pogostemon; species Pogostemon cablin. The sequence continues at coordinate 22,055,144 of CM042959.1, forward strand.
GAACATCTTCAACAATACCTTTCGGAAACGTCATTGATCTATCTGCTAATTGGAGAGCAACAGTTGTCGGAGTCAGCTCCCCCAAACCAAGCTTCTGAAAGATGGACAACGGCATCAAATTGATGCTTGCCCCTAGATCGCACAAAGCTCGCCGTGCTGGCCCCTTCCCGATCTCACATAGAATAGTAAAGCTCCCCGGATCTTTCATCTTTGGTGGCAACTTCTTTTGAATAATTGGGTTATTCCTTTCTCTTATTAGATTAGAAGATGCTTTATTAATTACTATTCATTGCATCCGTGGGATAAACATGATTTAAGAGTGTAAAAATTATCACTAATGCATCATAATAGATTATAGCTCCATCCTTTCATTTTGATGACTATGTCATTCAATTGAAAATAGAGTATCCATCCGTAAAAGCCTAGAAACCAAAATGAAATTCTTTCTATGTAAACGTACGTAAAGTCAATTTCTCTTAATCAAACATTTATTCCTATCAAAAGATAAACAAACAAATCCCACTGCAATAGCCACTACTCTTGTAGTTTTACCCATGCACATAGTAATCTCATCATCACTTAGTTATAAACATATAGTGATTCCGATATCTACACACAATGTGTCAGTAGATGCCATCACTAATCATGTTTCAACAACTAGTGAATAAGATACTATCCTTATTCATTTCTTGATGAAAATGGCTTTCCTTCGCCACACGTTTTGTCAGAAGTTGCCCACCATATACAACCTCTTGTAATTTAAGTGAAACTTTCTCAAAACGTTATAGCAAACTATGGAAAATAATTGAGCTAGGTTTCCCCTTCAATTTCTATTCCAAGTATTTTCAATTCATTCATCAAGTTAACCATGACCTCTTGCCTTTCTAATTTATTCAAATATCTGAAGAGTCTCACGAGACCATCATATTTCTATGAACCTCTTACCTCTCCACTAGAGACTTTAACAGACACTAGAGGGCATTATTAGTGAGAACACATATTTATTTTCCTAAGCAGTAATAATTAAAATTAAGATTCTTTTCTAATATCATTTATTATGGACTAGTAAATATGTTTTCCTTTAGTTAACAATAAGCGAAATAAACTATTCGAAAATTCAGAGAATCAAGTAAATAAATACGACGATCAAACCCTTTGAATTCAAATTTTATATTAATTCTCTCAATAAACAATTTAAAATAAATTCACCGACATCTCAAAGCACCGTGAATTTGCATGCTACGTTAGTGTGGACGTATACAAACCCAAACATTTGCAAAAGAAAGTTTTACCCATTAATTCCATACGTCATAATTAACCTTATGGCTCAAAAATTAATAGTCGGTTGTCCTTTAGCCATGCAATTTAATAGCAGTGACTCCTTTGGAGATGATACATATTAATTGCACCTAAGTGTATATCATTATTTGATATAAGTACGTTACCCAAGTTTATGTGTCTTACAGTTGGAGAAGTCCACATGCCCTCAAATAATTTCCTTTAACCATCAATTATTAATTTGTACCAGTGATCCACAAATAAAACACATCTGTTAGGAAGGAAGACATTATAACCGACTCATAAACTTACTTGCATCACATTACAAATAACAATTTTTAATGAAATTTATTCCAGTGATCCACAAATAAAACTCATCCGTTGGGGTGGAAGGCACTAAAACCGACTCATAAGCTTATTTGCATCACTTAATAAATCAATAATGGAGGCCGCATGATCATGACCAATCCCTCTCCCACTTAGTTATTTAACAAGAGGGTTTTTTCATGCATACAATATAACAGATATAAAATACGCAAATAAACATGCTATTACTATGGCAAATACGGCAGTAAATCAAATAGCACATGCAATTCAAATATGTAATAATAATTCGCAAATAAAAACATTATTAGTAATTATATATAAGGATAATAAATAAGCCAAATAAAAGGGGTTTGTCTTGGTCAACAAGAAAGTAATAACTTGGGAGACTTGCACAAGAAGTAGGAAGAAATTGTGCTCCAAGCCATCTCCCAACCCACACGGATGCACAGCCTCCACAGCCTGTACCCAGCGGCGCTCCATCCGGCTGTAAACCCATCGGAAAAATTGACCTACAGAAACCCATCGCACAGCCTATATCACAGCCACCGAAAACTTCCACATTGAGTGGCACCGCTACAGCCGTCTCACTGCCAGCAGGGAAACACCACAAACAGCAGACCGTCTCAGCCATGCTGACTGCCCACCAGAACTACATCACATGTCGGAAATCCTAAACGACGTCATCAAAACTCCAACTTTGCCATATCAATCATCGAGCCACCGATAATAATAGCCGCCTTATCATGACTTCCCGTCGTCCAATAGGCCCCATCTCATGCAACTTCCACATGCCGGTGATCGTACGCCACTTCGGTGCAGTGAGAAGACAGCAACTAACATAGTTGTGATGTAAGCATGACTAGCCCGGAACACCTACTGCTCTCCAGATGTATTCCATCAGCGAAAACGCATCATCTTAGTACGAGACGTGCCCTCTTCCATCGACAGTCATGCCACCCCCCTTCCGTCGGATGAGTCTACCAGTGTCAACCGTCTGCCGCTCGCTCACCTGGCCACACCTCTAATCAATCATCCCGGCTGAGCATCTCGTTCGTGCTACTGGTGTCAAACACCCTGCATCGATCAAGCCACAACCCTAGGCCGCCAGCGCTACAGCCGTTCTTCGCTTTCATGCAGTGCCGCTCAGTCACCGGTATCAGCAACGTATCCCGCCACGACCAACCCTGCGTCGTTGACACATGCATTATCCTCGTCAGCAAAGGAGACTCGCTCGGAATTTCACGCTGACTCACTTGAGTCCAGTACAGACCCAACCTGAACCCTCCATGAATCGATTGGAAATTTAAGCAGACCCGCTCGGAACATGGCTTTGACTCGCCTGGAACAACAGTCTGACGTGCCCAGCCTTCACCGCCCCGCTCGACATAGTTGCCGATGCTGTTCGCTCGCCATCAACATCAGTGATTTCCCAGCGATGCAGTGCCAGACAGGCAGTGCGCCTATCCACCGTGTTTGCAAAGTCACTGCCTGCCGCACGTTCTGTCTGCCGATCAGATGATGTTCGCCAATCATAAGGGTCTGTCCTTCACGGCGGGCCCTCGATAGTCGCATTGCCATGTAGTTTTGACAAATCCTCGCCATGTCAAACCAGCATCCATCGTCAGCCTTAACTTGATGTCGTTCTGCTGTTGATGTCACCTGCACGAGTCATAACATTCATTCATCACCGTGTCTCACCAGCAACATCGTGTCTGTCGCCATGCATCGATGATTCGCCATCGATATCCATCGATGATCGATCAAAGTCAACAGCCCCGTGAGTGAACGTGTGTGCGTGGTTAACAAATTAGGGTTTCCAACAAGAAATATCAAAATATCCTTTAAACCCTAAGCACCTCATGTGATCTTATTCAATGCAAAAACACATAATCACATAAACCCTAGCCCAACATGCCACGTTTAGCCATAGAACCTATACTATGATACCAATTGTTGGTATTTAGGATATTTTTGTTAACGTGAACCGTTAGAGTTCCATACGTTTCTACAGTGGAAGCAAGAAAATAAGAAACGTATTACCTGGAGGGTATGTTGAAGAAGAAATATTCTCGCCGGCAGCCTGCGCAGCATCACGGTTTTGGCCATAACTTCCTCATCCAATATCCGATTGGAGTGATCTATGTGCCAAAACGATCCTCTCTTCCTTGGCTTTCCATCAAGACATCACACGTCCAGTTTGTACTTTTATATGATTTTATAAAAATCAGTGAATTTGATGGCCAGAAACAGCAAACGACTTTTCGGTCTTCTGTTGTATTCCTAAGTCACGTCTCGACGTTGTGTGGGCAACGATCTATGAGACGAACTCAATCTGCTGTCAATCTCTCTCTCACAGTTTTTGTCGTGTGTGTTAAAATATCTGGACTGCTGAGATTGGCTATTATATAGGCTACAACAGGGACCAGGTGGAGAAATTAGGGTTTGGGCCTCCCATTGGGCTTAAGCATCCAAGTTTAGCCCAAAACTTATACTTAAGTCCAATAATAATAAATCATTCCACTATAGAAATATTATTGCACTGCCACCCTAATCCCAAATTACGTTTATGGACTCCTTCTTATTATGAGCCCATTAATCTCCCCGTGTTTAAGATTCAATGCCCATTAATTAATTAAATTACTGACAACTCCATTAATTAATATAATTACCGAGAGTAGTACCACTCAACCTTATTATCATACCGGAATAAATCCACCTGTAGGGTTTACATGATAATCCTTATGAGCTCCTCGAAGGGACATCATCAGCCAATTCCGTTAGGACACAGATTCCTTCTACAATCAACAGCACACCATTGAGACAGCACCACCTCCTAACTCACCGAGCATATTGATTAACAATTAAATCTCACCCATTGATGAATTAAAGAAATAAATGCTGGCTTACTTGTCAAGATTATAGTATAGGGATTAAGAGTACGAACCTCCATAAAACAGAGATCAAGTTCTATTATATAGTCAGTATAAGCCAAACGATCTCAACAGTGGCCCTATTCAATACACACAAAGCACACTATTGCAATTTTATAGTCAAGATAGACTAATGCCAAATCACACTACAATTATACCGATAGATAGTCCCCGTCTATCTCGGTTGTGAATATCTGTTTATACTTTATAAGGAGCTGATAATATGATCTTCACTACAAGAAACAGTCGGAATACCGACAGATTTACCGACGGAAGAAATCCGTCGGTAATTACCGATGGATTACCGACGTTTTATTGATTTAATACGATTTATCTTTAAAAAAATCATTAAAAGAAATTACCGACGGTTTTTGCGACGGCTTACCGACGAAATTACCGACAGATTTTTTTTCGTCGATATATCCGTCGTTATTTTGGAGGGATTAAATCCCGGAAGATTACCGACGCTAATTTTCCGTCGGTAAATAAGTATAATTTTATTTAAAGAATATTAATTTTAGTCTTTATTTTACCGACGGATTATATCCGTCGGTAAATATATCAAATTTTATTTTTTTAAAAAAATAATTTTAGTCTTTAATTTAGCGACGGATTAAATCCGTCGGTAAATATATCAAATTTTATTTTTAAAAAAATTAATTTTAATTACCGACGGATTTAATCCGTCGATAAATATATCAAATTAATTTTTAAAAAATAATTTATTATTTACTTTACCGACGGATTATTCCGTCGGGAAATATACAAATTTTATTTTTTAAAAACATAATTTTAGTCTTTAATTTAGCGACGGATTTATTCCGTCATTAAATTTATCAAATTTTATTTTTAAAAAAATTAATTTTAATTACCGACGAATTAAATCCGTCGGTAAATATATCAAATTAATTTTTAAAAAATAATTTATTATTTACTTTACCGACGGATTATTCCGTCGGGAAATATACAAATTTTATTTTTTAAAAACATAATTTTAGTCTTTAATTTAGCGACGGATTTATTCCGTCGTTAAATTTATCAAATTTTATTTTTAAAAAAATTAACTTTAATTACCGACGAATTAAATCTGTCGGTAAATATATCAAATTTATTTTTAAAAAATAATTTAGTATTTACTTTACCGACGGATTATTCCGTCGGGAAATATACAAATTTTATTTTTTAAAAAATAATTTTAGTCTTTAATTTAGCGACGGATATATTCCGTCGGTAAATATATCAAATTTTATTTTTTTAAAAAAATAATTTTAGTCTTAAATATATCAAATTTTATTTTTAAAAAAATTAATTTTAATTACCGACGGATTTATCCGTCGGTAAATATATCAAATTATTTTTTAAAAAATAATTTATTATTTACTTTACCGACGGATTATTCCTTCGGGAAATATACAAATTTTATTTTTTAAAAACATAATTTTAGTCTTTAATTTAGCGACGGATTTATTCCGTCGTTAAATTTATCAAATTTTATTTTTAAAAAAATTAATTTTAATTACCGACGGAGTAAATCCGTCGGTAAATATATCAAATTTTATTTTTAAAAAAATTAATTTTAATTACCGACGGATTTAATCCGTCGGTAAATATATCAAATTAATTTTTAAAAAATAATTTATTATTTACTTTACCGACGGATTATTCCGTCGGGAAATATACAAATTTTATTTTTTAAAAACATAATTTTAGTCTTTAATTTAGCAACGGATTTATTCCGTCGTTAAATTTATAAAATTTTATTTTTAAAAAAATTAATTTTAATTACTGACGGATTAAATCCGTCGGTAAATATATCAAATTTATTTTTAAAAAATAATTTAGTATTTACTTTACCGACGGATTATTCCGTCGGGAAATATACAAATTTTATTTTTAAAAAAATAATTTTAGTCTTTAATTTAGCGACGGATATAATCCGTCGGTAAATATATCAAATTTTATTTTAAAAAAAAAATAATTTTAGTCTTAAATATATCAAATTTTCTCCTTCAATCTCTCACGGGCCTCCTTTACTCAATCGGCTGTGTGCCCCTTTTCAACCAGCCGCCGGCCACCTCCATCGGCGGCCTCTTTCAGATCTGCCTTGGGCAGTCCTCCGCTGCTGCCTCAGCCTTTGGGCTTCGCGATTTAACCGCCGGAGGATCTGTCATGCGATTCAGCTGCTTCGACCATCGATGGGCCTTCCCACTGTCTATCCCGTCCGCGGCTAGTCTTCGCTGCTTGCCGATAGCTCAAGGGATTTTCGGCCATGCCTCCGACGGTCTTCTTGGAGTCGGCTGCACCAGATTCACAGCACATGGTTTTCTGTGTCGGCCGCGCCGATCTGACGTCCTTCGCTCCAGATCTGCTTTTGATGGCCGCTCTTCCTCCGCCGCTTGTCTGGTCTCGGTTCTTTCTGTCGGCTTCGTCTCTAGCTTCGGCAGCGTTGGAACGGGAACAGCCCGACGGGTGACGATGGCAAGATCCCGCGGCAAGACGTCGCACAGCACTGGGCTCGCCGTTCGTGGCATTGGCGGCGGCAGACAGGAAGCAGCGACGACTCACGGTTGGCGGCTGAAGACCAAATCCGGAATGGCGTTCTTTTAAAGCAGATAGATTTGCAGAGAACGGCGGCACACGGTGGCTCTCCGACAAGGGATGATAATGGCGGATGTGGCGCCGGACTGATGTTGTTCTCCGATGGGCAGCAACTTCCAGCGGCGGTATTCAGACGGCGACTGGCTAGCGGCGCGTCAGGAACCAAATCCACACCGGCAGTGGCTCGTTGTGCGAAAGCGGCGGTGGGACGTCGTATTGGAAGGGAGAGAGTGCAGCGTTGATTTTTTGAAGCAAGGAGAGAGAAGGGGACAGTCACCAAAAATCAAAGTTAAATCTGTCCCCTCTACACTAATTCAACGAAACACAGGTACTCATCGATTCACTTCTCTCTCAATCTCACTCACTATTTTTCTCTTCTTGTGTGTGATTCTTCCTTGAGCTCTGTATTTTTTTTCTTGGAACCTTGCGAGATATCAATTTGTTGGAATGGCGGAAAGCAAGCTGGATCTCCGGAGTGATGAAGATTTCTATCTTAGGTCCACAAACTAGTTCAACTGGTAAGACCTTACCTAGGCATTAACTATTTTTTTTTCTTTTAAGAAGCCAGCTAGTAAACATTTTGTGGTAAAAATTCATCTGTGATTTTCAGAAGGACGTATTGTCTATGATACAGTGAGCCCATAGTTATTCTGAAACTTCCATAAATATAGAACTATATTTGCACACTCCCTTTCCCTCTAATTAATCTCTACCAGCTATTGCCGTCATGCTATCATGAAAATGTGTTTCTATATGTGTTCTGTAACTGCTGACTTTTATAAGTGGACTAGATAATCTGTATGCAAGCATCATGTAAGTGTTGATGGATATTCTCATTTATCTGACGCTAACTTCAACTCTTTGCTGCAAAAAATCAATTCATTTTTCTGCATTCAAGGATAACATGCAGTTATTTCATATTTTTTTGCGCTGGTTATAGTGCCTGTATATTCTTAGAACTTAATATGGATACAAAGCAATTCCTTTTTTAGGGACTCCTTTGCAGCCCATATATATATCTCCTTCTCAATTGCCCCTGCCATTGCTTTCAAGGAAGAGTTCCAAAGAAGATGGTAATTGATGATGTATCCTTTTCCATTATCTACTCCTATTTTTCATATTGTTTCCTGTCATATATATTATGTTTGACTGGATTGAAGTGTTTTATTAAAGGAATTTTCATTGAAAAGGTAAGTTTGCAAGTTGCCATTTAAAGAATTTATCTCAATATATTCCCTTTGTGTTCTATATCATACCATACCATACTGGTTCTCTATGGTCTTATAGGAGTTAACTAATGTGAAATGTGGTGTGATTCCCTGTTACAGTGAGCTTATCATCAATAAGTGCATCACTTGCACCATTACTGACTGCCCAAGGTCACCATTTTAAATACCAACCAGCTGCACCTGCTCCACAAACTAGTTCAACTGGTAAGACCTTACCTAGGCATCACCGCCATAGGCGAAAATTCAAAGGTCATGCAGTTTCACCCTCACCTTCAACCAATCCAGGTAATGATCTAGTTGGAAAACTCTGTTGCCCCTAATTCCATTGTGTTGGCACTGAACTTAGGGTGGACTGAACTTTAAGCCAATTTCGGTATAATTGCGCAAGGTAAGCGTACCTTATCGTGTAGTTATTGACCCAGTTTAATTATCGATCAAAGGGAGAGTTCAATCCGAGGTGTATCCGGATTCATTTTTAACCATGCTTTATAGGAGTGATCGGGTTTGTGAGTTGTAGAACGAAAATACAAATTATCTAATCAAGTAGCAAGTAAACTAACTAACAACTAAATGAGATTGATGCAAGAGACAAATAACCAAGAATGAGAATGAAGTGAAAGGTGAATATTCTAAAGAGGAGCAAGACTAACCACATTCAAGATTAAGGGTATTATATAGACTTGTTAGATTGAAATGGCAAATATCAATGACAATTGGACTAGAAGCAATCACAAAGGTTCTCCTAATCCCTATGGCCAAGGTAATTAGGATCTAAACTCATTACAAGTTTTTTAAGCACAAAAGATTGTCCCTTACTCTCAATTCCCTCAAGGGTACTATGATTATAAGATTGGTTCTTCTCACTCAATTAATAACCTTCTTAGATCCATTAACTAAATGTCCTCACATGAATGTTCTAAGTATATAAAGATGCTACCACATACTTCATATACTAACATACACTATCCATACTATAACATGATTCAATCAAAACCCTAGTTACAATATCGGAATGGCCATCCTAACATCATAAATAGTGATTTCAATCACACACATCATAATGCAAATAAAGTGAATCATAAATCATGTAGGAAATTCCATCTATCATATCAAAATACCATTAAAATCCAACAAATCCACAAAGCCCTAATCCATCTTGTGGCTAGCCTCACTAGAGGTCTAGCCAACAATAAACATTATGAAAACATCCATAAAATGCTTACATGCATCCATTGTTTCAATCACAAGTCAAAAATACTACAAATGAAAAGTAAAATATCTTCCCTTCTTGAGGTAGGTTGGATATCTTCCTTCACTTGTAAGATCAAACTCTCAATCCTCTATCCTCAATAGCTTGGTGATGAAAGAGTGAAGAAAATGGAGTTGATGGATGGTGAGATGGTGGATGGATGATGATGAAGGTGTAAATTGTATAGAATAGTGTGTGTAGTGTGTTCTTGGAAACTCCCCTTGCCAAAATCTGCCTCCAAAAGTTGATGTTGGGGGTATTTATACCCCCAACCCACCTGGAAATCGCATGAAGGTGAAAAACGACTTTTGGCCAAAAGTGCAAGAAAACACGGGCGTGTTTTCCTGCATCTGCCCGTGTTTTCTTGCAATTTTTCAGCATTCTGTAAGTTTTAGCACCTGCAGAAAAACACGGGCAATGCATAAAAACACGGGCGTGTTTTTATGCATTTTGATTAATTCTTTATTTTCTTCAACTTTCTCCTTTCTTCATGCTTTTTCTCACCATTTATCTTCAAAATCACCTATTCAAAGACATGAAAATCATCATCATCAATATCCCAAAAATACTATATACAAAAGATGCAAAAATTACGGAATAAGGTAACAAAAGACACATAAAAACAACACAAAATCTAGGTGAATTAGACGACAATCAACCCCCCAAACTTAAAGTGTTGCTCGTCCCCGAGCAACGAAAATACCAGAACAAAGGAGTAACATTCACCTAGACTCACAAAACAAAACAACATGAGCTCCAACATATCCACAAGCAATTAGAGATCGCAAATCATGTTAGGAAACCTTACTAAACTAGAAATTAACACATGTGGAACTTAAAATGCTCAAGACGAAGAGGAAGCCACACAATTATATCCCTCAACCATAAGCCTCACGGATGTGTATAACACTCACTCTTGTGATATAAAGGGGTGATACCTCATTCAATTGATCATAGTCAAATCATCATAGGTTTGCAAGTGAACTCATGCTTGTTTGCCATTTTTAATGTCACACAAAGATCAAAAAGGACTTGAAATCAGGATGTAATGATGGCTCTTTGGTAGGATAGGTAAATATAGATAAAAGTGACTTTAATGCGTATCATGATCATAGAGAAGGCCTTCATGTGTTTTCTTCTTTCAATCTCCATCTTCTCTTTATTGCACTTTTTATCTTATCCATGTGTACCTCAAAACTTAAGATCTCTTGCTGAATTCTTATGAGAGCTTGATCATCAACGATGCATTTTTCTTAGAATCTCGCTTTTCTTTTGTTTTCAACTTTACATCCTATTTCTTTTTCTTTCCCATTCATTCTCACTTACTAGCGCTTACTTTTGTTTTGCTTTCCTTCCTGTTTATTTCTTATACTCAACCTTTTGTTAACCTTCTTCTATAATCTCCACGCATCATAGGTTTTATGTATAAGCTCAAGTAGGATTATTAGGCTTGTAATGTGCTCATCAATAAAATAGGCTTTAAGGCTCAAATTTTGGCTAACAAGGGATAAATATTCAAGGTAGGAAATTCATTTGGCTAGTGACTTGTTAAATCAAACATGGCCTAGAATCATTTCTCAGCGCTTCATCAAAAGGCGTACTTGCAGAGTTCACGAGCAAATTCTAATTCATCTTCTAATGATCAATCCTCTCATCAATGGAATCAAAACCGTATGAAATACACGGTTTGAGGCTCAAATCTCACTAGGTTTTTGCTTATGGCCTTAGAATATTATCGAGTTTTATCCATCTTTATCTTGCGCAATTTAAAAACCTATATCTCAATTTCCTAGAGTAAAATGTCCTAACAAAATTTTTAATCACCATTGCAAACAAATATATCAAAGCTCAAGGGAAAACGACATAAAATAATATAAAAGAGCCAAATAAAATCTACCCTCCCCGACGATCAAACACATACAAACAACAACAACACATCAACAAAAAGCAAATACAAAGATTAAACATTCATAGCAAAGTTCAAATATCCCAAATCATCAAACATAAGCATCAAGTCTAACAACTATGAATGGAACAATCCAACAATAAAACCAAACAATCAAACAAGAGAGTACTAAGTCAAATGCAACATCACAATCAAAGTTCATTAAAAGATAGAATAAAAATAGAGAAGATTAGAAAACTCCAATCATGGAGAAGGTGAGTTGCTTGGATCTTCCGAGGGATATGGGGGGTAGTGTGGCGGAAACTGTGGTTCTTGAGGCGGTTGGAATGGAGCCCATGGTTGGAAAACTTGAGGGTCAGAAGGATTGTGTAGATTGTAAAAGTATGTCATCATCCTCTCAACATTCTCCTGACTCCTCCCAATATTGTTGACCGTGTGCTCCACCCTGTCTCCGCGCTCTCTAGAGTATCTAGCTTCTCTCACAAGCCATTGTTGATCTCGTTGTATTTCAGCCACTGTTCCTCTCAATTCACCCCACTCTTCTCTAGTAATTCCTCCTCCTCCTGCTCCAGTGCTAGGTCCTGCTCCTTCATCACCTTCCTCAAACTCAGGCTCCCGAGTCATCTCATCTCTAGGAACTTCCCTGTGCATCAACTCAACCTGATGACTAGCCTTGAACTCATTCACTTTAGCTGTATGGCTTTTGCTAAGTAGAGTGATGTTCTTCTTTTGCCTAGTTGGATATATCTTTGTCAGTTCTACATTTGGTACAGGAAAGATCTCTTTTTGACGGAGTACAAACACCCAATCATTACCAATTTCTTCCAAAATTCTCATTTTCTTCATTTCTTCTAGCCCAAGATTGGGCCCATCCAAGGGTATCAATCCAGAAAGGTCTTTTCCTATCCTTCGAGCAAGCAATGTAATCAAACCTCCCTCCGCAATCACTTGAGGGTGCTTTCTCTTAGCATTCCTAAAAACATTCGGGATCCAGTATCCCGCAGCATTGAACACTTTACCCTCGAGGAAGCATTTGATGACATACAACTCGCGTGCCCCAATGGTTGCCTCTGCTTTAGCGAAAATGGTATTTGACAATATCTTTTCGAGATAGCGGAGGGCTGGATTTCTCATACTAGCAGCTTTGGATGATGATGAATTGTACTTCAGTTGCTTACCTTTCTCCTCTCTAAGAGTCAACATTCCCCAAAAATCTTGTCTTTTCCAATTCCCTTTATCCTGAAAATCTTTGACATTTTGAAGGAATGGGCATCCCAAGAAGTCATTCACAACGTGAGTCTCCATCTTTAGTTTCTCGTTCATCATTTGAAAAGTGATCTCTTGTGGAAAAGACGTCCTTGGGAAATTTTTTACTGTGAGTGAACACATGAACTCCAATGTCAGTCCCACATAGGTTTCGGACCTATTCCTTAAGAACTCACTCATTCCAACTCTCTCAAACATCCCCTCAATGTCTCGAGTAATTCCCAACACTTCCATTGCCTCTGGATCAGCATACCTCGTTTTAATGACTTTGGGGGCCAACTTATTCCACTTCAAGCACATATCCCACCATTCCTCTCCAAAATCTACCCCAAAGTTATCCGGATGCAATCTTAAAATCCTTAATTGATGATTAATTTCTCTAAACTTTTCATGTGTTAACACTTCTTCAACATTGTCCAACTGCTCATTTTCATCATGATCCTACATAATCAACAAGAAGTGTTATTGCAAGTAAGAAGTATTGATTAGCCACACTTGAATATTCTACATGTGCTCCTTTAATTATTTTAGAAAACTTTTCAACTCTTCTTTAGGCATACTCAACAATGCACCAATCATGTCTTTTTCTAGATCATTGTAAGCCATCTCATGTTTCTTTAAATCATATGAACACAACTTCTCATGTATTTCATAGCTTACACAACTTATGACAATCATGAACATGTATAATTAAGCACTTTAAACCTCAAAAGTTGAAAAATTTTCTAAGTGGCATTTCAACAAACACTTAGTGGGCAAGAATTTTCAAAGTACAAATTTTCACACATTTCTTGAACAATCATCCCAAAATTTCTCATCATACAGTCTAAGCATGTAGAATATCCATCAAATATATCAATTTCATCATTCAACACTTCTTACTACACAAAATTTCAAAATCCTCTTCTCTTTCAAAAACTCTCCTCATACAAATAGACTCAATCCCTTCCTAATTTCACATTCAAGGTTTATTGACATGCACATTCGTATTCATAATCGAAAATCCAAACATTTCTACACATAAACCCTAGAAATTTAACTTCAAAGAAATTAGGGAGGAGTGGAAAAGTACTTACCATTTTCACTTAATAAGTGAGAAGAGAGCGGAGAGAGAATTCCGGTGGTTTTTCCGGCAGCCGGAGGCGGTGGAACGTGGGGGCAGGGAGACGGGAGTGTGTGATGAGTGAAAAGGGGAAGAATGAGTGGAGAAAGAAGAAAGGGGAAGAAAAAGGGCAGAGAGCCCGCAATTTGCATGAAAACACGGGCGTGTTTTTATGCACTTGCCCGTGTTTTTCTGCAAATTTCCGGTTCGACTTACCTGGACCCGATTTTTTTTTCGGTTCAACTTCATAAAAACACGGGCGTGTTTTTATGCTTCTGTCCGTGTTTTTCTGCCAAATTTCAGCTCTCTGGACAATTTTCTTCTTTTCCATACTTAGCCAAATTTCCTCATTGTTTCTTACCTTACCATACTTTCCAAGCACATATGCATATGATTCAAGCCCAACTCCAATATAAATAATGAAGCATAACTCAATACTCTCATGAAAAAAAAATCAAATAACAAAATCACAAAAAGAACAAACAACAACCACAAATAATCAACAAAAACAACAAGAACACAACAAATTAACAAATAACAAAACACCAAAGCACTCAATGGATTCAATCAACAAACACATACAAGTTACGCTACGACGCATCCCCCCAAACTTAAATCTTGATAGAGGAAAGAATTAAGTTTGTGAAAGTAGTGAAACTTATCCTTGACGCATCCAACGTAGCGCTTCTCGTAATCCATTCTTCATTCCATCCACTAGAGTGTAAACCTACACCACCAAGACACGAACAACACATGAAAACAACAATAAAAGAAAATCCTACTATACTAATAATAAAAATGAGTTTAAGAGTGAAGAGTATCCACATACACTATCTCCTTTTGAGAAGGAGATAGGTAATGTTTAACCCGATGCCCATTAACTACGAACTCATCATTTGGCCCCTTGAGTTTCAATGTATGTCCTCCGATGACCTCCAACACCTCAAATGGGCCCATCCATTTCGACTTAAGCTTTCCCGGAAACAACTTCAATCTTGAATTAAACACTAGCACCTTATCCCCGGGGGCAAATGTCTTTTCTTTAATCTTGGCATCGTGCCACTTTTTCACCTTCTCTTTATAAATGGTTGAGTTTTCGTATGCTCTTTCACGAAATTCTTCCAACTCTACCATTTTTAGCAACCTTTCTTGTCCGGCCTCCCCTTCATTCATGTTGAGCCTCTTGATTGCCCATAACGCCCGATGCTCCAACTCAACGGGGAGGTGACAAGCTTTCCCATACACCAACTGATACGGAGAAACACCAAGAATTGTTTTGAAAGCCGTCCTATATGCCCATAAGGCATCATCAAGCTTTTCAGCCCAATCTTTCCTTCCCCCATTGATCGTCTTTTCCAACACTAACTTGATTTGGCGGTTTGAGACCTCCGCCAAACCATTTGCTTGGGGATGGTAGGGAGTGGCTATTCGGTGTTTAACTCCGTATTTCTTCAACAGTCCTTCCATCAATTTGTTCACGAAGTGTGAACCCCCATCACTTACCAAAGCTCTTGGGACTCCAAATCGACTAAAGATGTTCTTTTTCAAGAATTTTTGCACCACAAAAGCATCATTAGTCTTGGTGGGGATCGCCTCCACCCACTTGGATACGTAGTCCACCGCCAACAATATGTATAGATACCCTTGAGACGAAGGAAATGGTCCCATAAAATCAATGCCCCACACATCAAAAATCTCCACTTCAATTCCTAATCCCATGGGCATTTCATCTCTTTTACCTATTCCTCCAACCCTTTGGCACTTATCACATTTTTCAACAAATTTCTTGGCATCTCCAAACAAAGTGGGCCAAACAAAACCCGATTGAAGAACTTTTGCTCCCGTCTTGTGATGGCTAAAGTGCCCACCACAAGGAGATGAATGGCAAAGTTCTAGAATCCCCTCAATTTCTTCATTGGCGACGCACCTTCTAATGACTCCATCCGCACAAATTTTAAATAAGAAGGGCTCATCCCACACATACTTCTTCACCTCAACATAAAATCTCTTCATTTTGTACTCATTAAGAAGCGTGGGCTTAATTCCGCATGCAAGATAGTTGACATAGTCGGCGTACCAAGGAGGCGAAC
Organism: Pogostemon cablin; assembly: GCA_023678885.1. NCBI lineage: Eukaryota > Viridiplantae > Streptophyta > Magnoliopsida > Lamiales > Lamiaceae > Pogostemon > Pogostemon cablin. The sequence continues at coordinate 22,071,119 of CM042959.1, forward strand.
TTATCATTAGAGCACACACTTGTTCAACCTCCACCTTAAGGATTTCCTCGTCCGGGAACACCTCACTAATTGGAGTCAAATCTTCATCCCCCTCTTCTCTTTCTAGCCTAGATAAGTGATCGGCTATCACATTTTCAACCCCTTTCTTGTCTTTGATCTCCACATCGAACTCTTGTAGAAGCAATACCCATCGAATCAATCTTGGCTTCGCGTCCTTTTTGTTCATTAGATACTTGATGGCCGCATGATCCGTGAATACTATAGTTCGTGTGCCAACTAAATAGGGGCGAAACTTCTCAAAGGCGTAGACAACCGCTAAAAACTCCTTTTCGGTGGTTGTATAGTTGACTTGACACGAATTCAATGTTTTTGAGGCATAATAGATAGCCCTAAACTTCTTCTCCTTTGTTTGCCCAAGTGCAACTCCGATGGCTTGATCACTCGCATCGCAATGCAACTCAAAGTGCATACTCCAATCCGGAGCTACAAGAATGGGGGATGAGATTAAAGCTTCCTTTAGTACCTGAAAAGAAGAAAGACACTCTTCATCAAACTTAAATGTACTTTCCTTTTCAAGAAGCTTACAAAGAGGTTTGGCAATTTTTGAAAAATCTTTAATAAAGCGGCGATAGAAGCCCGCATGGCCTAAGAACGATCGAACTCCTTTCTCACTGGTAGGAGGAGGAAGACGTTCTATGGCTATGACCTTTGCTCTATCTACCCTCAAACCATGCCCTGATATGTGGTGCCCAAGCACAATTCCGTCAGTGACCATAAAATGGCACTTTTCCCAGTTGAGTACAAGGTTTGTTTCCTCACAACGCTGCAACACAATAGACAAGTTAGTTAAGCACAAGTCATATGACGATCCATAAACGGAGAAATCATCCATAAAAACCTCCATGATGTTCTCAATTAATCCACCGAAAATGGCCATCATACAACGTTGAAACGTGGCTGGAGCATTGCACAAACCAAATGGCATCATCCTAAATGCAAATGTGCCATAGGGGCAAGTGAATGTTGTTTTCTCTTGATCCTCCGGGGCTATTAGAATTTGATTGTACCCAGAATAACCATCGAGGAAACAATAGTACTTGTGTCCCGCCAATCTATCGAGCATTTGATCAATGAATGGTAGTGGAAAATGGTCTTTTCGGGTATTGTCATTGAGCTTTCTATAATCAACACAAACTCTCCAACCGGTGATAGTCCTCGTGGCAATTGTCTCATTAGTATCGGACCTCACGATGGTCATACCACCCTTCTTTGCTACCACATGCAAAGGGCTCACGTATGGACTATCACTAATTGGAAAGATGATACCCGCATCAAGCCATTTCAACACTTCCGTTCTTACAACTTCTTGCATTATAGGATTAAGACGACGTTGGTTTTGCACACAAGACTTATCCTCTTCAATTAAATGAATTTTATGCATGCATAGAGAGGGGCTTATACCTTTCAAGTCTTTAATGGACCACCCTATGGAAGATTTGTGCTCTCTCAAGACTCTCAACAATTTCTCCACTTTCAAATCATTCAAAGATGAGGATACGATTACCGGATACGTTTCATTCTCTCCCAAGTATGCATACTTTAAGTGATCCGGTAAAGGCTTTAGCTCCACCTTTTTCTCAACTTTTTCCTCTTCTTTGGGCCCATCATCAAGCCTCTTTTCAAGTGCTTCTCTTGCTTCTTCCGATGTAAGTTCACTACATGAATTTAAATAATGAAAATTATCAATTATCTCATCATCATCAAAGCAACAAGAAAAGTTAGAAAAATCAAGAGAGTAAGAATTGCTCATTATTGATTCCAAAGGATCCTTGGAATGGAAGCAATGTAGATGTTCTTCAACAATATCATTCAACACATCAATTCGCCTACATTCTCCTTCCCCACTAGGATACCTCATAGCTTCCTTCAACGAAAAGATCACTTTTTCTTCATTAACTCTAAGGGTTAACTCCCCTTTCTCCACATCAATCAAAGCCTTCCCCGTGGCTAAAAATGGACGTCCAAAGATTAATGGAACATTTGAATCTTCGTCCATATCTAACACCACAAAGTCAACGGGAAATACAAATTTGCCAACCTTCACCAATACATCCTCCACAATCCCTTTCGGATATGACATAGATCTATCGGCCAATTGAAGGGTGACCGATGTAGGTTTCACTTCTCCAATACCCAACTTCTTGAAGATTGATAGAGGCATCAAGTTGATGCTTGCCCCCAAATCACATAGAGCCTTATAGCTTTCATGTTTGCCCATCTCACACGGGATGGTAAAACTTCCCGGATCTTTCAACTTGGGAGGAAGCTTCTTTTGCAAGATGGCGCTACACTCCTCCGTGAGGTTCACCGTTTCATGATCACCCAAGCTCCTCTTCTTTGCTAAGATATCCTTCAAGAATTTTGCATAGTTGGGCATTTGTAGAAGTGCATCCGCGAAGGGGATGTTGATGTGTATCTTTTTCAACATATCCACAAATTTAGCAAATTTCTCATCCAATCCTTTCTTCAAACATCTTTGTGGAAATGGGATGGCTACGGGTAACTTGGGAATTCCCCATTCATCTCTTTCAAACCCTTCTTCTTTCTCTTTTCTCTTTGCTTCCTTGCACTTCTCCCATTTCTTAGGAGATTTTGCTTCTTCCTCTTTGTCGAATGGAGGGATCACTTCATCATTTTTAGCATCATGAGTCTCTTTCTCTTTCCCTTTTTCAACCTCAACTACCATAGGCTCTTGTTCACAATCTACCTCATCATCTTCCTTGGGCATCGGAGGCTCATCATATTTTGTTCCACTTCTAAGCACGATAGCCTTGCATTGCTCCTTAGGATTGGTAATGGTAGTAGACGGAAACTTCCCTTGTTGATGAACATCCCCCTTTTCACTTGCAATTTGACTCAATTGTGTCTCTAGTGCTTTAAACCTTCTATCATTCACTTCATCCTTTTGCCTTCTCTCTTCCCTATCTTGCTTAATAAATTCAAACATTTTGCTCAATTGATCCTCAACTGTAGGCTTTCCTTCATTGTTTTGAGCCTTAGCTCCCGGATTAATCCCCGGTGGAAGTGTAAGAGCATTACTTTGATTTCCATATGACAAGTTATCAAACCTCCGAGGTTGTTGAAAATTTCCCCCAAAATTCCCTTGACCAAATCCTCCTTGCCTAGGTGGGTATCCTCCTCCTTGGTGCCCAAAATTCCCTCCATAGTTTCCTTGAAAGTTCCTTCCTTGCATGTAGGCGACTTCCTCAAGTGACATCTCGGGTTGGCACCAATTCTCTTGACCTCCCATACTAGATGAAGATCCTTGTTGAGGCATTTGGATAGGCAATTTACTCATTGAGCTTTGAGTAGGTTGATTCATCACAGGCAAAGAACTTGGAGATAATTGCATATTGACATTCATTCTCTTAAGTATCTCCGTGATTGCTTTCTCCGTCACATCTTCCTTTGGTGCTTCCACTTGTTTTACTTGTTGCATACAAATCTCCTCCATCTTAGCTATCCTTTCCATCTCATAACTTCCCGCTACACGATTCATAGGCCACTGTCCCGAATTTAAAGCAATCTCCTCACATATAGCCATGGCTCGTTCCGGTGTTTGCCCCAAGATAGAACCCCCTGCGGATGCATCAAGTAGAATTCTCAAATTACCATCTAATCCCGCATAGAAAAATCCAATTTGTTGATCGAGAGGAAACCCATGTCGAGGACATTGTCTCAACATATCTCGGAATCGATCCCATGCCTCACTAAATGTCTCCATTGGCATTTGCTTGAATTGTATGATCAAGCTTTTCAAGTGTAGCATCTTAGATGGTGGGAAGTATTTGTTCAAGAACCTTTGGGCCAGATCATTCCATGTATTACACGCTCCTCTAGGGATTGTGTTATACCAAGCTCGTGCACGATCACGGAGAGAGAAAGAGAAAAGCCTCATCTTCACAATATCATCACTCACTCCGTTGATCTTAATGGTGTTGGCTACCTCCACAAATTGAGACAAGTGAGCATTTGGGTCTTCCGTTGCACCGCCCCCAAATTGATTTGCTTGGACCATATTAATCAACCCCGTTTTGATCTCAAAGTTGTTGACATTCAATGGTGGCCCCATAGCATAATTTCCCACTTGTGGTTGGAAATGATCTCTAATATTCATGCCTCCATGATGTCCTTGAACTTGAGGTTGTTGCACCATCGGAGGAACTTGTGGAATATTTCTAGCCTCTTGTTGTGCTAGCAATTGTTGGATAATGGCTTGCAACTGTTGATTGTGTAAGTGCACCTGGTGGAAATTTGCTTGTTGCATAAGCTCCGGATTCACTTGAACACCTTGAGCATTTTCCGCACCATGATGGATATTTTGCCCATTTCCTTCTTCATCAACACCATTGCCATTAGCTCCTTGATCCATTTCGTCCTCCTTTGAATATAACAACTCTCTCCTTCTTCTTCGTAAGGTGGCCTCTAACTCCAAATCCAAAGGCTCGATAGAATGAGACCTAGAACGAGTGTGCATACACCTACAAGATTTACCAAGTTAGATAACTCAACAACCAAATAAAAAAAAAAAAAAAAAAAAAAAAAACAAATAAGAAGAAAGCAAGTAAAAGTACTCCTAGCAAAGCTAATTAAACGCGAACTCGTTACTCTCAAGATTTAACTCTCCCCGGCAACGGCGCCATGAACTTTAAGCCAATTTCGGTATAATTGCGCAAGGTAAGCGTACCTTATCGTGTAGTTATTGACCCAGTTTAATTATCGATCAAAGGGAGAGTTCAATCCGAGGTGTATCCGGATTCATTTTTAACCATGCTTTATAGGAGTGATCGGGTTTGTGAGTTGTAGAACGAAAATACAAATTATCTAATCAAGTAGCAAGTAAACTAACTAACAACTAAATGAGATTGATGCAAGAGACAAATAACCAAGAATGAGAATGAAGTGAAAGGTGAATATTCTAAAGAGGAGCAAGACTAACCACATTCAAGATTAAGGGTATTATATAGACTTGTTAGATTGAAATGGCAAATATCAATGACAATTGGACTAGAAGCAATCACAAAGGTTCTCCTAATCCCTATGGCCAAGGTAATTAGGATCTAAACTCATTACAAGTTTTTTAAGCACAAAAGATTGTCCCTTACTCTCAATTCCCTCAAGGGTACTATGATTATAAGATTGGTTCTTCTCACTCAATTAATAACCTTCTTAGATCCATTAACTAAATGTCCTCACATGAATGTTCTAAGTATATAAAGATGCTACCACATACTTCATATACTAACATACACTATCCATACTATAACATGATTCAATCAAAACCCTAGTTACAATATCGGAATGGCCATCCTAACATCATAAATAGTGATTTCAATCACACACATCATAATGCAAATAAAGTGAATCATAAATCATGTAGGAAATTCCATCTATCATATCAAAATACCATTAAAATCCAACAAATCCACAAAGCCCTAATCCATCTTGTGGCTAGCCTCACTAGAGGTCTAGCCAACAATAAACATTATGAAAACATCCATAAAATGCTTACATGCATCCATTGTTTCAATCACAAGTCAAAAATACTACAAATGAAAAGTAAAATATCTTCCCTTCTTGAGGTAGGTTGGATATCTTCCTTCACTTGTAAGATCAAACTCTCAATCCTCTATCCTCAATAGCTTGGTGATGAAAGAGTGAAGAAAATGGAGTTGATGGATGGTGAGATGGTGGATGGATGATGATGAAGGTGTAAATTGTATAGAATAGTGTGTGTAGTGTGTTCTTGGAAACTCCCCTTGCCAAAATCTGCCTCCAAAAGTTGATGTTGGGGGTATTTATACCCCCAACCCACCTGGAAATCGCATGAAGGTGAAAAACGACTTTTGGCCAAAAGTGCAAGAAAACACGGGCGTGTTTTCCTGCATCTGCCCGTGTTTTCTTGCAATTTTTCAGCATTCTGTAAGTTTTAGCACCTGCAGAAAAACACGGGCAATGCATAAAAACACGGGCGTGTTTTTATGCATTTTGATTAATTCTTTATTTTCTTCAACTTTCTCCTTTCTTCATGCTTTTTCTCACCATTTATCTTCAAAATCACCTATTCAAAGACATGAAAATCATCATCATCAATATCCCAAAAATACTATATACAAAAGATGCAAAAATTACGGAATAAGGTAACAAAAGACACATAAAAACAACACAAAATCTAGGTGAATTAGACGACAATCATGGACATTTAAGGTGCATTGAAACTATAAGAAGTGAGACAAAATAAAAGAATAGTAAACAATCATGCATCTATCAATAAAATGATCTTTTGATGCAAATACTTGATTACACATGTATAATGATGCTCTGTATGATGAAGTTAATCAATAAAGGTGCTGACAATTCTTTCAACCACATTCTCCTTATTGTCTACATGCTTCAGAGTATTATTCCTTTATCTTAGTGCCATGCTATGCTTCTCATGATATGAATTAGCAGTTTGATTATTTCATCTAACAATTCTAGTATAACTTTTGTTAAGCATTTGAAATGGCAAGCAGAAAGTTATTTATTGCCATTGAAAATGAAAGTCAGTTTGGGTGCTTGATCATGTTGGATGCTTTGAACTTTGTTTTGTTTAACTATCCTGTCAGGTCTGGTGATCGCATCTCATGTTTGTCTCGCATTGTTGTTCGTATATTTGTCCAAGCATGTCACCTTGTGCTAGTGATCAAGGATTCTTCTTGATTTTCTTTGATATATATATGTATATATACACATATTTCAATGATTTTTGATGATATATCTTAATGATATTCTCCTAATATAATGCATTAAAATTTTATGATACATGAGTAGGGTCTATGCTGTCGAGTAGCACAGCCAGCTCAACTTCAGCCTCTATGTAATAGGAATTGAAGTAGGTAGACCAAATTCTTGTAATTTACTTACCCAAAATTAATGTAAATTTAGAGATAACTTTTTGCTCTAGATATTTGAAATTATGTAGAGTTTTTTTGAATTTCAATGTTGTATTGAGTGAAGCATTTATATTAGGTGGTTTTTTGAAGATTTTTTGAAAAATCCGTCGGCAAGTTATTATTTATTCTAATTTGAATTTGAATTTACCGACGGATAATTTTCGTCGATAAACTTACCGACGCATTTTTCCATCAGTAAAAACGTCACTATATTATAACTTCCGACGAATTGACATTGAATGATTACCGACGAAAATCTTTTTTTACTGACGAAAATATCCGTCGGTAATTACCGACGGATTTAAAATTTCGTCGCAAAAAAATTACCGACGCAGGTTTTCGCGACAAATCTATTTCCGTCTGTAATCCGTCGGTAAATTATTTACCGATGAATTTTTCATATGTTAGCGACGGATTTTTTCCGTCGGTAATCTTGCAGTTTCTTGTAGTGCTTCCGTATGACGCCGCACACCATATTATCTACAATATAAAGTAAATGGATTTTTGCAACAATAAATCATTGCAAACATTTTATCACATGATTCTCGTTCCAAATATTGTCAAAACATTTTTCATTCCAAAAGCAAGACTTTTAATATACAATCCAACAAATACAATTCCATCTCTTACCATGAAGTGACACTTCTCCCAATTCAAAACCAGGTTAGTATCAATACATCTCTCCAAAATAGTAGATAGGTTAGTCAAATAGATATCAAAGAAAGAACCAAAAATAGAAAAATCATCCATAAACACCTCCATAATCTTTTCAATCAAGCCATCAAATATCGTCATCATGCAGCGCTGAAATGTAGCAGGCATATTACATAGTCCAAAAGGCATCTTCCTAAAGGCAAAGGTTCCATAAGGGCAAGTAAAAGTGGTCTTTTCTTGGTCTTCGGGTGCAATCATGATTTGATTATACCCCAAGTACCCATCTAAAAAACAATGAAAATCATACCCAGCAAGACGATCAAGCATTTGATCCATGAAAGGAAGAGGAAAGTGGTCTTTGCATGTATTTTCATTCAGTTTTCTGCAATCAGTACACACACGCCATCCCGTAGGAATCGTAGTGGCTAGAGTCTTGCCGTCATCGACTTTCACCATAGTCATGCCCTCTTTTTAGCTACAACATGTAATTGACTCACATGGGGACTATCACTAATTGGATTTATAATTCCTGCATCTAGCCATATTAGGATTTGCTTCCTAATCACTTCTTGAATAGCGGGATTCTCCCTCCGCTGATTCTGAATACTACTCTTAGCCTCATCTAATAATCTTATCTTATGCATGCAATATGATGAATTAATGCCTTTCAAATCATCAAGAGACCAACCAATCGCAGACTTATACTTCTTAAGCACATCTAATAACTCTTCAAATTGATCATCAGTTAGAGAAGAAGATACAATTACCGAATATTTTCATTGTCACCTAGATAGGCATACTTCAAGTGTTCCCGTAGAGGTTTCAACTCCTATTTCTTCTCTTCTTTTCAGTGCTCTCATGATCTAATGGCAAGTACTTTCTAGTTCACTTCACCTCTTCAAACATGGTCCTTTTTTATTCATACATGTCATCACCCAAAGCAAGTAGATTTTCAAGAAATTCAATACATATCTCATTAGAGAGCTCATCCAGCTCTGTGTTGGGAAAACAAAGAGACTCCATTAACCATGTGTCTAAAGGATCCTTTGAAAAGATCAAAGACATATCTTCCTTCACGTTCTCCTCCACCATATCAATGCTGTGACACTGCGTCTCTATCGGCATCTTTATTGTTTTATCAAGGTTAAATAGAACCTCTTCTTTATCCATCTGCAGCCTTAGCTCACCATTTTGAACATTAATCATAGCTCAAGCAGAGGCAAGAAATGGTCTCTCTAAGATAAGGGGCACATTATCCTTGTCACCTTCCATCTCAAGTACAAGAAAATTCACAGGAAAGACCAGTTTCTCTACTTTTACAAGAACATATTCAATAACACCCTTCGAAAAAGTCATAGACCTATTCGTCAATTGTAGAGCAACCGTTGTGGGAGTTAACTCCCCCAAACCATGCCTTTAAAATATTGACAATGGCATTAAATTGATGCTTGCCCCAAGATCGCACAAAGCTAGTCGTGCCAGCCTCTTTCCAATCTCACATAGAATAGTGAAGCTTTCCGGATCCTTTAACTTAGCTGGCAGCTTCCTTTGAATGATCGAGCTATAGTTCTCAGATAAATTAACCAATTCAATTATGTTCAAGCTTCTATTCTTGAACAGTATGTCTTTTAGTTTGCGGGCATAATATGACATCTCTAAGAGTGCTTTAGAGAAAGGAATGCTCAAGCTTATCTTGTTTATGATATCTGAAAACTTCTTAAACTTTTCTTCCAATCCCTTATTGACTAACTTGAAAGAAAATGGAGGAGGTATCTTAGTCTTGGGAATCCCCATTCACCACGTTCAACCTTCTTCGCTTTATCCTTCTTGGCTCTTAATCTCTTTTCTCTTTCCCATTTCTTCTCCACTATAAGCTTAGTATTCTGCTCTTTGGATGGTACTGGAGTAGCATCAACATCAAGTAAAACATTCAGCATGGAAATCAATGCCGAATGAGATGGTTCGACCATGGTTCGACCATGGGTACTGGTCTAACCAAGCGAGTAGTGGTCGAACCGTACTTCAAAAAGTGCATTCTCCACTGGACAGGTTGGTTTGACCATGCTTCAAACAAAACAGAGTGCTCTAGATAGGGTGGTTCGACCATGGTTCGACCAACGGGATTGGTTGAACTATAGCGGTCGTGGTCGAACTGCTCGGCTGGGATCTCCGGAGATTGCCAGGTGCCTGGTTCGACCTCCACATTGCGGTTTGACCTGCTGGCTTGGTCGAATCGAGGTCAAATTGAGCTCCTGGAGCTTCAGAATTTATTTCTGACATCGTCGATCCCTCATACTGCGTTCCAGACCTTAACGTGATGGCATTGCACTGCTTCGGGTTTGTTATACTCTGAGATGGAAACTTCCCTTTCTCTACGGTTTGCATCAATTGATTTATATTCCTGGCCATCTGCCCCATCAACAACGTCAAGTCCTTCATCTACATAGATATATCCTTATGATTTGTATCAATTGTCGTCTCTAGCTTTGCCTCCAAACGGTCCACCCTTGAATCATTCCTCGCTATGTATATGTTCACCGTATCCTTAAAACTAGGTTTTTCTTCTTTGACCTTAGCACCTGGATCAACACCAACAGGAGGTTGTACTACTGTATTAGAATTACTCCATGAAAACTCTAGCCTCCTTGGTTGTTGATAATTACCCGAGGGACCATGATTATTGTAGTTCCCTGATAATTCCAATTTTCTTAATTTTGAAATCTCGTTCCTTGAATACTTTGACCTATGGCATTGTTCGTCTCTTCCAATTCCTCTTAGTTAGCTCCTTCATAACCAACATTCTGCTACATCATTGGTACTCGCTGCGCTAAATCAGTGATTTGCTTTTGCTTAGACTCAAGTAACTTGTTGATACTAGCCAAACTAGAAATGATCTTATCTTCTTTACTTGACTTAACCATAGTATGATCAACCTGCGCTACTTTTCCAAGAACATAAGTGCCTCTAACTCTATAAGTTGGCCAATCTCTTAAATTCATTGAAATATCCTCAAAGAGCTTTTCGGCCTATACTGATGACTTTGTAAGCAGTGCTCCATTAGAAGAAGCATCTAGTAAAACTCAAGAGTCATAGTCCAATCCATTATAAAAGATACTGATGTATTGAGCTTTAGATAACCCATGCTTTGGATACTTTCGAAGCATGTCCTTGAATCAGTCCCAAGCCTCATGAAACTTCTCATTACCATTAATAGCAAATTGATTGATTTCTTGTTTCATCTTAAACACCTTTAAAGGTGGTATGTATCGCTCCAAGAACTTCAATTTCAATTGCTCCCAGATAGTGCATTCAGCAGCATCAAGAGTATCGTACCAATCTCTCACCCGTTCAGTAAGCGAGAACTTAAACAAGAAGATCCCCTAGAGAATGGACTTCTTTCAATCATGTTGATCAGAGCAGGGTGAAGATCAAAATCAGCTCCAGCCCCTCTTACTCCTAACAGCCCCGCATTGCCTCCTCCGTTGTTCTTAAAGACTTCACGGATGGCAAGAATATCCGGATTCTCCACCATATTGACTATTTCTGCTTCCAAGTTATCTCCGGTTGCAGCTGCAATCGTTTGCGAGTTCAACTCGTCAATTTCAACTCCTTAATTAAGAGCTGTAATTGGTTCTACGCTATTATTCTTCTTATTCTTTCCCTTCTTCTTCCTCGACGATGCTCCAATCTCCGGTTTATAAGGTTCTAAATCTCATACCTTTGATCTAGTGAGCATACACCTAAGAAAAACAAGCATTAGAAAATAAAGACAAGAATAATATAGTCTCATTTAAACTAAAATAATAAATTAATAATTAATGCCGTCCCCGGCAACGGCGCCAAGAACTTGATGAGCATATTCTCACCACACAATATTAACCCCTAAGTGTTAAGGATTTTGTTGTAGTTTTAATAAGCGACCAAGTATTTATCGAACCCAAAGGACGTATTATTAACAATTTAATTATAATCTAATTATTAAGACTAGTATGGTAATATAGTTTTGATGATTAAGTAACCAATAAATAAATAATTAAAATAGCAATTAAAATAAACAAGCAGTAGAGATAAAACGAAAGTGAAGAAGTGAGAAGATAGGTAGTTCTTCGGGCCATCCAATTTTACTTAATAATTTTCCTTCCGTGTGTATCAATGTTCGACTCTGCCTTGTGGAGTATGGACCCATCACTAAGCCATTCAAATCTACTTTATAGATACAAGTAAATAAGCATGTGACACGTGTGAATATCCTTGGAGCAAGAGATATAATTCATCCCCTTTTTAGGTACTATTAGTATCAATTATTTCCCATGCACTTAGTACTCTAACCCGATATGATCTCCCTTTATAGGTACTATGAAGTTATTCTCTTTGTCCTACTTATTAACCCGAATCATATTCAATTAATAAGCTTTTATATAAGATAGTTCTAATGAGACTTCAGAGTCCCCTCACTTAAAATCATAACATATAATCCTGCTCAGCAGTGAACGCACTCAATCAATAATCAAGATATGTATTCTGACTCTACATAACAATTAATGATGCACAAAATAACTCTGAGTATGAATTAAAAACGCATAGTCTTATATAAAATAAATCACAACTAGTGTTGTACGGAGTATACACATGAAAGTTCAATTAACTTATAAAACCTTCATAAACCCTAGAACTATCAAAGTGGTTCTATCCCATGATTGATCGTAGAACAATCATGATGGTTGGATAGATCTTACCCATAGTCTTGAAAATTATAAGATAAATTAAGATGCAAAGTAAACCCTAGATGCGGGTGCCGTCGCGTCTCTCTCAGTCTTGAATCTTCACTTGGTTCTCACTTGATTCGACAGATGAATCGCTCTCCACAGCTCCGTGGATGATGGTAGGGTTTTGGATATTGTGTAGAATGAAGGTGGTGAATGGCTCTCTTCTCAGCTGTGTAGGGTCTTCCATTTATAACTTTAGCTCTCCTTATGGACCTAGGATGGGCTTTTTGAGCGAAAACGCGTACTGAAGGTGTAAAAATATGAATCCAAAGATTTCTTGCATATCGGTTCGACCAACACCCTTGGTCGAACCACACATACCCTGGCCAAACTGGCCTGTAATGAACTGGCAGGTAGTTGGTTCGACTCGAATGGCAGGTCGAATCAGATGCTTCGCGGTCGAACCACAACTGCTTCTATTTATGCTTTTGGTTCGACCATAGGTCGACCAGCACCTCTAGTCGAACCACACTGTCGTGTTGGAACCGTGTTGTAGCACGTCTTCAGGTCTTTGGTTCGACTCGAACTGGTGGTCGAACCACTCGTGTTCTCATCGAACCAGGTGATCTATTGCTCCTCTCCCGATTCCGAGCACTTCCATCCTGTTTTCCTTCAATAATTGATGCGCATTTTCTTTGCACGCAAAATTAATCCCCAAATATTAAGGATATCAGTTGTAGCTTAAGAAAGCGACCAAGTTAATTATCAAACCCAAAGGACGGCGTATTATCAATTTAATTATTTACTAAATTAATTAAGATAAAAGGCAATAAAGTTTGAGGTTTATAATCTAATTAATAAACAATTAACTAAAATAACAAATAAAATAAAATAGCACTAGAAGAATACGAAAGTGGATCAAGTCGGAGAATAGGTAGCTCTAGGGTAATCCAGTTTTACTACTTAACTTCCCTCTCAAGTGCAGACGACTCTGCCTTGTGGACTATGGACGCATCACTAAATCATGCAAATCTACTCTATAGACACAAGTAAATATGCGTGTAATGCGTGTGAATGACCTCGGAGCAAGAGACATAACTTCACCCCCCTTTCTAGGTACTATCAGTATCAATTATTTTCCACGTCTGGAATCTAACCCGATATGATCTCTCTTTACAAGTACTATAAAATTACCCTCTTTATCCTGCTTACCAACCCGAATTCAATTCAATTAATAAACATTCATATATGATAGTTCTAATGAAGCTTCGGAGTACCCTGACTTAGAATCATAACATGAAATCCTGTTCAGCGGTGAACGCACTCAATCTACAACCAAGATAAATATTCAGACTCTATATACCAATTGAAGATGCACAAAATGACCGTGAATATGGATTAAGAAAGCACAATTATATATAAAATTAATCCACAAGTAGTGTTGTATGGAGGACACATAAGAGAGCTTAATTAATTCATAAAACCTTCAAAAGCCTAGATCTACCAAAACTGTTCTAGCCCATGATGTTGCGAAGAACAATCATGGTGGTTGGATAGATATTACCCATATGTCTGGGAAATACAAAATAAATTAGAAAATAAATAAAACCCTAGATGCGGGAGTCGTCGCGTCCTTCTCCGTCCTGAATCCTCCTCTTGGTTCTCCTTTTGATTCCACAGACAAATCTTCAAAGTAATGGATGGATTAAGGAAAAGATGTGGATGATGGTTGGGGGCACTACAACATAAGTGCCACTACGTAACACCTCAGAGCAACACTTTTATTTTATTTAATACAAATTGGTAACATTTTCAAAGTTATTATAATTTGTAACACATTTGTAACACTTTTAATATAAGTAACATATATGAGGAATACTTTTCTAATATGTAACACACGCATATAAGACTTTTACATAAGTTACACTTCTTATGTAACACTTTTATATAAGTAACATCATTATATAACACTTTAATAAAAGTAACACTTTTTCACAAATTATAAAATATTTATGTTACACTTTAAACCAATAAAATTTAATTATTATGTTCTATTAAAATACATAATTAAATAATATGGATAAAAGGTATATATATATATATATATATATATATATATATATATATATATATATATATATATATTATGATGTACTGCATATACTTTTTATTTAAAAATATAATATACATTTTTTATATTTTTTATTTATAATAAATTTAACTTTATATAAATAAATAAAGATGTATTACCTCCGTCCCATTTAAATGGGGCATTTCTTTTTTTCACCTAAATTAAGGGATATGATATTTGATGTGTAGATAAGAAGTTAAAATAATATTTTAATATATAGTGTATAGTTTTATTAGTGGTGTACGTTGGTCTCATAAAAATGTATTAATTATTTTGTGTAAATCTCATTTACTAAAAAAGAAAATACACCTCTTGTATTAAGATCAATTAAAATGGCAAAATGCACCTCTTTAAGTAGAACGGATGAGTAATATTTTTACGTTATTCAAATCCTTAAAAACAGTAATAAATTATACAAATCCTTAAAATGTTAAAATCTAATTCGATTTAGTAATTTACTCAAGAAAAAATAATTCAAATAAAATAATAAAAATATATTCTGCGAGTAATATCTTCTTATATATAAAGCGTGAAGCCAGGTAAAATGCCCTGTTCCAGCGCCCACCCATGCATCCACGATCGTTAATCTTTCTACCTCCACATGGCCTTTGCGTAATACGATAAGTATCTTCTTCCCTTTCTTATTCTCCATCCGCCCCCTTTGTTCATCAGCTTTTGGGTTTTTACGTCTCTTTGTCCTCTCCCCCTTCTCTCACTTCCATGGATACACCATGCCAACTTCTCGACGTCACCCCTCGATTCTCACCGTGAGGCCTCCGTACTCCCCCACAGCGGACGACCCCAGCTTCTTCAATTCGACACATATCTCTTGATTCATCGTTTACTTTACTCTTTATTCTACAATCATTCCTCATCTACAGCCTACCACTTCCCCTCCCAATGTGTTTTCGACTTTGACTTTAAGGTGAGTCTTGGTTTTACTTTGTGATTCCTTACATTTCGAGCGAGTTATGTTAATTCGATGCCTTTACAAACTTCTTGTACTTCTATTTGCAAGTTAATGTGGACTTGACACTTTTACACACCTCAGTAAAGGTTGACGGCCTCCGGTACCCCTCTTCCTTAATCAAACCCCTCTTCCTTAATCAAAGCACATCTGTTTGTATATTGTTTTGGGCGTTCAGCTCGACATTCTGTTGCATGTTGTTCTTCTAAAATGTTTCACTTTCATTTTTATCTGCTTTTCTTCGGCCATTTGCTTCATTCTCTATCTAGACAACTCTGTTTATAAGTTCGCAGTCTCTGCCCTTTAGGATTGTGGTTCTTGCTATGGTTAGATGAGTGCGTATTTCATTTCTTTTATCACATCACCTCATATAATTGATGGTATTTTGCATAGCATTCCAATAATTAAAGTTCTGCTTGTCTTCATTGAAGCACTTAATCCTGGTTCTGCAGTTCCTTGTATTGTAATATTATGCACTTATCGATTGACTTTTCTTTGGATGGTGATAAACTGCAAACAAGGTTGTTGGAAGAGCATAAGTTATATCAACTCAAGTAAATCTACTGCATCTGCTAAAATTCGATAAATATTTAAAGAACTAATAAGTCACAGCTTCTGCATGTTTAATCATTGGACATTTTGATAATTCCCAATATTGTTTAACTTCTATCTTTGCCGCCTCCCTCATGTAGCAACCATAACACATCAATTGCCGTTCTTTTACTCAATAAAAGAGCTTATGCTTAAACATGTTTGTAGGTTGTCTAAATTCGCAGTTATTTACCTCTAAAAATTTTCCGAAGTGTTATGAACTAAATTAGTAGTTGGTCTGTGGCATTTTCTTATGGAATTAATAATTTAGGGGGATTCATACCATTAGGAAAAAGTACATATCTTGGATACATAATTTCTTCAAAACGTTGCAGTACTTAATTTTCTTGGGTTTTGGTAGAGTGAAGAAGAGAGGAGTAACTGCCTTACTTTTAAGTACTACAAAATACTATTAAATTGATTTAATTGTTCATTTACGGTGACCTATATTTCTGTAAATCTTCGTTGTTGGTGAGTGAGTAGAGATTTGTATTTTGTTCACATTCTATGTTAAATTATGAGTAGTGGCTAAGTTGATTACATAGGGTGACTTCGGAACATAACACACATTTAAACTAAATGAGGAAATTAAAATCAACGTAATCTTATTGGTAAGAGTTGGTGGGTGAAATGTAGTGACACGTTTAATGAAAATGTACTACCTTCTACCCATCTTTAGCCTATCCCATTCCAACTGGTTGTAGAGTGGGATTTGGGTGGCTTCCCTGCATGGTTGCTTGCTAAAGAGCCTGCTATCAGACTAAGATCATCTGACCGCACCTTTCTTGATTTAGTAATTCCAATAAGTGTGGAAATATTTCAAGATTTCATTTCTGTTCTGTTTGCCTCTTTTGTTTTCATGTACCTTGTTCTCTCAATTGTAGATTTATTGGCTTCTCTACTTTTGGAATAGACTAACCATTTATAGTTTTAAAAACTAAAGATTGTTGAACCTGTATCTTTTGCCAACTTATGTATGGAATTGCTTTGGAGTTACTGGTGTAGATATTGTAGTAAAATTCAGTACCACCTTCTACTTAAAATGCCAATTGTTGAGCTACTTAATGGACTTGAAACATTAAGTTTCCCCTCTCCTCTTATTCTGGATCGTGTATTTAAAAGAAATTTGTGATATCCCTCAATTTCACGATTTTTTCCGCCTTAAAAGGTATTTTTATTTTTCAATGGTTGCGTTACAATTAACTACTTGGTTGTTTCTCTACATCAACTTTACCAATTTCATAACAAATGAAAGAAATGAAAAGTGAAAAATGAAATAAAACAAAGAAGAACGAGTCCATATGCTCAGGATATAGCCTAACTGATCAAGAATGAATTATGCTATGGACTTAAACCCATAATGGAAACTTTGTACTGATTGAGCTCGCAGGAAGTAAATTAGATGTACTTGCTTTACTTATTTTTTAATTGATATTTGGTTAAATTTTTGAAGGAAAACTTCTATGTTATATTGTAGGATGATGGCAATGATTTTGAATATGAAAGAGATCCTTTTTCCCTGCAATTAGCCGTGGGGGCTTCAGCCGAGGCTGCAGCATGTGTTAAGGTATGTCAATTAAATAGAGTGTCAAAACTGTCCTTGAAGTAAATGGCCATGGCATCATTTTTATCCTCATCCCTGTGTTCCAAATTCTTTTAATGGAACCATCTTACTATTTGAAACGTCTAGATTAATGACTATATAATTAAATATTTACTGGGATACAGAAATCCTTGTAATTTTTACTATATAAGTAGTCCAATTGCATGAATTGTTGTCCAATTGCATGAATTGTTGTAAGAAGAAGGAACACTATTGCTCATTACTGTTCGATAACATTTCTGATAGTAGTAAAATATTTTACTTTCCAAGTGCTGCCAATATTCCCTTCATGTTCATTTTACGTCTGTTGTGTAAGAAGAAGGAACACTAGGCGCATATTGGTTGTTCTTGTTGTTTACGCTTCATGAAAGACTGAATGGTTTACTTCCTTTAAATAGTTGACGGCGCATATCCTATCTACTTTATCAGCGAAGTAGCTATGCCTGTTGTAGTGGGAAAATCCCCTGCTGTTACCTCTGAACTATCTGTACTCTTACGAAGCTGAAAATGGAATACTTTAAGCATAATCGAAGTGGATCTACCTTCTGTATCAGCATAAAAAAGCTGTTGATATATCAGGATTCTATTTACCTCAAACTACCTGTAGAAGTAGAAATGAGACTGGTGTCCAACAAGAAATGTATTTTAGAAAGAAATATCGTTGCTTATTAATTTTTTATTTTTATACAAAGTTTTATGTATGTGTCACTATGCACTTGAATACAAATATGGATACATTTCATCTCAATTTAGAGTTACAAGGTCAAAGTCTTGCTGTTAAATGTATGCTCATTTTTCCATTTCGCAAAATTTTTAATATTCTTTCCACTACTTCTCACATTACCAGTCATTTCACTGGTATAAGATAGGAATATATTTATCCTTTGTACAAATTTATATCTAAAATTTACTGATTAGTGATTCAATGTTTGCATATTAATGTTTATGTTTAATTAAATTAATAAAGTTACATCTTGAGGAAGCTTAAGAAGGTGAAGAAAAGCAATAGTCAAGTTCTTGCTACTAATAAGGTATATAGTTTTGATGATTTATGAGGATAGCCCGAGTAACACCTCATATGAGGTGCCTTGCTTACTAGTTTTTATTAAAAGGTCACTTTTCTAAGTCATGAAAAAATATAGTGGGCTCTATACAAATCATTTTATGATTGAAAAGTAGAAATCATAGATCCTCAACATATTTTTCATTAAAAATTCATACTTTAAATGAAACAAGCTACTAGCATGTTTTAAAATAAAAACTTGCAAAAGTTCAACTCAAAAGCTAACTAATGAAGTTTATTCACATCTCATACCAATCTGTACACAATAAGATAAGTATAAACAAAATAAAATTCAGATCTTGCATAGATGAGGAACAGTAGATAAATATAACAATATTAGTCCTGTCATCCTCAGGTTTACATAAAAGGGCAAGCAAAGTACATCTCCGCAGAAAAACATTGTGGCGTATCAAGGTGAGCTGACAGAATCCCAAGCCTCGTATGTACCATGAACTATACAGGAACACTCACCTAAAACATTCATAAGCCAAAGGATGCAAATTGGCATATAGGACAAGCAAACAGATGTATAATGCATACCATCTGAAACAACACTTCTTTCTTCTTCTCAAATGAAACCTGCATTGCTAGAATTAATAGACTCAAATAGTAGGAAACTACAAAAATAATACAGAGTTGAATCTAATATACAGAACAATCCCATATTCTCAATAGTGCACACCAATACGTCCCTCACATAAACTGCTAATGTATAAATGATTATATCGAAGAACGTCACTGACCTCTCCATAGTTCTCAGAGACCAAACCTCTTATAATATCCCATAACTTCACAATTCCAGCATTGTCCTTAGAATGTAAGATTTGTGCTATCAGTTTTTGTGTCATTTTGGCCATAAGTGACCATATTGGCAATTTGACATAAGATACAAACTCTTACAGTCCATTCATTCTTTTTGCAATCCTCTCTTTCTATAACTGCACACATTTCATTTTGAAAACGACAAATTTTGGTTATGTAATCAGTAATAAAAGAATCAAATATGAAAAAGAAGTTAGACTAAAATTAGTGTTAAAATAATGAAATTAGGAAACTAGTTACTTCATAGTACGTCACCATTTACATACTCTCTCCATCAAGAATCATTGCAAGTAAATTATTGGAATTCATAACATAATGGGATTTGTGACGATGGCTAACAAGTATGATAAGAACCTGAGGATGAAGGAAGTGTTGAGGATGATTTAATTTAACTATAGGATAAGATGAACAGAGCCTTAACGGATGCTTCATCTGAATGCATCTGTTTCAAATTTGATTCACAATAGATCTCGTATATATGGAAATTAAGGTGTTCTTAACATCGAAGAAAATGAATCTCACCAATTTTTGTTGGATGTTTTTCAACCTTTCATGTTGTTGATGTAGGTCTGATGCTCTCTTTTCCACAGAATTAGAAACCGATGACTCATGATTTTCCATTAGTTTGTCAAAACTAACAACCACAGGTAACTTTTTATGTATTGCAAACATGGGAACTTTATCTTCAAGGTTATTTGTCATTTCCTCGGTAACATTAGCATTATCCTCATAAGACTTACCATCCCCCAATGTTTCTGAGGATAGTATCTCTGTTGTATATTCCTAAAATCAGAAGAGGCATCTGAGAAACTCATAAATCAGGTAAAGCATCACCTTCGTCAAAGAAAAATCATAAAACGATAATTAAGCACTCATTGTAAATTATTTCTTATCAGAACAAGAAGACTTAATCGCACTCAGAATTCATGTTAACAAAACTTAAAAGCTTCATATAATAATGGCTTTACTTTCTCAGTAGAAGTGGTCTCTACAATGCGCATTTATTCACAGTACTAATCATGAAGGACACATAATCAATACTAATGTACTATGCAACTTATTACCTTTTCTAGAATAACTCTTCCAAGAACAACTTAAGGCTACTAAGACCTATTATGCTCCTTTCCTGTTTTGAAACTGTTCTACCCAAGTTTTCTTCCAACACTGCTCGATCCTTTATCTCTCTGAGATATAGCCTGACAAAAGACATGTATGAATACATTGTGATAAGAGGAAACTTGAATGAAATAAAACAATTGTGGGCTAGTAGTCCCATTCTGGATGATTTGCTACCACCTGTAAAGTATTGCAAAGTCACTTTGTCAATATCTATGATCCACAAAAATAGCCCAGAGGGGATGGTTTTTAACCAAAGTCACTTTCTGACAGTACTACTTGCCGAACAGCTAATTTGACGATAGATTTTATTAAACCAATGTCACTCACAAGTCACAAATTACATTATACTTGTTAGTTATGTACAGTAACTTTCACGGGTTGTGCAGTGCATGTGATCACTTTATTTAACTGAATAAATGAGTGGCTCTTACATGATGCTATTGAAACTAAATTTACAAATAAATAGTAAAATAAACAGCATGACCTAAAAACATCCCGATTATCTTTAGACTATGTGAAATTCATCAACAAATCAAAACTAAAATCAGCACCATGTCATCAATTGTAGGGAATAAGAGATAAAAATCATGACTTAGTTACCAGCTACATCACTTGCATTATGAATGGAAGACATATTACATGGCAGTATCATAGTGGTGTCAAAAGCAATGGATTTCAATTGAAAAACCAGCTGACGACTATAATGAAACTAAAAAATGAGAAGATTCATCTGCTTAAAGTCATCGTTAGTTCTGTAAACTGGCTCATGCTCAGATCTATCTCTTTCAGAAGGAACAGGTGTAAAGAAAGGTGAGTCACCTAACATGATACCATCAAGTGTGCTTGCAGGTGGTGAAAGAAAAACTTCCACATCTAAAGCTTGTGCAAACTGAGGAATTTCTGTATCAAGCTTTGTTGAGACAACTACAGCCTTGAAAGTTCAGGATCGATCTACAATCTACATGCACAAGATGGGATTCATCCTTCAATAAAATTGCCAAAGCTATTAATGTGTTCAATAAAGAGATGCAGTTGAAATAGTGAAGGTTTTTAGTATGATCTCGTTTTACAAGGATAATCTTTGCCAACGTATGTGTAAGGATAATCTTTACCAGTTACAAGATAAAGCACAAATATTTGTTCTGCTCTTCCTACAGAAAAGGAGTATTATTGGCCAACAATACACAAATAGGCATGAACATATCACTATATAAAATCTAGAAAATTAAATTTACCTAGATATTAGCATCATGGGGGCGCGCACACATGCACACATGCCAATTGCAAAGAGTATCAGTGAATAAGTGCAATTCTACCTACCAAATGGCGATATTTCTGTAATGCAGACAAATTTGCAATTTTACATCACGACACCAAATAAAATGTATCCCCCCAATCTCTCGTCCTATATTTCACAACAGAAATAAATTAATTCAAAATGAGAGGAGTGATTTTCTAACTGAGTTCAAATCCAAGGATACAGATCATCTCCCATACTGGAAAGAAATTTACTCTCACAGTTCATGTGAACAGTGAGAGGAACCCTTCATACTGGAGAGAATCCATTTCAAGAACACAACAACCGAATACCCTACTATGAATTTCAAATTCTCCTTAAATCCTTCAAAATCCAAAACAACCTTAAACGCTTAGTAGAAATGACCTTGTTATTAGAAAGTAGAACAATAAAATTGCTGCCTGAAATCAGACTGAACAGCTTCCTTCATCTCCTGAAATCCTGAAATAGTTGGAACATTAGAAAGTAGAACAATAAAATTGGGCTTAAACAATGTAACATAATATAAAAAGCACCTGCAGCTTCTGCTTTGAACATAGTTGGGACATTTCATCTTTCAATCTGGTTACCTGTTCGGAAGAGAGAGCTGATTGCTCCGCTTAAACATTTTCCCGTCGCCTGCTGATAATTGGGTTTGACACTATATATTAAGGATTCATTTGGGATTTAATGGCAGCCACCAATTGATCGTAGGCTTCGGTCCAGGCGGCCTTCCTGTTTCCAGCAGTGCATATTTTGTTACCTAATTCACAAATTATTCACACCATACTTCAATTTACAGAAAAGAAAACCATTTAATTCCAATAAATAGGTTTTAATACCTCAAAATGTTCATCGACCACACCATACTTAAATGTGTAGCACCAAGATCCTTGAGAGTTGAATCCTTCATCAAGATCCTGTAACTAGCCATAACTTGATTAGCAGCTTGTGAACTTGATTAGCAGCTTGTGATTGACTGGGGCTGCCTTTTCCGTCGCATTGTGGATTGAGATTTCATTTCCCAAAATTATTTCTTATTATTCCCGCTTTTATTTTACTACTTCCCACTAATAAAAGGAGGTTGATGGAATTTTAATTGAAAATAAAATGAGGTTCCGTTTGCTTAAATATAGGTGATAATACAAATTATAGTATTTTTAAAATTTTGGGCAACACCTGCATTAGTGTGAGATTTTCACAGTTATTACTTTTTATTAAATATTATTATATTATTTATTAAAAATATTAATATTACATTTTATTTATATTACAAATTATTCACAAAATAATTAATTATATTATTGCAATTTTATTAATTTAAATAGTATAAATTTTAAATTATTTTATTAAAAGAAAATATTATCACTTTTTATTCGTCTACATAATTTTTTTTTTGAAACGATCTCAATTCTCACACAAGTGTTTGCCTTAAAATTTGGATGATGAGCAATTTGGACCGCATCAATAAATTAAGTAGTAAAATAATAATATTTTTTTGAAATATTAGTGCATATTTTAGGTGCAGACAAATTTATTATAAATATATAATCATTAGTTTTTTAGATATATTTATATTTCACTTAAACATTTTAATACAATATATGATTGAATAATTGATAGGATTCACATTTACATTTTAAACTTAACGAATTGTTTACAATTAGTGTGCAAATTATCACTATATCTTTATTCTTTTAAGTTTAGTTATGCAATCGCATTATTAGTATGCCAATGTGGTTATATATATATATAATGATCAAGGTAATCGTATCACCCCATCATGGGTATCATTCACCGACAGCGGCCAAATTCTTTGCAGCCTCACCAATCAACCTCTCACAGTCGGTGAATGATACCCATGATAATGGGGTGATACGATTACCTTGATCATTTGCTATAATTTCAACATGACCATTTTTGTAAACTCCAACACATGAATAAGTTGTACTAAGGTCTATCCCAATTACTGTTCCAATATTTGTAGCCTCCTCTTTGGCTATGGAAAATGTAAATAAACCCTAGTCCACGTTTGACATAGGTATATGGTATCTGAATAGGGTATACTAGTATAACATGAATACCCGATTGCTCTAGAAATGGCAAAGAGGGCCCTTTGCTAAATAGATGCGATATAAAGTAATCTCGTTATCAAGTTTAAATGGCGATTGGTAGATGATATGTGGGTCGGTAGACATTGGAACTATTAACTGACCGCATGACCGATCAACCGGCCGACCCTACTGTGGAATACCTACTCGACTAACTGAGAAATAGCAAACAGGAACCTTCGCAAAATAAGCGATATATATATATATATATGATAATTTGTGAGACAATAATTATGTGAGATGGATCATGCTGTTGTTAAAGTATAATTGTTATAAAAGTAAAATATATTAATTCATAGTTAAAATATATTTTTTTTTCTAAAATACGAAGAATAATGAATTAAAGCATGTTTTTAAAGTGTTATACTCCATCCGTCTCCCAATAAGTATGCATTTACTTTTTCCACGTGAATTAAGAAGTATTATTATTTAATGTATAGTAGATTGTTGTATTAGTGAGGTGTGTGGGACCCATATGTTTAAAAAATGAAATGTATTCCTTTGGCATTTGGTGCGGACGCTAAAAATAGCAAAATATATACATTTTTGGTAGACGGAGGAAGTAGTATGATTCACCACAATTATATTTTAACGGCCAATAAACATACTTTATTTATATAGTAACTATACTTTAATAATGAGTTGATTGGTCTCAGAATCTATCTTAAACATGTCTCACAAGAGAATTATACTATATATTGTGTTGTTTAGTTATAATCTTTTAATAATTAATATAATATTATTAATAAGGTGAATTAGCTCACCCAACCACTAGGTTTGAATGACTCGTTTTCTTTTAGAAATTAATTAAGGAAGTTATAAAGTGGATTGGAGAAATTTTAGAGTATTTAGGCTTAATGAACTAACTTCTAATTACTAACAAGTATCATTTACCAATTAATAATAATAATATTATTAATAACTAATTAATTTGGAGTGGGACAGGTATATGTCACGCCCCAATTTTTTTTTCACCAATAATAAACAATAATAAATGTTCCTTCCATTTTTTATACAATACAATTTTCACAAAACAGCTCATTACACCGGCCCGGCCAACAGGTCGTCATCCATGTATACAACTCTCAGGATCTAACGGGACCCAGCCACCAGTCTCGTGTTGCAATATACCTATAATGCATAAACTAGTGAGATAAAATCTCAGTAAGTAGAAATCATGCATGATAGTGCATAAAAATACATTTATTTTCTAATCTTTCTAGTTGGTCTCTTTTATTTTGAGAACTGTTCACATTGCGAGATCCCCACGACACACTTATGATATGCACCCCAAATGAGCTCAATAAGGATAATTTTTCCGAACCCCGAATATAGTGCCGAGAATGATTTTTCCAAACCCTGGCAGAGATACATATATAGTGGCCGCACATACCATTAGTATCTTATTAAAATTGGGGAAAACAATTTTCATGATTATGCATGGTATGCAACCAAGACAATTAAATATGCATTATAAACTATTTACGATATCAATATCAACATTTAATCACAAATAATTCATGACATAATCATCCCATATTAATCACAAATAAATCATACACAGAATGTTTATGCATCGTAGTTGGACCTCTACTTACCTGGATTCTGACAATAATAATATTATAGATCTAGTGAGGAAATGTAACTACTCTTCTATCTCCCGCTCCGGCACGCACGCACCTCTTTTCCCTCTCTCTCTTTTCTTTATTATTGTCTTGCTCACAGCTGCTTCCTACATTTTGATTACCCAAAATTGGGTAACTCCCTTTCTACGACACACTTATATGGATATAAAAGACATGTGAAAGTCAGCAAACCCCACCCCAACTTACTATTAATGATATGTATATAAATTTATTATAAAATTATTAATGATTAAGTTTCTTTTTGACTAAATGGGCAAGGGAAAGCTATGTGTACCCCCTCTTTTCTCTTCTTTTTCTCATCATTCCTACACCGCACACGTACACACACACTATATATATATATTAATGCACGTAAATAATTATACACATATTGTCATAATTTTTATCACTGATGTCTCAAATAAAATGTAAAGATAAATAAAATACAGAAATAATTACTATATAATTATCACATAATTATAAAATACATAAAATAAAAATTATAAAATAGAAAAAATTCTCGGGTATTACATACTGCCCACCTTATAAAAATTTCGTCATCGAAATTTAGTCTCACTCTACTTCAACATTTTATAGTCATCACATATGAAATAAATGAGATCACAATTATGTTCATACAAAATCACATATTTGACATATCATAGAACTTACAGGTTTGGTGGTGTACCACAGATTCCAAGATTGTATACATGGACAGTCTACAGGACCATGACCGTGCTCTGATACAATTCTGTCACGCCCCAATTTTTTTCTCACCAATAATAAACAACAATAAATATTCCTTCCATTTTTTTATACAATACAATTTTCACAAAACAGCTCATTACACCGGCCTGACCAACAGGTCGTTATCCATGTATACAACTCTCAGGATCTGACAGGATCCGGCCACCAGTCTCGTGTTGCAATATATCTATAATGCATAAACTAGTGAGATAAAATCTCAATAAGTAGAAATCATTCATGATAGTGCATAAAAATACATTTATTTTTCTAATCTTTCTAGTTGGTCTCTTTTATTTTGAAAACTATTCACGTTGCGGGATTCCCACAACACACTTATGATATGCACCCCAAATAAGCTCAATAGAGACGATTTTTCTGAACCCTGAATATAGTGCCGAGAACGATTTTTTCGAACCCTGGCAGAGATGCATATATAGTGGCCGCACATACCATTAGTATCTTATTAAAATTGGAGAAAATAATTTTTATGATTATGCATGGTATGCAACCAGGACAATTAAATATGCATTATAAATCATTTACGATATCAATATCAATATTTAATCACAAATAATTCATGACATAATCATCCCATATTAATCACAAATAAATCACACGCAGAATGTTTATGCATTGTAGTTGGACCTCTACTTACTTGCATTCTGACAATAATAATATTATAGATCTCGTGAAGAAATGTAACTACTCTTCTATCTCCCGCTCCGGCACGCACGCACCTCTTTTCCCTTTCTCTCTTTTCTTTATTATTGTCTTGCTCACGACTGCTTCTTACATTTTGATTAACTAAAATTGGTTAACTTCCTTTCCACGACACACTTATATAGATATAAGAGGCATGTGAAAGTCAGCAAACCCCACCCCAACTTACTATTAATGATATCTATATATTATTTATTATAAAATTATTAATGATTAAGTTTCTTTTTGACTAAATGGGCAAGGGAAAGCTACGTGTACCCCCTCTTTTCTCTTGTTTTTCTCATCATTCCTACACCGCACCGTACACACACCATATATATATATTAATGCACGTAAATATTTATGCACATATTGTCACTATTTTTATCACGGATATCTCAAATAAAATGTAAAGATAAATAAAATACAGAAATAATTACTGTATAATTATCACATAATTATAAAAATACATAAAATACAAATTATAAAATAGAAAAAATTCTCAGGTATTACATACTCCCCACCTTATAAAAATTTCGTCCTCGAAATTTAGTCTCACTCTACATCAAAATTTTATAGTCATCACATATGAAATAAATGAGATCACATATGTTCATACAAAATCACATATTTGACATATTATAGAACTTACAGGTTTGGTGGTGTACCACAGATTCCAAGATTGTATACATGGACAGTCGACAGGACCATGACCGTGCTCTGATACAATTCTGTCATGCCCCAATTTTTTCTCACCAATAATAAACAATAATAAATATTCCTTCTATTTTTTTTATAAAATACAATTTTCACAAAACAGCTCAATACATCGGCCCGGCCAACAGGTCGTCATCCATGTATACAACTCTCAGGATCTGACAGGACCCGGCCACCAATCTCGTGTTGCAATATACCTACAATGCATAAACTAGTAAGATAAAATCTCAGTAAGTAGAAATCACGCATAATAGTGCATAAAAATGCATGTATTTTCTAATATTTCTAGTTGGTCTCTTTTATTTTGAAAACTGTTCACGTTGCGGGATCCCCATGACACACTTATGATATGCACCCCAAATGAGCTCAATAGGGATAATTTTTCTAAACCTCGAATATAGTGTCGAGAACAATTTTTTCGAACCCTGACAGAGATGCATATATAGTGGCCACACACACTATTAATATCTTATTAAAATTATGGAAAACACTTTTAATGATTATGCATGGCATGCAACCAGGACAATTAAATATGCATTATAAACCATTTACGATATCAATATCAATATTTAATCATAAATAATTCATGACATAATTATCACATATTAATCACAAATAAATCACACGCAGCACGTTTATGCATTGTAGTTGTACCTCTACTTACCTGGATTCTGACAATAATAATATTATAAATCTCGTGAATAAATGTAACTACTCTTCTATCTCCCGCTCCGGCACGCACGCACCTCTTTTCCCTCTCTCTCTTTTCTTTATTATTGTCTTGCTCACGGCTGCTTTCTACATTTTGATTACCCAAAATTGGGTAACTCCATTTCCACGACACACTTATATAAATATAAGAGGCATGTGAAAGTCAGCAAACCCACCCCAACTTACTATTAAAGATATGTATATATTATTTATTATAAAATTATTAATGATTAAGTTTCTTTTTGACTAAATGGGCAAGGGAAAGCTACGTATACCCCCTATTTTCTCTTCTTTCTCTTCTTTCTCTCATCATTCCTACACCGCACACGTACACACACCATATATATATATATATATATATATATATATATATATACACGTAAATATTAATGCACATATTGTCACCATTTTTATCACGGATGTCTCAAATAAAATGTAAAGATAAATAAAATACAGAAATAATTACTATATAATTATCACATAATTATAAAAATACATAAAATACAAATTATAAAATAAGAAAAATTCTCGGGTGTTACAGTATATGTGAGACAAATTTTATGACATGTTGATCCATTATTATAAAATACTTATTATATAGATAAAATATGCTTATTAATAATTAAAATATGTTTTTAATAAATCATACTATATAACACACTAAAATCATTTCTTAATTATATAAACAATTTTAAATTATACAAACTATTTCTCTTTTTTTTATTATTATTATTATTATTATTATTTGTATGAATACCATTGCTACTTTAAATTAATTTACTACATTTCATTCAAATTCAAATTAAAAAAAAACCTATTAAACATAAAGATTTAGAAAAGTGAGATGGTTGAAAGAAAAGTTATAAAAATATTACATAAAAGAAGATAAAAATAAATATTTAATTATTAAGATCCCTCCATCTCGGACAAAGGTCCATATTTGCCTTTTGCACGTGAATTAATGAGTATTATTATTTTATGTGGAGTGTGTAATTGTATTAGTAGTGAATGATGAGTCATATGCTGGGTCCTTTTACTAAAAGAGGAAAATGAGAACCTTTGAGTGAGATGCCTAATATAGTAAAATGAGGACCTTCTGGTGGGACGAAGGGGTAGTAATTTATAAAACTTGACTTTGGATGAGACTTGTCATAGAGATTATTTTACAATTAATTATCATTTCTATTAAAAATATTTATTTTTTTAATAATGTTATAACTTTTCATTTATTCTATAATAATTTATTCATGAAATAATTTAATGCATTATTATCATATTTGATTAATTAGGTATCACTTTTATCCGTCGTCTCTTAGAAAATTCATTAATTAAAATATTATAAAATTAATTGACAAAAATAATAATTATTTTTTTAATACAACTAAAATTGAACAAGTAGTAAACATATTAATGGAATTTAAATACTCCAAACATATAGAGAAAAAAAAGAATAAGAAGAAAGGAATTCAACCCATAACCTAATTCTGCAATCCCACTTAGAATAATTAGTGTGTGAGGGAACTCTATCAAAATTTTCAGTAAGCCCGCGGTTACAGAAATTCGGCGGGGTGATTTTTCCATCGAAATAGTTTTGATTTCCCTACCAAGAAGCCCTAGAAAAGTGGAAATTCCTTCAAAGAGCTCTTATCTATTCATCAGGTTAATTCATAG
Source organism: Pogostemon cablin (assembly GCA_023678885.1). Taxonomy (NCBI): domain Eukaryota; kingdom Viridiplantae; phylum Streptophyta; class Magnoliopsida; order Lamiales; family Lamiaceae; genus Pogostemon; species Pogostemon cablin. The sequence goes on from CM042959.1 coordinate 22,101,327, forward strand.
GCTGATTGTAGGGAGTATGCTTCACGAAATATTGAGTTCACAGAAATAAGGTATGCAGATATGAGTCTCCTACTTTGATATATGTATCTATTACCATGCATGCCCAATTCCTGCTGCCCGTTAATCATATTTCGTGTTTTACTGCAAGAGTGCTCTCGTATGTGCGAGGAACCGGCGGTGAAAAGAACTGTAAGCCCATTGGTATACCGTAGTTGAAGACTCCATTTGGAGTATGGCCAGAATGATATCGATTTCTCCAAGGTTTGGAGTATGCTGTTCACGAAATTAATTACAGTTCGATTCCCTTGAAATGATATTCTGTTAGAAGTTATCAAATTTGATAATTAGAAAGAGTGCCGACCTTTTTCTTCATCAATATTCACTGTATTTAAACCTTAGATAACTAGATCTCGAACTAATGAGTATGATTTATTAAGGATTTTTGTATCTTTTTAGTTTTGTTGATAGATGGTGATCCAGGGTTTATGCTCAATTTATCAGTGATTATATGAGTTTTGATCCATTCGAGAGTTATTCTGCTCTGTCAAGTTTAAAATTTGCTGCTTCAAATGTTTACTTTGGTGGATTTTGCGTCCATGGAGGGATCCTTTCTGTAGCATTGGTTATCATTTCGAACTATTTTTCCAAGTTTCGGCATTTATCCTATGATGTACTTGATGTGAATGTTTGACTTCCATTGATTGTGATGCATGTTCTGTTTTGCCATCTTTCGTTGTCAACGATTTTCTGTGCCAAATTAAGATTTTTCTTGATTTTGTATTTCGGTGATGGTTTATAAGTCAACAATAATATTCTGTTATAGGTAGGGACATGGTATATACTACAGAAGATGTCTACAATGTTACATACTATACAAGATAGCTATGGTATGATATATTGATTTCATTAACCTTAAGTATTGATCTTCTAATACATATGAATAATTGATCTATATGCTATTATAACTTTAGATCCAATGGGTTTGAAATGAAAGCTCGCAAGTCGCTGATATATTGTTGTTTTGATTTTTAAGAGATTGGAGTTGCTAGAAGCCATCTCAGTGTTAAAAATCTATGTTGATATTAAATGGTATTGCATAATTCTAATGTAATTTTTATCATTTTATTTTATACGCTCACATACAGTGTTTCTTAATTTTTATGTGACACGGATATGTGACAAATACATATAGTTTAACTCTTATCATAAGCTTTTGATAGTTTTAATTTGCAATACTTCTGTTTCAGAACAATCTAGGGGGGTCGAATCTCTCTTATGTGATTAACCTAAATAAGCCCTATAGAAAAGAGTAAATATGATTCCCAATTAAGAAACTAACCTTGAACATTTCCCTAATTAAAAATTGACTCTTAATTTCTGTAAAAAAGAAAAATCAATTCATTGATCCGGAACAAAGGGAGTATATCGTTTTAGGGCTTATCTCCTCTCTTTGATAAAACCATCCTTGAGATATATTGTTCATTTCAGTGAGTTTTTGGTTAAACAAAGTCAGGTATTAATTTATCCTTTTTTTCTCTTGATATTTTTTTGGGTAAGTAACCAGGTTAAACTTATACCGCTGCATTACAGATTCGAATAAAAAAAGAAGAAAAAACTTTGTTAATGAAGGAAATGCCAAGAATTTGGATGGACCAATTGCAATGTATATATGTTCTTATCGATTCCAGTCTTATGTTTTATTCAATTATATTTCACTAATATTCTGAAACCAGGTGTGTGGAAAGATGCAAGGTTCCCAAAGACGGATCACCTAACAAAATCACTGAGATACATTGGAAGGTAAATATATGTTTCACCCTTAAACATTATTGAATATTGAGATTAAATGCCTCTGATGTGTGGTTTTGAGTTTGTTTACATCATGCATCTTATTTCCTCCACTTTTTTAGAAGTGAATATGAATTTGTAAATTGCAATTTCACATCTGCTGGCTATAAAGCTATTGTAAACATGTATATTTCGTAACAATGTCTCTCAAGTCTTGCATATAATTTAGAAGTAATGATGTATTAGTTATTTCTTTTAATTTCTTATTTTACCCGAACTATCATTTAAATGTTGATGTTTTGCCCTTGTTTTCGGCATATTAGCTGATGTCTACTGCCCATTACCTTACAGAGGTAATTTTTTTTCTCGACTGTAAGAAAAGCTAAAATGGAAAACTCCAGTACAATTTATACTTGATTAGAAGCTCAAAGTATGAAAAAAAATACTCTACGAAATACTCTACGAGAGAAGTTCCAGTACGATTTATACTTACCTATTGTAGTGTGAAAAAAACTTAATAAGATATTTATATGAAATAGGGTACTCTACAAAGTCTTTTCTACGTCATTTCTGATGGAACATGCTGGAGGTTAAACATTTACATTGAATCAATGGGTAAGCTCTCTAAGAACATCGACATAGGCTGTTTGGTAAATTGAATGTAAACTTCTTGACTGAGAACTGGTGCAGGCCCTCAAGTTGGTTCATGAGAAGATACACAACCATTTTTTAATATTCTTAGGCAGCTATGATGTTGAGGAGATTAAAGCATTTTATGCTAGGAGCAAAAATGATGAACATGTAATCTTTCTTTTCATTTTCACTAAACATATGATACTTTGATATCTATAGTGATACCATGATGCATAATATAGTTACATTTGATACATACCTTTGCTAAAAGTACTAAAGACTTTTAAGCATAGTTGTTAAAGGCGCGCCTAAGGCGAGGCGCGGCCCAAAACGCCTGGGTTTCGTGGTTTTTGGGGGGTTTTTGGCCAATGCAAAAAAACCCTCGCCTTTTGCGCCTTTTGTGAGATGAAAAAGGCGCGCCTAGGCGCGCCTCTGGTACACCAAGCTTGTATTGGGATTTTTGTTAAAGTTGTTCATTCAAAAACACAACTTTATAAGTCAATAACACTTTTATTCATATATATAGTTAGGGTTTGGTGTTTAGCACTTCATTTTTCATTTCAAATTTGGATTCAAAGGTTTTTCAGAGAGGAGGAGAGCTCTCAGCCTCTTCTCCGCCGACCCCCGCCGCCGGCAAGGTTTTTTTTTTTTTTTTTTTTCCTTCCTGTTATTTCTCTTTTTTTTTTCAGTTCTGATTTTCATTTCTAACTTCAAAAAATAAAAATCAGTATTTTTTTTTAAATAAAACCTTACAAGAAAGTTTGATATGAGATTTTTGGCTAAAACTTACATATTTTATTCATGAAATTTCAATATTAGTTATGAATTTATGATGTTTAGACTTCAATAAAGCTATAAAGTTTCAAATTTTCATGTAAAATTATTTATTATACATCAATATTGATTAAAGGAAAGGGTGTGAAAGACTCCTATTTAAGGCTTGAAGATGAAGATACCAGTTCTGAGTTTGGCGAGGATGATGAAGAGGAAGATTTTAATGAATATAATGATCATTTTGATGAGGAGAATGAAGATTAACCACAAACCATGACTTTTTTAGCTCATTGAGTCTTTGGACATTCGATATTTTCTTAAACTTGATGGTTTTTACTTATTTGCTTGAATTATGAAGCTGATTATGACATTATGTATGAGTTTTAAATTTGTCATTATTGTTATTTATGAGTTATTATGTGTTATTAATTGATATTTTGTGATTTTGATCTTTATTTAGTTGGGCAATTATATGTAAAGTTGGATATATTAATGTATATATGGTGTAGAGTATTTTGTACCTCAGGCGCGCGCCTAAGGCGCGCCTTGCGCCTCAGGCTCCAACAAGGCCTTTGCGCCATGGTGCGCCTTTCGCCTAGGCGCGCCTCAGGCTCCAACAAGGCCTTTGCGCCATGGTGCGCCTTTCGCCTTTAACAACTATGCTTTTAAGGAAATATTAATTTAGTAGTTTGTTATGCATTGGCTTGATCCATTTAATTTTTTCTTTCTTAATGTGAATTCATAGGATCAGATATGCAGCATGAAGTTTAGCTGAAATGGAGATTAATGTTGAAGATTAAGTTGTACATTTTGAATTTCAAAATAGATCATGGTATATAAGGACAAGAAGAGTTATTCTCTATTAATTTCATGGGCAGAATTATTTTATTTAACGAACTCTTAAGGGCAGTATTGGCTAATAATTTAAATCCACCTTTATTCAAGGTTCTACCTACATTTTTCACCAATACCTTTTAGTTAGCACATATAATTTCTTCATAGTGTATTGATTGCTCCAAAATAATTTTTGTTAACAATTTATAAATTGATTCTATTTATGCATCGTAATTCTTGGTCTATGTATGTAACTTCTCTTATCCTTCTATTAATGCATATGCAGTGACATCTCTTATGAAGGTTTATTCATTGTAAATAGCAGCTGGAAGAAAAGCAGATGTACTACTTGAGGTAAAATTTTGGATAACTTTAAGGTGTCTTCTTAATAAACTTATGCGCTTAAGTGCTTCTCGCTGTCTTTGCTGCATGGCAAGTGCTTGTGTGATGTTTATTTGAAAACACAGGTGTAGGTTTATAGGGAGATTTTATGTTTAAATTGACTTGACCTGAGTTAAATGCTTTGAGCTTGATGCAATCTTCCTTGTCCAATCTGTGAGAAGTGGCCTAATTAAAGTGAGGTTGTGTGTATGACATTGTTGCCACTATAAAGACTTGGTTTCTGAATAGAATTGGATAAAAAATATAATATGTTTTTTTTTTAAACTCAAGATGACTTCAAACTTACTTGGGTTCTGATGTTACTTTGGTTTTGAATCAATCTTCACAGCATACATAGTGAAAGCAATTGGTTGTGCCATTTAGTTGGTAACTGTGTGTTTGAAGGGTATCAGTAATTATAGTCACTAATCAGATATGATTATTGTTTTTCTGTATTAATAAAATATGACTAGTGCAACCATGTTTCTTATCTGTAAATATCAGTACCTGTAACTATCAATATGCGAAGCATGACTAGTCACATCTTTATGTTATCAGCTTTGCATAAGATTTTAGTTCATTCAAATCTAGCTAGTACATTATATGTTGAAATATTGACTAATTTGTTTTAATTTGAGCTTGTTATTAAGTGGATATATTCAAGTGGAAAAAATAAAATACAAATGATATGTAATTCTCCTACACGTCGTGATAGTATTTTTCTTGTTTTCAGAGCAATGAAGGCATAGATGATAAGGCAGGAATGCAGGATGATGACCTTGAGAGAGATGATGGTTAATTTTTGAAAATAAAAAGTACAAGATGAAGACTAGATAATTACATTTTATTTTATTTTTGTCATATATATACAAGTATGTAATTACTTCATCGTACATGAAATTTACACAATATTACATATTTATCTTGTTTTACTAATATTTATTGATCATATTAAATTAAGTTTATTGTCAGCTTTATATTTTACATATATCATGGATAAATATTATTATTATTATTAAATATTCCATAAATAACTAAAATGTGTTAACATGTGATACGTAATCATTTTACAAAGGGTTACACTATATTCTTAAAAGTGATACAATTATTATATAATTAATGTTACATTATATTTAAAAGTGTAAGCAAAATAATATAGTTAATGTTATATTATATTTAAAAGTGTTATCAAAATAATGTAATTAATGTTACGATATACTTAAAAATGTTACCAAAATAATGTAAATACTGTTACATTAAATTCAAAAGTGTTAACAAAATCATGTTACATTAGGAAAATTAAATGTTACATAATCATATACGTAATATTTTTAAAAATATTACAATAATGTGTTAAAATTGACACAAGGTGTGATCATAAGATAAAAAAGTGTAACATTAGACTTAGGTTACAGGGGCAACAGTGACACCGAAATTTTTTTTACTTATGATCTATAATAATATTTTTTAGTTGTTAAGTAACATTTTTTTTGGTGTTACATAATAGAACTTATGTTGTAGTGGGGGGTGATCCCTCCTTGTGGGATGTGGTATTGTGTTGTGGTTCTCTCCAATTAAATTCAATTCTCTCTCCCAATAATGTGATCTACATCCCCTTTTATACTTGTAAGCTCTCCTTATGGACCTTTGATGAGTTTTTACTTGAGACATACGTCAAATTTGGCTAAGAAAATCTGGAATTACCAAAAATATCACAAGCGCATTTCTGTTCGACCAAACCTTCATTGGTCGAGCAACTCCTCCTGGTCGAACGTTGGTCGAAACACCTTTCTGTAAGTTTTCGGCATTTTGTTTTGAACGGACTCTATTGGTCGAGCAAGCTTGTGCAGTCTCACCGTTTTGTGCATAACTTCCACATCTGACCTCCGATTTGAGTAATTCTTGTGCTCGCGCGATTTTCTCTTCCTTGGCTTTCTATCCATATAAAGAACTCCCAGAAACTCTTACATATGAAGGTGTAACAAGTCATGAAAAATGGAACCATCGTTCTGTTCGGCATAACTTGTGCGACATCACCACTTTAATCATAACTGTCTCGTTTGGAATCCGATTAAGGTGTTCTTTATGCCAAAATGGCCCTCTCTTCTGTGGATTTCCAACCATGTATCATACATTCACTTCAAAGATCCACACGAATATAGAAAAATTACACAAATTGGACGTGCATTTTTCAGCATCATTACACAAATTGCACCTTTACTCCAACTTGGCACTTTTGATCATTTTCCACCTAAAACACAACAAAACACCTCAAGTATACCTTTTTCTCAAATATATTGAATATACGACACTTGTGCTAATATAAAACAATAATTTTCATCAAACAAGTGTTAAATTGTACACTAAAACACACTTATTTTCACTCTCAACAAACCCCCAAACTTACCCGCTGCTCGTCCCTAGGCAACAAAATAAAAATAAAGAGAGAGAGAGTAAGAAAATTAGCGGGGAAACAAGGACTACGACCAATACCCCCTTCACAATGCAATTGGTTTTCAACTTAGGTCATGCAACTCTCATTAAATGTAATAATCAATTCATAGCCTACAAGATAAGACAATCACCACCAATTCAAATACGCTATTCACATGGTCTCACGGGAAGTATATATCACTCGCACTCAAGTATAAAAGATGTACACTTATGGGTTTAGGTGTTTACGCTCAAATTCAATTCAAGTTCATGCGTAACAAAAAGCTTGCTTATTATCTCAAACTCTCCTTTTACATGAAGCTAACAAATCATGGATCAAAAAGGTTTTTTATTTGGTTTTAATGCAGACTCTTTGGAATAGGTGGAAAATATATGAATAAGTGACTCAAAACTAGGATCAACCAAGCTGCAGTCTCTCTCGATCTTTCATTCTTCCTCATCACTTCAATCAAGCACAATATTCTCTCAAACCCTCCCATCTTTCTCCTTCAAGCACAACATATTTTTTTCAACTTTTTCTAACTCTTCAACTCCATCATTCTCCTTATCTTCACCTTTTTTTTCTTTCTTTTGAGGTACCAATTTCGGGCACTACCTCTCACATCCTCCATAGGGTACTAGATTTAAGCACTACCCTAGGGTGTTTATTTTCATGGAGTACTAGATTTGAATACTACTCCAGGAATTTTTCTTTTCATCCTTAATATTATTCCTTCATCATCCTTATTATCCCTCAAATACCACTCTCTTCAATTAAGCTTTATTGGCTATCGAAAGAATGAATTTAAAGGTCAATTGGGCTGACAAGGGATTTAATGAATTCAGGTAAAATATATGAGAAAAGATGGGCTATTCAAAGATGGCCTAATATCATATCCATAATCCGCTAGACTAATCTTGAATATTCAAGGAGACTCAAGACAAGTTCTATAATACACGCACAAGAACAATACTCACCAGAAAAGAAATATCATGCGATTATGTAACATGATCAACAAGGCTCAAAATCTCATATGGGTCTTTACCAAGTAATAGAGCACTTTTCATGGTAAGTAACATCCCAGAATTACACATAGAACTTCATACCACAATATAACTCAAGTACACTTCCTTCATTAATTTCAAGAGCATATGAATTTTAGACACAATTTAAACAATATAAGCTCACATAGATCACCAAAAATATAAACTCAATCCTCCACTCTAAGAATTTAAAAGCACATATAAAAATTAGAATAAGAAAACGAGGGTACCTGATTTTTCTTCAACGTATGCACGAGTTCCTTGAGTTGTTCAACTCGATCAGGTCAAAGCCTCAGTTTACCTGTTTCTATCATCAAAGCTTAAGCACACCTCATTATCAAAGGATTCATCAATAATAAAATAAGATAACTATAAGAAAGACTCAATTGATTATCTAATTGACTCCACACACTAGACACACCACTGGACACTAGGAAAATTACAAAAAATTGACACATCAAAACCGATTAAAGTTTTAACATACCGCAAAAAATCAATTCCCCTAGCAAACATTACGAAAAAAAGATTATACTCTTGGTGCTTCTATGAAGTAGGAACATCACATCCCCCTAACTTAGTAAAAACATAAGTCGAAACTAAGTTTGAAAAGAGATGTAATTGCCGAATAGTAAGCAACTTAAATATAAAAATTTCTTGCACACACGAAATAAATAAGCATAAAAATGGAAGGACAAGCCCCCAACAGGCGCTCATATTTAACGTCGGAGAGTCACGACGGATGAAACCTTTTAGACTACTGGATCAGATGGCGGTCTTCTCGCATCCTCACCTTCAAATACTTTCTTTCCCTCTTCTTGTCTACACTCAGCACCTCATCTTTCTTAGTTACAAAAATATGATCCTCAGAATTTCCTTCTTCCCATGGCTGTCTAGGCACCTCATTGTCAATCTTCCACTTAAATTCAGAATCTTCTGTCCTATTAAAATCAAGATTAAACAAGTTAGAAATCACATCTTTACTCTTGCATGATTGGGTCTCCATGGGTATCTTCATTGCTTGATCAAGAGAGAAAACCACATCTTCATTATCCATCTGTAGTCTAAGCTTCTCGGCTCTCAACTTCTTTGCTCTTTTCCACTTCTTTTCAATAAGTATTCTACTAATATGATGGTATTGTAGTACTATGAACAACAGGTGTAGCATTCGATATCGAAATGAGAGGTGTGTGAAGCTATTCGACCATAGTTCGACCAGAGTAATCTGGTCGAACAACATGGGCATGGTCGAACGAGAGCTCTGTAAGCGGGTTCAGTTTTCTCGGAGCCTGTTCGACCATCATTCGATCAGAATGGTCTGGTCGAATAATATTAGTCTGGTCGAACGAAGACCCTGTATACTGAACGCGATCTTTCTCCTCCACAGGTGCTTGTTCGACCACAGTTCGACCAAGGTGGTGTGGTCGAATAGTGGTGCCATGATCGAATGGTGGGACTGAAAATAGAGTGTCTTAACTCTTTTTTTTAGAGCTGTTCAACCTCCATTTGACCATCAGGTCTGGTCGAACGAGGTGGTGCTAGTCAAACAGTGCTCCTATTTTCATCATTTTGCTCATATTTTGATGTAATTTGTGTGATTTTTAGGTAAAAATAGATTTTAGATGCAAAAAATAGATTTTAGATGCGACAAGGAAGACGTGGGAAAAAACGGAGCTCAACTTGGAGTTGAAACAAGAGAGAGTGAGCCAACACAAAATTGCTAGAAATTGCACTAATACGACCAGTGTGCATGCACACGAGCAGTGTGAAGAACATGACCCTGTGAGACAAGGTCGTGCACCAACACCTGAAACACATACATGGCCATGGCATGGCCGTGTGCGGCACACAAGCCGTGTGCGCGCACACGATCAATGTGCATACACACGAGCCGTGTCCGTGCAAAAAATCAAAAAAATATCTGCAAACCTCCTAGAAGCTTCCAAGGGGTATAAATACCTATTTTGAGTGTAAAATCTAAGAGGAATCATTTTGGATCAGTTCCACACACATTTTACAACACATTTTCACACAGTTACTCCATTCAATCCATCTACATACCCTTCATCCATCCAATCCACTTGATCTCCTCAAATCCATCCACCATTCCATCAATCCACCAATCTAAGAAGAGAAATTCATCATTGGTTGAAGATTATAGCATGATCAAGGAGGAGAAAGTTCACCATCAAATAGGAGCCAACTTACCTTTATTTCATCATTATCTTCATAATTTGGCTCAATTGGAGCAAGTCATGGATTGTAATGAATTTAGTATGATTTGTAGTGGCTAGTCCTCATGTGAAGCTGACAATATGATTGGTTAGGGATTATGTAAATTTTGCACACCACATGTTTGATGAAATAATTGTTATGAATATTATCTGTCATGAATGCTTATTCTCATTTTATGTATGATTTGTGTGATTAAATCTCTATTCATAGTGTTAGGATGACCATTTCAATATTATGCTTAGTGGTTTAATTGAATAATTGATTGCATGAGGTGACTATATTAGTATGTAGGGAGTTTGGTCATAACCTTCATGTGCTTAGAATCTCATGATAGGACATTATTGATAATTACTTGTGAAAGTATTTGAAATAATGAGGGGACCCAAGCCAAGACTCACTTGACCTTAGAAAGGGAACATAGTAAAACGTCCCTGCCTACTAGAGAAAATTCTTCGTGATAATATCTCTATATTGATATTGGTTTATTAATAATCCGTAAGTACCTATAGGAATAGTGAGGATTGGAGACACTCTTCATGATTGCCCTTGATATCATAACATGATGACCTTCAATGCATGTGCGTGTGTGTGAGTCTGCATGAGCCTTTTCCATGATATTGCTTGCCATGCATACTTCTTAGATTGTTCACCTTCATCCATCTTCCATTTTATTTGTACATGTTCTATTTTTAATTGCTTTCCTAGTTGTTAGTTGCAGTTAATCAATCCCCTCTTTAATGAATTAGTCCTATTAGAGTCAAACATCTCTCAAATACGGATACACGTTTTTTTCCTTGGGTTCGATATTCTATAAATTTTGCACTTGGTCACTATGTTCTACTACGCGATAGAGTACGCTTGTTCTAATTAATTGATATCAAAATTGAAACTAAGTTCAGTTTTCTGTTTTCACGGAGATTAAGAAATATAGCATTTTAATGTGTAGTGGGTTGAGAAATACACTAATTTAATGTATAGTGAATAGTTGTATTAGTGTTATGTGTGGGTCCCACGAAGATAAAGTTGATTGATTTATGTGGGTCCCATCTACTAAAAAAGAAAATATAACTCTTGTAGTGGGACGCCCTAATTAGTAAAATGTAACTCTTGTTGCGGGACGGAAGGAGTATATATGACATGGGTATTGAAGAATATGGTTCTGTAATGCACGTGCAAAAAGCAAAAACTACTCTTAGGATGGGACGGATAGAGTATACTCCATCCGTCCCATTTCAATCTATACATATTTCATATTAGGGCTTCCCATTTCAGTTTTTATATTTTCTTTTTGGTAGATGAGACCCACACAAATTAATTATTTATCTCTTCATGGGTTCACACTTCACATGACTAATACACCTACCAATTTTATATTAAAATATTATTTATCTCACCTCACTACTCATTACTCCCTCCGTCCCACCAGAAGGAATGCATTTTACTATTTTCGTCCATCCCAACACAAGAGGTGCGTTTTTCTTTTTAGTAAGTGAGACCCACACAAAATAATTAATACTGCCCCCGTCCCATTCAAAGAGGGTTTTTTTTTCCATTTTGGGAGTATATCCCTATGGACCCACACACCACACTAATACACCTACCTACTGTACATTAAAATATTATTTCTTTCTCTTCATCTACACATTAAATATTATATCTCTTAATTTACGTGCAAAAAAGTTTCGCCACCCTTTTGGTGGGATGGAGAGAGTATAATACTTACACCCTCTGTTCCCTTTTTAAAGAGGATTTTTTTCCATTTTGGGCATCTCACCCAAATAATCCCCTTTCTTTTTTTACATACATGAGACTCACACACACCCACTAATACAATTAAAATATGAGACTCACACTCCCACTAATACAACTACCCACTACACATTAAATAATAATACTCAATCTACGTGCCAAAAAGCAAAAGACCCTCTTAGTGAGGGACCGAGGGAGTACTCCTTAAACTCCGTGCAAAAAATAAATATAAAGTTTGAAATAGGATAGAGAAAGTATAATGTATAACTGTAGAGAATTATCAATATATTGAAATTAATTTTCTTCCATTTGTTTATCTCTCATGAGATTTCTATAGTTTAACAATGGGAAACAAAGTAGTAATATGGGTAAATATGGTCCTGTAAGTATGTCATTTTCCAACTTTAGTCCTTTATCATTTGCAATTCTCAATTTTGATCCTTTTTTGTCCAGTTTTAGTCCTTTTGGTCCAAATTTAGTCCTTTTTGTCCAAATTTAGTCCTTTATGTAAAAAAATATCCAAAAATGATCCGAAAATGTATATATTTAGGACTAAAAGTGGACCAGAAAAGGATCAAATTTTGAAAAAAGAACCAAAACTGGACCAAAAGGACTAAAACTGGACAAAACATGATCAAAATTGTGAATTGTAAATGATAAAGGACTAAAGTTGGAAAATATCATTCTTATAGGACTTATTTTAATATTTACCCCAGTAATATTACGTGTAGCTAGCGAATGAAAGGAAACAAAAATCGAATGAAATGTAACAAACCACTTTAAAAAAAGTAAATTTTTTTTAAACAGCCAAAAGTTGAGTACAAGGGGTACTCATCCCTTACAACGAGAGAGAAAAAATATCAAAATACATCCCTTACAAAAATAGTTTAAACCAACTCCTACTTAAAATCGTCAACTACTCTTGAGACAAATGATTGGATTAGAGGACCAATCATTCAAATAATAATGAATTCTAATATCACCTTTAATCTTAATCCAATTCCATGTTCTGTAGATGAACTGTTCAAACACCTCCTTAATATGCCTTGTAACTCCTTCAAACATCACTCCATTACGCCATTTCCACACGCTCCACACTACACCTAACCAAAGAGCATTCCAGTTTGCCGCTTTGACTCCTTTCGATTTGTATCCAGCATACATTTCAAAGTTAAGGGTAGGGATGATGATGCTTGCAGAATATATATACCAAGCCACTTCCTCACCAATGCCCATAGAGAGTATGTTGAGGTGCAGCCAAAGAAGAGGTGCTCTTCAGTTTCCTCAGCATCATTACACAATAGACAACTTCTACTTCCAACACTTACTCCATGTTTCGCAAGGTTAACCTTTGTAGGAACTCTACCTTTGAAGATTCTCCACATAAGATACTTGACCTTCCCCGGAACATTGCCTATCCACATTCCGCTCCAAACATTATCACCTCTTGATGAGACATTGTCTTGGTTACTTTCACTCAACACCAAGTATGCAGATTTAACTGAATATATTCCATTAGTCTTGCGAGTCCAGACCCAATGGTCCTTCATGTTAACTCCCGATTTGAATCTATTGAAAATATTCAATAATTCCAAAGAAGATGAAAGTTCCCAATCATATAAATTCCATCTCCATGAAAGATTCCAGTGCCACAGTTCTTCATCATCCCATTCCCATATCCCTCATTACATTACCTCTTCCCATAGATAACAAGAAAAGACGGGGGAACCTCTCACATAGAGTTATTCCACCACACCACACATCTCTCCAAAAAACAATCACCTCTCCATCTCAAAGTTTTCTCTCCAGATTCGTAGTCATCCAATCCCCTCTGTTCCCTTCAAAAATTTTAAATAAGTCCTTGAACCATCCCAGCCAATTCCCTCTCTCTTTTATCCTCCCACCATTGTCGCTCTCCGTTCTAGCTAATTTAGCCATATCTCCATATTTTGACACTAAAATTTTGTGCCAGAAAAGGTTGGGTGCAGTGTAAAGCTTCCACTTCCATTTTCCAAGAAGAGAAACATTAAAACATTCAATATCTTTGATACCAAGGCCTCCATTCACTTTAGGTGTGCATACTTTCTTCCACTTAACCCAATTAATCTTTTTCTTCTCATCTCTTTCTCCCCATAAGAATCTCATTTGAATGCTGGTTAAGGCTTGAATGATATATTTAAGAGCTCGATAGAAAGAGAGCATGAAGGTTGGGATGGCGTTGAGGACAGTATTGTGATTAGCCATAACTTGTAGTCGGGTTGACCAATTCAAGAATTTATCAAACCACAGGGAGGTCGATGCTAGAACTTAAGCGAGATCACGTTTATCGCAATTTATTAGAGCCTAAACATCAATGATGAGTTTTTGAAACGCAAGTAAATAACAATTACTAAAGCAAGTAATGGTAGCAAATGAAATAGTAAAAAATGAATGGTTTTCCAAGTTGAGTAAAAGTGAGATTAACAACACTAATGAAGTGATAATTCAAGGATTCATGCATTAAACTCATATGTATCAAGGGTAAAGATTAAGGGCCAACACATATATCACCTACACTTCCTCTCGAAATGCATAGGATGTAGATCATTTTCACAATCTCAAAAGAGCTTAAAGGTTAGTTCTCAATTAAGCTATTCCAACTAGGTACTAAGTTCAATTAAAGAGTCCCTTCACATAATTAATTGACTTCTCAATCTAATTAATCATATGTTCTATCAATGGGTTCTAAATCCTAAAGGATTTATTTATAATGAACATGAGGTGTTTGATGAAATGATTCACTCAACTATCCTAAGCATATAATTGATCTCTCAATCTAATCATATATTTAGAACAATCAAACACACAAAACATCATAGATCTCAAGATATTAAGCATCAATGATAGAAAATCAAATATCCCAATCAACATATGAATTTAATTACATAGATCCACAAATTATCCAACAACTTTCATGTTGCTAACCTCACAAGGGAGATTAGCCTACAATCTTCATAAGATCCTTAACATAGACATTATAAACCTTACAAATCATGGTAAACTATAGATTAACCCAAAATTGGAATGAAAACTCCCTTGGATTGGATCCAATTGAATCTCCTTTCTTCCTTTGGTGATCACCCACTCTTCCTTGCTTCTTCACTTGATTTGGATGGAAATTTTATGGTGAGATGATGATGGAGTGATTAGATAGATGAATTTGATGAAGGGTATGGTGTAAAATGAAGGAATTGGTATGTGAGATATGTGAGCAGCTGAATTTCGGATTCTAATCTCTCAAAATGTTGAATGAATTGATATATATACCCCTTGGAGACCTTCTAGAAGATGTGTAAAAAATTCCCTGTTCTGGCACCGACACGACTCGTGTGCTGCAGCACGAGTTGAGTCGTGTCATGGTTTATCGGTCAACCTTCACTCAAGATGGCACACAAGTCGTGTGTTGACGCACGGCCAGTGGATGGCCGTGTTGGATGAATTGATGTCCCCGCATGGCTTCCCCTTATAGGCCCGTGTTGGCTATACGGGTCGTGTGCTGCGACACGACTCGTGCTCATGACACGGGCAGCCTGTTGCTGCTACCCTGTTTCTCCTTCTTCATTTTATCTTCCGTCTCAGTTTTTGGTCCTTTTTCACCTGTTTTACATATGATTTAGTTCATTCACACTCAATTCTATAAAAACACATAACTTCACCGAAAAGCACATGAATACTGATAAAAATACATGGAAACATACGTAAAAATACACTAAAATCTAAGTGAAAATATCACTCATCACACCCCAAACTTAAGGTGTTGTACGTCCTCGCACAACGAAAATGATAAACTAAGAGAAGTGATTTTCACCTAGGAAAAGACGAAATAAACGTAGCAATAACACATTAATAGCAATAAGAATTATAATTTATGCTAAGTTATCCTACAACATTAACCTCATAACATAAAAAATTAACAAGTTCTATCTAAAGAGAATAAAATTGTAATGTAGTGCCTTCTTAGTCCATGCCTCACATAGGTTATAAATGTCACTCAGCACTCTTTAAAGTAGGGTAAATCATCACTCATTAACCAATTGGCTCGATTCGCTATAAGCTTGCTCGTGGACTACATTCACAACCATCAAAGTTTCCATTCATGATCAAAAATGTCTTTAATTAAGGATGTAATGATAGGCTCTTTGGTATGGTAAGGAGAATTTAGGTAAGAGTGACTAATCATGTGTAAGTAATCGAAGAGGTAGCTACTTTCTTCTATTCCATAACTATTTCTTTCTTCCTTTCTTTTCTTACTTAATCATAGGTACTATCCATCAACTTTCCTTGAATTGTTCTTCTTTCAATGCATGCTTTCTTCTTTGAATTTTTATTTTCTTGAGATTTTTATTGTTTCTTTGCTCATTTTCTTGTTATGAGGTTGCATGTTCACTCTTGCTTTTGCTCTTTTCATCCTTTTTCTTACTTGTTTACCATTTCATTTCTTGTTTTGCATAATCAATCCTTTCTAGCTACTATCTCCTCAATCACTCACACAAAAGGGTACATACGTAAGGCTTAAGTGGGTAATTAAGGTTTGTAGTGTGCTTATATCACAATAAGTAGGCTTAAAGGCTCAAAGTGGTTGACTAGGGATGATGTTCATGGTAGAAAAATATATGGTAATGACAATTAGATAACAAGGATGGCCTTATATAATTTCACTAATTTTCACAAATCGGGCTCGTTCCTCTAGTCCTTGAGCAAGTTCTAGCTTATCAACTCTCAATCGATTCACTCATGAAGAAATACCATGTATGCATGGTTGAGGTTCAAATTCTCACAAACTTATGCATTGGACCTTAAGAACTTATTACATCACATTCATCTAAAAATTGAACAAGTTAAATAAAATATGTCACAATTTGAAAGTGTAGAGATTCTTAATCATAACTTGCCATTACTTACTACAACGTATCATCACTCACATTCAAAAATTACTCACAACCTCCCTAAACATAAACCACCAAAACAACCCTAAACAAGAATTAAAATACACACAAAACACAAAACAAAAGACTCACAACAAATAATAAACAAAGCAAACACAATACACAAGAACAAAATTCACCACATAAAGAAATGAAACACAAAATTCACCCATCCATAATCAAGATAAAACACATCTCATCTCATCCTTAATTGAAAAGAAATCCTAAATTAGAAATTAAAACATCCCAAAACAACAAATGAAGTATCAAATCCATAATACTCTAAATTAACTAAAAATGAGCTAAAGAAGTGTCGAGCACTAAAAGTACTCTCTTCAATTTTCCGATGGAGGGGGTGGTGTTCTTTGATAAGCTACCCAAGGAGTGTAGGCATGAGGTGATCCCAGGAACTGGAAATTGAACAGCATCGTGATCATCTCCTCTATGTTGTTCGAATGGGCACGCGCTTGCTCATCATTATAATCTCTCTTCCGCTGTCCCTCATGGATCTTCCTGATCATCACACTCTGTCTCTGTTGTTCCTCTCGGAACTCTCTCATCTGATCCTTGTGTGATTGCTGAGTCTCTCTAATCTCCCTGACTTTATCTTCTAAAAAATTCCACCTTGCAATTCCCACTCCAGGTCCCATAAACTATTGTTGTTACTGAAACTCCTCCTCTTGGGCTTCATCTTCTTCTTACTCAAATACTGGAGGCTCTGGTGCTTGCTCTTCAAATTCTACTTGATGCGGTTGTTCCTCTTCATCTCCTATCTCCATGTTCTCTGGCTCAGCTCTTAGATCTCATAGCTCCGGATTCTCTTCTACTCTCATCTGCTGGAGCACTGCTTATACTACTTCTCTATTCTGTCTGTAGAAGGCTCTCACAACTGCAGAGTGGTTCTGACTTGCCATTGCTAAATTTTGCTTCTTTCTTTGTCCGCGCACTGTGGTAAGCTCAGGAGCAGGGAGAGGAAATAGAGCTCCTTTATCTTGCCTTAAGCAATACATGTTTCCTATTAACGATAGGAACTCCTTCCTTATGAGCTGTGTGTGTGTGAGTCCCTCACTAACCATCATGTGTGGCATACCTCTAAGGTCGATGCCCAAACCTTGAGCAATCATGGTCACCATTCCTCCAATCATAATTCCTCGAGTGTTTTCTCTTTTCGCCACTCTCTCAACTTGCTGAATGAAGTGAGCTGCAATGTTTACTCTAAACTCCTGATATATATTGTACATGATGTACAACTGTTTTTCTCTAACAGCTCCGCTTCGAATCTCCCCAGAATTGTATTTGAAATGATCTTCTCAAGATACCTCATGACCGGGTTTCTTATAGCTGTCCCCTTTGAAGATCTTGGAATGTACTTCTCTGGTTCTGTTCCATCGTCAACCAACTTTTTTCCCCAGTTTTGTTGATTAAAATCCCCTCCTGGTAGAAACTTTGATGACCTCTCATAATTGGACATCCAAAGAACCTATTTATCTCATTCACCGGAACCTTCTCCCACATCTCATTATTCAATTGAAACATGATCGATATAGGAAACTTGTTCCTATCCTTTTGAACCTCTAGGGTGCTCATAAACTCGGCTATCAGATGGCGGTAAGTGGGAGGTCTCTTGTCGAAGAATTCTTCCATTTCAACCCGACGGAACAAGGTCCTTAGATCACCCTCTATTCCAAGACTTTCCATAGTGGCTTGATCTTGAAATCGAGTTGCCCTAATCTTGGGGATTATATATTCCCACCTCAATGCATACTTCTCCCATTCTATAAACTCAACTCCAAAATTCTCTGGGTGTATTTCCTTCATCATCAACTTTGCATCAAGGTTGGATAATTCCATTTCTATCTCAACAATAATGAAATCTTCATTACATTTTCTCACTCTTCTTTCAGCCATCTGCAATATACAACATATTTCAAATTACCTTTCAAATTCAACTCAAGAAAGAAGTGTCTATTGCTTAGAATTCTCACTAGTTATTCAACTAAGTTTTGTTTCTAGCACGTATTCAAGCATAACAAGCAATGCATTTCTAAGATTTTCACATTTGAATCCAAGCAACTTCAACAATAATTTATTTCAATAAAAAATTATTTAATCAATCAAGTTCAACCTCTTATTCTTTGCATTCTTTCATAAATTATCACCATTTCAATGGGCACCACTTATATCAACAATGCTTCATGCACAAGCTTTTAATTCTGTTCAAAACTTTATTTAAGCATTTCATCAAGCATGTGGTATTCACATATTTCACAATCAATTCAACAATAATTCACCATTCCTTATGCTCAAATCCTCAACACTTAGCTATTTCACCAAAATACCATCATATAGAAGCATTTATTAATCAATTTGAAACATCATATGCCCTAGGTCAATCATCATTCAAAATCCCCAAATTCAATTTCCTTATGAACCCTAATTCTTGCAAAATTTCAATCAATCCAACAAGTAAACTTTTAAATTCATGTTTCAATATCCTAAATATGCTTCAAACATACTATCATCCAAAACCCATGTATGAATTTCGAAATTTACACATTCAAATGAAAACTAGGGCATAAGGGATCATACCTTGAGTGTTCTTGAATCAAATGGAAAGAAACTGAAGATTAAACCTTGAGATTCACCTTTCAATCACACAATCTTACCACTCTTTTGATGTTTGGATTACAAATTGGGAAGTTTGGAAGTGATTCGCACGATGAGGGAGTGTTTGTGCAAGAGACGAATGAATGGGCATATTCCAACAGCCAGATTTTTAAAGTCTGCTTCAGACACGAAACGAGTCGTGTTACGTAACACGGCCATAAGGTGGCCGTGTTGCATAAATTGATGACCTAGCACGGCTTACCCTTACAGGCCCGTGTTGGCTACACAGGCCGTGTCTCGGCACTGGACACAACTCGTGCGACGCTACACGGCCAAGGCGCGGTCGTGTTGGTCAAATTGATGTCGCCACATGGCTACCTGTTACAGGGCCGTGTTGGCCACATGACTCGTGCGTGTGCACCTCTGTTTGCTCTAATTTTCAACTTCAAATCTTGTCTTTCCCTGTTTTAATGCTTCCAATACTCCCTATTCATGCTCACCACTCAAAAACATCATTAGCTCAATATTAGTATAAAAAACAAAAGGATTATCAACTTCCACACCACCAAAACAGACAAAAACCACACTGAAAAATTTTAATATTTGGCTCAAAAACACAAGAATGAATGCAAACATAAAGTGTAACAAATCATACCACACCATATCCCCCAAACTTAAATTGAAACAAGAGGTTCAAGAGAAGTTTGCAAAAAGTGGTAAGATATACCGTTACACTTCCATGAGCACACCATGTCTTATCAATACCTTCTCCTCGCATGAGCATCATCCACCTACCGTGCCAAAAATACAAAATAAGAAAAAAAAATATTTACAACCCTAAACTACTAAAAGGATATGAGCTTTAAAGAGGAGAAGGTGTCAACATAAACCAACTCCCTTTGAGAGGGAGAATGGTAATGTTTCACACTATGACCATTAACTACAAAAGCATTTCCATCTGACCCTTCAAGCTTTATCGAGCCATCATCTCTTACTTCAATCACCAGGTATGGACCGGTCTATTTTGAACGAAGTTTTCAGGGGAAAAACATAAGTCTTGAATTGATCAATAAGACTTTATCCCCCAGAATAAACTCCCTTGTTTTGATCCGTTCATCATGCCATCTTTTGAGCTTCTCTTTCAAAATCCTTGAGCTTGAATACGCTTCTTCTCTAAATTCTTCTAGTTCAACCAATTGGAGACACCTTTTCTTTTCGGATTCTTTCTCCTCAAAATTCAACTTCCTAAGGGCCCAAAGTGCTTTATGCTCCAACTCCACGGGTGATGCGCATTTTCTTTGCACGCAAAATTAATCCCCAAGTATTAAGGATATCAATTGCAGCTTAAGCAAACGACCAAGTGAATATCGAACCCAAAGGACGGCGTATTATCAATTTAATTATTATCTAAATTAATTAAGACAAGTTGGTAATTAAGTTTGAGGTTTAGGATGCTAATAAACAAGTAATTAAAATAACAAATAAAATAAATATCACTTGAAGAATACGAAAGTGGATCAAGTAGGAGAATAGGTAGCTCTAGGATAATCCAGTTTCACTACTTAACTTCTCTTCCATGTGTCAATGTCCGACTCTGCCTTGTCGAATATGGACACATCACTAAACCATGCATATCTACTCTATAGACACAAGTAAACATGCGTGTAACACGTGTGAATAACCTCGGAGCAAGAGATATAATTTCACCCCCTTTCTAGGTACTATCAGTATCAATTATTTCCCCCTAGGATTGGTACTCTAACCCGATATGATCTCCTTTTATAGGTACTATAAAATTATCCTCTTTATCCTACTTATTAACCCGAATTCAATTCAATTAATAAGTATTCATATAAGATAGTTCTAATAAGACTTCGGAATCCCTTCACTTAGAATTATAACTTAAAACCCTGCTCAACAGTGAACGCACTCAACCAATAACCATGTTATGTATTCAGACTCTACACAACGATTATTGATGCACAAAACGACTATGAGTATGGATTAAAAAGGCACAATCTTATATAAAATAAACCACAAGTAGTGTTGTACGGAGTATACACATGGAAGTTCAATTAACTAGATAAAACCTTCACAACCCTAGTTCTACCAAAAAGGCTCTAGCCCATGGTGTTGTAGGAAGCACACATGGGTGTTGGATAGATCTTACCCGGATGTCCGGAAAATAAAAGATAAATTAGGAAATGAATAAACCTTAGATGTGGCGTCATCGCGTCCTTCTCGCTCTTGAATCCTCCTCTTGGTTCTCCCCTTGATTCCACAAACGAATTTTCAAAGTGATGGATGGATGGAGAAAAGGATGATGGTTGGGGGGTGAACCCCCTTGTGGGGTGTTGTATGTTGTGGCCTCTCTTCTCCTCTCTTGTATTGTGTTGTGTTCGGTGATCTTCCTTGACTGCATGAGCCTCCTTTTATACTTGTAATCACGTCTCTAAGGCATGGAATGGGCTTTTCAAGTGATCACACGCATTTTGGCCTCGAAAATCCAGATAAGGTAAGTTCCCGCACGTAGGTTCGACCTCGTCAAACAGGTCGAACCACTGGCCACAGGTCGAACCACAGATCGAACCCTACTACTGGACACATTCTGCACTTGGTTCGACCTCTTGCACAGGTCGAACCACTCCCTCTTTGGTCGAACCACAGGTCGAACCGATTTGCGCAGTCTCTTCGTTTTGCGTATAACTTTCACATCCGACCTCCGAATTGAGTAATTTTTGCGCTCACGAGATCCTATCTTTCTTGTCTTTCTATCCTTATAAAAAAATCACAAAATCTCCAAGAATTGAATATGTAACAGGCCATGGAATGTAGCACTGCAATTCTGTTCGGTACAGCTCGCGCGGCGTCACCACTTTGCTCATAACTTACTCGTTCGGACTTCAATGATGGTGTTCTTTACGTCAAAACGACCCTCTCTTCAGTGGCTTTCCAACCATATATCATACCAATAGTTTCGAGCTCCACAAAAATACAGAATAATTATGAAATTTGGATGTACGTTTTCAGCATTCTTGCACAAATTACACCTTTTCTCCAACTTTGCACTTTTCATTCTTTTTCCACCTAAAACACAACAAAACACCTCAAGTGCACATAATTCTGACATATATCGAATATAAGACACTTGTGCTTATATAAGACTACAATATCAATCAAAAAGGTGTTAAATTGGATATTAAAACACGCTTATTTTCACTCTCATCAATCCCCCAAACTTACCCGTTGCTCGTCCCGAGGCAACAAAATAAAGATAAAGAGAAAGAGTAAGAAAATTAGTGGGGAAACCAGGACTATGACCAATACCCCACTCAAAATACAATTGTCATTAACTTAGGTCATGCAACTCTTATCATGTGTAATAATCAATTCAAAGCATACAAGTTAAGACAATCACCACCAATTCAAATGCTCCATTGACATGTTCTCACGGAAAGTATATATATGATCTCTCACTCAAGTGTAAAATATGTACACTTATGGGTTAAAGTGTTTACGCTCAAATTCAATTCAAATGCATGCGTAACCATAAGCTTGCCAAACGTCTCAAGCTCTTCACCACTAAAAGTATGATTCGACAATGGGATCAAAAAGGACTTTTCTTTTGGATGTAATGTTGGGTCTTTGATAAGGGTAGGAAACATATGGATAAAGTGACTCAATTAGTAGAGAATTAAAATCGGAGATCTTTTGTACTGCAGATTCTTACACTTCAAGGCTATCCAGCTTCATGCTCTTCTAATTTTCTTTTCTCTCCTTTCCTTCAAGCTCAACATACTTTTTCTTTTCTTCAAGCACATCCTTTTTCTCTCGAGGTACCAGTTTCAGGCACTACCTCACGCATCCTCTATAGGGTACTAGATTTAAGCACTACCCTAGGGTTTTTAAATTCATGGAGTACTAGATTTAAGCACTACTCCATGCTTCTCCTTAGATGCATTATCATAATCCATCACTATTAATTTCAACACCAATTTCATTCCTTCTCAAATTGTTATCAAGAACCATTAACACACTTTGACAGCATTTAATTCTCCACTAAATATAGGAATTTAAGGCTCAAATAGGATATCAAAGTGGCTATCTTCGTAGGTTGCCAAAGAAATAAGGCTTTTAGGCTCAACGGGGCTAACTACGGATATATAATTATTTGGTAGGGAATTATTTGGCTAAGTGACTCATAAATTCAAGGATGGCCTAAAATCATCTCCCATCATCTAACACACATGTAGTTTCAAGTGAGACAAGAGGCAAGTTCTAGAATACACACACAAAAACGATACTCACCAGAAAAGAAAATATCATGTGATTATGTATCATGATCAACGAGGCTCAAAATCTCACATGGGTTTTTAACAAGTAACAGAGCACTTTTCATAGTAAGCAATATCCCACAAGTACACATAGAACTTCATACCACAATATAACTCAAGTGCACTTCCTTCATCAATTTCAAGAGCATATGAATTCCAAGACAATTTAAAAATAAGCTCACATGGATTACCACCATAAACACAATCCTTCCACTCCTTTTACAAGCGCACAAGTAACTCGGAAAAAGTCAAGGTTAGATAGAAATAAATAATCACAAATAAAAGAAAAAGAAAAAAAATATTAATCAACTAGAAATAATAAAATCAATAATAATAGCAGTCCCCAGCAACGGCGCCAAGAACTTGATGCGCGTTTTCTCAACACACAATTAATCCCCAAGTATTAAGGATATCAATTGCAGCTTAAGCAAGCGACCAAGTGAATATCGAACCCAAAGGACGGCGTATTATCAATTTAATTAATATCTAAATTAATTAAGACAAGTTGGCAATTAAGTTTGAGGTTTAGGATGATTAAACTAATAAACAAGTAATTAAAATAACAAATAAAATAAATATCACTTGAAGAATACGAAAGTGCATCAAGTAGGAGAATAGGTAGCTCTAGGATAATCCAGTTTCACTACTTAACTTCTCTTCCATGTGTCAATGTCCGACTCTGCCTTGTCGAATATGGACGCATCACTAAACCATGCATATCTACTCTATAGACACAAGTAAACATGCGTGTAACACGTGTGAATAACCTCGGAGCAAGAGATATAATTTCACCCCCCTTTCTAGGTACTATCAGTATCAATTATTTCCCCCTAGGATTGGTACTCTAACCCGATATGATCTCCCTTTATAGGTACTATAAAATTATCTTCTTTATCATACTTATTAACCCGAATTCAATTCAATTAATAAGTATTCATATAAGATAGTTCTAATAAGACTTCGGAATCCCTTCACTTAGAATTATAACTTAAAACCCTGCTCAACAGTGAACGCACTCAACCAATAACCATGTTATGTATTCAGACTCTACACAATGATTATTGATGCACAAAATGACTATGAGTATGGATTAAAAAGGCACAATCTTATAAAAAATAAATCACAAGTAGTGTTGTACGGAGTATACACATGGAAGTTCAATTAACTAGATAAAACCTTCACAACCCTAGTTCTACCAAAAAGGCTCTAGCCCATGGTGTTGTAGGAAACACACATGGGTATTGGATAGATCTTACCCGGATGTCCAGAAAATACAAGATAAATTAGGAAACGAATAAACCTTAGATATGGCGTCATCGCGTCCTTCTCGCTCTTGAATCCTCCTCTTGGTTCTTTCCTTGATTCCACAAACGAATCTTCAAAGTGATGGATGGATGGAGAAAAGGATGATGGTTGGGGGGTGATCCCCCCTTGTGGGGTGTTGTATGTTGTGGCCTCTCTTCTCCTCTCTTGTATTGTGTTGTGTTCGGTGATCTTCCTTGACTGCATGAGCCTCCTTTTATACTTGTAATCACGTCTCTAAGGCATGGAATGAGCTTTTCAAGTGATCACACGCGTTTTGGCCTCGAAAATCCAGATAAGGTAAGTTCCCGCACGTAGGTTCGACCTCGTCAAACAGGTCGAACCACAGGTCGAACCCTGCTACTGGACACATTCTGCACTTGGTTCGACCTCTTGCACAGGTCGAACCACAGGTCGAACCGATTTGCGCAGTCTCTTCGTTTCGCGTATAACTTTCACATCCGACCTCCGAATTGAGTGATTTTTGCGCTCACGCGATCCTATCTTCCTTGTATTTCTATCCTTATAAAGAAATCATAAAAACTCTAAGAATTGAATATGTAACAGGCCATGGAATGTAGCACTGTAATTTTGTTCGGCACAGCTCGCGCGGCGTCACTACTTTGCTCATAACTTACTCGTTCAGACTTCAATGATGGTGTTCTTTGCGTCAAAACGACCTTATCTTCAGTGGCTTTCCAACCATATATCACACCAATAGTTTCGAGCTCCACAACAATACAGAATAATTATGAAATTTGGATGTACGTTTTCAGCATTCTTGCACAAATTGCACCTTTTCTCCAACTTTGCACTTTTCATCCTTTTTCTACCTAAAACACAACAAAACACCTCAAGTGCACATAATTTTGACATATATCGAATATAAGACACTTGTGCTCATATAAGACTACAATATCAATCAAAAAGGTGTTAAATTGGATATTAAAACACGCTTATTTTCACTCTCATCAACGGGTAAATGGCATGCTTTTCCATAAACAAGCTTATATGGGAAAAATCCAAGAGCGATCTTGTAAGCCGTTCGATATACCCATAAAGCATCGTCTAGCTTGGAAGACCAATCTTTTCGATTCCCATTGACCATCTTTTCAAGAACAAGCTTTACTTGTCTATTTGACACCTCCGCTAAGCCATTTGTTTGTGGATGGTATGGTGTGGATACTTTATGCTTTACTCCATAGCCATTCAATAACTTCTCAATAAGCTTATTTATGAAATGTGATCCCCCGTCACTGATTATGGCTTTTGGCACTCCAAACCTAGCAAAGATGTTTCTTCTTTAAGAAACTCTTGACCACTAAAGCATCATTTGTTCTTGTCGGGATTGCTTCCACCCATTTAGACACATAATCTACCGCAAGCAATATGTAGAGGTAACCATTGGACAGCGGAAATGGGCCCATGAAATCCATCCCCCATACATCAAACACTTCAATTTCAAAAATGTTCCTCATGGGCATCTTATCACGTTGCCCTATACCTCCAATCCTTTGGCACCGGTCACATCCCTTGATGTACTCTTTGCAATCCTTGAACAAAGTAGGCCAAAATAATGGTGACTGTAGAATCTTTGCTCCCATCTTTTGAAATCCAAAATGTCCTCCACAGGGTGAACTATGGCACATTTCCATCACACTTAACTTCTCCTCATCCGGGATACATCACCATATGATTCCATCCAGATAATTTTTAAACAAAAGTGGATCATCCCATAAATACTCCTTGACATCATGATAAAACTTCTTCCTTTGATATTCGGTGAGATGATCCGATTTGAGGCCACAAACTAGATAATTCACAAAATCTGCATACCACGGCCTCCCGGTCTCACACAAAGTGTACATCCTTTGGGAATCCACAAGAAGAATCTCTTCATCCGGAAATACATCCCTTATAAACTCCATAGTGCCCTCTTCATCATCATTTTCCAAACATGACAAGTGATCGGCTATGACATTTTCGACCCCCCTTCTTGTCACGTATCTCCACATCGAACTCCTGCAACAAAAGAATCCAACGAATTAGTCTTGGTTTAGCATCTTTATTATCATCAAATATCTAAGGGCGGCATGATTCGTATAAACAATCGTTTTCGTGCCAACTAGATATGGACGAAATTTTTCAAAAGCATAAATCACGGATAAAAACTCTTTTTCCATTATGGTGTAATTCTTTTGATTAGCATTGAACATCTTCGATGCATAGTAGATGGCTCTAAACTTCTTCTCCCTAACTTGACCAAGCACCACTCCCAATGCATTGTCACTTGCATCACAATGGAGCTCAAAAGGCTTACTCCAATCAGGAGAGACGAGGATTGGAGACGAAGTTAAAGCTTCCTTGAGTACCCTAAAAGCATCGAGACATTCATCATTAAATTCAAATGGAGCATATTTTTCAAGCAATTTGCACAAAGATTTGGCTATGTTAGAAAAATCCTTTATAAAACATCGATAGAACTCGGCGTGGCCAAGGAACGATCTAACCTCTTTTTCATTATTGGATGGAGAAAGATGTTCAATGGCTACAACCTTCGCCTTATCAACTCTCAAATCTTTCTCCGAGATATAATGACCAAGTACGATACCCTCTTGAACTATAAAATGATATTTTTTCCAATTCAAGACTAGGTTCGTATCTTGACATCGCTGCAAAACCAAAGAAAGATTAGCCAAGCATTTATCAAATGAAGACCCAAAAATGGAAAAGTCATCCATAAACACTTCCATCATATTTTCAATCAATCCTCCAAAGATAGCCATCATGCAACGTTGAAAGGTGGCGGGACATTGCACAACCCAAAAGGCAATTTATAGAAAGCAAACGTGCCATACGGATAAGTAAAAGTTATTTTCTCTTGGTCCTCAGAGGCTATCATGATTTGGCTGTACCCCGAGTAATCATCTAGAAAATAATAATACTTATATCTCGCCAACCTATCAAGCATTTGATCAATAAAAGGTAAAGAAAAATTATCTTTATGAGTGTTTTCATTAAGCTTCCTATAATCACAACAAACAATGGTTAATCCCCCTTTCTTAGCCACAACATGCAAAGAGCTTACATGAGGACTATCACTTATATCATATATAATTCTAGCATCCAACTATTTCAAAACTTCTTTTCTAACAACCTCTTGCATAATAGGGTTTAAACGATGTTGAGGTTGTATGCATGATTTATTCTCATCAATCAACCTAATATGATGTATACAAATAGTGGGACTTATACCTTTCAAATCATCAAGACTCCACCCTATAGCACTTTTATGATCTCTAAGTACCCTTAACAATTTATCAAGTTCTATAGGTGAAAGGGAAGATGATACAATTACCGGAAAGGTCTTTTCATCTGCCAAATAAGCATACATAAGGTGATCGGGTAGTGGTTTCAATTCTTCTTTCCCTTTTCCCACTTTGGGCTCTTCATGCTCGATCTCCAATGGAAGATACTCTCTCTTTCCATAGTACATTAACTTGGCTTCCTCTTCTTGCATTTCCCTACAAGCATTCAAATTATGTAAGCAATCATTAATATCATCATGAAAAGACCTTGAAAATCATTTATGTGGATTTTCTTAAAAATCTCCAAAAACTTTGCAAATTTCTCATCCAATCCCTTCTTTAGAAATCGATGTGGAAAGGGAATAGATACTTGTGTTTTAGGAATTCCCCAACTATCCCTTTCTACTTCAATTTCTTCTTTTTTATTTTTCATTGCCCTTGCTTTTTTCCATTTCTTCTCAACAATTTCCAATTTAACCATATCCGTTTCATCATTTGCTTTTACTTCAACCTCACTTTCTTCCACAAACTCTTCTTCAACCAAATTTTCCTCAATCTCCTTCTCTTCCACCTTCTCATCTTCCATGGGCATAGAAGGTCCCTCATAATTCATTCCACCCCTCAAGGTAATTGCCTTGCATTATTCCTTTGGATTCACAATGGTGGTAGAAGGAAATTTTCCTTTCTCATTAGCGCTCAATGCATTGGCAATTTACCCCACTTGATACTCCAAGGCCTTGAACCTCTTATCATTAGCTTCATCAGCCTTTCTTCTCAATTCAACTTGAGCTTGTCTTGTCTCATCTTGAGCTTTATTAGATGCAATTAATTTTTTAATGAGTTCTTCGGTGGTTGCTTTCCCTTCGTTATTTGGCGCTTTAGCTCCCGAATGATATCCTGGGGATATGCAATCGCATTGCTCGGATTTGAATAAGTGAAGTTATCTTGCCTCCTTTGTTGTTGTGGGTATGAGCTTCTACTTCCTTGACTATTGAAACCTCCTTGCCTTGATGGAAAGTTACCTTCGTTGTGGTTGAAATTACCTTGGTAATTATTTTGATAGTTACCTTGGTAATTCCTTCCTTGCATGTATTGCACATCCTCCACACGTGGCATTTTCATAGCCCATTGTTCTCCACTAACACTATTCGGAGGAAGGACCCCTTGCTTAATTTGCCCTTCCACCATGTTAACTCCTTGATTCACACCTTGACTCAAGCTCATTTGTCTCATTACCTCAGCCGCTATCATTTCAACACTAGGCATGCTTGGCTCCACACTAGGACTCTTTACACTAAACTGTTGTCCTTGATCGAAGCTCTCAAATCCATAGCATCCACTAACTCTCTCCGATGGCCATTGGTAGACATTTGTAGCAATCTCATCAAAAATCCTTATAGTCCTCTCCAGAGTCACTCCAAGTACGGATCCACCCGCCGAAACATCAACAAGCACTCTTTGACCATTCACCAAACCTTGGTAGAAAAATCCCACTTGTTGGTTTTTCGAAAAACCATATTGTGGACACTTGCGAAGCATATCCTTAAACCTTTTCCACGCTTAATAGAAACTCTCTTGAGGCATTTGCTTGAATTGAGTGATCAATCTCTTCATTTGAAGCGTCTTAGAAGGCAAAAAATACTTATTCAAGAACATTTGTGCTAGCTCATCCCAAGTGTTGCACGTACTTGGAGTAATAGTGGAGAGCCATATTCTAGCATGATCTCTCAAAGAAAACGAGAACAACCTCATCTTTAGACAATCATCGCTCACCCCGTTCATCTTCACAGTATTAGCAATCTCAATAAATTGAGCAAGATGTGCATTAGGATCCTCATTCGGTAATCCACCAAATTTTTTGTCTCTCACCATGTTGATTAAGCCCGCCTTAATCTCAAAATTGTTAGTATTGATTGGTGGACCCATCATTTGGGGCATTGCTCAAGGCATAAAAAAATCCCGGATCATCCTTGGATCAACATGAGGCCCTCGATGCACCGGAGGTGGTGGTGGTCCAGGTGACGCATAAGCTTGTTGAGGAGGTGCATAAGCATGTTGAAATCCTTGTTGAAGCATAGCTTGTTGCACCATTTGTTTAAGCAAAGCTTGATTGTTAAGCTCTCCAAATTGTTGTTGAGCTTGTTGAGGATGATTTGCATTGACTTGAGGTACTTGTGCATTGTCTTGCACATTTTGCACACCGTATCCATCATGCTCAATGTCAACACGTTCATCTTGATTGTTCTCCATTGGATCACTCTTTTTGGTTTTGTTCTCATTTCTTCTTCTTCTCAACGTATGCTCAATCTTCAAATCAATAGATTCTATTTGTTTTCCCTTGGATCTTGTTTGCATACACCTTCAAAGCAAAAGAAGTTAGAACAAGGTTTTCAAAAGCAAATACAAGTAACAAATAAAATAAAAATATCTCTAGTAAGATTACTCAAAACGATCATTCTTCAAGCTACTAGCAACCGTTACCTCCCCGGCAACGGCGCCATTTGATTAGCCACAACTTGTAGTCGGGTTGACCAATTCAAGAATTTATCGAACCACAGGGAGGTCGATGCAGAACTTAAGCGAGATCACGTTTATCGCAATTTTATAGACACTAAACATCAATGATGGATTTTTGAAACGCAAGTAAATAACAATTACTAAAGCAAGTAATGGTAGCAAATAAAATAGTAAAAAATGAGTGGTTTTTCAAGTTGAGTAAAAGTGAGATTAACAACACTAATGAAGTGGTAATTCAAGGATTCATGCATTAAACTCATATGTATCAAGGGTAAAGATTAAGGGCCAACACATATATCACCTACACTTCCTCTCGAAATGCATAGGATGTAGATCATTTTCACAATCTCAAAAGAGCTTAAAGGTTAGTTCTCAATTAAGCTATTCCAACTAGGTATTAAGTTCAATTAAAGAGTCCCTTCACATAATTAGTTGACTTCTTAATCCAATTAATCACATGTTCTATCAATGGGTTCTAAATCCTAAAGGATTTCTCAATCTCTTTACAATTTATAATGAACATGAGATGTTTGATGAAATGATTCACTCAACTATCCTAAGCATATAAGTGATCTCTCAATCTAATCATATATTTAGAACAATCAAACACACAAAACATCATAGATCTTAAGATATTAAGCATCAATGATAGAAAATCAAATATCCCAATCAATATATGAATTTAATTACATAGATCCACAAATTATCCAACAACTTTCATGTTGCTAACCTCACAAGGGAGATTAGCCTACAATCTTCATAAGATCCTTAACATAGACATTATAAACCTTACAAATCATGGTAAACTATAGGATTAACATAAAATTAAAATGAAAACTCCCTTGGATTGGATCCAATTGAATCTCCTTTCTTTCTTTGGTGATCACCCAATCTTCCTTGCTTCTTCACTTGATTTGGATGAAAACTTTATGGTGAGATGATGATGGAGTGATTAGATGGATGAATTTGATGAAAGGTATGGTGTAAAATGAAGGAATTGGTATGTGAGGTGTGTGAGCAGCTGAATTTCGGATTCTAATCTCTCAAAATGTTGAATGAGTTGATATATATATCCCTTGGAGACCTTCTAGAAGATGTGTAAAAAAACTCCCTGTTGTGGCACCGACACGACTCGTGTGCTGAAGCACGAGTAGAGTCGTGTCAGGGTTTATCTGTCAACCTTCACTCAAGACGGCACATGAGCCGTGTGCTGACGCACGGCTAGTGGATGGCCGTGTTAGATGAATTAATGTCCCCGCACTGTTTCCCCTTACAGGCCCGTGTTGGCTACACGGGTCGTGTGCTGCGACACGACTCGTGCGCCTGACACGAGCAATCGTGTTGCTGCTACCCTGTTTCTCCTTCTTCGTTTTATCTTCCGTCTCAGTTTTTGGTCCTTTTTCACCTGTTTTACATATGATTTAGTTCATTCACACTCAATTCCATAAAAACACATAACTCCACCAAAAAGCACATGAATACTGATAAAAATACATGAAAACATATGTAAAAAGACACTAAAATTTAAGTGAAAATATCACTCATCACATTGACAAGAGTGACCCGCCCTGCTATTGACAAATTCTTGGAGTTCCACTTAACTAGCTTATTTCGATGTTTTTCCACCACTGGTTCCCAAATTCTTCTATTCTTTGTACCTGTACCCACGAGAATTCCTAAGTACTTGAATGGAAGGTGACCCACTTTGCAATAGAGGAGCTGTGTAGCTTCGATGCGGGCATTTTCATCTTTGTTGAATAAGAAAACTGCACTCTTAAGAAAATTAGTCTTCAATCCCGATGCTAGCTCAACCCATCTCAGCAATACTTTCAAAATATAAAGACTTCTCCTACTGCCATCGTTAAAGAAAACCATATCGTCTACAAACTAAAGAATTTCCAAATCAATCATGTTATACCCAATTTTCAACGGAGTGTATAAATGACTCTCACTTTTCCTTCTAACAAAAATTCTAACACTTTCAGCTGCCACCAAGAAAAGAAATGGGGATAAAGGATCACCTTGCCTCAAGCCTTTGCTAGGGATAAATTCTGTCGTCAGGCATCCATTGACTAGAACAGAGACTGAAGCAGAACTTACACACTCTTTGACCCATCTCCTCCATTTATTGCTAAAATTCATCTGCTCAAGCACCAAGTCAATAAAGTTCCAATCAATTATATCATAAGCCTTGAAGAAGTTGACTTTAAAAATTGCTACCTCTTTCTTGCTTTTCTTGATCTCATTGATAGCTTCATTCAAAATCAACACGCTGTCCACAAGTTGTCTACCACTGATGAAGGTCGACTGTTCTTGAGAAATAACATCCCCAATGACTTCTCTAATGCGGTTTGCTAAGATTTTTGCAATGATTTTGTAGAGACAACCAATGAGTGATATGGGGCGATAATCTTCGAAACTCGTCAAATTATTTTTCTTAGGAATCAGAGTTATAAAAGAAGCATTCACCACTTTAGCTATTTTTCCCCTGCTCTCTAATTCAAATACAAAGGCACAGATATCCCCCTTCAAAGTTTCCCATTCTTGTTTGATGAACTTGAAATTGAAACCATCTGGTCCTGGGCTTTTATCACTGCCACATTGCCAAACCGCTTTCTGAATTTCTTCTTCACTAATCTTACTGTCAATTCAATCAATGTCCTCTTGTTTCAGTTTTTAACTCCCAAATCCTTTGCCGTGATCTTAAAAGATCGCACTTCTTTCGAAAACATCTTACAGAAGTAATCACGGATAACCTTCTTAGTGTTGTTCACCCCTTCAGTCCAGTTCCCTTCAACATAAAGCCCATTAATATTACCTCTTTTTATTTGAGAATTTACCATAGCATGGAAAAATTTTGAATTCTCCTCCCCTTCTTTGATCCATTGGTTTCTAGCCCTTTGAAACACAAGAGTAGCCTCTGCAATTTTAGCCTCTTTGATAACTGTTAAGCAATCACTCCTTTCTCTTGCAAGCTGTGATGAAAGCGTCGTTACTTCATTAATTTTGTCAATTTCTTCTATTTGTTATTTGACCCCTTCAGCTCGATTGTGTACCTCGCCATATATTAGTTTTTCCTAGCACCTTAAATCTTTCTTGAGCAGCTTCAGTTTTTCTCTAACTTTTACGCCAGTGCATCCACGAATATTGTATCCGTTCCACTTGTCTTTGAAGAACTTGTCGAACTCTACGTGAAACAACCAACTATTTTTAAATTTGAATGGTTTAGGAACCCGATCAATCTTCTGGTTTCTCACGATCAACGGGCAATGATCTGAGAATGTCCTCGGTAGTGCCTGTAAAGAAGAGTCTTGCCAACTTGTCATATATTTAGAGTTTAGAAAGACTCTATCCAATTTTGATGCGGCTGATCCATCATCCCTATACCAGATGAATTTACGGCCTATGAGATCAAGTTCCTCCAACCCACAAATAGCCACAAATTCATCAAACATACTGCATTCGGACAACATCGTTACTTGTCCTCTACCTCTCCTTTCGGAAGGTTTTCTTAAAGTGTTGAAATCCCCAGCAAAACATATTATTCTATCCTCATTATCACAGTAAAAGTCCCTCCACTCAGAAAAAATACGTGACCGTTCTTGACTCAAGCAAGGCAAGTATACGTTGATAATGGAACAATCTGTGTTTCCTTCCAACCATCTCCCCCGAATTTCAAGAGCGTGATTAATATCCAGACAACGCTGCATTATGAACTTGTCTTTTCTCCAGGTGCATAGTAAACCTACTGCTCTCCCCACTGGTCCTATGAAAGCCCAATCAAAATCTTCACCAATCCATAGCTTAGCGACCTGCTCTCTTATAAACATATCTCTTTTGGTTTCTTGAATGCATACAAAATCAACTTCTTCCTTACCCATAATTTATCTGATACCTCTAATTTTCTGTATCCCTCGATAAAATATTCATAGAAAATCTCCATAACTCACCCCCTTATCAGTTCGGCCTGTATTTTTGAGGTAGCATCTCCTGTCTCTCAATTCCATATTAACTAGATTCTCAATAGCTTCATCCCTGTTGCCTTCAACTCCTAGCCCCATAAGCTCCCCAATTTCTAGAATTTTCTCAGCCTCTTCTTTGGATTTTCTTGACCAAAACAATTTGTTTCAATTCGCAATTTCAGAGTCTCCGAGAGTAGTAGACCCACAAGAAATTTCTGGTGAATGGACTGTGAACGAAGTAGATTTATTCTTGAATTTTGATACACTGAAATTACCCTCTTCCGAACAATTGTTGTTTTTATCCCACTTAAGAATCTCTACAAATTTTTTGTACTTCTTCCTCTACTTTCGGCTGGTTTGACATTCAAAAGGAATATTCTCCGCTTCCACGTCCTTCGGCTTTTTGGTCCTTCAATATCTTTAGTCAATTGAGTTGGATCTTGGTTTGATTTCTTTAAGTGGGCTCCTCCATTGTATTTGGAATTCTAGTTGGATTTAGAAGAGGGGAGATTGCGGAGGTTGGGGGTGGATGAAACTTGACGCATAAAGACTGAAGGGAAGCCATGGTTCAGTTTGTGTTCCAATATTGCTAAGTGGAGGGGTATATATAGATCTTGGATGTTCTGTTACATTTTGGTGTTACATCTCCTGTTGCTACCTCCGTCCCAGGCTAAGAGGACCAATTTTGGTCGTCCCACCCAAAGAATCCCCTTTCATTTTTTACATACATAAAACTCACACACCCCTTCTAATACAATTAAAATATGGGACCCACATTCCCACTAATACAATTATCCACTGCACATTAAATAATAATACTCCTTAATTTACGTGCAGAAAAGCAAATGCCCTCTTACACCTGGACGGAGGGAGTATGTACTAGTAGAAATTATGTTAAGATTTCCTGTGTTGTATTTTTGTACATCACCATTGAATGTACGTAGGAGACTACTCTAAATAGGAAATCTTAAACCTAAGGTAATGGTTGGATTCCTTTTCTTGTTAGATTAGCAGGGTATGGCAGTTCTGTACAATATAGTTACAATTGCGCAATAAATTAGTTGTGGTACATTCTTATCATATCGGATCATTTGCGTCATTTTCGTACGTCGTCTTCTGTGCCACACCCAGTGGCGGACGCAGGATTTCTGTCGAGGGGGGCCCAATTTTTCTTATACAATAGTTCGTGTTTTTTGTTCTACAAATTTTAAGAAGAATTATTTTATTTACCAACTTTTATTAATATTTTTCTAAAGATGTTTTAGTATTTTTAATTGTATTATGTAAGAGTAACAATTTTGAAACTAAAGTCATTAAAATTATTAAATAAATATGTTATTTAGAGGGAAAATAAATAAATAAAAGAAATAGAAGAGGGAAAAAAAAAATAACAGTACTGCATGAATCGAACACGGGACCTCTAAAACTAGAAGATCGTCACTTCACCACTTGGACACAAAGGTATTTCAAGAAAATTTCTATATCTATACTAGTAATTTTTAGAAGTTCAGGGGGGCCCAGTGCCCCCCCTAACCCCTTAACACGTCCGCCCCTGGCCACACCTTAAATGATTGATAC
The DNA here is from genome assembly GCA_023678885.1 of Pogostemon cablin. NCBI lineage: Eukaryota > Viridiplantae > Streptophyta > Magnoliopsida > Lamiales > Lamiaceae > Pogostemon > Pogostemon cablin. Next base: position 22,137,767 of record CM042959.1, read on the forward strand.
GTAAGAGGGAAAAATAAATTCGACCACTGCCTCTAGGGTTTAGGGTAGAATTTCTCTCTCCTACTCGTCGTCCATCTAATGGTGTGCCACAGGAGATGATGTACCAAATGGCACAGAGAATTCGATACGCATTCTTATTATTAATAGATTTAATCTGTCTTAAATGAGATTCATGCTAAGATAATTTCAAACGGTTTACCTTAAGTTTTAAGGTAAAAGTTTAGATGTGGTGAGCCGCTATTGAAATTATTTATAATTATTTTTAGTTTATTTAGTGGTGGGATTAAATGATAATATAATATAATGGTTTAGATTATTTAGGTGAACTATGTTTGAAGTGCACTGCAATTTAAATTTTAAATTTGATATCTTCTTTTAAACTCTAAAATTTGGAACCCTATATATCTTCTATTATGTTTTTTTATTGAATTTATATCTTCTGTTATGTTTTTTTTATTAAATTTCATATTTCATGATTCGTGTTTTATTGATGTTTCATAATATAAAATAAGGGGGCGGCTATTTGCGCCCCCAAACTTACTGGACAAAGCCCAAAATTCTTTTAATTAATCTTCTTAAAATCAATAAGACTAAAATACCCCCATTATTAAATATACCCTCAAAATTATTATTCATCCCATGGAGAGATCTCAGCCGTTGAGATCAATGATGGCACCAACACCACGTATCTTCTAATTCCCTTCTTCACCTTCCAACCCAATTCCACGTTTCTTCCCGTCATATTGAATACTGATATGATTCTTTACGTCTACTCTGGTATTATATCTGCATCTGCATTCATTTGTTGTACATCATTTATGTGGTTTGAATTGTTGGTAGTGTTAAAAGGGATTGGAAACTAAGTTGGGCTGAGGAAGATGATGATATTAAGCAAAGTGATTTGCAGAGTGGAGATGTTTATAGGCTGATCAATCTGTGATACCAGTTCTTTATCCAAAACCACAACCACAATCACAACCTTATCATTCACACCTTCCTTCCTAATTCAGATCATCACTTGCAAGTATGTATCTCATTACAGTTTACTACAATTAATACGTTTAATTAAGAATATATTCTTGTAGGAGCCTTATTCTAGTTTCCAGGAGATTGTTCTTGGCTTTGACAGGAAACTTCTTCAGGCAACTCTCCAGGTATGCGCATATGTGTGTAATAGGAATTGAATTAATTATCTCTTATCATATATATGTTTGGTAGTTGGTTAAAATGACATGATGGGAGATGTAACAAGGTGTCGGAGGAGGTGATAGATCAACTTTTGGACGGACCAAAGCCACAGGCGATCGTGCCGGCACCGGAGATGGAGAAAGAAGCCCTAGTTGGAAATAGATGGAGATGATTTATTTAGGAGGATGAATAGTAATTTTAGAGTAATAAGGGCATTTTGGTCTTATTAATTTTAAAAAAATTAATTAAACTGCTTTTGGGGTTTGTTTAGTAAGTTTGGGGTGAAAATAGCCGCTCCCATAAAATAATTGTACCCCTCAACCATGTATATAAATCACACACAGCTGGCCTTTTTCCACAAATTAAGTGATGACATGGCATGGAAACTAATTGATTTCCGATTCAGCCAGTTATTGTTCCATGCTAGAAGTAACAAGCGGCTCCCTTTCTAAATCATGCATGAGTTGCCCATTTTTGTTCATTATTGTGCAGTCTCATCGTTTTGATCATAATTTTTTCATTTGAGCTTCAATTTAAGTGATTCTTGAGCTAAAACAACCCACTCTTCCACAACTTTCTAACCATGTATAACATGACCAGTTTTGGTTTCCATAAGAACACAAAATAATTATGTAAATTGTGGTTATGAGTTTTTCGACTGTGGTTATGAGTTTTTCGACATTCTTTCACAATTTCATTCATCATTCCAACTTTGTACTTTTGATTCATTTTTCACCTAAAAACATGAGAAAATACCTCTCAAACACCAATATCTTAAATATAAGAAAAGTAACCTTTTAATGCTAAAATATGACAATTAAACATTTTAAAGAGGTATTGAATCGAACCTAAAATTACACGAATTTCACCCTCATTAGGGTTTTTCGGGTGGGTGGGTTGGGTGAGGGTGGGGTATGTTGGATTAATATTTTTTTAAAAAAATATTTTTATTTTTAAATTTTTGTTATAAATTTTTATATATTTATTAATATAAATTTTAAAATATTCTTTTACACAACTGAAGGATTTTAAATGATGTGGTTCGAGTAAAGATTTGAAATCTCTTATGAAATGAGTGCAAGAAATCTAGAAGCGTACCAAGAACCCTCACAAGAAATCACACATTCTCTTTATGCTGATTGTTTGAAAAAGTAAAAGAATCGAAGAATACCAATAATTATAGTGATTCAGCTTGATGGCCTACGTCCACTTTTGAGGGAGATGAAGATCTTTAATGACGGAGTGGCTTTACAAAGATTAAACTACAATCAATATAATATAATGAACTCTAACTTTATGATATGTAATTAGAGTTAGTCTCTTGTAAACCGAGTTTACATCATAAATCCTTGTAAACCCTGTGGCCCCCCTTAATTTAAACACCCTAGAGGATTGGATGGGAGACCACTGGATTTACACCGTGAACCCGGTTTACACAAGTGTTTGTGATGTAATTGATGGATGATGGAATGATCAATAACTGCTGTCATATGCTTCTTGTAGTGATGATCAACCCATTTTCTTGTGAGGCAAGCAGCTCCAACTCCTATGTCAGCGGGAGAAACGGTTTCTAGCTAACAACTAACTATCAAACCAACTTCTAACTCCGTACAAGCCATCCATCATCCAGCTGCTATCATAACATTATGAACTCCAACTTTCATCAACATCTAACCACAACCCTTGATTATGATGTTGATCGACCAAACCAAAAACTGTATACATTTATTATCAAAACCAACATTTACATGGCAATTTACAACAACTAACATTTACCAATAAAAAAAAAGTGGCAATATACAAGCCATGCAAGTGTCTATATATTCCAACAAAATCATTTCAAAACAATTAAAAAAAATTCAAATTCAAATCCATGATTTGAAATCTATTAATTTTTAAAATAATGGATTTATAAATATGTAGATTTCATATTGGATCCAAACATGAAGGGAGATTGAGAGAAGGATACATAAACCTCTCCATCCAAACACAACCTACAGTAAATATTAAACCCTAGGATAAAATAGGATATGAACAATAAAGTAAAATACATCATGAACTAAAAAATGAAAATTATAATTATACCTTAAAATTTATTTAATATTAAATTCTGATAATAAACCTTTAGAATTAGGTGAATTCAATAAATCCAACTAATAGTGTTAATCTATTTATTTGGGGATTTAAGTAGGTTAGATTAAATATTATATCAAAATTAATGTGTAAGAGAATGTGGTGATTTGAGTGAATGAGTAGTGATGTGTGTGGGAGATATGCGAGATTTATGTAATATAATTTTATTAAATTTCAATTAGAAAAATAAATAAATTACATAATTATAAATTTGGATTAAAAAATCAGAAACAAACAACCCACTTCCATGTTAGTTTTTGGTTTTGATATGATAAATTATGAAAGATTTATGAGAGATTTGTAATATCTAAATCTTTAGAATAATGACAAAGCATGTAACATTTTAAAGACATTATATTTTTCAGCACAGAATATAAATATATTGTCTGCTTCGTAAATTTTAAACATTAAATTTTAAATTTATTTTGTTCTAAAATGAGAAATAAAGCCTGATTAGGTGATTCAGCCTAATTTGTCATTTTAAGTGAAATAAAAAATATAATTGCCCCATATATAATTACTGGTCTTAAAATTGTTAGTCTCTAAAGTGCAATCATCCTCCCTCGGTGTGTTAAAAAAAAATAAAAATAAAAATAAAAATAATACGTATAGGCAATATATATATATTTTTTTAATTCATGTGATCGCTGCATTGGCGGACGTATATGGGAGGTAGGGGGGCACTGGGCCCCCCTGAACTTTTACTAATAAGTAGTATATATATGTAAAGTATGACAAAATTCCACACTGGCCTAGTGGTGAGGCAATTTAATTAATGTGTCGAGGGTCTAGTGTTCGATCCCCTTTTAGGACAAGCTTTATTTATTTACTTATTCCCCTCTTCTATCTCTTTTTTTTACTTAATATTTATTTTTTTCTCTCTTTTATTTATTTTAATTGATACATTATTAAAATAATATATTCATTTAATAATTTTAATCTCAAAATTATACTAACTTTTACCTAACACAACTTAAAATACTAAAATATTCTTAGAAAAATGTTAATATAAGTTAGAAAAATGTTAATATAAGTTGATAAATAAAATAATTTTTCTTATAATTTGTAGAACAAAAAACGCGAACCATTGTATGAGAAGAATTGGCCCCCCCTCCATGAAAATCCTGCGTCCGCCCCTGGATCGCTGGCCCCACCCCCTTCTCACCCCCAAATACCCCAATTCGCTACCATGCAAAATTGCAATTTGTTTAATTTTTTTTTCCGTTTTATTTTCCTTTCCTTTTTTTTGTTTTTTTTTTTGGTTAATTTTGTTTTTTTAATTTATATTTAGGATTTAAACTATATTTTACCCTTAAAATTTAAGGTATAATTGTAATTTTTCACCTTTGTGGTTTAGAATATAATTTATTTTTAGGATTTAGGGTATAACTGTAATTTTATTCTTGTGGTTTAGGGTATAATTTTTTCTTAGGGTTTAGGGTATTATCATAATTTAACTATTTGGTTTTGTGTATATTTTACTTTTAGGATTTAGGGTATAATTGTAATTTTACTATTGTGGTTTAGGGTATAATTTAATCCTAGGGTTTAGGGTATTATTGTGATTTTACCTGTGTGGTTTAGAGTATATTTTACTTTTAGAATTTAAGGTTTAGGGTATAATGATCTTTTAAGTATTACTACCTCCGTCCACTGTCAATCTATCTATTTTACCATTTTGGGTCATACGCCCACTCTTAATCTATTCATTTTCCCTTCTAGACACATGGGACCCACCCACACACTATTACAATTAAAATATGGACCCACATTCCCCACTAATACGACTACCCACTACACATAAAATAATAATATTCCTTAGTCTACGTGCAAAAAACAAACAGATAGATTAACGTTGGACGGAGGGAGAATAATAAAATTAAAAAAAATAAAAAAAATAATGCAAAGAGTCAAAGACTTGTGTGAAATTGCATCACGTAAGTCATTACATGAGACGGATGAAAAATAATAACTTCTATAACGAAAAGTGATACTGAATTAATGAAAAGTGATAATGCAATTTCAAGAACAATTTATAGTGTAAATGAAAAGTGATAACATTTTATAGGAAAAATGATAATTAACATTTTATAGCGAAAGTGATAACTATTTTAAAGTGTAAAGTGATCTCACGTAAGACAGTCTCACTCGGGACCTACCTAAAAAATAATATTAATGAGAAGGGACCACTATTAGTTAATTAGATTAATTAAGAAGAGATAGGAACCACAAGTTCTACCAATTCATTTGGTGGAACTGGTTCCACCCAAGTTACACTTAAAAGAAAAAGTAATGAATTTTTCATATCATTTTATGGAATTGTTACATTTATGAAATATTTTTTCTCTTTTTTTTTTTAATTTTGTTTTTACTTGTGGTTTATAACTTATTTTACTTTATGATTTAATATGTACTTTTAGGTTTTAGTATTTTACCCGCGAAAATTTATTATGAATTTTGTTATTAATTCGTTGGTAATCAAATTTAATAATGAAATTAATACTCCCTTCGTCCCCTTGAAAGATATTCATTGACTTTTTACACGTGGATTAAGGAGTATAATAATTTAATGTATAGTAAGGTGAGAGAAATAATATTTTAATATGTAGTGGGTAGTTGTATTAGTGTTGAGTGTGAGTGTAACAACAAATTTTGTATTTATAATAAAATAAACACAAAAAGAATTATAATGATAATCCAGAAGGATTTAAACTTGAAAATTTAGGAAACAATCTCTATCTATCCTCTGATTCTTCTCTCGAACCAATTTGGCTTTGACTTGACTTGGTGTGTTGACCGCGTGTGTGTTGAGTTGAGCTGAATCTTCGAACGAAGCTTGTTCGAGCTCGAGTGTGTAGTCTTAAACGTTGATCCGGAGGTGTTGAACCTTTGTTCGAATTGAACCCTGACTTGAATTTGTTGTGAAGTATACCGCTCAATTTGGTAGAACATTGACTTCACACATAATGAATTTGATTTGAAGAACGCCGGATCGAAGAGGCTTAGCACCTTGATCTTTGATCGGTTGTTGTTCTTGACTTGAATATAACTTGAACTTGACTTGAAGGTCTTGAGTGTTCTTGACTTGAAGATCTTGAACTTGGATCTTGATCTTCACTTGACTTGTATCTTCACTTAGATCTTGATCTTCACTTAACTTGGATCTTGATCTTCGATTGACTTGATCTTCACTTAACTTGGATCTTGACCTTTGCCTGATCTTGATCTTCACTTAACTTGGATCTTGACCTTTGCTTGATCTTGATCTTCACTTGACTTGGATCTTGATCTTCGCTTGACTTGATCTCTGATCTTTGCTTGACTTGAAGAACACCGGATCGGAGGGGCTTGGCACCTTGATCTTGGATCGAAGGTCGTTCTTGACTTGAAGATGCTTGAAGATCTCAAGGGAGCACTGCTCGTATTCTTGATCTCTTCAGAAGCGTCTGCGTGTTCAGATATTGTAGTGTGTCTGGAATGAATGGAGGAGGACTCCTTATATAGGTGAGGAATGATCATGCCCCATAAATAACTTGCAATCTGATTGGCCCATGACAGATTTGACCCGATTCTGCGGGCTTAGGCCGTTCCAAATATAACACAGCTTGAATGGTCATTGCTTAATTTGACCTGATTCTGGAACCTTTCAGACTTTATTTGACTTGGGAGTCAAGTTTTACTTAATTTAAACCCTACTTAATTTGTTGGGCTTTAAATTAATTATCAATTATTTATTAATCTATTTTAGGAATTAATTTATTAAATCCCAAAAATAAAATATAATAAATTAAAATTGATATTTAATCAATAAAATCCACGTGTCGCCATTTGATTGGACCGTGAATTTTAATTGCTTACAAATGCCCCCTCGCGATTTGTTCACGAACAGTGTGTCTTGATGTGAAGGAATTGCAAAAGTTCCCCTTTCTTGTAATTTCTCAAGAGAACTTAAATATGGCACCAGTGTGTTTCTTGCTCACCAAGATTTCATGAATCTTACCCAAAATTATCAGAGTTATTTGTAGTAAAGAATCTCTTAAAATTTTTGTAGAGATTACACACCTCACAAGTAATTTCCATAATTATCCACAAATAATTTCCATAATTATCCATGAGTCCACAAGTAATTTTCATAATTATTCATGAATCCACTACTATATAATGGTACTTCATGAACTCAATTTTTTTCATCAAAGCTATCCAATAAACAAGACTTTCAGCTTTGCTTCAAGAGGTTGCCAAGACAAAGCACACCAACAAAACACACCATCCAAGGAATTCAATTCACAAGTGTAAAAATTCAATTTACTCTTCTTTAATTTGCTCTTTTTTTTTCAAGACGTCTCCACGAAGAAGAGAAGAGAAGACTTTCAATGTACCATATTTCCTTTAAAGATGAAACGGGCCATCGAGACTGGCGTTGCGCATTCCTGGCGACTAGGGATTTATCCCAGTCGGAGGTCGCGGCGAGTCCGATGTTGATCCAATGTTTCAACCCGTAACCTTAACAGCTCAAGTTGGACCAACTCGTCGAGGTGGAGAGTAGTCGACGGCGGACCACCCATGGTGGTGGCTTGTTGGGCTCGCACTGTGAGATGGAGAGCAATCAATGGTAGACTACCCATGGTAGTTGCTTGTTGGGCTCACATCTCCGATGACGTTTGTGGCGAAGATATGAAAGAGATCCGACCGTGCGACTCAGTATTGTGACGAGCAATGGCGGTAAGTGGCATCCCGTAAAGGCTTGATTTCATTTTTTTGATGCTGGAGTCAGAAGTCACACGGTGTTTCCGACGGCGGATCTGACCAGGTTGGTCTTGGCGGCATATTTGACCGGGCGGGCATACGCACACAAGAGATTAATTTAGAAAAACCTCACCCAAGAACACCATTTTCCGTTCAATTTTTATAACTCTAGGAATGAGAAAACTCAATCTCCACCGTCCATAATTTACCTCTACGAGTCACGAACGTGCTTTCCAAATTACAGTTAGATCTAACGGTTGGTTTGTCAGAAACAACTCTTTCCCCTCGACCGCGCAGAACTAAATCACCCAAAACCTGACCTATTTTGTTATGCTTATTTCCATCCACACAGCCTCCAAACACAATCTCCACCATTCAAAAATTTTCTTCTCAAGTTTCAAACGTGCTGACCAAATTTCAGCTCGATTCAACGGTTTAAACTCCTGTTATTGCCTCTGCAATATTACAGTGCCAGACTTTCTCACAAAAATATGATTTTTTTTCTTCCTCTTTTTTTTCGAAAATCCAAGAGATAGAGAGAGGGGATTTGATTGATCTTGTGGAAGAAGAAAGAAGTGGTACTAACCCAAAGACCCACGTCTTTTCCTCTCTTCGAGAAAGAAGTTCTTTTTCAAATTTGGAAAGTGGAGCAGTGCATCCTTTCCCCTTAGTTTTCAACTATTCTCACGTGGAATTGACTTGTGAAATAAATTAGAAAGAATTATTTCTATATTTGCCATACAATTGCCACCATAATTAATTTAAATAAATTGGAAAAAATTCCTTGCATATTTCCTACCATCTTTACCGTAAATTGGCCTGCATATCATTGGAAAATTCCTTCCATATTTTCATAAAATCTCATATGGCTTGGCCCGTTACTTTTCACTTGGGGCTTCAATTAAATCAACCCATTTGGGCTAATTAATTCAATTGAGTTTTAATTGATGCTTAATCCTCCATATTTGTGTTGGGCCATGAGTAAAGAAGATATTTATGTCCTTAGGCTTCAATCAACTTAGAACAATTTTAGACCAACACTTGGGCTTTCATATTTTGAGCTCCACTCCTCATGAGTTAATTTATTTATAAAATTTAGACTTATTAATTAATTGACCCAATAAATTTATTTTAGGCTCTTTAATTAATTAAATCCACAAACTTAAATTAACTTGAATCCCACAACCACTATGAGAAATTGTGATTATTACAACAATCCAAGGATTTGAACTTCTTTCACCCCTCCAATAAATTTCCTTCACCGAATTTTACGCTCCCGTCTTTCTCCTTGTCAGCCCTTTTCCTCTCAATTCATTTATATTTCATCTTATTCTTTGACTGACAATCTTGAAGTATTGGCCTGAATTATAACTGAACTTAGCAGAGTGCTAAGCTGCCTACGTACCTCTTCGCAGAGGATCAAGTTATAACGTAGTTCAAAGGGACATAATTTAGTTTGAATGGGGGGGTGCTGTGCACAGTTTATACTCATGCGGGCCAGGAGTGACTGTTTGCCTAATTTATAGCACTCACGAGCAAGAATACTCGATCGTTGTAGTATTATATCCCAAGAAAAATTATCAATCCAATAAGGAGTTATATTCGTACTAGCAAAATACGTGAGCTCATGTTCATTGTTGTTTTTGTAAAGATGATCGGGGGTTTTGAGATTGATTAACAACTAAAACAAGTAACAAGTAAATAACAATATCAAATAAGTAGAATGACAAGAATAGAAAATGGGTGCTTAAATTCAAGTATGGAAAAACATGGGATTAGAAACATCCAAGCACACTCAATTCATATTATCATGCAAACGGAATTCAACTCAATTGATGTAGACTAAGGGTGATCACGATTGTATCCTAAGCTCCCTTTCGGGTTACAAAGGTTGTTGATCCATTTTGGACTCCCAAAAGCACTTAAGATCAAAGCCCAACATCAACCCCTTCCATCTAGGTACTAGTTAGACTAAACTCTCCCTTTTTGTGTACTAAGGCCAACGAATGGATTGGTTCCCCTCATTGAATTCAAATATCCTTTCGGTCAAACCCAAACTCAATGTCTATTCATGCCTTCCTAATACTATAGAGGGTCGTTTCCGTCTCACTCCAAGCAATACATACATGAAGATCATGATAGCATTTAATTACCACAAATAATCCATTGATCAACAATCCATTAAACCAATAAACATTCATGAATAACAAACCATGCCATCACAACATCAAGACAATTAAACTCCATGAATAGAAATCAACATCAATTAAATCAAAAACCAATTTAATCCACATGATAATATAAATCTAATATGCTCTTCATGTTCCTAATCCCACTAGAGGGATTAGCCTATCATAGTAAAAGTAACAAAACAATTAAATGATTCATTACAATTACCCATAGTCTAAGATCTAAAGAAATACAAAATGAATGGATTCTTCCCTATCAATTTCTTGAAGAGAATCTTCTATTCTTCTTGATCTCCACCTCTAGCTCTTGATTCCTTGAGATCTCTCACACCCAATGGAAGGGATGAAGTTTTGAGGGAGAATTAATGGAGATGATGAAGATGGATCAAAATGGATGAAGGTGGATGAAGATGATGGTGGGAAATGGAAGAAATGGTGTGTGAGGTGTGTGTAGATGATAGGATTTCGGATCCCCTATCAATTGTTGAATAAAGGGGTATTTATACCCCTTTGGAGGCTTCTAGAAGGATCTAGAAATTTCTGCAGGAAAATACCCAACACGAGTCGTGCTCTGTAACACGGCCACGGGGTGGCCGTGTTGTGTCTTCTGATGCTGCCGCACGGCCTCGCCTTACAGGGCCGTGTTACGCAACACGGCTCGTGTGCTGCAACACGAGTCGTGTGTTGTAACACGGGCACAGGTGTGATCGTGTTGGCTCTTCTGATGTCGCCACACGGCCACCTTCTTACAGGGCCGTGTTGGTGACACGGCTCGTGCTCCCGACTCGACTCGTGCAACTGGACACGACCTGAAGTTGCCCGTGTTGAGTGACTAGATGTCGCCACACGGCCAACTCTTACAGGGCCGTGTTGGCTACACGGCTCGTGTGCTGGCTCCTGCATTTCTTCACTGTTTTGGCTCGTTCTCCCTCGTTTCAACTCCGAATTGAGATCCGCTTTTTCCTACATCTTCCTTATCATGTTTAGCATCCAATAAAAAGTGAAAATCTTACGTTTAAGCTCATTCACACATATTTCAATAAAAATACAAAGCACAACCAAATAACATATAAAATACGGATAAAATAATACGAAAATACATATAAAAAGACACTAAAATCTAGGTGAAAATAGCTCTAATCAGTGACTATTCTTTAACCACTTTAGACAAAGTAGGATATTTAATGCTTTAACCACTTAAAATATCTGAGTGTAATGAATTAATAGTTTAACCACATATAATTACCTTTGATGGGTGTCGTGCACAATTTATACTCATGCGGTCCAGGAGTTTGTCGTACGTAGTTTATACTCATGCGGACCAGGAGTATGTCGTACGCAGTTTATACTCATGCGGACCAGGAGTAACATGCAGTTTAGGCTCGTGCGTCAAGGAGCATTGTACATGTATTTATTTTACGCGAAGTAGCGTTTCAAGAACTTCCCATTTATGGGGCCAATGTTCACGCCATCTTCTGAGATCAACTTGTATGCGCCATTTGTGTATGCTTCCTTCACAACATGAGGGCCATTCCACTTGGGTAGAAACTTATTTCCAACGCGATGGGTGACTACTATAGGTCTTCTCACAGCAAGCACCAAATCACCAACTTGAAAAGAACGTACCTTCACTTTCTTGTTGTACGTTCTAGAAAGGCGAGATTGTTAACACTCAAGTCTTTGTTATGCTTCCAACCTCTTTTCATCTAACGCTTCTAACTCTTGAAAACGTAACTTTGTATTTTCTTCCTCAGTGAGGCCTTCTTGTATGGCTATCCTCAAAGAAGGAATTTGCTTTTCAAGAGGCACAACAGCCTCAACACCATACACCAAGGAATAGGGAGTGGCTTGAGTAGGTGTTCTATACGTAGTGCGGTACGCCCATAAAGCTTCATTGATTCTTTCATGCTAATCTCTTTTTGACTTGGACACCACTTTCTTCAATAAACTGCATAAAGTTTTATTGAATGCTTCAGCAAGACCATTGGCAGCTGCGTTGTAAATTGAAGATTTCTTTTATTTAAAATCAAACTTCTCACATAGCTTATCAATCCAACTGTTGCTGAACTGCTTTCCGTTATCAGTGATGATGTAGCACGGAACACCATATCTATAAATGATGTTGATCCGAACGAAATCAGCAACATTTTCTTTCTTTGCTTCCCTTAGAGGCACATCTTCAGCCCACTTTGAAAAGTAATCAGTTGCAGCAAGAATGTAGAGATGACCACCAGAAGACTTTGTAAGTGGCCCTACCACATCTAAACCCCAAGCATCAAAAGGCCATGAAGCGACTGTCGGATGCAAATGCTCCGGAGGTTGATGAATCAGATTTACATGAAACTGGCAAGCTTGATATCTTTGTGCAAAATCCATGCAATCCTTCACCATTATGAGTCAATAATAACCCATTCTTTTAATTCTGAAATGCAGCTTCGGTCCGGATTGATGAGCACCGCATATTCCAGAGTGAGCCTCCTCCATCGCTTGAATAGCTTCTTCCTTACTCAAGCATCTCAAGAAAACTCCATCAAATGCTCTTCTATATAGTGTGCCTTTGAAATAAATGAATCGAGGTACTCGACGTCGAATATCAACCCTTTGACGTGGATCACTTGGCAACTTATCATACTTTAAATAGTCCACGAGTAGTTGGCACCAATCCTCTTCTTCAATTTCGAAAACTTCCACCACATGAATTTTAACTTCTTCATAATCATCATCTTCAAAGAGTGGTGGTACAACCCAACTTCTATACACTGGTATTTGAATTTGCGCTTCTGGCATAGCTATAGTTGATGCCAATTTAGCGAGGGTGTCAGCTTGCTTATTCTCTCTTCTAGATAGATGCTTAATATCAACATCACCGAGATAACCCATAAGCTTTTGAGCATACTTGTAGTAGGGGAACAACTCAGGCTTCTTCACTTCATACACTCCAAGGAGTTGATTTATCACCAATAGCGAATCACCATACACTCTAAGGTGTAGCTGCTTTATATCGACAGCCATTTTCAAACCAAGTATGAGTTCTTGATACTCAGCCACATTGTTAGAGCAATTTTCTGTTAAAGAAAATGAGAAGGGTAGAACTTCACCACTGGATGTTATAAACACGACTCCGCACCATCTCTCTCTCTATGAGATGCTCCATCGAAATACATCTTCCAAGGAGAAGCTATATCCACAGTGAAAGCATCTTCATCGGGGAGTTCATCAGATAGTTCCTATTCAGCAGGCATTGGATGATCAGCTAAAAAATCTGCCAACACTTGTCCTTTTACGGCCTTTTGAGGGACGTACACGATCTCAAACTGTTGAAGTTGGAGATACCATCTTGCAAACCGATTAGAGAGTACTGGCTTTGACATGACAAATTTTAGTGGGTTGGCTTTCGAAACTAGCCGAACTGTGTGAGCTTGGAAATAATGTTTCAACTTCTGAATCACGAAGATAAGGGATAAGCAGATCTTTTCAATGGGTGAATACTTCAACTCGTTTGGAGTCATGGTTCTACTTAGATAATATAGAGCTCTTTCTTACTTTGAGGTTGCATGTCCATTCTTATTTTGCTCTTTTCATCCTTTTTCTTGCTTGTTTACCATGTCCTTTTCTTCTTTTGGTAATCAATCAATCATTTCTAGCTACCATCTCCTCAATCACCCACACAAAGGTATATATAAGCTTTGAATAGGTCATTAAGGCTTGTAATGTGCTAAATTCACAAGAAATAGGCTTATAGGGTCAAAATGGTTAACTAAGGATGATGTTCATGGTAGGGAACATATATGGCAATGACTATAATAACAAGGATGGCCTTAGATCATTTCACCACTCTCCACTAATCGGGCTCGTTCCTATAGTCCTTGAGCAAGTTCTAACTTATTAAACACAACCGATCCACTCATGAAGAAATACCATGTATGCATGGTTGAGGCTCAAATGCTCACACGCTTGTGCTCGGACCCTAAGGAACTTATTACACCACATTCATCTCAAAATTGAACAAGTTAAGTAAAACATGTCACAATTTGAAAGTGTAGAGATTCTTAATCATATTTTGTCATCACTTATCACCACAATCTATCATCACTCACATTCAAAAATGACTCACGACATCCCTAAACAAACCACCAAACATCCCAAGACAAGAATGAAAATACACACAACATACAAATAAGTACTCAACAAACAAGACACAACAAAAACACAAAACATGCAAAAACACAAAATACCATCATCCATAAGAAAATTAAGCACACATCATCCCAACCTTTATTTAAAAGGAAAACCTAATATACAAAAGTAAACCTCCCACAACATAACATATGAAGTATCATGCTAGTCACAACAATCCAAATCAAACTCAATTCATTTCAACTAGTAAAATGATAAGGTGTAGAGTACTCCCTCGATAGGCATTTGGTAAGGAAAGCGTTAGCTCCAAGCTCCATCATGCTTTCAATACCTCTCATTCATGCTCTAACACTCAACAAACACCATTATTTCAACAATTTCATTATAAATATGGACTATCATGCACTTCAACACCACCAATCATGCCAAAATCAACCCAAACTCATGAGAAAAATTTTAAAATTGACCCAATTTTTACAAGAATCATACTCAAGTGGTGAGTCACACCACACACTCTCCCCCCAAACTTAAATCGAAACAAGAGTGGAGACTTAAGTTTGCAAAAAGTGGTGAGACTTACCCTTGACCCTTGTAGTTTCCATTGATGATCTTCTTGTTGAGAAGTAACCGCATCCACACGACTCAAGCGATGTCCACCACGCACTATCACCCCCCAAACTTAACTCGAGACAAGAGTCACGAATTAAGTTTGCAACAAATGTTTGAAAAATATCAACTTGAATCCATGAAGCATTTCTCTTTTCTTCAATGTGCATTTTTCTCCATGAGCACAATCAACCTACAAGGCCAAAACAAACAAACAACAAAAACAAAGCAATAAAGATAGTGATGGGGTGCCTCCCATCGAGCGCTAAGTTTAACGTCTTCAAGCTAGACGAATGTTTAGCTCATCTTTCACATAAAGTATCCACAAAGAGGGTCTCCCTTTGTGATGGATCCACATAGTGCTTCACACGATGACCATTGACCAAGAACTCTCCACCGTTCTCATCTATAACCTTTAGAGCTCCCCCATCAAGTACTTCCTTTACCACATAAGGTCCTCTCCATTTGGACTTCAACTTGCCCGGAAAAAGTCTTAGTCGAGAATTGAATACCAACACCTTCTCACCCTTTTCAAAGCTCTTCTTCCTCAAACGAGCATCATGCCACCTCTTGGTTTTCTCCTTAAAAATTCTTGAATTTTCATAAGCATTTTCTCTAAATTCCTCAAGCTCATTCAATTGTAAGAATCTTACCTTCTTCGAAGCTTTCATGTCAAAATTCAACTTCTTAATGGCCCAATAAGCTTTATGCTCTAACTCCACCGGAAGATGGCAAGACTTACCATAGACAATTTGAAAAGGAGACATACCAAGAGTGGTCTTGAATGCGGTTCGAAAGGCCCACAATGCATCATCAAGTTTATTTGACCAATCCTTTCTACTCACACTCACTGTTTTCTCCAAGACTTGTTTGATTTGTCGATTAGAAATTTCAGCT
Organism: Pogostemon cablin; assembly: GCA_023678885.1. NCBI lineage: Eukaryota > Viridiplantae > Streptophyta > Magnoliopsida > Lamiales > Lamiaceae > Pogostemon > Pogostemon cablin. Next base: position 22,153,663 of record CM042959.1, read on the forward strand.
TGACCATTCGTTTGAGGGTGATACGGAGTAGACACTCGATGCTTCACTCCATAAGTCTTGAGAATGTTCTCCATGAGCTTATTTATGAAGTGACTACCCCCATCACTTACCAACACTCTAGGTACTCCAAATCTTGTGAAGATATGTTTCTTTAGAAACCCCATGACAACTCTAGCATCACTTGTTCTTGAAGGTATGGCCTCAACCCATTTCGAGACATAGTCAACCGCCAATAGGATATATAGGAATCCATTCGATTGAGGAAATGGTCCCATGAAATCGATGCCCCACACATCAAATATCTCCACTTCTTGAAAGCTCTTAAGGGGCATCTCATCCCACTTGGAGATTCCTCCCATCCTTTGACACCGATCACAACCCTCTACAAATTTCTTACAACTCTTGAACAAAAATGGCCAATACAACCCCGATTGTAAGACTTTTCCAGCAGTCTTTTGAGCTCCAAAATGGCCTCCACTAGGTGAAGAGTGGCAAAACTCCAACACACTATTCCATTCTTCCTCGGGCACACATCTTCGCACAAGAGAATCATTGCACATCTTGTACAAGAATGGATCATCCCACAAGTAACTTTTAACATCATGAAAGAACTTCTTGGATTGATACTTATTAAGCTCATAAGGCCTCCTTCCACTAGCCAAGTAATTCACATAGTCCGCATACCACGGGCTTCCTTCTTCCTCCACTAAAGCCTCAATTTGATAGCAATCACACTCCAAGATTTCTTCATCGGGAAAAACCTCATTGATTAACTCATAAGTACTTTCACAATGCTCCCTCGACTCTAACCTTGAAAGATGGTCGGCTATCACATTCTCCGTGCCCTTCTTATCTCTCACTTTAATATCAAATTCTTGAAGAAGTAGTACCCATCTTATCACCCTTGGCTTTGCATCCTTCTTTGCCATGAGATACTTGATAGCGGCATGGTCGGTGTATACAATGGTTTTCGTTCCTACCAAATAAGGACGAAACTTATCAAATGCGTATACTACCGCCAAGAACTCTTTTTCGGTAGTAGTGTAGTTCCTTTGAGCCGCATCAAATGTCTTGCTTGCATAGTAAATGGCTCGGAATTTTTTCTCTCTTAATTGCCCCAAAACCACTCCAAGAGCTACGTCACTTGCATCACACATCAATATAAATGGTTCCTTCCAATCGGGGGTGATTAAGATGGGTGATGAAATCAAAGCTTCCTTTAGTACCTGAAAAGCATTTAAACAATTATCATCAAACTTAAATGGCACATCTTTTTCAAGGAGATGAGATAGAGGTTTAGAAAATGAAGAAAAATCCTTGATGAATCTACGATAGAACCCGGCATGACCAAGGAACGATCGTACTCCCTTCTCATTTGTTGGCGGTGGAAGCTTCTCTATAGCAACAACTTTGGCTTGGTCAACTTGCAATCCCTTTGAAGAGATGTGATGTCCAAGTACAATGCCATCATTTACCATGAAATGGCACTTCTCCCAATTCAACACTAAATTAGTGTCTTGACATCGCTTCAAAACAATAGCAAGGTTAGACAAACAATTATCAAAAGAAGAACCAAACACCGAAAAGTCATCCATGAAAACTTCCATTATATTCTCAATTAATCCTTCAAAGATTGCCATCATACACCTTTGAAAGGTGGCCGGTGCATTGCAAAGTCCAAATGGCAATCTTCGAAAAGCAAATATTCCATAAGGACAAGTGAAAGCGGTCTTTTCTTGGTCTTCGGGTGCTATGAGAATTTGGTTATACCCGGAATACCCATCAAGAAAGCAATAAAACTCATACCCGGCCAACCTATCCAACATTTGATCTAAGAAAGGTAAGGGGAAGTGATCTTTACGTGTGTTTTCATTAAGCTTCCTATAATCAACACACACACGCCATCCCGTCACCGTCCTAGTGGCTATGGTCTCATCTTTATCGGTCTTCACTATAGTCATACCCCCTTTTTTAGATACTACATGCAACGGGCTCACATAGGGGCTATTACTAATAGGAAAAATCATATCGGAGTCTAACCACTTAAGAACCTCTTTTTTTACCACTTCTTGCATGATAGGATTAAGTCTTCTTTGATTTTGAACACAAGGTTTCCCTTCATCCTCAAGTCTTATCTTATGCATGCAAATTGTTGGACTAATTTCCTTCAAATCATCAATACACCAACCAATAGCCGACTTATGCTCTTTAAGGACATTAAGCAATTTATCAAGTTGACTAGAAGTTAGAGATGATGATACAATTACCGGATAAGTCTCATTTTCACCAAGGTAGGCATAAGTAAGATGATCGGGTAGAGGCTTCAACTCCACCTTCTTTTCCTTTTTCTCTTCTTGCTCGAGTGAATCTCTAAGTGTTAAGAACTTTTCATTTCCTCTTGAGATGGCGGCTGCAACCTCTTGAGCTTCACTACAATCGCCTAGATCAAGCAAACAATTAATCAATTCTTCATTTAAATCAAGAGAAGTAGTAGAAATATTAGAAAGAGATAGAGAATTGCTCAAGCAAAGTTCAAGTGGATCCTTGGTTACAATAGAAGGCCAACTCTCCTCGACACTTCCCTTTACAACATCCACACTTTTACATTCTTCATCATTCATTGGATATTGCATGGCCTTGTGTAGAGAGAATACCACTTCCTCATCATTAACCCTCAACTTCAATTCTCCTTTGTAGACATCAATAAGAGCTCTCCCGGTAGCAAGAAACGGTCTCCCAAAAATCAATGGCACATTTTCATCCTCCTCCATATCTAGAACAACAAAATCCACTGGAAAGACGAACTTATCAACTTTCACCAACACATCTTCAACTACTCCTTTTGGATGTGTCATAGATCTATCCGCCAATTGAAGTGTGATGGAAGTTGGCTTTACTTCACCTAATCCCAGCTTCTTGAATATGGAGAGAGGCATTAGATTAATGCTTGCACCGAGGTCACAAAGAGCCTTGTTCTTCTTGTTCTTTCCAATTTCACATGGTATAATGAAACTACCCGGATCCTTCAATTTTTGTGGAAGTTTCCGTTGTAGAATGGCACTACACTCTTCGGTTAGATTAACCGTTTCATTGTCCACAAGACTTCTTTTCTTTCCCATGATGTCCTTCAAGAAACGAGCATAATGAGGCATTTGATCCAAAGCATCGGTGAAAGGGATATTGATTTGAATCTTCTTGAAGATTTCAAGAAACTTTTTGAACCTCTCATCCAAACCCTTCTTCAAGAACCTTTGAGGAAAAGGAACCGGTACTTGAGTAGTGGGTATTCCCCAACTATCTCTTTCAACTTTAACTTCCTTTTCCCTTAACTCCTTTGCCTTCTTCCACTTTGGAATTCTCTCTATCTTCTCTTCATCTTTCTTTTTCTCAACAATTTCTTTTTTCTTGCTTACTTCCTCCATTTCAATCTCTTCTTGCACTAACCCTTCTTCCACCTTGCTTTCCACTTCCCTTTCAATGACAATACTATCTTCTTTAGGCATAGGAGGTTCCTCATACTCTTTTCCACTTCTAAGAGTGATAGCTTTGCAATCTTCTTTAGGATTGATTATCGTGGTAGATGGAAACTTTCCTTGTTGGTGTTGAGATCCCACGGAAGAAGCAATTTGACCCATTTGATACTCAAAAGCTCTCATCCTATTGTCGGATTTCTTCTCATTTTCCTCCATTCTAGCCTCCATCTTTTTCATGAATGTTAGCAATGTCTCTTCCACCGATGCTTTCCCCTCTCCATTTGGTGGTTTAGCACTTGGATCGAATCCCGGAGGATATGACACGGCGGCTTGAGGATTAGAGTAAGAAAGATTTTCATGATTCCTCGGAGCTTGATAATTTCCACTTGATTGATTGAAATTGCTTCCCCGAGCTTGTCCTTGATATCCTCCTTAGTAATTACCTTGATTAGAAGGATAATTACCTTGGAAATTCCCTTGATGATGGAAATTCCCTTGGTAATTTCTCCTATCTAAATAGGCAACATCTTCTACACTTTGCATAACCTTGCTCTCATCATTCACCATAGAACTTGTGCTTCCCCCTTGGCTTACTCCTTGAGTGATCAAATTCAATTGCTTTGTTAAAGCTTGAATGCTCTCATTGAATTCTTTTATTCCCTCACTTTGGAACATATCACTCTTCACTTTGTTCACACTCTCCACTTGAGCTACTTTTCCAAAGGCATAAGGTAGACATTGAAACTATTAACCAACCTCCAAAAAAACCAACCGACCAACAATATTGTAGAATTGCTACCCGACTGATATAGAAATAGCAGAGGAAGACATTTGGAAAATAGACGCATTGAAAATTAATCTCATTATCAAGTTTACAGGGCAATCGGTCGATAATATGTTGGTCGGTAGATGTTGGAACTATTAACCAAGCACCTGCCAACTAATCGATCAGCCCTACTGTGGAACTCCTACCTGACAGATGTAAAAATATCAAGGAAAAATGACCAAAAGGCCTTTCAAGGCAAAGGGGTATAGAGCCAAGGATTTGTTGGAATTGGTTCATTCCGATTTATGTGGTCCTATGTCTGTCCAGGCAGGAGGGGGTTTTGAATATTTCGTCACTTTCATTGACGATTATTCAAGATATGGATATATTTATTTGATGCGCCGCAAGTCTGAGTGCTTTGATAAATTCAAAGAGTACAAGGCTGATGTGGAAAAGCATCTTGGAAAATATATCATGACACTACGATCTGATCGTGGTGGCGAATACCTCTTGGGAGAGTTTAGGAATTATTTATCGGAAAATGGGATTGAATCCCAATTGTCTGCACCAGGCACACCCCAGCAGAATGGTGTAGCGGAAAGAAGGAATAGGACTCTTATGGAAATGGTAAGATCAATGATGAGTTATTCGGAACTACCAAATTCGTTTTGGGGATATGCCTTAGAAACAGCGGCTTACATTCTAAACTTAGTACCCTCTAAATCAGTAGCTTCCACACCCATTGAATTGTGGACTGGGCGAAAGCCTAGTTTGAAACACATTCGGATTTGGGGTGCTCCGGCACATGTGTTAAAGACGGATACTGATAAGTTAGAGTCACGTACGGAAGTTTGTCTGTTTGTAGGATATCCAAAAGGAACGAAGGGTGGTTTATTCTATAATCCAAAGGACCAAAAGGTGATCGTTAGCACGAATGCTAGATTTTTGGAAGAAGATTATATAATGAATCACAAACCCATGAGTAAAATTGTTCTAGAAGAAGTAAGAGGGGAAACACCAAACATAATACTAACTGTACAAGAGGATATACCACAGGACACTGCACCGCGTGTCACACCTGATACACAATTACCTGCGGAGCCTCGTCGTAGTGGGAGGGTTGTGAGACAACCGGATAGATTCATGGGATTGGGAGAGTCTTCTGACTTGGTCCCTGGTGAACATAAAATTGACCCATGGAATTACAACGAGGCACTGCAAGATAAAGATGCTCAATTATGGCAAAATGCAATGAAATCTGAAATAGAATCCATGTATTCTAATCAAGTCTGGGAGCTTGTAGAACCACCCAATGGTGTAAAAGCTATTGGATGCAAGTGGATCTATAAAAGAAAAAGAGGATCTGATGGTAAGGTGGAAACCTTTAAAGCAAGGCTTGTGGCTAAAGGATATACTCAGAAAGAAGGAATCGATTATGAGGAAACCTTCTCCTCTGTGGCCATGCTTAAGTCAATCCGGATTCTTTTGTCTATTGCTGCTCATATGGATTATGAGGTATGGCAAATGGATGTCAAGACAGCTTTCCTAAATGGAAGTCTTGAGGAAAACATCTATATGAAGCAACCAGAAGGATTCATTGCTAAGGGCGAAGAACATCTAGTGTGCAAGCTTAAAAAGTCCATTTATGGATTGAAACAAGCTTCTAGATCATGGAACATCCATTTTGATGAAGTAATCCAGTCATATGGATTTATTCAATGTCCGGATGAATCATGTGTGTACAAGAAGTGTGACGGAAACGTAGTGGTATTTCTTGTACTCTACGTGGATGATATTCTACTCATTGGAAACAATGTAAAGGTATTATCAGGCGTAAGGGTATGGCTGTCCAAGCAGTTTGAAATGAAGGACTTAGGAGAAGCCGGACACATTCTTGGGATCAAATTGATAAGGGATCGCAAGAAAAGAATGTTGTGCTTATCCCAAGCTTCATACATTGATACAATCCTGGCTCGTTTTAGCATGCAAGATTCCAAGAAAGGTTTTCTACCTTTCAGACATGGAATACCTCTATCTAAGAAAATGTCTCCTAAGACACAACATGAAATAGAGGCAATGAAGCTGGTCCCTTATGCTTCGGCAGTGGGAAGCCTCATGTATGCTATGCTATGTACGAGACCAGATATCTGTTATGCCGTGGGCATGGTCAGTAGGTATCAAAGTAATCCAGGACAAGGGCATTGGACTGCGGTAAAGCACATTTTAAAGTACCTGAAAAGGACTAAGAATTATGTGCTGGTTTACCGGGCAGATACTTTGTTACCTTTGGGTTATACTGATTCGGATTTCCAGTCAGATAGGGATGCTAGTAAATCCACCTCGGGTTATGTGTATACTCTTGGAGGAGGAGCCATAATATGGAGGAGTGTAAAGCAGAAATGCGTTGCGGACTCCACCATGGAAGCTGAATATGTGGCAGCCTCTGAGGCAGCTAAGGAAGCAGTATGGCTCAGGAACTTCTTAATGGACTTGGATGTGATTCCTGGTTTGCCCAAAGCAATCACAATTTATTGTGATAATAGTGGTGCAGTAGCAAACTCGAAGGAACCACGAGCCCATAAGGCGAGTAAACACATTGAGCACAAGTACCACCTGATACGAGACATCGTTAAAAGAGGGGAAGTCGTTGTCGCTAAGATAGCATCTGAGGATAACCTTGCTGATCCTTTTACTAAGAGCCTTCCAGCGAAAGCGTTCGATGGGCATGTAGAAGGAATGGGGATTAGATGCGTGTCAGCAGATATGGCAGCGTAGTCTTTTAGTATAAGTGGGAGATTGTTAGATTTGTATACTAAAAGCCTTGCTTTTTGTATTGAACAATGTAATAACAATTTTATTTGAAATGAGAATCATATGATCAAACGTTTTTGCATTTTATAAATTGTTTATTTATATGTTTGTGCAAAAGTCCATTTACTTTATACTATAGATAATATGTTGTGCGACAACACGCGGAAGATCATATTATCGGTTTTCTTATAAAGTATAAACAGATGCTCACAACCGAGATAGACGGGGACTATCTATCGGTATGGTTGTAGTGTGATTTGGAATTAATTTGTCTTGACTATAGAATCACATTAGTGCACTTAGCGTGTATTGAGTAGGACCGCTTGAGATCTTTCGACTTGTACTGTCTATATAGAAGAACTTGATCTCTGTTATTATGGATGTCCATGCTCTTAATCCCTATACAATAACTTCGACATGTAGGGCAGTATGTATTTCTTTGATTCATCAATGGGTGAGATTTAAATGAATTAAATCAACAAACTCGGTGAGTTGGGAAGTAGTGCTGTCTCTATGGTGTGCTGTTGATTGTAAAAGGAATCCATGTCCGATTTAGGTTGATGATGTCCCCTTGAGGAGCTCATAAGGTTTATCATGTAAATCTTGCAAGTGGATTAATTTCCGGCATGATAAAAAGGTTGAGTGGTACTACTCTCGGATGAGATATTAATTAATTTGAGTTGTCAGTAACTTAATTAATTAATGGGCATTGAATATCTTAAACATGGGGAGATTATTGGGCTCATAATAAGAAGGAGCCCAGAACATAATTTGGGATTGGATGGGTAGTACAGTAATAATATTTTAGTGGACTATATTATTATTATTGGATTTAATTAAAAGCTTTGGGCTAAGCTTGGTTAATTAAATCTGATTGAGGCCCAGCCCAATTTCTCCTCCTGGTCCCTACTGTAGCCCTTTATAATAGTCTGCTCAGCTCCTGGATGCCCTAAGAATTGAGAACGCCGTTCTTTTGTCTAAAAAGTGGTTAGGAGCAGATTGTGTGATCCTGCAGACTGTTGACCACACAACAACAGGATTAGACTAGGGTAATACAGTAGAAGAACAAGAGGTAGTTCTTCTCAGATATTCATCCTCTACTCCAATCCAGAAGACAGGTATTGATTTATGCTTTCGTTGTTTATTAATTACTTGTTTTCTTTTCAAATCGTGTTCACCATAAGATCCAATTGCCAACATTTGTATCTTACCTTTGGCTCGAACTATGGATCCGTCGACAAAAATGATGGGTAAATAGGGGAGCCGATCACCTTTTTATGCTCAAATAATTTGTGGAGACAGAGGAATGAAGTTTGAATCCATTGTGCCCAATTTTGTTGTTTGTTGGTGGTGAAGTTATTTGGTTGGTGGGGATAAGTGAGAGTTTAATGTGACAAGAATTTACATAAATGAACTGATTGTGAACACAGTGCCTTAATTTTCACCCCATTTAATGAAGTGTGTTTGAGTGGTAGTGGTAGGTAGTTAATTTTGCATGTGTTTAATCACCTAATTACTACTGCATGTGTTAATTAATAATAAGCCTATTATAATCTAACAATTTAAGGAATTTAAAAATTAAATTTCGTGAATTTTAAATAGTAGGTGTCCACTAAAAATTTTGCTTTTTCACTTCATTCATCTTGTCCGCCGAATTGGGGTGATATTTTAATAGATTTATTTATTTTTTCTTTTACTTAATGTGTGATCCCTTAATCTACATATTCCCTGACACATTGAATTGCATGCAACTGTACTTGTCAACTCATTCCCAATACAAAAGGTGGGCCATCCTTGAGGGTATTCATGGCATTGTATGTATTTTTAGGGCAAATTAGATGTATTAGAAAATGTAGGGCAAAATAGATGTTGACTTCCCCATATAGGGCAACTTGTGGTATTTCCCTATCTTGTTCCTTATGCCATCACATTCACGTGTTCAAGCAACCAGGGAACTGTGGTGTTAATCAAGGTCAGTCTAGCGGCCTCACACAGATTCCAAGTAACCACCGGTGCCATTCCATCCATATAACAACCACCGGAGAATTGCCGTTCGCTGGAATCCCACTGCCTGAAAACAGCGTCGCTCCAGCCATCTCTTGGCCCGCCTGAAAACACATCGCCAAGCAAACCCACCTCCGACAACAACCTCTTGTACCGACGCCTCTTACTGGAACAACAACCCGCAAGCAAACACCGAAGTATAATCCACGGTCAACATCAACGTCTGATCTATACACCACCACACATCGTTTCTGCTCCCGATTAGCCATGCGACGTCCAACCATCGTAAGAAGCCGCCGCACCTTTGCTCGATAACACAGCAACTTGACCAGGCCGCCAGTGCTCATAGCAGGAGCCAGCCGCCGTGCTCCCGCTTTTTCATCTCTGAGTGCCTATGACTGTTCGCCGTCCGCTATCGGCTTCCTTACCGACAGCAGCTACTGGCTGCCAGCAAGGAGACTCACTCCGAGAAAAATGTGCAGACCCGTCGACCACCATAAGATCCGATTGGAAATTGGACAAGACCCACTCGAACCATCAACAGACCGGTTCGAATACCTTGAATACCCGATCGGGAACTCCTGCAAGGCTCGATCAAAGTCATAAGAGGGTCGATCGGAACCACACCAACAGCCAAAAATGTGTCTTCTGCTTCCGTCATGATCATGTCTGCCGGAATTGTTCGAGCCCCGGCCACCTCACACAGTCACTAATTCTGCTGTCGATGCTATCAGTTTGAGAACCAGCAGCATCCACCTATAGCCAAGCATACGCATGGTGGCCTACAGTGGTTTTCACTGGTGATCCGCTGTCCAGCCTTAGTCTCAGGCAACCATTGTCCGATTCACCGCTTACAACATCAGCGACGCTCGGCTGTCTTTCGATTATTAGCCACTGTGCATCTCGAACCCTATTGTGCATCTTCGCCAGACCTAGCCATCGCGAAACAGTATATACAATGCTGTTTCCACCATGCGCCAGTCACGCCACCGTCGTACGTCTGCAGATATCCATCTGATCTTTCGATCGCCACATCTACGTATGGGTTACGCTAAAACCCAGACACGTCCGACTTGCATCCATCGTCAGCCAAAACACTTTCACCAGCACTGTGGATTCCCTCGCCATGTATCGATGCTCCGACACCAATCGATTGACGAGAACAGCCCCGCACGTGAACGATTGTGATTGTATAATTAGGGTATACAGCCGTGAATAATACATAATAGGTTTTGATGATAATACTCATTCTCCAGCGGATAATAACAGTAGGGTTTATCATAGGGTTGAGCATGAATTAAATTCGACAAACCAAAACCCTAAAGTTCATGGGATTCTATTCTAAATAAAAGCACATAATTCACATAAACCCTAGCCCAACGTATCACGTTTAGCTATAAAACCTACGCTCTGATACCAATTGTTGGCGTTTAGATCTTTTGGTTAATGTGAACCGTTAGGGTTCCATGCGTTTCTATATTAGCGGAAGCAAGGAATCATAGAAACGTATTATCTTTCACCAGGGTATATTGAAGAAAAAAGATTCTCGCCAACAGCCTGTGCAGCCTCATGGTCATAACTTCCCCGTCTGATCTCCGATTCGAGTGATCTATGTGCTAAAACGAACCTCTCTTCTGGGGCTTTTCAATGGTGTATCACACATATAGTTTGGACTTACACACAATTTTAGAAAAATTGATGAAGTTGATGGACAGAAATAGCAAATGACCTTCCGGTCTTCTGTTGTATTCCTAAGCCACGTCTCGACGTTGTGTGGGCAACGATCTACGAGATGATCTCAGTCTACAACCCAAATCTGCCTTTCATGTGTTTAAGGGTGTAAAACTTATATTCGGATTGATGAGATTGACTATTATATAGGCTTCAACAGGGACCAGGAGGAGAAATTAGGATTTGGGCCTCCATTGGGCTTAAGCATCCAAGTTTAGCCCAAAACTTATACTTAAGTCCAATAATAATAAATCAGTCCACTAAAGAAGTATTATTGGACTACCACCCTAATCCCAAATTACATTATGAGCTTCTTCTTATTATGAGCCCGTTAGCCTCCCCGTGCTTAAGATTCAATGCCCATTAATTAATTAAGTTACTGATAACTCCATTAATTAATATATTTACCGAGAGTAGTACTACTCAACCTTATTATCATGCCAGAATAAATCCACCTGTAGGGTTTACATGATAATCATTATGAACTCCTCAGGGGGACATCATCAACCAATTCCATTAGGACACATATTCCATCTACAATCAACAGCACACCGTAGAGACAGCATTATCTCCCAACTCACCGAGCATATTGATTTAACCATTAAATCTCACCCATTGATAAATCAAAGAAATAAATACTGACTTACGTATCGAGGTTATTGTATAGGGATTAAGAGTACGAACATCCATAATAACAGAGATCAAGTTCTATTATATAGTCAATATAAACCGAACGATCTCAATGCGATCATGTTCAATACACAAAGTGTACTAGTGCAATTTTATAGTCAAGACAGACTAATACCAAATCACACTATAACCATATTGATAGATAGTTCCCGTCTATCTCGATTGTGAATATCTATTTATACTTTATAAAGAGCCGATAATATGATCTTTTGTGTGACACCGCACACCACATTATCTATAGTATAAAGTAAATGGACTTTTTCAAAACATTATTGCAAACGTTTGATTATAATATTCTCATTTCAAATAAATTAAATTATTAAAAAATTGTTCATACAAAAAACTAGACTTTCAGTATACAATCCAATAATTATGACATATCCACAAACAAACACCATACGTGTCCACACACAAATGATCTTACACACCACTTTTCACTCTCAATCTCACCTTTTTGCATGACATGCACCTAAAAACAAGCTAGAAATGCACGAAATGCATAAGATAGAAATGCATGAAATGCATAATAAATAAAGAGTGGAAAGCATGCCAAATAGTGGCTGTGGAACATTTGATAACAATGTCAAACATTTTATTTCTAATCCTACTATGGATGGTCCTACATTCCACATGGCTACAAAATAAATTCTCATATCTCAATCACATGTTTTGCACGAAATGCACATGCAGATCAGTTAAAAAGTTTGCACAAAATACAGAACCATTCAGTTTAGACTTTTACATGCAAATAACAAACAACATCAAGTCTTAGTTCTGCTCAACATACCCAAAACTACAGTCTAGATTTTGCATGAAATGCATAAAAATTAAACTTCAACAAGTTAAATAGTTTGCTGAGAACCTATACAACATGTTCGACACTATGTAATGGTTTCGTAATAATTATTGCACAAAATGCACAATCAGAATCAAATCTAAATTCTGCATAAAATTTAGTTAATGTTCTATACACAATCAGTTCGCAACTATACAGTCAGAATAAAAGACCATTCCAATTTTTTTTGTCTCAACTTTAAACTAAACTAATCCATACAAAAACCATTCATAAGAAGAAATAGAATATGATTAAAAAGGAATTGAAATATAATTTTGACGCGCAAATCATCTTCGTCTTCGCGGAAATGCAATTTCACACTAACTTAAACAATTTTTGAATCCCTAAATTCTCCAAAAAATTTAGGGTTCCTAGAGAAGAATGGTTATAACAAAATTAATCGTTCAAAAGGTTAATGAAAATTTCAAATATTTGGTACAATTAGTACATACACGAGATACAAACTATAGAAAATAAGACGCAGTACCTCATGTTCGACAGGAAACCTGAATGCACAAGATGGCTTTGTCTTTAGGGGAAAATCTTCCTCGTCTACTATGGGGGATTCCGATTCTTCGTGGCCAAAGCTTCTTCGTCTTCAGCGGAGGATTTCAAATTGACTAGAAGATGGGTGCAATTCTGCACTATCGTATGATATCTAAAATTAAAACCTTACTCAGATCACTAGAAATGGCGTTGCGGGATTTTAGGGAAGATCCCTTTAATTGCGAGATATGGGAGAGTCGTAGGAGATGGATTAATGTTCCGCACCCTGTGCATCTGCAACCGTAACTTGCACCCGACGATATTTGGGGGAATAGAGGAGATAATTGTGGAATTGACTTTCACAGGCTTTGGGGGAAAATTCAGAATCGATGACAAATTTGGCAAGACATAGTGAAATAGCATAATTGGAATTAATAGTTTTAAAATTATGTATCTCATAGTAAGTTTAATATAAATTGTGTACTTAGGAGTAACTAACTCTATTTTTAATTTCTAATTTGTGTTAAATTTTAATTTTAGTTTCTCAATTTCATTTAGTGTCATTTTTTTTCTAATTTTATTGTTTTGTAATTTTCTATTTCATTTAAATTTTCTTAAAAAGAATTTTTTTTCAAAAAGAGCCAATAGGCAAATCTATCATTTTTGAAAGTAGAAAAATCTTTACCAACAATTAATTAATTCTTGTTTAATTTTAACTAAATTTCAATTTAAGAACAAAAATATCTCTACCTTAAAAGTTAAAATTTAAAAATTTGACCACTGAAATAAACCGACACCCTTGATCGACATGTCGGTGGAGCACCGACAATGACCGACAATGACATAGATGGATGTCGGTGGGGGGACCGACTGGAACTGACATCTGATTCGATGGACTGACGGATGTCTTTCGAATTGTCGGTGGGGAATCGACATTAACCGCGCGACACCCACACCAACATGTCAACTCTATTTGGTTAGAGGGTATTAAGTCCACACACATTACTTTGGTTAAAATAGAATAAAATTTACTCTATCGTTGGAAAAGATATAAAACTTAAAAGAAGTGGGTAAATGTGCATTTTTCTCTTTCAGAAAATATACTCCCTCTATACCACAATACACTTCACGTTTACTGTTCCATATTGTTTAAGAAAAGTTGCTCTTAATAATCAACTTTATTGACTTTAGAAGGTATTGTAGTTTTTTTAGGTAATAAAAAAATATAAAGTAATTGTATGTGTGTGAAAAATGAATGACAACTTTAAAATTAAAATAACTTTTGAGGTTGTTGGATAAAGTGATGTTTCATTTTTTGGAGTGCGGTCAAACCAATGAGGAAAATGTGAAAAGTTTTGTGGGATGGAGGGAGTATATTATATTTGTTAAACATTAATATTTTTAATATTACTTAAATTTACTGAAAATATGAAATAATAAATCATTATTTATTCACAATTATCAAATGAAGTAATAAATAAAGTTAAAAATATACATATTTACAATAACTTTATAAGAATATGAAATTATAAAAACATTTAGAATAATAATTCCAATTATATATTAGGTAGAATAATGTTGGATTAATTAAATGGATGAACTTGGTCTCAATTTTGGTATAAATTGATTAGAGCAAGCGTACTCTATCGTGTGTAGCACGTAAGTGATCAAATACAAAATTTATAATATCGAACCTAAGGGAGAAAGTGTATGTATCCATATTCGAAAGATGTTTCACTCTAGAAGGATTAATCAATAAAAGGGAGGTTGATTAACACTACAAACTACCTAAGAAAGCAATTAAAGATAGAAAATGTACAATGGACATAGAAGATGGATGAGTGGATGAATGTGAGATGGATGAAGTAAAAATCTAAAGAGGAGCAAGGCTAACCACATCTAAGATTAAGGACACAACATGGACTTGTTAAATTTAAATGACAAACATCAATGATCATTGGAATAGAAGCAATCACATATATTCCCCTAATCCCTTTGGCCAAGGTGATTAAGTTTTCAACTCACTACAAGTTTCAAGCACAAAAGATTGAATCTCACTCTCAATTCCCTTAGAAGATACCATGATAACAGGATTAGTCTTCTCATTCAATTAATTAACCAAATATGATAAACCAATTGAGTGTCCCAACATGAATGTTCTAAGTATACAAATATGCTACTACATACTTCACATACTAACATACAAAATCCATATTATAACATGATTCAATCAAATCCCTAAACCCAATATTGGAATGATCATCCTAATATTATAAGTAGAGAATTTAAACACACATATCATAATACAAATAAAGTAAATCCTAGATCATGTAAGAAATTTCATAAATCATATACTACAACAAAGAAGCATTAAGACAACATATATAATCGGTTAGCCATTAAAAATCCCACAAATCCCTAATCCTTTATGTGGCTAGCCTCACAAGAGGTCTAGCCAACAACAAATATTATGAAAATATCATTACAATACTTACAAACATCCATTGTTACAAACAAAGCAAATATAAATTTCCCCCCTATATATTTGGATTTGGGTTGAATCTTCACTTTAAGTTCAGAATCCCACTCTTCAAGCCTCAATCCTCCATAGATATGTGATGAGTGAATGGAAAGTGTGAAGATCCATGTTAATTGAAGAGTGATTGAGTAAAAATTGGATTAAAGATGGATTAGAGATGGTAGTGTGTAAAAGGTTTCCCCCAATCTCCCTCAATCAAACTTAGTAATCTATGTGAAAAACAAAAGCAACCCTTTACACGAGGCACATGGTACGGAAAGAGTATAACATTTGACCAAATTAAGTTTAGTATGGAATTGCGAATATAGCTTATCTGTACGTAATCGTACTATGTTTGTATCGCGTCTCTGTAAGTAATCATTCCGGAAATAAATAAGCAATATATAGATCACATGGGATCAATCAAATCTTAAAAATTTATAATTAATAATTAAAAAATATAATAAAAATGTAGTCAGTCACATGGATGATTAATGAAATTAAAGAGCAATCACATCGGATCATTCTAATCTTAAAATTTAATGCAAATTGCTTGCACCTTGTAACATGGTTTATATTTTATTTTATGTTATTTTAGAACGTAATAATTACTCCATTAATTAATGTTAATTTTTAAGTTATAATTATAACTCTTTGGTGTACAATTATAATTCTGTTTTTGAGTCTGTAACTTGTATGATACACCTAATATTTTATAGCGTGTATTCATCGCGTGTATTCACCTATTTTTTTTATTTTATTTAACATTGGAGAATAAATCAAATTTAATTTAAGAACGTTTAGATATAACGGATCACCCTAATCCAACTCTAAATATATTATATAAAGAGTTGGTCTCCTATGTCCCCGGATACACACCGTATCTCCGTGAAAATACAAGAATTTAGTTAAATTTTTGTGTTCTTGGTACGGTGTGTACACGGAAAAGTGATTAAAAAAAATCATGCGATACATAGTCAAACATCTATATTCTAAAAGAGTGAGGCTTGCGTACGTCCGGGCGTACGGAAACACATTTCGTGCGCCTTTAGAAATTTAGTATTATAAGTAAGGGTAGGTCTAAAAGGTATATACACTTTAATTAATAAAAAGTACATCATTCTGTTATAAAGGGTATATACTTTTCATTAATATTTTTTTTCTTTAGAAAATAAAGGGTACACATTTTTATAATAAAGGGTATACAATTTAACACAAAATTCTAAAGGCGCACGGAGTGTTATTCATGCGCCCAGATACACATGATAATTTTCTTTAGAAAATAAAGGTACACATCTATATACTAAAAGGTATACAATTTAACACAAAATTATACATGAGTTTTTGCCATTCTTAAAAAAAAAAAAAAAAGCTTCCACATGATGACTTAAAAAAAACCTTCCACCCAAACCAATACATGACTTGTTTGGGCCCCTCTTCTTTAGAAATGGGCTATACACATTTAATCAAACTTCTCTGGGCCTTTTCTTGTAGGCCCAAAGTAACTTTATATTACAAATAAAATATATTGCTTCCTCAATCCATAGCTAGCTGTAATCGATTACAAACAACTTGATAGTGGGCAGTTCTATAATTTAGGGTCTCGGTGAATTTATTATTATTTTTCTTTCTAAGTATTTTTAATTTATAAGAATCATAAAAATAAAGGGTACACATCTTTATACTAAAGGGTATACAATTTAACACAAAATTCTAAAGGCGCACATAGTGTTATTCATGCGCCCAGATACACACGATAATTTTCTTTAGAAAATAAAGGGTACACATCTATATACTAAAGGGTATACAATTTAACACAAAATTATACATGAGTTTTTGCCATTCTAAAAAAAAAAAAAAACAAAGCTTCCACATGATGACTTTAAAAAAACCTTCCACCCAAACCAATACATGACTTGTTTGGGCCCCTCTTCTTTAGAAATGGGCTATACACATTTAAACAAACTTCTATGGGCCTTTTCTTGTAGGCCCAAAGCAACTTTATATTACAAATAAAATATATTGCTTCCTCATTCCATAGCTGGCTGTAATCGATTACAAACAACAACAATGATAGTGGGCCGTTCTATAATTTAGGGTCTCGGTGAATTTATTATTATTTTTCTTTCTAAGTATTTTTAATTTATAAGAATCATAAAATACTACCTTCATCTCCTTGATAAGTGTTCATTTGCTTTTTTATATGGATTAAGGAGTATAATATTTTAAAGTATAATGAGGTGAGAGAAATAATATTTTAATGTATAGTGGGTAGTTCTATTAGTGTTGAGTGTAGGCCCCATGTATAGTGGGTTGAGTATAATAATATTATTGTGTGTGTCACATCAACCCAAAAAAATTTAAAATAGATACTCTATATTGTGACGGACCAAAATGAAAAAATAGACACGGGAAGGAGGGAGTATACAATATATCCTTCCCGAGATATTACTGAAATGGAAATCATTTTCATGTTGTCAAAATAGAGAAAATACCAGTTTTGGTATTCTAAGCTAGAGAGAGACGGTGATAATCTTTATAATAAAAATGAATAGTTGTGATAATCATAATAATAAAAATAAATAGATGTTAACTGTTTTATAAATAATTTATAGTAAAAATGAAAACCGGTAACACTTTTTTCATCAAGTTATATTCAATCCCAAAATTAGTTTTTTTATATTTCAATTTTATAAACTTTTAAATAATAAATAAATGAAAAAATAAGTTATATGTTAGGTGATAGTAATATTTTAAAAAATATGGTGCATCTAAGGATTATTTGTTTATGTTGGAGAATTTAATTGTTTAGTAAGGATTAATTAATAAATTAATCACCAATTAAATAATTATTAAACTGATCGAAATTAGTCACCAATTAAATAGTTATTAAACTGATCGAAATTAGTCTCACATGGAGAGAATTAAATATAGTAAATGGGGGGTTATGGGTCTTGAGCCTAATCCAATAGTCTATTAATTTTGGGCATATAATGGCCATGATTGGGGAGCCCACAAAGGTCAGACTCTCTCCAGCAGATACAACATGTGATACATTATATTTGGTTGGTCAAAGATTAAGAGTGACAGAATCAATAACAAATCTGTTTTGTGACAAAATAAATGATAAATCTATTGTAATCAGAATCATTAACAAATTAAGATTTGGAGTGACAGAATCAATAACAAATTTTTTTTTTGACAAAATCAATGACAAATTTGTTGCAATCAGAATCATTAACAAACTGTTGCAATCAGAATCAATGTCAAATTTATAATTAGATACGACGAGAAAAGTGTGAAAATGTTAGCTAGACTCACTTTCAATTTTATTCAAAGGCAAGGCACGCGTTACTCATAAATAAAGTAGGAAAATGGCAAAACTAGAGAGGTGATAAACATGTTTGTGATACTGACATTGTACACATTATCCACATGATTCCCTTTGGGTTCGTGTTCCTAATTGAATACAACCTTTCTTCTCTTTATTTTACTTAAATCTATGTATTGTCAGGTAGTTTAAATTGTAAAATGGCACGAAAATTATAAAGAGACGAGCACACAAGAGACTCACTCATACTCCCTCCGTCCCATAACAAGAGTCCCACTACAAGAGATGCGTTTCATTTTTTGATATATGAGGACCCTACACCACACAAGTTTTACCCTTAAAATTTTAACAATTTACCGATTGTGCCACTGTTATATTATTACATTAAATACACATTATATTCTAAATTATTTTCTTAACTAAAGAATTAATATCTTAATTAATGACATTAATCCTAAATCTAGTAACAATAACACACACGCACCCATTCCACATTTCAATCAGAATCTGAACTCTTCTATTTTTTCTCTCTCAAACCCTAGATCTGGACCCTTCTACTTCTTTCCTCTCTAGACCCCTCGCCTTTCTTTCTTCCTTCCACTCTCCTGTGAAATTCATAGAATCAGTGCTAGATCTTGACGGATCTGTGCTATATCTTAATGAATCTGTGCTAGAACTTCCCATCCCTCGAAGCCGAGACGATCATGACCGTTCACGTCACCAACCCCAACATCGCTACGCCAACACCAAGATGTGCATCCACTACGCTGGGTTGCAGCCGCCGAGGTCCTGCCGGCTGCTTCGGCTTCCGGCGTGGCTAAGCGGGCTGTAGCTTGCCCACCACGCAAAGAAGTTCGTGGGGCGGCGGGAGATGAGTTGCTGACGTGGGGCAGCGGGAGATGTGTTAGGCGGATAGGGTCGTCATCGTCGTCCGTGTTCGTCGTCTACGCCGGAGAAGGTGGTCGAGGGAAGAACTCCACAGTGCTCAGATTCCCGTTGAACTCACACAAGAGTTCAAATCCACATTCTACCCGAGAGGGTCACAAATAGGCGATTAAATAGGCCTCAAGTGTAAGGCTATGGGCCAAGACAAACTTGGTCCAATACTTTGAGAAAGAAGACCGGCATTTGGGCCAAAAGCCTAACGGGCCCAACAAATCTCCACCTTGGCCCAAATCATCTACCCTTGTGTATAACTAAATGGGAATTCATCATTGCACTTTTCCCGGACACCTGCAAAACGAAAGACACAAAGTCAAATGCAAGATCCAGAAATTTGACACAAAAGTCAAGGTATCACAAAAGATACACAAATCTAAGCCGAAGCAAAGATCACGGACACATAGTCACAAAATGTTTAAAATATCCCAAGGACAAAATAAACGGAGCACACAAGCTCAAGAGTGGACACAACATCCACGGAAAAGAACTGCATACAACATGCTTCAATCAAGAGAGTCGAAATTTAAAGTTCTCATGCAAGACCTAAATTTTTCAACAGATAAGCATTTAGTACCCATATCAGTAGGATTAAACTCAGATGTAATATTTTCCAGGTTAACAATACCTTTTTCCACAATATCACGAATGAAATGATACCTAACATCTATATGCTTGGTTCTATCATGGAAAACAGGATTTTTACACAACTGAATCGCAGACATACTATCAGAAAATACAGTGGCACATTTGTCAAGAAAACCAATTTCATTCAGAAGGCCTTGTAGCCAAATAGCTTCCTTTAAAGCATCAGTAATAGCCACGTATTCAGATTCAGTTGTAGATAAAGCAACCACATGCTGTAACTGAGACTTCCAACTTATGCAAGAGCCACACAAAGTAAACACATAAGAAGTTGTAGACTTCCTATTATCCTTATCATTTGCATAATTGGAATCAACATAGCCAACAAGGCTCACACCATTTGCAGATTTGGAAAAGCGTAAACTTACCTCCATGGAGCCCTTGAGGTATCTCAATAGCCATTTCAAAGCCTCCCAATGAGGCGCACCTGGATTAGCCATATACCTACTCAAGCAACTAACAGAATATGCAATATCTGGTCTAGTGCTAACCATAATATACATAACAGACCCAATGGCATTGGAATAAGGAACCTTTTCCATTTCAGCAATTTCAGAATCAGTCTTTGGAGACTGATCCTTACTTAACACAAAGTGAGCAGCAAGAGGCACATTCACAGTTTTAGCAGACATCATAGAGAATTTACTCAAAATCTTTTCAACATATGAAATCTGATTAAGCAAGAGAACATGGTTCTTCCTATCTCTATCAATGTTCATTCCAAGAATCCTTTTAGCATCTCCAAGATCTTTCATATCAAAATTATCACATAGACTCTCTTGAACAAGCTCAACATACTCAAGATCAGGGCTAACAATTAGCATATCATCCACATATATGAGCAGAAAAATAGGAACAGAAGTATAAATCTTGAAGTAAAGGCAATTATCATGCAAGCTTCTCTTAAACTTCAACGATGTCATGCATTGATCAAACTTCTTATTCCACTGTCTAGGAGATTGTTTCAAGCCATACAAGGATTTCTTCAAATAACATACATGATCAGGATTTTTGGGGTCCACAAAACCCTCAGGTAGTTTCATGAAAATTTTTTTGTCCAAATCACCATTAAGAAAAGCCATTTTTACATCCATTTGCTTCAATTCCCAATCAAAATGAGCAACTAATGCAAGCATTATACGAATCGTGGTGAATTTAACAACAGGAGCAAAGATTTCATTATAATCAACCCCTTCCTTTTGAGTAAAACCTTTTGCTACCAATCTAGCTTTAAATCTAACATTTTCAGGCTCATGTTTCACTTTGAAAAGCCACTTGCAATCAACAACAGAGCAATGAGCAGGTTTTGGAACCAGAGTCCAAGTATGATTAACATGCAACGATTTCATTTCATCTTTCATATCATTTAACCATTTCACAGAATCGTCAGATTTTAAAGCCTCTTGATAGGTCTTAGGTTCATTATCAACATTTTCAAACGCATTGAAAGCATGAGTATCAATATGAAAATCATCATACCTAGCAGGTGGCCTAATATTCCTTCTAGGTCGATCCCTAGGCAACACATAGTCATCATCTTCAGGAATATCATGCATATTTTCATCATTGATAACAGGTTCATTGGCAACAAGTCCTTGATCAACAACAGTGTCAGGAAAGTTTTCAACATCTGATAACACAGGAGACAACTCCAGCTCACTCGAAGAAGTGGTAGGATCATTTAAAGGCACAACATCAGGCAAAGGAGCAGATAAGCAAGGAAATTCAGATTCATTAAAGATCACATCCCTGCTAATCACGATTTTGAAACTAGGTTCAGAGATATCCCACAGCCTATAACCTTTAACACCCTCAGGATAACCAAGAAAAACACATTTTCTACTCCTAGGATCCAATTTGTCATGTTTCTGACGCACAAACGCAGCACAGCCAAAAACACGTAGCACAGAATAATCAATACTTTTACCAAAGAACACATAGTCAGGGCACTTACCCTTCAAAGGCACAGAGGGGGATTTGTTTATTAGAAATGCTGCGGTAATAAGCGCCTCACCCCAAAACTTTTTAGAAAGTCCAGAAGATACCAACATGCTCCTCACCCTTTCTAACAAAGTCCTATTCATCCTCTCAGCAACCCCATTCTGTTGGGGAGTGTAAGGAGCAGACTTATGTCTCACAATTCCAGATTTGACACATAAATCATCCATGGCATTATTGCAAAATTCCAATCCATTATCAGTTCTAAGATACTTAATCGTTTTACCCATTTGATTTTCAATCAAAGTTTTCCAATTTTTGAACTTTTCAAAAACATCAGATTTGTTTTTAAGCAAAATTACCCACACTTTTCTTGAAAAATCATCAATAATGGACAGAAAATACACATTGCCACCTTGAGTTGGCTCACTAGAAGGCCCCCACACATCAGCATGCAGGTACTCAAGTATATCACTACACGAAGAAGTCTTAGGGTATGGGGAAACAGGGAATTTCACCTTCGCATGTTTGCCTTGCACATAAGAATCACAGAAAGGAATGCATGTAAGCTTATCATTACCAAAAGAACCAGCTTTACGCAATATTTCAAGAACTTTTCCACTCCTGTGACCTAACCTACCATGCCAAATATTTGTTTTATCTTCTTTAACCGCGTTAGCAGACATAACAATAGATTTAGCACAATAAACATACAGGTTATTCCTCTTTTCAGCATTAAAGATGGGCACAGAACCCTTTACAATAGACATGCAACCCTTTCCCCACCTACCCTCAAGCCCCCCATCTTCAAGTGCAGCACAGGAAATCAAATTGTTACACAAATCAGGCACATGTCGCACGTTTTTCAAAGTGAACACAGAATCATCTTCAAAACGCAAGCAAATGTCACCCACACCAAGCACATCACATCTTCTTTCATTAGCCATAGACACAGATCCATGAGAAACATTTTTATATGAAGAGAAAAGATGTTTAAAAGGTGTCATATGAAATGTGCAACCGGAATCCACAAGCCATTCACTATCACACAGAGATGAATGCACAGAATTCACACAATTATCAGAAATAGCAAACACATCACCATAATTCACAGATTCAGAGGCAACATTAGCATGATCATTAGAATTATTCCTCTTAGGATGAGGACACTTGTTTGCAAAATGTCCCCTTTCATGGCAATTAAAGCATTTCTTCTTTTTCTTGTCCCCATTCTGATCATTCTGGGATTTCACATCAGAATTTTTGTCCTTGTTCTTATTGTTGTTCTTGTTCTTGTTACAATTGTTAGGTTTCCCCTTAACATGCATAACCTCCCCAGAATTCTTAACACCCCTATTTTGTTTTAAATCATGCTCTTTGCTTTTTAAGACATTCACCACAATATCAAGAGTAACGTCATCACGACCATACTTTATAGCAGACTTGACATCATTGTAAGAATCAGGTATAGCATTTAAAAGCACAATAGGAGTGTATTCATCAATATGCTTGTCACCAGTTAGCTTAATATCTTGAATCAATTTCGTGAACACATCCAAATTTTCTTCAACATCTTTGTTTAAATCAAGTTTAAAACGAAAGAATTTTTCCAGAAGAAACATTTTACTAGGCAAAGATGTTTCAGTGTACAGCTTATCCAACGTTTCCCACAAAACTTTTGCGGACTCATGCACACCAACTTTTCTAAGCACAGGATCAGAAAGATTCAAGATAATCGCAGATAAAGCAAGCTCATTCATCTCAGTTTTTTTAGCAGGTGTATCATCCTTGTCATACGAGTGATCTACAGCTTTGAATACCCTTTGTTGAATGAGTATGCACTTCATTTTCTGTTTCCAGATACTGAAGTCTCGCTTACCATAAACGGTGCTTGTCCAAACGAAGACGAAGCCATGGGTATTTAAAGTTGAGTAGAACACACTTTGAACGGAGAAAATACAGAAATACAGAGCAACAATCTGTCACACACCAGGTTGACACTACTCTAATCGCACACAAAGCGAGAAACGGAGCAGTATAACACACAAGGACATATTTTCAGCAGCGGAAATTGAAAGACTAAGATAATAGTTTCACAAAAGAAACAAACAAGAACAGTAATAAGAGGGCCAGCCGCCTCAGGGCATCACACAAGAGCAAATAAGAGGGCCAGCCGCCTCAGGGCATCAGACAAGAAAATAAAATAAGAAAAGCTCAAGCTATTTCACCAGAGCGGTGTCTCCGACGAGAACACCGTACCACCTCTACGAGCCACCAGCCTGTTACTTAACGGGGGCGGATCCCTCGTAGTCTTGTTCACGTACCAAACACGAATGGGGCAGCCTCCACTCCAAGTTTCAACCTACACACAAAGTGAGAAACATTGGGGGTTAGTGAAGGCACAATCTGAAAATTTTCAGAAAGGAACAATCTGGAAAAATAAAAAAACAAATCTGAAATTTTTCAGAACAATATAAAAGGAGAAGAGGAGAGACACTTCCCTTCCTCAAAATGGACACTCCAATCTGATCGGAACCCTAGCTCCGGCAGTCAACTCCGGCGGTCAGCATGGACAGCAGCTTCGGCGGTCAGCTCTGGACGGCGGCGTATGGTGCGGCTCCGTGCAGTTCCGGTGAAGACGCGATTCCGGCAGCGCTCCAAGCAGAACGGCGTTGGGCAGGTTGGCGGTAGCGATTTCCTTCCTGGCGCATTCCCGGCGACTCCTCAGCGGCGATCGACGCGATCTGGAGGCTGGCAGCGGTGGGCTTCGATCGGGATCCCTTCCAGCAGATCGGCGGCACTGAAACCCTAGCGACGGCGGCGGCGCGCAATGGACGACTGTCAGCTCTGGCGGGCATCGGCGTCGCATTTCGATCGCGACTAAGCGGCGGCGGCGCGTTTCCGAGCAGATCCAGCGCCTGGCGTCGCGGCGGTCAAACCCTAGTGGTGCGACGGGCAGCTTCGGTCGGGCGGACGGCGCGTTTCTTCAGCTAGCGGACGGATCGCGATTCTGGCAGGCTGCTTGGCGACGTGCGGCAATTCGATCTGGATCTGCGGTGGTGCGGCGGCGTGACGGTCTCCAGGCGGAACCCTAGCCCGGTGGCAGATCGAGGTCCCGACGACTGGAGGCTGAGGCGGCTCCGATCCGGTCAGATCGCGACTCAGATCGCAATTCCGACGAGGAAGTTCAGCGGCGGCCGGACGGCGGTGATCTCCCACCGGCGGCTGACGGTCAGCAGCTTCGGGAGGTGGATGGATGACGAAACCCGCTCTAATACCACTGTTAGGCGAATAGGGTCGTCATCGTCGTCCGTGTTCATCGTCTACGCCGGAGAAGGTGGTCGAGGGAAGAACTCCACAGTGCTCAGATTCCCGTTGAACTCACACAAGAGTTCAAATCCACGTTCTACCCGAGAGGGTCACAAATGGGCGATTAAATAGGCCACAAGTGTAAGGCTATGGGCCAAGACAAACTTGGCCCAATACTTTGAGAAAGAAGACCGGCATTTGGGCCAAAAGCCCAACGGGCCCAACAAGATGGTGCTGGAGTCGACGGTGGACATCGAAGGGGCGGCAAAGGTGTTCCGAACAATAAGTTCGAGGTGCACCTGGATAGTGAAGTGAAGTGGATCCTGTGTTTCTGAATGTAGATTAGGAAAGTAAATCCAATTTGGAAATCTTTGTTAATTCTTAACTGAGTTCTATGGGATAATTTCAGAGTGAAACCCTTGCTTTTTTTTTCTCTCTCATGTTGTTGAAACAATCTAGATTAGGTGGGATTAAGCATTAGGTGTAAATGAGTCAAATAACATGTAAAAAGTACACAATACATATAAAATATTACTCTCTCCGTGTCGGAGAAGTTGGTATATTTTTTTTGGGCACGGATATTAAGGAATATAATAATTTAATGTAAAATAAAATAAAAAGAAGAGAGAAAAGTATATTTTTTTTGGGCACGGAGATTAAGGAGTATAATAATTTAATGTAAAATAAAATAAAAAAAGAGAGAAAAATACTATTTAATGTGTAGTGGGTAGTTGTATTAGAGGTGATATGTGAGGCTCATGGGACGTAGGGAGTATAGAGTATGTCCCTAAATTTACGTGCAAAAAAGATGTGCAAAAAAGATTCGCCATTCTTGTTGTGGGACGGAGACGGAAGGAGTACATTTTAGCCACACACATTGAAACCCCAGAATTCACACAGAGAAATCAATTAGCATTAAAAATTAGGAAGACGCTGTGATGGGTGAAGAAGTGAGAAACAAGCAGATAATACTGAGAGACTACAATTAGCATTAAAAATGAGGAAGACGCTGTGATGGGTGAAGAAGTGAGAAACAAGCAGATAATACTGAGAGACTACGTGAAGGGTTTCCCCAAGGAATCCGATATGATCCTCAAAACGACGACGTTGAAGCTCAAGTTTCCTGATGGCTCCAACGACACCGTTTTGGTCAAGAATCTCTACTCGTCCTGCGATCCCTATATATGCGCAGCCGCATGAGCGATCTCAAGATAATTATGTTCCCTGTTTAACCCAACTCCACAAGTCGTCAAATATTTGTAGGCAATTAAATTTTATTGCCTAATAAATATAAATGCAAAAGAAAATATATTAAGTATTAATTTAATATTTATTATTAAGGAATTTAAATAAATTAATTCCTAAAATAAATGAATATATAATTAATAATTAATATAATTAGTTGAGCCCAAAATCCGAGTTAAATGGGCTTAGTTCAAGTCATATGAGCTTAATTCAAGTCAAGTGGGCCCGACTCAAGTCAATAAGCCCAGCAAGTCAAAATCCCAGCATGCCTAATTAAATTAAATAGGCCCAAGTCAAATCCAGCAGGCTTATTTAAATTAAATAGGCACATATCCAGTCCAGCAGGCTTAATTAAAGGAGAAAAGCCCAACATATCTTTTGAAGGAGGAAATATCTCTCAAGTGGTTATTTTCTCTACCTATAAATAAGGACCTTCAGTCCTCATTCCATGGACATTCTAAAAAATCCTGAAAGCCTGGAAAGCTCTGAAGGAACTTGGAATCTCTGCGAAGATCAAAGTCATTCTTCGAAGATCAATCTAGAAACATCATTCAATCTGAGATCAAGGTGCGGAGCCCCTCAGATTCATCGTTTCTTCAAGTCAAGTTCATCCAGCAATATTCGTATCAACGAGCTATGCAAAAGATATTCGACGACATGCTTCATAAGAATGTCGAATGTTATGTGGATGATATTGTAGTGAAATCAAAGAAGAAAAAGGACCATCTTAAGGATCTAAGGCAAATATTTGAACGTCTCAAAAAATTTCAACTCAAAATGAACCCGCTTAAGTGCGCATTCAGAGTTTCTTCTGGTAAGTTCCTCGGATTCATTGTCCGACATCGTGGCATTGAGATTGACAAAGCTAAGATTGATGCGATAATGAAGATGCAGGTGCCCCGAAACATACATGAGCTCAAGAGTTTGCAAGGTAAGCTGGCGTACTTAAGAAGATTCATAGCAAATTTGGCCGGTCGATGCCAACCATTTAGCCATCTTATGAAAAAAGGCAGCTCATTTGAATGGGATGAAGCTTGCACTAATGCATTTAACAGCATTAAGGCATATTTGATGAAGCCGCCAGTGTTGGTTGCTCCAATAGGCTGACGTCCATTAATTCTCTACATATCTGCTCAAGAAAAATCAGTTGGAGCTTTGCTTGCACAAAATAATGATGAAGGAAAGGAGTGTGCGTTGTACTATTTGAGTAGAACGATGACTCCAAATGAGTTAAAGTATTCACCAATTGATAATCTCTGTCTTGCTTTCATATTTGCGATTCAGAAGTTAAGGCATTACTTTCAAGCTCATACTGTTTACTTGGTCTCGAAGGCCAACCCATTAAAGTTCATAATGTCAAAGCCAGTGCTCTCTGATAGGCACGCAAGGTGGTATCTCCAATTGCAGCAATTTGAAATTATTTACGTCCCTCAAAAAGCGGTGAAAGGACAAGTGCTGGCAGATTTCTTGGCTGATCACCCCATGCCTGCCGAATGGGAATTGTCTGATGATTTTCCCGATGAAGATATATTGGCTATTGAAATCACTCCTCCTTGGAAGATGTATTTCGATGGAGCTGCTCACAGAGAAGGAGCCGGCGCATGAGTAGTATTTGTAACCTCAGATGGAGGAGTTCTGCCATATTCATTCTGTCTAACTGAAAATTGCTCTAATAATGTAGCTAAATATCAAGCTCTTATACTTGGTTTGGAGATGGCAGTGGATGTAAAGCAGCGACACCTTAAGGTATATGGAGATTCATTGTTGATAATCAACCAGCTGCTTGGTTTATATGAGGTTAAGAAAGCTGAACTACTTCCGTATTATAATTATGCTCAGAGGCTTATGAATTGGCTTGGAGACGTAGAGATTGAACATTTACCAAGGAGCAAGAACAAGCAAGCCGATGCTTTGGCAAAGCTAGCATCAACCATAGCAATGCCCGAAGTGCTTGTTCAAGTACCGATCTGCAAGAGTTGGGTGGTACCTCCTTCTTCGAAGATGAAGATGGTGAAGAAGTTGAGTATTGCGCCATAGAGGTCTTTGATATTGAGAAAGAAGATTGGCGTCAACCGTTCGTGGATTACTTGAAGAATGATAAGCTTCCTAATGATCTGCACCTAAAGGTTGATGTCCGACGTAGAGCACCACGATTCTTCTACTACAAAGATTCACTCTATAGAAGATCGTTTGATGGTATTCTCTTAAGATGCTTAAGTGATGAAGAAGCTCTTCAAGCTATGGAAGAAGCTCATTCTGGAATATGTGGCGCCCATCAGTCTGGACCCAAGTTACATTTCAGAATCAAGAGGATGGGATATTATTGGCCTTCTATGGTGAAGGATTGCATAGATTATGCACAAAAATGTCAGCCATGCCAGTTCATTCAAATCTCATTCATCAGCCTCCCGAACCATTACATCCAACAATTTCTTCGTGGCCATTTGATGCATGGGGCTTAGATGTGGTGAGGCCATTAACGAAGTCTTCCGGAGGTCATCTTTATATTCTGGCTGCCACTGATTACTTTTCCAAGTGGGCGGAAGTTATACCCTTGAGGGAAGTGAAGAAAGAAAATGTGGCTGATTTCATCCGCATCAACATCATATATAGATATGGAGTGCCTCGATACATTATCACAGACAATGGGAGGTCATTCAGTAACTCTTTGATTGATAAGCTTTGTGAGAAGTTTGACTTCAAGCAAATAAAATCTTCTATGTATAATGCAGCAGCTAATGGGCTTGCCGAGGCCTTTAACAAAACACTGTGTAATCTGTTGAAGAAGGTGGTCTCCAAGTCAAAGCGAGACTGGCATGAAAGGATTCATGAAGCTTGATGAGAATGAAAATTAGTGTGTTTTAATGTCCAATTGAACACCTATTTAATTGATATTTTTGTAATATATTAGCACAAATTTCTTATATTTAATATATGTGAGAAAAATGTGCACTTGAGGTGTTTTATTGTGTTTTAGGTGGAAAAAAAAAATGCAAGATTGGAGAAAATGTGCAATTTGTGCAAAGATGCTGAAAAACGCACGTCCAACTTTTGTAATTTTTCTGTGTTGTTATGGAGATCAAAACTGGTGGTGTGATACATGGTTGGAAAGCCACTGAAAAGAGGATCGTTTTGGCATAAAGAACACTACAATCGAGTTCCAAACGAAGAAGTTATGAGCAAAATGGTAACGTCGCGCGAGCTGTGCCGAACAGAACTGTTGTGTTACTTTCTATGGCTTGTTGCACTATCAAATCTTGGAATTTTTGGGAGTTCTTTATATTGATAGAAAGCCAAGGAAGAGAGGATCGCGTGAGTATAAAAATTATTAAATTCGGAACTCGGATGTGGAAGTGAGCTGCTGGACAACTTAAACGTTTGATTTCGTTTGGTTTCGACTTCCATTGCTCAATTTCCGACATTTCCACTTCAATCTCCATTCAATGCAGCTGGAAATTCTTTGTAATTATTGGATAAACACCAACAGCCATCTAATAATGGAGATGAATGTGATGGAAGAGCATCTCCACCTAAAACATCATTTGTTTTATGCAAGAATGATGCTTTCATGACTCATCACCACCTTCCATATCATTTGTTAAATGAATGGTGGCTGCCATCTCCATTATTTATCCACCAACAAAGCATCTATGAACTACTATAAAAGGGGCAGCAACACAACACCACAACACACCACAAGACACACAACACACACAAGAAAGAGAGGAGGAGTGTGCTGCAAGTGCAGCTTGCTGCACTTGCAGCAGCAGCAGCAACAAGGTGTGGCTCAAATCAAGCAAGAACGAGCTGCGCATGGAGTGAAGATCATCGCCAATAATCTACGATTTTGCTATTTTAATTTTATTTTCGTTTTGAACATGTGTGGCTAGTTTCTTTTCTCTAGTTTAGGATTTTGTGAACCTCTCGTTGATAGTTTTATGAATTATTAAGGGTTTTATATTGAATCTTTTGTCCAAGTTTATTCTATTACATGCTTTGATGTTCTTAATGATTGTTTGATAATTAATTTAGCTTGATCACCTATTTGATTATTTTACAACCGAACGTTATTCTATGATCTACAATCCGTAATTGTTGTAGGGATTGGATTAAGTAACAAATAGAGGTTGTTCCCTCTAGGTGTAATGGGATCTAGATTGTATGATTCCTAGCCGGTTTTCATAGCCTAGTAATTCTATGTTTAGAGTTTTCATGCATCTATGAGTTAGAATCCATAGGGTCACTCGTAGATAGTTCAATTTAGTGGTCGTACCCTAGTTGATGAACATAAGAACATTCGGGTTGATTGGTCGTACCGTCAACCTAGGGATTTGAGTTTGTACATTAGACTAGATATTTAATTCTGGTAATTAATTAAATTATTAAACGGGAGGGGATCAATATCCTAAACTAGGCTTTTACCTTTTGTTATTATCTAAGTTTCTTTCAATTTTTGTTATTTAATTTTTAAATTAATTTATTACTTTTGTTATTTTATTATTGTCACTTCAACAAACCCCCCTATTTATTTTATTACTTACAACACTTTAATTTAATTAAAATTCATTTTACTCTCTTGGGAAACGACCCTACTTACCATTATACTAAGTATTTTAGTAAGTCGGAATTATAAAATATTTTGAGAGTATGACGACGGCTCATCAAAGCTTTATGGGCATATCGAACTACTTATAGAACGCCTACTCAAGCTACTCCGTACTCTCTTGTATATGGGGTTGAAGCTGTGGTGCCCCTTGAAAAGCAAATACCATCTTTGAGAATAGCCATACAAGAAGGTTTAACTGAAGAAGAGATCGCACGACTGCGTCTCGAAGAATTAGAGGCACTTGATGAGAAGAGGTTAGAAGCACAACAAAGACTTGAGTGCTATCAAGCTCACCTCTCCAGAATGTTTAACAAGAAAGTAAAGATACGTTTTTTTCAAGTCGGAGACTTAGTCCTTGTTGTAAGAAGGCCTATTGTCATCACTCACCGAGTTGGAAATAAGTTCTTGCCCAAGTGGGATGGCCCACATGTTGTGAAAGAAGTGTATACGAATGGTGCGTACAAGTTGATATCTGAAGATGGCGTAGGAATCGGCACCATAAATGGCAAATTCCTGAAACGCTACTGTTGAGAGTTGAATTTCACGCATTTTACATATGCACATTACACCGTTTTGCTTAGGAAAGTTATTATTTTTGCATGGAATTGAGTACATTTGAGTATTTACATGATTTTGATGCTACTAAGGTGTTTTGTTGAGTTTTGAAGGGTAAAACATGATCAAAAGTTCAAAGTTGGAATGAGGAGTGAAAGTGAGAAGGAATGCTGCTAAATACAGTCCACGTTGCACAAATTTTCTGTATTATTGTAGAAGTTCAAATTGATCATGTGATATATGGTTGGAAAGCCACAGAAGAGAGGGTCATTTTTACATAAAGAACACCCCAATCGGATTCTAAACGAGAATGTTATGATCAAAGTGCTAACGCTGCGCATGCTGTACCGAGCAGCCACTTTGCATGACATTTTACATATTCAAATGTTGGAGTTTCTGAGAGTTATTTATATGGATAGAAAGCCAAGGAAGAGAGAAACACGTGAGCACAAAAATTACTCAATTTGGAGTCCGTATGAATAAGTTATGTTCAAAACGGTGAAGTCGCACAGTGCAGTCACCGCAGCTCGGGAGGCCGCTCGGCTCGAGCGGGACCAACTTTGTGCGAATTTCCAGCCGAGCTGGGGTCCATCAGAGCCCAGACGATGGGCCCATTCCAACCATATGCTGCACGGCTGGTTTGGGGGCCGCTCGGCCTTGAGCTCGGCTCGAGTAAGGTGCCGAGCGGCCCAAAATTGGGCCCAGACGAGACCTCTTCGATGCAGCATTGTATATATACCCTCAAATCGCGATTCTGAAGCAGTTTTGATCGCGAAAAAGCCCTACATCAGTCCTAGAAACAATTAGGGAGATCAAAACACAAATTGGAGAGGACCCATCCATAACCCATCATCAATTCACACCTCTAATCCTTCCATATCAGATTAACAACCTGATTTCATCATCTATCCACTTCCAAGAGGGTTCCAAGTGCTAATTGAGGGAGAATCAAGCAATTGGAGAGACGGAGAATGAACGAAAGACTACGTCTACACTAGGGTTTCATAATTCCTATCTTTTCCTTCCTTTTACTTTGATTTTTGGTATGAATTGTTTAGCCATGAGTGTTGCTTGTGACCTCATGGGCTAATTTTATATACAGTTCTAGGGTTTGATGGATTGATTAAATTGATTTGGGGATTTAGACCAAAGATTGGGATTTTATGCAGTTGAGCTTTTGATTTTACTTATTTTACTAAGACATGCTTTTCTGCTTCGTAACATCTTCATTATATATTCATGACATCCGCTATAATGCTTGGATTATTGTGTTAGCTTGTGTGCGTTCATGATTGGTATTGTCTATCTGTTAGGGATTAGAGTAGCTCCGCTATAAGCACTTTAATTTCATGAACTGGTTAATCAAATACTTGATTAGTTTAGTGGAATAATGCAATTAGACAATCAAGTAGGAAGTGAATAGAACCTTGTAGTAATTCCAGAAAATATCTTGTTAGTCGAACTTGCCATCCGGAGGTATTGTTGTTCGCTGGATTAGTATCTAGGAATAAGGCTTGATAATATTTGCGCACCTTAGGATTTAAATCAGATTATACTGTTAGCTTATAATCGAATCATATTCGGTGGGATAACAGGGATATGTGGTGTATTTTCAGTAAAACTGCATGAATGAACAATCGTAAGTTTAATAACCCAAATTAATTGGTCTCTACCTGATACCTTAGAACTGTTCGTTATCTCTTGATTAGAAACTTGCTTTTATTTTTATTGCCTTTTAATTAATTTAGTTATTTATATTTTCAGTAATTTAGATAATTAATTCACTACAAACATTGGAAATTGGTTACTCAATTTTGATTAATTAGTAATTAATAGTAAAATAAATAATTAGCTGTCTCAGTGGGATCGATAATTTAACTTGGGTGCTTGCTGCTACAATTGACATCCTTATACTTGAGGATTAAATTATAGTGCGCAGAAAAAGCCTATCAAGTTTTTGGCGCCGTTGCCGGGGACGGCTTAATTATTTATTTTTCTTTTATTGCTAGTTTAATTAGGACTTTTTATTGCTTTTTTTTATTTTTCTTATTTGGATATATTCTGACTATAAATTATCTTTGAGGTACTGAGATGGACGAAATATTGAAAATATATGGAAATCAGAATGCTATGGATCCTTCTCCATGCATAGACAAAATATTGAAACGCTATGAAAATCATAATGCTATAGTTCCTTCTCCATATTACATGGATGAGAGGAATTATGGTTATGATTCTTTAGTGAATCAAAGTCATTCTCAGTACTACAGTCAAGTCAGATATGAAGATGAATGGTCTTGTGCTTACAATAAAAATTTATACCAACCTTATCAAGAGAACACTTATTCTGGATCGATCGGAGTTTCCCAAGAATTACAAGACGCATTTGATACTTCCATCAAGAAGCATGAAGAAAACATGGGAATATTGGAAGCTCTAGAAAGAAAGATGAAAGTTCAATCGCAGGAGAGGGAAGTTGCATCGCAGGAGTTTATCAAAGAACGAGAGACATAAACAATCTTCTTGCGAACATCACTTCAAGTTTAAATTCTCAAGGTCAACAAGAGGAAAGAATGGATGAAGAGGAGTTTGAGGAAGATATTGTTGTTCCATTGTACCCTGGAATGCAATTTGAAGGTCCTATGCTGTCGCTTGAGGAAGTAGAACTCGAAGAGGAGTCCACTCGATTAAGTCAAGTGGTTCCACTTGAATTGAGCTATCAACTGGAGTCAATTGTTGAGGAAGAAAAGAAAGAAGAAGAGCAAAGTCATGAAGCAACCGAAGAGGACTTGAAGAATGAAATGAGCATTTCTAAACCTTTAAACTCTTTAAGTTGCATTGAATTTAATGATATTATTTCTGTTGACTTTGTTTTACCTAATGATTCCTCACATATTTTTAGGGATAAAAAGAAGTTAGAAGAGAGGTTGGGAATTTTCGTCGGAAGAAGGAATAAGTGGTGGAGCAGAATGAAGAGGTTGATGAAATTTGATCTTAACATGGTTGGCAAGGTCAAGATAAATTTTAAGAATGCCAATGAGGCCATCCCTCGCCATAAGTATTGGATTGATGAAGAAGCACAGCGATTAGAATACGATGGAAAGGATGAAAGATATCCATGGCCATTCCGATGAGCTTGAGGTATCCCGTCGTGACTCTCCGACGTTAAACATGAGCGCTTGTTGGGGGCTGTCCCTTCTGTTTTATTGCTTTTATATGTCTGTGTTGGTGTAGGAGTTTTATTAGGTGTTGCTTGACTACGGTATATACTTCTTTGCAAACTTAGTTTCTCACTTCGTTTAATCTAAGTTTGGGGGGTAACGTACATACCTTGTCTTGCAGTGTCGAAATAGAATTTTTACATTGTGTTGTTGCTTGGAGGGTCGATTTTTTGCGGATTCTTAATATTTTTGATTTATTTGAGAATATTGAGGGTTCGATTTTTTTCGGTTTTTCAGGTTTCGTGTTTTGTGGTGTTTATTGTTTGTTTTGTGTTAATCCTAGTGTCGGTGTAGTCGATTTATTGTTCTCTAGGATGATTTTTTGATTTTTCATGGCACTTGATTATATGTGTGATTGTGTTTGAGAAGCAGTTTGAGATTGTGCTTGGATATTGAGATACTTGAAATTTGATTATGTGCAAGGATGATTAGCTATGTAGCTTGATTAGGTTTGCTCGTTCATTCCTATAGCCATGTGAGATTTGAGCCTTTTGAAATCATGACAAATTGCATGATTTAATTTATTCTTGTGAGTGTCGTTCATACACACGTATTCTAGAACTTGGCTTTATATCTTGCTTGAAGCTACGTGCTTAATTAAATGATAGGAAATGATCTTAGACCATCTTTGTTATTTATTAGTCACTAGCCAAATTGTTATCCTACCTATTGAAATTATCCGTAGTCAACCCTTTTGAGCCTTTGAGCCTTATTTGTTGGAAGCCTACGTGATTAGCCAATTGATCCATTTGCTAGCCTTTAAAAATTCCTACCTAGTAGAGAGTTGAAGGAGTCAATTTGGTGTCTTGAGAAGAAACATATAAGGAGAAGTAATTTGAAAGTGATGAGAATTTGTTGAAAAGAGTAGTTAAATTATTGCATAAAGGGGTAGTGCTCGAAACTGGTACCCCATGAAAAGGGTAGTGCCTGAAACTGGTACCCTTATTTGAAAAAGAAAAAAAAGAGAAAAGAAAAGAGGGAAGAAGAAAAAAAAAATTTCAAGTAAGGATGTGGTGTTCAAAAGTGAAGGAGGAATCAAATTTCAAGAAGCATTAAAGAGCGTTGAAGAAGAAAGAAGAAAGTAAAGCTGTTTGTTGAGAAGCTGTAAGTCTTCTTTGATTCTCTACTAGTGATTGAGTCACCTTATCCATATACTCCCTACCTTTACCAAAGAGCCAACATTACAACCTAATGCAAGACCTTTGTGATCCTATTGTTGAAATTATTCCTTTAGTCGAGAGTTGAGATGATTGTCAAGCTTATGGTTACGCGTGTGTTTGAATTGACTTTGAGTGTAAACGCCTTACCCTGAAGTGTATATCTCACACTTGAGCGATGAGCGTAAATACTACCCGTGAGAATGGTGGATGAGCATTCCGAATGAGTGAAATAGTTGATTTGAATTGTATGTTCTTAGATGGATGGTTATTTTGCATCTGAAGTATGATCTCTGAATTGTTATATTGTCTTGGATGTCTTCTGCTGTGAAATTTCCTCTCAATTATTCTATATTGGTTTTTAAGGTCGTTGCCTCGGGACGAGCAACAGGTAAGTTTGGGGGTTTGTTGAGAGTTGAATTTCACGCATTTTACATATGCACATTACACCGTTTTGCTTAGAAAAGTTATTATTTTTGCATGGAATTGAGTACATTTGAGTATTTACATGATTTTGATGCTACTAAGGTGTTTTGTTGAGTTTTGAAGGGTAAAACATGATCAAAAGTTCAAAGTTGGAATGAGGAGTGAAAGTGAGAAGGAATGCTGCAAAATACAGTCCACGTTGCACAAATTTTCTGTATTATTGTAGAAGTCCAAATTGATCATGTGATATATGGTTGGAAAGCCACAGAAGAGAGGGTCATTTTGACATAAAGAACACCCCAATCGGATTCTAAACGAGAATGTTATGATCAAAGTGCTAACGCTGCGCATGCTGTACCGAGCAGCCACTTTGCATGACTTTTTACATATTCAAATATTGGAGTTTCTAAGAGTTATTTATATGGATAGAAAGCCAAGGAAGAGAGGAACACGTGAGCACAAAAATTACTCAATTTGGAGTCCGTATGAATAAGTTATGCTCAAAACGGTGAAGTCGCACAGTGCAGTCTCCGCAGCTCGGGAGGCCGCTCGGCTCGAGCGGGACCAACTTTGTGCGAATTTCCAGTCGAGCTGGGGTCTCTCAGAGCCCAGACGATGGGCCCATTCCAACCATATGCTGCTCGGCTGGTTTGGGGGACGCTCGGCCTTGAGCTCGGCTCGAGTAAGGTGCCGAGCGGCCCAAAATTGGGCCCAGACGAGACCTGTTCTATGCAGCATTGTATATATACCCTCAAATCGCGATTTTGAAGCAGTTTTGATCGCGAAAAAGCCCTGCATCAGTCCTAGAAACAATTAGGGAGATCAAAACACAAATTGGAGAGGACCCATCTGTTGGGCAATTGGATCGTGCGGTTCAACGTGATCCGTTTGGGTTATCAGGTAAACAGTAACAGCGGAAGCAATAAAACCGATTACCGTACTTCAGGGTTGATGTAGAGTCTGAATCACTGCAGAAGAACACCTCTTGATCTTCTGCTGTATGTCCCAAGTCAACTCTGGTGTTGGGTGGTCAACAATCCCCAGAGTTCTCTCAATCTGCTTCTCTCTAACTCACGTCAAAAGAGGCGCAGGAAGTTAGGTTTCCAGAAGCTGAGATGACTATATATATTGGGCTACAGCAGGGACCAGGAGGAGAAATTGGACTGGGCCTCAATTGAACTTAATTAACCAAGCTTAGCCCAAAGCTTTTAATTAAATCCAATAATAATAATATAGTCCACTAAAATATTATTATTGCACTACCCGTCCAATCCCAAAATTATGTTCTGGGCTCCTTCTTATTATAAGTCCGATAGTCTCCCCATGTTTAAGATATTCAATGTCCATTAATTAATTAAGTTACTGACAACTCAAATTAATTAATATCTCATCCGAGAGTAGTACCACTCAACCTTTTTATCATGCCGGAAATTAATCCACTTGCAAGATTTACATGATAAACCTTATGAGCTCCTCAAGGGGACATCATCAACCTATGACGGACATGGATTCCTTCTACAATCAACAGCACACCATAGATACAGCACTACTTCCCAACTCACCGAGTTTGTTGATTTAATACATATAAATCTCACCCATTGATGAATCAAAGAAATACATACTGCCCTACGTGTCGAGGTTATTGTATAGGGATTAAGAGCACGAACTTCCATAATAACAGAGATCAAGTTCTTCTATAAGTCAGTATAAGTCGAACGATCTCAGGCGGTCCTGCTCAATACACACAAGTGCACTAATGTGATTCTATAGCCAAGACAAGCTAATACCAAACCACACTACAACCATACCGATAGAGAGTCCCCGTCTATCTCAGTTGTGAGCATCTGTTTATACTTTATAAGGAAACCGATAATATGATCTTCCACGTGTTGTCGCACAACATATTATCTACAGTATAAAGTAAATGGACTATTGCATCATGCATATAAAATAAATTATAAGATGCAATCATTTGATCAATGATTCTCATTTCAAATATTGTTATGACATTGTTCATACTAAAGCTAGACTTTTAGTATACAATCCAACAATCTCCCACTTATACTAAAAGACTATGCTGTCATGTCTTCTGCCATACATCTGATTCCTACTCCTACTTACACGACCATAAAAAGCTCTCGCCTTAAGGTCCTCGTAAATGGATTTACTAGGTCATCATCCGATGCAATCTAGGTGACAACAACCTTCCCCTCATCATACGATTTCTCGTAACAGGTGGTACTCGCGCTCCATGTGTTTAATTGCCTTATGGACTCGTGATTCCTTCAAGTTTGCAACTGCACCAATATCAACAATGTAAATTGTGATTACCTTGGGCAAACTTAGAAACACTTCGAAGTCCATCTTGAAGTTTCTAGAGTCACATAGATACTTTGGCAGCCTCACTGGCTCCAATTCATCATCTTTCCATGATGGAGTCCGGAGTCTGAGATATATTTCTATATAACACTCCTCCACATTATGACTCTACTTCCTAAAATTAAACACATAACCTTTGAGGAGAATTTACTACCGTCCAATCTGACTAAAAATCCGAATCTACGTAATCCACAAGAAGCAGTGAATCTGTCCAGTAAGTTCATATATAATTTCCAGTCCTTCTCAGGCACTTTATATATGTCTTACTACAGTTCATCATTCTTGATCCGGGTTACGTTGATACCCACTGTTCATGCGTTAACCAAAACAGATATCCAACTCCGTTCATAGCATTCCATGAATAAACTCATCCGATGGGGAGGAAGGCTCTAATGCCGACGCGCAAGTCTATTCACATGCTAAATGAGTATGGACTGTATCATTTTATGAAACTTGAGATAAGCATAGTATCCTTTCTTGTGATCCGTATTACCGTGATCAAAAGGATATATTTTGCCTTTCTTAAGTCCTTCATTTCTACCGCTTTATTAACCGTACCCATACGCCCGATAATACTCTTTCATTGTCTCCAATGAGCAAGATACTATTTACGTATAGTACAAAAAACACCACTACGTTTCCATCACTCTTTACAATACACAAGATACATCCGCTTTTTGATTTAAATCCATGCCACTGGATTACCTAATCAAAACAGATGCTTGCTTTAGTCCATCGCTGGACAATGTTAAGCTTACTATTAAAATGCTATTAGTACTTTGCAATGAATCACTCTGGTTGCTTCACATAGATGTTTTCCTCAAGACTTCCAATCAGGAAAGCTGTCTTGACATCTATTTGCTGTTCCTCATAGCAGCAATAAAGGAATCCGGATCAACATAAGCATAGCTACCAGCGAACATGTTTCCTCATAATCGAACCTTTTCTTTCTGAGTACACTTTTTCGCAACAGGCTTTGCTTCCAAGGTTTTCACCTTTCCTTATGATCCTCTTTTATTTCCTTTGACTACTTGCAATGGCTTTTACACCAATTAGTGGTCATTCAAGTCCCCAGATATAATTTAGAATCCGTAGATTCTATTTTAACATGCATTGCAACTTACTAAGATTCCGCATTTTCATCTTGTAGTGTTACGTCGTATCCGTGGGACAATACCATGTTTACTATGGATCTAGTCTCACGACTCTCCCAAAACATATATTTATGGGTTGCCATACAACCCTCCCACTACGACAAGGCACTACATGTAATTGTGTATCAGACGTGACACGTGTTGCAGTTTACCTTGTGGTATATCCTCTTGTACACTTGGTACTTATACTTGGTGTTTTCCTCTCACTTCCTTTAGAACAACTTATACATGGGCTTGTGATTTATTACATAGTCCTTTTCCAAAAAATCTAGTTATTGAGTTAACAATTATCCTTCGATCTTTTGGACTAAATAAATCACCCTCCATTTTTCTAGGATATCCCATATACAGACAAACGTTTCACGAATTACTGTATCTAGGGCATATCCATAAAATGAATTTAATTATTCCAAATAATTCATCATCTATCTAATCATAACCATAAGAGCTAATACCTTCTACCCACCACACCATTCAGCTGGGGAATACCCGGTGTAGTCAACTTGAGATTTAATCTCAACTTCTGATCAATAGCTCCTAACTATCCCAAGAGGTATTCGCCATCATGATTGAATCGTAATGACTTAATATATTTTTCATGACGCTTCACTGTACCAGCCTTACAATTCTTGAATTAATCAAAGAACTTAGACATGCAGTGCATCATATAAATATATTGGTTTCCAGAATAATCTTCGAATATTCATAACCACCTCTCGCCTGGATAATATTAGGTTCGTTTGAATCAGAATGAACTAATTCCAACATATATATCTTTGGCTCTACACCCCACAGCCTTGAAAAGGCATTTAATCATTTTTACTTCCAAGCAAGACTCGCAAGTCCGATAGTTTCCACTTCAGATAAACCTTACGGTCCATCGGCTATCAACTTTTGAATCCTACTCAAATAAAATGAATTAGTCTTAGACGCCAAATGTATGTTTAGTTCATCTCCGAAGGTTCCTTTCTCTTACTCATATTAGAAGATGCATTATTTAATTACTATTTATTGCATCTGTGGGATGTGCATGATTCAAGAGTATCCAAATTATCCACCAACGTACTTTAACGGACTATAGCCTCATTCCTCATTACTATGACCATGTCATTTAAATGAAATGAAGTGTCCATCCGTTAATGCATAGAAACTGAAATCAAATTCTTTCTATTAAATGTACGTAAAGACAATTTCTCATAATCAATCGTTTATTCTTATCATGAGATAAATAAACAACTCCTACTGCAATAGTCACTACCTTTGTAGTTTTACCCATGTTATTAACAATCTTATCCTTACTCAGTGATAAACATTTAGTGATTCCAGTATTTACATACTTCGTGTCAGTCACTAATCATGTTTAAACCATTAGTAAATAAGATATTAAACTTGTTCACATTATGATGAAAATTGGCTTTCTTTTGCCATATGTTTTGTTAGAAGTTTCCTACCATATACAATCTCTCGTATTTCAGGTAGAACTTGTTCAAAACATCCAGACAAATTGTAAAGAATAAATTGATTTAGGTTTCCCTTTCAATTTCTATTCCACATTATTCCAATTCATTCATCAAATTTTATCATGATTTATCACCTTTTTAAAATACTCAAGTCTCCGAAGAGTTTCATGAGACCATCATATTTCTATGAACCTCTCATCTCTTCACTAGAGATTTTAATAGGCATCATGAGACGTCCTTTGTGAGAATACACATGTATTTTCTTAAGCAGTAATTTTCAAAAACAAGATTCTTTTCTAATCATTTAATTTGGACAAGTAAATATAATGTCTTTTAGTTAACAATTAGTGAAATAAAACCATTCAAAATTCAGAGAATCACAAATAAATTTACCGATCAAATCTTCGAATTTTATTCTTTTATATTGATTCCCTCAAAACAATATAAAATAAAATTCACCGACATCTCAAGCACCGTGAGTCTGCAAGCCACGATAGTGTGGACGTTTACAAACCCGAACATTTACAAGAGAAGGTTTTACCCATTAATTTCATTTGTCAACCTCACTATATGACAAAATAATTAATAATCGGTTCCTCTTTAGCCATGCAAATAAAAGCAGTGACTCCGATGGGGAGGATACTTATTATTTACATCTAAGTGTACACCATTATTTGACCCCAAGTCCACGGCCCAAGCTTGTGTGCCTTACAGATGGAGAAGTACACACGCGCTCGGATAACTTCCTACAGTCATCAATTACAAGTTTGTACCAGTGAACCGCATATAAACTCATCCGATAGGGAGGAAGGTCTAAGCCAACGCGCAAGTTCATATGCATCACATTACAAACGTAATTATTTAATGAAGTCTGTTCCAGCAATCCATGAATAAACTCATCCGATAGGGAGGAAGGCTCTAATGCCAACGCGCAAGTTCATTCACATCGCTAACAAACCAATAATGGAGGCCGTGGGAATTAATTACCAATCCCCTCTCCCACTTAGTTATTTAACATCGAGGGTTTTAAACATGCATATAATATTTCACAAATAAAATATACATCTTAGACATGCTTCTATTAACAGCAATTTAAATAAATAAATCACATAGAACATGTCTTTCACATATACAACAATAATTGACAATTAAATCAATTAATCAGTTATATAACATTAATTAATTGCATAGAATGTTGGATCAATTAAATAGGCCCAGCTGACCCAAAGATAATTAGCATAAAATGAGCAGCCCATTATTAAAATAATTAAGCCCATTTATCTTGACAATATCAGCATTAAGGTCAAGCCCAATATTTAACCTGGCCCAACATTAACCCCACAATTAATTAAATCCAGCAGTAAATATAACCCAGCAGCCCATTATCCATTTAACTAAAATTGGGCCCAATAGCCCAAAACCAAATTAAAAATTGGGCAGCCTTATATTTATTACTGTATTGGGCCCACTTGAAAACATAATAGGCCCATCAAACCTGCCAACCCATAACATCTAAATGACATAGGCCCAGCAAACAAGGAACCTATCCTGCAAGGCCCAATCAAAAAAGCACAAACAATTAAAATTGGGCCCATAACAAGACATGGCCCACAAAAAAAAACAGTGCAGCCTAAGGAAAATTAAGCCCTGCAACCTAGGCCCAATCAGAAGCCCACATCAGCTGCTGCCCTAGATCCTTCCAGCCGCCAACACGCCCGGAAGACACCGGCGCCGCTGCTTCCGGCGATAGTCCGTCAGCCGCCGGAGCCGCGCCAACAGCCCAACTACCGCGTGCCGCCAGCCGTCGACCGACATCGCTGCCGCAGGAGATTGCCGCCAGCCCACCGCTGCAAGCCGATCCTGCGCGGCCGCCATCAACC
Source organism: Pogostemon cablin (assembly GCA_023678885.1). Lineage (NCBI taxonomy): Eukaryota > Viridiplantae > Streptophyta > Magnoliopsida > Lamiales > Lamiaceae > Pogostemon > Pogostemon cablin. The sequence continues at coordinate 22,197,222 of CM042959.1, forward strand.
CCCAGCGCCGCCCACTGCTTGAGATGTCACGCCGCGACCACCGACGGCCATGCCTTGTCCGCCAGTCCCGGTAGCAGATTTCCACCGACGCCTGTATCCGAGCTACGCCAGCGACTAACCAGCCGCCGATCTGACAGCGCCGGCACAGTCGTGCACCACTGATGCCATGCGCCGCCTCGCCAGACTTCACGCCGTGCGCCTCCGCCTTCTGGATGGCCAATCTGCTCCGATCCGATCTAGATCGGACTCTCACTCGGATCCCCTTCAGACGCCGCTCTGGACGGGATTTGCCGCATCAGTCGCGCAGCCGTCAGCGACACTCCCACCGACCCACAGTCGCACATGCTGACTGACCGGGTCTGCTAATCGCGTCTCACCGGCGAGACGCGACAGAGTCCAGCGCCACCCGGTCATCGCGTCTCCCCCAGCGCCACCCAGTCCATCTCTGACGCTCCCGCCTCGTGGGATAGCCGCCGCCGTCGCGTTGACCCATCATCCGTGTATGCGCCGCCAGATGTTCGTCCACCTATTGATGGCGCCGGCAACCACGCTCCACTCTCAGCGCCTACGGATCTCCGTCGATCTGCCGCCGCCGTCGTAGGCGATTGTCGCACATACTTTTGGCTTTTCTCCAGTCACCGTGTGTGTACTCGTTTGCAGATTTCCAACGATGCCAATCTCCACGTCGTAACGTGTGTGTGATGTACAGGGTGATAGAAAGAAGATTGGATTTGATGCAGTGTGTATGATGTCCATCAATTAAAATCAACAACAATCACACATTCGTACTATATTGGATACCATGGAGAAAAAACAATAACAGTACAAAACCCACCAGATTATTTCACATAATTAAATAATCTCATTCATACATGTTTTTAATCCAACAATAAACAGACGAAAGACATAAACCCAACTTAACGTCTCACGTTTCACCACGAAACCATGGCTCTGATACCAATTGTTGGGCAATTGGATCGTGCGGTTCAACGTGATCCGTTTGGGTTATCAGGTAAACAGTAACAGCGGAAGCAATAAAACCGATTACCGTACTTCAGGGTTGATGTAGAGTCTGAATCACTGCAGAAGAACACCTCTTGATCTTCTGCTGTATGTCCCAAGTCAACTCTGGTGTTGGGTGGTCAACAATCCCCAGAGTTCTCTCAATCTGCTTCTCTCTAACTCACGTCAAAAGAGGCGCAGGAAGTTAGGTTTCCAGAAGCTGAGATGACTATATATATTGGGCTACAGCAGGGACCAGGAGGAGAAATTGGACTGGGCCTCAATTGAACTTAATTAACCAAGCTTAGCCCAAAGCTTTTAATTAAATCCAATAATAATAATATAGTCCACTAAAATATTATTATTGCACTACCCGTCCAATCCCAAAATTATGTTCTGGGCTCCTTCTTATTATAAGTCCGATAGTCTCCCCATGTTTAAGATATTCAATGTCCATTAATTAATTAAGTTACTGACAACTCAAATTAATTAATATCTCATCCGAGAGTAGTACCACTCAACCTTTTTATCATGCCGGAAATTAATCCACTTGCAAGATTTACATGATAAACCTTATGAGCTCCTCAAGGGGACATCATCAACCTATGACGGACATGGATTCCTTCTACAATCAACAGCACACCATAGATACAACACTACTTCCCAACTCACCGAGTTTGTTGATTTAATACATATAAATCTCACCCATTGATGAATCAAAGAAATACATACTGCCCTACGTGTCGAGGTTATTGTATAGGGATTAAGAGCACGAACTTCCATAATAACAGAGATCAAGTTCTTCTATAAGTCAGTATAAGTCGAACGATCTCAGGCGGTCCTGCTCAATACACACAAGTGCACTAATGTGATTCTATAGCCAAGACAAGCTAATACCAAACCACACTACAACCATACCGATAGAGAGTCCCCGTCTATCTCAGTTGTGAGCATCTGTTTATACTTTATAAGGAAACCGATAATATGATCTTCCACGTGTTGTCGCACAACATATTATCTACAGTATAAAGTAAATGGACTATTGCATCATGCATATAAAATAAATTATAAGATGCAATCATTTGATCAATGATTCTCATTTCAAATATTGTTATGACATTGTTCATACTAAAGCTAGACTTTTAGTATACAATCCAACACCATCCATAACCCATCATCAATTCACGCCTCTAATCCTTCCATATCAGATTAACAACCTGATTTCATCATATATCCACTTCCAAGAGGGTTCCAAGTGCTAATTGAGGGAGAATCAAGCAATTGGAGAGATGGAGAAGGAACGAAAGACTACGTCTACACTAGAGTTTCATAATTCCTATCTTTTTCTTCCTTTTGCTTTGATTTTTTGTATGAATTGCTTAGTCATGAGTGTTGCTTGTGACCTCATGGGCTAATTTTATATACAGTTCTAGGGTTTGATGGATTGATTAAATTGATTTGGGGATTTAGACAAAAGATTGGGATTTTATGCAGTTGAGCTTTTGATTTTACTTATTTTATTAAGACATGCTTTTCTGCTTCGTAACATCTTCATAATATATTCATGACATCCGCTATAATGCTTGGATTATTGTGTTAGCTTGTGTGCGTTCATGATTGGTATTGTCTATCTGTTAGGGATTAGAGTAGCTCCGCTATAAGCACTTTAATTTCATGAACTGGTTAATCAAATACTTGATTAGTTTAGTGGAACAATGCAATTAGATAATCAAGTAGGAAGTGAATAGAACCTTGTAGTAATTCCAGAAAATATCTTGTTAGTCGAACTTGCCATCCGGAGGTATTGTTGTTCGCTAGATTAGTATCTAGGAATAAGGCTTGGTAATATTTGCGCACCTTAGGATTTAAATCAGATTATACTGTTAGCTTAGAATCGAATCATATTCGGTGGGATAACAGGGATATGTGGTATTTTCAGTAAAACTGCATGAATGAACAATCGTAAGTTTAATAACCCAAATTAATTGGTCTCTACCTGATACCTTAGAACTGTTCGTTATCTATTGATTAGAGACTTGCTTTTATTTTTATTGCCTTTTAATTAATTTATTTATTTATATTTTCAGTAATTTAGATAATTAATTCACTACAAATATTGGAAATTGGTTACTCAATTCTGATTAATTAGTAATTAATAGTAAAATAAATAATTAGCTGTCTCAGTGGGATCGATAATTTAACTTGGGTGCTTGCTGCTACAATTGACATCCTTATACTTGAGGATTAAATTATAGTGCGCAGAAAAAGTCTATCAGCTACTATGCGTGATCCAGTCAAATCCAAGGAATGCTCCGTGACGCACGAGCCTAAACTGCATGTTACTCCTGGTCCGCATGAGTATAAACTGTGTACGACGAACTCCTGGTCCACATGAGTATAAACTGTGCACGACACCCACCAAAGGTAATTATATGTGGTTAAACTATTAATTCACCCCACTCAGATATTTGAAGTGGTTAAAGCATTAAATATCCTACTTTGTCTAAAGTGGTTAAAGAATAGTCACTCCTGGCCCGCATGAGTATAAACTGTGCACGGCACCCCCCCATCCAAATCAAATTATGTCCCTTTGAACTACGTAATGACTTGATCCTCTGCGAAGAGGTACGTAGGCAGCTTAGCACTTTGCTAAGTTTAGTAATGTCTTTGGTTTATTCACGTCAATTTTGTGGGGCAAACAATAAATTGGAGCATGAAGGCAGCAAATAAATATGAAAGACAAGAAAACGAATTAATGATGTAACATAAAGGAGAAATAAGGAAGAGAATAGACTTTATTGATAATATCATTAGATGTTCAAAAACACAAAAGGGGAAAGCAAATAAATAACTAAGGGAGCAAATTAAAAGAAGATCAGTCCTATGCTAAACAAGAAAGTTATCAGAGAATATGCTTTGTAAAACAGACTTCAGAGCTGCTTTCTCGTCTTCAGATGATGATTCTTTCAAGACGGTTGCATTGTCAAACATAAGGATCTCTTCTTCTATGAGCTCAATTTCCTTCTTGGCACGACAGAGAGTTTGTTGGAGACGATCAGCTGCTTCAGACAAAGTTTTCTCTCCCTTCTGCAGATTAGTTATTTCTTTGCCTATCGACTCCAACTCTTCCCAAGTAGTTTTTAGTTTTTTTGTCTCTGTCATGTGAGTGTCTCTGCAATTCTGAAGGCGACCCTTGACGTCGGTCAAGCATTTTGCATGATTTCCCGTGGATGCCGCTTCATCAGACTTCAATTTTGCCGCAGTATAAGTATCGGCCTTGTCAAATAGAGGTTCCAGGGCTACCTCTAAAGGAGAACAGTCGATTCTAAGAGCCTTCACTTCATTTATTAAGGAAAATATTTCTTGTCTCAGAGTTGATAAAAACTCAAGAGGGGTCCGTTTGAGTTTTCTTCTTATTTTACTCCATGCACTCCGAGCAAATTTCCCTTTGAGATCACGAGTAATCTTCTTAGATATAAATTCTGAGATCATGGGACAAACTGACAGTCCGAAATATTGCAAGTATCATAAACTGGTGGGTCATTCTATTAAAGATTGCTTTGTCTTTAAAGACAAAGTTATGCGATTGGTTGAGCAAGGGAAGATCTTTCTAGATGAAGATGCAACTGCAAACTCTATTTCTGCAGGCGGTGATTCTTCATGTCATATGGCAAGCGAAGCTCAGCTACTCAAGGGTGAATCTGGGAACGAAAGTGAGACCCATGTTATAAAAATAACCTTTACAGAGGAAGACTTACTGCTCGGTTCACAATCTCATAACCGACCTTTATTCGTAACTGATTATACTCAAGAGCAAAGGGTTAATCGAATATTGATTGATGGAGGTTCAGCTGTCAATATCTTGCCCCTATCCACGCTTAAGAAGTTATGAATTCCTACCAACGAGCTCGGCAGTAGTTGATTGACAATTCATGGGTTCAATCAAGAAGGCCAGAGAACACTTGGTACAACGGTCTTGGACTTAATGATAGATGAGATGGTCTCAACAGTTCTGTTTCATGTCATTGATGCTAAAACATCATATAACATGCTCTTGGGGCGCCCATGGTTGCACATCCTTTATCTAGTGTTTGGATTGAATCATTTCAAATTCAAGAAATTTGAAAATAAGTGGATTTTAATTTCTTGATCAATTCATTTGAATTCCACTATTTTGATAAATTATGGATTTTTGAAAGGATTTCAATTACATAATTCAAAAATTATTTTTAAAATAGAATTTTATATATTATAAATAAAAATAATAAAATTTTATTATATTAAATATTAAAATCAAAAATTTTATTAAAAATAATTTTTTTTGAGGGAACTCTACCACCCAACCTATTCCCCTATCCACCCCAAAAAAAATTCTTTTTATAAAATTTTAGATATTCAATATTTGAATAATAAAAAATATTATCACCCAACCCTACACCCTACCCACCTAACACCGCCCCCACCCCAAAAAAAAATTTTTATATAAAATTTTAGATTTTAATATTTAAATAATAATATATTACCACCTATCCATCCACCCACCCCACCCCCCACTCACCCCCACCCAACAAAAGATTTTTTTAAAAAAAAAATTTAGTTTTTAATATTTAATAAATAAAATCTAAAATTTTATTTTTGGGTGGGGTGGGGTGGGGTGGGGTGGTTGGGTTGGGTGGGTTGAGTTGGGTGTTAATGTTTTTATTATTTAAATATTCAAATCTAAAATTTTACAAAAATAATTTTTTTTGGAGGTGGGGAGTGGAGGGGGTGGGTAGAGGGTAGGTTAGGGTAGTAATATTTTTATTATTTAAATATTAAAATTTAAAATTTAAAATTTTATAAAAAAAAATTTTGGGAGGGGAATGTGGGCGGAGGTAGGACTGTGTGGTAATATTTTTATTATTCAAATATTAAAAATATAAAATTTTATAAAAAAAAATTTGTTGGAGGAGGAGGGGAAGGGGGGTTGTGGTGGAAGGGGGTGGGTGGCCGGGTGGGTAGGGGATAGACTAGGCGTAGAGTTTAAAATAAAAAATATATATATATTTAATTAATTTATTAATTTTATATATTAATATATTAATTATACAACAATGAATGGATTTCAAATGACACAGTTTCAGTGGGCATTTGAAATTCATTCAAAAACAATTAAAAAATTCAAAATCAAATCCATGATTTGAATCTATTGATTTAAAATATTGAATTTATAAATCTATTGATTTCGTGTTATCCAAACACAGGGAGAGATTTTAGGGAAGGATTTATAAATCACTCCTCATTTCCTTCCATCCAAACACACCCTAAATTATTTTTAAAACAATTTAAAGATGAGATTATATTTTTAATGAAAATTAAATTAATACAGGATGAAGATAGTTTTTTTTGTCTAATTTATTGGTTCAATGTTGCTCCACCATATGATATTTTACTGTTGATGTGATAAGGTTTCGGATGGTTGATTTTTATTTATATTTTTTAAATACAATGTCAATGGAAGATATTAAAGAATTAATCACGTAACTTATAAATTGTTTTAATTTTTTTTTCTTTTCATTTTATCAATTTATGATTCTTTAACTATTTTAAATTATAATAATTTGGATAGATCTTGCGTGAGACCGTCTCTAGACTATTTTTACTTTTTAAAATAGTTATTACTTTCGCTATAAATCATTATCATTTTCCCTATAAAATGTTATCACTTTTTATTTATACTATAAATTGTTCATGAAAGAACATTATCACTTTTCATTAATTTATTATTACTTTCCTTCATAAAAGTTATCACTTTTTGGCCGTCTCACGTAAGGGCTTACGTGAGATGGTATCACACAAGTCTTTTGCCTAATAATTTTTGGTTGTCAAATTATTGGAGTCAATAAATTCTTTAGTACCTATTTTATACTTTCGGAACCAATTACCCTATAATAAATGTTTAGTACCTATTTTTATACTTTAAGATCCAATTACCCTATGAATAAATGCTTTTGTAGCTGAACTTTGACTCAATTTTAGTTAAAATTGATTAAGGTAAGCGTACTTTATCTTTCGTAGTGAGTGACCAAGTTTAAATATCGATCAAAGGGAGATTTAAATCAAGAGTGTATCCGTATTTGTTTTTAATCATACTTTATAGAAGTGATCGGATTTTGAGTTTTGAAAATTAATAAAAGCAATTAACAACTAATATGATCAAACAAGGTCTCAAATAAACACAATTAAAATGAAATGGATGTAGGACAATCTAAAGAAGAGTAAGGCTAACCACATTCAAGATCAAGGACACAACATGACTTGTTGAATTCAAATGACAAATATCAATGATCATTGGAATAAAAAAAATCACATATGCACCCCTAATCCCTAAGTCAATGTAATTAAGTTCTAAACTCATTATAAGTTTTAAGCACAAAAGATTGAATCTCACTCTCAATTCCCTTAAGGTATTATGATAACAAGATTGGTCTCCTCACTCAATTAATCAACCAATTATGATAAACCAATTAAGTGTTCTCACATGAATGTTCTAAGCATATGAAAATGTTACCACATACTTCACATACTAACATACAAAATTCATATTATAACATGATTCAATCAAAACCCTAATCACAATATTGGATTGGCCCTCCTAATACTATAACTAGAGAATTCAACCACGCACATCATAATATAAATGAAGTAAATCATAGATCATGTCAGAAATTCCAAAGATCACATCAATTAAACCATTACAAATTCAACAAATCTATAGATCCTTAATCCATCAAGTGGCTAGTCTTACAAGAGGTCTAGCTAACAACAAACATCATCACAACATCAAAACAATGTTTAACAGCATCCATTGTAGCAATACAAATTAAGAAAATGCAAATCAAAGGTAATTTCTCCCCTATTTTGGTGATTGGCTTGAAACTATCCTTCAATATGCAATCCTCCTTTCTTCCTTGATCTTTCTCCTTACTTGGATGGTGGATTTGATGGTGGAATGATGATAGATAGAATGGATGATAAAATGGATAGAGATGGTGGTGTAAAATGAAATGAATTGTGTGTGATGTGTGTGTCCAAGTGAAGACCTAATCCATCCTCTATTTGAATATTGAACATGAGAGTATTTATACCCTTTCCCAACCTGAGCCTCAAATTTTGTGTCAACTGGGCTTTAAAACACATTCTCCATGCACAGGAAGGTGAAAACTCAGATTTTTTACCCAAAATGACCTTACTCGACTTGGCCTTCCTTGCTCGAGTTAGCTACTCGAGTCGAGTAGCATGTAATGGAACTTGAGTTGACCCAGCTTGATTCGAGTTAGCAACTCAAGCACTCGCCTGTTCGGTCGTGTTGCGACACTCTGAAACTAAAATACTTTTGGAACCCTACTCGACTCGAGTTGTCAAGTCGTGTTGCGTCTTGCAACTCGAGTAAGCATACTGTATGATTTTTGGATGTTGCTCTGCTCCGCATGATCTCGAACTCGACCTGGATAAGCCCCAACACGACTCGTGTTGCAACTCGTGTTGCAACATGCAAGTCGAGTTGGCTCTCTGGACAACTTTCTGACCTCAACTCGACTCGAGTTGCAAGTCGAGTTAGGTCTTGCAACTCGAGTTGGGTCTCTGCATGATTCTGGATATTTTTCGGACCACAACTCGATTTCCTCTCAACTCGAGTTGCAAGTCGAGTTGCACCTTGCAACTCGAGTTGGGTCCTGGCAGCCTGTTTTTTGTTCGTTTCAGCTCCCGACTCCATTTTTAACATGTTTTTAACATGTTTAGGCTTATTCACACATATTTCTATGAAATCACATAACACAACCAAGATACATACATATAAAATAGGGGCAAAATAATACAAAAACACATACAAAAAGATACTAAAATTTAGGTGAAAATAGCGACGATCAACCCCCCAAACTTAAAGTGTTGCTCGTCCCCGAGCAATGAAAATGATAAACCAAGAGGAGAATTTTCACCTAGGAAAAGAGCTAACAAATATAAGCAATATCATATCGATAGCAATAATAACTACAAACTATGCTAAGTCATCCTACAACATTACATTCATGACATGAGGAATTAACAAGTTCAATCAAAAGAGAATAAAGTGTAATATAGTCCCTTTTTAATCCAAGCCTCACATAGGTTATCAATTTCACTCAACACTCTATAATATGAGGTAAAACAACACTCATTAACCGATTGGCTCGACTCGCTATAAGCTTGCTCGTAGACTACATTCACAAATCTCCAAAGCTTCAATTAATGATCAAAAAAGTCTTTCATTAAGGATGGCATGATAGTCTCTGTGGTAGGGTAGGAAGAATATGGATAATAGTGACTAATCAAGTATAAGCAATCGAAGAAGTAGCTACTTTTTCTTCTATTCCTTAACTTTTCTTTTCTTCCTTTTTCTCTTTGTTGGTCATAAGCACTATTCATCATCTTTCTCCTTTGTATTGAGCTTCTTCTTATGCATGCTTCCTTCTTTGAACTTTTGATTTCTTGATCATCTTGTTGTTGCTTTGCTCCTTCCTCTTGTTTAAAGGTTGCATGTGTGGTCTTGTTTTTGCTCTCTTCATCATTTTTCTTGCTTGCTTAACATTTCTTTTTCTTCTTTTGTCATTCAATCAGTCTTTTCTAGCTACCATCTCCTCAATTACTCACACAAAAGGGTAAATATATAAGGTTCATTTGGGTAATCAAGGCTTGTAATGTGCTAAATTCACAAGAAATATGCGTATAAGCTCAAAGTGGTTGACTAGGGATGATGTTCATGGTATAGAAATATTTGGCAATGACTATAAATAACAAGGATGACCTTAGATCATATCACTAATCTTCACTAATCGGGCTCGTTCCTATAGTCCTTGAGCAAGTTCTAGCTTATCAAACACAACCGATCCACTCATGAAGAAATACCATGTATGCACGGTTGAGGCTCAAATGCTCACAAGCTTATGCTCGGACCTTAAGGACTTATTACACCACATTCATCTTAAAATTGAACAAGTTAAATAAAACATGTCACAATTCGAAAGTGTAGAGATTCTTAATCATAATTTGCCATCACTTATTACCACAATATGCCATCACTCACATTCAAAAATGACTCACGACATTCCAAAAATAAACCACCAAAACGACCCTAAACAAGGATAAAAATACACACAAAACACATAAGAAAAGACTCACCAAACAATAAATAACCAAAAACACATAACATGCAAGAATAACAAAACCATACATCATAGACAATGAAGCACACATTTAAAACATCCATATTCAAGTAAGCTCACAATATCCCCATCTTTAATTGAAAAGAAAATCCTAGATTACGAAAGTAAACCTCCTACAAACATAACACATGAAGTAGCATGTTAATCCAACACAATCCAAATCAATATTAATTCATGTCAAGCAAATAGAAGTGATGAGATATAGAGTGAACTCTCTTAGAAAGACATGGTTGGCACGAGCTTCCAGATTACATCCACAACGAATCTCGACTTAATCTCCGGGTTCAATTCGTGCCTCCACTACACTTCATTTATGCTCAACAACTCATCAAAAATCATTAGCTCATCACTTGCAATAAAAATAAGGACTATCATGCACTTCAACCAATCAATCATACCAAAATCATACCCAAACTCATTAGAAATTTTTTAAAATTGACCCAATTTTACAAGAATCACTCTCAAGGGGTGAGTCACACCATACACTCTTCCCCAAACTTAAATCGAAACAAGAGTTGAGACTTAAGTTTGCAAAAAGAGGTGAGACTTACCCTTGTAGTTTATATCAATGATCTTCTTGTAGAGAAGCATATGCATCACAACTCTCAAAGTACGTCCACCACGCACTAGCACCCCCCAAATTTAACTCGAGACAAGAGTCGAGAATTAAGTTTGCCACAAATTGTGAGACATTCCTATTTGAATTCATGAAGCACTTCTCCTTTCTTCAATGTGCATTTTCTCATAAGCACAATCCACCTACAAGGCCAAAACGCAAAACAATATCAAATCCACAATCCTTATTGAAAGCACTAAATAAAGTAATAAAGATAATGATGGGTTGCCTCCCATCTAGCGCTAAGTTTAACGTCTTCAAGCCGGACGATATTTTCATGATGAGTTTAAGAAGAAAGGGTGTCGACATATACTATCTCCTTTTGAGAAGAAGATAAGTAATGCTTAACCCGATGACCATTAACAACGAACTCATCACTTGATCCTTTGAGTTTCAACGTATGTCCTCCGATGACCTCCAACACTTCAAAGGGACCCATCCACTTAGACTTGAGCTTTCCCAAAAATAACTTCAATCTTAAATTGAATACTAGCACTTTGTCTCCGGGAGCAAATGTCTTCTCTCTCAACTTGGAATCGTGCCACTTTTTCACTTTTTCTTTGTAAATGGTGGAGTTATCATATGCTTTTTCACGAAATTCCTCCAACTCCACCATCTTTAACAACCTTGCTTGTCCGGCTTTCCCCTCATCCACGTTAAGCTTTTTAATTGCCCATAAAGCACGATGTTCCAACTCAACGGGAAGGTGGCAAGTTTTTCCATATACCAATTGGTAAGGAGAAACACCTAGAATAGTCTTGAATGCCGTTCGATATGCCCATAAGGCATCATCAAGCTTCTCCACCCAATCCTTTCTTCCCCCATTGATTGTCTTCTCCAACACTAACTTGATTTGGCGATTTGAGACCTCCACCAAACCATTTGCTTGGGGATGATAAGGAGTGGCTATCTGGTGTTTTACTCCGTATTTCTTCAAGAGTCCCTCCATCAATTTGTTCACGAAGTGTGAACCTCCATCGCTCACCAAGGCCCGTGGGACTCCAAATCGACTAAAGATATTCCTCTTCAAGAATCTTTGCACCATAAATACATCATTAGTCTTGGTGGGGATCGCCTCCACCCACTTGGACACATAGTCTATCGACAACAAGATATATATGCACCATTGAGATAAAGAAAACTGTCCCATAAAGTCAATTCCCCATACATCAAAGATTTCTACTTTAATATTCAAGGTCACAGGCATTTCATCCCTCTTTCCGATTCCTCCCACTAGTTGGCATCTATCACAACTATTCACAAACTTCTTGGCATCTCCAAATAAGGTAGGCCACACGAATCCCGATTGAAGAACTTTGACTCCCGTCTTGTGGTGACCAAAATGCCCACCATAAAAAGACGAATGGCACAACTCCAGAATCCCTTTAACCTCTTCATTGGCTACACATCTCTGGATAACTCCATATGTATAAGTTTTAAACAAGAATGGCTCATTCCACAAATATTTCTTCACTTCTATGTAGAATTTCTTCAACTTGTACTCATTAAGAAGTGTGGGTCGAATGCCACAAGTAAGATAGTTCACATAATCGGCGTACCAAAGAGAAGAACTAACCATGAGAGCAAACACTTGGTCAACCTCCACCTTAAGGATCTCCTCATCCAGAAATTTATCACCAATCGGAGTCAAATCTTCATCCCCCTCTTCTCTTTCAAGTCTTAATAAGTGATCCGCTATCACATTTTCAACCCCTCTCTTGTCTTTAATCTCCACATCGAACTCTTGTAGAAGTAAAACCCACCGAATCAATCTTGGCTTTGCATCCTTTTTGTTCATGAGATACTTGATGGCCACATGATTCGTGTATACTACCGTTTGAGTTCCAACTAAGTAAGGGCGAAACTTCTCAAAGGCTTAGACCACCGCTAGAAATTCCTTCTCCGTGGTGGTGTAATTCACTTAACAAGAATTCAAAGTCTTAAAGGCATAGTAAATGGCTCTAAACTTCTTCTCTTTGGTTTGCCCAAGCACCACTCCTATACCTTGATCACTTGCATCACAAAGCAACTCAAAATGTACACTCCAATCCGGAGCTACAAGTATGGGGGATAAAATCAATGCCTCCTTGAGTACCTGAAACGAAGCAAGACACACTTCATCAAATTTAAATTTAGTATTCTTTTCAGGAAGCTTACAAAGTGGCTTAGCAATTTTTGAAAAATCTTAATAAAGCGGCGATAGAAGCCTGTGTGGCCTAAGAACGATCTAATTCCCTTCTCACTAGTGGGAGGAGGAAGACGTTCTATAGCTATGAATTTTGCTCTATCCACTCAACCCATGCTCCGAAATGTGGTGTCCCAATATAATTCCATCGGTAACCATAAAATGACATTTCTCCCAATTTAGAATAAGGTTTGTCTCCTCACACCTCTGTAAAACAATAGATAGATTAGTCAAGCACAAATCATATGAAGAATCATAAACGGAGAAATCATCCATGAAAACCTCCATGATGTTCTCTATCAACCCACCAAAAATGGCCATCATACATCTTTGGAACGTGGCTGGAGCATTGCACAAACCAAAAGGCATCATCCTAAATGCAAAGGTGTCATAGGGACAAGTAAATGTTGTTTTCTCTTGGTCCTCCGGAGCTATCAAAATTTGATTGTACCCCGAATACCCATCAAGAAAACAATAATACTTGTGTCCCGCTAGTCTATCAAGCATCTGATCAATGAAAGGGAGTGGGAAGTGGTCTTTACGAGTATTGTCATTCAGTTTTCTATAGTCAACACACACTCTCCAACCGGTGGTAGTCTTCGTAGCAATTACCTCATTAGTATCGGACCGCACTATGGTCATACCACCCTTCTTTGCTACCACGTGCAAAGAGCTCGCATAAGGACTATCACTGATTGAAAAGATGATACCTGCATCAAGCCACTTCAACACTTCCTTTCTTACAACCTCTTGCATTATAGGATTAAGACGTCGTTGGTTTTGCACACAAGACTTATCTTCTTCTATTAAATGAATCTTACGCATGCATAGAGAGGGGCTTATACCTTTCAAGTCTTTAATGGACCAACCAATGGAAGATTTGTGCTCTCTCAACACCCTCAACAATTTCTCTAATTCTAAGTCATTCAAGGATGAAGATACAATTACTGGATATGTGTCATTTTTCCCCAAGTATGCATACTTCAAGTGCTCTGGTAAAGGCTTTCACTCTTCGTTTTTCTCCTCTTTTTCCTCTTCTTTGGGCTTATCATCAAGCTTCTTTTCAAGCACCTCTCTCGCTTCCTCCAATGTAAGTTCATTACAAGAATTCAAACAATGCAAATCATCAAATATTTCATCATCATTAAAACAACAAGGAGAGTTAGAAAAATCAAGAGAGAGAGATTGGCTCATTATTGATTCCAAAGGGTCCTTTGAATGAAAACAATGTAGATGCTCTTCAACAATGTCTTTCATCACTTCTATTCGTCTACACTCATTGCTCTCCCTCGGATATCTCATAACTTCTTTCAATAAAAATACCACTTCTTCTTCATTAACTCTAAGGGTCAACCCCCCTTCTCCACATCAATCAAAGCCTTCCCCGTGGCTAGAAATGGACATCCAAGAATTAATGAAACATTTGCATCTTCGTCCATGTCTAACACCACGAAATCAATGGGGAATACAAACTTGCCAACCTTTACCAAGACATCCTCTACAATTTTCTTTGGATACGTCATAGGCCTATCGGCTAATTGAAGAGTGACCGATGTAGGCTTGACTTCTCCAATGCCCAATTTCTTAAAAATCGACAAAGGCATCAAGTTGATGCTAGCACCCAAGTTACATAGAGCCTTGTAGCTCTCATGTTCTCCCATCTCACACGGAATAGTAAAACTACCCGGATCTTTCAACTTAGGTGGGAGCTTCTTTTGTAATATGGCACTACACTCCTCCGTGAGATTCACTGTTTCATGCTCACCTAAGCTCATTTTCTTTGCCATAATATCCTTAAAAAATTTTGCATAATTGGGCATTTGTAGAAGAGCATCCACAAAAGGGAGATTAATATGAATCTTCTTTAGCATTTCCACAAACTTGGCAAATTTTTTCGTCTAAGCCCTTCTTCAAGCATCTTTGTGGAAATGGGATTGGTACGGACTATTTAGGAATCCCCATTCATCCCTTTCAAAGTCTTCCTCTCTTTCTTTTCTTTTTGCTTCTTTACACCTTTCCCACTTCTTCGAGGATTTCACTTCCTCTCCATCAAGTATAGGGATCACTTCATCATTCTTATATAACTCAACTTCTTTCTCTTTCCCTTCTTCATCCTCAACTACCACGGGCTCTTGTTCACATACTACTTCTTCCACTTCCTTAGGCATCTGAGGTCCATCATATCTTGTTCCATTTCGAAGTTCGATGGCCTTGCATTGCTCCTTTGGATTAGTGATAGTAGTTGACGGAAACTTCCCTTGTTGATGAACATCCCCCTTTTCACTTGTCATTTGGCTCATTTGCATCTCTAATACCTTAAATCTTCGATCATTCACTTCCTTCTCTTGCCTTCTTTCTTCTTTTTCCAATTTCCTCTCATCTCGCTCATACTTCATAAGCTCAAACATCTTACTCATTTGATCCTCCACCGTAGGCTTCCCTTTACTATTTTGAGCTTTAGCCCCCGGATTGATCCCCAGTGGAAGTGTGAGGGCATTACTTTGATTTCCATATGACAAGTTTTCAAACCTCCTAGGTTGTTGAAAGTTGCCACCGAAATTCCCTTGACAAAATCCACCTTGCCTAGGTGGGTATCCTCCTCCTTGGTGTCCAAAATTTCCTCCATAATTTCCTTGAAAGTTCCTTCCTTGCATAAAGGCAACTTCCTCGAGTGACATCTCGGGTTGTCCCCAAGATTCTTGAAATCCCATTGTGGAGGTCATACCTTGGTGAGGAATTTGAGATGTAGGCAACTGAACATTTGAACTTGGAAATGGATGACTCATGATGGGCATAGGCATAGAACTCTGAGAAACTTGAAAATTAGCATTCATCCTCTTGAGTATCTCCGATATAGCCTTTTCAGTGACATCCTCTTTCGGTGCTTTCACTTGTTTCATGCACACTTCTTCCATCTTTGCTATCCTTTCCATCTCATACATCCCTGAAGAACGATCCAAAGGCCATTGTCCTGCATTCAAAGTAATTTTCTCACAAATAGCTATAGCCCTCTCCGGTGTTTGCCCCAATATAGATCCTCCTGACGATGCATCAACATGTATCCTAGAACCTCCATTTAATCCTGCATAGAAGAATCCTACTTGCTGATCAAGGGGGAACCCATGCTGTGGACACATCCAAAGCATCTCCTTAAAGCAATCCCATGCCTTACTAAAGTTTTCAAGAGGCAACTACTTGAACTGTATGATTAAACCCTTCAGATGCAACATTTTTTATGGAAGAAAGAACTTGTTCAAGAACCTCTAAGCTAACTCTCTCCATGTAGTGCAAGATCCCGGAGGTATAGTATTGTACCAAGCTTTAGCTCGATCCCTTAGTGAGAAGGAAAAAAGCTTCATCTTGATAACATCTCCACTCACTCCGTTGATCTTAATGGTACTAACCAACTCAATGAACTGAGATAGGTGAGCATTAGGGTCTTCCATAACACTACCCCCAAACTGATTTGCTTGCACCATGTTAATCAACCCCGTTTTAATCTCGAAGTTGTTGACATTTAATGGCGGCCCCACAATATAATTTTCCACTTGTGGTAGGAAATGGTCTCTAACATTCACGCCAACTCCATTATGCCTTTGAACTTGAGGTTGTTGCACTACCGGAGGAGCTTGTGAAATATTTCTAGCTTCTTGTTGTGCTAGCAATTGTTGAATAATGGCTTGCAACTATTAATTATGCAAGTGCACTTGGTGGAAATTTGCTTGTTGTATAAGCTCCGGATTCACTTGAACACCTTGAGCATTTTCCACACCATGCTGGAAATTTTGTTCATTCCCTTCTTAATCAACACCATTGCCATTTACTTCTTCCAATCCGTGATCTATTTCTTTCTCTGTTGGATATAACAAATCTCTCCTTCTTCTTCGTAAGGTAGCCTCTAATTCTAAATCCAAAGGCTCGATAGATTGAGACCTTGAACGAGTGTGCATACCTTGAACGAGTATGCATGCACCTACAAGAATTACCAAGTTAGCGCACAAAGAACTAAAATAAAAGTAAATAAAAAGAAAGCAAGTAAAAGTACTCCTAGTAAAGCTAATTAATCGCAAACTCGTTACTCCCAAGATTTAATCTCTCCCGTCACAACGACGCCATGAACTTGGTTTCAAATTTGGTTAAATTGATTTAGAGCAAGTGTACTCTATCGTGTGTAGCACGTAAGTGACCAAGTGTAAAATTTATAAGATATCGAATCCAAGGGCGAAAGTGGGTAGCCGTATTTGAAAGATGTTTCACTCTAGTAAGACGAATCAAAGAAGGAGGGTTGATTATACTACAAACTAATAACTATGAAAGCAATTAAAGATAGAACATGTACAAATGTGATGGAAAATAGATAAAGGTGAACAATCTAAGAAGTATGTAAGGCAAACAACATTTATGGACAAGGTATATATAGACTCATACACACACATGCATTGATGGTTTTCATGTTATGATATTAAGGGCAATCACGTTTGTACTCCTAATCCCTATGGCCAAGGTGATTAGGTTCTCAACTCTTTTACAAGTTTAAATCTCCTATGATTGTTCTTACTCTCAATTTCCATGAAGGTACTGTGATCATAAGTTGGGTTCCCCTCACTAGTTCATCACTAATGTCCTATCATGAGGTTCTAAGCACTTGAAGGGTATGACTTACCTCTCCTCATACTAACTAAGTCATCTCATGCAATCAATGATTCAATTAAACCACTAAACATAATATTGAAATGATCATCCTAACATTATGAATAGAGAATTTAACCCACAAATCATATATAAAATGAGAATAAGCATTCATGATAGAAAATATTCAAAACAATCAATTCATCAAACATGTGGCATGCAAAATCTACATAATACCTAACTAATCATATTGTTAGCCTCACATGAGGACTAGCCACTACAAATCATAATAGAATCAATACATTCCATAACTTGCTCCAATTGAGCCAAATAATAAAGAAAATAATAAAATAAAGGTAAGTTGGCTCCCCTTTGATGGTGAACTTCCTCCCCTTTGATCATGCTAAAATCTTCAATATATGATGAATTCCTCTTCTTAGATTGGTGGATGGATGGATTTGAGGAGATCAAAAGGATTGGATAGAGGAAGTGAAGGGTGGAAGAGATGGAGATGAATGTGTGTGATTTAGGTGTTTATTGTGTGTGGAAACTGATCCAAAATGATTTCTCTCGGATTTTGTGGTCAAAACATGTATTTATACCCCATGGAAGCTTCTAGAATAAGTGGATATCATAAAACTGCCTTTTGCACCTACACGGGCCGTGTAGCAGCACACGTGCCGTGTAGGGTCATCGCGTGCAGTGCAGTCTCACCGTTTCGTGCATAACTTTCACATCTGATCTCCGATTCGAATGATTCTTACACTCACGCGATTCTCTCTTCTGTGGCTTTCCAACCATATATCACAAGTCTAGTTTTGAGCTCCATAATAATACAGAAAAATTACACAAGTTAGACTTGTGTTTTTCAGCATTTTGCTTTGGCTCGTTCTTCCTCATTTCAACTCCGAATTGAGCTCCGTTTTTTCCCACATCTTCTTTATCGTGTCTTGAATATATTTTTACCTAAAAATCACACAAATTACATCAATTTATCAATTATCCAAATATTCACAAATATAACACAATTTAAGACACTTAAACATGAAAATCACACATTTATCATTTCAAAGCACAAATCTCCATTTCTTCATATAACACCACCAAATGATATACAAAATGAATAAAAATACACAAAAATACATAATAAAAGACACTAAAATTTAGGTGAAAACGACAACGATCAGTAGCATGTCAATTTTTATTAAAGGATGAAGAAACAATTTAAAGTTGGATGAATAAATAATAGAGTATACATAAAAAATGGCTGCAACCATTTATGAACGGGTTGAATCAGTTGGTGCTAGTAGTCAGTAGAGTTAATTATGTGGGTCCATCAATAAATATTGTTGGTGATAGTAGAGTTAATTACGTGGATCCATCAATAAAGGTTATAACTGTAATTTAATTGAAAACAAATATATTGAAATAATATCATTTTAGTACCTAAATATACCAACTTTTTAGATATCGCCCCACTTTTCAATCACGGTGATTTTATCTAATTAAGTGACACATAAGTTCCTCCTTTAAAAACCCCCTCAAAATTGATGCAAAGTCCTAGATTTGTGGGGTTTTAAAGCTGATTTATTTCAATGGGGATGAATTTTGGGATGTATATGAATAAATAATGGGGATGAATTTTGGGATGTATATGAATAAATCAGCTTTAAAACCGTAGATTTTGGAGATATTCTTTAGTTTTAGGGGGTGTTTTAGTAGACGTGATCACGTATTCCATTTCTGTATTTTATCTCATATTCCATTTATTAGATACTTGTCATGTGTTATAATATGGCTTTAACGAAATCAATGTTGAGTTCTATGCCATTTCATTTTTTTAAATGACTAAATAAGAGTTGTCAAGCTTAGATTGAGTGTTGGCCATAATTTTGTATAAAATTTAATATCGATTTTGTTGTTGGTTTTAGACTATAATAGGATATGGAGTTAGCAGAGTTGTGGATTCATCTGATCCCAATTTTAAGAAAGATGATTGGATTTGGGGTATTGTTGGATGGGAAGAGTACAGTCTAATCAATTCTAAAGAGGGAGTTTTCAAGATTAACCATACACACGTGCCTCTCTCCTACTACACATGCCTTCTTGGTAATTTTATGCCTACCTTTTTTATTTTATTTACTTGTATATATCACATATTAATCTATGCTCATTTTATTGAACTTGTTCCAACTATTTGTTTGTCTAGGATGCCTAGTTCATGTAGTAGTAATCTAGCTTGACCACAATTAAAGGTATTGATTTTATGTGTTGACAATGTAGGGATGCCTGGGATTACAACATATGCTGGATTTCATGAGATTTCGTCTCCGAAAGTAAGCGAAACTGTGTTCGTCTCTGTTGGACAGCTTGTTGGCCAGTTTGCAAAGCAGTTTGGGTGCTATGTTGGTGGAAGTGCTGGAAGTCAAGAAAAGGTTTCATTTAGTTATATCTTTCTTCAACTAAGTTAATTACACAAATTGTGCGCACCAGTTACATTGATCATAATTATGTGTATTACATTTAATTTTGAATGAATTGACGATAAAATTACGAGGAGAGCATGTAATAAATTCTAGGGGGTAATATAGTAATGTTACACTTTCATATATTTGAAGTGAGTAATTTAATTTGAAGATAGTACCCCTAAAATGCTCTCATTATGCTAATATGATTGTGTGATGAATTAAGGTGATTCTATTGAAGAACAAATTTGGGTTTGATGATGCATTCAACTATAAAAAAGAACCCAACTTGGATGCTCCTTTGAAAAGGTTGAGTACAAGTTTTTCAACCTTCACATCTTCTAGAATCTTCCATCCTGACATGATCAAGATTGTTCTATTATGTGCAGGTGCTTCCCCGATGGCATCGACATATACTTTGAAAACGTGGGAGGACGGATGCTGGAGGCAGTGCTTCCGAACATGAAAAACCTTGGTCGGATTGCTGCCTGTGGCATGATCTAAGGGTACAATGATGAATCTGAAGGCATGCGAAACCTTTTAAGCATTGTTGCTAAACAGATACGAATGCAGGGATTTCTTGTGTTCTATTACTACCACCTCTATCCTAAGTATGTTCTTCCACTGATCGAGCATGGGAAGATAAGCTATGTGGAAGACATTGCCGAAGGCCTCGAAAGCGCTCCGGCAGCTTTGGTAGGCCTCTTCTCTGCTCGCAATGTTGGGAAGCAGCTTGTTCGAGTTGCTCCCATTAAGTGAATCGAGTCGAGTGGAAACATTAATTTGTTTAAATTTATTCTTGTTAGATTATTATTTATTTAAGTATATTATGAATTGGGTTCACATTGTTCTTGTTCTAGAAATTTATGCTTCAATACATAAATAGGATTATTTTTAGAAAGTTCCTCAACTTCTATACATTAGAATATTGAGTGTTATTATTTAATAAATAAATTCATATTTTTCTCATTTAATTATTTAAATTCCAAAATTCTTTTCATACTTATATAAAATGAAATACACCCAATAATTCAATAAATTTTAAATTTTAAAATTAATAGAAAACATGCTTTAAAATTTATTTATACCAAATATTTATTAGTCAATTTGAATTAAACGTATTTGAGCATGCGGGAAATTGTTTAGTTTGAATTTTTTTTTTATTTATATTGATAAATATTAATTGTTAATATAATTAATAGTTAGTTCACCAAGTACTCATACTTCTCCTTTTCTCCAAGTTTCCTTATAACTTCCCTAATTTTCCTTTTCTCCAAGCTTCCTTATAATTCCCCTAATTCGTTCCAATAAAAATTGAAATTGGGTCACTTTAGTTATAACAAAATTAGGTTGACATTGTTTCATATATACTAATTATAGAAATATTTACGGTACTTATATTGGACAAGATTATCAAAATAATGTGGAGGTTATTGTGACCTTAGACAAAATTCGTTCTATTAAAAAAAATGTCTCTATATCTTCAGATGTACAAAATGTATAAGGAATAATATTTTGTCATTAATGGTATACACTTTAATTAATAAGAATATAATAATATTTTTATTGAAAAGATCAACTGAAATATGAATGATATAAATGTTTATTAAAAAAAATTAAAAAGAAAATTCCAAAAAATTAAGCGTTCAAACTCTTATACTAAAAGTGTACAACGTTAAAAAAAGACAGGCTTTGAGATACACGGTGTCCCAAGAGCATTCATAATTTTAGGCTTAAAATGTGACTAAAAAATATCATTAAAGTATTAATCTTTTTATTTTATTTATCCGGAAAAGAATAATGTAATATAATTTGAAATAAGTGTGCATTAATATTTTTTAAGAATAAAAAAGTGTTAATCAAAAGTTAGCAAATTTTTTGCGAAAAAAACAAATATATATATATATATATATATATATATATATATATATATATATATATATATATATATATATATATATATATATATTAATTTTAATGATATAGATGATTTACCTGATATACATATCTCAATAATCTAAAAAAAAAGTGAATTATCCCGAATTAGATATGATAAATTAATTATATTAGGCTAATTATAGTGTGCACCCGGGTGCACTCTATCTAGGATGCACCCGGGTGCACCCATATACAAATATAAACAAAAACATATATAAATATGAGTAAAAATATATACAATTTAATTGTTAGTTTTTTTAATGAAAAATTGGGTGTAAAAAATATACAATTATTAAAAGCATGTACTATACACTATTGAATAAAAAGTTATACACATATAGATGTTAGTTTTTTTTAGCAAAAAACTTAGTGTGAAAAAAGTATACAATTATTACAAAACATTTATACAAAATAGAATAACATGTATATAAAATAGAATAAAAAGTCATACACATATGAGTGCACCCAATATACACTCATTATGTTTTATTTTGGTAGTCCTTATACATACAGTCTAATATTATCATTCAAGCCTTCTTGATTGAGAGTGTGAGTTTCTATCTTACCATTATCTTCTTCATAGCATGTGTGAGTTTATGTCTTTATAATTGCACTGCTTCGAATTCTTTTTACATTGAGTTATGAATAAATATGATTATCCTGGGTATACTAACTAATTCTTGATATCTAAGTGTGTCCGATGTCTGAGTTTCACTAAATTTCTATTCTTACTTCTATTGTCTGAGTCGGTGTGTTTTAGTTGCGCTTACTTTTGAATTGTGTGAGTCGATATGTGTTTTAATTGATATCTGTCCTTACATGCGACATGTGTCTTACATGCATAGTTGACGCTTTCTTATACGGTCATCTCCCATAGCAAGTTTATGCTCCCACCATAAGGAGAAAATTATTCGATAAATAACTAAGCGTTAATTTTAAAATAATGAAGTATTATTTTTTAATCCCCACCCAAATCCCAATCATCCCCAACCTTTTTTCACCCAACTTCAGCACCCCCAATCCCATCCTAACACCCTCAACCCCCAACCCTATCCTTCCTCCCGTAAGGCCGTAACCCACCTACGCACCCGCCCCTCACCCCAAACCTCCTCACCCCCTCCTCCTCTCCTCCGGTGTGTGTTTATATATATATATATATATATATATATATATATATATATATATATATATATATATATATATATATATATATATATATATATATATATATATATAATTTTTATTTTAATAATAAAAAATTAATTAAAATGAATTTGAAATCTATTGGTATGAAGTTTTATTTATAAATTTTTAATACATCCAAATCAAATAATTCAAATGAATGCATTTAAAATAATTCTTCTATTTTTATTTTTTATTTTTTATCTCAAATGTTTCAATCTAAACATAACTTAAATTCATGTACTTTGAATTTAATATTCCCTCCGTCCTAGGCTAAGAGGGTCATTTTTTCATTTTGGTCGTCCCACTCAAAGAGTCCCCTTTCCTTTTTTACACATATGGGACCCACACACCCCTCTAATACAATTAAATGTTGGGATCCACGTTCCTACTAATACAACTACCCACTACACATTAAATAATAATACTCATTAATTTACGTACCAAAAAGCAAATGACCCTCTTAATGAGGGACGGAGGGAGTATCTTTTAGTTGATTTTGAAGGGTTTTCAAATTCTTCCTCATATTATGTCATTTGGAATCCTTCCCTATGTAAAAAATACGTATTTTAGGGGTTACTTTGGTGACCCATGGTCACTGGTGACCCCCACAAGGTATGCACCCCATGTGAGGGGATTACCGGTGGGTCACATAAAAATTGTTCAATATTTTAATAGTATTTGAAAATTTATTTTTTTAGAAGGATAAACTATTACTTCTTTGAATGAAATATATTACACCTCAAATTTTGACATTCTTATTTACCGATTATTCTTTAAGAGTATATGAATAATTATTCTCTAAAATAGTATATTATTACCCAACAAAAATATAAAAAACATAACATATTAAAATTTGAAAAGTAATATATATTTTATTTAAAAGAGTAATAATATCCTCCCTGAGGAATAAATTTTGATATATAAAAAATAATTTTATAAAAATAAAATGAATGTTTGAATGGGGTTGCCGATATATTTATGGATAAAGATTATAACAATTTACATAATTTATTTCAAAAATAATAAATAAAAAATTAAATATCCAAGCTAATTAGGGCAAACGTAAGATGTCTCCATGCCATCAGACAGTTCAACTCAAACATACTCTCCCTATCCTCATCATCATCTACCTCTTCCTAAGGCCAAAATCCAAAACTCTTCCACCAGGCCCTCCAGGACTACCCCTCATCGGAAACCTGCATCGTTTCACCAAAACCCCCAATCTTCATACATATCTATGGAATCTTTCCCGCAAATATGGTCCCATCATGCACATCAACCTCGGATCACTCCCTCTTGTAGTTATTTCATCTGCAAAACTTTCTGAACATGTACTCAAAACACATGATTCCACCTTCTGTAGCAGGCCAAGCCATTTTGTTGGCCTACGGAAGCTCACCTACAACCTTTACGGAAGCTCACCTACAACCTTAAGGACATCGCCTTTTCGCCCTACAACGACTACTGGAGGGAGGTTAGAATCCATCTCTTCAGCCAAAGAAAGATACAATCTTTCCGTCCCATTCTCGAGGAGGAGATCGCTTGTATGGTTGCAAAGATCGAGGGAGCATCTGATCATCAAACTGCTGTGAACTTGAGTGAGATGGTCATGGATCTGACTGTCTCCATGATTTGTAGGGTTGCTTTCGGTAAGAAATATGAAGAAAATGGATCAGAGAAGTTAAGGTTTTATAAGGTTTTGAGGGATTTTCAGGCAGCGATGGCCACTGTTTATGCCTCTGATTACTTTCCTATGTTGGGGAGTTGGGTGGACAAGCTCCGAGGAGTGATGGATCGTCTTGACCCGACTGCGAAAGAGATGGATTTGTTCTATCAAGAACTCATAACGAACATCTTTGTCCGGATCATAACATGAAGAAGAATGTGGAGGAGGAGGATGTTCTTGATGTGCTCATTCGGTTTAAGCAACAAACTTCTGGCCTCACTTGGGATCACATCAAAGCATTGCTTATGGTATTTCTTCTTCTAGATTTAATTTGTTTTATATATATAATTACTAGTTAATCGATAACAAGCATTTGGATTTTTTGAGAATAGGAATCTGAAGCAAAAATTCATGGGATTATTTTGAATTTGAACACTCAAAATTATACTTTTTAATCCTAAATTGATCTAAGTAGATAGGATTAAAATCAACACAATATAAATAGTTCTAGGACTACGTATTTTGATATTTTCTCTAAGATAGTTTAAAAGGTATGTTTGTTGCCCGAAAATGAAACAATATCCCCTTGTAATATTTAAGTCATTTGGAATAAATTGCAAAATATCTAAAAATTTGAGCATATATTTTGAAATTAATACTTAACTAATTGATACTTTTATTTTATTTTGATTGCATGTATAGAACATTTTCATTGGTGGGACAGACACAAATGCAACCTCAATAATATGGGTAATGACAACTTTAATAAAGGCTCCCAAAATCATGAAGAAAGTGCAAACACAAATCAGGAAGATAATTGGCAAGAAAGGTAAAGTTAAGGAAGATGATTTAAAGAAACTTCCTTATTTGAGAGCAATCATCTATGAAACTTTTCGATTATACCCCTTAATCCACTATTGTTGCCAAGAAAAACAAATGGGGAATTGCATGTTAGGAGGCTATGAAATCCAACCCAAGACTATAGTTTATATCAACGTTTGGGCAGTCGGAAGAGATCCCGAGTATTAAAAAAATCCTGATGAGTTTTGCCGGAACGATTTTTGAACACAAGTGATGATGTGATCAAAGGGCAAGATTTCGGGTTGATCCCATTTAGTTCTGGCCGGAGAATGTGCCCTGTTATGCTTATGGGACTAGTGATTGTAGAGCTTGCACTCGCGAATTTTCTCTACCTGCTGGAGTCAAAGAAGGAGATGTCGATACCGATGCGTCTCCAGGTCTTACTATCCATAAAAAAGTGCTCTTTGTCTCGTACCTAAGAAATATGCTATTTAGGGTGAGAGTTTGTATGTGGAAGTGATTTAGTTATAATTAAATGAAGTGAGAGATTAGTATGATTATGTCGTGTCGTGGATCTACTGGATTTCAATGTTGATGTGTGCTATGATAAATAAGTGTTTGTTTATAATTTGGTGGTTGTATAGTATATGCATGTAGTACAACATATTAACTTGTACATAGATGTGTAGTAAAAAGACTCAGTTATGTTATTTTAATTTTGAGTTATGTATATGAGATCTCCCATTATAATTGATTAGTTTTAATGTAGCAATTATATTTATACGACAACATAATCAAATGAGATAAAAGATATATATATATATATATATATATATATATATATATATATATATATATATATAACCCAAAATTTAGTTTGAAATACTAGCTAGTTTTGACAAAATTAAGTTGGAATTGTTTCATAGTATGTTAATAGCATTTACAATGTTTTTTTTAATCAGGAAAAATAATTCATATTATTAAAAAGAATTAAGGTATGAGAAATACCTAACTCCAAAATAATTACATGAGAGTTTACAAATATAAAGAGATACTATCAGAGATACAATATGTTAATTGATCACACTCCTAGGATTAGTCATCCAATCTTGAAATCTCCCTGAGATCCTAGATAAGTTTCTGTCATAGTGTTTGTACTGGTGTTGTAACACTTGGTTCAACATCAGTTGTCTACTGTTATTTTTGTACGTTTTGTATGCACTGTTCACAGGCAGTGGAAGCCCACATGTGAAGTAGGCTTAGATTCTAACAAGTCTAGGTTCTACCATTTGGGAACGTGTTTCAATTTTAGATCTGATTTGTATTTGAAGGGTGGAAGAATTGTTTCCATACATAAGAGTCTGTTTTTGTATTCACATTTTTTAATAGTGATATTTGTGCCATGAGGCCACCACAAACTTGCAAAATTTTGTGGAAAGATTGAGTAATCCGTGTGTTAAGTCTTCTGCTGATTTACAACTTGTTCTATACTTAGTCAAGTTATATTCTGATAGATACGGTGTTGTTCAAAATGTCATCACACTTAGGACAACATCGTACCAAAAACACACTTTGCACCATTGGGCACCCGACAAGTGGCATCAGAGCCAACACTTGATGATACTAAGTGTTGATTCCTGGTGTTAAGTGTTGAGTTATAATGGATTACTCTGCATTCGTCACCCGTCCTCCCATTCTTGATGGAACAAATTATGCCTTGTGGAAAAGCTGGATAAGGTCATACATCAAAGCATGTGATGATAAAGCTTAGAAGATCATTCTGTCTGGATGGACACCTCCCACTGAAGAAGATAAAGATGTAGATCAGATTCTCAAAGATGAACTCAATTGGACTACCGAGGATAGCAATCTATCTGCACACAACTGCAAAGCTCTCAATACAATCAGTTCTTCGGTTGATCCAGTGATGTTCAACTTGATTCAGAACTGCATATTTGCTAAAGATGCATGGAAAAGACTACAAGAACACTTTGAAGGTTCTGGTAGTGTCAAAAAAGCAAAGGCAAGGCTGCTGAGCACGAAGTTTGAAAGCTTGAGGATGAGAGAAGATGAGACCATCAACTCTTATAATGAAAGGCTGTATGAAGTCGTGAACGAGCTGCAATCACTTGGTGACCCAATTTCTAATTCCAGGTTAGTAAACAAAACACTTCGTGTACTTCCTAGGAGATTTAATAGTAAAGTTTGTGCTATAGAAGAAGTTAGGAATACTGATACTATGAGTCATAATGAGCTTATGAGCATTTTGAAAACCTA
Source organism: Pogostemon cablin (assembly GCA_023678885.1). Classification (NCBI taxonomy): domain Eukaryota; kingdom Viridiplantae; phylum Streptophyta; class Magnoliopsida; order Lamiales; family Lamiaceae; genus Pogostemon; species Pogostemon cablin. The sequence goes on from CM042959.1 coordinate 22,225,228, forward strand.
TGAAATAGATATGTCTCAACAAGATTCTGCATATGATAGAAAATGTGTTGTTGTTTTTAAAAGTGATGCTCCTTCATGTTCTGGAAGGACATCAACCATTACTGAAATTTCACAAATGGATGAAAATGTTGATGACATTTCAGATGACACTGATAATATTGCTTAACTTGCTAAGAAATTTGAAGCCTAATTGAGAAATCAGAAAAACAAGTCTTAAGCAAATACTCAGCCTAGGATAGAACATTCTCCTCATACTCCTCAAACTAGTACTCCTCAAATGCTTACTCGAAGACCCACTCAAAGAAAACTTAAGTATGATCCTGAATTTAGAAAGACCCTTATTTGTAGTGAATATACTGGTTTGGTCATTATGCAAATGAATGTGCTAACACTCTTTTGAAGAGAAGGATGAACTTAAATGTTTTCTTGAGTGATGATGAATCTAAAGGTGATCAAGAGACAAAGGATGAAGAGCTGGCATTTCTGTCAGAATGTGTAAGTGAAGGACTTTCTGGAAATGATTCAGATGTTGAGTTGGATGTGACAACATTCACTTCGGCATCAAGCAAGGTTCAGTCGATTTCTGATTCTGCTGTGAATTGTACTAATGCTTTTTATACTAGAGCAGGTACATCTGAAGAGAAATTGGAAAGAAAAATTGCTGAACTTTTGAAAGAACTTCAAAAGGTCAACCAAGAGAATGATGGTTTGATTGAAACTATCACAAGACTTGAGGTAAATCTTATTAGAAAGGATGCTGAAATTTCAAAACTCCAAGAACAATTGACTGCTTTAACACTAAGTTTCAATAAATACTCTAAGAGTACATCTGTCATGAATGAAGCTTTATGTGTTGGTAAATCTGATATTAGTGGTCTTGGATTTTTTTAAAATTCTAACCTTTTTAGTTTTGAAAAACCTGTAATTTTTTGAAACCTGGATCAAAAAGTTTTTTTAAAAGTTTCCAAAACAGAGAGGCAAAAGAACTTTTATCTATCATTATTATTCAGTTTCTGGTCACGTTCGTCCATTTTATTTTAGACTGAAAGATGACTTATTCTCTGAAAAAGTGTTGCCTGAAATCTTGCCACATAAGTATTCACACATACCAAAAACTGCTTGGGTCAAAAAACCAAAAGTGATATCTAATGTGGCTTGTACTTCTTTACAAGCATGTGTACCTGGTTTATGATATTTTGATAGTGATTGTTCAAGACATATGACTAGAAATGTTGAATATTTGAAAGATTATGAAGCTTTTGATGGTGGTAAGGTTACTTATGGTGGTGGCTCTAAGGGTAACATTGTTGGTAAAGGAACTTTAAATGTTAAAGATTTCCCAAATTTGAAGAATGTGCTGCATGTTGAAGGTTTGTGTGCTAATTTGATAAGCATAAGTCAATTATGTGATGATAATCTGCATGTGAAATTTGACAAAAATTCATATTTTGTGTTGAATGAAACTGATGAGTGTGTGATGGTTGGTAATCAATCTGTTGATAATTGTTATCTGATTGGTAACAACACTTACTGCAATATCTCACAACATGATGAAAGTGTAATTTGGCATAAAAAACTTGCCCATGTAAATTACAAAAATTTACAAAAATTGGTTAAGTTGGAAGCTGTTAAAGGTTTACCTAAGCTCAGTTTCAAAGACCCTCCCATTTGTGGTTCATGCCAAAAAGGTAAGCAGGTAAGGTCTTCACACAAAATCACCACTATGTACAAATCTTCAAGATGTTTTGAATTGCTTCACATGGATCTTATGGGTCTTATGGAGACTGAAAGTTTTGGTGGTAAGAAGTATTTTTGGTTGTGGTAGATGATTTTTCTAGGTTCTCATGGGTTGAATTCATTAGAGAAAAATCAGATGTGTTTGAAGTGTTTAAAGTTCTTTACAAAAGGTTCAATAATGCTTTCAATCTTAAGATTTGTAAGATTAGGACTGATCATGGTAGAAAATTTGAAAATAACATATTTTCTGAATTCTGTGAAAAGAAAGGTATAGTGCAAGAGTTTTCATCTCCTAAAACCCCACAGCAAAATGGCATAGCTGAAAGAAAAAAATAGAACTCTGCAAGAGATGACTAGATCATGCTTACTTCAATGAATGTGTCTAAAAGATATTGGGTTGAGGCATTGAACACTGCATGTCATGTGTCTAATAGAATTCTGTTTAGACCAGGTAGTTCTATTACATCTTATGAGTTGTTGTATAGGAGAAAACCCAACCTGAAATACTTTCATGTGTTTGGTTGCATGTGTTATATTCTGAATGATAGAGAGTATCTTTCAAAGTTTGATTCTAAGAGTGAGAAAGGTCTTTTCTTAGGTTATTCTAAGAATAACAAAGTATATAGAATCTTTAACCTTAGAACCAGATCTGTTAAAGAATCTGTAAATGTGGTATTTGATGATACATCTAATATTGCAGGTAAAAAGATGGAAGATGTCATCTCTGATCTGATTGAAATTGTAGAACCAGTGAACAATGTTGAGCCAAAAGTGATCATATCACCTACAACATCTGAGAATGAGTCAGAAAACGATGAGAATTAGATCCATAGAACTCCCAGGAATTCTCTTAACTATAGATATAAGAAGGATCACCCTTCTTCACAGATCATAGGAGAATACTCAGTTGGTGTTCAAACCAGAAAGAAAGGTAAATTCAGAGATGTGGTAAGATCAGTTTGCATGTCCAACATATGCATTCAATTTTGGATTCAGGCTATGGATGAAGAACTTGAACAATTCACTAGGAATGATGTTTGGAGTCTAGTCCTAGGCCTACAAACACAAATTTCATTAGAACTAAGTGGATTTTCAAGAACAAAACTGATGAATCTGGTAATATAGTAAGAAACAAAGCTATACTTTTTGCACAAGGATACACACAGGTTGAAGGGATAGATTTTGATGAAACATTTGCACCTGTAGCTAGAATATAGTCTATTAGGCTTCTTTTGGCTATTGTATGCTTTGTTGGTATCAAACTGTTTTAAATGGATATTAAAGCTGCTTTTTTAAATAGAATTTTAAATGAAGAAGCTTTTGTTGAACAACCAAAAGGTTTTGTTGATCCTTTCTATCCTGATCATGTGTATAAATTGAAAAGAGCTTTGTATGGTCTAAAGCAAGCTCCTAGAGCATGGTATGGTAGATTAACTGACTTCTTACTTCAATTTGGATTCATTAGAGGTGAGTCTGATAGAACTCTTTTTATTAAGCATGAATCAGATGGTTTCTTGATTGCTCAAATTTATGTTGATGACATTGTATTTAGAGCAACATCTCAAGTCATCATGGACAGCTTTGTGAAAGCCATGACTACCACTTTTGAAATGAGTCTTGTTGGTGACCTAAATTACTCTTTAGGGCTCCAAATTAAGCGAAGTGATAGTGGTATTTTCATCTTACAGAGTAAGTATGCTAAAAACTTGGCGAAAAAATTTGGTCTTGAAAATGCTAAGCCTATAAAAACACCTATAGGAACATCACAGAAACTGTGCAGAGATGATGTTGGCCCTGGTGTTGACCATACTCTGTATAGATCTATGATTGGTAGCCTTCTGTACTTAACTGCTAGTAGACTTGACATTATGTATAATGTCTGTGTCTGTGCTAGATACTAAGCAAATCTCAGGGAATCTCATATGAAAGCTGTAAAAAGGATTATCAGATATGTGGCTGGAACTGGCAACATGGGGTTATGGTTTTCAAATGACACTAACAGCTCTCTGGTTGGATACAGTGATGCTGATTGGGCTGGTGATAGTGATGATAGGAAGAGCACAAGTGGTGGATGTTTTTACATGGGTAACAATCTTGTTTCTTGGCATCCAAAAAAATAAAATTGCATATCCCAATCCACTGCTAAATCTGAATATATTGCTGTTGGAAGTTGTTGCACACAGTTGCTTTAGCTAAAAAAGATGCTAGATGATTATGTGCTTGAGACTGACACTTTAATGATCTACTATGATAACACGAGTGCTATAAACATTTCAAAAAATTCAGTTCAACACTCACTCACTAAACATACTAGCATTAGACATCATTTTCTAATAGATCTAGTTGAGAAGGGAGTAGTCAAATTGGAGTATATTTTCACTGAGAAACAACTTGCTGACATATTCACAAAAGCACTTGATTTCGAGTGGTTTTCTTCACTTAGGAAATCTCTTGGACTTTGCATTCCATAAAGTCATGCATGTTGTTGCTTAGAGTGTTTCGACACTCGAGGCAACACTACTATAAGTTTTGCCATTTTTTGTCGAAATTAAGTGATTTGGTGACCTATTTTGTTACTGCTAACTATATTCTGGTTGAATCTTGAGGTATTACTGGACATACACTAAAAGCACAGTTCTTAAGAAATCAAAGGTCCAAACTTGTTGAGTAACTAGGCACACAGGGCTGACAACCACGATGTGTTCTTTTCAAAAGGCTGTTATGGTTTCAAAAAGGGAAGAAAGAACACTCTTGAAATGCTACTGAGTAACTAGACACACGGGGTTGATAACCATGATGCGATCTTTTCAAAAGGAAGTATGAAATCTTGAGATTAAGTGCATCAAAAAATCCACAAAAGGATAAAAGTGTATGTGTGCCTATATTCTTCATCCTTGATCGATTTTTTCTATAATGTCTTTGGCCTTAACAAAATTATTATTAAATTATTTGTTTTTAATACATTAAGTGATAGAACTTATAGTATTTTTTTTTAATTATCATGCATTATCATTTCTCCATATTTGATCATGGCCAATTTTTAAGGAAATATGCGTTAGTGGCCATGAGTTCTCATAATCTGCTGCACTACATATTCTTTCACACGTTGTTTGCAGTTTTTAATTAGTGGAAATAAAATTCATCCCACTACTATTCATTCTCTCTATATAACTTGCTTTATAATGTTTGATGTGACATGTTTGTGTGCCTGAGTGTGATCCTCTGTTTCATCTTCTCACTCACTGTTATCGATAAAGTCTGTCTCTCTCACATTTCAAATGGCACCTCCAAAAGCAACCCGTTCCACTTCAAAATCCAAACCTTCTTCCTCACAAAATCCACTCCAAACCCTAGCTGATATGGCCAATAATATCGCATCAGATGTTGCACCAGATGTCAATTTGAATGCTGCTACACAACCAATTGCTCCTGTTTCTGGAACCCCTCTTCCTCAGAATATCGTCCTTCTAGCTGGTACACCCGATTTAGTTCTTGAATCTCTTTGAACTCAGTTTGCTGGGTCGAGTGTTAATGTTTTAAGAATTGAAAATCCCGCCCTTGAACCATCCATTCCCACTGATGCTCACTCTGAAATTCCCATTGATACCCTAACCCATCCGTTATTGTCCCTTTTGTGACTCCTAAAGAAAGCCTACCCTCAGAGGATGTTGAGAATCATAATCTTGTTCAAGTCCCTACATGTCCAAATACATCACGTACTCGTGCTGAAGAGAATCCACAAGTTTCTTTTCCCTTGTCATCACCACCGGTTCCAATCAGATCAAAGGTTGCTAAACCATCTGCTCTGAAGCGTAAAGCGCCTCCAAAGCATTGGTCGGTCAGACTCCGTGAACTTAGCCGCATTTCTAGTGAAATGTCAAGAGTAAGTGTACTCTATCACTGTTGTATACGCGTGACCAAGTGCAAAATTTATAGTATTGTCGTCCCAAGGGAAAAGGTAAACTCAAGTTGTATCCGGATTTTCCATTGATTTATGTTTTGTAAGGATTATCAGGATAAGGTTTTGATTTAAGAACTATGATTACTCTATCAATTAACTAATGAACTAGACAAGCAACTAATTATAACAAATATCAATCAAATCGAGTAGCAAGATGAGATGGAATGGATGAAGTGTATCTAAAAAGAGAGCAAGGCTAGCAACATCATGGTCAAGGTCTTATGTAGACTTCACACTCACTCAAGCATTGATGACTTTCAAGTTATGATACTAAGGGCAATCACAATTGTACCCCTAACCCCTATGGCCAAGGTGATTAGGTTCTCAACTCTTTTACAAGTTTAAATCTCCTAAGATTGTCTTACTCTCAATTCCCTCATGGGTACTATGATCATAAGTTGGTTCCCCTCACTAGTTCATCACTAATGTTCTATCATGAGGTTCTAAGCACTTGGAGGGAATGGCTTTCCTCCCCTCATACTAACCAAGTCACCTAATACAATCAATGATTCAATTAAACCACCACACATAATATTGGAATGACCATCCTAACACTATGCATAGAGAATTTAACCACACACATCATGCATCAAATGAGAATAAGCATTCATGATAGAAAGTAATCATAACAATCAATTCATCAAGCTTTAATAATGCAAAAATCTACATATTTCCTAACCAATCATATTGCTAGCCTCACTTGAGGACTAGCCACAAATATTCATTGCCAATTGGCTACAATCCAATACAAGCTCCATATGAGCAATATAATGAAGAAAGTAGCAAAATAAAAGAGATTGAGCTTCCCCTTGAAGGTAGACTCCTTCTTCCTTGATCATGCCAAATTCTTCAAACAAATCTGATTTTCTCTCCTTAGATGATGGAATAGATGGATGTATGGATGGATTTATGAAGATCAAGGTGAATTGATGGATTTAGATGGTGTAGATGGATTGTGGATCTAGTGTGTGAGGAAATATGGTGTGGATTGTGTGTAACTGCTCTCAATCTGATCTAATGTGTATCTCCTCTCTAATTTCGCACAAATCATGGTTTTATATCACTTATGGACCTTCTAGAAGCTTCCGGAACATTCTGAAAATTACACAGGATTTTGCACCTACACGGCCCGTGCTGCAGTACATGGCCCGTGTAGGGCACACCTACTTCGGCGTTTTGTGCGTGCTTCCAGACACGGCTCGAGCTGCAATACACGGCCTTGATCATGGCCGTGCAGCACTTTCTGACGACAATACATGGCTTCTTCTTACAGGGCCGCGCTCCGCACACGGGGCGTGCAGCAGTGCACGGCCCGTGCACCAGCGCATGGCCGAATCTCTGGCCGAGCAGCGTGTTCTGATGACATTACACGGCCAGCTGCTACAGGGCCGTGTTCCGCGCACGGCCCGTGCAGCTGCATGGCCTATTCTTCGTCTCCCTTTCGCTCCCGACTCCGTTTTTGTCCGTTCCATGACCTGTTTTACACATATTTAAGCTCATTTACACAATTCTATCAGTTCGTACCACTTTCCTCAAAATAACAATAACTCCACCAAACTTAACACAAATACGGATAAAAACATCCGAAAATACACACATAAAGACACTAAAACCTAGGTGAAAATGATGACAATCAACCCCCCAAACTTAAAGTGTTGTTCGTCCTCGAACAACTAAAAATGATAAACAAGAGGAGAAATTTTCACCTAGAGAACATCTAACGAACATAAACCACACTACATCACAAGTAATAAGGATTTCAAAATCAAGTTAAGTATCCCTACATAATCAAACTTATAACATGAAAGATTAACGAGTTCAATCTCAAGCATGACAAAAGAGTAATCAAATCCCTTTCAATCCAAGCCTTTCATAGGATATCAAATTCACTCAACACTCTTTGAAGTAAGGTTTTGATCAACACTCATCAACCGGTTAAAATCGACTCACCATAGGCTTGCTCATGGACTATGTTCACAAGCCACCTTAGTTTCAATAAGTGATCAAAAAGGTCTTTATATTTGGATGTAATGTTTAGACTCTTTGGTAAGGTAGGAAACTTTGGATAATAGTGACTTTCCAAGTGTGGTTGATCGAAGAGATGATTCTTTTCTTCAACGTCCTCACTTTCATGCTTCCTTTTGTTTTTTACTTTAATCCCAAGCACTAAGCATCATCATTCCTTGGATTTCTTGAGCTTCTTTTTGAATGGCATACTTCTTTTCTTTGACTTTTGTATTCCTTGAGCATATTTTTTCTATTTTTCTCCTTTTTCACTTTTGTTGAAGTTGCACTTGCTTTTATCTTGAGCTCTTTCATCCTTTTTCTTAACCAACATGTCTTTCCATATACATTTGCATATCTTTCCACATTTTCCCTTGTAAATCATCATCATCCTCAATTATCCACACATAGGTTATATATAAGGTTTAAATGGGTTTTCAAGGCTTGTAATGTGCTTATATCACAAGAAATAGGCTTAAAGGTTCAAAGTGGCTTACTAGGGATAATGTTTTTGGTAAGGACATTTTATGGCCATGACTTTCTCAACAAGGATGGCCTAAGATCATTTCACAAATTTCAACCATTCGGGCTTCGTTCCTATAGTCCAAGAGCAAGTTCTAGTTTGTCTAAGTTCAACCGGTCCTCTCTTCAATAATTAACCATGGAGGCACGGTTGAGGCTCAACTCTCACAAGCTTTTGCTTGGACCAAAAGAAACTCAATTAACCTTCATACTTCTCAAAATTGAACAAATTATGTAATCCATGTCACAATTTTAACAAGTAGAAACCATTAACTTGCTTGCCATCACCTATCACAAACAATGCATCATAGCTCATACTCAAAAACATTACTCAACTCTTTCCCAAAACATACCACCAAAACCACACCTATACAAGAATTAAAATAACAACAAACATCACCTACTAATCAAGGGATCAACAAACAATACAAACATATAACATGCATAAATCAAATCATCCATCAAAAGAAAATAAAGCACATCAACTCAAACCCATAACGATAAAGATCAATCTCCCATCGCATCAAACAACAAAAAATCAAACTAAAATACCAAAAAGGAAATCGCATAAAACTGAAAAAAAAAAAAAAAAACCAAAAGTAACACCTCCCAAAACCAACACTTTAAGTACAATCCAATCAAATCCTAACAAATCAAATCAAATGTCTAAGCAATAATACTTCCAAAATTCTAAATAATAGCTAGATGAATGGACAAAAGTGCCAAGCACTCAAAATACTCCCTTATTGTTCCGGAGGCGGAGGAGGTGGACGATAGGTGTTCCATGGAATGTAGGCTCGAGGGTTCGCAGGAAACTGGAAGTTGAACATCATGGTCATCATCTCCTCCATGTTGTTGGAGTGCACCCTTATTTGTTCTTCATAGTACTCCCTCCTTCGTTGTCCAGCTCTCAATTCTTCAATGAGTCTTCCATGCTCTTGCTGGACTTCGCGAATCTCCCTGATCTGAGTCCCATATGTCTGCTGCACATGCCTCATGTCGCGTACCTCATCCATCATATAGTTCCACCTTTCATCTCCTTGGCCTGGTGCGACTGGTGGCGGTGCCTCTTCCTCAAACAGTGGTGGATCAGGGCCTTGCTCCTCAAACTCAATCTGCTCCGGTTGCTCTCCTTGCTCATCACCCTCCATGGGCACTTGCTCGGCCCTCAAATTGGCTAGCTCTTCATTTTCTTCAACTCTAACCTGCCTCAGAACCTGTTCCATTTCATCTCTGTTTCTTCTATAAAATGCCTTAACAACTCTGGAATGGTTCACACTTCCCATAGCCAAATTTGCAAGCCTTCTCCTTGTATAAACTGTAGTGAGCTCCGGCATTGGCAACGGAAATGGAGCTCCCTTCTCCTGCCTTAAACAGTATTGATTTCCTACCATAGTCAAAAATTCCATCCTCATCAGCTGTGAGTAATTCAACCCTTCACTAACCATACGATTCTCCAACCCTGCGAAGTTAACTCCCATTCCTTGAGCTATCATTGTAATCATCCCTCCTAGCATCAACCCTTGAGAACTCTGCCTCTTTGCAACTCTCTCTGCATGTTGCACAAAGTGTGCTGCAACATTAAGCGGTAGCTCTTTATACATACAATACATGATGTAAAGCTGCTTTTCTCCAACTGAGCATCCTTCAAACCTTCCCAATATAGTGTTGGAGACGATCTTCTCCAAATACCTCATTACCGGATTCCGGATGGCCGTCCCCTTTGAAGCACTAAGGACGTACCCTGCTCTCTCAGTTCCATCATTCACAAGGCTTGACCACCATTCCTGTTGGTTGAAAGTTCCTCCGGCATAAAAGCTCCGATGGAATTCGCATGGCGGGCACCCAAAACACTCATTCAAAAATGCCAATGGAACCTTTTCCCTCAACACATTATCTAGCTGAAAAGTCACCCACAGTGGATACCCATTCCTATCTTTCTTCACTTGTAAAGTGCTCATGAATTCCACAGTGAGATGATAGTAGGTTGGCGGCCTCTTATCGAAGAAAGCTTCCATCTGAAAGAAGCGAAATAACTTCCTCAGATCTTCCTCTATACCTAGTCCCCTCATCGTCTCCGTGTCTTGGAAACGAGTAGCCTTGATCTTCGGAGCTAGAACTTGCCAGCGAAGCACAAACTTTCCCCAATAATCCTCGAACTCAACTCCAAATTCTTGTGGATGAATTCCTTCAATAACCAACTGGGCATCCAAGTTAGATAACTCCTCAGGGTCGGTTATCACAATGAAATCCTCGGTCCTAGGGCGAACTCTCCTCTCAGCCATCTACAATATACAAACAATTTACAACTTATCAAATATATTCACACTTAACAACTTATCACCATTCATCACAACTATCAACAATTATAACCAATTTCTACTTATGATCACACATATGAATCATCACTTCAATCATCTTAAAATGCCACTCACATGTGACCATCAAATTCCAACGAACTCCTCTCTTAGACATTTCATCGAACACTTGGCATGCACAAAATTTAAACATCCTCTCAACATACAATTTGCATAGCCTCATGCCCAAATCCTCAATATCTAAAGTTAATCTCTTACAAATAAATATCATACTCATGTAATTCATCAATTGGCACAACACAATTATTCACACTCATAATTCTCACACAATTCCCAAATTATTCCTCATGAACCCTATTTCAACTTTTTTTAAAAAAATTCAACAATTCATAATGAAACACATGCATGAATATCATCAATCAAGCATGAAAACATCATAAGAATAAAGCCCATATATCAATTCAATCAATTCATATCAAAATGTTCAAGTTAGGGTTCAAGAATTTCATACCTTTCACCAATTGGATGTGGAGATGTGAATTTGGTGTGAACACTTACAATCTCTACTCACACTCTTTCAACACTAACCTTGGTGGAGTTTCGTGTGCTTGAATCGTGTGAATTGGGTGAAGGGGTGCGTATGAAATGTGTACGGAGCAGCCCTTTTAAAAAAAACTGGAACAAGCCCTGCACGGCCCGTGTTACACAGCACGGCCTCAAGTGAGGCCGTGTAGCGTATTCTGATCCCATTACACGGCCAACTGTTACAGGGCCGTGTGCGGAACACGGCCCGTGTACTGTTTCTCCTGCACGGCTCGAGCTGCATAACTCAGCCATCATCCTGGCCGTGTAGCATGTTCTGATCCCGCTACACGGCCAACTGCTATAGGGCCGTGCACGGCGCACGGCCCGTGTAGCAGTTTGCCCTGTTCTTCATTTTTCTTGCTTCACTCCATCCTTGCCCTGTTTTTCACTCTTCACATACCCTATTCATGCTTAAACACTACTCAATGTCATCCATGCTACACTCATAATCAAGAATGGATCGAAATGTACTCAAAACACCACCAAACACACCAAAACTATACTAACTCATGAGAAAAATATTCAAAATTTTTCAAAAATGACCATTTTGCAAAGATGATATATATACACAAGATAACACAATACGCAAGATATTCATTACTCAATTAAACAAAGTATAGGTCACACCACGCACTCTCCCCCCAAACTTAAATCGAAACAAGTGACGAATTAAGTTTGCAAAAGTGGTGAGACATACCTTATTCATTTTCTCAATGCTCTTCATGAACTTCTCCACTTCTTATGCCTACTTTAAGCTCCAATTGATCAAGTGTGACCACCACGCAACCTCCCCCCAAACTTAAATTAACACAAGTGTTAAAATTTAAGTTTGTAAAGAGTGGTGAGGCATACAATCATCATTCCACCTTTAGCATCCGTGTCCTTTCTCTTATGCATTTCTCATGAACTTAACCACCTTCATACCAAATCTACAAAAAAAACTAAAAAAAATCTACACTAAACCAATACTCAAAAGAAGTTTAAGAAGAGAGAGTAACCACATACACCCTCTCCTTTTGACAAGGAGATAGGTAATGCTTCACTCTATGACCATTTACCACAAATTCATTATTTGGACCCTTTAACCTCAATGTATGTCCATTCAACACTTCAAGCACTTCATAGGGTCCCATCCATTTTGATTTAAGCTTTCCGGGAAACAACTTGAGCCTCGAATTGAATACAAGCACTTTATACCCGAGAGCAAACGTCTTCTCCTTGACCTTAGCATCATGCCATCTCTTCATATTTTCCTTATGGATAATTGAGTTTTCAAATGCTCTTCCTCTAAACTCCTCCAACTCAACTAACTTCAACAACCTTGCTTGACCACTTTCCCCCTCGTCCATATTAAGGCGTTTGATAGCCCATAATGCACGGTGTTCAAGCTCCACGGGGAGATGACAAGCTTTACCATAGACCAATTGATATGGCGAGACACCAAGAATGGTCTTAAAAGCCATCCGATAAGCCCATAAAGCGTCGTCAAGCTTGTCCGACCAATCCTTCCTCCCTCCATTGATGGTCTTCTCCAAAACTAACTTGATTTGGCGGTTTGAGACCTCCGCCAAACCATTTGCTTGAGGGTGGTAAGGTGTAGCCAATCGATGTTTCACTCCATATCTTTTCAACAAACTCTCCATCAACTTGTTTACAAAGTGTGATCCTCCATCGCTCACTAAAGCCCGTGGAACTCCAAACCTAGCAAATATGTTCTTTTTCAAAAACTTTTGCACAATCAAAGCATCATTTGTCTTCGTGGGGATTGCCTCCACCCACTTGGACACATAATCCACAGCTAGCAAGATGTACACATATCCTTTAGATGAAGGAAATGGTCCCATAAAATCAATCCCCCATACATCAAAAATTTCTACATCAATCCTTAAGGTCATGGGCATTTCATCTCTCATGCCTATTCCCCCTATCCTTTGGCATCTATCACACTTTGCAACAAACTTCTTTGCATCCTTAAACAATGTTGGCCAATAGAAGCCCGATTGTAAAACCTTAGCCCCCGTCTTTTGATAAGCAAAGTGACCTCCACAAAAAGACGAGTGACAAAGTTCAAGAATCCCCATAACTTCTTCTTCAGCTACACATCTCCTTATTACTCCATCATTGCAAATTTTAAACAAATACGGCTCATCCCAAAAATACTTCTTAACTTCAACATGAAACCTCTTTTCTTTGTACTCATTAAGCAACGTGGGCTTGATTCCACACACAAAGAAATTGACGTAATCGGCGTACCAAGGCGGCACATTCACCATGCGAGTACTCACTTGATTGACCTCTAGTAGTAAAATGTCCTCATCCGGGAACTCATCCCCAATGGGCTTCAAATCTTTATTTGCACCTCCATTTTCTAACCTAGACAAATGGTCCGCAATCACATTCTCCACGCCCTTTTTATCCTTGATGACCACATCAAATTCCTGCAAAAGCAACACCCAATGAATTAAACGAGGTTTAGCATCTTTCTTACTCATGAGGTATTTTATAGCCGCGTGATCCGTGTATACAATCGTTTGTGTTCCAACCAAGTATGGTCGAAACTTCTCAAAAGCATACACTACGGCTAAAAATTCCTTCTCCGTTGTGGTGTAGTTAATTTGGCACGAATTCAATGTCTTTGAGGCGTAATAGATTGCTCTAAACTTCTTCTCTCTCAATTGCCCCAACACCACTCCAATGGATTGATCGCTAGCATCACAATGAAGTTCAAATTGTAAACTCCAATCCAGGGTAACGAGGATCGGAGATGAAGTGAGAGCATCCTTAAGCACCTGAAATGACACACAACACTCATCATCAAAGTTAAATGGACAATCTTTTTCAAGCAATTTACAAAGGGGTTTAGCAATTTTGAAAAAATCCTTAATGAAGCGTCTATAAAAGCCCGCATGTCCTAAGAACGATCTCACCCCCTTCTCACTAGTAGGAGGGGGAAGACGTTCTATGGCTATTACTTTAGCTCTATCCACTTTTAACCCATGCTTTGAAATATGATGTCCCAAGACTATCCCATCGGTCACCATAAAGTGGCAATTTTCCCAATTTAGCACAAGACTCGACTCTTCACACCTCTGCAACACAATCGTGAGATTAGTTAAGCAAATATCATAAGAAGATCCATACACGGAAAAATCGTCCATAAATACCTCCATAATATTTTCAATTAAACCATCAAAGATTGCCATCATACAATGCTGAAAAGTGGCAGGGGCATTACATAGACCAAATGGCATCATTCTAAACGCAAATGTACCATAGGGACATGTGAACGTTGTCTTCTCTTGATCTTCCGGTGCAATCAATATTTGATTGTACCCGGAATAACCATCAAGAAAACAATAGTACTCATGACCCGCAAGACGATCTAACATTTGATCTATGAATGGCAATGGGAAATGATCTTTACGAGTATTCTCATTCAACTTACGATAATCAACACATACTCTCCAACCCGTGATAGTTCTAGTGGCAATTGTTTCATTTGTATCGGATCTAACAATTGTCATACCACCCTTTTTTGCCACTACATGTAGAGGACTTACATATTGACTATCACTAATTGGAAAGATTATTCCCGCATCAAGCCATTTTAACACCTCTTTCCTTACCACTTCTTGCATTATAGGATTTAATCTACGTTGGTTTTGCACACAAGACTTTTCATCATCAATCAAATGGATCTTATGCATGCACATAGATGGACTAATACCTTTCAAATCTTTAATGCTCCAACCAATAGATGACTTATGATCTCTTAAGACTCTTAGCAATTTTTCTACTTCTAAATCATTAAGGGAAGAGGATACAATTACCGGATATGTTTCATCTTTTTCCAAGTAAGTATACTTTAAGTTATCCGGCAATGGTTTCAACTCTACCTTCTTCTTCTCTTGCACTTCCAAAAATGGCTTTTCATCAAGTTTCTCCACCTTTACCTCCTTTGCTTCCTCTTTTGTGAGTGCCCTACAAGCATTTAAACCATGCAATTCATCAATTATTTCATCATTTTCTACACAAAAAGAAGATTTAGCTTTTATAGATTCAAGAGAATAAGAGTGGCTTATGATGATTTCCAAAGGGTCCTTGGAGTGAAGGTGATACATATGCTCTTCAACCATGTCGTCAATAACCTCCACTCTTCCACAATCCTCCCTAGGATACCTCATAGCCTCACTTAAAGAAAATATGACTTCATCCTCATTCATCCTCAAAGTTAGCTCCCCTTTCTCCACATCTATCAATGCTTTCCCGGTGGCAAGAAACGGACGTCCAAGTATCAATGGGACACTATCATCTTCAGCCATATCTAGTACCACAAAATCAACGGGGAACACAAACTTGCCAACTTTGATCAAAACATCTTCCACTATTCCCTTGGGATGTGTCAACGACCGATCGGCTAATTGAAGTGTAACCGACGTCGGTTTGACCTCACCAATACCCAACTTTTTGAAGATTGATAAGGGCATTAAGTTAATGCTTGCCCCTAGATCACATAAAGCTTTGTAGTTCCCTTGCTCTCCCATCTCACAAGGAATAGTGAAACTCCCCGGATCTTTCAATTTAGGGGAAAGTTTATTTTGCAAGATTGCACTACATTCCTCCGTAAGGTTCACCGTTTCGAACTCTCCCAAGCTTCTTTTCTTTGACAAGATATCTTTCAAAAATTTGGAGTAGTTGGGCATTTGAAGTAAGACCTCCGCAAAAGGCATATTCACATGTATCTTCTTCAACATTTCAACAAACTTGGCAAATTTCTCTTCTAATCCCTTTTTCAAGCATCTTTGTGGAAACGGGATTGCCATGGGCAACTTAGGAATCCCCCATTCATCCCTTTCAAACTTTTCCTCTCTCTCTTTCCGTTTTGCTTCTCTACATCTTTCCCATTTCTTTGGAGACTTTACTTTTTCTTCTTCAAGTATATGGGTACTTTCACCTTTTTCAACAATATCAACTTCTTTCTCTTTCCCTTCTTCACCCAAACTTTCCATAGGCTCAAGTTCACAATCCACCTCCTCTACTTCCGTTGGCATTGAAGGCCCTTCGTATTTTGTTCCACTACGAAGTTCAATCACCTTACATTGCTCCTTCGGATTAGTAATGGTTGTAGATGGAAACTTCCCTTGGTGATGAACATTACCCCTTTCACTTGCCATTTGACTAATGTGAGTCTCAATTGCTTTGAATCGATTCTCATTTACCTCATCTCTTTGCTTCACATATTCAAACTTTCTCTCATTCTCTTGTTTCTCTTGCTTCATAAAATCAAACATCTTAATCATTTTATCCTCCAATGTAGACAATGTAGACTTTCCTTCATCATTTGGAGCCTTCTCCCCCGGATGAATGCCCGGTGGCAATGTGAGTGCATTACTTTGATTCCCATACGGCAAATTCTCATATCTCCGGGGTTGATTGAAATTCCCTTGAAAGTTACCTTGCCCCCAACCTCCTTGCCTTTGTGGATATCCTCCTCCATTATTCCCAAAATTCCCACCGTAATTTCCTTGGAAGTTCCTTCCTTGCATGAAGGCAACTTCCTCAAGTGTCATCTCCGATGGGCTCCAAGAATTAGAGGACATACCTTGTTGAGGTATAGAGGTAGGCATTTGACAACTTTGAGAAGATTGACCCATACTTGGTGTAGATACACCTTGTTGAAAATTAGGAAACACTTGTTGATTCATCAAAGGTATTGACATCACATGCGGAGGATTAGCTAGCACTTGTTGATTCACCATTGGTGTAGATGTTGGAGTCACTTGCATACTAGCATTCATTCTTTTTAGTATCTCCGTGATTGCCTTGTCGGTTACATCTTCATTAGGCACCTCCACCTTTTTCACTTGTTGCAAGCACACTTCTTCCATCTTAGCAATCCTCTCTTTTTCATATAAGCCCGCAACTCTATCCATGGGCCATTGACCCGTATTCAATGCTATTTCTTCACATATGGCAATTGCTCTTTCCGGAGTTTGCCCCAAAATCGAACCTCCCGATGAAGCATCAACAAGCATCCTTTCACTTCCACTCAAACCGGCATAGAAAAATCCTACTTGTTGATCTTCGGGAAATCCGTGTTGTGGACATTTCCTTAGCATTTCTTTGAATCGGTCCCAAGCCTCACTAAAAGTTTCAAGAGGCATTTGCTTAAACTGCAATATTTGACCTTTGAGATGCAACATCTTCGATGGTGGGAAATACTTGCTCAAAAATCTTTGTGCCAACTCTCTCCATGTGTTGTAGGATCCCGGTGGTAAAGTATGATACCAAGCCTTAGCTCTATCTCGTAATGAAAACGAGAAGAGCTTCAATTTAATAATATCCTCACTTACCCCATTTATCTTGACCGTGTTTGCTAACTCCGTAAATTGGGCTAAGTGAGCATTTGGATCCTCCATAGTACCACCACCAAATTGGTTTGCTTGCACCATGTTGATCAATCCCATCTTGATCTCAAAATGATTAACATTCACCGGTGGTCCCACAACATAGTTTCCATATTGCGGTTGGAAGTGACCTCGGATGTTCATTCCCACTCCATTATTCCCATTTCTACGAGGTTGATTTTGCACCATCGGAGGATCATTCCTTGCTTCTTGTTGTGCCAACAAGTTTTGAATAATAGCTTGCAATTGTTGGTTTTGCAAGTGCATTTGTTGAGCATAAACTTGTGGCACATATTCTTGATTACCAAAACCTCCTCTAGCATTATCACCACCTTGAAAATTTCTCAAATTACCTTCTTCATCAACCATATTTGCATTATCCCTTACTTCTTCCATATTTTCTTCCGTTGGTTCCAACACTCCTCTTCTTTGTCTTCTTAAGGTAGCTTCTAATTCCAAATTCAAAGGTTCAATAGATTGAGACCTTGAACGAGTTTGCATGTACCTACAAGAATTCCAAAATTAGCTCTCCAAGTAACCAAGACCAGTAAACAACTATACAAATGAAAGAAATATCCTTATCAAGACTAATCAACTTCAAACTCGTTACAACCACAAGTTTAACATTTTCCCGGCAACGGCGCCATGAACTTAGCCGCATTTCTAGTGAAATGTCAAGAGTAAGTGTACTCTATCGCTGTTGTATACGCGTGACCAAGTGCAAAATTTATAGTATTGTCGTCCCAAGGGAAAAGGTAAACTCAAGTTGTATCCGGATTTTTCATTGATTTATGTTTTGTAAGGATTATCAGGATAAGGTTTTGATTTAAGAACTATGATTACTCTATCAATTAACTAATGAACTAGACAAGCAACTAATTATAACAAATATCAATCAAATCGAGTAGCAAGATGAGATGGAATGGATGAAGTGTATCTAAAAAGAGAGCAAGGCTAGCAACATCATGGTCAAGGTCTTATGTAGACTTCACACTCACTCAAGCATTGATGACTTTCAAGTTATGATACTAAGGGCAATCAAAATTGTACCCCTAACCCTATGGCCAAGGTGATTAGGTTCTCAACTCTTTTACAAGTTTAAATCTCCTAAGATTGTCTTACTCTCAATTCCCTCATGGGTACTATGATCATAAGTTGGTTCCCCTCACTAGTTCATCACTAATGTTCTATCATGAGGTTCTAAGCACTTGGAGGGAATGGCTTTCCTCCCCTCATACTAACCAAGTCACCTAATACAATCAATGATTCAATTAAACCACCACACATAATATTGGAATGGTCATCCTAACACTATGCATAGAGAATTTAACCACACACATCATGCATCAAATGAGAATAAGCATTCATGATAGAAAGTAATCATAACAATCAATTCATCAAGCTTTAATAATGTAAAAATCTACATATTTCCTAACCAATCATATTGCTAGCCTCACTTGAGGACTAGCCACAAATATTCATTGCCAATTGGCTACAATCCAATACAAGCTCCATATGAGCAATATAATGAAGAAAGTAGCAAAATAAAAAAGATTGAGCTTCCCCTTGAAGGTAGACTCCTTCTTCCTTGATCATGCCAAATTCTTCAAACAAATCTGATTTTCTCTCCTTAGATGATGGAATAGATGGATGTATGGATGGATTTATGAAGATCAAGGTGAATTGATGGATTTAGATGGTGTAGATGGATTGTGGATCTAGTGTGTGAGGAAATATGGTGTGGATTGTGTGTAACTGCTCTCAATCTGATCTAATGTGTATCTCCTCTCTAATTTCGCACAAATCATGGTTTTATATCACTTATGGACCTTCTAGAAGCTTCCGGAACATTCTGAAAATTACACAGGATTTTGCACCTACACGGCCCGTGCTGCAGTACACGGCCCGTGTAGGGCACACCTACTTCGGCATTTTGTGCGTGCTTCCAGACACGGCTCGAGCTGCAATACACGGCCTTGATCATGGCCGTGCAGCACTTTCTGACGACAATACACGGCTTCTTCTTACAGGGCCGCGCTCCGCACACGGGGCGTGCAGCAGTGCACGGCCCGTGCACCAGCGTACGGCCGAATCTCTGGCCGAGCAGCGTGTTCTGATGACATTACACGGCCAGCTGCTACAGGGCCGTGTTCTGCGCACGGCCCGTGCAGCTGCATGGCCTATTCTTCGTCTCCCTTTCGCTTCCGACTCCGTTTTTGTCCGTTCCATGACCTGTTTTACACATATTTAAGCTCATTTACATAATTCTATCAGTTCGTACCACTTTCCTCAAAATAAAAATACTCCACCAAACTTAACACAAATACGGATAAAAACATCCGAAAATACACACATAAAGACACTAAAACCTAGGTGAAAATGACGACAATCACTCCGCAAGAAAGGCACTACACAGGATGCAACCACATCTGAAAAAGGGAAGTCCCATATCACTATCTCTGATTCTGATGAAGCTGATCCTATGGATGTAGATGCTACAGGTGAGAATCCTACTATAGCCGATCTTTACAAAGCTTTGAAGAAGAGACTGAGAGGAAAGAAAGTTGTGTCTGATGTTACCACTCCTGAGGCAACACCAGATGAATCTGAGAAGAAAAATGCTGATTGATGATATTGCCACAGATGTTGCTGCCTCAGTGCCAACACCGACTGATGCAGATGCAGAACCCTCTGATCCTGACCATGATTCATCTTCATCTTCTGATGATAAAGAGGATGCATCTGAGGATGCTGACAAAGGTGCAGAATCTGTTGAATCTGATAAGGATGCTGATGTTCAAAATGTTGAGAGGATGGTGAATATAAAGCCAAAGATGATGATGGTGATTAGTCCCCTGATGATGCTGATGATATATCTGATGACTCTGACTATGATGTTGAAAACTTTGGAGTTGGAAACTTCTACTTCACTGATGGCAAAGTCAGATACAAAAAGTTTGCCAAGAAGGACATAATTCATGAAAGAAAGATGAAGGATGACGACCTCACTCCACACAACCTCATCAACTTCTTCATAGAAAGAAGCTTGTTGAAATCTTTCAGGTACTCTACCTCATTCTACACCAATTGGGTATGTCAGTTTTATGCCCTCATTTGTACTAGTATGATTAAGAGTACAAGCCCCAAATTTGGAAGAATTTTATTTTGGGTGAGATTTATGATTTTTCTCCTACAAAGATTAATGAGTGTTTAGGGACTGTGAATGCTGATAATGATGATGAAATTGATGATATGTATGAGATTGTGTGTATAATTACTGGAGGTTTAATTGTTAGTTGGCCTAAGAAGTTGTTCAGTCCTAGTCTGACTAGTTTACATGCAATCTTGCACAAGCTATGTGTTTACAACTGGCTACCTTCCTCCAATACCACTAGAGTTACCACTGAGCATGCTGTGTTGATCTATAAGATAGGAAAGAATGTGCCTTTTAACCTTGGTAGAGTGTTTTATAAGAATCTGATCAGTTATGGTGGAAATATCTCCAAGGTTTGTAAGTTACCTTATCCTGCTTTGATTCACTATCTGTTAAGTAGTCAAGGTGCTAGGAAAGGTAAAGGTGATTTTCTTTCCTCAAATGCTCTAGTTCTTGGTATTGTTAAACTACTGCTTGAAGGTAACCGTGTAGTTGATCTACCCTATGTGAACCCTGCTCCTGCCCCTGCTACTGCTGATAAACAGAATGTTGCTCCTGATACTGCCAACACTTCGGCTCGCATTGACACTTTTGCACAAGCTGGAGAAGTTATCTTTGTTACTTTGAACTGCAAGTATATTGAGCAACAAGTTGCGGCCCTGGCATGCCATGTCTCGAACCTCAGACTCCAAGCCAATGCACTGAACAGACAAGCAGACATTTTAGAACAAAGAGCTCAATTCTGGGGTAAGCTGCTATCAACACCCACAAAGGGAGATATACCTGTTGCTGCTCCTACTGCAGTTGAAAGCTCTGGCTCTGGAGGAATTGTGATTGAGGACATCACTGATGAACTAGAAGAAGGAAATGTTACTGGAAATGTTCCTGATGCAGGTGATGCTGCTGGTGATGTTGCTGGTAATGCTGCAACTTAGGGGGAGTTCACATGGTGAGGGGGAGATCAGCAAAGAGATCAAAGTGTTCATGCTTGTTGCTGATGATGACTGAAAGCTGCTGTTGCCTCACTAACTTTTCTAACTATTTGATGATGGGATGTTAAACTGATATTTGTTTTCTGATGGTGATTGGATACTTTATTTTTTTTTCTGTTTAAACTTTGATCTAAGCTCTGGACTTATATGTTACTTAAGTGGTTATCTTTAATCACTTTGGTAACTATGCTTTAGAATGCTTAGTTATTTTTGCACAACTGTCGAACTAACATCTGATGTATTACTTTGGATATCTTGTTCTGCATTGGTTTCTTGCATCTGGTTATGTGGTTGTGAATAGACGTGATTGGAGGAGATTGTTGATGTGAAGTGTTGAGACCAGTGTCATCACATCTGGAATCACACCTGTCCTCCACCAGTTGTTTTATTAACCACTAACGTTGTTTTGTTGTTTCGACTGGTGTTGTGCTTAATGTTGCTTTCAGGGTTATTGCGGTTGAAGTGCTGAACGTGTTGGATGTAAAGACCAAGTCAAACACAGATCTTGAAGAGCCTGGAACAAACTGGAAAGATCTGGAAGCTCTAGAAGGATCTCGAAGGCAAAAATAACTACCTCTCTTAGTGGACGGTTATTTTAGTCTATATGGGTGCAATCTACATCTTCTACGTGGACCACTCATTATTTGAAGCCTGCAGCCATCTATAAATGAAAGCTGCTAGTTGCCAAGTCAAGTGATCGAAAAGGCAATCCCACTATACAGTGTAAAAGATCCTAGATATGTTTCTGTCATAGTATTTGTACTGGTGTTGTAACACTTGGTTCAACATCAGTTGTCTACTGTTATTCCTATACGTTTTATGTGCATTGCTCACAGGCAGTGGAAGCCCACATGTGAAGTAGGCTTAGATTCTAACAAGTCTAGGTTCTACCATTTGGGAATGTGTTTAGATTTTAGATCCTATTTTGTATTCGAATGGTGGAAGAATTGTTTCCATACCTAAGAGTCTGTTTTTGTAATCACATTTTCCAATAGTGATATTTGTGCCATGAGGCCGCCACAAACTTGCAAAAGTTTGTGGAAAGATTGAGTAATCCATGTGTTAAGTCTTCCACTGATTTACAACTTGTTCTATACTTAGTCAAGTTACATTCTGATACATACGGTGTTGTTCGAAGTGTCATCACACTTAGGACAACATCATACCAAAAACTCACTTTGCACCATTGGGCACCCGACAAGTTGATTCATCATAGGTGTAGAATTCAGAGACACTTGCAAATTATAATTCATCCTTTTAAGTATCTCCGAAATTGCTTTCTTGGTTACATCCTCCTTAGGTGCTTCCTCCTTCTTCACTTGTTGCATGCATACTTCTTCCATCTTAGCAATTATTTCCCTTCATAATCCCCGAAGCTTTATCCATAGGCTATTGACCCGTATTCAAAGCAATCTCTTCACATATAGTAATAGCTCTTTCCGGAGTTTGCCCCAATATAAAACCTCCCGTCGAAGCATCAATAAGCATTATTTCACTTTCACTCAATCCGGCATAGAAAAATCCCACTTGTTGATCTTCAGGAAAACCATGTTGTGGACACCTCCTTAGTATCTCTTTGAAGTGATCCCAAGCCTCACTAAAGTTCTCAAGAGGCATTCGCTTAAATTGGAATATTTGACCTTTTAGATGTAACATCTTCGATGGTGGGAAATACTTGCTTAAAAACCTTTGAGCCAACTCTCTCCATGTAGTGCAAGATCGCGAAGGTATAGTATTATACCAAGCCTTAGCTCGATCCCTTAATGAGAAGGAAAAGAGCTTTATCTTGATAGTATCCTCACTTACTCTATTAATCTTGATAGTATTAGCTAACTCCATGAATTGAAATAAGTGAGCATTTGGCTCTTCCATTGCACCACCCCCAAATTGATTCACTTGCACCATATTAATCAACCCAGTTTTTATTTCAAAATTGTTAACACTTAATGGCAGCCCCATAGCATAATTCCCATATTGAGGTTGGAAATGATATCGGATATTCATCCCCACTCTATTATATGCATGACCTCTAGGTTGATGTTGCACTACCAGAGGAGCTTCTTGATTATTTCTAGCCACTTGTTGTGCCATCAAGTATTGAATAATAGCTTGCAATTGTTGGTTTTGCAAGTGCGCTTGTTGAGCATTTCCTTATGGCACAAACTCCGGGTTAACATGTCCCCCATGAGCATTATCAAGTCCTTGTGGAAAATTCCTCATATGACCTTCTTCATCAACCATATTGGCATTATCTATTCTGTTTTCCATAACTTCCTCCGTAGGATCTAACACTCCCCTTTTTTGTCTTCTTAAGGTAATTTCTAATTCCAAATTCAAAGGTTCAATGGATTGAGACCACGAACGAGTTTGCATGTACCTACAAGAATTTCCAAATTAGCTCCTCATTAAACCAAAACAAGTAAACAAGAAAACAAATAAAAGAAATACTCTTATCAAAACTAATCAAATTCAAATTCATTACAATCAAGATTTTAACATATCCCCGACAAGCGGTGCCATATTCTTATTCCCATTTTAAGTAAAAGATGTAGAGTAAGAGAACTTTATCGTTGTTGTAAACTTAGTGACCAAGTAACAAAATTTATAAAATATCGTCCCAAGGAAAAAGTAAAATCAAGGTGTATCCGGATTTGCCTTTAATCATGCTTTGTAAAAGTGATAAAATTTTGGTTTAGTTTTAGACTAGTAATTATTCTAGAAATTAACTACGAATAAAGCAAGTAATAATTACAATTATCAAAATGACAAGGATGAAATGGAATGAATGATATAGATCTTAGAAAGAATGTAAGGCTAATCCACAATAAAAATCAAGGAAGCTACCTACACTTATAAGACTTTAGTAGTAAACCTCATCAACAATGGACTAGAAGCAATCGCAATTGTACCCCTAATCCCTATGGACAAGGTGACTAGGTTCTCATTCCTTTTACAAGATTAAATACCCTTAGATTGATCTTATTATCGATTCCCATGAAGGTACTATGATTTTAAGTTTGGTCCTTCTAATTTAATTACTTAAATGTCCTCTTATAAGTGTTATAAGCATTCAAAGGGTATGGCTTACCTCTTCTCATACTAACATGCATGTTCATTTCACTAATTGATTTAATCCACCCCTAACATATAATATCAGAATGGTCATCCTAACATCATGTGTATAGAAATGAATCACACAATTAATAAAATGAAACATGAATCACAATTTATAAGAAGAAATCCATCATCAATTCAATTTACTACTAAAAATCCTAGATTAACCTCAATTCATCATGTGACTAGCCTCACAAGAGGTCTAGCCACCAACAATCATCTTACAAACCTTACAAAGTTCATAAAATGTCATTGCTAACTTCAAATCAAAAGAAATGCAAAATGAAAGTATAAGTTCTTCCCTTGCGATGAAGAGATGATATCCTTCCTTCATAAGCTTTCCACTCTTATAAACCTCAAATCTCTCTAAGGATGGTGTGGGTGAAAGATGTATGGAATGAGTTATGGATTAAAAGTAATAGAAATGGATGAATTTGGTGGATTTGGATGTAGGAGAGAGTGTGTGTGTAGAGATGGTGTTGTAGTGTGTGTTTGATCTTAGAAACTGCTCAAATGGGACTCTCTCTCGTAAATCACGCTCATTTTGGGCCTTTATACCCGTTGGAATCTCCTAGAGCACGTGCAAACTTAATCTGAAATCTGCCCAAGCTCGACTCGACTCGAGTAGGTGCACGTTTCTTGGCGTGCTTCTGTGTGTTGACAGAGCTCGATCCGTGTGCGGCGCACGGCCTCGTCATGGGCGAGTAGCTATTTATGTTGTTTGCGCACGGCCATTTCGGATAGGCCCGTGTGCGACGCATGACCTGAGCTCGAGCACTTAGCTCGACTCAAGCTTCAGAGCTCGACTCGAGCGTGGTCGAGTCCTGTCCACCTTCTTCGTTTCAGCTCCCGACTCTATTTTGCTATATTTTTACCTGTTCTTCATACATTTAAGCTTATTTCCACACAATTATCAATCTATATCACTTTCCCTAATTAACATGAAACTCCACCAAAAGTTATAAAAATACGGATAAAAACATCCAAAAATCACAAATAAAAACGCTAAAATCTAGTTGAAAATGACGACAATTAGTGCCATAACACGATTCTATCAATAACCATAAAATGGAATTTCTCCCAATTAAGCACAAGGTTGTCTCCTCAAACGCTGCAAAACAATAGATAGATTAATCAAGTACAAATCATATGAAGAATCATAAACAGAGAAATCATCCATGAAAACCTCCATAATATTCTATATCAACCCACCAAAAATGGCCATCATACATCTTTGAAACGTGACTGGAGCATTGCACAAATCAAATGGCAACATTCTAAATGCAAAGGTGTGATAGGGATAAGTAAATGTTGTTTTCTCTTGGTCTTCCGGTGCTATCAAAATTTGATTGTACCCCAAGTAACCATCGAGAAAGCAATAATACTTATGTCCCGCTAGTCTATCAAGCATCTGATCAATGAAAGGGAGTAAAAAATGGTCTTTACGGGTATTATCATTAAGTTTGCGGTAATCCACACAAACCCTCCAACTGGTGAGAGTCCTCGTGGCAATTGTCTCATTCAGATATCACGATGGTCATACCACCCTTCTTTGCCACCACATGCAAAGGACTCACGTATGGACTGTCACTAATCAAAAAATGATACCCGCATCAAGCCACTTCAACACTTTATTTCTTACTACCTCTTGCATTATAGGATTGAGTCGACATTGATTTTGAATACAAGATTTATCCTCTTCCATTAAATGAATTTTATACCTTTCAAGTCCTTAATGGACCAACCAATGATGGATTTATGCTCTCCATTGGTTGATTTATGCTCTCCTAAGACTCTCAATAGCTTCTCCAATTCTAAATCATTTAAGGATGAAGATACGATTACCGGATAATTGTCATTTTCTCCCAAGTACATATATTTAAGTGCTCCGGAAAAGGCTCCTCCTTTTTCTCTTCTTTTTCTTCTTCTTTAGGGTCTTCTTCAAGCTTTTTTTCTAGAACTTCCCTTGCTTCTTCCAATGTGAGTTCACTATAAGAATTCAAACAATGTAAATCATCAATGATATCATCATCATTAAAACAACAAGGAGAATTAGATAAATCAAAGGAATAAGAGTGACTCATTATGGATTCCAAAGGATCCTAGAAATGGAAACAATGTAGATGCTCTCCAAGAAGATTCTTCATCACGTCTACTCGTTTACACTCTTCGTTCCCCCCTAGGATACCTCATAGCCTCTTTCAATGAAAACACCACTTCTTCTTCATTAAAAACCCTTAAGGTCAATCCCCCTTTCTCCATATCAATTAAGGTCTTCACCGTGGCTAGAAATGGACGTCTAAGAATTAATGGAATATTTGAGTCCTCGTCCATATCTAAAACCACAAAATCAGTGGGGAATAAAAATTTGCCAACCTTTACCAAGACATCCTCCACAATCCCCTTTGGATATGTCATAGACCTATCGGCCAATTGAAGAGTGACCGATATAGGCTTAACCTCTCCAATGCCCAATTTCTTGAAAATCGACAAAGGTATTAAGTTGATGTTTGCATCCAAGTCACATAGAGCTTTGTAGCTCTCATACTTCCCCATCTCACACGGAATAGTAAAACTACCCAGATCTTTCAACTTAGGTGGGAGCTTCTCTTGTAATATGGCACTACACTCCTCCATGAGATTCATTGTTTCATGCTCACCTAAGCTCCTCTTCTTTGCTAATATATCCTTAAAAAATTTTGTATAGTTGGGCATTTGTAGAACGGCATCTGCAAAAGGGATATTTATGTGGATCTTCTTTAGCATTTCCACAAACTTTGCAAAATTTTCGTCTAAGCCTTTCTTCAAACATCTCTGTGGAAATGGGACTGGTATGGGTAATTTAGGAATCTCCCACTCATGCCTCTCGAAGTTTTCTTCCTTCTCCTTCCGTTTAACTTCCTTGCTTCTTTCCCACTTCTTTGGAGACTTCACTACTTCTTTCTCAAGTGTGGGGGTTGCTTCATTATTTTTCTCAAGTCTAATTCTTTTCTCAGTCCCTTCTTCACCGCAACTACCATGGGCTCTCGTTCACATTCTACCTCATCATCTTCCTTTGGCATTGGAGGCTCATCATATTTTGTTTCACTTCTAAGTACTATGGCCTTGCATTGCTCCTTAGGATTAGTGACAATAGTAGACGAAAACTTCTCTGGTTGATGAACATCCCCCTTTTCACTTGCCATTTGGCTCATTTGCATCTCTAATGCTTTAAATCTCTTATCATTCATTTCCTTCTCTTGCCTTCATTCATCCTTTTCATGCTTCTTTTCTTCTTTTTCTATCAACCTCTCATCTCGCTCATACTTCATAAGTTCAAATATTTTACTTATTTGGTCCTCCACTGTAGCCTTTCCTTCATTATTTGGAGCTTTCTCCCCCACTTTGATCCTCGGTGGAAGAGTAAGAGCGTTGCCTTGATTTCCATAAGATAAATTTTCAAACCTTTGAGGTTGGTGAAAGTTTCCACCAAAACTTCCTTGGCTAAATCCTCCTTGTCTCGGTGGATAACCTCCTCCTTGGTGTCCAAAATTTCCTCCATAGTTCCCTTGGAAGTTCCTTCCTTGCATGAAGGCAACTTCCTCGAGTGACATCTCGGGTTGTCCCCTAAATTCTTGAAATCCCATGTTGAAGGTCATACCTTGGTGAGGCATTTGAGATGTATGCAACTGAACATTTGAATTTGGAAATGACTGACTCATAATGGGTATAGGCATAGAGTTCAGAGGCACTTGTAAATTAGCATTCATCGTCTTGAGTATCTTCGAGATAGCCTTTTCAGTGGCATCTTCTTTTGGTGCTTCAACTTATTTCATGCACACTTTCTCCATCTTTGCTATCCTTTCCATCTCATACATCCCTGGAGAATGATTCAAAGGCCACTGTCCTGAGTTCAAAGCAATTTCGTCACAAATAGCGACAGCCCTCTTCGATGTTTGCCCCAATATGGATTCTCTCGATGAAGCATCAACAAGTATCCTCGAACCTCCATTCAATCCTGCATAGAAAAATTCTACTTGCTGATCAAGGGGGAAACCATGCTGTGGACACATCCGAAGCATCTCCTTAAAGTGATCCCATGCCTCACTAAAGGTTTCAAGAGGCAATTGTTTGAACTGTATGATTAAACCCTTCAGATGCAACATCTTCGATGATGGAAAGAAGTTATTTAAGAATCTCTGAGATAACTCTCTCCATGTAGTTCAAGATCCCGGAGGTATAGTATTATACCAAGTCTTAGTTCGATCCCTTAATGAGAAGAAAAAGAACTTCATCTTGATAATATCCTCACTTACTCTGTTGATCTTGATGGTATTCGCTAACTCTGTGAACTGAGATAGTGAGCATTTGGGTCTTCCATTGCACCACCCCCAAACTGATTCGCTTGCACCATATTAATCAACCCCGTTTTGATTTCAAAATTGTTGACAATTAATAGCGGCCCCATAGCATAATTTTTCACTTATGGTAGGAAGTGATCTCTAATATTTATGCCGACTCCATTATGCCCTTGAACTTGAGGTTGTTGCACTACCGGAGGAACTTGTGGATTATTTCTCGCCTCTTGCTGTACTAGCAATTTTTGTATAATGTCTTGCAACTGTTGATTGTGCAAGTGCACTTGGTGGAAATTTATTTGTTGCATAAGCTCCGGGTTCACTTGAGCACCATGTGCATTTTCCACACCATGCTAGAAATTTTGTCCATTCCCCTCTTCATCAACCCCATTGCCATTAGCTTATTCTAATCCGTGATCTATTTCTTCCTCCGTTGGATATAACAACTCTCTACTTCTTCTTTGTAAAGTAGCCTCTAACTCCAAATCCAAAGGCTCGATAGATTGAGACCTTGAATGAGTGTGCATACACCTACAAGATTTACTATGTTAGATCACAAAACATACAAAATAAAAGCAAATAAAAAGAAAGCAAGTAAAAGTACTCCTAGTAAAGCTAATTAAATGCAAACTCATTACTCCCAATATTTAATCTATCCGCAGCAACGGTGCCATGAACTTAGACTCAATTTTGGTTTAAATTGACAAGAGTAAGCGTACCCTATCATTTGTAGTGAGTGACCAAGTTTAAATATCGAACAAAGGGAGATTTAAATCAAGAGTGTATCCGTGTTTATTTTCAATCATACTTTATATGAGCGATCAAATTTTGAGTTTTGAAAATTGAAAAGAGTAATAGAACTACAAATTATCTAAGCAAGTAGCAAATAAAAACAATTAATAACTAAAGATAATCAAATAAAGTATCAAGTAACCAAATAAAAATCAAATGGATATAGAACAATCCAAAGTGGAGCAAGGCTAACCACATTCAAGATCAAGGACACAACATGGACTTGTTAAATTTAAATAACAAATATCAATTATCATTGGAATAGAAGCAATCACAAATATTCCCCTAAGCCCTTTGGCTAAGGTGATTAGGTTCTAAACTCAATACAAGTTTCAAGCACAAAAGATTAAATCTCACTCTCAATTCCCTTAAGGTACTATGATAACAAGATTAGTCTCCTCACTCAATTAATCAACCAAATATGATAAACCAATTAAATGTTCTCACATGAATGTTCTATGCATATAAAGATGTGACCACATACTTCACACAATAACATACAAAATCCATATTATAACATGATTCAATCAAAACCCTAATCACAATATTGGAATGGTCATCCTAATATCACAAATAGAGAATTCAACTACACATATTACAATATAAATCAAGTAAATCAAAGATCATGTAAGAAATTTCAAAAATCACATCAATTAAACCATCTACCATTCAACAAATCCATAGATCCCTAATCCATCAAGTGGCTAGTCTCATAAGAGGTCTAAACAACAACAAACATCATGAAAACATCCTCAAAATGCTTACACAAATTCATTGTTGCAAACAAAACAAAGAAATTATAAATTAAAGGCAAAATATCTTCTCTTCTTGAGTTGGGTTGAATTTCTTCCTTCAAGATGCTCTCCTCCCTCCAAGTGCCTCTCTCCCCTTTAGATATGTGATGGGTGAATGAAAAACATGAAGATTGATGTGTGAAAGTGTGAAAATGGTGGAAAAATAGAGTAAAATTTGGATGGAGATGGTAGTGTGTGTGAAAAATGGTGTAGAGTGTGTGTCTTACAAGAAAATGGAGGTAGGGCTGATTCTCCAATCCAAACTTGGAGAAAAAACAGCCAAAATGGGAATTAAAACTGATTTTCTGGACAGGTGGCTATTTTCACAAAAATTCGACCGAATTTTTGTGAGGGACATCGAATTTTTCTGCTGCTGGTCGAATTTTTTGTCAGTGTGCTCAGCCTCGGTTGCTCTGTTTTTCC
Source organism: Pogostemon cablin (assembly GCA_023678885.1). Lineage (NCBI taxonomy): Eukaryota > Viridiplantae > Streptophyta > Magnoliopsida > Lamiales > Lamiaceae > Pogostemon > Pogostemon cablin. Next base: position 22,256,368 of record CM042959.1, read on the forward strand.
CTAATTCTGCACAAAAATTCGACCGAATTTTTGTGATGATGGTCGATTTTTTGTATCAGTTTACTATTCTTCACTCTTTTTGTACCATTCTCTCCGTTTTTGCTCATTTTCTCCATCGTGATACCTGTATGTGCATATTTTGACGTTAGAAGTATATTTTCCACCTTTTCTACCATATAAGAAACGAAATACAACACGAAAACAAACAAAACAAACACAAAAATAATCTAAATTTAGGTGAATTCAACGACGATCAGTATGTTATGTGTGTTAAGTGTGAGTGATAAATTTTTAATTAAGATGAAGTTTTAGGGGTGGAGATTAATGTGATATTTTCTTTTTTTGTGGTGAAGTTTAATGCGAGATGGACGGAAATGAAAAGTGTGAAGTTTATTATGGGACGGAAGAAATATTTATCTTAATATATACAATATTGAATAAAAATTAATATGTATAGTTGTTCGCATTTACCAAATTCACATGACATCAACTCTTTCTTTATATATTTAGAATAAAACTTGTATGCCCCGAGGAAATCGTGCTCCTAAATACTCTTTAATATTATTCTATATTATTTAGTATAAGGAGGTGTAATTTATTTCTTGAAAAGAAAATTTTTTTTAATGAAATTGCATACTCTTTTTTAATTTATTTCTTGGTAATTTATAGCTTCCTTGTTTACTGAGACAAAATAGAACAACTCATATATTTAAGTCATGAACTCATTAGTACTCTCAAATTTATTTCACATTATTTATGTCGCAATATTTAATTGTATCGGGGTTCTAGACTTCTAGTTGTAAAGCGTGCATTATATTTCAAACAATAATAAACAATAGAAATCACGTGGGCATATTATTCCATGAGAAATTTTGAAGAAAAATATAATCCTCCGCAGACGAAAAAGGTTGGTAGACTCCTGTAAAAGTTGTTAGGTTTTGCTTTTGAAAATGCATAATAATGGGGACCACTTGTTAAAATAGATACTCCCTCCGTCCCGGGAAGTATTTCACGTATTGGTGTGCGCGGAGTTTAAGAAAATTTTGTATTTTTATGTATAAAGTAAGAAAGAGAATATATATTTTAGTTGATTTAATGAAAAAAGTGTGTAAAGTTATTGAGAGATGTGGAAAAAGTGTGTAAAGTTTTTGGGAGATGTGAAAAAGCAAGTATTATATTGGGATATGTGTAAAAAGTGAGTATTAGTATAATGTATTTTTACCAAATTTAGTAAAAGTAAAGTGTGAAATACTTTGAGGGACGGATGAAAAAGGAAAGTGTGAAATACTTTGGGGGACGGAGGGAGTATAGGACTATCTTTAAATAATTGAACAAATCCGGTTCAAACTTAAATTCAATTTTATTTATTATTCCTTAATGCATAAGAAATTATTTTTTATACAAATGAATTGTTACTCTTTTTAATTAAAATTATTATTCTTCAAGTTTTACATTTTGATTTATCGATTACTTCTTAGTACATGAAAATTACTTTTTAAATAAATGAATTACTCCCTTCGTTCCAAATTCAATTTCACATTTACTGTAGTTACGGAGTTTAAAAAAATTAATTTTTTGACTTACTTTTGAGGGTAGTATGGTATTTTTTGGTGATAAATAAATGATAAAGTATGTTATGTGTGTTAAAAAGGTAATGAAAAATTTGAAATTAAAGTATGTTAGAGGGATATTAATTTATTGCTTTTTCCTTTAATGGAAATATGAAGTTGAATTTGGAACGGATCAAAATGAAAAGTGTGAAGTTGAAGTTAGGACGGAGGAAGTATTACTCTTCTAAACGAAAAAATATTACTCTTCAAATTTTGAAATTTAATGATTTTTAATTTATATTCTTATTGATCAGAATTTGAGGTGTGCTAATATTTTTATTATAAAAATTAATAATTTATCTCTAAAGAGTTTTTATACACTAAAGAATAATATAATAAAAATATAATAAATGGTGAACCGACTTCACACTAGACTCTTTTCAGATTCAGGGTTATGTACTCTCTCCATTATGCGTTAATGTTTACTTTGCTTTATGCACGTACATTAAGATATATAATATTTTAACAGATAGTGAGTTGAGAATATTTAATGGGTAGTGGGTAATTGTATTAGTATTTTGTGTTGGTCGTATATGGTATTGTTATGGGTGTTATTACACCCATAAGACGTGACTTATACATGTTGTCTAACTCGAAAGATAAGTCGAGGTTGAAGATAAGAATGATATTTGAACCCACGCCCAAGAGAAAATGCCGATGGAAGCAGAAGAAACCGACCCAAATCTAAAGATAACATGCTGATTGGACATCAGCAGAAAGGAGAAGAAGCCCACACTGAGGACATCAGCAGAAAGGAGAAGAAGCCCACACTGAGAATAAGGCCTCGGCCTCTTATCCTCAGACCCTTATCCAGAATAAGGCCTCGGCCTCTTACCCTCATCAGCCCATTAAGCAAGCTCACTCAACCAGAATGCAACATGTATAAAGTGCGAAGGAGACAAGTCAGACTCATCATTGTCCTTAGAAAAAGACGTGGCAACACATGGCAATATAATAAGGAGGGTCATCCACCCAAAATATCTCTTATAAAGGATAAGACATCTGCAACAAGGAAAAGGGGATTCTCACTTCACTCCAACTTCATCTTTTACCTCAAGAAACCCAAATGTATTTCTCTCTCTATAAAATATCTCTAAATGTAATGTTCCTCCATGGAACCTTAAAGACAAATATCAATGAATATGGAAAGGGCTCCGAATTAACGGAGCGATGGAGAAAAATACTGTGTTTGATGATTCCGTTTTAATGTCTGGTTAATCGCTACTCTAAGCTTAATCCTAATCTAACCTGCTAAAAATGATCATCAACATGTATAGTTAATTTTTTTATATGGGCCTCACTTCAAAGAAAGGAAAATGAAAACTTTAAGTTAGAAGGAAACTAAAATAAAAATATGCGGGACGGATAGAGTACCAATTAAATGAAGAAATGCATCTGATCATGGTTTATTCAAAATTTAATAAATTTTAAAAATTTTAATAGATTTATAATTTTTTAAACTCATTTATGATATTATTTTTATAGGACATTCTCTTATTATGAGGCGAATATATGTGAGATGGGTGGTGAGACGACTCGATCCTCTATTAAAATATGCTTATCGTATATGTAAAGTATGTTTGTTAGCAATTAAAGTATTTGTAATGAATTATAATATAATTAACACTCTAAAATTTAACAGTTTCCATCCAAAAGTTAATGACAAGGACCAAAATTGCAACTTTTATAAATAAAAAAAAATTAGGGACAAAAAATGAAATGAGACGGCTCGTATGAGACCCAAATTGCAATTATCCCCTAAAATAAGAGGGGAGAGATGAGAGATAAAGATCTAAAGAATATTCATTAGGAAAGAGAATATATAAAAGATAAATATATTGAGGATTATAGGGTTTGTATGTATATATAGAGTTGGTTATACCGAAACCTGAAATCACCTTAGTGTTCCATTTGATATTCAAAATCATAAGATGATAGACACATCATCTTTTTTTCCTTTAGATTTAATAATAATTACTCCATCTGTCCCGTAAATATTGTTACGTTTCTTTTTTGGGTGGATAGACCCACACAAATCAATTAATATATGCATGTGGTATAAATTCCCTATTCCACAATTGGTATTCCGCTTGGTGTTTCATAACTTATTTTTTATTAAAATACTATATCATAATTAATGATCAATAAATTTTGTACTCACGAAGATAATTTAGGCATTGATCTAGACACGTATCAAGTATTTAATATGTGGAATAAGAGATAAAACATCATGGTGGAATAAGTGATCTCATTTGATTTGTTCGGGCCCACAAACAATACTTATACAACTATCTACATACTAAATATTATTCCCTTCGTGCTATATTAAATTGTACCATTATTGTAGATACGGAGTTTAAAATTTAACCAATTTTATTGATTATGAGAGGGTAACATTAAGTAATAAATAAATTATAAAGTATGCTATGCATGTTAGATGAGAGTAGGGATGACAATGGCACATGTTTTTTTGGGTATCCTGTTTACCCGAATCTTAATGGGACGGGTACGGGTACAGATCATTCGAAACGAAATTGAGACAAGTACGGGTAATGCCTCAATACCCACGGGTATTCGTTATAATTTTTTTAATCGTATTTATTAAATATTTATTTAAAATAATAGAGTTTATATTATATTTATTTTATGTTTAATTAATAATAATATAATTTTATTATTATACTCTCTCCGATCCATGCAAAGATTTGTTTTTGTTTTATACACGTGGTAATGAGTATTATTTAATGTATAGTGAGTAGTTGTATTAGAGGATGTGTGGGCCCATATCTTAATTGTATTAGTGGGTGTGCATAGGTCACATGTGTGTAAAAAAGGAAAGTAGACTCTTTGGATAGGACATCCAATATGGAAAAAAATGGACAATTTGAAGGGGATGGAGGGAGTATTAATTTAAATAATAAAAAAATATATAATTATAATATATAATACTCCCTCCGTCCCCCCGTAAGAGGGGTTTTTGCTTTTTTGCACGCAGATTAATGAGTATTATTATTTAATATATAGTGGATAGTTGTATTAGTGGGAGTATGTGCCCATATTTAATTGTATTAGAGAGGGTGTGTGAGTGTTATGTGTGTAAAAATGAAAGGGGACCCTTTGGGTGGGACGACCAAAATGGAAAAAATATCATCTTTGAATAGAACGGAGAGAGTATAAAATAAATGAGTATTAAGCGGGTACGGTTAACCCGCGGGTACGTGACTGGTACGGAAATCATAATAATTTTTTTAAAGGGACGGGTACGGATATGGGTAGTTGATATTTAAACGAGTATGGGTACCTTAAAGCAAGCGGGTACCCTACCTGTTCCTAACCCTAAATGAGAGTGGTAAATTTATAATTAAGATGTACTTTTGAGGTTTTGAATTATTGTGACATTTTCTTTTTTGAGTGATCAAATTTAATGTGGAACACACAAAAATGAAAAATGTAAAATTTAATGTGGGACGAAGATAGTATATCTTTAAACCCACTATACATTAAAATACTATATTCTTTAATCTTCATGCAGTAAATGTAACAAAGTATTCCATTCGTCCTAACTTCAACTTACTATTTTCATTTTGATTTGCCCCAACTTTAATTTCAAACTTTTATAAAAGGAAAAAAATAGTAATTAATATCCCTCTAATATATTTTAATTTTTAAATTTGTCATCACTTTTTCAATATACATAATATATTTTATTATTTATTTATTAACCAAAAATACCAAACTATCCAAAAGTAGGTCAAAAAATTATTTTTATTAATATCCTTACAACACTATACTAGAAGAATTTGTGACTAACGGAATACTCCCTACGTCCCTGAAATGTTTGCACACCACTTTATACACGGATATTAAGAAAAGTGATAATTTTTATGAGTATTATGGTATTTTAGGTAATAAATAAATGATAAAGTATGTTAGATGTGTTAGGTAGAGGTGTTTTTTTATAAATAAAGTGTATGGAGAAAGGTGATTGTGTTTGACTTTTTGTATTTTTAAGGAAGGTACAAACTTTTGTGGGATAATGAAAAGTGTGTCATTTGAAATAGGACGAGGGAGTATGTGTTAATACCGGATGCCTTAAAACACATACTCCCTTCGTCCTACCCAAATGGTTCATTTTTTTCATTTTGGACGTCCCAACCAAAGTGTTCTCTTTCCTTTTTTATACATATGGGTCTCACACACACCCACTAATATAATTAAAATATTGGACCCACATTCCCACTAATACAATTATTTACTACACATTAAATAATAATATTTTTTCACATCGGATCTTCTGCGTCATTTTGGTGTATCATCTTCTGTGCCATACGTTAAGTGATTGACACGTAAGAGGGAGAAATAAATCCAACCATTGCCCCCTAGGGTTTAAGGTTTAGGGTATAGTTTATCTCTCTTACATGTCGTTTATCTAACGATGTGAAATAGAAGATGATGTACCAAATGACACAGAGAATCCAAGCCGATACTTTTTAATCCACGTGTAAAAAGCAAAATACGGGAGGGAGGGAGTATGGGAACAACGGGTGAATAGGAAATCGCAGCATGGGGTGATTATCATATGCTCAATTGGATATTTATTTTTGTATGGGTTGGGAAATTAACAATGTTCTTAATATAATAAATTAGGAGACAAATCATCAACTAGCCATGTGTCTTAATATTTCCAATAATAATTTTTTTTAATCAACCTGGACTTTGGTTGTATTTATATATATATATATAACCTAGCTAGGTCCATTTATCAAAAGCAACATTAACTCAACCATGGCTTCTCTACACTGTTCCGCCGTGCTTTCCACCACCCCCCTCCACCGCAACTCCGCCCCTCTCTCCGCCAAGCCCTCCCACTTCCTCAGCCCCTCAAGGAGGAGCTTCCGCGTGTCATGTTCCGACCAAAAGCCCTCTTCCGACGGGAAGGTGGACCGTCGGAACATGCTACTCGGAATAGGAGGCCTCTACGGCGCTGCCAACCTCATATCCGACCAGAAAGCTCTAGCGGATCCTATTGGAGCTCCGGAGTTCAACAAATGTGGGACAGCCCATGACGTCGGGAGCGGCGACCTCCTCGACGTCAACTGCTGCCCCCCACTTTCCGACAACATCATCGACTACGTGCTCCCTCCCCCCACGGTGAGGCGCATTAGGCCGCCGGCCAACAGGGTGACGCCGGAATACCTGGCCAAATTCGAGGAGGCAGTCCGGAGAATGAAAGCTCTAGATAAAGAAGATCCGACGGATCCACGTGGATTCATGCAGCAGGCCAACATTCACTGTGCTTACTGCAACGGGCCCCACGATCAGCCGGGTCACCCGGGTGTAGATATCCAGGTCCACAACTCTTGGCTCTTCTTCCCCTTCCACCGCTGGTACCTCTACTTCTACGAAAGGATCCTCGGAAAACTCATCGGAGATCCCACTTTTGCCCTCCCCTTCTGGAACTGGGACCATCCCAGGGGGATGCAGATGCCGAGGATCTTCGACAACGAAAGATCCCCTCTCTACAATAATAACCGGAACCAGGCGAATCGTCCTCCGACAACGATCGATCTAGCTTGGAACGCCGGAGTTCCGGAAGACGAGAGGATAACGAATAACCTCAGCGTCATGTACAATGAAATGATTCGCGGCGTTAGCTCCACACTAGGGTTTTATGGGAAGGCCTACCGGTCGGGAGACCAACCCGGTGGCTTCGACGGTATGGGATCCTCTGAGCGAGGGTCCCACATCGCCGGCCACGTGTTTGTTGGAGATCCGAGGAACCAACCCTACTTGGAAGACATGGGGAACTTCTACTCTGCAGGAAGGGATGTACTATTCTATTGCCATCACTCCAATGTTGATAGAATGTGGTCCATTTGGCGAACTCTCGACACAGATATTCCCAAAGACATCACTGATCCGGACTATCTCAACGCCTCCTTCTTGTTCTACGACGAGAACAAGCAGCTCGTTCGCGTTAAAGTTGCAGATTGTATCGATCATAAAAGAATGGGGTACGATTTCCAGCACGTGGACACTCCATGGCTGAACTACAAGCCACCCAAGAAAGCAGCTAAAGCTGATATCAAGAAGATATCCAAGGATGCTCAAACTCCAGATAAGTTATTCCCACTCACACTCAACAAGATTACTAGGGTTTTGGTCCCGAAATCCGCCAAGGGCAAGGCAGATGAAGTTCTGGTCCTGGAAAACATCGACACCGACTCGAGCAAGTTCGTGAAAGTGGACATCTACATCAACGACGAAGACGATAAGCCCCAGCAGGTCGACAAGGCGGAGTACGCGGGGACGTTCGCTCAAGTGCCTCACAAGACTCGGGCTAAGAAGAGCATTGGGTCCATTTCTCTGAAACTGAAGGAGATTTATGAGGACATTAATGTGGATGATGATGACACACTTGTTGTCACTATAGTGCCAAGAACCAATGGGGAGTTTGTGACCATTGGTGGTATCAAGATCATTCCAACTCCCACCAAAGCTGCCTGATGAATCTGATTCTTTTAGCTTTATGAATGCTTGATGGATGAGTGCTTCTTTTTTCTTTTTTAATTTGGAACGGTAATAATTTCCATTAGCAATGATAATTGTGGTAGTGTTGATTAATGGACTTCTTTTCATTGTTCTGCACCTTTGAATAATTTTGTTATTTTGAAATTAGTATTTTTCTTATTACAATATTGCATTACTGTTATATTACTAGTAGCGTCGATTCTGTAATTACATTATTTAGTGTGCATGTTACAATTATATTAAGAATCATGACACAATGTTTAGTACTTATGATAAAGCTGACGACAAATTAATATGAAATGAAAATAACGTGACATAAACTCAAAGCCCTTCAGGAAATTATGCTTAATTTAAGAATAAATATTGAATAACTAGCCCATACTACAAGAAAAAGGAGATATTTACAATTAATAATTATGTGCAGGCAGAAAAATAAAATCTTTACAGTAAAGTATGAAACCTAAGACAGATAATTTCCTGTTTCATTTTTTTAAGTTTATAATAGGGAAAATATCAATTTTGATTCTCTAGGATATGCAAAATTCAATTTTAGGCCTCAAGTTTGGTAATTTCTCAAAAGTGGTCATCTGATGTCCGCTTTTGGTCCTTTTGGTCAACTTTTGGTCCTTTTTGTCCACGTTTGGTCCTCTAGGATAGGCCAAATAACGATTAAAAGTGGACAAAAATATCAAAAGTGGACAAAAAAGTATTAAAAGCGGACATTGGAGGACCACTATTAAAAATTTACCAAACCTTAGGACTAAAGTTGGATTTTGCATATCATAAAGGACTAAAATTAATATTAATAAACCCTTCTTGCATACTTTTTTTTACTTTATTTAAAAAGTCTTAAAATAGGTTGGACATTCATTTTTTGTCCCAAACTTTTTAGTTGTGGTCTAATTTTTTTTCCCCAACAATATTTTTCACCAATTTTTTCCTATAATTTTTGTAAAAAAAAACGATTCAATGTCATGGTTCAGTCCTATGAAATTAAAAAAAATTGGATATTTTTAAGTAAATAGTACAATTTTGATAAAAATTTAAAATTTATGAGATTATTTTGTAGGGATAATTTTATCAATATTACGTTTTTTGCGACTAATTTAAATAACCTAGATTTGTATGAGGCAAATTTAATTTTAAATTCTAATTTTTGTGTTTCGATCTTTTATACCACTAATTATATAATTAGTACCTCTTTAATTATACAATTAGCAAACAAGATAAATCTAATAATTTTCCTTTCTTTAAGAGGTATTTTTCCAACAGATATACTTGTGCAAATCAGGTGTAAATATTGCGATCCCACTTTCAATCTTATATACCTATTGTTATGGTGTTTAAATTGACTACGGAGTTTATAAGGATTTATGATCTAAACCTGGTTAACAAGAGACTAACTCTTTTTCCAATGTGTCATCTATTGAACTATGGAGTACTCCATCTATCCTACGTTAATGTCCCACGTTAATGTTGACGTTTGCTTTTTGCACGAAGATTTAGAGATATAATTTTTAATGTATAATGAAGTGAGAAAAATAATACTCCCTCCGTCCCGGGTATTTTTACCCGTTTGTACGGGCACGGAGATTAAGACGTTTTATTTTTTTAATATATAATGTAAGAGAAAGTAGGGATAAATTAGTAATTTAAAAAGAAAAGGTGAATAAAGTTATTGGGAATGAGGAATAAAGTGTAAAAAAGTAATTAAAGTTATTGGGATTGTAAAAAGTAGGTAATAAAATATTATGTATTTTTGCCAAAAATGGAATGGGTAAAAATACGTGGGACACCCCAAAATGGAAAATGGGTAAAAATACGTGGGACGGAGGGAGTATTTAATGTACAGCGGATAGTTGTATTAGAAAAGCTTTAACGATCACCAAGTGCTTGGTGGCGAGGGGAGAGAGAGTATAAAAATATTTAAAAAAATGTAAAAGTTGGTATAGGAGAGAGAAATTGACACGACGAAACTTTCATGAAAACATTTCCTTCATCTGCATGATGTCATCTGTCCTTGTGTCAGGTGCTATTGATAAATAAATAGCTAGTATACATATACTTCCTCCGTCTCACATCATACCTCCATTTATTGTAGCACGTTATTTAAAAAAATTACACTTTATACCAAAATTTGTTGACTTTAGAGGGTACCGTAGTATTTTTAGGGAATAAAAAATATAAAGTAATGATATGTGTGTGAAAAATAGAGTTAAAGTTTTTTTTGTCCCAAAAAAGATATTTATATCGATTTTGTCTCAAAAAAGATATTTGTATCGATTTTGTCCCATAACTATGAGTTTTATTTCAATTTTACCCAATTTTTGCCGGAACCCTCAATTTTCACTGGAACCCCCCCCCCAAATTCATCAGTTACGTGCAACGCACGCGACAATAATTTTTGGCGAAAATTGAGATTTTCGGCGAAAATTGGATAAAATTAAAATAAACTCATAGTTATGGGACAAAATCGATATAATTATCTTTTTTGAGACAAAATTTAAAGTTTAAAAAGTTATGAGATAAAAAAACTTTTAACCTCATTTTCTGTACGAAATCGAAATATCTTTTTTAACTATTTTTAAGAGCTTCTTAAATCATAAAGCAAAATATTATCTGTGAGGACAAGATTTGCAATGGACTAAAGAATTAAAGTAGAAAAATAAACATCACAAGCTAACATCAGAACAAACAAATCACACATAATTGTGCAGAATTAAAAGTTTTTTTGTCCCATAACTTTTTAAAACTTTAAATTTTGTCCCAAAAAGATATTTGTATAGATTTTGTCCCATAACTATGAGTTTTATTTAAATTTTGCCCAATTATCACCGGAACCCTCGATTTTCGCCGGAACCCCCAAATTCACCAATCACGTGCAACGCCGTGACCAATTCTCGACGAAAATTGAGGGCTCCGGCTAAAATTGGGCAAAATTGAAATAAAACTCGTAGTTATGAGACTAAATCGATGCAAATAGCTTTTTTGGGATAAAATTTAAAGTTTTAAATAGTTATGGGTAAAAAAACTTTTAACTCATGAAAAATGGGTGACAAATTTGAATTATAGTAACTTTTGAGATGGTTGTGGAACTGACGAATAAGGGAAGTGTGAAGGGTGGTGTGGGACGGAGGGAGGGAGTATTATTTATTACTCCCTCCGTCCCACGTATTTTTACTCACTTTCCATTTTGGGGTGTCCCACGTATTTTTACTCATTCCATTTTTGGCAAAAATACATAATATTTTATTACCTACTTTTTACAATCCCAATAACTTTAATTACTTTTTTACACTTTATTCATCATTCCCAATAACTTTATTCACCTTTTCTTTTTAAATTACTAATTTATCCCTACTTTCTCTTACATTATATATTAAAAAAATAAAACGTCTTAATCTCCGTGCCCGTACAAATGGGTAAAAATACCCGGGACGGAGGGAGTAGTATATTTTCATTCATAAATGAAAAATAAATATGTTTTGGAGGAGAGAGAATATAAGGTGGGGTATAAGTAAAAGTAGGAAAGAGAGTTTAAATTTTATGGTGTTGGTTAAAGTAGTATTGGTGTTAGATGGTGGTAGATTTGGTATTAAAGAGAGAGAAATGGAGAAAAATAGTATTATATACATATAGCACCAAAGTTTTTTGGTGGTCATTAATTATGCTCTTAGTGTTTTGTGTGTGACCTAAATGAAATAAATATTCCCTCCGTCCCAAAAATATTAGTACACTTTTTTTTTTCCCACAAAAATTGACATATTTCATTTTTAAAGATGGGACCCACACAAAATAATTTATTTATTTACATGGGCCCACACATACATCACACTCATTACTAATACAACTACCCACTACAAATTAAATTACTATTATTTTTCTCACTCCACTTTACATTAAATTTTTATACTCCCTACGTCCCGTCCTTATGGTTACGTTTGCTTTTGCACGAGAATTAATGAATATAGTATTTTAATGTGTATTGAGGTGAGAGAAATAATAATTTAATGTAAAGTGAGTAGGTGTATTAGTGTGATGTGTGGGTCCATGGAGAGATAAATAATTAATTTGTGTGAGTCTCATATGCTAAAAAGGGAAATGTAACCATTAGGATGAGATACCCAAAATGAAAATATGTAACCATTAGGATGAGACAGAGGGAGTACTTCTTAATCTCTGCGCCCAAAAAAATGCGTCAATATCTCCGAGTAATTATTTTGTATGAGCTCAATAAAAAAATGTAAAACTTAATTTCGAACAAATAAAAATAGATAACGTAAATTTTAATATGGGACGGATGGATTATCCGATATAAATATGTCAGGAAATCTAAACGAAAACCTGAGGACAATACCCAAAATTTTCTTTATATTATTGATAATCTAAATATTAGAATATAAGACGTAAGTCGAGGAAATCCAAGGTGAATTAATATCAAGCATTAAAGTCTTTTAAATAAGTTCTACCTCATTCAATACATTTAATACGACGTATTACTTTGTTTCAAAATTGTCATCTAGTGTATAACATACCTGTTATATTCCATGGAGTATTCTATCTTTTAGTTAAAAAATAACCTTGTAATTAAAATCAATAGATTTAATTAATAAAGTGGATTAATTTTTTAATATTCTTTGTATTGAAAGCAGTGGGGTAATTATTTATTAGAAAGATTCGTAAACCATAGATCCATGTGAACTACAAAACACGTTTTATCTACTGATAATTGTCAACTATTGACCTGTCTCTTAGAATTATTTGTATTATCTTAATTATATGATTACATTAATTAATATTTATATACACGTCTAGAATAAGGTGCTCATTTTTTCCGTGCAATTCAGCTAGTAAAATAATTTCTCCAACTTATCTTCTTGGACAAATACTCTATAATACTTCTACTATCACATTAATAAAAAGTGGTAATGTTTTAATAAAATTAATACTTTTTAAATTATTGAAAAGTGATAGCAAAAGTGATACCGGTGTTGTGAATTATTCTATAAATCATTCATTGTATAAATAAAAGTATAAAAAAATTATAGTAACTATTAACAAAAAATTTATAAATACATTCTCACGTGATACATTCTTATACAAGTATTCAATTTTATTATTTATTTGTATGAGAAAGACGACTCGATTAGATCAATCTATAGTCCAGCTATATGATATATCAAACCTAACTACCATTTCTACCTACCTCATATTATATTAATTAAAGTTCCTTTTTATATAAATATGCACGCTTATACCCATGTCACATGGGTGTACTAATACTTTATTGAAGAAATTATACTTTATTGAAGAAATATATGGGATGAAGAAAAAATGTACTAATAGTATACTTTAACAATGACTCGGCATTTCTCATTATCCATTTTACATAAACATGTCTCATAAGAGAATCTCCCTTATTTATATGTATTCCCTCCGTCCTACCCATATTGCACCGTTTACTGTAATTTTTGTGAGAATTTTATGCAATTAAATAGTGCAGTTTGATTGGGACGGAGGGAGTACACCTTATGCACGCACTCGATTTTTAGTTTTAAAACATCTAGTGAAGAATGATATGATAGCATGAAATCATCTTAAGATTAATAAAAAGTGATAATATATACTTTATTAGTCCTCTTCAAAGGATCTCTTTTTTTCATTTTGGGCGTTCCACCCAAAGAGTCCCCTTTTATTTTTTACATACATGGGATCCACACACACCCACTAATACAATTAAAATATGGGGTCTACACACTCACTAATATAACTACTTACTACAAATTAAATAATAATACTCCTTAATCCACGTGTAAAAAGGGAAAAACACCCCTTTGCATGGGAAGGAGAGAGTACTTGATTAATGAATGATCGATAATAACAATACTGTGAACTATTTTATGAACAATTTATAATATAAATTAAAAGTTTAATTATTTTTATTAAGTAGTTATTATTAGCTATAATATTGAAATTAATGCAAAACTTTAAATAAATATTAATTAAAAAAAGGTAAAGATTTGGGTGAGACCATCTCACGGATCCCCTTATGTGAGGCGGATCATCCATTAACCTAACTAAATAATTTTAAAGGGCCCTATTTGGTTGTTATGAAATTGAAAAATTAGTTATATAGTAAAATTAATTAGGCATAAACAAATTTAAAGGACCTTAGTTGGTTGATATCAAATAAAAAATTTGAAATGCCCTGTGCGATGCACGGTTATTGAAAAAAATATAAACTTTGTCATTTTTTATAAGTGATATTCAATTGAGGAATAAATTGAGATTTTTGGATTAAAAAATATAATAAATAATTGATGAATAAAATTGAGAATTTTCTACTCCATTTAACTTGTGTTCCCGAGGTGCACAAGATGGCAAGGGTACAATGTTTTGTTTTAAAGGGTATACACTTACACTTTAATTAATAAGGATACATCATTTTATTCTAAATGATATACATTTTTCATTATTATTTTTATTTTTTTTAAAAAATAAAAAGTACACATCTTTATACTAAATAGTACTATACAATTTAATATCAAAATTTTACAATTTTTATTTTGGATTTTTGATATTGTAAATTTTAAATTTATGCCAAATTATTGTATTAGAATATATATATATATATATATATATATATATATATATATATATATATATATATATATATATATATATATATATATATGGAGCATTCATTACGATATCAATTTTTTTTTTCGTTTTTGAAAGGGGGTTCATGACCCATCGCATCTCATGATACAACTAATATTTATAATTAAATAAGAAGTAATACTTTTTAAAATATAAAAAATCATTTGAACATATATTTAGATCGATGATATGAACATCAAATAAATAATCTTGAAAAAAAAATTACTATTTGATACAATTTTTATATAAAATTAATTTAAATAAAGAGAGGTAAGTGTATTACACACCTCCATTAATATTTTTACACATCTTTTTAACACACCTGACATACTTTGTTATTTATTTATGAGTGGGGCTTGTGTTCGCCTGGCGCACGGGAACACATTCCGTGCACCTTTAGAATTTAGTATTTTGGGTAAGGATACATTGCCTTGGTCTAAAGGGTATACACTTTAATTAATAAAGGTACATCACTTTGTTTTAAAGGGTATACACTTTATTAATATTTTTTATTTTTCTTCAAAAAATAAAGGGTACACATATTTATACTAAAGGGTATACAATTTAACACAAAATTTTAAATGCACACGGAATGTGTTTCTGTGGGACCTGGCACACACAAGTTTTTGCCATGGTATACATCTTTATACTAAAGGGTACACAATTTAACACAAAATTCTAAAGGCGCACGGAATGTGCGCCCAAGCGCACACAAGTTTTTGCCTTTATTTATTATCCAAAAAATATTATACTACCTCTAAAATAAGTTAAAAAAATGACTTATTTTTAAATTTCGAATCTCATGTGAGGATGAACTTGAAAGTTGAAACAGTGGGAATACTATTTAGAAGATATACTTATATCTTAATAATATATCATTCAATATTATATCTACACCATCCTAAATATTATCTTGATGTTGCCTCACGATCAATAATAAATTACACCGTATAATTTTAATAAATTACATGGTACATATTATTCTTTAACATATACATCTCCTTTATTTGGTATGAACTTAGAATTCTCATTCATATCCTCTTACGAAGATAGTACTATTCACATGATTGATCAAATTTTTTGAACCATTCAATATTTTTCATGTATTAATAAATTTTACAATGTATCTATACTATAGATTTATGCTTATACACTAAAATACAACACCGTCAATGTATCTGTACTATAGATTTATGCTTATACACTAAAATACAATGCCATCAAACACGTCTCTACTACTATTCTATAATATTAAAAAAAAATCTTTAATTTTTTTTCCTGTTTTTGAGATAGCTTCCTTTAAAAACTACTATTCTATATTTATATATAGATATAGATTTTTATTATTTTTCAAAATTTAGATTAAAATTGAACAAATAAAAAGAACCAAATTATTAAAAGTGATCAAATAATTTAATCACTTTCAATCCATTTTTTTAAAAAAAAAATAACTAACAAAGGACCAAATATTATACTTTCTCCTCCCTTTGAGTGATGATATACGCCATCTTTTTTTCTTTTATTTTTTTTTCTTCTTTTTTTCTAACATTTTATATACAAAATCTTTCTTTTTATTTACAAAATTTATAATCCCCATTCCATACTTATCTGCACCATTCTTTTGTAAATTACAAAAGAATTATGCAAATAACTATGAGACAGTTTCTTTTTATATACAAAAATCTTTTATATACAAAAATCTAAATATTTTTAAACCAAATCTATATATTTTCTAGAACGAATTACAATCCGACATTAATTTTATTTTCGATGATTTTAAAATATTCACTTATTTCATTGATATGCCTCCAGGCATTTTCTTTTTCTTTAATATACAAAATCTATTTCTTTTAGTAAAATATTCTCTTTTTTCTCTTTTTTTTTGTCACGCAATATTCACTTATTTTCGATTTCCACGTAAATACAAAATCTATATTTTTATTTTCGATTTCCACTTTGTACTTTTTTTCTTCTGTATGCATTTTTTTATTTATTTATATTTTTCCACACACCACTTCTTTTTTTCTTCTATATACAAAATTTATACTGTATTCTCTATTACCAGCAGGAAATCCAGCACATTAATAACAGCCGCAAGTTAAAAAGTGTTTGATGGGCTTTTCTTTCATCGTAAAATTTCAAACTCCTCCGGCTCCCCCTCAATTCTCTTATTGAGTTTTTCAATGTCATGAATTGAAAATATTTTCAAAAAATATGAATAATTTTTTTCTTTGACAATGTCTTCATATCAGTCAATCACCGTGAATAATATGAATATTTTCTTTGACGCGATACATCACCGTGACTCGCAGGCATATATTCTCACAATTGTGAGAGTACACCGAAAGCTTCTTCTGACAATGTGTTGAGACACGCAACCTTTCTTGGGCAATGAACTCATTTATTATATACACAGTAAAAAAATTGTGGAAATGGTAAAAAGTTGCCACTTTTGGATAACTGTAATTTTAAGTGGCCACATTTGTTATACATAATTTTTTCTAGCCACTTTGAAATGAATTGACCAAAATGCCCTTGTGGGGGACCCACTTTTCAGGTGGTTGCAGATGAGATTCCACACTTTTTGACCCAAAGTACAGTAAAGGAATCGGATTCTTCTTTATTTGTGAATAAAGTGTGGAAGTACAATACCTAATACCTAGTACTACTATGTAGGCATGTGCTCCCGTAGCTCCCCCATATCCATACAAAATAATGAGGATAATATATAGTGGAAATTGAAAAATGGGGGTGGTCGTCCAACACATATTAAAATTTTTTGTACCAGAGGTTGAGCATTTGGGAGCAAATTTCTAGTAATTTTGGAGAGAATTAAGATATTTGGGTAGCAGGTGTACAAGGTATGTTAAAACAAGTTTTATAATTGTGATGCCCTAATTTTATAATTGTTGACATGACTCATGAGTGTATTCTAATTATTCAACGTTTTTATAATAGAATAGAAAAAATTGTATGACTTGTAGAATAATTTTGTAACATTCAAAAGTTTTTCTCTCTTAAATCTTCACCACTCATGTTACATCTTGGTTTTTTTAATTAATCTTTTCAAATTTGTTAAACAATGGTGAGTAGGCCGAATGGATTCAGTTGCTGGGCCGAGTAGAACAACTTTTTGGGCCGAATAGAACACCCGTCGGCCGAAATGCCCAAAAAATGATCTTTTTATTTTGTGAAACTTAGTAGGCCGAATAGAAGAAGTTAGTGGGCCGAATAGAATAGCTTGGTGGGCCGAATAGAGTAACCGTTGGCCGAATAGCCCAAAAAAATTATTTAAATTTCAGAAAGTTAGTAGGCCGAATAGAAGAAGTTAGTGGGCCGAATAGAACAACTTTGTGGGCTGAATAAAACACCCGTTGGCCGAAATGCCCAAAAAATGTTCTTTTATTTTCTGAAACTTAGTAGGCCGAATAGAAGAAGTTAGTGGGCCGAATAGAATAGCTTGGTGGGCCGAATAGAGAAACCGTTGGCCGAATAGAGAAAGCGTTGGTAGGCCGAATAGAAACTCAATGTTGGCCGAATAGAGCAAGTTACTAGGCCGAATAGGAGACACTTTTGGGCCGAATAGAGGAATAATTGGCCGAATAGAAGAAAAAAATACTGACACATTTTAAGGTGTGTCAAGGGTTTAGGGTTTTGTTGAAACAGTGTAGGTTTGCATACATTAATTTGTTGACTGGATAGAATACAAATTTAGTACAAAATTTCTAATGATTTAATGATGCAACTAATTATCTAATCTTTTAATGTTGATGTCATTAAAGTTGTTTTTGAAAAAATGTGCAGATGAGTTATAGAAAAGCTGGGATATGTTGGGGTGGAGCATGGGAAGGATTGCAATATATAGGTGGAGTGGTGAACTGGTTGTTCTTGCCAGAGGCCAGTTTGTGTTATAGTAGCTTGCTAAAAGAAATTCATGACATAGTGCAAGCTGATTTGGGGCATTGGGGTTATGTAGTTCATTCTCTAGTTGATTACAATGGCCGTTTGTTCAAATATAAGATAAAGAATGATGCACGTGTGGCAGAAGTGTTCAAGTGTGTTGATGATGTCGGAATGATGTACGTCACACTCTGTCCTATCACGGGTGCAGGGAGTAGTATGGTTTTAGGGATGGGTTATGATGACGGAGGTGCTGGTACGAGCAATGACCCATGTACGAGGGCAAATTCTTCTGGGAGGCATGATTTTGATTTGAATGTGGAGTGTTGTCCGGCCTCAGAGATGCAGTGTGCTGGTTTTAGAGAATCTGTAGATGCAGAATCTGGTGATTTCTCTGGTGAGGGTGCGGAGGACGTAGACGGTTGTAACGATGATGATGATGACCCCGGGAATAGAACGGTGGAAGAAGGGGATCGCATACAGCAGGATACTAATCAGTCTTCTAGCGAAAGCGATGATGGTGCTGAGGAGAGAAGACACCAATTGTATGAAGAAATATGTGATTACATACGTAAGAGAGGAGAGCCTAGCTTTCTTGAACCGATTAATCGTGAGTTGCACCGTCCTGAAATGCAGTCAGAAGAGTTGCATAGTGCACGGCCCAACACCCGTCCTTGGTTGATTCCAGGCATGCCGATTGAAGCAGAGAGAGTAGATCAGCTGACTGGCCTTGAGATTGATGCGTCTGGTGTTATTGAAAAGAACAGTGTATTTCAGACAAAAGAGAAGATCCAGACAGCAGTAGGCATGTATAACTTGAGGCACGGAGTGGAGACCTATGTTGAAAGATCTAGCACGACAAGGTACAACGTTGTATGTAACATGAAGGGTCAAACAGGCTGTCCATTTAAGTTGCACGCAAGAATGAGCTCTGGGTTGTGGAGAGTGGTTAAATTCGTCGAACATCTTGGTTGTTTAAATGATCCAGACAGATCTGCTCCTACACAGGTGTCGTCCAAAGTAATCGGTCAATATTTTGTTGCTAGGCAGTTTGATAAGGTTCATGGCCTCCGACCCAGTGCGATGATAGATGAGATCAGGACTGATTTTGGATTCAACATTAGCTACAATATAGCGTTAAAGGCGAAACACTACGCTGTTGGACACACGTACGGGGATCACGATAGCTCATACGAATTGCTCCCTGCTTACATGTATCAGTTGGAATCCACAAATCCCGGTACGTACACCCGAATATCTGTCGATGAAGATGACCGTTTAAAGTTTACATTTTATGCACTTGGAGCATCGAGGCGGGGGTTTTTAGAGTCTGGTCGTCCGGTCATTGTCATTGACGGCACTCATAGGAAGGGTAGTCACAGAGGAACCATATTTGTCGCAGTCACGCATGATCCAAACCATCAGATATTTCCACTCGCCTTAGGCACTGGCGATGTTGAGAGCAACATGTCGTGGACGTGGTTTCTAGAAAGGTTACGCGAGTCCTACGGATGTCCACGAGACCTGTTGATAGTTTCTGACGGTCATGCCAGTATTGCACACGCTATTTCTACTGTGTACCCTGATGCCCATCACGGTCTATGTGGCTACCATTTAAAGCGCAGATTGGCTGGCTTTGGAAAGAACGTTTTATATACATTCCATCGTGCGATGGATGTATACCTACCGAGAGATTTTGATAAGTGAGTCAACCAACATATTACACTTTTGTAATTTTTTTTACAAGAACGAGTTGGTACAATGTCTTCTTTAACCTAATTTTACCACTCCTACATTGTTATTTGCAGGATGATGGACTTACTGAGATGTGGGACACGATCGCAGGAGTTAATGGAGTTGATTGGGTCGTGGGGATATGAGAGATGGTCAAGGGTGCATTGTCCTGTCAATAGATACGAGTTTATGACCTCAAACGCAGCTGAGTCGTATAACAATGCCATCCTTTGGGCGCGGAAGTTACCTATCTGCACAATGCTAGAGGTTTGTCGGACTACCACTGAGAGGTGGTTTTACGAACGTCGAACAGCAGCCGAACAACGGAGTACCATCCTAAGACATAAATTCATAATTATGGGCAAAATAACAATAAGTTCATGAAAACCCTAAAACGAAATATTTGAACACAAACATTTACTCTATTCGGCCCAAAGTTCCTTCTATTCGGCCTACCAATTCCTCTATTCGGCCTACAGAGTTGTTCTATTCGGCCAACTCTAAATCTCTATTCGGCTAACAAAAATTTCATTAAATTTAAAAATACAAGTCTTCCAGTTTACTCTATTCGGCCAACACTTGTTCTATTAGGCCTAAAGATTTGTTCTATTCGGCCTAAAGAAAACCTCTATTCGGCCTACCAAAATTAAAAAAGTCATTACTACACTTTGCTCTATTCGGCCTACACACTTGTTCTATTCGGCTTGAAGTATTGTTCTATTCGGCCTACTGAAAACCCCTATTCGGCCAACCAAAATTATATGTCATTGCTCATATATTTTGCTCTATTCGGCCTACACATGTTCTATTCGGCCTGAAGTATTGTTCTATTCGGCCTGAAGTATTGTTCTATTCGGCCTACACTTGTTCTATTCGGCCTGAAGTTTTGTTCTATTCGGCCTACACTTGTTCTATTCGGCCTGAAGTTTTGTTCTATTCGGCCTGACGTTTTGTTCTATTCGGCCTGAAGAATTGTTCTATTCGGCCTACTGAAAACATCTACTCAGCCAAGACAATATTTAAAAAAAACCAAAAATAAATGAACACCACTGCATTCCTACTACAGTAAAGGCCAATTCAACACCTTACATTACATTACACACAGTACATTATAGGTATTTTAACATGCCAATAACAATGCTTATATACATACCTGAAAATTTGCCATTTCAAGTTGATGCACTCTGGAGACCGCAAATGGAGAATTCTGGAGACCGCAAATGGAGAATTCTCCACCAAGAAATGCACTGTTCTTCACTGGGACGAATGGAGAGAAGAAGAGAGAGGTGTTGGACGAATGGAGAGAAGAAGAGAGAGTGTGTTGGACGAAATATGAGATAGAAAGAAACAAAGAAACAAAGAATGAAGGGAGAGAAAAAGGTGAAAGTGATGGGTATTGATGTACCCCACCAACCCACATCCAAAATCTTAAATTCAAAATTTAAAACTTCAAAAAATGTGGTCCACCCACCCCGCATTTATTGCAGTCAAAACTGACATGATGATGGCTCAATTATTTTCGTCCTTTGTGTAACAGTTATGGGGGTAATTTGGGGAATCCACTTGAAAGTGGCTAGTAAAAATTGGTTTTAAGAGATGTGGTTATTTTAAATTGTACTTTATCAGAAGTGGCCATTAAAAAATCGGACTCAAAAAAATTTGGGGATTTCTATTTTCTACCTAGATAAACCTTACTTACTGTCCAACTATTTAATATTTTTTAAATGAATATTACATTAATACCCTTAATTTGGGCGGGAAAATTCACTATCCTGTTTATATATATATATATATATATATATATATATATATATATATATATATATATAGATAACTAATACTCCCTCTGTCTGCTTCTAAGATGTCCATTTTATTATTTTTGGTGTTCGCTTCAAATGTATCAATTTCTCCTATTTAGTAAAAAATTACACAATATGACCCACTACTTCCCTCTAATACAACTACCCACTTTACATATAATAATAGTCATTTATCCACGTGCAAAAAGTAAATGGATACCTTAGAACCGGACGAAGGGAGTATATATAATTATTTGAAGAAAATCTTTATGAGAATAAACCAAATCCACCTAAATATATTAATATTTACCAATAAAACACTCAGGGTTAAATAAAAATAATAATTAATATTCCCTCCATCCCGCATTAAGGTTTATATTTTTCATTTTGGGTTGTCCCAAATTAAGGTTTAAATTTTCTTTTTTTGTCATATTGAGCCCACGCAAAATAATTAATTATTCCATATATGGCCCACACACAACACTAATACAAGTATTTACTTTGTATTAAATATTATTTCTCTCACCTCACTACACATTAAAATATTATATCTCTTAATCTCCATAAAAAACCAAACGTCAACATTAACGCGGGACAGAGGGAGTATAATAATACATTGTTTAGTAGGGCCCATCGCGTAGGCCTCTGTAAAGAGAATACGGGCTACATTTTATTGGGCCCAATGGACTTACCCTTTTGAGGGAGGATTGCTGGATCCAGAACTATGTGCTTTCGACAGTAGGATAGCTGGGCGCGTCCAACCCACTCACTCGGCCCAGACGAGTCCTCAACCAATTCCACTTGGCTACTTGCGCCACCTAACCTAGGAACTATACAGATATCCCCTAAGATTCATATATAAGGGATATCCTAAAATGAATCACTAAAATAGCCGCATGAGCTATAACATTTAATGCCTACAGTGTTTGCAATTATTGCTATGTGACTTGACAATATATCCGGATATTCGGATGATGTCAGCTTATCAATATATGGAGCCTGCTCCTAACGAATAAAAAAACAACATTATTCACCTCCAAAAGGCACAAGATCGCCTGGAGGAAACCCTTGAGCATTTTTCATATCACTACTAGATTATTATGTTAGATTAGTACGAATAAATCCCTCAATCATCCTTGAACAGCCACATCAACCCATAATTAAGAGAAGATTAATTCTGCCATCTACATTTGGCGCTAGAGGAAGGGGTTCCCTGAACCTCCGAGGATTGATCGCAATGGCGAACGGCCGAGAGGAAGGCATTCCTTGCAAGGTTGGCACGATGACTAGCCAATAGCATGAGGTCCCGAACCCTCCTCGAACGGTCGAAAAGGAGATCCCGTTGATTAGCCATAGTTTAGTGGAGAATGACCAATTCAAGAAATTATCGAACCCAAGGGAGGTAGGCACTAGTGCTTAAGCGATCTCACGTTTCTTATAATTTTATAGAGACTAATCATCAAAGAGAGGTTGATCAAACAAGAAATTAAATCAATCAATGCAAGTGAACAAACAATGATCAAACGAACAAGATGGATGGATGAAAAGTGATTTACCAAATTGATTAAAAGTGAGATTAACAACAATCAAGAAGTGGTAATTCTAGGAATTATGTATCAAATTCATATGTATCATGGATTGAAGACTAAGGGCCAACACTAAAATCACCTAAACTCCCTCTCGAGATGGATATGATATGAATATTAAATAGCTCAATGGATTGGTTCTCATTTAAACAATTCCAACTAGGTACTAAGCTTAAATGAGAGTCCCTTCACACAATTAATCAATCTCTCGATCAAACCAATCACATGTCCTACCAAAGGGTTCTAAACTATGAAGGACTTCTCAATCTCTTCACAATCTATAATGCACATGAAGTGTTTGATGAAATGATTCACTTAATTATCCTAAGCATATAATTGATTTCTCAATCTAATCACATATCTAGAACAACTAAACACACAAATCATCAATACAATTCAAGAAGGATCTGGAAGGGTGGAATTTCGGACCTTCTCTCAATTGTTGAATAAAGGGGCATTTATACCCCTATGGAGGCTTCTAGAAGGATCTGGAAATTTCAGCAGGATTTTACACGGCATGAGTCGTGCTTTGCAATACGGCCACAAGGTGGCCGTGTTGTGTCTTCTGATGCTGCCGCACGGCCTCTCCTTATAGGGCCATGTTACGCATTACGGCTCGTGTACTGCAACACGGCTCGTGTGTTGTAACACGGGCACAGGGTGGTCGTGTTGGATCTTCTGATGTCGGCACACGGCCACTTCTTACAGGGCCGTGTTCCGTACACGGCCCGTGTTGGTGCATGCCCCTATTTTTCACATTTTGTTTCGGCTCGTTCTCCTTCATTTCAACTTCGAATTTAGATCCGCTTTTTCCTACGTCTTCCTTATCATATCTAGCATCCTTATCATAGGTTTAAGCTCATTCACACAAATTTCAATAAAAACACAAAACATAACCAAATAACACATAAAATATGGATAAAAATATACGAAAACTCACAATAAAAGATACTAAAATCTAGATGAAAATATCACTCATCACCCGCCCCAGGACGTGAGCACAGAGGAAGATGATGTGAAAACTGACTTCCGTAAAAAATATTTTGACCTTCTCAGGAAAGCGAAGGGAAAGCGGCCAGCCGGACAAAGAAGCGCCAGCTGAAAGATGAGTTTCGGCCCCGAAGAGAACATGGCAGAGCAAATAAGCGAACGACAGCATGACCGGACTCCACCCAGAAGTCATTAATGAGCGAATGGGACCAAAGGGTGCCCAGAACGAGCCACGAAAAAGCCCAGAGGATAGTTGACGAAGGACGCGGCGGAGGCAAGCAACCTTCCACGCCAACTCTGCTACCAGTACAACCTCTACACATATGATCGGGCGCATAAGTGCCAAGGACCACCTTGGCCCTAATCCGGTCGAGTCCCGTCGGGAACAAGTGGGAGAAAGTATGGGGAAAGACCCCTTAGCCCAGTTCAAATGGTAACACTATTTGGAGCTAGAGGCCATGAGGAAGCGTCTCAACGACATGGAAAGAAAGAATGGTGCTGGACTGCAAAACATCCCCGATCCAGAATCCGGAAGAACCCTTTTACCCATCGAATCGTCGTGGCTACCACCTTGAAGAAGATTCGGATAGCCTAACAGAAGGAATCTCAAAGTAGGATCGCTGTAAAATGTTTCCCCTGACTTTGGAGGACAAAGCACACTCATAGTTTGAATCATTACCAATCAATTCGATCGATTTGTGGGCCCAACTCGCTATGTTATTCTCATCCAATTTTACCTATCTCGGATAGGGAAAGGAGCCTAAATCGAAGTTGACTTGCCTCCGACAAGGAGCGAAAGAATCACTCAAAGATTTCATGAAGAGGTTCAACGTTCAGCGTGCCAATACTGAAGAAATCTCTGATGAGACGTCCACTATTTTGGCGGCAGTGGCCCTGCTCCCAGGATCCTCAATGTGGATGAGTTGCCAGTAGAAGTTGCCAACAAATTACACGTCCTTTATGGCCGCAGCACAAGCATTCATCCACAGCGAGAAAATACTTAAAGAATATAAAAAGTCTAAAGGCGACAACAAGGAGGGTGATAAAAAGAAAAAAAAGGGAGAAAAGGATTATAAAACTCCATTCTCGTTTAAACCCATCCCTGAAGACGACCAGGTGAATGAGATGACCGAGGTGCTTGAGCTAACTCCTGAAGAGATATTCAATAAAATTCAGGATACCAACTTGCTGACCCCTCCGCCAAAAATACGAGCGGATCCAGCCAAGTTAAACAAGAAAAAATTCTACAAGTATCACAAGTCCATCGGACACGACACCAATAACTACCAGGATCTGTTAGCAGAGCTAGTAAAATTGTTAGAGGATGGAAAACTGGACAGACTAATGACGGGCCCAAAGCGAAGGAGAGAGCTACCCCCGGTACTGAACGAACAACCGAAAGGACTCGCCGCTCTGCAAGGATGGGATGACTCGGGTGAACATCTGCCTTCACCACCTCGGGAAGTGTACATGATGAAAGAAAATTACGTGGGGACGTCTCAAGCCTTGACCACCTAGTCCCACAGAAAGAGGAAGGCTAAGCTCCGAGAGCTTGATAGGTCTCAAAACATGCTGATGGCTAGCCCACGACCGTCGACGCACGAAGCTTACATGTTCTTCTCGGAAGAAGACCTCGTCGAGGTACGAACCTCCCATAACGACCCACTGGTCGTCTTTGCCATGATCTTGGGAGTAAAGGTGCACCAGTGTCTGATTGACACGGGCGATTATACTAACATAATATTTAAGAAGGCGTTCAAAGCCATCGGGGGATCTACCCACCACAAAGTCTCTTCATGCATTGACAAAATACGAGGGTTTGGTAATGCCATCACTACCCCTCTGATGCAAGTTGACTTGTCAGTCCAGATGATGGACGAGAAGTAAGCCGTAAGGGCTCAGCGCACTCTCGAGTTCAAGGTAGTTGACCTCCCATCATTCTACAATTGCATTCTGGGAAGAACATTCATACATCAATTCAATTTTGTCCCCTTGACACTCCATCAATGCCTAAAGTTCATAATTGCTGATGGAAGAGTCAACACCGTCAGAGGTAGCCAAAAGAAAGCTAGAGAATGCTCGTTCATCGAAAAAGAAGAGGGACTCAACTACCATGACCCGCATTTTCAATTGCTGGTGGTGGACGAGGGACAAGGTGAGGAAGATCCATCTGCTACCGCGGAGCCCGTCCCACCATCAGAAGACCCTGAGCCAGAGAACGCTCGGAGGTTTTAACCTCTTGGCATTAAGGAAGCTGCCTTATCCCCAATTATCAATGAGGATCCAAGATTCAAAGAGAAAAGGAAAAGAGGGGAGCCGGTCGAGGAGATCGAAGCTGTAAGAATGGAACCGAGCAATCTAGATTTAGAACTATATATTGGGTCACAGCTGAAGGAACCACAAAAGACGATTTTAATAGAATTCTTGAAGGCTAACTAGACGTGTTCGCCTGGGCACCGACGGACATATAGGGGATAGACCCCAAACATGCGTACCATTAGCTTAATGTAAATCCATCATATCGCCCGGTCGAACAAAAAAAAGGAAGTACAATCCGGAGAAATACGAGATCATCGAGATAGAGGCTAGGAAGTTGTTATCAAATAACCTCGTTAGGGAAGCTCTATTCCCTTCATGGGTAGCCAACCCAGTCATAGTCCAAAAAGCCAACAAATCCTGGAGACTCTACATCGACTTCACTGACATCAACAAAGCATGCCCCAATGACATCTTCCCTCTACCGCGTGTCAACCAAATGGTTGCAACGGTGGGCCATGAGCTGATGAGCTTTATGGATGCATGATGAGTGATATTTTTACCTAGATTTTAGTGTCTTTTTATGTGAGTTTTCGTATATTTTTATCCATATTTGTGTTCTATTTGGTTGTGACGAGGGAGAACGAGCCAAAATAGTGAAGAAATACAGGAGCCAGCACCAACACGGACCGTGTAGCCAACACGGCCCTGTAAGAGGTGACCGTGCGGCGACACCTATTCGTTCAACATGGGCACCTTAAGGCCGTGTCAAGTCGCACGAGTCGTGTTGGTAGCACGAGCCGTGTCATCAACACGGGCCTGTAAGCGATGGCTGTGCGGGAGCATCAGTTCACACGACACGGCCACCTTATGGCCGTGTGGCAGAGCACGACTCGTGCTGTGTAAAATCCTAGAAAAAAAATCAGAATCCTTCTAGAAGCCTCCCAAGGGGTATAAATACCCAATACTTCAATATGTGAGAAAAGATCCGAAATTTCACCTTCCCCACACACCTCATACACCATTTCCTCTATTTTTCACCTTCATTTTCATCCATTCACCATCTTTTGGATCTACAATCATCCTACCATCAAAATCATCATCAAATTGAAGAAAAGAAGCAAGGAAGAGAGGAGGATAACAAGGGAAGGAAGGAAATCACCATTGAAGTGACATCAAGGGAGTTTCCATTCATTTCTTGTATTAAACCTCATAGTTTCATCATGTTTTGTAAGGATATTAATGTCTATGTTCATTTCCTTCTTAATATGGTAGGCTAATCTCCCTTGTGAGATTAGCAACATGAGAGTTGTTGGATAATTTTGGGGATTTGTGTATTTAAATTCATATGTTGATTGGATCTATGATTTTCTACCATTGATTATTAATTGCTTGAATTGTATTGATGATTTGTGTGTTTAGTTGTTCTAGATATGTGATTAGATTGAGAAATCAATTATATGCTTAGGATAATTAAGTGAATCATTTCATCAAACACTTCATGTGCATTATAGATTGTGAAGAGATTGAGAAGTCCTTCATAGTTTAGAACCCTTTGGTAGGACATGTGATTGGTTTGATCGAGAGATTGATTAATTGTGTGAAGGGACTCTCATTTAAGCTTAGTACCTAGTTGGAATTGTTTAAGTGAGAACCAATCCATTGAGCTATTTGATATTCATATCTTATCCATCTCGAGAGGGAGTTTAGGTGATCTTAGTGTTGGCCCTTAGTCTTCAATCCATGATACATATTAATTTGATTCATAATTCCTAGAATTACCACTTCTTGATTGTTGTTAATCTCACTTTTAATCAATTTGGTAAACCACTTTCCATCCATCCATCTTGTTAATTGATCATTACTTGCTTTGATCACTTGTCATTTAATTGTTTGCAACCAATCCTATTGATGATTCATCTCTATAAAATTACAACAAATGTGAGATCGCTTAAGCACTAGTGCCTACATCCCTTGGGTTCGATAATTTCTTGAATTGGTCATTCTCCACTAAACTATAGCTAATCAATGCATAATTGAGCTATCATCAAATTGCCATGCACCCAGATGATGTGGAGAAAATGGCATTCTACACTAAGAGAAATCTATTGAGCTGGGTAATGATGCCATTCGGCTTGAAGAACGCGGGCGCTACGTACCAGAGGCTGGTCAACAAAATGTTTCAGGAGGAGCCAGGTAGAACCATGAAAGTGTATGTGGATGAAATGTTGGTAAAAAACATTACCATAGATGACCACGTACGTGATCGTTGTCATTTTCACCTAGATTTTAGTATCTTTGTTTGTAGATTTTCGTATATTTTTATCCATATTTGCGTGACTTTTGGTGGAGTTTATGTAATTATGAGAAATGTGGTATGGATTGATAGAAATGTGTAAATGAGCTTAAATATGTGCAAAATAAGTTAAGAAATGGAGAAAAATAGAGTCGGGAGCAAAACGAAGAAGGAAGAACAGGGCACGCTAGGACACGGGTCGTGTGTGGAACACGGGCCTGCCCGAGGTGGCCGTGTTCGAGCATCAGAATGCCGAGCTTGTCCAGAAGAAAAGCCGTGTTCTGGCACACGCCCCGTGTGCAGAACACGGGCCTATTAGAGGAAGCCGTGCACAATCGTCAGAAAATACTACTCGCCCAATGGAGAGGCCGTGTGTGGGAGCACGAGCCGTGTTCGGGAGCATGCACAACATGTCGAATTAGGTGTGTACTACATGAGCCGTGCGCTGCTACACGACCCGTGTAGGTGCAAAAGACAGACTAAATTTTAGAATATTTCGGAAGCTTTTAGAAGGCCCTTAAGTGATATAAAATGATGACTTGTGCGAAAATTCAAAGGAGAGATCAGAATTAGAGTAGTTACACACACTCCACACTATATTTTCACACACTAGATCCATTTGATTCATCTCCATACATTTGATCCATCCATTTCACTTGATCTTAATCAATCAATTCATCAATCCATCCTTCCACCACTTGAGAAGAGAAAAGCATCAATGATTGAAGAAATTAACATTTTGAAGAGAAGGAAGGGTATCTCCATAAAAGGGAAGCCAATATACTTTTCAATTGTTGATTTCTTCTTATTTTGGCTCAAATGGAGCAAGCCTTTGAATATATTGATCTAAACACAATGTGTAGTGGCTAGTCTTATAGTAGGGCTAATAATATGATTGGTTGAGAAGAATGCTAGATATGTAGGATTTGAGATGTTGAATTGAGTTAATTTCGAACTTTCTTTTATGATTAATGAATCATGTTTCATTTCAATACTTGTGTGATTAAATTCTCTATTCATAGTGTTAGGATGTCCATTCCAATATTATGATTAGGTGTTTAATTGAATCATATATTAAGATGAGTATGCATGTTAGTGTGAGGGGAGATAAGCCATACCCTTCTTATACTTAGAACATTCATAGGGGGACACTTAAGAAATTGAGTGAAAAGAACAAAACTTATGATCATAATACCTTAAGGGAATTGAGATTAAGAACAATCCTAGGAGATTTAGACTTGTAAAAGAGTCGAGAACCTAATTGCCTTGGCTATGGGGATTAGGGGTAAAAACGTGATTGCTTTTAGTCCACAATTAATGAAGTTCACCATCAAGAGTTATGCATATCTAGCTAGATTCTTAACCATGATTATGATTAGCCTTGCTCCCTTCTTAAGTGAATTCTATCTACATTCCATTCCTCATTTGTTCGATATTTGATAAAGTTCGTTGCTAGTTTAATTCTTAGTTAATTGATTAGAATAATAAGTAGTCTAAATACCAAACCTTCAATTTTGTCACTCTTACAAAGCATAAATCAATGACAAATCCGGATATAACCATGAGTTTACTTTTCCTTGGGACGACATACCTATAAATTTTGTTGCTTGGTCACACATGTACAACAACGATAGAGTCTCTTACTCTAAAAATATTTTACTAGAAATGCGACTAAGGAAATGGCATCGTTGCCGGGTAAATGTTAAACTTTTGGTTGTAACAAGTTTGAAGTTGATTAGTTTTGATAAGAGTATTTCTTTTATTTGTTTACTTGTTTACTTGTCTTGGTTACTTGGAGAATTAATTTGGAAATTCTTGTAGGTACATGCGAACTCGTTCAAGGTCTCAATCTATTGAACCTTTGAACTTGGAATTAGAAGCTACCTTAAGAAGACAAAGAAGAGAAGTGTTAGAGTCTACGGAGGAAATCATGAAAGACGCAAATGATAATGCAAATATGGTTGATGAAGGAGGTAATTTGAGGAATTTTCAACAAGGGGGTGATAATGCTAGAGGAGGATATGTGAATCTGGAGTTTGTGCCACAAACTAATGCTCAACAAGTTCACTTGCATAATTAACAATTGCAAGCAATCATTCAACACTTGATGGCACAACAAGAGGCAAGGAATAATTCTCCGGTGGTACAAAATCAACCCCGTAGTAATAGAAATAATGGAGCGGGGATGAATATCCGTGATCACTTCCAACTGCAATATGGGAATTATGAAATGGCCCGCCATTGAATGTGAATAATTTCGAGGTAAAGAGGAGATTGATCAACATGGTGCAAGCAAATCAATTTGGTGGTGGTGCAATGGAGGACCCGAATGCTCACTTAGCCTAATTTATGGAGTTAGCTAACACAATCAAGATAAATGGGGTAAGTGAAGACATTGTTAAAATGAAGCTTTTCTCATTTTCATTGAGAGATAGAGCTAAAGCTTGGTATCATACTATACCACCGAGATCCTACACCACATGGAGAGAGTTGGCACAAAGATTCTTGAGCAAGTATTTTCCCCCTTCAAAGATGTTAAATCTCAAAGGGCAAATCTTTCAATTCAAGCAAATGCCACTTGAGACATTTAGTGAAGCATGGGACCGATTCAAAGAGATGCTAAGGAGGTGTCCACAACATGGACTTTTCGAAGATCAACAAGTAGGATTTTTTATGCCGGATTGAATGGGAGTGAACGAATGCTCGTTGATGCTTCATCGGGTGGTTCTATATTAGGGCAAACTCCGAAGAGAGCAATTGCTATATGTGAAGAGATTGCTTTGAATATGGGTCAATGACCTATGGATCGAGTTGTGGGAATATATGAAAGGGAGAGAATAGTTAAGATGGAAGAAGTATGCTTGCAACAAGTGAAAAAGGTGGAGGTGCCTAAGGAAGATATGACCGACAAGGCTATTACAGAGATACTTAAAAGGATGAATGCTAATTTGCAAATCTCTCCGAACTCTACACATATGGTAAATCAACAAATGCCTCCAATTCTTCAGCAAAGTGTGCTGTTATCTTTGATGAATCAACAAGTATTTCCTAATCCTCAACATTGAATTTCTATGCCTAATATGGGTCAATCTTCTCAAAGTTGTCAAATACCTATGTCTATGCCTCAACAAGGTATGTCCTCTAATTTTGAAATTCAAGATACTTGGTGTCCACCGGAGATGTCACTTGAGGAAGTTGCCTTTATGTAAGGAAAGAACTTCTAAGGAAATTATGGTGGTAACTTTGGTAATCATGGAGGGAGATATCCACAAAGGCAAGCAGGATGGGGGCAAGGTAATTTTCAAGGAAATTTTCATCAACCTTGGAGGTACGAAAACTTATCATATAGAAATCAAGGGAATGCTCTTACTCTTCCACCGAGCATTAATCCGGGAGAGAAAGCTCAAAATGGTGAAAGGAAGCCTGCAATGGAGGATCAAATTGCCAAGATATTTGATTTTATGAAACAAGAAAATGAGGTGAATGATAAAAGATTTAACTTTATAAAGCAATAGAAAGAGTTGAGTAATAATAGATTCAAAGCTTTGGAAACACAAAAGAGTCAAATGGCAAGTGAAAGGGGGGATGTTTATCATCAAGGAAAGTTTCCATCTACGACCATTACTAATCCTAAGGAGCAATGTAAGGCTATTGAACTTCATAGTGGAACAAAATACGAAGGGACTTCTATGCCAACGGAAGTAGAGGAAGTAGAGTGTGAACTTGAGCCTATGGAAAGAGTGGATGAAGAATAGAAAGAGAAAGAAGTTGATATTGTTGAAAAAGATGAAAATACCACTATACTTGAAGAAGAAAATGTGAAGTCTCCAAAGAAATGGGAAAGATGTAGAGAAGCAAAACGTAAAGAGAGAGAAGAGAAGTTTGAAAGGGATGAATGGGGAATTCTTAAGTTACCCGTTGCAATTCCATTTCCACAAAGATGCTTGAAAAAGGGATTAGAAGAGAAATTTGCCAAGTTTGTTGAGATGTTGAAGAAGATACATGTGAATATTCTTTTTGTGGATGCTTTGCTTCAAATGCCCAACTACTTCAAGTTTTTGAAGGATATTTTGTCAAAGAAAAGAAGCTTGGGAGAGTTTGAAACGGTGAATTTAACGAAGGAGTATAGTGCGATCTTGCAAAACAAACTCCACCCTAAATTGAAAGATCCAGGGAGTTTCACTATTCCATGTTAGATGGGAGAGCATAAAAACTACAAAGCTTTATATGATTTAGGGGCTAGCATTAACTTGATGCCCTTGTCAATTTTCAAGAATTTGGATATTGGTGAGGTCAAACCGACGTCGGTTACACTTCAATTAGCCGACCGGTCGTTGACACATCCAAAAGGAATTGTGGAAGATGTTTTGATCAAAGTTGGTAAGTTTGTGTTTCCCGTTGATTTTGTGGTACTTGATATGGATGAAGATGCTAATGTCCCTTTGATAATTGGGTGTCTGTTTCTTACCACGGGGAAAACATTGATAGATATGGAGAAATGAGAGCTAACTTTGAGGGTGAATGAGGAAGAAGTGATATTTTCATTAAGAGAGGCTATGAGATATCCGCGGAACAAAGAGGAATATAGAAGAATGGAGGTTGTGGACAACATTGTTGAAGAGCATATGTATCACCTTCACTCCAAGGATCCGTTGGAGATTATCATAAGCCATTCTTACTCTATTGAATCTATAAAATCTAAATCTTCTTTTTGTTTGGAAAATAATGAAATGATTGATGAATTGCATGGTTTAAATGCTTGTAGGGAACTCAAAAGTGAGGAAGCAATGGAAGCAAAAGTGGAGAAACTTGATGAAGAACCAAAAGAAGAAGTGCAAGAGAAATAGAAGGTTGAGTTGAAACCATTACAGGAGCATTTGAAGTATGCTTACTTGGAAGAGAATGGAACATATCCGGTAATTGTATCTTCTTCCCTTAATGATTTAGAATTGGAAAAATTGTTAAGAGTGTTGAGGGAGCATAAATCTTCTATTGGTTGGAGTATAAAAGATTTGAAAGGTATTAGTCCATCTATGTGTATGCATAAGATTCATTTGATTGATGATGAGAAGTCTTGTGCGCAAAACCAATGTAGATTGAATCCTATAATGCAAGAAGTGGTAAGAAAAGAGGTGTTAAAATGGCTTGATACGAGAATAATCTTTCCAATTAGTGATAGTCAATATGTAAGTCCTTTACATATAGTGGCAAAAAAGGATGGTATGCCAATTGTGCGATCTGATACAAATGAAACAATTGCCGCTAGAACTATCACGGGTTGGAGAGTATGTGTTGATTATCATAAATTGAATGAAAATACTCGTAAAGATCATTTCCCATTGCCATTTATAGGCCAAATATTGGATCAACTTGCGGGGCATGAGTACTATTATTTTCTTGATGGTTATTCTGGGTACAATCAAATATTGATTGCACCAGAAGACCAATAGAAGACAACTTTCACATGTACTTATAGTACGTTTGCATTTAGAATGATGCCTTTTGGTCTATGTAATGCTCCTGCCACTTTTCAGCATTGTATGATGGCTATCTTCGATGGTTTAATTCAAAATTATGGAG
Organism: Pogostemon cablin; assembly: GCA_023678885.1. Taxonomy (NCBI): domain Eukaryota; kingdom Viridiplantae; phylum Streptophyta; class Magnoliopsida; order Lamiales; family Lamiaceae; genus Pogostemon; species Pogostemon cablin. The sequence continues at coordinate 22,291,310 of CM042959.1, forward strand.
GTATTTTTGGATGATTTTTTCGTGTATGGTTCCTCTTATGATATTTGTTTGACTAATCTCACTATTGTATTGTAGAGGTGTGAAGAGTCAAATCTTGTGCTAAATTAGAAAAAATACCACTTTATGGTGACCGATGTGATAGTCTTGGGACATCATATTTCAAAGCATGATTAAAAAGTGGATAGAGCTAAAGTGATAGCCATAGAACGTCTTTCCTCTCATACTAGTGAGAAGGGGGTGAGATCGTTCTTAGGTCATGCGGGCTTCTATAGACGCTTCATTAAGGAATTTTCCAAAATTGCTAAATCTCTTTGTAAATTACTTGAAAAAGATTGTCCATTTAACTTCAATGATGAATGTTATGTATCATTTCAGGTGCTCAAGGATGCTCTCACTTCATCTCCAATACTCATTACCACGGATTGGAGTTTACAATTTGAATGACATTGTGATGCTAGCGATCAATCAATAGGAGTGGTGTTGGGGCAAACGAGGAAGAAAAAGTTTAGAGTAATTTATTACGCCTCAAAGACATTGAATTCGTGCCAAGTTAATTACACCACAACGGAGAAGGAATTTTTAGCCGTCGTGTATGCTTTTGAGAAGTTTCGACTATACTTGGTTGGAACACAAACTATTATCTACACGGATCACGCGGCTATAAAATACCTAATGAGTAAGAAAGATGCTAAACCTCGTTTAATACGTTGGGTGTTACTTTTGTAGAAATTTGATGTGATTATCAAGGATAAGAAGGGTGTGGAGAATGTGATTGCGGATCATTTGTCTAGATTAGAGAATGGAGGTGAGAATGAAGATATGAAACCAATTGGGGATGAGTTCCCGGATGAGAAAATTTCGCAAGTTGAAGTTAAGAAAGTGTGTACTCTCATGGTGAATGTGCCGCCTTGGTATGCCAATTATGTCAACTTTCTTGTTTGTGGAATCAAGCCCACATTTCTTAATAAGTACAAGGTAAAAAGATTTTATGTTGAACTGAAGAAGTACTTGTGGGATGAGCCCTTTTTGTTTAAAATTTGCAATGATGGAGTAATAAAGAGGTGTGTGGCCGATGAAGAAGTCATGGGGATTCTTGATCTATGTCATTCGTATTTGTGTGGAGGTCACTTTGGTCATCAAAAGACGGGGGCTAAGGTTTTACAATTGGATTTCTATTGGCCTATATTATTTTAGGGTGCAAAGAAGTTTGTGGCTAAATGTGATAGATGCCAAAGAATAGGGGGAATAGGTAAGCTAGATGAGATGCCATTGAGTTTGAGAATTGATGTGGAAATATTTGATGTATGGGGCATTGATTTTATGGGACCGTTCCCCCATCTAAAGGATATGTGTACATCTTGCTAGCCGTGGATTATGTGTCTAAGTGGGTAGAGGCAATCCCCACTAAGACAAATGATGCCTTGATTGTTCAAAGGTTCTTGAAGAAAAATATTTTTGCTAGGTTTGGAGTTCCACGGTCACTAGTGAGTGATGGAGGATCTCACTTTGTGAACAAGTTGATGGAAAGTTTGTTGAAGAGATATAGAGTGAAGCATCGAGTGACTACACCTTACCACCCTCAAGCAAATGGTTTGGTGGAGGTTTCCAATCATCAAATAAAGTTAGTATTGGAGAAGACAATTAATGGAGAAAGGAAGGATTGGTTGGAGAAGCTTGACGATGCCTTATGGGCTTATCGAACGGCTTTTAAAACCATTCTTGGTGTGTCACCTTATCAATTGGTCTATGGTAAAGCTTGTCATCTTCCCGTGGAGTTGGAACACCATGCATTTTGGGCTATTAAACGCCGTAACATGGATGATAGGGAGAGTGGTCAAGCAAGGTTGTTGAAGTTGGTTGAGTTGGAGGAGTTTAGAGGAAGAACATTTGATAACTTAATCATTTACAAAGAGAACATGAAGAGATGGCATGATCCTAAAGTGAAGGAAAAGACGTTTGCTCCCGGGGATAAAGTTCTTGTATTCAACTCGAGGCTTAAGTTATTTCCTGAAAAGCTTAAGTCTAAATGGATGGGACCATATGAAGTGCTTGAGGTGTTAAGTGGACATACGTTGATGCTTAAGGGTCCTAATAATGAGTTTGTGATAAATGGTCATCGGGTGAAGTGTTACCTATCTCCATCTCAAAAGGAGATAGTGTATGTAGATACCGTCTATTCTTGAACTTCTTTGATTGTTAGTAGTGTAGATTTTATTTTTCTTTTGTTTTTATTGTTTTATTGTTGATTTGGTATGAAGGTGGTGAAGCTCATGGAGAAAAGTGCATATGATGAAAGATAAGGGTGCTAAAGGTGAAATGATGATGTATGCCACACCACTCTTTACAAACTTAAATTTTAACACTTGTGTAAATTTAAGTTTGGGGGGGGGTGTGGTGGTGGTCATACTTGGTGATCATAAGTGGATTTTAGAAAATGCACATGAGTCACCACGAGGTGAGTTCATGAAGAGCATTGATGGAAACGACGAGGGTAAGTCTCACCACTCTTTGTAAACTTAATTATCAATTTGTTTCGATTTAAGTTTGGGGGAAGAGTACGTGGTGTGACTCACCATTTGTTTATGCTTGAATGTGTGATGAATCATGTGTGTTTATATTATGTTGTCTTGTAGCAAAATGGGTCAATTTTGAACTTTTTCTCATGAGTTAGGTTTGTTTTGGTATGTTTGGTAGTGTTTAAGTACATGATAGTCCATTATTTGATCATAATTGTGGTGTTAATGAGTTGAAGTATTTTTGAAGAGTGAATAGGGTATATGAGAAGTACAAAAATAGGGCAAGATGAGGTGTGAAGTGTACAAATTGGAAAAAATAGGGAAATACTGTACGAGTCTTATTTAGTACATGGTCTAGTAAGGATTGACCGTGTACTAACACCAGAAGAAGCTACTCGCCTAGGGTCAAGGGCGAGCTCTGAGCTCGAGCCGTACAGGGAATAGGAACACGGGCCGTGTACGGAGCACGATTCTGTAACATGTAGCCGTGCTTGAATGTCAGAAAATACTACACGGCCACAACTATGACCGTGTAGCAGAATACGGGCCATGTAGTGCGTGAAATCAGTTTTTAAAAGGCCGATCCGTACTCACTCCCACACACGCCTTTCACTCTGTACACACCGAACCCACTGCAATCTCCACCATTGTTCGTAGATTTCCATCATCAAGGTTAGTTTTGAGTGATTGTTAGTAAGATTCTTCAATCTCTTATACCAAGAACACTTCTCCAAATCCAAGATTGAAAGGTATGAATTCTATGAACCCAAACTTTCGAATTTTGATAGAAATTGAGCAAAATGATGCATGGGCTTTGTGATGTAGTGAGTTTGGAAAGAGTTATTGATTGTTGAACGTACATGTGCCAATTTAATTGTTGAATTGAGAGTGGAATTAGGGTTCATGAGAAAGTTGAATTATGGGATTTGTGAGAATGATGAAATTGGATACATATGTTGTGTAAATTAAATTATCATGCTTGTAGAATACTAAAATTGTATTCAATTAGACTTGGATGTTGAGGATTTGGGCATGAGGCCAAGTGAATTTTCTTTTGAAATTGTATTGAAAAGTTGTGCAAGCCAAGTGTTTGATGAAATGTCTAAGTGAAAATTTTGGCTAAATTTGAGATCATACGTTCATAGTGATTGGTGATGGTGTATTTTGGAACCTATGTGTGCAAGGATGATATAGTTGAGGTATAAGTTCATGATAGTTGAAAGGAGTGATAGTGAAGTGAATGTTGTTGTGAAGCTTGATGCTATAATGATATGAATGTGTAATGTTGATGCATAGTATAGTTCACACTTAGTTGAATGACTAGAATGGAATCTAAACTTAATGCATTAACAATTTTTTTATTGAAATTGAAAATAACTTGAGCATTGTTGTAAATTGTAGATGGCCGAGAGGAGAGTGAGACCAAGGAATGAGGATTTTATCATTATTACCGATCCAGGGGAGTTGGCTAATCTCGATGCTCAACTAATGGAAGATGGGGTCCATTCGGACTATTTTAGGGTAGAATTTGAAGACTATTGGAGTAAGTATGTACTTCGTTGGCAAACACTTGCTCCCAAAATCAAGCCAACCCGATTCCAAGATACAACAACAATGGAAGGGTTAGGAATTGAGGAAGATTTGATAAAGTTGTTTAGATTCACACAGATGGAAGCTTTCTTCGATAAAAGGCCTCCTACTTACTACCATCTAACTACTAAGTTCATGAGCACATTTCAAGTGAAGAAGGATAGGAATGGTTTTTCTATTTCAGTTATGTTCCAATTGGACAACGTGATGAGAAAAGATTCCTCTACATGTTTTGAATGGATTCTTTGGATGCCCACCATGTCAAGGCCATCAGAGCTTCTATGAAGGAGGTGGTTTTAATCAGCAAAAATGGTAGAAAAGTTTGGTGAATGATGGGACAGAGCGAGCAGGATATGTTCCCAGTGCTTCGAAAGGAACTGCAATAAGGAACCCAGTTATGAGGTACTTAGAGAAGATTACTCGAACACCATCTTAGGGACATTTGAGAGTGGAGCCATGGGAGAGAAGCAGTTATACATCATGTTCTATATATATAATAAGCTACCACTGAACATTGCAGCACATTTTGTGCAACATGCGGAGAGAGTTACCAAGAGACAAACTTCTCAAGGTTTGATGTTAGGAGGTATGATTACCATGATTGCTCAAGGCTTGGGAATAAATCTTACAGGAATGGAAAATAGGATGGTGAGTGAAGGATTGAATTATCAGCAGTTGATGAGGATGGAGTTTTTGTCTATAGTCAGGAATTAGTATTGTCTAAGGTAAGAAAAAAGAGCTCTATTTCATTTGCCAACTCCAGAGCTCACTACGATGTATACTCGAAAGAGGTTTGCTAACCTGGCAATGGCTAGTGCTAATCACTCCAGGATTGTGAGAGCCTTTTAGAGAAGAAACAGAGAGGAAGTGGAAGAGGTTCTAAGATAGATGAGGGTTGAAGAGAACCTCGAGCTAGCTAATTTGAGAGTAGAGCCAGTGCTGATGGAAGGAGATGAGCAGGATGCACCATATCAGCAGGTGGAGTTTGAAGAGCAAGCCCCTGAGCCACCGCAGTTCGGGGAAGATGAGCAGCAGCAGCAGCCACCAATGGGACCTGAACATGGCAATGATCGATGGAACTATATGATAGATGAGGTAAGAGATATGAGGCATGTGCAGCAGACGTATAGAGCATAGATGAGGGAGATCCGAGAGGTCCAGCAGGAGCTTGGAGTGCATATTCAAGAGTTGAGAGTTGGACAACGTGTTAGTGAGTACTATGAGGAGAATTCATGGGTGCACTCCAATAACATGGAGGAGATGATGACTAAGATGTTCAATTTTCAATTCCCAAGGTCTCTTCGTGTGTACATTCCATGGAATGCCTATCATCCACCTCCTCCTCGGAGCCATGAGGGAGTCATTTTAGTGCTTATCACTTCTATTAAGTGCATTTGAAGAATTTTTAGACTTGATTTGATTCAATAGATTTGGATTGGATTGTACTTAATTGTTTTGTTTTGGGAGGTTTTACTTTGGGATTTTATTTTCAGTTTTATGCGATTTACTTTTCGTTATTTATGGTATTTTGGTTTGAATTTCATTATTTGGATGTGATGGGAAATTGATCTTACTTGTTATGGATATGAATTGATGTGCTTTAATATCTTGAGATGGATGATTTTGTTCATGCATGTTTTGTGTTTTTGTTATGTTTCTAGTTTGGTGAGTCTTTGTTATTGTGTTATGTTTGTTATTTTTATTCTTGTAGGGATGGTTTGGTGGTATGTTTTGGGAAGGAGTTGAATGTTTTTGAATGTGAGCTATGATACATTGTTTGTGATAGGTGATGGCAAGCATATTAATGTCTTCTACTAATTAAAATTGTGACATGGATTACATAATTTGTTCAATTTTGAGAAGTATAAAGGGTAATTATGTTTATTTTGATCCAAGCAAATGCTTTTGAGAGTTGAGTCTCAACCGTGCCTCCATGGTTAATTATTGATGAGAGGACCGGTTGTACTTAGACAAACTAGAACTTGCTCATGGACTATAGGAATGAAGCCCGAATAGTTGAAATTTGTGATATAATCTTAGGCCATCCTTGTTAAATGAAGTCATAGCCATAAACCTAAACATTACCCCTAGTTAGCCAATTTGAGCCTATAAGCCTCTTTTTTGTGATATAAGCACAATACAAGTCTTGAAAACCTACTTGAGCCTTATATATATAATCTAGGTGTGGGTAATCGAGGATAATGATGGTTTACAAGGGAAGATGTAGAAAAATGTGCGAGTAAATGGAAGAAAGGTTAAATCAAGAAAAAGGATGAAAGAGCTCAAGTTAAAAGCAAGTGCAACTTCAACAAAAGTGGAAAAGGAGCAAAATCATAAAATAAGCTCAAGGAATAAAAAAGTCAAAGAAAAGAAGTATGCCATTCAAAAGAAGCTCAATGAATCCATGGTATGTTGATATTTAGTGCTTTTGAACAATTGACAAAGGGAGGAAGCTTGAAAGTGAGGAAGTTGGAGAAAAGAATCATCTCTTTGATTATCTACACTTGAATAGTCACTATTATCCAAAGTTTCCTATCCTACCAAAGAGCCTAAACATTACATCTTAAGATAAAGACCTATTTGATAACTTATCGAAACTAGGGTGGCTTGTGAACATAGTCCATGAGCAAGCCTATGGTGAGTCGGTTCTAACCGGTTGGTGAGTGTTGTTCAAAACCCTACTCCATAGAGTGTTGTGTGAATTTGATATCCTATGAGAGGCTTGGATTGAAAGGGGTTTGATTACTCTTTTGTCATGCTTAAGATTGAACTTGCTAATCTTTCATGTTATAAGTTTGATGATGTAGGATAACTTAATAAATTTTGTAGTCCTTATTACTTGTGATGTGTTGTGGTTTATGTTCGTTAGGTGTCTTTCTAGGTGAAAATTACTCCTCTTGTTTATCATTTTTCATTGTTCAAGGACGAACAACACTTTAAGTTTGGGGGTTGATCGTTGTCATTTCACCTAGATTTTAGTGTCTTTGTTTGTGGATTTTCGTATGTTTTTATCCATATTTGCGTGACTTCTGGTGGAGTTTATGTAATTATGAGAAATATAGTATGGATTGATAAAAATGTGTGAATGAGCTTAAATATGTGCAAAATAGGTTAAGAAATGGAGAAAACAGTGTCAGGAGCAAAACAGACAAGGAAGAACAGGGCACGCTCGGACATGGCCGTGTGCAGAACATGGGCCTATCTGAGGTGGCCATGTTCGAGCATCAGAAAGCCGAGCTCGCCCAGGAGAAAGGCCACGTTCTGGCGTACGAGCCGTACAGCAGTGCACACACCGTGTGCAGAACATGGGCCTGTTAGAGAAAGCCGTGCACAGTCGTCAAAAAATGCTACACGCCCAATGGAGAGGCCATGTGTGGGAGCACGAGCCGTGTCCGGGAGCACGCACAACACACCGAATTAGATGTGTACTACATGAGCCGTGCACTGCTACACGGCTAGTGTAGGTGCAAAAGACAGACTAAATTTCAGAATGTTCTGAAAGTTTCTAGAAGGCCATAGTTTAGTGGAGAATGACCAATTCAAGAAATTATCGAACCCAAGGGAGGTAGGCACTAGTGCTTAAGCGATCTCACGTTTGTTGTAATTTTATAGAGACGAATCATCAATAGGATTGGTTGCAAACAATTAAATGACAAGTGATCAAAGCAAGTAATGATCAATCAAAAAGATGGATGGATGAAAAGTGATTTACCAAATTGATTAAAGGTGAAATTAACAACAATTAAGAAGTGGAAATTCTAGGAATTATGTATCAAATTCATATGTATCATGGATTGTAGACTAAGGGCCAACACTAAGATCACCTAAACTCCCTCTCGAGATGAATATGATATGAATATCAAATAGCTCAATAGATTGGTTCTCAATTAAACAATTCCAACTAGGTACTAAGCTTAAATGAGAGTCCCTTCACACAATCAATCAATCTCTCGATCAAACCAATTACATGTCCTACCAAAGGGTTCTAAACAATGAAGGACTTCTCAATCTCTTCACAATCTATAATGCACATGAAGTGTTTGATGAAATGATTCACTTAATTATCCTAAGCATATAATTGATTTCTCAATCTAATCACATAACTAGAACAACTAAACACACAAATCATCAATACAATTCAAGCAATTAATAATCAATGGTAGAAAATCATAGATCCAATAAACATATGATTTCAAATACACAAATCCCCAAAATTATCCAACAACTATCATGTTGCTAATCTCACAAGGGAGATTAGCCTACCATATTAAGAAGGAAATGAACATAGACATTAATATCCTTACAAAACATGATGAAACTATGAGGTTTAATACAAGAAATGAATGGAAACTCCCTTGATGTCACTTCAATGGTGATTTCCTTCCTTCCCTTGTTATCTTCCTCTCTTCCTTGCTTCTTTTCTTCAATTGGATGATGATTTTGATGTTGGATGATGGTAGATCCAAAGGATAGTGAATGAATGAAGATGATGGTGTAAAATGGAGAGAATTGTGTGTGATGTGTGTGTGGAAGGGTGGAATTTCGGATCTCTCTTCACATATTGAAGTATTGGGTATTTATACCCCTTGGGAGGCTTCTAGAAGGATTCTGATTTTTTTTCCAGGATTTTCACAGCACGAGTCGTGCTCTGCCACACGGCCATAAGGTGCCCGTGTTACGTGAACGGATGCTCCAGCACGGCCATCGCTTACAGGCCCGTGTTGATGACATGGCTCGTGCTGCCAACACGACTCATGCGACTTGACACGGCCTTAAGGTGACCGTGTTGAACGAATAGGTGTCGCCGCACGGCCACCTCTTATAGTGATTTAAGCTCATTCACACACATTTCCATAAAAACACAAAACACAACCAAATAACACATAAAATACAGATAAAAATATATGAAAACTCACATAAAAAGATACTAAAATCTAGGTGAAAATATCACTCATCAGTCACTCTTACAAAGCATAAATCAATGATAAATCCGGATATAACCATGAGTTTACTTTCCCTTGGGATGACATACTTATAAATTTTGTTGCTTGGTCACACGTGTACAACAACGATAGAGTCTCTTACTCTAAAAACATTTTACAAGAAATCCGACTAAGAACAGTACGCCACCTGAGTAGGGCATTCAGCATCTTGCGCCACTACAGGATGAAGTTAAATCTGAAGAAGTGCACTTTCGGAGTCTCGGCAGGGAAATTCCTCATCTACATGGTGAGCAAAAGTAGAATAGAAGTAAATCCGGATAAAGTGAAAGCGATACAGGAAATGGAGCCCCCGTAGCACACTAAGGGAGTACAAAAACTAGCTGAAAGAATCGCATCCCTCAGCCGCTTCCTATCTAGAGCATTAGACAAGTGTAAACCCCTCCTAGATGTGATCTGCAAGGAGAAATTCAATTAGAAGTCGGTTGCCCAGAAAGCATTCGACGAACTGAAGATCATCCTGGCCAACACACAAACCCTATCGAAACCACGGCCAAGGGAGACTCTCAATCTATACCTAGCCACTTCGAAGCCAGCATTAAGTGTGGTCTTGGTTTGCATAAAGGAAAAGCAATAGGAGTCGATGTATTACATATGTCAGATGCTCAGAGATGCGGAACTTAGATACCCCATGGTCAAGAAACTCGCTTATGCCTTAGTAATGAGTGCACAAAAACTAAGACCTTACTTTCTAGGACACCCTATTGAAGTAATGGCATCTATCCCATTAAGGCAAGTGCTTTCCAAACTAGACTCAGCAGGGAGGCTGATGAAGTGGGTCGTGGAGCTGAGCCAATTTGACATCAAGTATGCCTCTAGAACGGCCATCAAGGAGCAAGCCTTGGCAGAGTTCATAGTCGAGCTGACCATACCCACATTACCAGGTGAGATGATTACCAAACCATGGCAGATGTTGGTAGAAGGATCATCCACAACTCATGCAGCCGGAGCCGGCGTGGTACTCACAGCCTCTACCAGTGAAGCATTTTTCTCAGCCATCCGGTTCAAGTTCCCCACAACCAACAATGAGGCCGAGTATGAGGCTCTGCTCTCTGGCATGAGAATGACGTTGACGGTCAGGGCCAAAAGAGTGATGATCTTCAGGGACTCTGATCTTATAGTTAACTAGCTAAAAGGAGATTACGAGGCAAAAGACCAGCAACTTGCGGGATACTAAAGCTAGTCGCCAAAATAATCCCGGAGTTCGATCACATATACATCACACAAGTGCCTAGACAACACAACACAACACACAAGCTAACACATTAGCTCGATTGGTGACATCAAAAAATGCCGAACAGCTGGGGAGCGTTAGTTTGATAAAAAAAGAAGCCCCGAGCGACATAATGATCTGGCAGATAAACGAGGAGGAAATGTGGATAACTCCCATCAAGACCTTTTTGGAAGAAGGAAGAGAGCCAGAAGACAAGCTGAAAGCCAGGCGACTGTGACTCCGAGCAGCCAGGTATACCCTAGTAAATGGGGTATTGTATAAGAGAGGGTACTCGATGCCACTCTTTAGGTGCCTGACTAAGGACGAAGCCACCAAATGGGGACAAGCTTTAGCCAGAAAATCATTAGGCAAGGGTATTTCTGGCCTACCCTCAGGAGAGATGCAATCGAATACGCTAAGACATGTAAAAGTTTCCAGATATATGCCCCTATAATCAGGACCCCCTCCACCGAACTCATCACAATGGCGGTAGTGTGGCCTTTTACCAAATGGAGGACTGATTTGATCGACCCATTCTCCCTCAGCAGAGGAGGTGTCAAATTCGCAATAGTCGCAGTCGATTATTTCTCTAAATGGGCAGAAGCAGAGGCGTTAGCCACCATCAACGAAGCCAACATGATAGGATTCATATGAAAGAACATTGTCTGCTGCTTCAGAATACCTAATGCCATAGTAACTGACAATGGAAAACAATTCGAAGGGGTGAAACTCTAAAGATTCTGTAATCGGCTGGGAATCAAGAAATAATTTTTGTAACCATATTACCCTCAGTCTAATGGACAGGTGGATGCAGTAAACAAAGTGATCAAACACACTTTCAAAAACAAAGCTGGAAAAACTTAAGGGAAGTTGTGTCGTACAGCTTCTGGGAGTTATGTGGTCGTACCGCACCACTACCAGGATGTCAACTGGAAAAACTCCATTCTCCCTAACGTACGACCCGAAGTAGTCATTCCAGCAGAAGTGGCTCATCTGACTTTCCAAGTATCCCACCAGGAAGAAAACCCCAATCCTGAAGCCCTAATGCTTAGCCTAGACTTAGTGGAAGAATTCCGACTACAAGCGACAAAGAGGCATGTAATATATAAATCTAGACTGGAGGCCCAATATAACAAGAAAGTACAGCCAAGGGACTTCATGGCTGGAGAATTGGTAATGAGGAAGATTTGTCAGCCAGGTGGTGGTGTGTTTGGCGGAAACTGGGAAGGCCCATACAAAGTGAAAAGGAATCTGGGTAATGGAGCGTATCAGCTCAGCGAACTTACCGGCGAAAGCATCAAGCACCCATGGAATGCTTAGAATTTAAAGCGTTTATATGCTTGAAAATGCAAATAGCCAGTCGCAGCATGTCAATATTATAGGAAATGTGGTAAGGCCGCTTGAGTGTAACCTCACGCGAAGGCCTATATTAAATAAAAGTGCAAGCACAATTAAAAATGCACGCTATACCACAACCTACTATTAATATCAAAACCAGAACATATTCAGAACACGCTTTACAAAGGCTACAAAAGAGTCCTATAAGGACACAACTACAAAAAAAAGCACAAAACTAAGAAGGCTTACTAGTTTCCCCACCGGCACCACTTGGACTAGCGCTGTCCTCCATAAACTGGAAAAGTCGCGAAGGCTCCTCATCCAGGCTACCTCCGCCTCCAATTGAGAGACACGCTCCCTTTCACCTTCCAGTTCATGCCCAGTAAGATAGCGTGCAGCCTCCAACTGGTGAACCTAGCTCTCAGCCACCTGGGCCCTTTTCCTGTAAGATGCAGACTGTGTGTTAGCTGCAGAAATCAGCTGCTCAGCCACCATGGTCTGCCAAACTTCCAAAGCAATTGGGAAGTCTTCGGCACGAGCGGATGCCCCAGCACTAAGGCCAACATCTGGAGGGATAACCTGACCAGATTCAGTCAAGAGGAGGAAGCAGCATAGAAGAGTCAGAGCATGACCAACGCTAACCAAGGTAGCAGTTCCAATCTCATGAGGTCCGGCACTCTGAAGCCAACGAGTCAACACAGGACTCCACGAACGGGCAGGAATGAAGCAAGTTCAGAAACACTTAACTCTATCTCTATCGCCGCCCGAGCCTCTCTAATGTTCTGCAGCCGTAGCCGCAGCAGCTCCTCTAAGGCAACCAAAAGTACCCCACCACCGGTACTACCCCATCCAGACGCACACCCTCCTCTATTCGGGGACCCCTAGGTTGACTGGCACCCAGAGGAATCTGAACAAGATCAATCCCCACCCTAGTTGCAATACTAGAATGAAAGGCAGAATCAAAAGTCATGTTGTTTCGTGCCCCTTCTTTGCTCATCGGCACCTTGCCCTTATATAACCGGCAGACACGAGCCGCTTCATCTTTCTCGGAGGAGCCTTCATCCACAAGCCCTACTTTACCCGGGGCTTCTTCTATTCCAGCTTTCCTGGTTTCCTCAGCGGCAGCGGCAACCCCGCCACGAGGTCTTTGTCCACTCTCAATAGATGTGGGGAAATTCTCGGCCACCACGGAACTAGGGCCGGCTTCCTTTTTTACATCACGAATCATAGGAGGATACACGGCCTGATTGGAAAAATACTCATCAAGGGCTTTGTCCCAAGAGGTAAAATGTCACTTACCCTCCCTATGAAACTTACCGGAGGAGCCCGAGTAGGATCTTGATATGGGTTGGCATTTGAAAGATGGGTATTAGTCAAAAGAGGAGAAACATCGTGGGGGAGAGCCAGTTAATCATATCAAAGGCCCGTCGAAAACCCAGGAACAACTCCTCCTCAGTTGGACGAACCAAGGCTACAAATAAAAAAGAAGTGCGAAATGAGGCCAAAACTATGAAAAGAGGACAAAGAGCCGACAATCAAAAGAGACGGACTTATGAGATTTGGGAGTTTGAAAAGTGCAAGGGACAGACAGATGGCCCCCAAGACGATCACGACATTCGAATCCATAAACCCAGAACCACTGACACCTCCCGTGCTGGCTGCCGATAGAGTTTTGATTAAAGATGGGACGAATACCCCTTTGCACTTGCTGATAGTAATGACCTTAACACCCTGGATCGTGAACGTACCTGTACACATAATAAATATCGGTGGCCGTGGGCGAAGAGCACCTGCTCTCATGAAGAAGCACCAGAAAGCTAATTAAATTAGCCCAAGCAAAAAGTATTATTTGCATCAGAGCCAAATCCCAATTTATTAACACCCGAGCAAGAGTTTGGGCTAGTGAAAACCGGCCTATAGCGAACATTCCCATATTGAAAGTGGCGTGACCAGGTTCACCTCTCCAAGGCCGCTCTCGGTGAGTAGGAGTCACAAATCCTATTCCAGGATAACTGTAAAGATTGAAGGCACTCTCCACGTCCTCCTTCCTTATACTAGAAACATAATCCCTCAGTGTGGAGTTAGTCACGGTGCGATCCCGACCGGACAGATGGCTAAAACTACCGGGATCGAAAGAGTCCTCTAAATTTATGAATAAGGAAGAGGCCCGCCCTTCAATTTTTGGCACCACGCGGTGCCGTGATGTCCCCTCCATGAGAGGTGTTGATTCGCATGGAAGCTCGTAGCGGGGCAGTGGAGGAACTGAGCGACGGCCGTCAGGAGCCCTAGCGTTGTTAGCTTCCACGTCCTCCTTCTCAGAACCACTGAACTTCTGAGAAGATCTCAAGTCTACAACCGAAAGTGGCAATAGGAAACCGCCAAAAAGCAGAAAAGCAAACATGAATGCCGTAAGAGATGAAACAACAGACATGGCGAGAAATTTTTGCAAGAAAGGGAAAAAAGATGAAGTATTCAGAAAAAATAAGTGTGGCCCTATTATTTGCATGGCCAACCAAGGAGAAGGGGGAACTAGGGATAACTGTTCCCCCCAGAATTTGAAGCGGCCATACAAATTTGAACGAGAACCATCGTATTGTTACATGTGGCCTCAATCGAACACTAGGGCAAGATGGAATGACAACTGACGTGACAGTTCAAGGAAAAGTGGCGGCAAGAATATCGGGAGATCAAATGCATTAATAGTTCATTTAATGCGTGTCAGAAACCACTATTTAATGCAATCATTATCATTGAAGAGCAAAATACAAATTGGATAGGAAATTGTTAAGTAGAAGAACAGATATACAATGCAACATCTATGTTATAAAGCCTAACTACCGTCAGCCAGACTAGTAGGGGGGAGAGTCAGACCACAAGGGGCCACTCTGAAAGTCGATGCCATTGAAGTTTGAGAGGCGGTTCGAGTAGTGAAGCTGGGTGCAGGGAAGAAGTCAGACACGTATCCCAAATGGGCGAGATTCATTCCTTTGGATTCTTAATCGATACAGGCCGGCAACCCCGAGGCGGCTATCCTAGTCCATAGCATTCGGCAAAAATTCTCTAGGAGACCGGTGGCATCGCTCCTATTCGCTAATCGCGCTGAGTGCACTAAAGCCTTAGCAAACCAAACAATCCTGACCAGTTTTCTCTCGAAATTTATCAAAGTAAAAAATTTGGTACGATACCTGGTGTTGAGTGCAGTCACTTCAGCCTTGATGAGTGTGTAAATTCACAAGTTTGACATCATGTTTTGTGCTAGTTTTGGAGAGTTTTGAGGTGAAAATAGGTGGAAACCTATATATATTGTGAATTAGCATGAATCAGGTGTTAGTGGAGCTATTTAAGTGGTTTTCATAGCAAAAATGGAGTGGAAGTGCCAAGAATCGAAGAGACGAAGTCGAGACCACGCGAACCGCCAAGGAAAGAGTAAGGTTCGACCTGATGGAGGAGGGTTCGACCTCTCCTACAGGTCGAACCAGCATTGCGAAACAGCAGAAGAGGGGTTCGACCACGACTCAAGGGGTTTGACCTGTTCATCAGGTTGAACCATGGTCGAATCAGTTCGCGAGAAGATGGGTTCGACCACGACGTTGGGGGTTCGACCTGACAGTTGGTCGAACCAGGAGCGGAAATTGTCCAGTAGCGTGGTTGGACCTGAGGTTCGACCTGTTGGCCAGTGGTTCGACCTGTACAAGAGGTCGAACCAAGTACAGAATGTGTCCAGTAGCAGGGTTCGACCTGGGGTTCGACCTGTTGGCCAGTGGTTCGACCTATTGACGAGGTCGAACTAAAATGCGGAAACTTATCTTATCCGGATTTTCGAGGCCAAAACGCGTGGGATCACTTGAAAAGCCCATTCCAAGCCCTAGAGACTGTTGGATTGTATACTAAAATTCTAGCTTTAGTATTAACAATGTCATAACAATATTTGAATTGAGAATCATTGATCAAATGATTGCATCTTATAATTTATTTATATGCATGATGCAATAGTCCACTTACTTTATACTGTAGATAATATGTTGTGCGACAACACGCGGAAGATTATATTATCGGTTTCCTTATAAAGTATAAACAGATGCTCACAACTGAGATAGACGGGGACTCTCTATCGGTATGGTTGTAGTGTGGTTTGGTATTAGCTTGTCTTGGCTATAGAATCACATTAGTGCACTTGTGTGTATTGAGCAGGATCGCCTGAGATCGTTCGACTTATACTGACTTATAGAAGAACTTGATCTCTGTTATTATGGAAGTTCGTGCTCTTAATCCCTATACAATAACCTCGACACGTAAGACAGTATGTATTTCTTTGATTCATCAATGGGTGAGATTTATATGTATTAAATCAACAAACTCGGTGAGTTGGGAAGTAGTGCTGTATCTATGGTGTGCTGTTGATTGTAGAAGGAATCCATGTCCATCATAGGTTGATGATGTCCCCTTGAGGAGCTCATAAGGTTTATCATGTAAATCTTGCAAGTGGATTAATTTCCGGCATGATAATAAGGTTGAGTGGTACAACTCTCGGATGAGATATTAATTAATTTGAGTTGTCAGTAACTTAATTAATTAATGGACATTGTATATCTTAAACATGGGGAGACTATCGGGCTTATAATAAGAAGGAGCCCAGAACATAATTTTGGGATTGGACGGGTAGTGCAGTAATAATATTTTAGTGGACTATATTATTATTATTGGATTTAATTAAAAGCTTTGGGCTAAGCTTGGTTAATTAAATTCAATTGAGGCCCAGCCCAATTTCTCCTCCTGGTCCCTGCTGTAGCCCAAGTATATAAGTCATCTCAGTTCCTGTTAAACCTAAGTCAGTGCCTCATTTGACATACGAGAGAGAACAGAGAGCAGATTGAGAGAACTCCGGGGATTGTTGACCACCCAACACCAGAGTTGACTTTGGGACATACGGTAGAAGATCAGAGGTAGTTCTCTGCAGTTCATCCTCTACACGACCCAGAAGTACGGTAAACACTTTTTATGCTTCCGCTGATTTTGTTTGCCTGTTTA
The DNA here is from genome assembly GCA_023678885.1 of Pogostemon cablin. NCBI lineage: Eukaryota > Viridiplantae > Streptophyta > Magnoliopsida > Lamiales > Lamiaceae > Pogostemon > Pogostemon cablin. The sequence continues at coordinate 22,307,995 of CM042959.1, forward strand.
TCCTAACGGATCACGTTAAACCGCACGATCCAATTGACAACAATTGGTATCAGAGCGTTGGTTTCGGGGTGAAACGTGAGTCGTTAGGTGGGTTTTGATTATATGATTAATTGTTTTAATCTGGAATAATCGCATGTTTGTAAACCCATAATTATGTTATTGATTAATTTGATTATGTGATATAATCTGAAATAATATCATGGGTTCTGTAATATTGTTATATGTGTGATTGTTTATTGTTTGTTCAATACTGGACACATTACACACACATTGTTAATCTGCTTCTTCACACTATCGGTGGACTCGACCCCGAGTACGTTTGCAAGCACGAATCAATGATGGTCGCGCATGTGGCGAGTCGGAAGCGACTGCATGATGAACGGTGTGAGGCTGGCTGCCCGGCGGCGTGTTAATGACCGTCGAACGAAAATGGTAGAAGATTGTTAGCGCCGCTAACTGGAGGCTAGGCGGCGCTGGAGGTTAGCGACGGTGAAGGCTCGAGAAGGTCGTCGATCTGCTGGGCGGACGGGGCGACTCCGGTGGTCTAGCGGCGCGACGCCGGCGTGCTGACGGCACCACAGCCGAGATCGGAGGCGCGTCTGTATGGTTGGTGTGTGGTTTTCGTCTGGAATCCATGGCAACTGGCGGATATAGGTCTGACGGCTGGGCGGCGCTGGAGATCGCGCGGAGTTCAGGGCCTTAGCAGATCGGTTACGATCAAAAGATTGGCGAGGGTCTGGTCAATGGCGAACCCACTTCCGAGCGAGCCTCACGGCGGTCGTTCTGGAGACAGTGGACGGTGGTGGTCTCAAGCGCCGAGTAGATCGGGCGTGCTAGTGGCGGCTCTGGCGGAGTCGACGGCAAAGTCTGTGCTCTATCGTGGAATCGGCCGGTGTGTTTGATGGTGGCTTCCAAGCGGAGACGATCATGTTGCAGATTCCGAGCCAGCCTGACTCATTCCCAATCGCGGCCGCCATTGTTCCGAGTGCATCTCTCCCTTCTTCAGGTCGGCGGCAGCGCTGAAGATTGCGGACCAGGCTCGCTTTGCGTGCGGCGTGACAGTCGACTCTTGACATCGCTGCCGGACACCGGCCAACGACGACTGCAGTATGATGTCTCCGACGGCAGACTTGGTCAACACTGCTGAAGGCGGCTGTTGTTCTAGGGCAGCAGCCTTGGATATGGGCTGCCTTGTTGGGCTTGATTTGTGGTCATGGGCTAAATTTATTATTTTGTTCATGAGCTGTTGGGCCGAGCAGTTGGGCTTGTTGTGTTATTGGGTCTTTGCTCAATTTATTTTAATTTTGTTGTTGGGATTAGGGGTCCAATTTAATTAAAATATGTGTTGGGCTGTTGGGCCAATAGGCTGCTCAATTTTAATTTAGTTTTGGGCTATTGATCCAAATTTAATTAAAATGGAAATGGGCTGTTGAACTAATTAATTTAATTAATTGTGAGTAATGGGCCAAGCATAATAAATTAATTTTAATTAATGGACTAATTTTGTGCTAGTGGGCTTGGTGGGATTAATTTAGTTTTGGGCTAAGATTATGGGCTATAGATAATGAACATGATTAATTAATTAATCTGCTGCTCATTTTGTGCTTATTTGATGCTCTAGGGCCCATTTAATTGATCCAACATATTATACAATTAATTATGATATATAACTGAGTTAATTGTTTTAACTTGACAATTAATTGTTATATATGTAAGGCATGTTCTATGTGATTTACTTATTTAAATTACTGTTAATAGAAGCATGTCTTAGTTGTATATTTTATTATGGAATATTATATGCATGTTTGAAAACCCTCGGTATTGAATAACTAAGTGGGAGAGGGGATTGGTAATAAATTCCCGCGGCCTCCATTATTGGTTTGTTAGTGATGTGAATGACTTGCGCGTCGGCATTAGAGCCTTCCTCCCCATCGGATGAGTTTATTCATGGATTGCTGGAACAGACTTCATTAAATAATTACGTTTGTAATGTGATGCATATGAACTTGCACGTTGGCTTAGACCTTCCTCCCTATCGGATGAGTTTATATGCGGTTCACTGGTACAAACTTGTAATTGATGACTGTAGGAAGTTATCCGAGCGTGTGTGCACTTCTCTATCTGTAAGGCACATAAGCTTGGGCCGTGGACTTGGGGTCAAATAACGGTGTACACTTAGATGTAAATAATAAGTATCCTCCCCATCGGAGTCACTGCTTTTATTTGCATGACTAAAGAGGAACCGACTATTAATTATTTTGTCATAAAGTTAGGTTGAAAAATGAAATTAATGGGTAAAACCTTCTCTTGTAAATATTTGTGTTTGTAAACGTCCACACTATCGTGGCTTGCAGACTCACGGTGCTTGAGATGTCGGTGAATTTTATTTTATATTATTTTGAGGGAATCGATATAAAAAGAATAAAATTCGAAGATTTGATCGGTAAATTTATTTGTGATTCTCTGAATTTTGAATGGTTTTATTTCACTAATTGTTAACTAAAAGACATTATATTTACTTGTCCAAATTAGATGATTAGAAAAGAATCTTGGTTTTGAAATTACTGCTTAAGAATATACATGTGTATTCTCACAAAGGACGTCTCATGATGCCTATTAAAGTCTCTAGTGAAGAGATGAGAGGTTCATAGAAATATGATGATCTCATATAACTCTTCGGATACTTGAGTAAATTAAAAAGGCAGAAGATCATGGTTGAATTGATGAATGAATTGGAAGAGCTTGGAATAGAAATTGAAAGGGAAACCTAAATCAATTTATTTTTCACAATTTGCCTGGATGTTTTGAGCAAGTTCTATCTGAAATACGAGAAGTTGTATTTGGTGGGAAACTTCTAACAAAACATGTGGCAAAAGAAAGCCATTTTTCATCATGATCTGAACAAGGTTAATATCTTATTTACTAATGGTTTAAACATGATTAGTGATGGCATCTACTGACACGAAGTATGTAGATACTGGAATCACTAAATGTTTATCACTAAGTAAGGATAAGATTGTTAATAACATGGGTAAAACTACAAAGGTAGTGGCTATTGCAGTGGGAGTTGTTTATTTATCTCATGATAAGAATAAACGATTGATTATGAGAAATTATCTTTTCGTACGTTTCATAGAAAGAATTTAATTTCGGTTTCTATGCATTAACGGATGGACACTTCATTTCATTTAAATGACATGGTCATAGTAATGAGGAATGAGGTTATAACCCGTTAAAGTACGTTGGTGGATAAAAAGTATACTCTTGAATCATGTACATCCCACAGATGCAATAAATAGTAATTAAATAATGCATCTTCTAATATTTGTAAGAGAAAGGAACCTTCGGAAATGAACTAAACATACATTTGGCGTCTATGACTAATTCATTTTACTTAAGTAGGATTCAAAAGTTGATAGCCGATAGACCGTAAGGTTTATCTGAAGTGCAAACTATCGGACTTGCGAGTCTTGCTTGGAAGTAAAAATGATTAACTGCCTTTTCAAGGCTGTGGGGTGTAGAGCCAAAGATATATATGTTGGAATTAGTTCATTCTGATTCAAGCGAACCTAATATTATCCAGGCGAGAGGTGGTTATGAATATTCGAAAATTATTCTGGAAACCAATATATTTATATGATGCACTGCATGTCTAAGTTCTTTGATTAATTCAAGAATTGTAAGGCTGGTACAGTAAAGCGTCATGGAAAATATATTAAGTCATTACGATTCAATCATGATGGCGAATACCTCTTGGGATGGTTAGGAGCTATTGATCAGAAGTTGAGATTAAATCTCAAGTTGACTACACCGGGTATGCCCCAGCAGAATGGTGTGGTGGGTAGAAGGTATTAGGCTCTTATGGTTATGATTAGATAGATGATGAATTATTTGGAATAATTAAATTCATTTTATGGATATGCCCTAGATACAGTAATTCGTGAAACGTTTGTCTGTATATGGGATATCCTAGAAAAATGGAGGGTGATTTATTTAGTCCAAAAGATCGAAGGATAATTGTTAACTCAATAACTAGATTTTTGGAAAAGGACTATGTAATAAATCACAAACCCATGTATAAGTTGTTCTAAAGGAAGTGAGAGGAAAACACTAAGTATAAGTACCAAGTGTACAAGAGGATATACCACAAGGTAAACTGCAATGCGTGTCACGTCTGATACACAATTACATGTAGTGCCTTGTCGTAGTGGGAGGGTTGTATAACAACCCATAAATATATGTTTTGGGAGAGTCGTGAGACTTGATCCCTAGTAAACATGGTATTGTCCCACGGATACGACGTAGCACTACAAGATGAAAATGCGGAATCTTAGCAAGATGCAATGAATGATGAAATAGTATCCATGGATTCTAAATTAAGTCTGGAGCTTGAACGATCACTAAAATGGTGTAAAAGCCATTGCAAGTGGTCATAGGGAAATAAAAGAGGATCATACGGAAAGGTGAAAATCTTGGAAGCAAAGCTTGTTGCGAAAAGATGTACTCAGAAAGAAATGGTTCGATTATGAGGGAACATATTCGCTGGTAGCTATGCTTAAATTGATCCAGATTCTTTTATTTATTGCTGCTCATATTGAATTATGAGGAACAACAAATAGATGTCAGGACAGCTTTCCTGATTGGACGTCTTGAGGAAAACATCTAGTGAAGCAACCAGAGTAATTCATTGCAAAGTGCTAATAGCATTTTGATAGTAAGCTTAAAAGTGTCCAGCGATGGACTAAAGCAAGCTTTAAGATCGTGAATCATCTGTTTTGATTAGGTAATCCAGTGGCATGGATTTAAATCAATGAGCGGATGAGTCTTGTGTGTTGTAAAGAGTGACGGAAACGTGGTGGTGTTTCTTGTACTATACGTAGATAGTATCTTGCTCATTGGAGACAATGAAAGATTATTATCGGGCGTATGGGTACGATTAATAAAGCGATAAAGATGAAGGACTTAAGAAAGGCAAAATACATCCTTTTGATCACGGTAATACGGATCACAAGAAAGGATGTTATGCTTATCTCAAGTTTCATAAAATGATACAGTCCATACTCGTTTAGCATGTAAATTTATCTAAGTGAATGTGTCTTTGAGACACAAAAAGAAGATAAAAAGGATAAAAGCAGTTCCTTATGCTTCGGCGAATAAGGAAGCTTAATCTAAGGAATGCTATGAACGATGTTGGATATCTGTTTTGCTGAATGCATGAACAGCGGGTATCAACGTAACCCGGAACAAGAATGATGAACTGTAGTAAGACATATATAAAGTGCCTGAGAAGGACTGGAAATTATATGTGGACTTACTGGACAGATTCACTGCTTCTTGTGGATTACGTAGATTCAGATTTTTTAGTCAGATTGGACGACAGTAAATTCACCTCAAAGGTTATGTGTTTAATCTTAGGAAGTAGAGTCATAATGTTGAGGAGTGTTATATAGAAATATATTTCAGACTCCGGACTCCATCATGGAAAGACGATGAATTGGAGCCTATGAGGCAGCCAAAGTATCTATATGACTCTAGAGACTTCATGATGGACTTTGAAGTGTTTCTAAGTTTGCCCAAGGTAATCACAATTTAAATTGATGATATTGGTGCAGTTGCAAACTTGAAGAAATCACAAGTTCATAAGGCAATTAAACACATGGAGCACGAGTACCACCTGTTACGAGAAATCGTATGATGAGGGGAAGGTTGTTGTCGCCTAGATTGCATCGGATGATGACCTAGTAAACCATTTACAAGGACCTTAAGGCGAGAGCTTTTAATGGTCGTGTAGTGGAAGTAGGAATCAGATGTATGGCAGAAGACATGACAGCATAGTCTTTTAGTATAAGTGGGAGATTGTTGGATTGTATACTAAAATTCTAGCTTTAGTATGAACAATGTCATAACAATATTTGAATTGAGAATCATTGATCAAATGATTGCATCTTATAATTTATTTATATGCATGATGCAATAGTCCACTTACTTTATACTGTAGATAATATGTTGTGCGACAACACGTGGAAGATCATATTATCAGTTTCCTTATAAAGTATAAACAGATGCTCACACCTGAGATAGACAGGGACTCTCTATCGGTATGGTTGTAGTGTGGTTTGGTATTAGCTTGTCTTGGCTATAGAATCACATTAGTGCACTTGTGTGTATTGAGCAGGACCGCCTGAGATCGTTCGACTTATACTGACTTATAGAAGAACTTGATCTCTGTTATTATGGAAGTTCGTGCTCTTAATCCCTATACAATAACCTCGACACATAGGGCAGTATGTATTTCTTTGATTCATCAATGGGTGAGATTTATATGTATTAAATCAACAAACTCGGTGAGTTGGGAAGTAGTGCTGTATCTATGGTGTGCTGTTGATTGTAGAAGGAATCCATGTCCGTCATAGGTTGATGATGTCCCCTTGAGGAGCTCATAAGGTTTATCCTGTAAATCTTGCAAGTGGATTAATTTCCGGCATGATAATAAGGTTGAGTGGTACTACTCTCAGATGAGATATTAATTAATTTGAGTTGTCAGTAACTTAATTAATTAAAGGACATTGTATATCTTAAACATGGGGAGACTATCGGGCTTATAATAAGAAGGAGCCTAGAACATAATTTTGGGATTGGACGGGTAGTGCAGTAATAATATTTTAGTGGACTATATTATTATTATTGGATTTAATTAAAAGCTTTGGGCTAAGCTTGGTTAATTAAATTCAATTGAGGCCCAGCCCAATTTCTCCTCCTGGTCCCTGCTGTAGCCCAAGTATATAAGTCATCTCAGCTCCTGTTAAACCTAAGTCAGTGCCTCATTTGACATACGGGAGAGAACAGAGAGCAGATTGAGAGAACTCTGGGGATTGTTGACCACCCAACACCAGAGTTGAGTTTGGGACATACGGTAGAAGATCAGAGGTAGTTCTCTGCAGTTCATCCTCTACACCAACCCAGAAGTACGGTAAACACGTTTTATGCTTCCGCTGATTTTGTTTACCTGTTTATCCTAACAGATCACATTGAACCGCACATTCCAATTGCCAACAGAGACGTGACTACAAGTATAAAATGAGGCTCATGCAGTCAAGAAAGAGACCACATCGAAGAACGTCGAAAGATCACGAAGAAGGACGACGCGTGAATCATAAGAGGAGTCCATCCGGAGAATGGTGACAGAGGTGTAGCTGGAAAGTCAAGTAAGATTGGTCCAACTAACCATGATTGTTCTTAGATCAATCATGGGCTAGAGCCACTTCAGTAGTTCTAGGGTTATGAAGGTTTCATGAGTTAAATTTGTATTTCGTGTGTATACTCCGTACAACACTACTTGTGGTTTAGTTTATATAAGATTGCATGTTTTTAATCCATACTCATAGTTGTTTTGTGCATCAATAATCGTTGTGTAGAGTTTGAATGCATAACATGATTATTGGTTGAGTGCGTTCACTGATGAGCATGGTTTATTGTTATAATTCTAAGTGAAGGGATTCCGAAGTCTTATTAGAACTGTCTTATATGAATGTTTGTTAATTAAATTGAATTCGAGTTAACAAGTAGGATAAAGAGTATAATTTTATAGTACCTAAAAAGGGAGATCAAATTGGGTTAGAGTACTAAGTGCACAGGAAATAATTGATTATGATAGTACCTAGAAAGGGAGGTAAAGTATACGTCTTGCTCTGAGGATACTCACACGTGTCAAAAGCTTATCTATTTGTGTCTATAGAATAGATTCGCATGGTCTAGCGATGCGTCCATAAACCACAAGGCAGATTCGGACATCGACACACGAAAGTATGAATTAACGAAGGAAACTGGATGGCCTGACGAACTACCTATTATCTTATTTGATCACAACTATTATTTACTTGTTCTTGTTATTTATTAGCTATTTTAATTGTTACTTAGTTTATAAACCAACTGTTATTTCCAAAATAGTCATAATCTACTAGAACGTAATTAAATTGATATTTATCCGTCCCGTGGATTTGATATTTAACTTCGTCACCTTCGAAACTACAATTGATATCCTTCATACTTGGGGATTAATTGTGTGTTGAGAAAACGCCCACCAAGTTTTTGGCGCCATTGCCGGGGACGACTTAAAATATCTTTTTGTTATTTCTAGTTTGTTAGGGCTATTTAACTTGTTTTGCTGTTTTAATTCTAGTTCTTTTTAAGTGTATGATCACGAGATCAAAGAAAGGTGAACTTGAATCCTATAATCCTGAAATCGGAGCATCGTCAAGAAAGAAGAAGAAGAAGAAGAAGAGCAAGGCAAAGACTATTGATTCAACTGAAGCTCTGAATTTTGGAGTTGAAGTTGACGAGCAGATTTCGCAGACGATTGAAGCTAAAACTGAAGTTAATTCGGGAGTAGAGACAGCCAACATGGCAGTGAATCCGGATAATCTAGCCATCCGAGAGGTTTTCAGAAACAATGGGGCTGGAAATTTTGGGCTTCTAGGAGCAAGGGGAACTAATTCAGCGTTCGATCTTCATCCCGCTCTTATTAGCATGATAGAAAGGAACTTCTTTTCAGGAGGGTCTTTCGAGGATCCGCAGCAGCATCTGAACAAGTTCTTGGGCTATGCAAGTACTCAAAAAGACGCAGGAGAACATGAAGATGCTAGGAAGATCCTCTTGTTCAAATTCTCGCTTACTGAGAATGCGAGAGATTGGTACGACACTATCAACACAGCTGAGTGCACCACCTGGGAGCAACTGAAGTTAAGATTCTTGGAGAGGTATATGCCACCTTCAAAGGTGTTTAAGATGAAGCAAGACATTAACCAATTCGCTATGGGTGGAGGAGAAAAATTTCATGAAGCATGGGATAGATTCAAGGACATACTTAGGAAGTGTCCTCAACATGGGCTATCTAAAGCTCAATATATCAGTATATTCTACAATGGATTGGACTGTGATTCACGAGGGTTATTGGATGCTTCTTCTAATGGAGCATTGCTTACAACGTCATCCGTAGAGGCCGAGAAGTTGTTTGAAGATATTTCGATGAATTCGAGGGATTGGCCAACTGATAGAGTTAGAGGTACTTATATCCTTGGTAAGGTAGCTAAGGTTAAACAAGCAATGGTTAAAACAAGTAGAGAGGATGAGATTGTCTCTAGCTTGTCCAATATCAACAAGCTACTTGAATCCCAACAGAAGCAAATCAGCGAATTATCTCAGCGCGTACCAATCATGCAGCAGGAGTTAAAGAATGAGGGACCAATCCAAGAGGAGTTGGAAGAGGCACACTATGCCATGGGTCAGAGTATTCAAGGGACTAGGCATCCAGACCAAGGAAACCGGAATTACTAAGGGAACTATCGAGAAAACTTTAATAATCATGGTATCCCGGGTGGTATCAACAACCTAGGAGGCCGGAATTCTCGTGGAACAATCCGAATAATACGATTCAACCTCCGATGGGTGTTGATCCGGGTGCTAAGGTGGAAGAAGGGAAACCGGGTCTTGAGGATACTATGAACAGGTATATGGCCAAGAATGATGAAAGAGTTAACCGCCTTGAGGCCAAACTTGAAAAGAAAATCGATGCAAACCATGAGGTTATATCTAAGCAGGTGAAGGACCTTACGTTACTGATGGGGAAGATAGCAGGAAGTGTTAACAAGCTTACTCAAACTCTTGAGAAGGGAAAGTTCCCATCTCAAAGTATTGAGAATCCAAGGTCCTGCAACGCCATCACATTAAGGTCGGGAACGCAGTACGAGAGACCTATGAGGCCGGAATCAAATTTGGACATGTCTAGGGCGAGTTTCGAACATGGTTCGACCAACATTGAAGGTCGAATAATATAGGGGAGGTCGAACTAACACACTAGACACGATCAAGAGAGACAGCAGCATCGGTTCGACCAAACTACAGATGGTTCGACTTGTCCCACAGGTCGAACCATGGTCGAACCCACAACTCGGAGCACTTTATTTTTCCAGAACACCAGTTCGACCAAACTAATCTTGGTTCGACCTATCCAACAGGTCGAACTCAAGTCGAACCGCACCACTTGGAGCACTCTATTTTGTCGCAGCAACAGTTCGACCACGGCGGTCATGATTCGACCTATCAAACAGGTCGAACCTTGGTCGAACCGGATGGCAGAAGAAGTACAGTAGGCCGGTTCGACCTAGGTACCCATGGTTCGACCTGTTCCACAGGTTGAACCCAGGTCGAACCTCAAATTCAAAAAGAGAGCCATTGTCCAGAAGCAAGGTTCGACCAGTATGTACATGGTTCGACCTGTTCCACAGGTCGAACCCTGGTCGAACCCCACCAGAAATTGTCTGTTGCCACTCCGAACACTCTCGATGATATTGATGCTACTCCAGTGGTTCGGAATGAACAAAGTACTGAGATAATAGCTGAGAAAAGTGGGAGAGAGCCAAGCGTTTGAGAGCCGAAAAGGAAAAAGCGGGGAAGGTTGATCGTGATGAATGGGGGATTCCCAAAATAGAGATACCTCCGACGTTTCCTTACAAGCTTGTGAAGAAGGGATTGGAAGAGAAGCTCAAGAAGTTTTCAGAGATAATGAACAAAATAAGCTTGAGCATTCCTTTCTCAGAGGCAATCATGGGGATGCCGTACTATGCCCGATTTCTAAAGGACATATTGTTGAAGAAGCGGAGCTTTACCGGAATGGAAATGGTGAATTTATCTGAGAATTGCAGCTCAATCATCCAAAAGAAGATGCCGTAAAAGATGAAGGATCTAGGGAGCTTCACTATTCTATGTGAAATCAGAAAGGGGCCGGCACGGCGAGCTTTGTGCGATCTAGGGGCGAGCATCAATTTGATGCCTTTGTCCATCTTTCAGAGGCTTGGTTTGGGGGAGCTTACCCCTACAACAGTGGTTCTCCAATTGGCGGACAGGTCGATGACTTTTCCAAAAGGTATAATTGAAGACGTTCTCGTCAAAGTGGAGAAGCTAGTCTTTCCTGTGGACTTTCTTGTGCTAGAGATGGAAGAAGACAAGGATAATATCCCTTTAATCTTGGGGAGACCTTTCCTTGCTATTGCTGGAGCTATGATTGATGTTCAGAAAGGAGAGCTTAGATTGCGGATGGACAAAGAAGAAGTTCTTTTCAACTTAGACAAAGCAATGAAGATGCCCATGGAGTCGCAGTGTCATAGTATTGACGTGGTGGAGGAGATTGTGAAAGAGGATATGTCTCTGATCCTGTCAAAGGATCCTCTTGAGACATGTTTGATGGAGTCTCTTACTTATCCCACTACGGAGCTCGACGGACTCTCCAACGAGGTATGTATTAAATTTCTTGAAAACTTACTTGCTTTGAGTGATGACAGGATTGAATCGGAAAGAACTAAGGTGAAAGAAGTCAAGTGGATGAGAAAGTACTTGCCGTTGGATAACGAGATCTCTCCGATGGAAGTGAGGAAAGAGGAGTTGAAACTTTTGCCGGAACACTTGAAGTACGCCTTTCTTGGCGACAATGAAAAATACCAGTAATTGTATCTTCTTCTCTTGATGATGATCAACTTGAGGAGTTATTGAATGTTCTTAGGAAGTATAAATCTGCGATTGGTTGGCCTCTTGAGGATTTAAAAGGAATTAGTCCTTCGTATTGTATGCATAGGATAAGATTGTTAGACGAGGCAAAGGCAAGTGTTCAGAATCAGCAGAGGGTTAATCCCACAATTCAAGAGGTAATTAGGAAGCAAATCCTTACGTGGTTGGATGCCAGAATCATATATCCTATTAGTGATAGTCCCCATGTGAGTTCATTGCATGTAGTTGCTAAAAAGGGGGGTATGACTGTAGTAAAAGCTGAGGATGGAGAAGCGATAGCCACAAGGAATCCTACGGGATGGCGTACATGTGTTGATTATAGGAAGTTGAATGAGAACACGTGTAAGGATCATTTTCCTCTTCCTTTCATGGATCAAATGTTAGATCGTCTTGCAGGGTATGAGTTTTATTGTTTCTTGGATGGATACTCGGGGTACAACCAAATCATGATTGCCCCCGAGGATCAAGAAAAGACCACTTTTACTTGCCCCTATGGGACCTTTGCTTTTCGAAAAATGCCATTTGGGTTATGTAATGCGCCTGCTACTTTTCAGAGATGCATGATGGCAATATTCGATGGGTTGATAGAGAAGATCATGGAGGTGTTCATGGATGATTTTTCTATTTTTGGTTCCTCCTTTGATATTTGTTTGTCTAAGCTAGCTACTGTTTTGAAGAGATGCCAAGTGACTAATCTTGTCTTGAATTGGGAGAAGTGCCACTTCATGGTGAAGGATGGGATTGTTCTTGGGCATCATGTCTCGGCTTAAGGGTTGCAGGTAGATCGTGCTAAAGTGGTGGCGATTGAGAAGCTTCCACCACCGATCAATGAAAGAGGAGTGTGGTCCTTCCTTGGACACGCCGGTTTTTACAGGAGATTCATAAAAGACTTCTCAAAATACTCTAAGCCCTTATCTCACTTACTTGAAAAGGATGTTCCTTTTGTGTTTGATAATGAATGTTTAACAACTTTTCAAGTTTTGAAGGAGGTGCTTATCACTGCACCTATCTTGATCACACCGGATTGGACTCAACCATTTGTGCTAATGTGTGATGCAAGTGATGTAGCACTTGGAGTGGTGCTTGGGCAGCTGAAGGAAAAGAAGTTCTGCGCCATTTACTATGCAAGTAAGACTTTCGATGTGGCACAAAAGAATTACACGGTGACTGAAAATGAGTTTTTGGCTGTTGTGTACGCATTCGATAAGTTTTGTCAGTATTTGGTTGGCATGAAGACTATTGTGTACACGGATCATTCAGCGATTCAGTACTTGATGGAAAAGAATGAGACGAAGCCTAGGATCATAAGGTGGATTCTTCTACTTCAAGAGTTTGACATGGAGATCCGGGATAAGAAAGGTTCTGATAATGTGCTAGCGGATCACCTTTCGAGGTTGGAGACTAGGGAACATTGTGATAATTCTTTCCAGTATATTGAGGAAATGTTCCCGGATGAAAAGACATGGCCGTGTTTGTTGAAGGGGCTGAGCGAGCGTGTGTGGTTGCTGCGCAGGGAGTTGATCCATGGTATGCGGATTATGTTAATTATATTGTTGTGGGAGAAATTCCAAGGGATCTCAACCGATATCAACTTGCTAAATTCAAAAGGGATGTTGAGACTTTCATATGGTATGATCCGTTAGTGTACAAAATTTGCATGGATTCTATCATCCGTAGGTGTGTGTCCGAGATGGAGATGGAGAGTGTTCTCGAGTTTTGCCATGCACAACCTAACGGGGGGCACTTCGGCGCTCAAAAGACAGCAGCCAAGGTACTTCAGTCCGCTCTTTATTGGCCTACCTTGTTCAAGGATTGTGTGACCTATGTGGCATCGTGCGATAGATGTCAACACATGGGGAACATCGGTAGGAGAGACGAGATGCCGCTTCAGCCAAGCATAGTAGTCGAGATTTTTGATGTGTGGGGTATCGATTTTATGGGGCCTTTTCTCCATCGAATGTATTTCTCTACATTCTACTTGCTGTGAATTATGTTTCTAAGTGGGTGGAAGCGATTCCTACTCGCTTGAATGATTCGAAAACTGTTATATCTTTCTTAAAGAAGCATATCTTTGCCCGTTTTGGCGTCCCTAGAGCACTTGTTAGTGATGGAGGTACGCATTTCGTAAATAAGTTTCTTGAGAAGGTGCTTAAAGGGTATGGTGTTAAGCATAGGGTCACTACACCCTATCATCCTCAAGCGAATGGGCAAGCTAGGTCTCTAACCGTCAAGTAAAACAGATTTTGGAGAAAGTAGTCGGAACCAATAGAAAGGATTGGGCATTGAAGCTCGATGATGTCGTGTGGGGTTCCGCACCGCGTACAAGACATTGTTAGATATATCACCGTATCAGATTGTCTATGGGAAGTCGTGCCACTAACATGTAGAAATTCAACACAAAGCGTTTTGAGCTTTGCGAAGCTTGAACTTGACTCTCAAGGATGTGAAGGAGTTGAGGATTACTCACATCAATCTTTTGGATGAGTTTTGGAGTCGTGCGTACAAGAATTCAGAGATCTATAAGGAAAGGATTAAGAGGTGGCATGTTTCGAAGATCTCGTACAAAGAGTTCAAGCAAGGAGATGAGGTATTACTCTTTAACTCTCGTTTAAAGTTTTTTGCAGGCAAGTTGAATTCGAAGTGGACGGGACCGTTCATGATTCATCGAGTCTTAGGAGAGGGGAGTTTTGAGCTTATTGACAAGGATGGAGATATTTTTTCGGCGAATGGACATCGCTTGAAGCATTACAAGTTGCCGGATGATGTTTGTGTCATCTTTGTGGATACCTTGATCTGAATTGGTACCGTCGTGACTCTCCGACATTAAACATGAGCGCCTGTTGGGGGCTTTTCCTCCCATTTTATTGTTTTATTTCATTCGTGTGAGTAAGAAATTTTTATATTTGATGTGCTTACTTATCGGCAATTACATCTCTTTGCAAACTTAGTTTCAACTATAGTTTCTACTAAGTTTGGGGGGGTGTGATGTACATACCTTGATAAGCACCGATAGTATAATTTTTTCTTTGTGATGTTTGTTAGGGGAGTTGGTTTTTGCTCCATATTAAAATTTTAATCTATTTTGATGTGATGATTTTTTTACAACTTGCCTAATGTGTAGTGGGTTTTGGTTGTGTTGTCTTTTATGGAGTTACTCATGAATGATATTTTGTGGAACAAATTTTGGATGAAGTTGTGCTCTAGTTGGTACCTAATGATTCGTATTGAAGTTTGAAGTGTATAGGGATTGAAGAACACTCAGTTTGGAAGCTTAAAAGGGTGGTTCGACCAAAGCCAGAAGAGATTCGACCAGTGCCAGGAGGTCGAACCAAGCAGAGGATGTCGAACCGACGAAGAAAATCATATAGTAAGGAGGTTCGACCTGATCATTCTAGGTTCGACCTGTCTAACAGGTCGAACCAAGGTCAAACCCAGGACTTAAATCTTACAGTAGGGTGATTCGACCTGAGCCATTTTGGTTCGACCTGATCAGAAGGTCAAACCTGAGGCTGAACCAGTACGTTCAGAGCACTTTGTTTTTCAGGTGATAGGTTCGACCACGACATTCATGGTTCGACCTGTTCAGAAGGTCGAACCCAGGTCGAACCATGAGGAGTAATTGTCCAGAAGGTAGGTTCGACCTGTCACAAGAGTGGTTCGACCTGTTCAGAAGGTCGAACCTAGGTGGAAACCAAAAGGAAAGTTTGTCCAGAAGGTAGGTTTGACCTCGTCACACGAGGTTCGACCTGTTCCGCAGGTCTAACCCGAGGTCGAACCCAGTCAGGTACGCATTTTAAGTTGTGTTTTTAGAAGGGTTCGATCATTTTTTCTTGTTCACCAAACCTCGAACCTTCCCCGAACCTTAACACCCTTGCACAAATTCGTCAATTACACTTGATTTTGCACCGATTACACAACATTACACTCTTAATTCTTGAATTGGGCGCGGATTTGGGCGATTTTCGTCGCGAATTAGGGCTTAAGTCGCATTTTTAGTGTTGTGTGCGAGTTATCGATTGTTAACCATGGGCAAGACTAAAGGTACGTTCTTTCAACTTAATTACCTTAGGATTGAAGTTTATTGCAAGAAATGTGTTGTGGGTAAGTTTTTTTATTGATGTTGATTTTGGTTGAAATTCATGGTGATAATTGATAGTGTGGAGTTGATTCATATGAATTCATGTTTATTGGTTTGAGATTGCTTGATTATGGATAAAACTTGAGTTTTGTGTGGATTGATCAAGGATATGATGCATATAGAGGAATGAGCATGTTAATTAGGTTTGAATTGTTGATAGTTTGAGTTGTTCATGAAGTTCAATTGTTGAAATTTATGTTGAATGGCTTGAATTGGTTGATGCACGCTTGTTGTTTATGAATTGAAGATTAAAGAGAGTATGATTGATGATGTTTTGAGCAGGTGAATGACCAAGTGGTGATGAGATAATATTTGGAGTTGATTAAGCATGGATGCTTGAAGTCTTGAGTAGAGTATAGGATATGCTAGTCAAATACTTGTATTCTTGTCTTTTTGGTTGTGTTGAAATAGTTGTTTTCAGGAAAGGGACAAGGATCAAATAAAGGGAAAGGTAAGGTAGATGAAGCAAGATCGAAGAAGAGGCAAGACAGGCCTTCAAATGTGGACATAGTGACGAGGAAGCTGAGGCTACAAGATCGTTTACCCGAAAACTTTAAAATTCAAATGCAAAACTGGGACGAGATTAAAGAAAAGTGGGAAGAAGTCTCAGACAAGATAGCTCGGACAAGATACTAAGATGATGAGGCCATGAGACTTATGAGCATTAGGGATGATATGACGATGTTGTTCGATCGAGTGGGGATCCACAGATTTATGGAGTTGAAGAAGCCGACTTATTTCCACGTTACAGTGGAGGTAATTTGCTCATTTGAGATGGAAAAGGACCCACTTGGCTACCCGTATCAGTGCTCATTTCAGTTAGGAGAAGTCCGAAGGAGATGGACGGCTGAGGATTTTAATCAGCTTTTTCAGACGCCTCTAGAGATCTCTCGAGTGGAGAATGGACACTTCAACGCTAATAGGTTTTGGAGGGAGATAACTGGGGAGATCAGAGACTATAAGATTAGGCAGGCTCGTGCGACCTCGATCAAGAATCCAGTGTTGAAATATATGGATCGAGTGCTCGGAAATACACTATTTGCTCGTTCGGAGGGTGGCTGTGTGTCTAGAGGAGAGCTTTATTCCCTATGGTGTATGATGAATGGGGTGAATTTCAATGTGGGAACATATTTCATCGCGCAGCTGCATCGCTTCAGGACCATTAGATTTCAGAAGGTGAACAATGGAGGGTTGCTGACGATTGTAGCTGAGCACTACAACATGGACTTCACCGGCATTACACCTGTTAGAGGAGAGCCCGACTTGGTGATGCTCACATGTGTAAAGGGAGGATTTGCACACTTTAGAGATGGTGATTGGTTCTTCACGAGAGGACCAAAGCCATTCGACTTTATGTTTTCCTTTGACATGAGAAACATGACCACTGTTCGGGAGGCGAGGAACTTGTTGATGAACTCCCTAGGACACACTGCTCTGTCCGTGACTGTGAAGACCAATGGAGATTGGAGAGCCGTGGCTAGGTTGTGTGTCAAAGGTAGGTTGGAGGAGCTACAACAAATTGTGGAGCAGGGAGAGTACCATTCGCCACCACACCAGCCATTACATTGGCCACAGCAGCCCGAGGTCGAGCATCGGAAAGATGAGCAGCCAGAGATGGAGATTCCAGAAGAGGAGCAGCACGATGCACCTCAGCATGAGCCAGCATCGCGTCAGCAGTGGGCTGTCCCGAATGATACACGGGAGCAGCTCCGCCTTATTCAGGAGCAACTGGTCGCAATCGTTGCTAGTCAGCAGGAGACAAACTAACAGCTCGCACTTGCCAACGCCAACTATGCTACGCTGAATGAGAGGTATACGGCCTTGAATGAGAAAGTTGGTAGGTTGGGTGATCGAGTTGATTACTTGGATAGACATATCGGTGATCTGCATCGGATTGTGGAGTGGAGGCTTGATGATGAGAAAGATGATGATGAGGATGATGATGCTCAGGAGGAGTAGTTTTTCAGGTTTTCTTTGGTTTCCTCTGATTCATCTTGATTCTATTATTTTTCCTTTTATCTTTAGGTTGGGGTGTGATTCATGAGTGAGTGGATTGTATAAGTGATATCTTGTATGATTGATTGGGTATAAGCTTATTGATTTTTGTGCATTCATATATTCATGTGTTAATTTCTATTGATGAAAAGCATGTTTAGTTGATAAGTGATAGGCTTTTTCTGCGCACTATAATTTAATCCTCAAGTGTAAGGATGTCAATTGTAGTAGCAAGTACCCAAGTTAAATTATCGATCCCGCTAAGACAGTTAATTATTTATTTTACTATTAATTACTAATTAATCAGAATTGAGTAACCAATTTCCAATGTTTGTAGAGAATTAATCTAAATAACAAAATATTAAATAACTGAATTAACTAAAAGCAAGGAAAAATAAAAGTAAGTTTCTAATCAAGAGATAACGAACAGTTCTAAGGTATCAGGTAGAGACCAATTAATTTGGGTTATTAAACTTATGATTGTTCATTCATGCAGTTTCACTGAAAATACACCACATATCCCTGTTATCCTACCGAATATGATTCGATTCTAAGCTAACAGTATAATTTGGTTTAAATCCTAAGGTGCGTAAATATTACCAAGCCTTATTCCTAGATACTAATCAAAGCAAGCAACAATACCTCCGGATGGTAAGCCCGACTAACAAGATATTTTCTGGAATTACTACAAGGTTCTATTCACTTCCTACTTGATTTTCTAATTGCATTGTTCCACTAAACTAATCAAGTATTTGATTTACCAGTTCATGAAATTAAAGTGCTTATAGCGGAGCTACTCTAATCCCTAACAGATAGACAATACCAATCATGAATGCACACAAGCTAACATAATAATCCAAGCATTATAGCGGATGTCATGAATATATTATGAAGACGTTACGAAGCAGATTAACATGTCTTAGTAAAATAAGTAAAATCAAAAGCTCAACTGCATAAAATCCCAATCTTTGGTCTAAATCCCCAAATCAATCAAATCAATCCATCAAACCCTAGAACTGTATATAAAATTAGCCCATGAGGTCACAAGCAACACTCATGGCTAAGCAATTCATACAAAAAATCAAAGTAAAAGGAAGGAAAAGATAGGAATTATGAAACCCTAGTGTAGACGTAGTCTTTCGTTCCTTCTCCGTCTCTCCAATTGCTTGATTCTCCCTCAATTAGCACTTGGAACCCTCTTGGAAGTGGATGGATGGTGAAATCAGGTTGTAATCTGATTTGGGTGTAAAAGGAGTGTGGATTGATGATGGTTTATGGCTGGGCTCTCTCCGATTCACGTCTCGATCTCCCTAATTGTTTCTAAGATGGATGCAGGGCTGTTTTCGCGATGAAACTGCTTCAGAATCGCAATTTGAGGGTATATATACACTGCTGCATCGAACAGGTCTCGTCTGGGCCCGATTTTGGGCCGCTCGGCACCATGCTCGATCCGAGCTCATGGCCGAGCGGCCCCCAAACCAGCCGAGCATTATATGGGTGAAACGGGAACGTTGTGTAGGCTCTGAGAGCACCCCACTCGGCTGGAAATTCGCAAAATGTTGGTCCTGCTCGAGCCGAGCGGCCTCCCGAGCTGCGGAGACTGCACTGCGCGACTTCACCGTTTTGAGCATAACTTCTTCATACGGACTCAAATTTGAATGAATTTTACGCTCAAGTGTTCCTCTTTTCCTTGGATTTCTATCCATATAAAGAACTCTGAGAAACTCCAACATTTGAATATGTAAAAAGTCATGCAAAGTGGCTGCTCAGTACAGCATGTGCGACGTTAGCACTTTGATCATAACTTTCTCGTTTGGAATCCAATTGGGGTGTTCTTTATGTCAAAACGACCCTCTCTTCTGTATCTTTCCAATCATATATCACATGGACAATTTTGAGCTCCACAAGAACACAGAAAGATTGCAAAAGTTGGACGTGCGTTTCAGCATCATTGCACAAATTGCACCTTTTCTCCAACTTTGCACTTTTGATCATTTTTCCACCTAAAACTCAACAAAACACCTTAGTAGCATCTTAATCATGCAAGATATGAAAAATACACAATCTTACACAAAATTATGGTCATATTCTAACAAAAGTGGTGTAATGTGAGACCTATAATGCGTGAAATTCCACTCTCAACAATAAGTATATTAAGTTCTTGTGGAATTGATCTTAATTATGTGCTATGAGGAGTACTAGGATTACCTATTTGAGGATTTGAGTTTTTTAATCATGCTTGATCATGATTATTTTATTCTTGAGAGGATCATTCATATGAACTTATTCTAGAACTTGGGTTGGAGTCTTGTGTGAGGCTTATGATTGATAAATTGCTATGACATGATCTTAGGCCATTATTTCGAGATTAAGTTACTTAGCCAAATTTATCTTTCCTCATGATCTTATTAACCTTTGGATGCCCCGTTGAGCCGTTAAAGCTTTTTTCTTTGGTAGCCGAAGTGAATAACCTTTTAAGCCTTTACTTGAGCTTTGATTAACCTATTCATTGGTAGAGAGAGTGGAGGTGAGTAAGTATTGCAAGAAGAAAAAGAAGATAGAATATGGTTAGATGAAAAGAATATGGTTAAATCTTGTTTAGGGGTAGTGCCTGAAACTGGTACCCCGATTGTGTTTATACTTGGTGTGTGAAGCTTAGCAGCTGATGGCCTATACATGAGAAGAAGGGTAGTGCCTAAAACCGGTACCCGAGCTGTCTAACGAAAAGATGATGTTGATGCCATGAAAAGAAGTAAAATTCAGGAATTTTACAAGTTCAAGAGACGTAATTGGAGGAGAACTTACTGTAAGAAGAAGAATTTGAGAACCTCCAAGGTAACTCTCTACTAGTGTCTTAAGTCACTAAGTCCAAATTTTCCTACCTTTTTCCAAATAGCCAACATTATAACCCAAAAACAAGTCATTTGTGATCCTAGTGAAGAGTTGATTATAAGTTGATTTTTGAGACCTTTGTCAAGCTTATGGTTACGCGTGAATATGGATTGATATGAGTGTTTATATTGACCTATGTAGTGCCTCACACACTTGAGTGAAAGGGAATAAATTCTTATCTTGTGAGCGAAATTACTTAGTACTCTGAATGGTATGTGATTGGATTGGTTTTGCATGAGTGATATATATGAAGCAATTAATACTTGTTTGATTGAATGAAGTTGCATGTGTGATATATATTTTACTTGATCTTGGTGAATTATACACGACTCATGTGGTTTGATTTGGTTGCCTCGGGACGAGCAACATGTAAGTTTGGGGGTTTGATGAGTGTGTAAATTCACAAGTTTGGCATCATGTTTTGTGCTAGTTTTGGAGAGTTTTGAGGTGGAAATAGCTGGAAAACCTATATATATTGTGAATTAGCATGAATCAGGTGTTAGTGGAGCTATTTAAGTGGTTTTCATAGCAAAAATGGAGTGGAAGTGCCAAGAATCGAAGAGACAAAGTCGAGACCACGTGAACCACCAAGGAAAGAGTAGGGTTCGACCTGATGGAGGAGGGTTCGACATCTCTTACAGGTCGAACCAGCATTATGAAATAGCAGAAGAGGGGTTCGACCACGACTCAAGGGGTTCGACCTGTTCATCAGGTCGAACCATGGTGCGAGAAGATGGGTTCGACCACGACGTTGGGGTTCGACCTGATAGTTGGTCGAACCAGGAGCAGAAATTGTCCAGTAGCATGGTTTGACCTGAGGTTCGACCTGTTGTCCAGTGGTTCGACCTGTTGATGAGTGTGTAAATTCACAAGTTTTGCGCTATATTTTGTGCTAGTTTTGGAGAGTTTTGATGTGGAAATAGGTGGAAAACCTATATATATTGTGAATTAGCATGAATCAGGTGTTAGTGGAGCTATTTGAGTGTTTTCTTAGCAAAAACGGAGTGAAAGAGCCAAGAATCGAAGAGACGGAGTCGAAGCCACGCGAACCGCCCAAGAATTAGGTGGGTTCGACCTGGCTGGAGGAGGGTTCGACCTCTCCAGCAGGTCGAACCAACGTTGCTGAACGTGCAGAGATGGATTCGACCACGACTCAATTGGTTCGACCTGACCATCAGGTCAAACCATGGTCGAATCAGTTTGCAAGAAAGAGGATTCGACCACGACGTTTGAGTTCGACTTGCCAGTTGGTCGAATCGGGAGCGGGAGTTGTCCAGTGCTGAGGTTCGACCTGGGGTTCGACCAAAGCCTAAGTGGTTCGACCTGTCCAGAAGGTCGAACCTGTGCAGAATTCTTCCAGTAGCGGGGTTCGACTTGGGGTTCGACCTGTGGCTAGGGGTTCGACCTGTTTGACGTGGTCGAACCTATGTGCGAGAACTTACCTTATCCGGATTTTCGAGGCCGAAACGCGTGAGATCACTTAGAAAGCCCATTCCAAGCCCTAGAGACATGATTACAAGTATAAAAGGAGGCTCATACAGAGAATAAAGAGAGCTTTTGATCGTCAATTGTAAGAGAGACAAGAGTAGAGGTGGTGATCCATCCGGAGGGCTGTGACAGAGGTTCGCTGAAGGTTCAAGTAAGAATGATCAATCTAACCATGATTGTTCCTAGATCAATCATGGGCTAGAACCACCTTGGTAGTTATAGGGTTATGAAAGTTTCATGATGTAATTCGTGTTTCGTGTGTAAAACTCCGTACAACACTACCTGTGGTTTGTTTTATATAAGATTGCATATTTAATCCATACTCATAGTCGTTTTGTGCATCAATGATCGTTGTGTAGAGTCTGAATACATAACATGGTTATTGATTGAGTGCGTTCACTACTGAGCAGGGTTTATTGTTATAATTCTAAGTGAAGGGATTCCGAAGTATTATTAGAACTGTCTTATATGAATATTCATGAATTGAATCAAATTCGGGTTGATGAATAGGATGAAGAGTATAACTTTATAGTACCTAAAAGGGAGATCAAATCCGGTTAGATTCTAGACGTAGAAGATAATTGATTATGATAGTACCTAAAAAGGGGGGTGAAGCACATCTCTTGCTCCGATGTTATTCACACGTGTCAAGCGCATATTTACTTGTGTCTATAGAGTAAACTTGCATGGTCTAGTGATGCGTCCACAAACCACAGGGCAGAGTCGGACACCATCACATGAAAATACGAATTGCTAGTGAAACTGGATGACCTGACGAACTACATATTATTCTTATTGATCACAACTCACTTTTCTCTACTCTTGCTATTTCTTTTGTTATTTCGATTAGAAGTTATTATCCATTAAACCTTTTCAACTACCAAACATAGTCTAAAATATACTAGAAGAATACAAAATTGATATTTATCTGTCCCGTGGGTTCGATATTGTAACTTGGTCATCTTCGCGACTACAATTGATATCCTTATACTTGAGGATTAATTTGTGTGTTGAGAAAACCCCTATCAAGTTCTTGGCGCCGTTGCCGGGGACGGCGTAAAATATCTTTTTTGTGTTATTTCTAGTTTATTAGGACTATTTACCTTGTTTTGTTGTTTTCTTTCTTATTCGTTTTAGGTGTATGCTCACAAGATCAAAGAAAGGTAATCTTGAACCATATAATCCTGAGATTGGAGCATCATCAAGAAAGAAGAAGAAGAAGAAGAGCAAGGCAAAGACAATAGACCCAACTGAAGCTCTGAATTTTGGAGTCGAGGTTGACGAGCAGATTTCACAAGTGATTGAGGCTACAACTGAAGTTAATTTGGAAGTAGAAACAGTCAACATGGCAGCGAATCCGGATAATCTAGCCATCCGAGAGGTTTTCAGAAATAATGGGGCTGGAAATTATGAGCTTTTAGGAGCAAGGGGAACTAACACAGCGTTCGATCTTCATCCCGCTCTTATTAGCATGATAGAAAGAAACTCCTTTTCAGGAGGGTCTTTCGAGGATCCGCAGCAGCATCTGAACAAGTTCTTGTGCTATGCAAGTACTCAAAAAGACATAGGAGAACATGAAGATGCTAGGAAGATCCTTTTGTTCAAATTCTCTCTTACTGAAAAGGCGAGGGATTGGTACGATACTATTAACGCAGCTGAGTGCACCACATGGGAGCAATTGAAGTTAAGGTTCTTGGAGAGGTATATGCCACCTTCGAAGGTGTTTAAGATGAAGCAGGATATTAACCAATTTGCTATCAGTGGAGGTGAGAAATTTCATGAAGCGTGGGATAGATTCAAGGACATGCTCAGGAAGTGTCCTCAACATGGGTTATCTAAAGCCCAATATATCAGTATATTCTATAATGGATTGGACTGTGAATCAAGAGTGCTACTTGATGCTTCTTCTAATGGAGCATTGCTTACAAAGTCATCCGTTGAGGCCGAGAGATTGTTTGAAGACATATCGATGAATTTGAGAGATTGGCCTACTATTAGAGTTAGAGGTACGTATGTTCTTGGAAAGGTAGCTCAGGTTGAACAAGCAATGGTGAAAACAAAGAGAGAGGATGAGATCGTTTCAAGCTTGTCCAATATCAACAAGCTACTTGAGTCTCAACAGAAGCAGATCAGCGAGATATCTCAACGAGTGCCAATCATGCAGCAAGAGATGATGAATAATGGAACCATCCAAGAAGAATTGGAGGAAGCAAATTATGCCATGGGTCAAAGTATTCAAGGAACGAGGTACCCAAATCAAGGAAACCGGAACTACCAAGGGAACTATCGAGGGAACTTTAATAATCGTGGTCCATCTGGTAGTTATCAACAGCAACCAAGGAGGCCTGAATTTTCATGGAGCAATACGAACAATGCAGTGCAACTTCCGATAGGTGTTGATCCGGGAGAAAAGGTGGAAGAAGGGAAGCCTGGTTTCGAGGATACTGTGAACCGGTACATGGTAAAGAATTATGAAAGAGTGAACCGCCTTGAGGCAAAGCTTGAGAAAAAGATTGATGATCACCACAGAGATTTGTCCACTCAAGTGAAAGATCTCACGTTGTTGATGGGTACAATTGCAGAGAATGTGAACACATTGACTCAAACAGTAGGAAAAGGGAAGTTTCCATCTCAGAGTATAGAGAATCCGAAGTCGTGTAATGCCATCACACTGAGGTCGGGAACGCAGTACGAGGGACCGATGAGGCCGGAATCAAAGTTTGAATTTTCTAAGCCTCGGTTTGACCAAAATTCAGAGGGTTCGACCTAGCATTCAGGTCGAACCATGGTTGAACCTCATCGGCCAGAGCACTCTGTTTTGACACAGGAGCGGTTCGACCAACACGCAGAGGGTTCGACCAACTTTTCAGGTCGAACCTAGGTCGAACCTCATCGGCCAGAGCACTCTGTTTTGACGTAGGAACGGTTCAACCACGTTCAAAAGGGTTCGACCAACTCTTCAGGTTAAACCCAGGTCGAACCGAAGGATAGAGATTATACAGTGAAGCGGTTCGACCAAGGGGACAGTGGTTCGACCTCCAATGCTGGTCGAATGATGAGTGTGTAAATTCACAAGTTTGGCGCTATGTTTTGTGCTAGTTTTGGAGAGTTTTGATGTGGAAATAGGTGGAAAACCTATATATATTGTGAATTAGCATGAATCAGGTGTTAGTGGAGCTATTTGAGTGTTTTCTTAGCAAAAACGGAGTGAAAGAGCCAAGAATCGAAGAGACGGAGTCGAAGCCACGCGAATCGCCCAAGAATTAGGTGGGTTCGACCTGGCTGGAGGAGGGTTCGACCTCTCCAGCAGGTCGAACCAACATTGCTGAACGTGCAGAGATGGATTCGACCATGACTCAATTGGTTCGACCTGACCATCAGGTCGAACCATGGTCGAATCAGTTTGCAAGAAAGAGGATTCGACCACGACGTTTGAGTTCGACTTGCCAGTTGGTCGAATCAGGAGTGGGAGTTGTCCAGTGCTGAGGTTCGACCTGGGGTTCGACCAAAGCCTAAGTGGTTCGACCTGTCCAGAAGGTTGAACCTGTGTAGAATTCTTCCAGTGCGGGGTTCGACCTGGGGTTGGACCTGTGGCCAGGGGTTCGACCTGTTTGACGTGGTCGAACCTATGTGCGAGAACTTACCTTATCCGGATTTTCGAGGCCGAAATGCGTGAGATCACTTAGAAAGCCCATTCCAAGCCCTAGAGACGTGATTACAAGTATAAAAGGAGGCTCATACAGAGAATAAAGGGAGCTTTTGATCGTCAATCGTAGGAGAGACAAGAGTAGAGGTGGTGATCCATCCGGAGGGCTGTGACAGAGGTTCGCTGAAGGTTCAAGTAAGAATGATCAATCTAACCATGATTGTTCCTAGATCAATCATGGGCTAGAACCACCTTGGTAGTTCTAGGGTTATGAAAGTTTCATGATGTAATTCGTGTTTCGTGTGTAAAACTCCGTACAACACTACCTGTGGTTTGTTTTATATAAGATTGCATATTTAATCCATACTCATAGTCGTTTTGTGCATCAATGATCGTTGTGTAGAGTCTGAATACATAACATGGTTATTGATTGAGTGCGTTCACTACTGAGCAGGGTTTATTGTTATAATTCTAAGTGAAGGGATTCCGAAGTATTATTAGAACTGTCTTATATGAATATTCATGAATTGAATTAAATTCGGGTTGATGAATAGGATGAAGAGTATAACTTTATAGTACCTAAAAAGGGAGATCAAATCGGGTTAGATTCTAGACGTAGAAGATAATTGATTATGATAGTACCTAGAAAGGGGGGTGAAGCATATCTCTTGCTCCGATGTTATTCACACGTGTCAAGCGCATATTTACTTGTGTCTATAGAGTAAACTTGCATGGTCTAGTGATGCGTCCACAAACCACAGGGCAGAGTCGGACACCATCACATGAAAATACGAATTGCTAGTGAAACTGGATGACCCGACGAACTACCTATTATTCTTATTGATCACAACTCACTTTTCTCTACTCTTGCTGTTTCTTTTGTTATTTCGATTAGAAGTTATTATCCATTAAACCTTTTCAACTACCAAACATAGTCTAAAATATACTAGAAGAATACAAAATTGATATTTATCCGTCCCGTGGGTTCGATATTGTAACTTGGTCATCTTCGCGACTACAATTGATATCCTTATACTTGAGGATTAATTTGTGTATTGAGAAAACTCCTATCACCTGTACAAGAGGTCGAACCAAGCGCAGAATGTGTCCAGTAGCAGGGTTCGACCTGTTGGCCAGTGGTTCGACCTGTTGACGAGGTCGAACCAAAATGCAGAAACTTACCTTATCCGGATTTTCGAGGCCAAAACACGTGGGATCACTTGAAAAGCCCATTCCAAGCCCTAGAGACATGATTACAAGTATAAAAGGAGGCTCATGCAGTCAAGAAAGAGACCACATCAAAGAACGTCGAACGATCACGAAGAAGGACGACGCGTGAATCATAAGAGGAGTCCATCCGGAGGGTGGTGACAGAGGTGTAGCTGGAAAGTCAAGTAAGATTGGTCCAACTAACCATGATTGTTCTTAGATCAATCATGGGCTAGAGCCACTTCGGTAGTTCTAGGGTTATGAAGGTTTCATGAGTTATATTTGTATTTCGTGTGTATACTCCGTACAACACTACTTGTGGTTTAGTTTATATAAGATTGCACGTTTTTAATCCATACTCATAGTTATTTTGGGCATCAATAATCATTGTGTAGAGTCTAAATGCATAACATGATTATTGGTTGAGTGCGCTCACTAATGAGCAGGATTTATTGTTATAATTCTAAGTGAAGGGATTCTGAAGTCTTATTAGAACTGTCTTATATGAATGTTTGTTAATTGAATTGAATTCGGGTTAACAAGTAGGATAAAGAGTATAATTTTATAGTACCTAAAAAGGGAGGTCAAATCGGGTTAGAGTACTAAGTGCACAGGAAATAATTGATTATGATAGTACCTAGAATGGGAGGTAAAGTATACGTCTTGCTCTGAGAATACTCACACGTGTCAAAAGCTTATCTATTTGTGTCTATAGAATAGATTCCCATGGTCTAGCGATGCGTCCATAATCCACAAGGCAGAGTCGGACATCGACACACGAAAGTACCAATTAACGAAGGAAACTGATGGCCTGACGAACTACCTATTATCTTATTTGATCACAACTATTATTTACTTGTTCTTGTTATTTATTAGCTATTTTAATTGTTACTTAGTTTATAAACCAACTGTTTATTTCCAAAATAGTCATAATCTACTAGAACGTAATTAAATTGATATTTATCCGTCCCGTGGATTCGATATTTAACTTGGTCACCTTCGAAACTACAATTGATATCCTTCATACTTGGGGATTAATTGTGTGTTGAGAAAATGCTCATCAAGCCTCCCTCGCCTCTAGCTCTCGCTGACACTCCACGAGCTGTCTCCTCGTCCCATCCAGCTCCTGAGCAAGTCGCTTGCCTTTCTCCTCCGTATCCTTCAGCGTCTCCTCGGCGCTTCATAAGAAAGTAATATTTCTTTGGCCAGTTTCAACTCTCCTTTGACGGCTTCTAGAATCTCTTCTAAGGCTTTGTGCTGTCGAGCCACCTCCTCCTGAACCAACTTAAAACCCTCCGAATGCATCTGTTCCATCTCCTCCATTTCTCGCCTCATCCGGGCTAACTCCGCCTCATGCTGATGGCTAAGAACAGCCAACTGGGCTATCTCTTACTTCTCCGAGCTAAGAGGATTGACGTCTGGTTCAAGTAAGTCAGAGCCTATGACTGGTACCCGATGGCCGAGTAGATCAAGTCGTCGGCGTTCAGATCACCAATAATATCACTTTCCTCCTGGGTAAAGCAGACAAGAATCATCTCCATGGCTCTTTGCATATAGGCAGGGAGATCCGGCTGAGTAAAATTATATGGGTTTGACCCATAAAGACTGTGGAGTACTAGTGGAAGCAGACGAACGTTCGAGGAGGGGGCGCCAATCAGGAAGAAGGTAGTCTTCCTCCTATCCCTCTCCTTGCTCATCGGCCACGTAACCAAACCCCTAATGGCCGAGAGGATCGAGAACATTTATGGGTGTTTTCTTTGCACGCAAAATAATCCCCAAGTATTAAGGATATTAGTTGTAGCTTAAACAAGCGATCAAGTTAAATATCGAACCCAAAGGACGGCGTATTATCAATTTAATTATTTACTAAATAAATTAAGACAAGTGGCAATTAAGTTTGTGAATTTAATTATCAATCTAGTAACAAATTAATTAAAATAACAATTAAAATAAAAGCACTTAGAAGAATTCGAAAGTGACTCAAGAATGGAGAATAGGGAGCTCTAGGATAATCCAGTTTCACTTATTAATCTCCCTTTCATGTATCAATGTCCGACTCTGCCTTGCAGAATATGGACGCATCACTAAGCCATGCAAATCTACTCTATAGACACAAGTAAATGTGTGTATAACACGTGTGAATAACCTTGGAGCAAGAGATATAATTCACCCCCCTTTCTAGGTACTATCAGTATCAATTATTGACCAATCGGTACTCTAACCCGATATGATCTTCCTTTATAGGTACTATGAAATTATCATCTTTGTCCTACTTATTAACACGAATTAGATTTAATTAACAATTATTCATATATGACAGTTCTAATGAAGCTTCGAAGTCCCCTCACTTAGAATCATAACATGGAATCCTTCTCAGCAGTGAACATACTCAATCAATAACCAAGATATGGATTCAAACTATACATAACAGTTAATGATGCATAAAACAACTCTGTGTATAAATTAAAAATGCATAGTCATATATAAACTAAACCACAAGTAGTGTTGTACGGAGTATACACGAAAGTTCAATTAATTCATAAAAACCCTCAAAACTCTAGATC
Organism: Pogostemon cablin; assembly: GCA_023678885.1. NCBI lineage: Eukaryota > Viridiplantae > Streptophyta > Magnoliopsida > Lamiales > Lamiaceae > Pogostemon > Pogostemon cablin. The sequence goes on from CM042959.1 coordinate 22,337,486, forward strand.
TACCAAAACGGTTCTAGCCCATGATGTTGCGAAGAACAATCATGGCGGTTGAATAGATCTTACTCACATATCTGGAAAATACAAGATAAATTAGAAAACGAATAAAACCCTAGAAGCGGGAGTCGTCGCATCCTTCTCCGTCTTGAATCCTCCTCTTGGTTCTCCTCTTGATTCCACAAACGAATCTTCACAGTGATGGATGGATGGAGAAAAGGATGTGGATGATGGTTGGGGGTGATCCCCCATTGTGGGGTGTAGGATGATTGTGTTGTGGTCTCCTCTTGGTGTGATCTACATCCTCTTTTATACTTGTAAGCTCTCCTTATGGACCTTGGATGAGCTTATTCTTGGAGAACACAAAAATACACGTACTAGGGTATAAAAATTCGAATGTGGAGCTGTTCAAGCATTTGGTTTGACTTTTTGGGCTTGGTCGAACCACTCTGTAATAAATTTTCAGGTTCCTGGTTCGACCCGAACCATTGGTCGAACCAGATCAGCGATGTTGAACCATCTTGCACAGTCTCACCGTTTCGCATATAACTTCCACTTACAAGCTCCGATTTGAGTGATTCCTTTACTCACAAAATCCTCACGTTCTTGGCTTTCTATCCATATAAAGACCTCACAAAATCTCTAACATTTGAAGGTGTAACAATCCATGCAAGTGGCATAGTCATTTTGTTCGGCACAGGTTGCGCGGCATCACTATTTTGATCATAACTTTTTCGTTTGGATTCGATTTGAGGTGTTTTTTACACCAAAATGGCTCTATCTTCTGTGGCTTTCCAACCATTTATCACACTTCTAATTTTGAGCTCTACACAAACATAAAAAAATTATACAAGTTGGACGTACGTTTTCCAGCATTCTTGCACAAGTTACACCTTTTTTCAACTTTGCATTTTTGATCATTTTTCCACCTAAAACATAATAAAACACCTCAAATACACCTTGTTCTCACATATATCGAATATAAGGCACTTGTGCTAATATATAATAACAATTTCCATCAAAAGGTGTTAAATTGGACACTAAAACACGCTTATTTTTACTCTCGTCAAACTCCCTTACCCGCATCTGGCCAAACAACCTCCCTGGTTGTCCGAGTAGCCCCCATGCCCACTTCTGGATCTAGCACGAGAACACCCTCTGGTGGAGCCAGGTGGCTCAGCTACATGGACGAAGTATCATCCACATCTACGACCTCCATCAGAGAGCCTGGCAGGGCTAGGAAGCCCACTCGACTCCACCACTAACCCTAAAGGAAGATCTAGGATGGCGGTTGAGGCCCCCGGCAACTCAGTACTCATCCTGCCATGGGCAGCCACAGTCACTGCCGATGGAAGGACGAACGCAAGTGGATCTAGCATGAGTCGTGCTTAATAAGGAGCTTGTCGGTGATTATGTCGGTGCTCCTCTCCTGCGGGCTCAATTTACTAATGACATCCACGAGCTTGAGAAATCTCTTGGAAATAGGAGACCTGCACATTTGTCTCTATCTGCAAGTAAGGATAAAATTAAGTTAGTAAGTCACTGAGCGAAGATAAAAAAATAAAGAAAAAATAAAAAGAAGAAAAGAAAATAATAATGCAAGGATCGGACACTCACGTGCACGAAGAAGCTAAAAGGCAGAAGGAACATTGATATGGGCCGGCTTCTATTTCCTTGTTGCCCAACACCACCACTCTTTCTAATTCTTGATGGAAGTGGACTTCCCAGAAGAGATCCCATTCTTGGAATTAACATAGGTGCTCGATTTCCTTCGGAGACAAGTGGCGGTAATCTTTTTCACGAAACAAAATGATAAGTCTAATCACTGTTGCCTAGGTGTTAGGGGTCAGCAGGGCCGGAGCCAGATTCCAATAATCGAGCAAGCGGCCCAAACAAGGATGAAAAAGCAAATAAAACCCTAGCTTCAACATCGATCCATTCACTTCCATGAACTCCTCGGCTGGCTTGCTCGCTCGATCACCGGCTATAGGCTTTACGAATCTTATCCCCGCCGCCGCGTACTTTGGGTCAACTCCTCAAATTGGGCGAGAAGAATCGAGCTATCTTGTTAATGGGCCTTCATGTCATTATGAGCCCCATCGTACGACGCGATACAGGCTCAGATATTCACCAAATCTGGCACGCCATCCAATGTCGGTTGAAAAGTGGATGGCAAAGAACGAGATACAACTGGGAGGTGCTGTAGAGAGGAGGAAACTTCACCCTCACCACACAACTCCTAATAAGCCCTCTCTAGGGATTCTGAAACCCCTTCTCCACCACTCACCACTTGCCTAGGACCCACTGGACAGCCAGAATTGGGATGGCCGCCTTTCCTAATACAATAATTCATCAAAAAAAGAAACGATGAATAAAACCAAAAGTTGGGGGGTTAAAGAGAAGGACAGAAGTGAAGATTTTAAGACGTATAGTCATCCTTATATACTAACTTAACCCCAACCAACCAACACGACTCTGCCGAAGGAGCAATAAAGGTGAAGCACTTTATTCAATAGATGCTATGATAAGGCGGCGCTTCGAAGGCGCATCTTGGATTCTAAAACGTCGTGTCAGAATCTTCCAGAAAGGTCGCGCCGTAAAAATTCATAATTCAAAATCAAAATGGTTTAGGCGCACGCGCCACCAAAGCAGACCCCGCCTCCACTCGACTAACCCTCGTGAAAACAGGGCCTGGGGGCTAATGTAGTAGGGCCCATCATGTAGTCCTCCGTAAAGAGAATACTGGATACATTTTATTGGGCCCAATGGACTTTCCCTTTTGAGGGAGGATTGCTGGACCCAGAACTATGTGCTTTCGACAATAGGATAGCCGGGCATCTGCAACCCACTCACTCGGCCCAGAAGAGTCCTCAACCAATCCCACTTGGCTACTTGCGCCACCAAGCATAGGAACTATACAGATATCCCCTAAGATTCATATATAGGGGATATCCTAAAACGAATCACTAAAATAGTCGCATGAGGCTATAACATTTAATGCTTACAGTGTTTGCAATTAATGTGATATGACTTAACGATATATCTGGATATACGAATGACGTCAGGTCATCAATATATGGAGCCTGCTCCTAATGAATAAAAAAATAACTTTATTCACCTCCAAAAGGTACAAGATTGCCTGGAGGGAACCCTTGAGCATTCTTCATATCACTACTAGATTATTGTGTTAGATTAGTACAAATAAATCCCCCAATCATCCTTAAATAATCACATCAACCCATAATTAAGGGAGGATTAATTATGCTATTTACACATTGTTTGTGATATATTAAAATTATAAAATAATTAATATCAAGATTTTTCTTAAGTAAATAAATAACGGTATTTTATCATACTAAATTTATACACAAATGCATACCCAAAAGGAATGAAGATAAAAGAAATAAGGGATTATTACTGATAGATGCGCATATATATAGTATAATTACTAATAAATACATTGATCTAATATAATTACTGATGAATATATCACGTCTTATTTTTTTATCCAGTATTACCCTTATTTACAACGATTAATATTCAACATTTGTATGTAATAATAGTTCATTGAACACTAATATGCACTTAAATCGGATAAAAACAATGGGTGAGAAATTTAAGGAGAGATTTAAGGATAATTTTAACAACTTATTCTTCAATTCAATTGTGTATTTTCTGTTTCTCCCTCAAGGAAGCACACTAATGTAAATTTGTATGGTTCTTCAATTTAATCACATATTTTATGTTTCTCTCTCAAGAATGTACACAAATGTAAATTAGTAGGGTTCTTCAATTTAATCACGTATTTTCTGTTTTTCTCTCAAGAATGCAGCGATTTTTTCTGTTTCTCTCTCAAGAATTCACACTAATGCACATTAGTAAGATTTTTCAATTTAGTTGTGTATTTTCTGTTTCTCTCTCAAGAATGCAGCGTATTTTCTGTTTCTCTCTTAAGAATGCACACTAATGTGCATTAGTATGGTTCTTTAATATAATTGTGTATTTTCTATTTCTCTCTCAAGAATGCACACTAATGTACATTCCTATAAATATTACTCCCTCCGTCCTATTGAAAAGTAGGTATTTTTTATTTTGGTTCGTCCCAATACAAAGTGTGCATTTCTTTTTTGGTAAAGAGGACCCACACATATTAATTGCTTCTCTCTCCATGGACCCACATGTTATAAATACACCTACCCACTTTGTATTCATATATTATTTCTCTCATCTCACTACACATTAAAATATTATACTCCTTAATCAACGTGTAAAAAGCAAACGCCCATGTTTCAACGAGACGGAGGAAATATATTTAATCACCTATTTTTATTCTATCTTAACTATGTACGGATGAGTTGGATATTATGGGCAAAAAAATATAATTTTATATTTATCAGTAATTTTTTGAAGCTAATGTATTGTTTAGTAATACTTAAATACGTTTCGTACCTACTAATTAACCCTGTAAATAATTTGATAATGTCATGTAAACACTTCTATTGTTTCAAAAGAAATCAATCATAATATAATATTCAACCATATGTGTCAATGATGAAAGAATTAGACTAAGTATGAATAAGGCACGGTTCTCATAATTAAGAATGTTTAAGTAAATATTTATAAATAATAAATTGCAAGCACTCGGATTCACTAGTCACACCCCGTTAACTCCTCTAATCTGAAAAGTAAACTGTCTCAAATTTGAAAAGTAAACTGTAAAGAATGTGGGAGGAAAACCACAAGTTCAGTGGGGGTAATATACTTGCCAGAATTAAATATCACATGCAACGTCAATAAAGTAACATAAATTATGTAAATGTACTGGATAATTGATTTCTCAATTATTCTAGTAGTAAAAGTCGCGTTTATAGAGATAAGGAGACCTATGTCTCGTTTATAAAAGTTAGGAGACCTGTCTCGTTTATAAAGTGATCACAATTTTCTTTATGTGTGAATAGAGCAAAAATACTCTATCGTTGTGTAGAACGAAGTGACCAAGTAATATAAATTATCAAACCCAAAAAAGGAACGAACTAGAATTTAAGGGATCTTGCGTTCATTGTAATTTTATAGAGACGAGTCATGATTGGATTTGGTTTTGATAAAACAGGTAACTAAAATTCTAATCAAGTACCAAGAATTAAGCAAGCAAATAAATATAAACTAAAGATGATTGATGTTCTAAGTTAAGTAAAAGAGAGATTAATGATGAGTGATATTTTCACCTAGATTTTAGTATCTTTTTATGGGTGTTTTCGTATTATTTTATCCATATTTTATGTACTATTTGATTGTGTTTTGTGTTTTTATGGAAATGTGTGTGAATGAGCTTAAACCTAAAATTTTATTTGATGCTAGATATGATAAGGAAGACGTAGGAAAAAGTGGATCTCAATTCGGAGTTGAAACGAGGAAGAACGAGCCAAAACAGTGAAAGAGGAAGCAGGACAACAAGAACACGAGCCGTGTACAGTGCACGACCCTGTAAGAAGTGGCCGTATGCCGATATCAAAAGATCTGAAATTCCACCCTTCTACACACACCTCACACACCATTTCCTCTATTTTACACCATCATCTTCATCCATTCTTCACCCTTTGGATCTACCTTCATCTAACCATCAAATCCTTCATCCAAGTAGCTAGAGAAGCAAGGAAGAGAGGTGAATTGCAAGGGGGAGAAGAAGATCACCATTGGAGACATCCAAGGGAGTTTTCATCTACACTTTGTATTGAAACCTATTGTTTATCATGTTTTGTAAGGATTTTAATGTCTATGTTGGATTCCTTGTGACCATGAGAGGCTAATCTCTCTTGTGAGATTAGCAATATGAATTGTGTTGGATAATTTTGGGTATTTTGCAATTGAATGATTATGTTGAATGGGTTAATTGATTTTCTATCATTGATTATTAATTGCTTGATTTGTTTTGTTGATTTGTATGTTTAGTTGTTCTAGATATGTGATTAGATTGAGAAATCAATTGCATGCTTAGGATAATTGAGTGAATCATTTTATCAAACACCTCATGTGCATTATAAATTGTGAAGAGATTGAGAAGTCCTTCATAGTTTAGAACCCTTTGGTAGGACATGTAATTGGTTTGATCGAGAGGTTGATTAATTGTGTGAAGGGACTCTCATTTAAGCTTAGTACCTAGTTGGAATTGTTTAAGTGAGAGCCAATCCATTGAGCTATGTTTAGAACCATATCCTATTCATTCCTAGAGGGAGTTTAGGTGATATTAGTGTTGACCCTTAGTCTCTTACCCATGACACATATGAATTCATTGCATGATACCTAGATTTTCCATGCTTTAAGTATTGCTAGTCTCATCTCTATCTACTTGGCTCATTCATCCATCTCCATTCATCTATCCATTTATTTTATTGTCATTTATTGATTATCTTCCCTTTATGATCATCTCTATAATACTATGGTGAACACGAGATCGCTTAGACCCTAGTACCTTCCTCCCTGTGGTTCGATAATTTCTTTAATTGGTCATGCCCACTATATTACGACCAATCAATTAACAACACTAGGGGTATGGTAATTCTAGGGCAAATGCATCAAACTTACATGTATCATGGGTTAAAAACTAAGGGCAATCACGAATTCCACCAAAACTCTCTTTCGAGATGTATAGGATGTAGACCCTTTCAAGGATCCCTAAATGGCTCAAAGGATTGAGTCTCAACAAACACCTCCAACTAGATACTATGCTCGATTGAGTTGGTTCCCCTCACCGGACTAACCGACCTCTCGATATAGTCAATCAAATATTCTATAAAATGGTTCTAAATTCAAAGGACATCTCTATATCATTTTAGATTAATGCACATGATGTGTATAACAAAATGATTCAATTAATTATCTTAAACACATAATTGATTTCTCAATCTAATCACATGTTTAAAACAATAAACCACACAAACCATCATAAACATAAAGACATACAACATCAATGATAGAAAATCAATAAACTCAATCAACACATAAATTTAAATGCATAAATTTCAAAATTATCCAGCACCATTCATGTTGTTAATCTCACAAAGGAGATTAGCCTACCGTAATCCTAAAGAAAATAACATAGACCATTGTATCCTCAAAATTCATGGCAAAACTTTAAGGTTTAGTACAAGAATTAGATGAGAACTCCCTTGAATTGCTTTAATGGTGATTCTCTTCCTTTCCTTGCAACTTTCTCTCTCCTTTGCTTTCTTTACTCACTTGTATGGTGGTTTTGATGGAGGGATGATGGATAAATAGTATAAATGAAGATAATGGGTGTAAAATGACCAAAATGATGTGTGATGTGTGTGAGCAGCCAAAACCCTAGAAATTCTGGTACAAATGTTGACATTGGGGGTATTTGTACCCCCTTGGAAAACCTAAAAATTGCCCTTGAATTTTGATACTTTTGCATAAAAATACGGTCGTGTTTTCTTGTATTTGCCCATGTTTCCTTGAATCTACGCTTTTTACAACTCTAAACGCGATTATTCTGCAAAATGCAAGAAAATATGATCGTGTTTTCTTGTCCTGGATGTGTTTTTATGCACTTTGCTCAGCTCTCTGGATATCGATTACATTTGCACAAAAATACGGTCATGACGTAAAAACACAATCGTGTTTCGTGTTTTTACGTCCTTTTGCCAATTTCCTATTTTTTCAACCTTCTCCATTCTTCATGCTTTTCTTCACCATTTATCTTTATAATCACTTATTCAAAGACATGAAAATACATCATCATCATTAATCTTCAATTTCCCAAAATAAGATATAAAAGATACAAAAAATACGGAATAAAAGAACGAAAGTCACAAAAACGATACAAAATCTAAGTGAATTAAACGACAATTATAAAGGTCAAGAGACCTATATCTGTACATGCATGAGTTCAAAGATACTACAAGTATCAAGTAATAGAGTTAAATAAGAATTTCCCCACTTGTTATGCTGAAAAGTTTGAATTGATAAAGTGTAGGATAGTTGAAAACTAATGTAATGCAGCCCACAAAGTCTAATATTTAATCATGATAGCCATGAAAACATACTTGTGTAATTAGTTATCCCTTTTTTATTGAATGTGATAATATTTTTCGTGAAATATACTTGCGTAATTAGTTATCATTTTTTAATGAATGTTATCACTTTTTATTTACACTGGAAATTATATGAAATACTTCCTCCGTCCCGGAACAAGGTATACGTTTGCTTTTTGTACGAAGATTAAGGAGTATAATATTTAAATGTGTTATAAAGTAAGAGATATAATATTTTAATGTGTAATGAGTAATTGTATTAGTGTAGTAGGTGGGCCACATGTGGATATAATAATTACTTTGTGTGGGTCCTATATACTACAAAGGGAAATATATATTTTGTTTTGGGAAAGCCCAAAATGGAAAAATGTATACCTAGTTGTGGGACGGAGGGAGTAGTTCACACTACAAAAAAAGTATTTTTTAGCAACGAAATTTACCAACGGAATTCAATTCATTAGTAATTACAAATGAATTAGCAACTAAAATGATATTTTTTTATTTGCAATGGAATGCCAACGAATTTATTCTCTATTTTACCAACGAAATTCAATTCGTTGGTAATTACCAACAGATTATCAAAGGAATCTTTATATAAATTACCAACAGAATTTTAGCTACAGATTACCAACGTTTATTTACCAACGAAATTACTTTTTCGTTGCTAAAAATTTACCAACCACCACTTTAATAACGAAAATTTACCAACGGATTCCACTGCTAATCCGTTGGTAAACTAATTTAACAATGAAATTAAGACTTTTATCAACAGAATATTCCGTTGGTAAAAAATAGTTTTTTTGCAGTGACAGCACTATTATCAGTTTTTATTATAAAGATTATCCCATATTATCATATTTTATAAATTTATAATATTTAAATTAAAAGAAATATAAAAGGTGTAATACTAAAAGAAATTATAAACGTGTCCCGTATTATTAAAAAAAAGTCTTATTAAATTATTCAGATTTCTGTCTTCTCTTTTTTTTCTGGAAAGACTTTATCATGCACCATGCCATGACATGGTTGAAACTAGAACGTTATAAACCTAAGAGCATCACATTAGTAATATTTTAGTTTAAACACACTCTCTGGTCTTCCACTTTAACTTCGCTAATTTTTAAATTAAATTCAACTAATTCAGTAAATTCAATTTAAACTGACTATTCACAAAATACTATTCATTTTTTGTTATAAGTAATATTAAATTAAATATCCTATTAGTGTTAATTTTTTCTTTTTATGCAAATCAATTGAGTTCATTGCAGCAAACCAATACAGTGTTGGAAAGGGTTATGAGTTTAAACTTAAATAGTCACATTGGTGTGAGTGAGATAATTTTTTGGTTTAATCTTAAAAAATTAAAACCAATGTATATACTCATCAACCATGTACGCATTGTAGCTAAAATAATTAAATATTCAATACTGGAATATCTTACTAAATTTACCGGTACTTTTTTGAATTTTGATTTAATTTTCTTACTGATTAATAATCATTTTTATAGGGGTAAATCCAGAATTGGTCCCTTTGGAGAAGGGAACTTGTAGAAATGGTTCCGTAGCCTGCAATTTTGGTCCGTTGAAGTTTTTCTTTAAAATTCCGTTAGAATTAACAGAATATTTTGCTCCATTAGCGGGACCAAAAATGTAAATTTGCAAAATTGACCCCAAAATGTGCAAAATTAGTCCCATGTTAGAATTTATACTATACTTATTTTATGCCAAATTTAACTCTACTTTCCGCGCTTCAAAATGCTATCAGGGCTCTAAATTTATTTATTTATGAATGAAAAGATTTATTATAAACTTATATCCCCTAATGAGAGGAATGTTCAAAGATATATAGATCTGAACGAATGTTCGACATCCAAGAGTGACAAGACTATTAACCCTGTTCAAAACTGGATCAACAGAGACTTCTGGCCTATTGGATATGACGAGACAACCAGCTCTATACAACAATACTATAATGTGTATTATAGACAATATGCAGAGAAAGAATATGAGGACGCTGATCGATTTTGGGATAATCTCGATCAAAGGTGGAAACTAGCGGACGCCCGTGCTAACCACACCAAAGAGGAATATCTGGAGGAAGGTCGCCAGATAGAGATAAGATACTCTCAGGAAGTATCAAGAAATATAGTGGAACTCCAAAGTTTCTCCGAAATCCATGGACGTGTGCCCAAACATAAATAATGGAGGAGACGATCAAACCAGGGTCCAAGAGAGATCTGCAAGCCTTATCACTTTTCACATTGGACAGAATGACAGAGTGGAAGGAGATCGAGACAGATAACTCTAAGACAAGTCAAGATCATAGAGAATTACAGAAGATGGTGAAATTCTTTGGGGAATATTGCCAAAGTATGTCCAAGACAATATTTGAAGTCAGCCTCAAGATGGAAAATGTGGAGACAGTGCAGAGCAAACAACTCAACCTCACCAAGGAGCTGATAAAACAAGTAGAGCCCCTGGAAACCAAGGTAACGAAAAGAAAGCCAGGAGGAAGGTTGCCAGCAACCTTCGGAATAGAACCCCTTTTACACCAAAAGGGGAAGACGATAGAGGTCATAAGACCAAAGTCCAAAAGCGAGAACATGATTCCTATTCTTAGAGGAGAATCCACATCCTTGGATGGAAAGAGCAAATCTTGAAGATCTACAAGATCTATATGAGTCCTTCCAAGGACTATCAATCGTAGATCTGAAAATGAATGTTGAAGAAACATCAAGCTCTCAACCACAATCGCAGACTCCACAATATGATCCAAACCAAAATGAAGGAACTTCGGGATCACATGGAGTCCATGAAGAAAGACAAGAAGAGACATTCCAAAAACAAGGAAATTTCAAGATGAAGGCAATTGGACTGTCAATAGGAGCAAGCAGAGTTTGAGGATCCAACCTACACAGTGCTTCATATGGTCGGTCTCACCTTGAACCAATAAATCAATATGGGTTGAACCTAAACCTCGACACTCTAGACTTCAAGAACAGAGAGGCCTTGATTGACGAGTGGAAAAATGCAATGAAGATTGCAGGAGGTGCACTAGATCTGGATAAAGAAGGGTTCATAATATTCCTAACTATGAGTCTAGAAGGATCAGTAAAGTGCGCCTGGGAGGAGCTCTCAGACGAAGTAAAAAAGAAGGCCATGGAAGGCGGAGATCTCGGTAACATTGTTGATCGCATGGCCAAGATCTTCAAGATCCACTTCATCGGAGTAGGTTACTTTGAAGGAATAGAAGAAGAAAAGAAGAAGAAGTATAGGAATGCCCTATACAGTCTGGAGCTACTTGACATCTGTCACGTAGATGAGTACATCAAACTCTTTACAGAGTATAGATGAAAATCGAAGATTAATGAGGAGGAAGTATTCCACATGTTCATTCCTAAGATCCCAAGCCCATGGAGAGAAATGCTGATCAGAGAATCTCTACCATGCGAGCTGGACTCAATAGCAAGAAGGATGTCTTTCCTCAAAGCCAAGATTGCAGAGTGGTGTCATCAAGCAACACTACACAAAAATTACAAGAGATTAAGGGGAAACAACAAGACAATACCTTTATGTTGCGAGAATAACGACCTTCCAACTATCATTGGAAGAAGTCTAAGAAAGCAGAAAAGGATGAAGAAAAATCGTCCTTACACACAAAGGAGCAGAGGATGGAGGTCTAGTAGACCAAAATCCTTTTGGTCTAAACAGAAAGCCCAAAGCTAAAAATTAGGGCAGAGATCTGGACCATCAAGATGGAGTTCAAGAAGTCAAGCATCATCCTCAGGGTCAAACCAGAGGAGTACAGGAAGAACTCTCACAAGAAAGACATTTCAAAGAGAAGCCACACGAGCCAATGAAATATTCAAGGATTGTAATTGCTACACGTATGGAGAAAGAGGGCATATCTCACTAGATTGCTCGGAAAACTAAAAGTGGGGAATACGACAGATTAAAACAACTCCAGAAATGGAGAAAGCTGTTTACTTCCAAGAACTGGTTCAGGTATATCAATTTGAAGATATACCCTCAGACGAGAGTATCTATAAAGAAGAATTATTCATCCAAGACGAGTCTTCCGAAAATGAGTTGGAGTGAAGAAGAAAACTTCAGACAGGAGATTGATGAGTGTGTAAATTCACAAGTTTGGCGCTATGTTTTGTGCTAGTTTTGGAGAGTTTTGATGTGGAAATAGGTAGAAAACCTATATATATTGTGAATTAGCATGAATCAGGTGTTAGTGGAGCTATTTGAGTGTTTTCTTAGCAAAAATGGAGTGAAAGAGCCAAGAATCGAAGAGACAGAGTCGAAGCCACGCGAACCGCCCAAGAAGTAGGTGGGTTCGACCTTGCTGGAGGAGGGTTCGACCTCTCCAGCAGGTCGAAACAACGTTGTTGGACATACAGAGATTGATTCGACCATGACTCGGCTGGTTCGACCTGGCCATCAGGTCGAACCATGGTCGAACCAATTTGTAAGAAGGAGGATTTGACCACGACGTTTGGGTTCGACTTGCCAGTTGGTCGAATCAGGAGCGGGAGTTGTCCAGTGCTGAGGTTCGACCTGGGGTTCGACCAAGGCCTGAGTGGTTCGACCTGTCCAGAAGGTCGAACCTGTGCAGAATTCTTCCAGTAGCGAGGTTCGACCTGGGGTTCGACTTGTGGCTAGGGGTTCGACCTGTTTGACGTGGTCGAATCTGTGTGCGAGAACTTACCTTATCTGGATTTTCGAGGCCGAAACGCGTGAGATCACTTAGAAAGCCCATTTCAAGCCCTAGAGACGTGATTTCAAGTATAAAAGGTGGCTCATACAGAGAATAAGAGAGCTTTTGATCGTCAATCGTAGGAGAGACAAGAGTAGAGGTGGTGATCCATCCGGAGGGCTGTGACAGAGGTTCGCTGAAGGTTCAAGTAAGAATGATCAATATAACCATGATTGTTCCTAGATCAATCATGGGCTAGAACCACCTTGGTAGTTCTAGGGTTATGAAAGTTTCATGATGTAATTCGTGTTTCGTGTGTAAAACTCCGTACAACACTACCTGTGGTTTGTTTTATATAAGATTGCATATTTAATCCATACTCATAGTCGTTTTGTGCATCAATGATCATTGTGTAGAGTCTAAATACATAACATGGTTATTGATTGAGTGTGTTCACTACTGAGCAGGGTTTATTGTTATAATTCTAAGTGAAGGGATTCCGAAGTATTATTAGAACTGACTTATATGAATATTCATGAATTGAATTAAATTCGGGTTGATGAATAGGATAAAGAGTATAACTTTATAGTACCTAAAAAGGGAGATCAAATCGGGTTAGATTATAGACGTAGAATATAATTGATTATGATAGTACCTAGAAAGGGGGGTGAAGCATATCTCTTGCTCCGATGTTTATTCACACGTGTCAAGCGCATATTTACTTGTGTCTATAGAGTAAACTTGCATGGTCTAATGATGCATCCACAAACCACAGGGCAGAGTCGGACACCATCACATGAAAATACGAATTGCTAGTGAAACCGAATGACCCGACGAAGTACCTATCATTCTTATTGATCACAACTCACTTTTCTCTACTCTTGCTATTTCTTTTGTTATTTCGATTAGAAGTTATTATCCATTAAACCTTTACAATTACCAAACATAGTCTAAAATATACTAGAAGATAACAAAATCGATATTTATCTGTCCCGTGGGTTCGATATTGTAACTTGGTCATCTTTGCGACTACAATTGATATCCTTATACTTGAGGATTAATTTGTGTGTTGAGAAAACCCCTATCAAGTTCTTGGCGCCGTTGCCAGGGACGACATAAAATATCTTTTTTGTATTATTTCTAGTTTATTAGGACTATTTACCTTGTTTTGTTGTTTTCTTTCTTATTCGTTTTAGATGTATGCTCACAAGATCAAACAAGGTAATCTTGAACCGTATAATCCTGAGATTGGAGCATCATCAAGAAAGAAGAAGAAGAAGAAGAGCAAGGCAAAGACAATAGACTCAACTGAAGCTCTGAATTTTGGAGTTGAGGTTGACGAGCAGATTTCGCAAGTGATTGAGGCTACAACTGAAGTTAATTTGGAAGTAGAAACAGTCAACATGGCAGCGAATCCGGATAATCTAGCCATCCGAGAGGTTTTCAGAAATAATGGGGCTGGAAATTATGAGCTTTTAGGAGCAAGGGGAACTAACACAGCGTTCGATCTTCATCCCGCTCTTATTAGCATGATAGAAAGAAACTCCTTTTCAGGAGGGTCTTTCGAGGATCCGTAGCAGCATCTGAACAAGTTCTTGGGATATGCAAGTACTCAAAAAGACGTAGGAGAACATGAAGATGCTAGGAAGATCCTTTTGTTCAAATTCTCGCTTACTGAAAAGGCGAGGGATTGGTACGATACTATTAACGCAGCTGAGTGCACCACGTGGGAGCAATTGAAGTTAAGGTTCTTGGAGAGGTATATGCCACCTTCGAAGGTGTTTAAGATGAAGCAAGATATTAACCAATTTGCTATCAGTGGAGGTGAGAAATTTCATGAAGCGTGGGATAGATTCAAGGACATGCTCAGGAAGTGTCCTCAACATGGGTTATCTAAAGCCTAATATATCAGTATATTCTATAATGGATTGGACTGTGAATCAAGAGTGCTACTTGATGCTTCTTCTAATAGAGCATTGCTTATAAAGTCATCCGTTGAGGTCGAGAGATTGTTTGAAGACATATCGATGAATTCGAGGGATTGGCCTATTGATAGAGTTAGAGGTACGTATGTTCTTGGAAAGGTAGCTCAGGTTGAATAAGCAATGGTGAAAACTAAGAGAGAGGATAAGATCGTTTCGAGCTTGTCCAATATCAACAAGCTACTTGAGTCTCAACAGAAGCAGATCAGCGAGATATCCCAACGAGTGCCAATCATGCAGCAAGAGATGATGAATAATGGAACCATCCAAGACGAATTGGAGGAAGCAAATTATGCCATGGGTCAAAGTATTCAAGGAACTAGGTACCCAAATCAAGGAAACTGGAGCTACCAAGGGAACTATCGAGGGAACTTTAATAATCGTGGTCCATCTGGTAGTTATCAACAGCAACCAAGGAGGCCTGAATTTTCATGGAGCAATACGAACAATGCAGTGCAACTTTCGATGTATGTTGATCCGGGAGAAAAGGTGGAAGAAGGGAAGCCTGGGTTCGAGAATACTGTGAACCGGTACATGGTAAAGAATGATGAAAGAGTGAACCGCCTTGAGGCAAAGCTTGAGAAAAAGATTGCTGATCACCACAGAGATTTGTCCACTCAAGTGAAAGATCTCACATTGTTGATGGGTACAATTGCAGAGAATGTGAACACATTGACTCAAACTGTAGGAAAAGGGAAGTTTCTGTCTCAGAGTATAGAGAATCCGAAGTCGTGTAATGCCATCACACTGAGGTCGGGAACGCAGTACGAGAGACCGATGAGGCCGGAATCAAAGTTGGAATTTTCTAAGCCTCGGTTCGACCTACACGCAGAGGGTTCGACCAACTTTTTAGGTCGAACCCAGGTCGAACCTCATTGGCCAGAGCACTCTGTTTCGACACAGGAGCGGTTCGACCAGCACGCAGAGGGTTTGACCAACTTTCCAGGTCGAACCCAGGTCGAACCTCATTGGCCAGAGCACTCTGTTTTGACGCAGGAACGGTTCGACCACGATTAAAAGGGTTCGACCAACTCTTCAGGTCGAACCCAGGTCGAATCGAAGGATGAAGATTATACAGTGAAGCGGTTCGACCAAAGGGGCAGTGGTTCGACCTCCAATGCTGGTCGAACCCAAGTCGAACCTCCGGAGCAGAATGAGATCAGTCTTCCAGGAGAGAGGTTCGACCAATACAGTCCTGGTTCGACCTCTCAGCCTGGTCGAACCCTAGTCGAACCTCGCCGAGATGTTTTGTTTGATGCACCTGTTGTTCCTTTTGATGTTGATGCAACTCCAGTGGTACGGAATGAGCAAAGTACAGACATAATAGCTGAGAAAAAATGGGAAAGAGCTAAGCGATTAAGAGCCGAAAAGGAGAAAGCAGAGAAGGTAAATCGTGATGAATGGGGGATTCCCAAAACAAAGATACCTCCACCGTTTCCCTACAAGCTAGTGAAGAAAGGGTTGGAAGAAAAGTTCAAGAAGTTTTCAGAGATAATGAATAAGATAAGCTTGAACATCCCTTTTTCAGAGGCAATCATGGAGATGCCATATTATTCTCGATTCCTTAAAGACATATTGATGAAGAAGCGAAGCTTAACCGGAGTTGAAACGGTAAACTTATCTGAGAATTGTAGCTCAATTATTCAAAAGAAGTTGCCACCAAAGATGAAAGATCCGGGGAGCTTTACTATTCTATTTGAGATCGGGAAGGGGCCAGCACGGCGAGCTTTGTGCGATCTAGGGGCAAGCATCAATATGATGCCGTTGTCCATCTTTCAGAAGCTTGGTTTGGGGGAGCTGACCCCGACAACTGTTGCTCTCCAATTGGCAGATATATCAATGACGTTTCCGAAAGGTATAGTTGAAGATGTTCTAGTAAAGGTGGAGAAGCTAGTCTTTCCTGTGGATTTCCTTGTATTAGAAATGGATGATGACAAGGATAATGTTCCTTTAATCTTGGGGAGGCCATTCCTTGCTACAGCTGGAGCTATGATAGATGTTCAGAAGGGAGAACTGAAGTTGAGAATGGACAAAGAAGAAGTACTTTTCAACTTGGACAAAGCAATGAAGATACCAATGGAGTCCCAGTGTTATAATATTGACGTGGTGGAGGAGATTGTGAAGGAGGATATGTCTCTGATCTTGTCAAAGGATCCTCTTGAGACATGTTTGATGGAGTCTCTTACTTATCCCACTACGGAGCTTGACGGACTTTCTAACGAGGTATGTATTGAATTTCTTGAAAACTTACTTGCTTTGGGTGATGACAGGTTTGCATTGGAAAGAAATAAAGTGGAAGAAGTCAAATGGACCAGGAAGTACTTGCCTTTGGATAACGAAAACACTCCAGTGGAGAAAAGAAAAGAGGAGTTGAAACCATTGCCGGACCACTTGAAGTATGCTTTTCTTGGTGATAATGCACAATATCCGGTAATTGTATCTTCTTCCCTTAATGATGATCAACTTGAGGAGTTGTTAGATGTCTTGAGGAAGTACAAGTCTGCAATAAGGTGGTCACTTGATGATTTGAAAGGTATTAGTCCTTCGTATTGTATGCATCGGATTAGGTTGTTGGATAAAGCCAAAGCTAGTGTTCAGAATCAGCGTAGGGTGAATCCCGCAATTCAAGAGGTGATAAGGAAGCAAATTCTTACGTGGTTGGATGCTGGAATTATATATCCTATTAGTGATAGTCCCCATGTGAGTCCATTGCATGTAGTTGCTAAGAAGGGGGGCATGACTGTAGTGAAAGCTGAGGATGGAGAAGCTATAGCCATGAGAATTCCTACGGGATGGCGTACATGTGTGGATTACAGGAAATTAAATGAGAACACGTGTAAGGACCATTTCCCTCTTCCGTTTATGGATCAAATGTTGGATCGTCTTGCAGGGTATGGGTTTTATTGTTTCTTGGATGGATACTCGGGGTATAATCAAATCATGATTGCTCCCGAGGATCAAGAAAAGACCACTTTTACTTGCCCCTACAGGACCTTTGCTTTTAGGAAGATGCCGTTTGGATTGTGTAATGCGCCTGCTACTTTTCAGAGATGTATGATGGCGATTTTTGATGGTTTGATAGAGAAGATCATGGAAGTATTCATGGACGATTTTTCAGTCTTTGGTTCTTCTTTTGATATGTGTTTGTCTAACCTTGCTGTTGTTTTGAAGAGGTGTCAAGAAACTAATCTTGTCTTGAATTGGGAGAAGTGCCACTTCATGGTGAAGGATGGGATTGTTCTTGGGCATCATGTTTCTGCCAAGGGATTACAGGTAGACCGTGCTAAAGTGATGGCAATTGAGAAGCTTCCACCACCGACCAATGAAAGAGGAGTGCGGTCCTTCCTTGGACACGCCGGTTTTTACAGGAGATTCATTAAAGACTTCTCAAAATACTCTACGCCCTTATCTCATTTACTTGAAAAGGATATTCCTTTTGTGTTTAATGATGAGTGTCTAACAGCTTTTCAAGTTTTGAAGGAGGCGCTTATTACTGCCCCTATCTTGATCACACCGGACTGGACTCAACCGTTTGTACTTATGTGTGATGCAAGTGATGTAGCATTGGGTGTGGTGCTTGGGCAGCTAAGGGAGAAGAAGTTCTGCGCCATTTACTATGCGAGTAAGACTTTCGATGCGGCACAGAAGAATTACACGGTGACTGAAAAGGAGTTTTTGGCTGTTGTGTATGCATTCGATAAGTTTCGTCAGTATTTGATTGGCATGAAGACAATTGTGTATACGGATCACTCAGCGATTCGTTATTTGATGGAGAAGAAGGAGACAAAGCCTAGGATCATAAGTGGATTCTACTACTGCAGGAGTTTGACTTGGAGATTCGGGATAAGAAAGGAACAGATAATGTGTTGGCAGATCACTTGTCAAGATTGGAGACTAGGGAGCATTGTGATAATTCTTTCGAGTATATTGAAGAGATGTTCCCTGATGAGAAGATCATGGCTGTGGCTGTTGAAGGTACCGAGCGAGCATGTGTGGTTGCAGCGCAAGGTATGGATCCATGGTATGCGGATTATGTTAATTACATTGTCATTGGAGAAATTCCAAGGGATCTCAACCGATATCAACTTGCAAAATTTCGTAGGGAAGTTGAGACATTTATATGGTATGATCCGTTTGTTTATAAGATTTGTACAGATTCTATCGTCCGAAGATGTGTACCCGAGATGGAAATGGAAAGTGTGCTTGAGTTCTGTCATGCACAACCGAATGGGGGGCATTTCGGAGCGCAAAAGACTGCAGCTAAGGTACTTCATTCCGCTCTTTATTGGCCTACTTTGTTTAAAGATAGTGAGAGCTATGTGGCGTCTTGCGATAGATGTCAGCGCATGGGTAATATAGGTAGGAGAGATAAGATGCCATTGCAGCCTAGCATAGTCGTGGAGATATTTGATGTATGGGGGATCGATTTTATGGGGCCTTTTCCCCCGTCGAATGGGTTTCTCTACATTCTTCTTGCGGTGGATTATGTTTCGAAGTGGGTGGAAGCAATTCCTACTCGTGTTAATGATTCGAAAGTTGTTTTATCTTTCCTGAAGAAACATATTTTTGCCCGTTATGGAGTTTCGAGAGCATTAGTTAGTGATGGAGGTTCTCACTTCGTCAATAAATTTCTGGAGAAGGTGCTTAAGGATTATGGTGTTAAGCATAGGGTTACTACACCCTATCATCCACAAGCGAATGGGCAGGCAGAGGTCTCCAACCGTCAAGTAAAGCAGATTCTGGAGAAAGTGGTAGGAACTAATAGAAAGGATTGGGCTATGAAGCTTGATGATGTGTTATGGGGGTTCCGGACCGCTTACAAGACGGTGTTGGATATGTCACCGTATCAAATTGTCTATGGGAAGCCGTGCCACTTACCTGTAGAAATCCAACACAAAGCGTTTTGGGCTTTGCATCGCTTGAACTTGACCCTTAAGGATGTAAAGGAGTTGAGGCTAACTCACATGAATCAATTGGATGAGTTTAGGAGTCGTGCTTTCAAGAATTCAGAGATTTATAAGGAAAGAATGAAGAGGTGGCATGATTCCAAGATTTCATACAAGGAGTTCAAGCAAGGAGATGAGGTACTACTTTTTAACTCTCGTTTGAAGCTTTTTGCAGGCAAGTTGAAGTCTAAGTGGACGGGACCGTTCATGATTCATCGAGCCTTAGGAGGGGGGAGTTATGAGCTTATTGACAAAGATGAAGACGTTATCATGGCGAATGGGCATCGATTGAAGCTTTATAGGTCGCCGGATGATGCGTGTGTTATTTTTGAAGATACCTTGTTCTGATTTGGTACCGTCGTGACTCTACGACATTAAACATGAGCGCTTGTTGAGAGCTTACTCTTCCGTTTTATTGCTTTATTTCTTTTGTGTGAGCAAGAAATTTTTATATTTAAGATGCTTACTAATCGGCAATTACATCTCTTTTCAAACTTGGTTTCGACTTATGTTTTTACTAAGTTTGGGGGGGTGTGATGTTATTACCTCATTGAAGCATTAAGAGTATAATCTTTTCTTTGTATTGTTTGTTAGGGGAGTTGGTTTTTGCGGCCATATTGATATTTTAATCGATTTTGATGTGACGATTTTTTACAACTTGCCTAATGTTCAGTGGTTTTTGGTTGTGTTTTCTTTTACGGAGATACTCATGAATGATGTTATGTGGAACAATTTTTGAAGTTGTGCTCTAGATTGTACCTAATGAAGTTGTGTTGAAGCTTGAAGTATGTAGTGAATGAAGAACACTCAGTTTTGGAAATCAGGAGGTAGGTTCGACCAAGTCTAGGAGTGGTTCGACCAGAGCCAGAGGTCGAACAAAAGTAGAGGAAGTCGAACCGGTGTTAAAAGTTGTCCAAAGAGGAGGTTCGACCAAAGCCATAGTGGTTCGACCTGATCAGGAGGTCGAACCTATGGTCGAACCTGTCAGTCGGAAGCACTCTGTTTTCCAGAAGAGGGGTTCGACCAATTCAAGGAAGGTTCGACCTGTTTACCAAGTCAAACCCCTGGTCGAACCAAGAAGATCGTTTGTCCAGAAGAGAGGTTCGACCTCGCCATCCATGGTTCGGCCAGTTCAGGTGGTCGAACCCGAGGTCGAACCAAGCCAGGTACGCGATTTAAGTTCGAATTTTCAGAGGGGTTCGATCACTTTTTCGAAACACCAAACCTCGAACCCTCTTCGAACCTCTATACCCTTGCACAAATTCTTCAATTACACTTGATTTCACACCGATTACACAACATTATACCTTGAATTATCGATTCGGTCGTGGATTTGGGCGGATTTCGTCGCGAGTTAGGGCTGAAATCGCGATTTTTGGTTGTTGTGTGTTCTCGGTCGGTTGTTCACCATGGGCAAGTCACAAGGTACGTTTTTCCAACTCAATTACTCTAGGATTGAAGGTTTAGGTAAGAAATTCGATGTGAATGAGTGAATTGATGTTGAGTATGGTTGAATTTCATGGTGAATGTTGATATTTTGATTGGTTTCATATGAATTCTTGTTTCTTGGTTTTTGGTTGATTGATTATTGATAGAACTTGAATTTTATGTGGATTAATCAAGGGTATAGAACATATCATAGAATGAGCATGTTGATTTGGTTTGAAATTGATGAAATTGAAGTAGTTCATTGAGGGAAACATGTTGAATTTTTGATTGAATTGCTTGAATTGCTTAATGCATGCTTGTTGGTTATGTTTTGATGATTAAAGAAGATGTAATTGAAGATGTTTTGAGAATGTTGAATAAGCAAGTGGTGTTGAGATGATAGTTTGTATGAATATGCATTGATGATTGAAGTCTTGAGTAGAGTATGTGATGTGCTAGTACAATACTTGCTTTCTTGTCTTGTTAGTTGGATTGAAGTATTTGTTTTCAGGAAAGGGACAAGTATCAAGTAAAGGAAAAGGAAAGGCAGAGGAGGAGAGATCAAAGAAGAGGCATGACAGTCCTTCAAATTTGGACAAAGTGACAAGAAAACTGAGGCTACAAGATCGTTTACCTGATAACTTCAAGATTAGGATGCAAGGTTGGGATGAGATTAAAGAGAAGTGGGAAGAAGTTTCAGACAAGATAGCTCGCACTCGATACCAAGATGATGAAGCGATGAGGATAATGAGAATAGGGGATGATATATTTTGGATGTTTGATCAAGTAGGGATCCGAAGATTCATGGAGTTGAAGAGGCCAACGTACTTCCATGTTACAGCGGAAGTAGTTTGCTCGTTTGAGATGGAGAAGGACCCGCTTGGATACCTCTATCGGTGTACGTTTCAGCTTGGTGGAGTGAGTAGGAGATGGACGTCTGAGAATTTCAACGAGTTGTTTGAGATGCCTTTGGAGATCCCTCGTTTAGAAAATGCTGCATTCAGTGTAAACCGGTTTTGGAGGGAGATCACTGGGGAGATTCGTGATTACAAGACCAGACAGGCTCGTGCTTCTGCAATAAAGAACCCTGTCTTGAGGTACATGAACCGCGTCCTGAGCAACACGTTGTTCGCCCGCTCGGAGGGGAGTGTTGTGTCTAGAGGAGAGCTATATGCCCTGTGGTGTATGCTGAATGGAGTGAAGTTCAACGTTGGAGCTTATTTTATTGCGCAGCTGAATCGATTCAAGACCATTGGTTTTCAAAAGGTGAATATTGGAGGGTTATTGACGATTTTGGCTGAGCATTACAACTTGGATCTCACCGGCATTACACCAGTAGAAGGAGAACCCGATTTGATTATGAGCACGTGCGCGAAGGGAGGGTTTGCCCATTTTAGAAATGGAGATTAGTTTTTCACGAGAGGTCTCAAGCCTTTCGAATTTATGTTCCCTTTCGACGTGAGCAACTTGACAACTATTTGGGAAGCAAGGAATAAGCTAATGAATTCTCTTGGACACACCGCTTTATCCGTGGCAGTAAAGTCGGGTGGTGATTGGAGAGAGGTAGCACAGATGTGTGCTGAGGGGAGGATGGTTAAGTTACAGCAGATCATTGATCAAGGAGAGTTCCGTCCACCTCAGCCACAACAGTTTGAAGAGGAGGATCAGGTAGATGAGCAGCCGGAGATGGAGATTCCGGAAGGAGAGCAGCATGATGCGCCTCAGCATGCTCCGGTACCGCAGCAGCGGCGAACAGTTCCAGGTACTAGGGAGCAGCTTCGCTTGATTCATGAGCAGCTGATCACGGTGGTAGCTGCGCAGCAAGAGACGAACAGGCAACTCGCGCTCGCTAACGCCAACTATGCCACGCTGAACGAAAGGTACTCTGCCTTGGATGAGCGTGTTGGTAGAGTGAGTAGTCGAGTGGATATGATGGATAAGCACATTACCAGTCTGTGCCGAGCTGTGGAAAATAGAATGGATGAGGATGACGATGATAATGAGGATGATGATGCTCCTAGGGAGTAGTTTCAGGTTTTCTTTTGGCTTCTCTGATTCATCTTATCTCCCATTCTTCTTTTTATTTTTACAGATTGGGGTCTGATTCATGTGTGAGTGGCATGTACTTGATATAGTTGATCTTGTATCGTTGCTCTGTATATGGGTTATTGATTCTGTGCATTCATATGTTTACGTGTTTATGTTCATTTGGAAAGAGCATGAATAATTTGTTAAGTATATGGAATTCATGAGGAATTGATTTTGATTATGTGCTATGAGGAGTATTAGGAATTGATTACCTATGTGAGGATTTGAGCCTTTATCATGATTAATCATAATAGTTTATTCTTGAGAGAATCATTCGTATGAAAGTATTCTAGAACTTGGCTTGGAGTCTTGTGTGAAACTTACAATTGATGAAATATTAGGATATGATCTTAGGTCATTTTTGATTAATTAAGTCACTTAGCCAAATTTTACCTTTCCTAATGATTTTATAAATCTTTGGTAGCCTTGTTTGAGCCTTTTAAAAGCTTTTTCTATGGCAAGCCAAATACAAGAGCCTTAATTACCTTATTTGAGCTTTGAAAATACCTTATTCATTGGTAGAGAGAATAAGGTGAATAAGTGTAGAAGAAACAAAGGGAAGATGGAATGAGGTTCAGTAAGAAAAGTGCATGGTTAAATCTTGTTAGGGATAGTGCCTGAAATTGGTATCCCGAATTGCTTATACATGGGACTTGAAGTTTTTAAGAAATAGCCGAACGATGTTCGAGAAAGGTAGTGCCTATAACTGGTACCCGAGCAGTTAAAAGAAGAATGATGTTGATGCAAGGAAGAGAAGGAAAATTGATAATTGCAAGTGCAAGAGAAGAATTGGAGAAGAATATGAAGCCGAATAAGAAATCAAGAACCTCCAAGGTAACTCTCTACTAGTGTATTAAGTTACTATGACCAAATTTTCCTACCCTTTCCAAAGAGCCAACGTTACAACCTAGAAACAAGTCCTTTGTGATCCTAGTATTAATCTAATGTGAGTTGATTTTTGAGACCTTTGCCAAGCTTATGGTTACGCGTGAATATGAATTGATATGAGTGTTTATACTAGCCTATAGTGCCTCACGCACGAGCGAAAGAGAGTAAAGACTTATCTTGTCAGTGAGATTACTTAGTACTCCGAATGGTGTGTGATTGGATTGATTTTACATGAGTGAAATATTTGATGCAAGTAATTCTTGTTTGATTCAATGAAGTGGCATGTGTAATATGTGTTGTACTTGATCTTGTTGAATTATACACGACTCCTGTGGTTTAAATTGGTTGTCTCGGGACGAGCAACATGTAAGTTTGGGGGTTTGATGAGTGTGTAAATTCACAAGTTTGGCGCTATGTTTTGTGCTAGTTTTGGAGAGTTTTGATGTGGAAATAGGTGAAAAACCTATATATATTGTGAATTAGCATGAATCAGGTGTTAGTGGAGCTATTTGAGTGTTTTCTTAGCAAAAACGGAGTGAAAGAGCCAAGAATCGAAGAGACGGAGTCGAAGCCACGCGAACCGCCCAAGAAGTAGGTGGGTTCGACCTTGTTGGAGGAGGGTTCGACCTCTCCAGCAGGTCGAACCAACGTTGCTGGATGTACAGAGATTGATTCGACCACGACTCGGTTGGTTCGACCTGGCCATCAGGTCGAACCATGGTCGAACCAATTTGTAAGAAGGAGGATTCGACCACGACGTTTGGGTTCGACTTGCCAGTTGGTCGAATCGGGAGCGGGAGTTGTCCAGTGCTAAGGTTCGACCTGGGGTTCGACCAAGGCCTGAGTGGTTCGACCTGTCCAGAAGGTCGAACCTGTGCAGAATTCTTCCAGTAGCGAGGTTCGACCTGGGGTTCGACCTGTGGCTAGGGGTTCGACCTGTTTGACGTGGTCGAACCTGTGTGAGAGAACTTACCTTATCCGGATTTTCGAGGCCGAAACACGTGAGATCACTTAGAAAGCCCATTCCAAGCCCTAGAGACGTGATTACAAGTATAAAAGGAGGCTCATACAGAGAATAAGAGAGCTTTTGATCGTCAATCGTAGGAGAGACAAGAGTAGAGGTGGTGATCCATCCGGAGGGCTATGACAGAGGTTCGCTGAAGGTTCAAGTAAGAATGATCAATCTAACCATGATTGTTCTTAGATCAATCATGGGCTAGAACCACCTTGGTAGTTCTAGGGTTATGAAAGTTTCATGATGTAATTCGTGTTTCGTGTGTAAAACTCCGTACAACACTACCTGTGGTTTGTTTTATATAAGATTGCATATTTAATCCATACTCATAGTCATTTTGTGCATCAATGTTCGTTGTGTAGAGTCTGAATACATAACATGGTTATTGATTGAGTGCGTTCACTACTGAGCAGGGTTTATTGTTATAATTCTAAGTGAAGGGATTCCGAAGTATTATTAGAACTGTCTTATATGAATATTCATGAATTGAATTAAATTCGGGTTGATGAATAGGATGAAGAGTATAACTTTATAGTACCTAAAAAGGGAGATCAAATCGGGTTAGATTCTAGACGTAGAAGATAATTGATTATGATAGTACCTAGAAAGGGGGGTGAAGCATATCTCTTGCTCCGATGTTATTCACACATGTCAAGCGCATATTTACTTGTGTCTATAGAGTAAACTTGCATGGTCTAATGATACATCCACAAACCACAGGGCAGAGTCGGACACCATCACATGAAAATACGAATTGCTAGTGAAACCGAATGACCCGACAAACTACCTATCATTCTTATTGATCACAACTCACTTTTCTCTACTCTTGCTATTTCTTTTGTTATTTCGATTAGAAGTTATTACCCATTAAACCTTTACAATTACCAAACATGGTCTAAAATATACTAGAAGATAACAAAATCGATATTTATCCGTCCCGTGGGTTCGATATTGTAACTTGGTCATCTTCGCGACTACAATTGATATCCTTATATTTGAGAATTAATTTGTGTGTTGAGAAAACCCCTATCAGAGATGCATGAGGATATGTCTGGATTCTTTTCCCAGACATCCATCTCTCATAAGACGCTTATGAGTATCATGAAAGAGGACTCGAGACTCGATCTATACGACGAATTCACCATCGGGCGATTAGAGCGGATCCTCAGCTTCAAAAGGAGAAAGCACAACATCATATATAAGGTAACCGAAGGGGAAATTTCCATTCATATGGAGCTCACCAGAAATATGATGGAAATGCAACTGGTTCCTTATGAAGAGATCAAAAGATAACTCTGTAAGCTCCCAAAAGAAGTATCTAAGACTATGTATTGGCTCCATATTGGAGCTATTCGGATCCTCATTAAGGAAACATTCAAAGAAGGGATCGATACACCAACTGATATCGCTATCTTTGATAAGAGGATAAAAAATACAAGAGAGGCATGCCTAGGAAGACTCTCGGGAAACTTGTACACAGGAAAAGTGGCATCCAACATTTACCCAAGGATTGCCTAAAATCTGGCGGACCGAGATTTCAATAGGGCACTCACCCTTAATCAAGATTTCAAAAACAAAGACTTGATGAAAGAAGGGAATATGCCTTACTCTATCACATACAGTATCTCGTATGCCCTGTCAAATACCCATCATTCGAATTTATTCAAAATGAAGAAGTATATTGAGATACCAAAAGTGTTCGAGAGAGTTGAATGCCTAACTAGGCCAGAAATAATGGAGTTACCGCTAATCCACGGCATGGATTTGCGAATCAGAGATAAACCAGTCTGGAATAGGCAAGATAGCCTCAGATTCGAGCAGAGAAGGATTTCTTTCCAAGAAGATAAAATTGTTGGATTGTATACTAAAAGTATAGCTTTTTGTATGAACAATGTTTAAAATGAATTTGAAATGAGAATCATTGATCAAATGATTGCATCTTATAATTTATTTATATGTCGTTGCAATAGTCACTTACTTTATACTGGAGATAATATACTGTGCAACAACACACGAAAGATTATATTATCGGTTTCCTTATAAAGTATAAATAGATGCTCACAACTGAGATAGACGAGGACTCTCTATTAGGATGGTTGTAGTGTGATTTGGTATTAGTGTGTCTTGATTATAGAATCACATTAGTGTACTTCGTGTGTATTGAGCAGGATCGCCTGAGATCGTTCGATTTATACTGACTATATAGGAGAACTTGATCTCAATTATTATGGATGTTCGTGCTCTTAATCCCTATACAATAACCTCGACACGTAAGGCAATATGTACTTCTTTGGTTCATTAATGGATGAGATTTACATGTAATTAAATCAACAAACTCGGTGAGTTGGGAGGTAGTGTTGTCTCTATGGTGTGCGGTTGATTGTAGAAGAAAACCGTGTCCGAAATAGGTTGATGATGTCCCCTTGAGGAGCTCATAAGGATTATCATGTAAACCCTGCAGGTGGATTTATTCCGGCATGATAATGAGGTTGAGTGGTACTACTCTCGGATAAGATATTAATTAATGGAGTTGTCAGTAACTTAATTAATTAATGGACATTGTATATCTTAAACATGGGGAGACTAACGGGCTCATAATAAGAAGGAGCCCATAACGTAATTATGGGATTAGAATGATATTTCATTAATAATATTTTAGCGGTATATATTATTATTATTGGAGTTAAGTATAAGCTTTGGGCTAAGCTTGGATACTTAAGTCCAATGGAGGCCCAACTCTAATTTCTCCTCCTGGTCCCTGCTGTAGCCCATATGTAATTCATCTCAATTGTTCTAACCCTAGAAAGACACACCTAACACGTGAAGAGGGTAGACAGAATAGCAGATTGAGAAAATCTCGAAGATCGTTGCCCACACGACGTCGAGATTAGACTTGGGAATACAGCAGAAGATCAAGAGGTCGTTTGATGCTGTCCACCAATTTGCACGATTTTTATAAAATCTTACATATTTCAAAATTTAATGTGTGATATAATGAGAAAAAATCACGGAAGAGAGGATCGTTTTGGCCTATAAACCACTCAAATCGAAGATCAGACGAAGGAGTTATGTCCAAAACGGTGAGGCTGCGCAGGCTGCCAGCGAGAATCCTTCTTCTTCAACATACTCTGATAAAAGGTAATACGTTTCTTTTATTTCTTGCTTCCACTGAATTAGAAACATATGAAACCTAACGGTTCACATTAACCAAATGATTGAATGCCAACAAGAATGATCAGTGAAAAATGGGGAAAGAAACCAATAGTGGAGGCAATCCAAGAACCAGAAAAGTTCACAACTAAAGGTGAACTAAAATGTCAGGAAGGATGGAGAGGAGTCGAAGTAATATTCGACATTACTAAAAGGGAAAACTCTGTTCCTTGTGATGTCTTATATTATCTTCAACAGTCAACAACTAGGAGATATCAAGAATATCTCAAACTCGGAGAACTTGAGCTGGTGATTGAAGGAGTAGCCGGAAGATTCCCAGAACAACTAGTGCTGGGACTAGAATTTCTCGAGGATCACAAACCTTGGAAAAGATTACAAGATGGAATAGAATTCAAGGTCAAAGGGAAAAGATACAAGGTTTACCAATAGAGGCTTGGGGTTATAGGCTCTGATCTACCCATGGCCACAAATCCATTCTCTATATATATCACTGTCGGGATGATATATAAGAAGCATCGTGCATAATATTTTGCGGCATACATTGATTCAGGAGCCGACATCTGCACAGCAAAAGAATGAGTCTTTCCTAAAGACTCAGGTGAAGAATTACCAACGGTACTAGGAAAAAATTTCTCACAAAGGGTGCTAATCCTTAATAGAGGAATCAAGTAAGCGGAGATCATGATTGGAGGAGCGGATCGTACCCCATGGTACAAGGTAAAGACTCCATCAATATATCTTCATGATACCGGAGCGGATATTCTTTTAGGAAATAATTTTCTACAGACATTCAAGCATTTTACCCAAGAAAACGCAACAAGAAGGCTTATTTTCACAATCCTTTGTGAACATAAAATCATAGAACCAAGACTGCGTAATGCATTTTAGAGAAAAAATGTCAATCAGATTTTGCAGCAAGCGTGGTGATGAAGGAAAACTTAGCCATCCAAAGATGAATGATCGAAGGACATATGGCGAAGCAGTACTTCAAATGAGAGACCAGAGGTGGATGGAAGATGGAGAAACTAAAAGAAAACACAATCCACCTTCTCAAGGCAAGATTAGGAGAAAGCTTACAGAAAGACGCCACAATCGAAGATCAAACATCTTTGGAGGACGTCAAAAGGAAGACACAGAGGAACTTCAATGAGGATCCTCTAGCCTGGTGGGGCAAAAATGAGCTCAAAGCCTTTCTCAAAATTAAATAAGGAACGGAGCATGAGTTTGTGAGATACAAGCCTATCCTAATGAATCAAGAAGATCGGAAGGATATGCAAAAAATATTTAAGGAACACCTAGACCTTAAGTTGATATCCCCAGGAGTATCTCCATACAGCAGTCCAGGATTTCTGGTTCGAAATCATAGAGAAGTCAAGCGGGAAAAGTCGAGACTTGTGATCAACTACAAATGGATCAACAACATCTTGGAGTTCGCTGGATACTACATACCAAGTAGGGAACACTTGGTCATCTGTATCAAGAATGCCAAGGTATTCTCAAAGTTCGATTGCAAATTTGGGTTCTACCAGATTATGATGGAGGAAGGAAGTAAGATTTTCATAGCCTTCTCCACACCGCAAGGTCATTATATCTGGAATGTCATGCCTATGGGTTTGGCAAACACACCCCAGATATACCAAAGAAAGATGGATAATCTTTTCAAGGATTATTTCTCATTCATGTTTGTCTATGTGGATGATATCCTCATAGCCTCAAAAAACATGAAGGAACATTTGGCACACTTGGAAGTTTTTTCAAAAATATGTCAAAAGGAAGGGTTGGTGCTTTCGGAAAGGAAGGCAGTAATTGCAATGAGACAGATCGAGTTTCTTGGAGTAGAGATTGATGATTCTGGAATTATTCTACAACCACACATTGTAGAAAAGGTTCAAGAATTTCCTGAAGATCTCAAAGACAAGAAGCAACTCCAAAGCTTTCTAGGAGTGGTCAACTTTGCTTGAATGTTCATCAACAATCTAGCACAATACAGGAAGGTGTTCAGTCCTCTATTAAAGAAAGATGCAGAATTCAAATGGGAGGAATCACACTAAAAGATGGTTAAGCAATTAAAGGTGGTTTGAAAAAAGCTCCCGAAGTTAGCCATTCCAAATGACGAGGATGATCTGGTACTATATACAGATGCAAGCGACTATTGGTGGGTGGCGGTTCTAACTAAGTCCACACCAGAAGGAGAGGTGCCATGCAGATACTGTAGCGGACTCTTTGCGGAGAATGAGGAAAAGAGGTGGCACATCAATGAAAAGGAGTTCTTTGCGGTTTGGAAGGCGTTCAAAAAATTTTCTCTATTTCTTCTCGCGAAGAAATTTATCCTTAAAATTGATAACACAAATGTCAAAGCCTTTTTAAAAAATAAAATTGAATGTAAACCAGAAAAGGCTAGACTATTAAGATGGCAAGCAGAATGCCTATATTATGATTTTAATATTATCATTATTAAATATATTGATAATGTTTTAGCAGATTTCCTGATGAGAGATGGAAGGAGTTGAAATAAACTCCATCCTGACTGTTTCAAGGCACCTGATGGACAAATTTGAGTTGCTCCAAAGGGAATTCGAGAATCTGATACTCAATGCAAAGCATGCTGGAAGAATACAAGAAAGTGATCAGACCAAAGTGTCTAATCACATACGAGATTGCATTCGTAATAATACGAGTATATTCGAGTCATTACGAGAGCCACTCCTCCAGGCTGTTGATAGCAATAGCAATCGACAAAAGGAGAGTAGTCGAGAACGGGGCTCTAATCCCAGAGCAAGGGATTCAAGTACCCTTAGCACGAGTCCTGGATTGGAACCTCCAAAAGAGGAACCGATACAAGGAAAAATCGAGGCTCTTGAGTCACATCTAGAGTCTACGAGTCAACCCAGAACCTCTTGGGTCAAAGAGGGAGAGATCAACCTTAAGCCAATGATAGGCACTTCTAAGGTTGGTGTTAACTTAGCTGATTTCTCTTATTGGCAGGAATACTAGGCCAGCTGGGAGAAATTAAACACCAGATAGGAAATCCGACCGGAGAATAGCCGAGTGGATATAACTTGGGAATATCACCGAGTTTGGATGCGAGAATGATCAAATCCAAATGATGTAAAGCAATAGTATGATTTCGGAGCTCTAGCTTCAATATATATTGTTGCACCAAGCTTTCCAGAGCTTTCAAAACTGCCAGAATGGCTAGGAAAAACAGTTTTTAAGGCATGGAAAAACAACGCAGCTCTATCCAGAGGAGATGTATTGGAGCACTACTAGAAATATGTGAACAGATATCAGAGAGTAGATATCAGTCATTTGTAAAACTGATACCTATTGACTCACTTAATGATATCTATTCTACTATCGATATCTATAATGATTAAAGTATTTTAATAAATATCGGTGAATGCCTACTGATATCTTTTAGTGATATTTATATATTTTATAGATATCGATTTTAACAACCGATATCTTTCAAATGATATTAATATGAAGTATTTAATAAATTAATTAAAATACGTGTTTATATGAAGAAAATCATTATATCAGGATTTTGATTTTCATAATTTTTAATCAAGGATTTTGATTTGCCTCCGTCATTAGAATTGAAATTTGTACAAAATCCCTCCATCTTAAAATTAAAACTTGTACAATATCTTAAATTCCCAAATTGAACCTAAAACCCCCAAATTGAGAGGATGAACCCAAGCTAGCGCCACCAAATTAGGAATGGTACCGCCACTCTCACTGCCATCCGCTCACGGTTCCTGCATAGTCACCCCCTCACGCCGTCGATCCTGTCACACCCGTCATCCACCTTGTTGTCGTATAGTCGCTGTTTCGCCATTCCTGCTTTAGCCAGCTTCGATCGCGCTGTCGCTCATACTCCAGCCAGCTTTGGTTCGCCCGCCATCCGCTCGCTATCACGCTTTCGTTCACACTCTAGCCAACTTCGGTTCGCCTGCCATCCGCTCGCTATTGCGCTGTCATTCCTGCTCCAGCCAGCTTCGATTGCCCACTACTCCAGGTAGAGAGAGAGAGGAACTAAGTAAAATGCTAATGGGTTTGCTGCATTCATTAAGGATGGTATTCTCTCTCACTCCCCGCCTCTGTCTCTCTTTCCATGTTTTTCACATCCATTTTCTGTCTGCCTACTTATTTCCTGATAACAGATTAGATTTTTTATGTGTTCTAGTATTTCCCTTCTGCCATTGATACTCCTAAATTGATGTTTTTTTTACTTACCTTTGGGGCGTGGTCGAGAATAAATTTTATTATGAGATTTTTTCAATGTGCTTTCATATTGGTTAAATGTCATTTTTATGCTAAAGATAACCTGGAGAAATTTATGGTGGCAGACAATGATTTTGACAAGAGTATAGAGATCGAAGTCCGGATAAGTTCCGGCATGAAATTTGCTACTATTTGACTTTATTATTGTGATGCACTCTTATTCAATTGAGGACATGTTCTATTGATCTACAATGCTTTAGACCTCCTTGATGAGTGATATTTTTACCTAGATTTTAGTGTCTTTTTATATATGTTTTTGAGTTATTTTTCTCCGTATTTATGTGCTATTTGGTGGAGTTATGTGTTTTTATGGAATTGAGTGTGAATGAACTTAATCGTATGTAAAACAGGTGAAATCAGAATGAAAATGGAGAAGGGAGACGAAAGAAGGAAGAAGAAAATAGAGCAGCAAGAACACGACCAGCCATTTCAAGTACACGAGCCGTGTCGTGCTACACGAGCCGTGTACTGTAAATGGGCCAGTAAGAAGGCCGTGCGATGACATCAGAATGCACAACATGACCATCCCTTGGCCGTGTTGCGGCACACGACTCATGTGCCGTCGTAAGTTCGCGTTGATTCAGAAACCCTGACACGACTCGAGGCGTGTTGCAGAACACGAGTTGAGTGGGTGCCTGATCAGTAAAAAAATCAGATTTATTCTAGAAGGCCTCAATGAGTATAAATACCCAACCATTTAACCTTTGAAGAGAGATGCATGAAATTTCAGCTGCACACACACCTCACACACCATTTCTCCTATTTTACACCATCATCTTCATCCATTCACCATCCATTGGATCTACCTTCATCCCACCAACAAAAACTTTATCTAATTGAGGAAAAGAAGCAAGGAAGAGAGGAAGATTGCAAGGGGAAGAAGAAGATCACCATTGGAGGCATCCAAGGGAGTTTTCATCCAACTTTTGTATTGAAACCTTATTGTTCATCATGTTTTGTAAGGATCTTAATGTCTAAATTTCCTTGTTAATATGGTAGGCTAATCTCCCTTGTGAGATTAGCTACATGAGAGTTGTTGGATAATTTTAGGAGTTGTGTATTTAAATTCATATGTTGATTGGATCTATGATTTTCTATCATTGATTATTAATTACTTGATTTGTATTGTTGATTTGTGTGGTTAATTGTCATGAACATGTGATTAGATTGAGAAATCAATTATATGTGTAGGATAATTGAGTGAATCATTTCATCTAACACTTCATGTGCATTATAAATTGTAAAGAGATTGAGAAATCCTTTAGAATTTAGAACCCTTTGATAGAACATGTGATTAGTTTGATCGAGAGGTTGATTAATTATGTGAAGGGACTTTCATTTCAAGCTTAGTACCTAGTTGGAATTCTTTGAGTGAGAACTAATCCGTTGAGCTATTCGATATTCATATCATATCCATCTCGAGAGGGAGTTTATATGAACTTAGTGTTGGCCCTTGATTTTATATCCATGATACATATGAATTTGATACATAATTCCTAAAATTACCCTTCTTGATTGTTGTTAATCTCACTTTTACATAATTTGGAAAACCACTTTTCATCCATCTATCTTGTTTGCTAATCATTGCTTGCTTGCTTTGGTTATTGTTATTTTCTTGTTTAAACATCCAAAATATTGATGATTCGTCTCTATAAAATTACAAGAAACGTGAGATCGCTTAAGCACTAGTACCTACCTCCCTGTGGTTCGATAAATTATTTTAATTGGTCATCCCTACTACAAAATGACTAATCAAATGGCGCCCTTTCCGGAGAGGTAACGATTGCTAGTAGCTTGAAGAAGGTTCATTTTGAGTGATCTTAATAGAGATATTTTTTTATTTTATTTGCTTTTTGTTATTTGGCTCGTGAAATCTTGTTCTAACTTCTTTTCTTTATGAGGTGTATGCAAATGAGGTCAAGGGGGACACAATCGGAGCCCATTGACGTTGAAATAGAATAAACTTTTCAAAGAAGGAGAAGAGAGAACAAGAAGAGTGTTTAAATGGAGAATTTTCAAGTGTGTGGAGATAGAGCATGATGGGGAAGGAGGATAACATGTGAACGTGCAAGACAACGCACCTCAATTCAATACCAATCCTCCTCTACATGCCCATCAAAATCATGGAGCTTTCAACAACCAAGTATTGCTTCAACAAATGGTGGAACAAACTCTAATGCAACAAGGCTTTCCACATGCTTACGCATCTCCTCAACAAGCTTACATGCCACCACCACCACCTCCGGTGCAACATGGAATTCACAATGATCAAAGGGTGATCCAGGATTTCTTTATGCCAAAGGCGATACCACAAATGATGGATCTGCCAATCAATGCCAACAACTTTGAATTTAAGGCGGGCTTGATTTCTATGGTGAGAGAACAATAATTTAGTGGAACCCCGAATAAAGATCCCAAGCTCATCTTGCTCAATTCATTGAGATTGCCAACACTGTGAAGATGAATGGGGTGAGTGAAGATTGTATTAAGATGAGGTTGTTTCTGTTCTCATTGAGGGATAGAGCTCGAACATGGCTCTCCATAATTACTCTGGGAGCGTGCAACACATGGGATGAGCTTGCACAAATATTTTTGAACAAATATTTTCCACCTTCTAAGATGCTTCAAATGATGAGCTTGATCACTCAAATCAAGCAAATGCCTCAAGAAAGTTTTTATGAAGCGTGTGAAAGGTTTAAAGATATGCTCCGTAAATGTCCACAACATGGATTCCCGGAGAATGAACAAGCTGAATTTTTCTACCAAGGGTTAGTGAATGGGCGGCAAAGAATGCTTGTTGTTGCTTCGGTGGGTGGATCCGTACTTGGAGTGACTCCGAAAAGGGCCATAAGGATATTTGATAAGATAGCTACAAATGTGTACCAATGGTCATCAGAGCGAGTAAGTGGATACTATGGTTTTGAGAGTTTTGATCAAGGGAAACAATTTAGTGTGAAGTGTGCTAGTGTTGATCCAAGTATGCCAAACATGGAAAAGATAGTGGCGGAGGTCATGAAACAAATGAGCTTGAACCAATGTGTGAATAATCAAGGAGCTAATATGGTTGAAGGGCAAGTAGATCAAGGTGTGCCTTCTCCGAATATTGTGAGTTGAGAACAATGGACCAACTCTATGCTACGTGTGGAAGATGTGTTATACATGCAAGGAAGAAACTACCAAGGGAATTACCAAAATAATTTTCAAGGTAGTTTCAACCAAAGTCAAGGGAACTATCCCCCAAGGCAAGGAGGCTTTAATAGTCAAGGTAGTGGAAGCTCATACCCACAACAACATGGGCAAGGGAACTTCTCCTACTCTAATCCGAGCAATGCGGTTGCTTATCCTCTGGGATATCAACCGGGGGCCAAGGCACCAAACAGTGAAGGGAATGCATCTCTAGATGAGCTACTTGAACAATTGATAGCATCAAACAAAGCTCGAGATGAAGCTTTAAAAAAGGCGGAAGAAACAAATGAAAAAAGGCTCAAAGCTTTGAAGTATAATGTGGGACAAATTTCAAGTACTTTGAGTTCTCAACAAAAATGGTTAATCCAAAAGCTCAATGTTTGTTGGTTGAAATGAAAGAGGAAAGAAAGGATGAAGAAGGGTTGGTAGAAAGCAAGGTTGTTGGAGAAATAAAAGAAGAGCAAAAGCCTAAATGGGTACCAAAGTGGAAAAGGGTGCAAGAGGAAAAGAAAGTGGAGGAGAATGCCAAAGAAGAGGAGTACACGCGTGACTATTGGGGTATTCTGA
Organism: Pogostemon cablin; assembly: GCA_023678885.1. NCBI lineage: Eukaryota > Viridiplantae > Streptophyta > Magnoliopsida > Lamiales > Lamiaceae > Pogostemon > Pogostemon cablin. The sequence goes on from CM042959.1 coordinate 22,373,790, forward strand.
TCACTCCATTCCCTATTCCCTATCCACAAATGTTTGTAAAAGAGGAGAAAAAAAAGGAGTTTGAGGAACATGTGAAGAATCTAAAGAAGAAGTATGAGGAGAAAAGAAAAGAAGAGCAACCCGAAGTAAGTGAATCGATGTAAAAAGAGGGGCCTACGAAAGTTGGTGATCCAGGAAAGTTCATAATCCCTTGTAATTTTGAAGGTAAAGGCACTCTTGACGCATTGTGTGACTTGGGGCAAGCGTCAACGTGATGTCTCATATCACGTTCAAAGACCTTAAAATTGGAGAGCTAAAGCCTACTACTATCCATCTTGAAGTAGTAAATGGAGAAGTTGTGAAGCCACTAGGGATTGTTGAAGATGTGGAGGTGAAACTGAAAGGGATAGCTTTCCCGGTCGACTTCATGGTGTTAGAAGTGAAGGTGGACCCTCGAGTTCCACTCATTTTGGGAAGGCCATTTCTAGCAACGGGAAGAGTGAAAATTGATGTTGGTAGAGAAGAGTTATCCTTGAGCTCAAAAGGAAAAAGTGTCATATTCTTGTGTAATAAGAAAAAAGGAGCCAAGTCTCATTTGAAGCCTCCAGATGATCTTATGGATCATAACTCTATTCTCTTTGACAACTTAAATTCATTTCTTCATGATTATATGAAAATGTCAAATTCTAACTTATCTTCTTGTGGTGTTGATAGGATGAAGGCATGGGAGCTCGATTGGAAATTAGACAAAGGAGAAAGAGGAAGTCCACTAGAATTACTTCTTAATGACGATTTGATGCTTGTAAGTAAGAATGGTGAAGTGGAACTTATAGATAAAAGGAAGGCTAAGCAAATGTTCAAAGTGAGGATGCAAAGAGAGAGTGTGATGGACCATCCTATGGTCCAATGATCATAAATTTCCATCCAGCTTGAAGACGTTAAACTTTGCGCTAAATGGGAGGCAATCCATTCTTTTTATCTTTTGATGCTTATTTTGTTGTTTGGTCTTGTAGGTGGATTGTGCTTGTGAGAAAATGCACATCGAAGAAAAGAGAAGTGATTCATGGATTCGAGTAGGCATGTCGCATCACTTGTTGCAAACTTAATTCTCGACTCTTGTCTCGAGTTAAGTTTGGAGGGGCTAGTGCATGGTGGACATGGCTTAATTCGTTGGATGCGCTTGCTCCTCCACAAGAAGATCATCAATGGAAACTACAAGGGTAAGTTCCACCACTTTTTTTAAACTTAACTCGAAACTCTTGTTCAAATTTATGTTTGGGGGGAGAGTGTGTAGTGTGACTCACCACTTGAGTGTGTGATTCTTGTAAAATTGACTCAATTTTAAAAATTTTCTCATAAGTTTGGTATGATTTTGGTCCGTTTGGTTGTGTTGAAGTGCATGATGATCCATATTTTTAATGAAATTGTTGAGCTAATGGTTTTGTTGAGCATGTATGAAGGGTATTGAAAGCATGAATTGAGCTCGGAGCCAAAAACTTCTACTACCAAATGCCCATTGAGGGAGTTCATTCTACACCCTACACTTTTATGTGCTTAGCATAATTTGATTTAATTTGGATTGATGTGATTAGCATGTTGCTTCATGTGTTATGTTTGTGGGAGGTTTACTTTCGTAATTTAGGATTTCCTTTTCAATTAAGGATGGGATGTTTGTGAGCTTAATTATCATGGATGATATGAATGCTTAAATTTCTTATGATGGATGGTTTTGTTATTTTTCATGTTATGTGTTTTTGGTTGTTTCTTGTTTGGTGAGTCTTTTCTTATGTGTTTTGTGTGTATTTTTATTCTTGTTTAGGGATGTTTGGTGGTTTGTTTTAGGGATGTCGTGAGTCATTTTTTTGAATGTGAGTGATGACATGTTGTTGTGATAAGTGATGACAAGTTATGATTAAGATTCTCTACAATTTCGAATTGTGACATGTTTTACTTAACTTGTTCAATTTTGAAATGGATTTGGTGTAATAAGTCCTTAAGGTCCGAGCACAAGCTTGTGAGCGTTTGAGCCTCAACCGTGCATACATGGTATTTTTCTTCATGAGTGGATTGGTTGTGTTTGATAAGCTAGAACTTGCTCAAAGACTATAGGAACGAGCCCGATTAGTGGAGATTAGTGATATGATCTAAGGTCATCCTTGTTATTACAATTATTGCCATATATTTCCCTACCATGAACATCATTCCTAGTCAACCACTTTGAGCCTATAAACCTATTTTTTGTGAATTTATCACATTACAAGCCTTGATTACCCACATGAGCCTTATATATTCACCCTTTTGTGTGAGTGATTAAGGAGATGGTAGCTAGAAAGGTTTGATAAGAAAGCAATAGAATAAAGAAAATGGTAAACAAGTAAGAAAAATGATGAAAGAGCACAAACAAGAGTGAACATACAACCTCAAAACAAGAAAAATGAGCAAAGCAACAACAAGATGCTCAAGAAAATAAAAATTCAAAGAAGGAAGCGTGATTTATAAAGAAACTCAATTCAAGGGAGTTGATGATTAGTGCTTGTGATTACCAAAGTTGAGAAGGAAAGAAAGATAAGTTAAAGTATGGAAGAAAGTAGCTACCTCTTCGATTGCTTACACATAATTAGTCACTCTTACCTATATTCTTCTTACCCTACCAAAAAGTCTATCATTACATCCAAATGAAAAGACTTTTTTTTATCACTAATGGAAACTTTGGTGGCTTGTGAATGTAGTCCACGAGCAAGCTTATAGCGAGTCGAGCCAATCGATTGATGAGTGTTGTTTTACCACTTTAAAGAGTGTTGAGTGACATTTATAACCTATGTGAGGCTTGGACTAAAAGGGACTATATTACACTATTATTCTCTTGTGATTGAACTTGTTAATAATTTTTTGCATGTTATGATTCTAATGTTGTAGGATGACTTAGCATAAATTGTGATTCTTATTGCTATTAATGTGTTATTGCTTATGTTTGTTTAGTCTTTTCCTAGTTGAAAATCACTGTCCTTGGTTTATCATTTTCGTTGTTCGGGGACGCACAATACTTTAAGTTTGGGGGTGTGATGAGTGATATTTTCACTTAGATTTTAGTGCCTTTTTATGTGTATTTTTGTGTTATTTTTATCCGTATTTATGTGCTATTTGATAGAGTTATGTGTTTTTATGGAATTGAGTGTGAATGTACTTAATCGTATGTAAAACAGGTGAAATCGGAGTGAAAATGGAGAAGAGAGACGAAAGAAGGAAAAAGAAAATAGAGCAGCAAGAACACGACCAGCCGTTTCAAGTACACGAGTTGTGTCGTGCTACACGAGTTGTGTCGTGCTACACGAGCCATGTACTGCAAACGGCCTGTAAGAGAGTCGTGCGACGACATCAGAATGCACAACGCGACTATCCTTTGGCCGTGTTGCGACACACGACTCGTGTGCCGTCGTAAGTTCGCGTTGACACAGAAACTCTGACACGACTTGAGGCATGTTGCAGAACATGAGTCGTGTAGGTGCCTGATCAGTAAAAAAATTAGATTTCTTCAAGAAGGCCCCCAATGAGTATAAATATCCATCCATTCAACCTTTGAAGAGAGATGCACGAAATTTTAGCTGCACACACATCTCACATACCATTTCTCCCATTTTACACCATCATCTTCATCCATTCACCATCCATTGGATCTACCTTCATCCCACCATCAAAAACTTCATCTAATTGAGGAAAAGAAGCAAGGAAGAGAGGAAGATTGCAAGGGGAAGAAGAAGATCACCATTGGAGGCATCCAAAGGAGTTTTCATCCAACTTTTGTATTGAAACCTTATTGTTCATCATGTTTTGTAAGGATCTTAATGTCTATGTTAATTTCCTTGTTAATATGGTAAGCTAATCTCCCTTGTGAGATTAGCAACATGAGAGTTGTTGGATAATTTTAGGATTTATGTATTTGAATTCATATGTTGATTGGATCTGTGATTTTCTATCATTGATTATTAATTGTTTGATTTGTAATGTTGATTTGTGTGGTTAATTGTCATGAACATGTGATTAGATTGAGAAATCAATTATATGTGTAGGATAATTGAGTGAATCATTTCATCTAACACGTCATGTGCATTATAAAACCTGACGCATCTTATTCTGAAAGCCAGCCTCAAATTGTAAAGAGATTGAAAAATCCTTTAGAATTTAGAACCTTTGATAGAACATGCGATTAATTTGATCGAGAGGTTGATTAATTGTGTAAAGTGACTCTCATTTTAAGCTTTGTGCCTAGTTGGAATTGTTTGAGTAAGAACCAATCCGTTGAGCTATTCGATATTCATATCTTATTCATCTCGAGAGGGAGTTTAGGTGAACTTAGTGTTGGCCCTTGATTCTATATCCATGATACATATGAATTTGATACATAATTCCTAGAATTACTACTTTTGATTGTTGTTAATCTCACTTTTACTTAATTTGGAAAACCACTTTTCATCCATCTATCTTGTTTGCTAATCATTGCTTGCTTTCTTTGGTTATTGTTATTTTCTTATTTAAACATCCAAACTATTGATGATTCATCTCTATAAAATTACAAGAAACGTGAGATTGTTTAAGCACTAGTACCTACCTCCCTGTGGTTCGATAAATTATTTTAATTGGTCATCCCTACTATAAAATGGCTAATCACTCCTCCATTTCTAACTTCTTAATTTTTTCTCAAATCTGTGGATAACAATTGGTCTGCGAAAATAATTCTATAACCCTTCTGGTAAAGATAATGAATTGCTACATTCCTGAATGTGTTATTGGGTATTTTATCTCTCCAGCATCCATGTTATAGTGGAAACGTAAAAAATGCAAGATAATGTCTACAAGAATTAATTGATTCACTGCTTGTAGTGATGACGCATGTACTTAAGATAAGATTTTCTTAATTTGTCACCTGATATCCTTACTAGACACCTTCTTGTGCTATTTTAGTTGTTTTTTGTCTGTTGGAATGAGGTAATCGTCCTCCATTTCCCTTGTTTTGTTTGTAAAGCAGCACTAAATAGAGTATAGTTTTTTGTGCATGCATTTTAGCAAAATTGTTGGATTAATTAGTTTTATTTTAATGAAGGGGATATCTGTAACCAAAGTATTTAAAAGAAAGGAACTACGGTGGTCCTCTGCAATATCACCCAAAGAAAGATAGTGGTAATGCTGGATAAGAACTTTTCTTTTAGTTTTTATTTGATTGAAAAGTTATATGTTTAAAATGCCTATTATTTTTCCATCTTAGGGGAGGGAGCATCTGAAGGTGCTGTAGTTGTACGTAGAGGACGTTTCAAAATCACTTATGAGTCCTAAGGTATGTTGTTAACTCCTAATATTATGTTAGTTGAGTTTCTTCGGTCATTGCTTCTTTGTTTTTCTACTATACTTCTTAATATATTTTGCGATCATATGACTACTGAGTTCCTCTTGTACGTGCTCTTATTAACTAACTAGATTGCATTGTTTAATAATTTTGAATCTTAGAAGTATAGAGGAATTCTTAGAGGGTGGCGTATGTAAATAATGTGATGGAGAGCGATCTAGTTGATTTGATAGCTTTATATGTTTTAACTTTGATTCAAGTGCATACTTTAATTACAGATCTTTTTGTGTCCCTCTTTTACAACTTTTGATATCTTGATTACATTATTTTCGGCATGAGGCAGCCTTTTTATTCAAGGAATTATTGTCTTAGTTCAAAATAACCTTAGCTATCTCTTAATTCAGGGTTCTAACTTAAATCTAATTTCTAGCAGTTCTACAAGCCCAATGGGGCCAAACCAAATTAGCGGTACTGTTTTCTCATCGTTGCAATTCATAATGCAGCAGAACACTGCACTAAGCGTAAGCACTTAACTTAATAAGGAATTTGGTTAAGCTTATAAACTCTTTAAAATGATAATCTCTCAAAAGTGTTTGGTGTTCTTTAATTAACAATTAATAATCTTAGTTACTTCAAAATATGATGTTATAAGCTAGTTCTAAGTTTTGAACTGACCAACTTTTTTTTGGAAAATTCCATTGTGATGGGCTCCTTAGATTGATCCTTTTTCTTCAGGAATCACTTGTGCTAAAATTGTTGAAGTTCTTTATTTATTCTATAATCACTTCAACAACCTAATTTGAATTAGATTAGCATTTAATTAGAAATAAATTATAGTGCAGCAGCTTATAGATATTTGTAAATCTATTGTGTAAAGAATGGCGAATTCATGCAAATTTTGCATTACAAACATGGCCAAAAGTATGAGCCACGTTATGATTATTTTCATGACAAGGTTAGTCTAGCTTTGGGTGGTCATAGGATTGCAACTGTTCTTATGTATTTATCAGAAGCTGCAAAGGGTGGCGAAACAATTTCCTCATTTATAGGTGAGTTAAAATTTTCTGAGTTGGTTCTTTTTTTTTCTTGCTCTCTCTTCCTATTGAGCATTCACATCACCTCGCACTTAGAATATTAGAAGGGCCCTTATGGCCCTCAACTGTAACAACTATATTTAGGCTGTTGTTTTGTAGTCTCTCATTTTCCAGACACAGCTAAGCCTATTCCACAATTATTTTGGATTATATTCTAGCTTCTCTTGAAAATTTTAAATGTTTCATTATCTTAAATAATTGGAGCCTTGCTGTACTTGTTTTGTTTGCAAGACCTATGTGACTGATATAAAATTTTTTAGAGATTCTGAGTTTTGGAACCATGCCACAAGCTCCAGAAGTCTACGTTTAAAACACAGGAGAAGTATGAGGCTGTGATGTCAAATAATTAGTCCTAGTACTTACATGTTTAAACATTCTTTGCGTAAAGTGATTATAATGTATTTATACTGTTTTGTAGTTGAACATGTAGGTTTTCTATTATGCCTAGACACAAACTAAACCAACTACTAATGTGTGTGTATCTTGAACATCAATCACATTGCTGTCTTGCATCTTTTCAATGTTTTGAATATATATATATTTTTTAATTCTGTAATCTAGTTTTACTTACATACTCTTATCTTGTATAAACAGGCATGGTTAAATAGGACGTACAGACAAATGTAGCAACCATATGCAGGGAGCTATAACTCTATTTCAGAAAAGGTGTAGTAGTAGCTTGTAATCCAATAGGTAAGGTTGTAAGAGAATTAGAGAATGTATTAGTTAGTTTTGGAGTTTGGACAAGTATGTTTGCATATTGTTAGATAGGAGACGTTTAAATTGACAAACTATAATTCTTGTATTTTCATTTAATTGATTATAAAGTGATTAGATTTTCATTAATGGTGCTTTTGATTCCGTCTCTTTGGCCATCTTTTGGTAATTTTCATTAATGGCCATCCTTTGATTCCGTCTCCTTGGTGAATATTGTGTTTTATAAAATTGATGTGATTGAGTTTTCAAAAGAAGTCTATCATATATGTATTTAAATATACTAGAATGAGACATGTAAATTAATTGTTGATGACAGGTTTGATTTTTTATAAATATTGGGATGTTAAGTTACTAACGAATGAAATTAGCACTTAAGTGAATTTTGAGTAAAAGCTTCTATTTTTTAAGAAGTATGTGCATATGAATATTAGTAATAAGAAAGATGTAAGCTATGTAATAATGCAGCTACTGTTAATCAAGTTTCAAGCTTGATCACACTATTTTGTGTTCTTTCTTTATTAAGTAAACAAAAAAAGAAAGGATCATCAATTTTATGTTTCATCATGATAGATAAAGCAATTTATACAAGTGTAATTATTTTAATTTTGAGTTGTTGATCTTATTCCTTTTAATGCAGGAGATATGTGTAATTAGCTGAGATGGAGTGGAGTTTATCAATCAAGAAAGTTTACATATTGTTTTGTGGGTGGGATAGGAAATTAGCTACATTTTTCATACTTCTTTTAGTATATAATATTTAATTAAGTGCTTTGAATGTTGGAATGTTTGGCGTTGAATTTGGATACTTGTATTGATGTGTTGAGGAATAAAATATTTGTTGAAATGTATGGGTTTATTGAAATTTTTATTTATTTTAGAATTTTATGGTTGAAGTAAATATATATTGGTAGATCACCGATATCTATTTAGAAAAAAGATATCGGTGAATCATCGATATCTATTGTTCAATACATTTAATATCATCTTCATAGATATCGGTGAAATTTTAATAAATATTAGTGAAATACCGATATCTATTAAAATAATAGATATTGGTGAATCACCGATATCTATTGTTCAATACATTTAATATCATCTCCATTAATAACAGTGAAATATTGAATATATATCGGTGAATCACCGATATATTCAAGAAATAGATATCGGTGATTCACCGATGTCTATTTAGGGGACCTTTAATAACACCTCCATTATTAACGGTGGAATACTGAATAGATATCGGTGATTCACCGATATCTATTTATGAAATACATATCGGTGATTTACCGATATCTTTTTTGGGGACCTTTAATAACACCTCCATTAATAACGGTGGAATACTAAATAGATATCGGTGATTCACCGATATCTATTTAGAAACTTTTAATAACACCTCGATTAATAACGGTGGAAATACTGAATTGATATCGGTGAATCACCGATATCTATTCACAGATTTCTTGTAGTAGAGCTTTACTTCACCAGTGCGGCTCCAGAACCAGTTGGGCAAGACAACCACGAGGCCTTCCATTTCATCAAGCTAAGAAGACCCGATGTCTCAGCATCAAATAGGATCAAGGAGTCTTCTGGAAAGGAACTAGTCTTGGTTTCTACATTTTCTGAAGAGCAGATCTCTACGCATAGAGCGAGGGATTTGTACGCCTGCATTAAAGCAATGGTGGAGGTGAAGTTCCCATTCAAGTTCAAGCATAAGTCTTTGAATGGGTCTTTTCTGTTGAATACTTTAACAGGGAAGAAGACAGTATTTGCTGAGAAGGCCTTCCAGGAAAAACAAGACCTTCTTTGAAAAAATAAGATTCCAATGAGTAAACAAACTAATCAGAGATACTGCAACATGGCCAATTTTGGACAATGGACAAACAAAATATACACAAGTTGTTCCACCCAAACAGAACCAGAGTTTGGAAAAGGAATAAGGTTGGGCATATGGATGATCAAAACTGCTGAACCACCCTCAGCAAAAAAGACATGTGGAAAGAAGAGGGTAAAATCTCTTCAGATTACTCAAGAACCAGGAGAATCTTCAGGCATCAAGGAAGACAAATGACTCTTCAAAAAGCAAGAGTCATTCTTGCAAAAGAAGGATGTACCAGATTAGGGCATCCAATGAAGAGATGGAAACCAGCCAGCTGCAAAAGTTGGAATCCAATGAGAAGAACGTAAGCAGTGACGTCATCACGATGACGTAAGCAGTGGCATCGGCAAAAGTAGAGAGGCTTTGAAATCCAGATTTCACATCCGAAAGCCTCTATAAATAACAGAGCTGAGAAAGCAGAAGGCATGGACCATTCCCCTCTGTTTTCTCTTTCTAAAATAAACATTGTATTCCTTTTTTTCTTTATATGAGTATTCTGAGTGCAGCTACAATAGGTAGCTAAAGAAGTTATCTCCTCTTGTTCTGTGGGGATGAGTGTGCAATAAATTCTCCATTCAATAAATAAATAATCTTGGGCTTCTGCCTGCATGTAGTCTTCCATTTTTTCTGCAACCTTAATCTCAATACTTTCCGGCAAGAATAGTAGCAACATCCTGTACACCCGGTGTAGGAAACAAACCAGGGTTGTGCTGAGATCCGCTGAAGGAACGGGATTGAACCATCACACTGCGGGGAGAGTGATAGGCTATGAGGAGCAGTTGTAAAATCTCCCGGATACCCAATGGATTGACGGTCAAAAAAGGTACTGTTACTATTTTAAGTTGGTTAGTTATGAGATTAATGTTGTTTAATTAATGTACGAAAGCATGTTGGGTCTGATATGGTCGTAATAGACTATGTCTATTTTGAAAAATAGAAAGAAGATGAAAATCTGGCAATATAGGTATGATATAAGTCAATTAGGGATAAAAATTTTCGAAAAAACTATATTTTAAAACTCTTTGGGGACTAAAAGTGCAACTGCTAACGGTTTCCATCCATATCTAATGGAACAAGACCAAAAATGCAACTTTTAGAACCAGAAAAAAGGTTCGGGACTGAAATTGCAATTGAGATAATGGGACCGAAAGTGCATTTTCACCCATTTTTATATGAAATAAAATAATTAAAAATTTTAAAAAAATAAAATAACTATATCCTAAAATATTACTCTATCCATCTCGGGTATTTATGCCCATTTATATGGGCATGGAGATTAAGAAATTTTATTTTTAATATATAATAATAATGTAAGAAAAAATAAGGGTAAGTATGTAATTTAAAAAGAAAATAAAGTTGTTTGAAATGATGAATTAAATGTAAAAGTATGTAATACTATATAATGTATTTTTACTATTAATAGAATGTGCATAAATACCTGGAAAACCTCAAAATGGAAAGTGTGAATAAAAACGTGGGACGAATGGAGTATTAATTAACCTATCAACTTTAGGTGCACCAATATATCTTGTGCATTATAGACTAACATATAAATTTATTATTTTTTAAGTGGCACTCTACACACTAAGGCTATGTTTAGATGGAAGGATCTGAGAAGAGATTTATAATGCCTCTCCCTGATCAAAACCCCTTCTTCATGTTTGGATAGTAGATTAAAATAATAAATTTATAAATTCATAATTTTGAACATATGGATTTCAAAATTTGAATTTAATTTTGACATTTTTTAATGTTTTGAAAGAATTTTGAATTTTTTAATTAAACCTTATCATTTGAAATTCTTTTGTTGATCGAAAAAATGTTTTTTATAAAAAATAAATTAATAAAATAAAGTTAAACAAAAAGTCAAAAAAATAATATACTTCAACTGTCTCATTTAAATAGTTATATTTACTATTTGTACGAAATTTAAGGAATATAGTATTTTAATATATAGTGAGTTGATAATATAATATTTTAATGTATATTAAGTAGTTGTATTAGTAGTGTTGTATATAGTCCCATAAAAATAATAATTATTTTATATAGATTTCATCTACCAAAAAATAAAAATAATTCCAATACTTATAGTACAATTTATCATCTATATTACTAGCAGGTACAATATCCAAATTAAAATGATATCCACTACAAATTGAACCCATCAAATACCCCTTTTAACCCTAATATAAGTTTAATTGTATTAAAAAATTAAATAACCATTAATCTCTCCATAAAAATAGAAAATTGGCGGTTAGGATTAGTCAATCCGAATAAAAAGTCGCACATGGAGTTCATTTGGTATATCCAATCCGAATACCCATTCTGCATACCCAATTTGAATACCCATTTTACATACCTATTCTTCATATCCATTTTCTAGCATATCCATTTTTCTAATATATTCACATTTTCCTAATATATGCACGTATACTCACTGAACTCAATCTAAATACCTAATATGCATATTGATTGTCGTTATTTTCACCTAAATTTTAGCGTCTTTTTGTATGTATTTTTTATATTGTTTTGTCCGTATTTAAATGTATTTTGGTGGTGTTATGTATTTTTATGGAATCGTGTGTGAATGAACTTTTAAATGTTAAATAGATGAAAAATAGAGCAAAAACGGAGTCGAGAGAAAGAAGGAAGCAAAACTGCAAAAACACGGCCAGCCGTGTTTGGTACACGGGGTGGTACTGCGCACAGGCGTGTACCGTGCACGGGCCTGTAAGAGTTGGCAGTGTGCGGTCGTCCGAAATCAAAATATGGCCACCCCTATGGCCGTGTACTGCGCACGAGCCGTGCGCCGTCTGAAGCTCGCCGTTGACCAGAAGCCCTAGACACGACTCGGGCCTTATACTGAACTCGAGCCATGTAGGTGTTAAATTTCAGAAAATTTTAAGATTCCTTCTAGAAGATCTCCAATGGTATAAATACCACTCCATTCAACATTTGATGAGACCAGAACCAAATTATTGGCTGCTCACACACCTCACATACCATTCCTTTGATTTTACACTATATTCTTCATCCCATTCATCCATATTTTGATCCAACATCATCTCTCCATAAATTCTACCATCCAAATCAATTGAAGAAGCAAGGAAGAGTGGGTGATCACCAAAGGAAGAAAGGAGATTCAATTGGATCCAATCCAAGGGAGTTTTCATTCTAATTTTATGTTGTTCCTCTAGTTTATCATGATTTTTAAGGTTTCTAATGTCTATGTTAAGGATCGTATGAAGATTGTAGGCTAATCTCCCTTGTGAGATTAGCAACATGAAAGTTGTTGGATAATTTGTGGGTCTATGTAATTAAATTCATATGTTGATTGGGATATTTGATTTTCTATCATTGATGCTTAATATCTTGAGATCTATGATGTTTTGTGTGTTTGATTGTTCTAATTATATGATTAGATTGAGAGATCAATTGTGTTTAGGATAATTGAGTGAATCATTTCATCAAACATCTTATATTCATTATAAATTGTAAAGAAATTGAGAAATCCTTTAGGATTTAGAACCCATTGATAGAACATGTGATTAGTTAGATTGAGAAGTCAATTAATCATATGAAGGGATTCTTTAATTGAACTTAGTACCTAGTTGGAATAGTTTAATTGAAAACTAACCTTTGAGCTCTTTTGAGATTGTGAAAATGATCTACATCCTATGCATTTTAAGAGGAAGTGTAGGTGGTATATTTATTGGCCCTTAGTCTTACCCCTTGATACATATGAATTTAATGCATGAATTCTTAAATTACCACTTCATTAGTGTTGTTAATCTCACTTCTACTCAACTTGGAAAATAATTCATCTTTTACTATCTTATTTATTATCATTATTTATTTTAATACTTGTTATTTACTTGTGTTTCGAAAACTAATCGTTGATGATTAGTCTCTATAAAATTACGAAAAACGTGATCTCGCTTAAGTTCTAGCATCGACCTCCCTGTAGTTCGATAAATTCTTGAATTGGTTAATCCTACTACAAGTTATGGTTAATCAAATGGCGCCGTTGCCGGGGAGGTAATGGTTTCTAGTAACTTAAAGAAGGAACATTTTGAGTAATCTTACTAGAGACATTTTATTTTATTTGTTATTTGTATTTTCTTTTGAAAATCTTGTTCTAACTTCTTTTATCTTGAAGGTGTATGCAAACAAGGTCAAAAGGGAAACAAGTTGAACCTATTGACTTAGAAATTGAACACACTCTTTGGAGAAGGAGAAAGGAGAACAAAACCAAAAAGAGTGATCAAATGGAGAACAATCAAGTTGATGAACGTATGCATGTTAAGAATGATGGAGACGGAGTGCAAAATGTGCAAGATAATGCACAAGCACCCCAAGTCAATGCAAATCATCCCCAACAAGCTCATCAACAATTTGGAGAGCTTAACAATCAAGCTTTGCTTCAACAAATGGTACAACAAGCTATGCTTCAACAAGGATTTCAACATGCTTATGCACCTCCACAACAAGCTTATGCGCCAGCACCACCACCTCTGGTGCATCGAGGGCCTCATGTTGATCCAAGGGTGATCTGGGATTTCTTTATGCCTAGGGCAATGCCACAAATGATGGGTCCACCAATCAATGCCAACAATTTTGAGATTAAGGCGGGCCCAATCAACATGGTGAGAGACAAACAATTTGGTGGTTTACCGAATGAGGATCCTAATGTACATCGTGCTCAATTTATTCAGATTGCCAATAATGTTAAGATGAATGGGGTGAGCGATGATTGTCTAAAGATGAGGTTGTTCTCATTTTCCTTGAGAGATCGTGCTAGAACATGGTTATCTACCATCACTCCGGGTACGTGTAACACTTGGGAAGAGTTTGCACAAATATTTTTGAACAAATATTTTCCGCCTTCTAAGATGCTTTAAATGAAAAGCTTAATCACACAATTCAAGCAAATGCCACAAGAGAGCTTTTATGAAGTGTGGGAACGATTTAAGGATATGCTACGCAAGTGCCCACAACATGATTTTTCGAAAAAACAACAAGTGGGTTTTTCTACCAAGGTTTGGTAAATAGTCAAAGAGTGTTTGTTGATGCTTTGGCGGGTGGATCCATACTTGGAGTGACTCCGGAAAGGGCTATAAGGATTTTTGATGAGATTTCTACAAATGTCTACCAATGGCCATCGGAGAGAGTTAGTGGATGCTATGGATTTGAGAGCTTCGATCAGGGGCAACAGTTTAGTGTGAAGAGTGCTAGTGTGGAGCCAAGCATGCCTAGTGTTGAGATGATAGCAGCTGAGGTAATGAGGCAAATGAGCTTGAGTCAAGGTGTGAATACTCAAGGAGTTAGTATAGTTGAAGGCCAAATTAATCAAGGATGGCTACCTCCGAATGTTGTGAGTGGGGAACAATGAGCTATGCCAATGCCACGAGTGGAAGATGTGCAATACATGCAAGGATGAACTTACCATGAGAATTATCAAAACAATTACCAAGGTAATTTCAACCACAACCAAGGAAACTATCCACCAAGGCAAGGGGGTTTTAATAGTCAAGCTAGTGGAAGCTCTTACCAACAACAACAAAGGCAAGGTAATTTTTCATACTCTAATCTGATCAATGCGGTTGCTTACCCTCCGGGTACCACCCGGGAGCTAAAACACCAAATCAAGAGGGTAAGGCAACAACTGAGGAGTTGATTAAGAAGTTGATTGCATCTAATAAAGCTCAAGATGAGACAAGACGAGTTCAAGATGAATTGAGAAGAAAGGTCGATGAAGCCAATGATAAGAGGTTTAAAGCCTTGGAGTATAAAGTGGGGCAAATTGCCAATGCGTTGAGCGCAAATGAGAAAGGAAAATTTTCTTCTACCACCATTGTGAATCCAAAGGAACAATGCAAGGCAATCACCTTGAGGAGTGGAATGAATTATGAGGGACCTTCCATGCCCATGGAAGATGAGAAGGTGGAAGAGAAGGAAATTGAGGAAAATTTGGTTGAAGAAGAGCTTGTGGAGGAAAGAGAAGTCGAAGTAAAAACAAATGAAGAAACGGATGTGGTTGAGCCAGAGGTTGTTGAAAAGAAATGGCAAATAACCAAGGCAATAAAAAAGAAAGAAGAAGAAATTAAAGTGGAAAGGGATAGTTAGGGAATTCCAAAAACACAAGTACCTATTCCCTTTCCACATCGATTTTTAAAGAAGGGGTTAGATGAGAAATTTGCAAAGTTTTTGGAGATCTTCAAGAAAATCCACATAAATATACCCTTTGCGGATGCCTTGAGACAAATGCCTCACTATACTAAGTTTTTGAAAGACATAATGGCAAGAAAGATGAGCTTAGTGGAGAATGAGACCGTCAACTTGATGGCGGAGTGTAGTGCCATAATTCAAAAGAAGTTGCCTCCAAAGCTCAAAGATCCAGGGAGTTTTGTCATACCATGCAAAATGGGAAAGAATGAAGTGCACAAAGCTTTTTGTGATCTTGGAGCAAGTATCAACTTGATGCCTATATCTATCTTCAAGAAACTTGGTATAGGGGAAGTAAAGCCTACATCCGTAACATTGCAACTTGCGGATAGGTCTTTGACTTATCCTAAGAGAGTAGTTGAGGAAAGTTCATATTCCCAGTGGATTTCGTAGTGCTTGACATGGACGAGGATGCAAATGTTCCATTGATTTTGGGGCGTCCATTTTTGTCCATGGGAAGAGCTTTAATTGATGTGCACAAGGGGGAGTTAACATTGAGAGTAAATGAAGAAGAAGTGATATTTTCATTAAGAAGTGCTATGAGGCATCCGAATGAGAAAGAAGAATGTAGAAGGATTGACTTGATTGATGAGATTGTTTAAGAGAACTTGCCATTTTTCTTATCCAAGGATTCTCTTGAAACAAGCATAAGCCACTCTCTTACTTTATCTATTAACTCTAACTCTTCTTTTTATTATCTAGAAGATGAGGATATTAATGATTACTTATATGATTTGAATGCTTGTAGAAAAATGCAAGAAGATGAGGCCAAGTTAATGTGCTATGGAAAAAGAGAGTATCTTCCATTGGAGGTCAAGAATGAAGAGTCAAAGATTGATAAGGGTAAGGAAGAATTGAAGCCATTACCCGTCACCTTACGTATGCATATTTGGGGGACAACAAGACCTTTCTGGTAATTGTATCATCATCCCTTTCACCTCTAGAGCTTGATAAATTGTTGAGGGTGCTTAGAGATCATAAAAGTGCTTTAGGGTGGAGTCTTGATGATTTGAAAGGTATAAGTCCCACTATTTGTATGCATCGTATTATGTTGATTGATGAGAATAAATCATGCATACAACCTCAACGTCGTTTGAACCCTATTATGTAAGAGGTTGTTAGGAAAGAAGTCTTGAAATGGTTGGATGCTCGAATTATTTATGCCATAAGTGATAGTCCGCATGTGAGTCCTTTGCATGTTGTGGCTAAGAAAGGGGGATTGACCATTGTTAAAACGGAATTTGATGAAGAACTTGCTACAAGAGTAAAAATGGGTTGGAGAGTGTGTTGTGATTATAGGAAGCTTAATGAAAACACTCATAAGGATCATTTCCCTTTTCTTTTATTGATCAAATGCTTGATAGGTTGGTGGGATATAAGTATTATTGTTTTCTAGATGGTTACTCGGGGTACAACCAAATCATAATAGGCCCCGAGGATCAAGAGAAAATAACTCTTACTTATCTGTATGGCACGTTTACTTTCTATAAATTGCCTTTTGAGTTATGCAATGCCCCCGCCATCTTTCAACATTGCATGATGGCCATTTTTGGGGAATTAATAGAAAACATAATGGAGGTTTTTATGGATGACTTTTCCGTATTTGGATATTCATTTGATAAATGCTTGGCTAATCTTTCTATGGTTTTATAGCGATGTCAATATACGAACCTAGTCTTGAATTGGGAAAAATGCCATTTTATGGTTCAAGAGGGTATCGTACTTGGTCATCATATTTCAGAGAAAGGTTTGAGAGTTGATAGGGCAAAGGTAGTAGCAATTGAACATCTTCCCCTACCCAAAAATGAAAAAGGGGTGAGATTGTTTCTTAGTCACGCTGGGTTCTATCGACGTTTTATAAAAAAATTTTCTAACATAGCCAAACCTTTGTGTAAATTGCTTGAAAAAAATGCTCCGTTTGAATTTAATGATGAATATCTTGATGCTTTTAGGGTACTCAAGGAAGCCTTAATTTCGTCTCCAATCCTCATCTATCCCGATTAGAGTAAGCTTTTAAGCTCCATTGTGATGCAAATAACAATGCATTGGGAGTGGTGCTTGGTCAAGTGAGGGAGAAAAAGTTTCGAGCCATCTACTATGCATCCAAGACGTTCAATACAAATTAAAAGAATTATACCACAACGGAAAAAGAGTTCTTATCCGTGTTGAGGCTTTTGAAAAATTTTGTCCATACTTGGTTGGCACGAAAACCATTGTGTATACGGACCATGCCGCCATTAGGTATTTAATGAATAAGAAAGATGCTAAACCAAGACTAATTCATTGGGTTCTTTTGTTGCATGAGTTCGATGTGGAGATACGTGACAAGAAGGGGGTAGAAAATGTCATCGCCGACCACTTGTCACGTTTGGAAAATGTTGATGAAGAGGGCACTATAGAGTTTATTAAGGATGTATTTCCGGATGAAGAGATTCTTCTAGTTGATTTTCAAAGGATGTACACTTTTTGTGAGACCGGAAGGCCTTGGTATGTGGATTACATGAATTATCTAGCTTGTGGCCTCAAGCCGGATCATCTCACCAAATCTCAAAGGAAGAAATTCTATCATGATGTTAGGGAGTACTTATGGGATGATCCTCTTTTGTTTAAAAATTATCCGGATGGAATCATAAGGAGATGTATCCCGGAAGAAGAAAAGTTAAGTGTCACGGAAATATGTCATAGTTCACCATGTGAAGGACACTTTGGATTTCAAAAGACGGGGGCAAAGATTCTACAGTCGAGGTTGTTTTGGCCAACTTTGTTCAAGGAATGTAAGGAGTACATCAAGGGATGTGATCGGTGCCAAAGGATTAGAATTATAGGGCAACATGATGAAATGCCCATGAGGAACATTTTTGATGTTGAAGTGTTTGATGTATGGGGGATGGATTCCATGGGCCCATTTCCGCCTTCCAATGGTTACCTCTACATATTGCTTGCGGTAGATTATGTGTCTAAATGGGTGAAAGCAATCCCGATAAGAACAAATGATGCTTTAGTGGTCAAGGGTTTCTTAAAGAAGAACATCGTTGCTAGGTTTGGAGTGCCAAGAGCCATAATCAGTGACGGGGGATCACACTTCATAAATAAGTTTATTGAGAAGCTTTTAAGTGGCTATGGAGTGAAGCATAGAGTGTCTACACCGTACCATCCTCAAACAAATGGCTTGGCGGAGGTATCAAATAGGCAAGTGAAGCATGTTCTTGAGAAGACGGTCAATGGGAATCGAAAAGATTGGTCTTCTAAGCTAGACGATGCTTTATGGGCTTATCGAACGGCTTACAAGACCGCTCTTGAATTTTCCCCATACAAGCTCGTTTATGGAAAGGCATGTCATCTACCCGTGGAGCTGGAGCATAAAGCACTTTGGGCCCTTCGGAAGATGAATTTTGATGAGAAAGAATCCGAAAAGAAAAGGTGTCTCCAATTAGTTGAATTAGAAGAGTTTAGAGAAGAAGCTTACTCAAGCTCAAGGATTTTGAAGGAAAGGCTCAAGAGTTGGCATGATGAAAATATCAAAAAAAAGGAGTTTATTCCGGGGGATAAGGTTCTATTGGTTAATTCAAAACTTAAATTATTTCCCAGAAAACTTCATTCAAAATGGACCGGCCCGTACTTGGTGATCGAAGTGAGAGATGATGGCTCAATAAAACTTGAAGGATCGGATGGAATTGTGATTAATGGTCATAGAGTGAAACATTACCATTCTCCTTCTCAACGGGAGTTGGTATATATGGATACCTTCACCTCTTGAAAGCTCGTATCCTTTTAGTAGTTATAGGTTGTATATATTTCTTTTTCTTGTTTTACATTTTTGGTCTTGTAGGTTCATTGTACATGTGAGAATATGATGTATTGAAGATACAAGGAATGCCTCGTTGAAGTGTAATAGTATGTCATACCACTTTTTGCAAACTTACCTTGAAACTCTTGTTTCAATTTAAGTTTGGGGGAATATGGTGTGGTACGATTGGTTATGATATATGTTAACATGTATTCTTGTGTTTTGATCAAATTTAAAAATTTTCTCATAAGTTCGGTGTAGTTTTGGTCCATTTTGGTGGTGTTGAAATTGATAATCCCACTAATTTTGATAACAATTGTTGAGCTAATGATGTGATTGAGTTTTGAGAATATATAGGGAGTATTTGAAGAAAACAGGGTGTAGGTTGCAGGTACACAGGGCGTGTACAGTACATGGCTCTGTATGGGTTGGTCGTGTACTGTCGTCAGAAAATCGGACATGCCCAGATTGAGGCCGAGTTCAGAGCAAGAACACGGGCCATGTACCGCGCACGGCCCTGTCTAGAAAAGTCGTACGCAGTCATCCGATGACCAAACACGGCCATCCCTGAGGCCGTGTACCAGACTCGGACCGTGTAGTGTCTGAAGTCTGAGTTTAAAAGTCCGATTATAGAACACGCTTCTCACTTCCATTTGCCCTAAAATGCATCCTCCTCGTCTAATCCTTCTCAGAAACCAAAAATTCGATTGAGAAAAACATCCAATTGGTAAGATTGAGAGGTTTAGAGTATATTTCTCAAAGTCTTTGCATCAAATTCGTTCATTCATTTCAAGAAATCCAAGGTATGAATTTCTTACCCTAATTTTCAATTGAAGGTTTGAATTTCAAATTTTTTTTTATTGATGTACATGATATGTGTTTGAAGCATGTTTAAATTGTGAAGTACATTAATTTTGTAGGTTTAAATGATAAATTGACTGGAATTTTGCAAAGTTAGGGTTCATGTGGTTTGAATTTGGGAATTTTTGGATTTTGATGAACTTAGGTTTGTATAATGAGATAGATTGATTGATGATGTTTATATGATGATTGTGTTGATAAGAAATAGCTTGAGTGTTGAGGATTTGAGCATAAGGATGTTGATATTCTTTTAAAAATTGCTTTGAAAATTAATGCATGCCAAGTGTTCGATGAAATGTCTAAGTAATTCTTTGAAGTAATTTGAGAACTTTACATGAATAATGAAGCATTGTTGGTCAATTGCTAAATAAATAATGCAAAGATGAGGGGAATATGTGGTGAAATTCTTGAAAATGAAAATATGCTTTTATTGGATTGATTAAGAATATTGTGTTATTGCTTGTTCAAAACTCCTCAATGATTAAGCATGAGGATTGTAGTTTAAAAAGGAGTGTTGTCATGAAACATCAAAGCATGATTAGGATTAGCACTTAGTTGAATAACAAGTGATGATTCTATGCTTAGTTACCAACATTATGATGAAGTTGAGTGTAATTTGAAAATTTTGAAAATGGCAGATGGCTGAAAGAAGAGTTCGAAAACGCAATGAAGACTTTATCATTATGGAAACTGAGGCAGAATTGTCCGACTTGGATGCCAAATTGATGGAGGATGGGATACATCCTGAGTACTTTGGAGTAGAATTTGAGGAAGGTTGGGAGAAATACATTTTGAGGTGGCAAGTTATATTCCTTAAGATCATGCCAACTAGATTTTAGAATCAGAAAACTATGATCGGGCTTGGGATAGAAGCTGATTTAGAAGAATATTCAGTAGGAGAGGCATGGAAGAATTCTTTGACAAGAGACATCCTACATATCATCACCTTACGGCTGAACTTTTGAGCACCCTTCAAGTGAAGAAGAACGGGAACGCCTTCCCCACTTCAGTAACCTTCCACCTGAATAATGAGTTGATAGAGAAGGTACCCATCCATATGTTGAATAGGTTTATGGGATGCCCCCATGTGAGAATCATGGTCATTTTTATGAAGGAGGGGGGTTTAATCAGCAAAGTTGGTGGAAATTGTTGGTCAATGATGGAACAAAACTAGCAGATTACATCCCTAGTGCATCAAAAGGGATGGCTATTCGGAATCCCGTAATGAGATATTTGGAGAAGATTATATCAAACACAGTGGTGGCTCGTTACGAAGGTGGATCAGTAGGAGAGAAACAACTTTACATCATGTATTGTTTGTACCATGATCTTGAGTTGAATATGGAAGCCCACTTCATTCACCATGTAGAACGGGTAGCGAAGAGGCAACTTTCACAAGGAGTGATGGTTGGAGGGATAGTTACAATGATAGCTCAAGATTAGGGATTGATCTCAGAGGAATGGAAAATAGGATGAATAGTGAGGGGCTCAATTACAACCAGTTAATGAGGATGGAGTTTTTGGCTATGGTAGAAGATAGATATTGCTTGAGGCAAGATAAAGGAGCCCCATTCCCTTTACCTGCTCCGGAGCTAACATTAGTTTTTGCTCGAATGAAAAATGCCAATTTTGCAATGGCAAGTGTGCAACACTCCACTGTCGTGAGAGAATTTTATCGAAGGAATCGAGATGGAGTGGAGGCAGTTTTAAGGCAAATGCGTGTTGAAGAAAATCTTGAATTGGCAAATTTGAGAGCCGAGCCCGTCGCTATGGAAAAGGGGAATGAAGAAGATCCTCAACATCAGCAAGTGGAATTTGAAGAACATGCTCCTGAACCTCCACAGTTTGAAGAAGAACAGGAACAAGAGCAACAACATCAGCAGTTCATGGGACAAGGGATGGGAGATGCAAACTGAAATTTCTTTGAAGGGGAAATACGAGATATAAGGAACACTCAGAACCTGCATGGAGAACAAATTAGACAAATGAGAGAAGAGCAGCAGAGGCAAGGAGTGCAGATCGGGAAGATCCACGAGGGACAACGTAGGAGGGAGTACTATGAAGAGAATGTTCGAGCACATTCGAACAATATGGAGGAAATGCTCACGATGATGTTTAACTTTCAGTTCCCTGCCTCATCTCGTGCCTATATCCCTTGGGCACCGTGCCAGCCTCGTCCCCCTCCTCATCCGGATAATTGAGGGAGTACTTTTAGTGCTCGTCACTTCATTAGTTTATCTATTTTAGTTGGATTGAATTGTGTTGGATTTGAGACTTTTTATTGTTTTGTTTTGGGATGTTTAATTTCGTAATTTAGTTTTTCTTTTCAATTAAGGATTGAGATGATTGTTGATTTGCATTGATCTTGGATGGGGTGATCTTTGTGTTTTACTTCTTTTAGTGTTGTTTTGTGCTTTTGTTGTTGTCTTTGCGTTATCTTTTATTTATTTATGTTTGTTTGTATTTTTATTCTTGTTAATGTTTTGTTTGGTTATTTGTTTGGGAGGTCGTGAGTCATTTTGGGTGCGAGTAATGATGCATTGTGGTGATAGGTGATAACGAATCATAATTAAGAATCTCTACACCTTCGAATTGTGATATGTTTTATTTAATTAGTTCAATTATTAGATGAATGTGTTGCAATAAGTCCTTTTAAGTCAAGCAATAACTTGTGAGAATTTGTACCTCGACCATAGATAAATGGTTTATTCTTTTTATGAGTGGATCGGTTGAGTTTTGATAAACTAAATGCTTGCTCAAAGACTTTAGGAATGAACCCGATTAGTAGAGATTGATGATATGATTTAAGGTCATCCTTGTCATGAATAGTCATTGCCAATCATTTCCTTACCTCTAACATCATCCTTAGTTAACCACCTTTGAGCCTTTAAGCCTATTTCTTGTGAATTTAGCACATTACAAGCCTTGATTACCCACATGACCCTTATACATTGACCTTTTGTGTGAGTAATCAAGAAGATGGTAGCTAAAAAGATGTGATGAGATGACAAAAGAAGAAGAGGAAAGAAAGACGCTCAAATAAGAATACAAGCAAGAGAGTATATGGATCCCTCAAATAAGGAAAGGAGCAAAGAAATAAAGACGCTCTTGAAATTAAAAAAATCAAAAGAAGGGAGGATGAATGAAAAAAATAGTTAAAAATCAAAGAGAAGTGATGATTAGTGCTTGAATGTTGAAATGAATAAAAAGAGAAGAAAGAAAGTGTAGGAATAGAAGAAAGTAGCTACCTCTTCGATTACTTAGACGCATTTAGTCACTTTTATCTAAATTCTTCCTATCTTACCAAAGAGCCTATCATTACATCCATAATCAAAGACCTTTTTGATCATTAATTAAAACTTTGATGGTTTGTGAATAGAGTCTACGAGCAAGTGTGTGTGAGTCGAACCAATTGATTGATGAGTGTTGACTTACCTAATTTAAAGAGTGATGAGTGATTGATAAACTTAAGTGAGTCTTAGATTAAAAGGGGCTATATTGCACATTATTTTCTTTTGATTGAACTTATTAATTTCTCATATCATGTTTCTAATGATTGTAGGATAACTTAGTATGATTTGTAGCTCTTGTTGCTATTGATGTGTTGTTACTTGTATTCATTTAGTCTTTTCCTAGGTGAAAAATATCTCCCTCGGTTTTTTATTTTCGTTGTTCGGGGACACACAATACTTCAAGTTTGGGGGTGTGATTGTCGTTATTTTCACCAAGATTTTAGCGCCTTTTGTGTGTATTTTTCGTATTATTTTATTCATATTTATATGTATTTTGGTGGTGTTATGTGTTTTTATGAAATTGTGTGAATGAACTTTTAAATGTTAAATAGGTGAAAAACGGAGCAAAAATAGAGTCGGGAGAAAGAAGGAAGCAAAATTGTAAAAATATGGCCAGCCGTATTTAGTACACGGGGCGTGTATCGCGCACGGTCCTGTTAGAGTTGGCCGTGCGCAGTCGTCCGAAATCAAAACACGGTCACCCCTGTGGCCGTGTGCTGCGCACGAGCCGTGCATCGTCTGAAGCTCGCCGTTGACCAGAAGCCCTAGACACGACTCGGGTCGTGTACTGGACTCGAGCTGTGTAGGTGTTAAATTTCAAAAAAATTTCAGATTCCTTCTAGAAGATCTCCAAGGGTATAAATACCACTCCATTCAATATTTGATGAGACCATAATCGAATTATTGGCTGCTCACACACCTCACACACCATTCCTTTGATTTTACACCATATTCTTCATCCCATTCATCCATATTTTGATCCTACATCATCTCTCCATGAATTCTACCATCCAATTCAAGTGAAGAAGCAAGGAAGAGTGGGTGATCACCAAAGAAAGAAAGGAGATTCAATTGGATCCAATCCAAGGGAGTTTTCATTCTAATTTTATGTTGTTCCTCTAGTTTACCATGATTTGTAAGGTTTCTAATGTCTATATTAAGGATCTTATGAAGATTGTAGGCTAATCTCCCTTGTGAGATTAACAACATGAAAGTTGTTGGATAATTTGTGGATCTATGTAATTAAATTCATATGTTGATTGGGATATTTGATTTTCTATCATTGATGCTTAATATCTTGATATCTATGATGTTTTGTGTGTTTGATTGTTCTAATTATATGATTAGATTGAGAGATCAATTGTGTGCTTAGGATAATTGAGTGAATCATTTCATCAAACATCTTATGTTCATTATAAATTGTAAAGAGATTGAGAAATCCTTTAGGATTTAGAACCCATTGATAGAACATGTGATTAGTTAGATTGAGAAGTCAATTAATCATATGAAGGGATTCTTTAATTGAACTTAGTACCTAGTTGGAATAGTTTAATTGAGAACCAACCTTTGAGCTCTTTTGAGATTGTGAAAATGATCTACATCCTATGCATTTCGAGAGGAAGTGTAGGTGATATATTTGTTGGCCCTTAGTCTTACCCCTTGATACATACGAATTTAATGCATGAATCCTTGAATTACCACTTTATTAGTGTTGTTAATCTCACTTCTACTCAACTTGGAAAATAACTCATCTTTTACTATCTTTTTTATTATCATTACTTATTTTAATACTTGTTATTTACTTGTGTTTCGAAAACTAATCGTTGATGATTAGTCTCTATAAAATACTGAAAAACGTGATCTCGCTTAAGTTCTAGCATCGACCTCCCTGTGGTTCGATAAATTCTTGAATTGGTCAACCCGACTACAAGTTATGGCTAATCACATATCTGCATACACAATCTAAATACCCAATCTGCATACCTATTATGCCTATGTGCGTATACCCACTGAATTCAATCTGTATACACAATCTGAATACCCAATATATATGAGTACTCAATCTGCATACCCATTCTATACCCCAAAAATCGCATACCAAGAAATTTGGCAAAATACGTGATTCAATATGAAGATAATGATGGTGGTCAGCGAAAAAGATGATAATGGTAGGCAGGGAGGGGTTGAGGAAGTGATTACCGATTTAACAGAATAGAATACTTATATGTATAAAATTTAAGATTATATTTTATTTTATATTGGGATATATTGGGTATCTTAAACTAGTATATTGTATCTATTTGTGATATTTTCACCTTATCGTATCTACTAGTAATATTAATATATATTTTTGTATTGAGTAGTTATAAATCCAAATAAAAAATAACCTAGGTGGGGAAGAGTATGTATACCCCAAGTTAACACTCCTCCTTCCTCATCCCAATCCCCCTAACTACCAAATAATCCCAACTAAAATTCATAAAATGTAATTTGAATTTGGGATTTTACTTATATTATATTAAATTTTAATTTTATATTAATTCAATATAAAATAGATGATGATGTCTGTATAAATATGTAATATTTATATAATTCTATTTTATTAAATCTCAATTAGAATAAGCTAAGAATTAACCATTTTTGACTAAAAACCAAAAAAAAACATTAACATAAGCCATGCGACATCAACTCAAATCTCGAGAATTATATATGTATATAATAATGTAGTAAATCCATGAATGATCACGTGGCCACTAGCAATACGCCATTCCACCTCGCTGTACGGGAACAAATCCACCTCTCCACAATGTAATATTTACTGGAGTAATTAATAGGAGTATTTCGCACGCAGCTGATCGTAGCGTACTAGCGTTTACTTATTTGTCCACTATTTTGCTTAAAAGAGAGGGATGATGCAACTGGTTGTACGGTATCACCTTGGTTCCCACCTGTTCCTTTATTAATGTTGTTTTTTATTTTATTTTTAAATTTATTTTATTTAAATGACTATTATACCCTAAATCCTAAACCCTAAATCCTATGGATAAATTATATCCTACACCACAAGGGTAAAATTACAATTATACCCTAAACCCTAGGGATAATTATACCCTAAACCACAAGGGTAAAATTACAATTATACCCTAAACCCTAGGGGATAATACCCTAAACCACAAGGATAAAATAACAATTATACCCTAAACTCTAGGGATAAATTATACCCTAAACCATAAGAGTAAAATTGTAATTATATCCCTAAAATTAAAAAAAAAACAAAACAGTAACGTACAGCTACCATTTAAAAAAAACACACTGAAGGTGAAGGAGGGAGGTTGTATCGGGGGTTGTACCAATTGAAGGTTGTACACAAGTTTTTGTCTTGCTTAAATTATATTCCCTCCATCCTCCAAAAATGTATTCAATTATTTTTAGATGTGAATTAAGAAGTATAATAATATAATGTGTAGTGAATTGAAAAATATAATATTTTAATATATAATGAGTAATTATATTAATATTGAGTGTGTGTGCATATGTATTGAGTTGAATATAATAATTATATTTCTGTGGATCACATCAACAAAAAAATTTGAAATGGGACATATCAAAAGACAAAATGGATACCAATTAAAGGGGAGTAATGGCAAAGACTTATACAACACCTTCTCACAAATGGGCCTTCGTAGAACAATAAAAAGTAATACTTCCTCCGTCCTTATTTAAACTTTACATTTTTTGTTTTCGTTCGTTCCACATTAAACTTCACCACAAAAAAAAAGAAACATCACATGAATCCTCAACCCTAAAAATACATCTTAATTATAAATTTTACAATCCCACCTAACACACATAACATACTTTATAATTTATATTTATTACCTAAAAATACTACATTACATTCCAAAATTCAATAAAGTTGGTTAAAAACAACTCTTATTAAATGGTGAAGAAAAATATAGGACAAAGGGAGTAACATTTTTAACAAAAAATGATATTCAATTAACGATACTCCCTCTGTCCCATCCTTATGGTTACATTTGCTTTTTGCATGTGAATTATTGAATATAGTATTTTAATGTGTATTGAGGTGAGAGAAATAATATTTTAATATAAATTGGGTAGTGTATTAGTATAATGTGTGGGCCCATGTGGAGAGAGAAATAATTAATTTGTGTGGGTCTCATATTCTGAAAAAGGAAATGTAACCATTAGGATGTGATACCCAAAAAGGAAATATGTAACCATTAGGATGGGATGGAGGGAGTAAGTAATATTGGTGCAATGAACTATTTTACTAACAATTTATAATATAAATAAAAAATATAAATATTATAAAAAAAGTAATAACATATTGATGTGAGTGTTGAAGCAAGTATTGTTACATTTGGAATCACACCGATCTTCAACGATTTCTCTAAACCACAAACATTTTTATATTGTTCGAATTGTGTTGTGTTTAGTGTTGTTTCAGGTCTGTAGAAGTGATGCTAGTAAGAAATTGATAGAGTGTTAAACAAACTTGAAAATTATGGAAGTTATGTGTGAAGGTTACCCGAGTTACTGGATAATTACCACCTCACAGATCAATGGTTCTACCTCTTTTAATGAAACACTCGCTTGCCCAACTCCTGCAATATCTTGTCTAAATAAAGAATTGTTGGATGGTCGTAAAATAAGGAGAAATCTCCACTGCAACACACAGGAGCATCGTACTTAAATAGGTTCAATTTTTAGATATCTGTTATAGTGTTTTTACCCGTAAAAAAGAGAAAAGAAAAAAAATATATATATAAAAGACATTATAAAAGCGAACCAATCAAAGTGTACCCTAATTTTTAAATATTTTGTTTTTTTTAAAAGAGTGATAAAAATAAATGTTTCATTTCTACATCACCAGTTGGTCTTTTCCCTTCCTTTAACGAATCAAGGTTTGGGCTGCCATTTTAATTGCAAATGGGTGAAATTGCTAATTTGGCACATCAGGCTTCTAGAATTGTTATGTTTTGTCCTTTCAACTCCATATTGAATTCATATGTTCTCATGTCTTCATTTTATCTCAAGATGTTATATTACCAATGAAACCTCGAAAATTCACGGCAACAATTCTTTTCTCCATTTTCTCCATTAAAAGCAAACAGGGCACATAAAAAATTTAAAATCAACTTAAATATAAAAAAATTTAACTAAAGTTAATCGAGTTAAATGAGGAAATTTCAAACCAAACAACTATCAATCGTTGCATAGTAATCCTTCCGTCCCCTTTAAAGGGTTCATTTTTTCTATTTTTTCGTCTCGCTTAAAGGGTTTTTTTTTCTTTTTTACACGCTGATGAGCGTAAAAATTACTTGAAAATATGGTCCATTTTTAGTTATGGTTGCTTTCAGTGAATAATTTCTTTAATTCCTTAATTTTTGTAAAGAATGGTACTTTTGTTGGAATTTGTAGGATTTATGCTTAAAATGAGCTTCTACATTCAATTATGAAGGCGTGAGAAAAAATGGGGCTTGATTCGGAGTTAAAATGAGCAAAAACGGGCTAAAACCGTAAAACAGCGCATGCTGTAATTTTACAGCATATTAGCTGCGGCCCAACAGCTCTAATTTGGCCCAATTGGCTTTTAAAGGTAGCCCAAATCATGGTTTGTTGGAGCTAAATAAATTGGGCCCACTAGATAAAAGAGGAGAAGCCATTTTCTTCAAAGTTGGGCCCAAAACATGCTTAAGATACAACATTAATTTGTCCATTTCAAATTCCAATTGGAAGGCAGCAAGAGAACCCATCAGCCCACGTATGATATTTTTAATTATTTGGAATCAGAAGGCAGCAAAAGGGAGGGGCATTGAACAGCAGCCGATTTCCACCTTCCATTCTTTCAACTCTCCATTTTTCCCCTCTTCTCAATTCACCCATTCATCCTTTGCCACAAATTCCACCCATTTAATTTACTAAATTCCTTCCTCATCCATTCCATTTGATCAAGGAAGCAAGAGAGATTAAAAATTGAAAAGAAAATAGAGCTTTTATTGAAGAAAT
The DNA here is from genome assembly GCA_023678885.1 of Pogostemon cablin. Classification (NCBI taxonomy): domain Eukaryota; kingdom Viridiplantae; phylum Streptophyta; class Magnoliopsida; order Lamiales; family Lamiaceae; genus Pogostemon; species Pogostemon cablin. The sequence goes on from CM042959.1 coordinate 22,402,993, forward strand.
TCAAGGGAAGCATTTATTTTATTTTGTAATTTTCTTAGGTTTTAATCATTGAATTTTGTAGGACAACTTATTTTGTTTTGCTTGATACTATGTTAGACTAATCTCCGTTGTGAGATTAGTTCCATGATTGGTGTTGGATAATTTAGTTTTTATGCAATTGGATTTAAATCTTAATTGGGTATTTGTGTTATTTTTATCATTGATGTGAATAGATTGATGTATATGTATAATTTGTGTGATTAATTGTCATGGACATGTGATTAGATTGAGAAATCAACTGTGTATTTAGGATAGTTCATTGAATCATTTCATCATACATTTCATGTGCATTAATTTAGAATGAGATAGAGATATCCTTCTAAATTTATAATCCTTTGATAGAACATTTAATTGGCTTAATCGAGAGGTTGGTTGATTAGGTGAGGAGACTCAAACTATTAATGAATTCATAGTACCTAAAAATAGAATATTGCCTATGATTTAGTACCTCATTAGGGAACTCGTAGAGTAATTAGTACTTAGTGGGAGGTGTTTACTTTGGTCACGATCCTATGTTCTTTTGGGAGCCTTATTGAGGGCCTACATCCTATCCATCTCGAGTGAGAGTTTAGGTGGAATTAGTGATCGCTCATATGTCATGTCCATTAGAGATTATAATTAATTGCATGATTTCTTTATTATCTATGCCATGATTGTTGCTAATCTCATACTTGTATCATTTGAAACCCATTTATCTTTGTATGTATTTTATTCTTATTTGTTGTATTAGTGTAATTGCATTTATTTGCGAGCTATCAATCACATTCCATCGTCCTTATAAAATCACGATAAACTTGAGATCGCTTAAAATCTAGCACTTTCCTCCCTTAGGTTCGATATTTATTGCTTGGTCACCCCAATTATTAACGACTAATCAAATGGCGCCGTTGCCAGGGAGGTAACGGTCGCTAGTAGTTCGATGAAAAATTATTTAGAGTGATCTTAATAAGGACATTTGTTTCTAATTTTTCTTTCTCTTGTAGGTGCATACCTTAAGAAGGAAGAAAAAGGTGAACAAGCCAAAAAATAAGAGCTACATGGAAAATATTCAAAATATGGTGAATGCAAATGCTCTACCTATTTGGAGGGTTGATCGTTGTCATTTTCACCTAGATTTTAGTGTCTTTATTTGTGGATTTTTTGATGTTTTATCCGTATTTGTGTGACTTTTGGTGGAGTTTTATGTAATAGGAGAAATGTGGTGTGAATTGATAGAAATGTGCAAATGAGCTTAAATACGTGTACAACAGGTCAAGTAATGGAGAAAAATAGAATCAGGAGCAAAACGAAGAAAGAAGAACAAGGCACGCTCGGACACGCCCCGTGTGCAGAACACACGCCTGTCCGAGGTGGCCGTGTTCGATCATCAGAACACAAGAATTGCCCAGGAGAAGGCCGTGTTCCGGCGCACGAGTCGTGCGCCAGCACATGCCCCGTGTGCGAAACACGGGCCTGTTCGAGGAGGCCGTGCGCAGTCATCAAAAAATTCAACACGCCCATGGGAGAGGCCATACGTGGGCGTACGAGCTGTTTTCGAGAATGCGCAGCACACGTCGAACTGCGTATGCACTATACGAGCCGTGTGCTGCTACACGGTCCATGTAGGTGCAAAAAGCATTTTAAATTTCAGAATATTTCGGAAGCTTCTAGAAGGTCCCTAAGTGATATAAAAGGCTGATTTGTGCGAAATTGAAGGAGGGATCACACAATAAGAGCAGTTACACACACTCCACACTACATTTTCACACACTAGATCCATTTGATTCATCTCCATACATTGAATCCATCCAATCAACTTGATCTTCAAGGATCCATCCATCAATTCATCCTTCCATCACTTTAAGAAGAGAAAAGCATTAATGATTGAAGATTTTAGCATTTTGGAAAGAGGAAAGTGTTAGCAATTGGATCGTGCGGTTCAACGTGATCCGTTAGGATTAACAGGCAAACAAATTCAGCGGAAGCATAAAAAGTGTTTACCGTACTTTTGGGTTGATGTAGAGGATGAATCGCTGCAGAGAACTACCTCTGATCTTCTACTGTATGTCCCAAGTCGAATCCTGCTGTTGTGTGGGCAACTGATTGTCGTTATTTTCACCTAGATTTTAGTGCCTTTTTGTGTGTATTTTTCGTATTGTTTCATCCGTATTTTTGTGTATTTTGGTGGTGTTATGTGTTTTCATAGGAATGTGTGAGAATGATCTTAAACATATATATAACAGGTGAAAATGGAGTAAAAATGAAGACGGAAGATCAAACAAAGAAGAAGAAACAAAGGTGCAAGAACACGGCCGGCCGTGCTGGCAACACGGCTCGTGTTGCAGCAAACGGCCCGTGTGCCAGACACGGGCCTGTCCAGAATGGTCGTGCGGCGGCATCTATTTATCCAACACGACCACCACTTGGTCGTGTTGTGGAGCACGACCCGTGTTGCGGAGCACGACCCGTGTACCAGACACGGGCCTGTAAGCGGAGGCCGTGCGGCGACGTCTAGGCATTCAACACGGCCACCCTTTGGCCGTGCGACGCAGAACGACTCGTGTGCCGCATGCCCTGACACGACACGACCCAAGCTACGTAGCACGACTCGTGTCGGCACCAGAACAGGATATTTTTTACAATTCTTCTAGAAGGTCTCCATGGGGTATAAATACCAATCCATTCAACATTTTGAAGGAGATCCGAAATTCTACTGTTCCCACACACCTCACACACCATTCCTTTGATTTCACACCATATTCTCCATCCCATTCATCCATTTTGGGATCTACATCATCTCTCCATAATTTCCTCCATCCAAATCAAGTGAAGAAGCAAGGAAGCTTGGGTGATCACCAAAGGAAGAAGGAAGATTCAATTGGATCCATTTCCAATGGAGTTTTCATTCCAATTTTGTGTTAATCCTTTAGTTTATCATGATTTGTAAGAATTATAATGTCTATGTTATGGATCTTATGAAGATTGTAGGCTAATCTCCCTTGTGAGATTAGCAACATGAAGGTTGTTGGTTAATTTGTGGATCTATGTAATTAAATTCATATGTTGATGGGGATATTTGATTTTCTATCATTGGTGCTTATATATCTTGAGATCTATGATGTTTTGTGTGTTTGATTGTTCTAATTATATGATTAGAATTGAGAAATCAATTATGTGCTTAGGATAGTCAAGTGAATCATTTCATCAAACACCTCATGTGCATTATAGATGATAAAGTGATTGAGAAGTCCTTTATTATTTAGAACCCTTTGATGGAACATGTGATTAGTTAGATTGAGAAGTCAATTGATTATATGAAGGGATTCTATAATTGAACTTAGTACCTAGTTGGAATAGTTTAATTTAGAACCAACTTTTGAGCTATTTTGAGATTGTGCAAATGATCTACATCCTATTCATTTCGAGAGGAAGTTTAGGTGGTATAAGTGTTGGCCCTTAGTCTTAATCCTTGATACATATGAGTTTAATGCATGAATCCATAAGTTACCACTTCAATAGTGTTGTTAATCTCACTTCTACTCAATTTGAAAAACCACTCATTCATCATTTTTATCTTGTCATTTGGATATTGCTTGTCTACTTTCATTTAATTACTTGTAACCCAAACCATCCATCTATCATTCGTTTCTATAAAATCGTGATAAACGTGATATCGCTTAAGTGCTAGCATCGACCTCCCTGTGGTTCGATAAATTCTTGAATTGGTCAACCCGACTACAAGTTATGGCTAATCAAATGGCGCCGTTGCCGGGGAGGTAACGGTTGCTAGTAGCTTAAAGAAGGAACGTTTAAAGCGATCTCACTAGAGACATTATTTTTTTTCTTGTACTTCTTACTTGTATTTGCTTTGTGAAAATTTGTTCTAATTTCTCTTGTCTTGAAGGTGTATGCAAACGAGGTCAAAAGGGAAGCAAGTCGAACCAATTGATCTAGAGCTTGAAAACACTTTGAGGAGAAGGAGAAGAGAGAACAAAACCAAAAATAGTGAGCGAATGGAGAATTATCAAGGTGACAATCGTGTTGTGATAGAGCATGATGGGGAAGGAGGACACAACATGAACGTGCAAGACAACGCACATCAATTCAATGAGAATCCTCCTCAACAAGCCTATCAAAATCATGGAGCTATAAACAATCAAGCTTATATTCAACAACTGGTGCAACAAGCGATGATTCAACAAGGTTTTCAACAACCTTATCCTCCTCCACAACAAGCTTATGTGCCACCACCTCCACCTCCGGTGCAACATGGAATGCAAAATGATCAAAGGGTGATCCGGGACTTCTTCATGCCAAGGGCAATTCCACAAATGATGGGACCACCAATTCATGCCAACAATTTTGAGTTTAAAATGGGCTTGATTTCATTGGTGAGAGAGCAACAGTTTGGTGGAGCTCCAAATGAAGATCCTAACGCTCATCTAGCTCAGTTTGTGGAGATTGCCAACACAGTAAAGATGAACGGAGTGAGCGAAGATTGCATAAAGATGAGGTTATTCCCATTTTCCTTGAGGAATAGAGCAAGAACATGGCTCTCCACCATTACTCCCGGTACGTGCAACACTTGGGACGAGCTAGCACAATTGTTTTTAAACAAGTACTTCCCACCGTCGAAGACGCTTCAAATGAAGAGCTTGATCACACAATTCAAGCAAATGCCTCAAGAGAGCTTTTATGAAGCGTGGGAAAGGTTCAAAGAAATGCTACGCAAGTGTCCACAACATGGTTTCCCGGAAAATCAACAAGTTGGATTTTTCTATCAAGGACTTGTGAATGGGCAAAGAGTGCTTGTTGATGCCTCGGCAGGAGGATCCGTACTAGGTGTAACTCCGGAAAGGGCTATTCGAATTTTTGATGAGATTGCTACAAATGTTTATCAATGGCCATCGGAGAGAGTTAGTGGAAGCTATGGTTTTGAAAGCTATGATAAAGGACAACAGTTTAGTGTGAAGAGTGTAAGTGTTGAACCAAGTATGCCAAGCATGGAAAAGATAGTGGCGGAAGTTGTTAAACAAATGAGCTTGAATCAAAGTATGAACAATCAAGGAGTGAATATGGTTGAGGGGCTACAAGTCGAGCAAGGTGTGCTACCTCCGAATGCTGTGAATGGTGAACAATGGACCAACTCTATGCCACGCGTTGAGGATGTGTCTTATATACAAGGAAGAAATTATCAAGGTAATTATCAAAACAATTACCAAGGTAATTTCAATCAAAATCAAGGAAGTTATCCACAAAGGCAAGGGGGATTCAACGCTCAAAGTAGTGGAAGTTCACAGTCACAACATCAACCAAGGCAAGGAGGGTTCACTAGCCAAGGAAGCGGAAGTTCTTATCTACAACAACCAAGGAGGCAAGATAATTTTTCTTATGCAAACCCAAATAATGCGGTTGCTTATCCTCCGGGGTATCATCCGGGAGCTAAAGCGCCAAATAATGAAGGGAAGGCGACTACCGAAGAACTTATTGAAAAATTGATTGCTTCCAACAAAAATCAAGAGGAAATGATTGAAAGAAAATTCAAGGCTTTTGAGGAAGTAAATGATAGACGATTAAAAGCCTTGGAGTATTCATTTAGTCAAATGGCGAGCTCAATGAATGCTAATGAGAAAGGAAAATTTCCTTCCACTACCATTGTGAACCCAAAGGAACAATGCAAGGCAATTACCTTGAGAAGTGGAACAAATTATGATGGACCATCTATGCCATTAGAAGATGATAAGGTGGAAGAGAAGGAGATGGAGAAAACCTTGGTTGAAGAAGAAGTCGATGTTGAAAGTGAAGTTGAGGATAAATTGAATGAGGAACCGGAATTGATTGATAACAAGGTTGTTGAAAAGAAATGGGAAAGAACCAAGGCGATGAAAAAGAAAGAGGAGGAAATTGAAGTGGAAAGAGATAGTTGGGGAATTCCAAAAACACAAGTACCTATTCCTTTTCCACATCGATTTTTGAAGAAAGGCTTGGATGAAAAGTTTGCAAAGTTTTTGGAAATTTTCAAGAAAATCCACATTAATATACCCTTTGCGGATGCTTTGAAACAAATGCCTCACTATGCGAAGTTTTTGAAGGACATCATGTCAAGGAAGAGGAGCTTGATAGAGAATGAGACCGTCAACTTGACGGAGGAGTGTAGTGCAATAATTCAAAGGAAGTTGCCTCCAAAGCTCAAAGATCCGGGGAGTTTTGTTATTACATGTGAAATGGGCAAGAGTTCGGTTCATAAAGCTCTTTGTGATCTTGGGGCAAGTATTAACTTGATGCCTATGTCCATTTTCAAGAAACTTGGTATAGGGGAAGTGAAACCTACATCCGTTACATTGCAACTAGCGGATAGGTCTTTAACCTACCCTAGAGGAATAGTGGAGGATGTGTTAGTCAAGGTTGGAAAGTTTATATTCCCGGTTGATTTTGTAGTGCTTGATATGGACGAGGATGCAAATGTTCCATTGACATTGGGGCGTCCATTTTTAGCAACGGGAAGAGCTTTAATTGATGTACAAAAAGGGGAGTTGAAGTTTAGAGTAAATGAGGAAGAGGTGGTTTTCTCGTTGAAGAGTGCTATGAGATATCCAAATGAGAAAGAAGAATGTAGAAGGATAGACATGATTGATGAAGTTGTTGAAGAGAATCTACCATTCATCTTAGCTAAAGATCCTCTTGAAATGAGCATAAGTCATTCTCTTACTTTATCTTTAAACTCTAATCATTCTTTTCATTGTTTAGAAGATGAAGATATTAATGATTGTTTACATGAATTGAATGCTTGTAGGGAAATACAAGAGGATGAAGCAAAGTTGGCATACTATGGAAAGAGGGAATATCTTCCATTAGAGATGGAGATTGAAGAGTCAAAGGTTGATAAAGGAAAGGAAGAATTGAAGCCTCTACCCGATCACCTTAGGTATGCATATTTGGGGGACGAGAAGACATTTCCGGTAGTTGTATCATCATCCCTTTCTCCTTTAGAACTTGATAAATTGTTGAGAGTACTTAGAGATCATAAGAGTGCTATAGGGTGGAGTTTGGATGATTTGAAGGGAATTAGTCCCACAATTTGCATGCATCACATAAGGTTGATTGATGAGAACAAATCATGTATACAACCTCAAAGACGTTTGAATCCTATTATGCAAGAAGTTGTTAGAAAAGAAGTTTTAAAATGGTTGGATGCTAAAATTGTTTATGCCATTAGTGATAGTCCTCATGTAAGTCCTTTGCATGTTGTGGCTAAGAAAGGAGGGTTAACCATTGTTAAAACGGAATTTGATGAAGAACTTGCAACAAGGGTGAAAACGGGGTGGAGAGTTTGTTGTGATTATAGAAAACTTAATGACAATACTCATAAGGATCATTTCCCTTTGCCTTTTATTGATCAAATGCTTGATAGGTTGGCGGGATACAAGTATTATTGTTTTCTAGATGGTTACTCGGGGTATAACCAAATCATGATAGCCCCCGAGGATCAAGAGAAAACAACTTTTACTTGTCCGTATGGCACATTCGCTTTCTATAAATTGCCTTTTGGGTTATGCAATGCGCCCGCCACCTTTCAACGTTGTATGATGGCTATTTTTGGAGGATTGATTGAAAATGTGATGGAAGTTTTTATGGATGATTTCTCCGTGTTTGGATCTTCATTTGATATATGCTTAACTAATTTGTCCATGGTCTTGCAGCGATGTCAAGATACGAACCTCGTCTTGAATTGGGAAAAATGTCACTTTATGGTTCAAGAGGGTATCGTACTTGGTCATCATATCTCCGAAAAAGGTTTGAGAGTTGATAGAGCGAAGGTTGTAGCCATTGAACATCTTCCCCCTCCTAAAAACGAAAAAGGGGTTAGATCGTTTCTTGGTCACGCCGGATTCTATCGACGTTTTATAAAGAATTTTTCTAATATTGCCAAACCTTTGTGTAAATTGCTTGAGAAAGATACTCCATTTGAATTTAATGATGAATGTCTTGATGCTTTTAGGGTGTTAAAGGAAGCTTTGATTTCTTCACCAATCCTTGTCTCTCCCGATTGGAGCAAGCCCTTTGAACTCCATTGTGATGCAAGTGATAGTGCTTTGGGAGTAGTGCTTGGACAAGTGCGAGAGAAGAAATTTCGAGCTATCTATTATGCATCAAAGACGTTCAATGCCAATCAAAAGAATTACACCACAACGGAAAAGGAGTTTCTTTCCGTAGTCTATGCTTTTGAAAAATTCCGTCCATACTTAGTTGGCACGAAAACCATTGTCTATACGGATCATGCTGCCATTAGGTATTTGATGAGTAAAAAGGATGCCAAACCAAGACTAATTCGTTGGGTTCTTTTGTTGCAGGAGTTTGATGTTGAGATACGTGATAAGAAAGGAGTCGAAAATGTCATAGCCGACCACTTATCACGATTGGAGAATGTTGATGAAAAAGGAACCATGGAGCTCATAAATGATATGTTCCCGGATGAAGAGATACTTCAAGTGGATTTTCATCGGATGTACACTTTGTGTGAGACCGGAAGACCGTGGTACGCGGATTTGGTAAATTACTTAGCGTGTGGTATCAAGCCGGACCATCTCACCGAGTCAAAAAGGAAAAAGTTCTACCATGATGTTAAAGAATATTTTTGGGATGATCCTTTGTTGTTTAAGCATTGTCCGGATGGTATCATACGGAGGTGTATTCCGGAGGAAGAAAAACTAAGTGTCATGGAGATGTGCCATAGTTTACCATGTGGAGGACACTTTGGGTTTCAAAAGACGGGAGCTAAAATCTTACAGTCGGGATTGTTTTGGCCAACATTGTTCAAGGATTGCAAAGAATACGTTAAGGAGTGTGATAGATGCCAAAGAATTGGAAGTATTGGACAAAGAGATGAGATACCTATGAAGAACATCTTTGAAGTTGAAGTGTTTGACGTTTGGGGGATGGACTTCATGGGCCCATTTCCGTCTTCCAATGGTTTTCTTTACATTTTGCTTGCGGTAGACTATGTGTCTAAATGGGTAGAAGCAATTCCTACAAGAACAAATGATGCTCTAGTTGTCAAAGCTTTCTTGAAGAAGAATATTTTTGCAAGGTTTGGAGTACCAAAGGCAATCATTAGCGATCAAGGGACTCATTTCATAAACAAGATCATTGAGAAGCTTTTGAGAAGCTATGGAGTGAAGCACAAGGTGTCAACACCTTATCATCCGCAAACAAATGGTTTGGCGGAGGTATCAAATAGGCAAGTGAAGCTTGTACTTGAGAAGACAGTCAAGGGGAATAGGAAGGATTGGTCTTCTAAGCTAGATGATGCGCTTTGGGCTTATCGAACAGCGTACAAGACCGCTCTTGGTCTTTCTCCGTATAAACTTGTCTATGGGAAAGCATGTCATCTTCCGGTTGAAATAGAACACAAGGCTTTATGGGCATTGAGGAAGTTAAATCTTGAGGAGAAAGAATCGGGAAAGAAAAGATGCCTTCAATTGATTGAGCTTGAGGAATTTCGTGAGGAAGCATATTCAAACTCACAAATTGTCAAGGAGAAGCTGAAACGATGGCATGATGAAAGAATCAAAGCAAAGGAGTTTATACCAGGGGATAGAGTACTTTTGTTCAATTCTAAATTGAAACTGTTTCCCGGAAAGCTTCGTTCAAAATGGACCGGTCCATATGAGGTGATTGAAGTTAGAGAAAATGGATCTTTACTGCTTGAGGGATCGGATGGGAATTCTTTTATTGTCAATGGTCATAGGGTTAAGCATTACCATTATCCCTCTCAAAGGGAGTTGGTATATGTTGACACCTTCTCTTCTTGAGATCCGTATCCTTTTAGTAGTTTAGGTTTGTATATATTTCTTTTCTTGTTTTGTTTTCTTTTGGTTTCGTAGGTGGATTGTGCTTATGAGGAGAAGATTTTTTTAAAACATTCTAAGTGTGTGTCATTGATGTGAACGGTATATCGTACCTTTTTTTGCAAACTTTCTTTGAAACTCTTGTTTCAATTCAAGTTTGAGGGGATATGATGTGATACGATATATTATATTCTATGTTGACATGCATTCGTGTGTTTTTGAGCCAAATTAGAAATTTTCTCATAAGTTCGGTTTAGTTTTGGTTCATTTTGGTGGTGTTGAAGTTGATAGTCCTTTTGTTTTGATATTATGATTGAACTAATGATGTTGATGAAGTGTGATCATGAATAGGGAGTTTTGGAAGCATGGAAACAAGGAAAGACAAGAGTTGAAGATGAAAAGTGGAAGATTCAAGGGAGTAGTGACACGCCTCGTGTCGCCGACACGGCCCTGTTAGCTTTGGCCGTGCGGCGACATCAGTTAGTCCAACACGAGCAGGATTTGGTCGTGTTGCGTGACACGGGTCGTGTCCAAGCGCGAGACTCGAGTCGTGTAGCCGACACGACACTGTACGCTTTGGCCGTGCGGGAGCACCAGAACACGCAACACGGGTACCTTATGGCCGTGTTGCGTGACACGACTCGTGTCGGGTCCGAAGAAACATTTTAAAAGGCAGATTCTGGACACAGCTCGAAGGCTAAAAACTCATTCCCACCGTGAATATCCAGTCGAAACTCCACCAATCATCCTCTAAACACCAAAGAGTGGTAAGATTGTGAGTGTAGAAGGTGAACTTCAAAGCATAAACAACAATCCCCTACATTTTGTTCAATAGAATTCAAGGTATGTCTTCTTGTGCCCTAATTCTCAATTCGAGGTATGAATGGAGAAATTCATGTATGGGTTTTGAATGATGGAATGTATAAAGCATGTCTAGGATAGTGAAACATGAATTTGCATATTTAATTGTTGGATTGATTGAATTTTGGATAGATTTAGGGTTCATGAAGGATGAATTTGGGGATAATTGTTTTAGGATGATTAATTTAGGGCATGTGATTGTTAAATTGATCAATAATGCTTCTATGATGATTGTATTGATGTAAATTAGTTTAGGTATTGAGGAATTGAGCATGAAAGCATAGTTAAGACTTGTTGAATTGAATTGTGAAATAGGTGCATGCCAAGTGTTTGATGAAATGCCTAAATGAAATTTCAAATTGGAATTTAAAGTTTTTACATGAAGCATTATTGAATTGAATTGTGCCCATTGAAAAAGTGAAATATTATGAAAGAATGAGAGGATTAGGATGCTGAAAGTGAGTGATTGAATGAAAATTTTGAAATAACTTTGTGTTAAGTTGATTGGATTTTAATGTTAAGTCTTTGAAACAAAGTGTTTATTGTGCTTGAATATGTGCTAGGATTAACACTTAGTTGAATAACTAGTGATAATTCTAATCAACATGAGACATTTTGTTTTGAATTAACTTGAAACTAATTTGAATTATGTTGGATATTGTAGATGGCTGAAAGAAGAGTGAGGAAACGCAATGAGGACTTCATCTTCATTGAGTCAGATATGGAACTGTCAAACCTTGATGCCAAACTGCTAATGAAAGACCAACACCCTGAGAATTTTGGAGTAGAGTTCATGGAATGGGAGAAGTACGCATTGAGATGGGAGTACATAATCCCAAAGATTAGGGCAACTCGATTCCAAGATCAAGCAACCATGGAAGGCCTTGGAATAGAAGGTGATCTGAGAACTTTATTCCGTCGAGTGGAAATGGAGGAGTTTTTCGATAAGAGACCTCCGACTTATCTCCACCTTACAGCCGAGTTCATGAGCACCTTGGAGGTTCACAGAGATAGGAACAAGTTTCCTATTGCTATCACATTTCAGTTAAACAATGAGTTGTGGGAGAAGATACCTGTGAATGAGCTGAATAGATTTTTTGGGTGCCCAATCATGAGAGGCCATCAGAACTTCCTACCACAAGGGGGTTTCAATCAACAGACGTGGTGGAGAAAATTGGTTGAGGATGGGACTAAGCCTCCAGAGTACATTCCAAGTTCATCTAAAGGGACAGCCATAAGGAACCCAGTTATGAGATACCTTGAGAAGATAGTATCAAATACTATTCTGGGTCGGTTCGAGAGTGGATCTGTTGGGGAGAAGCAGTTGTACATCATGTACAGTATATTCAAAGAGTTCACAGTGAACATTGCAGCTCACTTCGTTCAGCATGCAGAGAGAGTGGCGAAGAGAGAGAACACTAGAGGGATTATGATTGGAGAAATGGTGACAATGATTGCTCAAGGGTTAGGCATCGACCTTAGAGGGATGCAACACTCGATGATTAGTGAAGGGCTCACGTACAATCAACTCATAAGGATGGAGTTCCTATCATTCATAGGAAATATGTATTGCTTGAAGCAAGATAAGGGAGCTCCATTCCCTCTACCTGCTCCTGAGCTCACCACACTGCAAGGACGAAGAAAGCATCAGAATCTAGCAATGGCGAGTCCTAACCACTCAGCAGTCGTGAGAGCTTTCTACAGAGAGAATAGAGATGGAGTGGAAGCAGTGCTCCAGCAGATGAGAGTAGATGAAAATCCTGAGCTAAGGAATCTGAGAGCTGAGCCGGTGGACATGGATGTTGGGGAAGAAGAGCAACATCATCAGGTGGAATTTGAAGAGCATGCACCAGAGCCTCCAGCATTTGAGCAAGAAGGAGAAGAACAAGAGGAAGGAGATGGACCAAGAGAGGGGAATGCTAGATGGAATCTTCTAGAGAACGAACTCATGGAGATCAAGCAGACGCAGCAGGCACTTGGAGATGAAATGAGAGAGTTCTGAGAGGAACAGCAGAGGCAGGGTGCAATGATAAGGGAGATCCATGAAGGGCAGCGTCGTAGGGAGTACTATGAAGAGAATACACGATCACACTCGAACAACATGGAGGAGATGATCACAAGAATGTTCAATTTCCAATTCCCTACCACACCTCGTGCTTATACTCCTTGGGGATCATGGCATAATCAATCACCTCCGCCTCCGGATAACTAAGGGAGTACTTTTGGTGCTCAACACTTCATTAGTTCATCTTCTTTAGTGATTTAATTTGTGTTGGATTTGAGACTTCGTATTGTTTTGTTTTGGGATGTTTAATTTAGTACTTTTATTTCAATTAAGGATTGAGATGATTTTTGTTGTGTATTGATCATGGATGGGGTGAATTTTCTTTGTATCTTTTCTTTTATTGTTGTCTTTGTGTTTTTTTTTACTTTTGTCGTTTTGTTGTTTCTTTGGTTTATTTGTGTTTGTGTGTTGTTTTTATTTTTTTTGTCTAGGTTTGATTTGGTGGTTTGTTTGGGAGGTTGTGAGTCGTTTTGAATATGAGTGATGATGCATTATGGTGATAAGTGAGGTCGAATTATGATTAAGGAACTCTACACTTTCGAATTGTGATATGTTTTATTTAACTAATTCAATTAAAAGATGGAAAATTGTAATAAGTCCTTTTAAGTCGAGCATAAACTTGTGAGAATTTGAGCCTCGACCATGTATACATGGTATCTTTTCATGAGTGGATTGGTTGAGTTTTGATAAACTAAATACTTGCTCAAAGACTTTAGGAATGAATCCGATTAATGGAGATCGATGAAATGATTTAAGGCCATCCTTGTCATGTATAGCCATTGCCAAATATTCCCTTACCTTTAAAATCATCCCTAGTCAACCACTTTGAGCCTATAAGCCTATTTATTGTGAAGATAGCACATTACAAGCTTTAATTACCCACATGAGCCTAAGATATATACCTTTTGTGTGAGTAATAAAGAAGATGGTGGCTAGAAAGGTGTGATGAGATAACAAAAGAGAAAGAGGAAATGGTAAATAAGTAAGAAAAAGGATGAAAAGAGCATAAGAAAGAATGGACATACAACTTCAAAACAAGAAAACGAGCAAAGCAACAATAATATGCTCAAGTACTTAAGAATCAAAGAGAAGAGGCATGAATCTATAAGAAGCTCAAGAAATCCAAGGAAGTGATGATTAGTGCTTATGATCAATAAAGAAAAGAAAGGAAGAAAAAGAATGTGAAGGGATGGAAGAAAGTAGCTACCTCTTCGATTACTTACACTCGTTTAGTCACTTTTACCTATATTCTTCCTACCCTACCAAAGAGCCTATCATTACATCCTTAATTAAAGACCTTTTTGATCATTGATTAAAATTTTGGTGGTTTGTGAATAGAGTCTACGAGCAAGTGTATGGTGAGTCGAGCCAACTGATTGATGAGTGTTGATTTACCTTATTTAAAGAGTGTTGAGTGCAATTGATAAACTATTGTGAGGTTTAGACTAAAAGGACTATATTGCTCTTTATTCTCTTTTGATTGAACTTGTTAATTTCTCTTATCATGAATCTAATGTTGTAGGTTAGCTTAGCATGATTTGAAATTCTTGTTGCTAATGATGCGTATTACTTGTGTTCGTTTAGTCTTTTTACTAGGTGAAAACTTCTCCCTCGGTCTATTTTTGTGTATTTTGGTGGTGTTATGTGTTTTCATAGGAATGAGTGAGAATGATCTTAAACATATATATAACAGGTGAAAATGGAGTAAAAATGAAGACGGAAGATCAAACAAAGAAGAAGAAACAAAGGTGCAAGAACACGGCCGGCCGTGCTGGCAATACGGCTCGTGTTGCAGCAAACGGCCCGTGTGCCAGACACGGGCCTGTCCAGAATGGTCGTGCGGCGGCATCTATTTATCCAACACGACCACCACTTGATCGTGTTGTGGAGCACGACCCGTGTTGCGGAGCACGACCCGTGTACCAGACACGGGCCTGTAAGCGGAGGCCGTGCGGCGACGTCTAGGCATTCAACACGGCCACCCTTTGGCCGTGCGACGCAGAACGACTCGTGTGCCGCATGCCCTGACACGACACGACCCGTGCTACGTAGCACGACTCGTGTCGGCACCAGAACAGGATATTTTTTACAATTCTTCTAGAAGGTCTCCATGGGGTATAAATACCAATCCATTCAACATTTTGAAGGAGATCCGAAATTCTACTGTTCCCACACACCTCACACACCATTCCTTTGATTTCACACCATATTCTCCATCCCATTCATCCATTTTGAGATCTACATCATCTCTCCATAATTTCCTCCATCCAAATCAAGTGAAGAAGCAAGGAAGCTTGGGTGATCACCAAAGGAAGAAGGAAGATTCAATTGGATCCATTTCCAAGGGAATTTTCATTCCAATTTTGTGTTAATCCTTTAGTTTATCATGATTTGTAAGAATTATAATATCTATGTTATGGATCTTATGAAGATTGTAGGCTAATCTCCCTTGTGAGATTAGCAACATGAAGGTTGTTGGTTAATTTGTGGATCTATGTAATTAAATTCATATGTTGATGGGGATATTTGATTTTCTATCATTGGTGCTTATATATCTTGAGGTCTATGATGTTTTGTGTGTTTGATTGTTCTAATTATATGATTAGATTGAGAAATCAATTATGTGCTTAGGATAGTCAAGTGAATCTTCATCAAACACCTCATGTGCATTATAGATGGTAAAGTGATTGAGAAGTCCTTTATTATTTAGAACCCTTTGATGGAACATGTGATTAGTTAGATTGAGAAGTCAATTGATTATATGAAGGGATTCTATAATTGAACTTAGTACCTAGTTGAAATAGTTTAATTTAGAACCAACCTTTGAGCTATTTTGAGATTGTGCAAATGATCTACATCCTATTCATTTCGAGAGGAAGTTTAGGTGGTATAAGTGTTGGCCCTTAGTCTTAATCCTTGATACATATGAGTTTAATGCATGAATCCATAAGTTACCACTTCAATAGTGTTGTTAATCTCACTTCTACTCAATTTGAAAAACCACTCATTCATCATTTTTATCTTGTCATTTGGATATTGCTTGTCTACTTTCATTTAATTACTTGTAACTCAAACCATCCATCTATGATTCATTTCTATAAAATCGTGATAAACGTTATATCGCTTAAGTGCTAGCATCGACCTCCCTGTGGTTCGATAAATTCTTGAATTGGTCAACCCGACTACAAGTTATGGCTAATCTCCGCAGGATTCTCTCAATCTGCTCCTGTTCTTTCTAACTGTCAAATGAGGCACTGACGTCGGGTTAACAGGAGCTGAGATGACTTATATAGTTGGGCTACAGCAGGGACCAGGAGAAGAAATTGGGCTGGGCCTCAATTGAATTTAATTAACCAAGCTTAGCCCAAAGCTTTTAATTAAATCCAATAATAATAATATAGTCCACTAAAATATTATTACTGCACTACCCGTCCAATCCCAAAATTATGTTCTGGGCTCCTTCTTATTATAAGCCCGACAGTCTCCCCATGTTTAAGATATACAATGCCCATTAATTAATTAAGTTACTGACAACTCAAATTAATTAATATCTCATCTGAGAGTAGTACCACTCAACCTTATTATCATGCCATAAATTAATCCACTTGCAAGATTTACATGATAAACCTTATGAGCTCCTCAAGGGGACATCATCAACCTATAACAGACATGGATTCCTTCTACAATCAACAGCACACCATAGATACAGCACTACTTCCCAACTCACCGAGTTTGTTGATTTAATACTTATAAATCTCACCCATTGATGAATCAAAGAAATACATACTGCCCTACGTGTCGAGATTATTGTATAGGGATTAAGAGCACGAACTTCCATAATAACAGAGATCAAGTTCTACTATATAGTCAGTATAAGAAGAACGATCTCAGATGGTCCTGCTCAATACACACAAGTGCACTAATGTGATTCTATAGCCAAGATAAGCTAATACCAAACCACACTACAACCATACCGATAGAGATTCCCCGTCTATCTCAGTTGTGAGCATCTGTTTATACTTTATAAGGAAACCGATAATATGATCTTCTGCGTGTTGTCGCACAACATATTATCTACAGTATAAAGTAAATGGACTATTGCATCATGCATATAAAATAAATTATAAGATGCAATCATTTGATCAATGATTCTCATTTCAAATATTGTTATGACATTGTTCATACTAAAGCTAGACTTTTAGTATACAATCCAACAATCTCCCACTTATACTAAAAGACTATGCTGTCATGTCTTCTGCCATACATTTGATTCCTACTCCCACTACACGACCAATAAAAGCTCTCGCCTTAAGGTCCTTGTAAATGGATTTACTAGGTCATCATCCGATGCAATCTATGCGACAACAACCTACCCCTCATCATACGATTTCTCGTAACAGGTGCTACTCGTGCTCCATGTGTTTAATTGCCTTATGGACTTGTGATTTCTTCAAGTTTGCAACTGCACCAATATCATCAATGTAAATTGTGATTACCTTGGGCAAACTTAGAAACACTTCAAAGTCCATCATGAAGTCTCTAGAGTCATATAGATACTTTGGCTGCCTCATAGGCTCCAATTTATCATCTTTCCATGATGGAGTCCGGAGTTTGAAATATATTTCTATATAACACTCCTCCACATTATGACTCTACTTCCTAAGATTAAACACATAACCTATGAGGTGAATTTACTGCCGTCCAATCTGACTAAAAAAAAATCTGAATCTACGTAATCCACAAGAAGCAGTGAATCTATCCAGTAAGTCCACATATAACTTCCAGTCCTTCTCAGGCACTTTATAAATGTCTTACTACAGTTCATCATTCTTGTTCCGGGTTACGTTGATACCCACTGTTCATGCGTTCAGCAAAACAGATATCCAACATCGTTCATAGCATTCCTTAGATTAAGCTTCCTTATTCGTCGAAGCATAAGGAACTGCTTTCATCCTTTTTATCTTCTTCTTGTGTCTCAAAGACACATTCACTTAGATAAATTTACATGCTAAACGAGTATGGACTGTATCATTTTATGAAACTTGAGATAAGCATAATATCCTTTCTTGTGATCCGTATTACCGTGATCAAAAGAATATATTTTGCCTTTCTTAAGTCCTTCATCTCTACCGCTTTATTTACCATACCCATACGCCCGATAATACTCTTTCATTGTCTCCAATGAGCAAGATACTATCTACATATAGTCCAAGAAATACCACCACGTTTCCGTCACTCTTTACAACACACAAGACTCATCCGCTCATTGATTTAAATCCATGCCACTGGATTACCTAATCAAAACAGATGCTTCACGATCTTAAAGCTTGCTTTAGTCCATCGCTGGACAATTTTAAGCTTACTATCAAAATGCTATTAGTACTTTGCAATGAATCACTCTGGTTGCTTCACATAGATGTTTTCCTTAAGACTTCCAATCAGGAAAGCTGTCTTTGACATCTATTTGCTGTTCCTCATAGCAGCAATAAAAGAATCTGGATCAACATAAGCATAGCTACCAGCGAACATGTTTCCTCATAATCGAACTATTTCTTTCTGAGTACACTTTTTCGCAACAAGCTTTGCTTCCAAGGTTTTCACCTTTCCATATGATCCTCTTTTATTTCCTTTGACCACTTGCAATGGTTTTTACACCATTTAGTGGTCATACAAGTTCCCAGACTTAATATAGAATCCGTAGATTCTATTTCAACATTCATTGCAACTTACAAAGATTCCGCATTTTCATCTTGTAGTGCTACGTCGTATCCGTGGGACAATACCATGTTCACTAGGGATCAAGTCTCACGACTCTCCCAAAACATATATTTATGGGTTGTCATACAACCCTCCCACTACGACAAGGCACTACATGTAATTGTGTATCAGATGTGACACGCGTTGCAGTTTACCTTGTGGTATATCCTTTTGTACACTTGGTACTTTTACTTAGTGTTTTCCTCTCACTTCCTTTAGAACAACTTATACATGGGCTTGTGATTTATTACATAGTCCTTTTCCAAAAATTTGGTGTTTGTGTTAACAGTCACCCTTCGATCTTTTGGAATAAATAAATCAACCTTCATTTTTCCAGGATGTCCCACAAACAGACAAATGTTTTACGAATTACTGTTTCTAGGGTATATCCATAAAATGAATTTTAATTATTCCGAATAATTCATCATCTATCTAATCATAACCATAAGATCCTTATTCCTTCTATCCACCACACCATTCAGTTTGGGGCATACCCGGTGTAGCTAACTTGAGATTTAATCTCAACTTCTGATCTATAGCTCCTAACTATCCCAAAAGGTATTCGCCATCATGATTGAATCGTAATGACTTAATATATTTTCAATGACGCTTCACTGTACCAGCGTTACAATTCTTGAATTAATCAAAGAACTTAGACATGCAGTGCATCATATAAATATATTGGTTTCCAGAATAATCTTCGAATATTCATAACCACCTCTCGCCTGGATAATATTAGGTTCGCTTGAATCAGAATGAACTAATTCCAACATATATATCTTTGGCTCTACCCCCACAGCCTTGAAAAGGCAGTTAATCATTTTTACATCCAAGCAAGACTCGCAAGTCCGATAGCTTTCACTTCAGATAAACCTTACGGTCTATCGGCTATCAACTTTTGAATCCTACTCAAGTAAAATGAATTAGTCATTGACGCCAAATGTATGTTTAGTTCATTTCCGAAGGTTCCTTTCTCTTACTTATATTAGAAGATGCATTATTTAATTACTATTTATTGCATCTGTGGGATGTACATGATTCAAGAGTATACTTTTTATCCACCAACGTACTTTAACGGATTATAGCCTCATTCCTCATTACTATGACCATGTCATTTAAATGAAATAAAGTATCCATCCGTTAATGCATAGAAACCGAAATTAAATTCTTTCTATTAAACGTACGTAAAGACAATTTCTCATAATCAATCGTTTATTCTTATCATGAGATAAATAAACAACTCCCACTGCAATAGCCACTACCTTTGTAGTTTTACCCATGTTATTAACAATCTTATCCTTACTCAGTGATAAACATTTAGTGATTCCAGTATCTACACACTTCGTGTCTATAGATGCCATCACTAATCATATTTAAACCATTAGTAAATAAGATATTAAACTTGTTCACATCATGATGAAAAATGGCTTTCTTTTGCCACATGTTTTGTTAGAAGTTTCCCACCATATACAACCTCTCGTATTTCAGGTAGAACTTGCTCAAAACATCCAGGCAAATTGTGAAGAATAAATTGATTTAGGTTTCCCTTACAATTTCTATTCCAAGCTTTTCCAATTCATTCATCAATTCAACCATGATCTTGCACCTTTTTAAATTACTCAAGTATCCGAAGAGTTACATGAGACCATCATATTTCTATGAACCTCTCATCTCTTCACTAGAGACTTTAATAGGCATCATGAGATGTCCTTTGTGAGAACACACATGTATATTTCTTAAGCAGTAATTTTCAAAACCAAGATTCTTTTCTAATCATCTAATTTGGACGAGTAAATATAATGTCTTTTAGTTAATAATTAGTGAAATAAAACCATTCAAAATTCATAGAATCACAAATAAATATTCGGATCAAATCTTCAAATTTTATCCTTTTATATTGATTCCCTCAAAACAATATAAAATTAAAATTCACCGACATCTCAAGCACTGTGAGTCTGCAAGCCACGTTAGGGTGGACGTTTACAAACCCGAACATTTACAAGAGAAGATTTTACCCATTAATTTTATTTGTCAACCTAACTTTATGACAAAATAATTAATAGTCGGTTCCTCTTTAGCAATGTAAATAATAGCAGTGACTCCGTTGGGGAGGATACTAATTATTCACATCTAAGTGTACACCATTATTTGATCCCAAGTCCGCTGCCCAAGCTTATGTGCCTTACTGTTAGAGAAGTACACACGCGCTCAGATAACTTTCTACAACCATCAATTATATAAGTTTGTACTAGTGAACCGCATATAAGCTCATCCGTTAGGGAGGAATGCACTATAGCCAACGCGCAAGGCCATATGCAACACATTACAAACAATAATTATTTAAAGAAGTTTGTACCAGTGATCCGTGAATAAACTCATCCGATGGGGAGGAAGGCTCTATTGCCAACGCGCAAGTTTACTCACATCACTTACAAACCAATAATGGAGGCCGCGGGAATTAATCTCCAATCCCCTCTCCCACTTAGTTATTTAACACCGAGGGTTTTTTAACATGCATATAATATTCCAGAATAAAATATACAACTTAGACATGCTTCTATTAACAACAATTTAAGTAAATAAATCACATAGAACATGCCTTTTACATATACAACAATAATTGACAATTAAATCAATTAATCAGTTATATAACATTAATTAATTGCATAATTCGTGGATCAATCAATTTGGGCCCAAGAGCAACAAATAAGCACAAAATGAGCAGCAGATTAAATAATTAATCAAGCCCATTATCCATGGCCCATAATCTTAGCCCAAAATTAAATTAAGTCCACCGAGCCCACTAGCACAAAATAAGTCGATTAATAAAATTAATTAATCATGCTATGCCCATTACCCACAATTAATTAAAACCAGGATTGGCCCAGCAGCCCATTACCAATTAATTAAAATTGGGCCCATAATCACAGCCCAAAACTATTTAATAAAAGGCCCAACTGAGACAACCCATACACAGCCCAAAACTCCAGCAAGCCCACAAAAGTCGGCCCAATACTCAGCCAGAATAAATAAATCAGGCCCAAAGGAACCGGCCCAATAAACATCTTCCAGCCCAAGTATAAAAAAAAGGCCCATGAAGAATTGCCCATTACACAAAGCACAACTGCCAATGTCCAGGCCTGCCCTAATCCTCACCAGCCGCCACACACGCAGCTGCACCGGCGCCACCAGCCGCCGCTGCTACCGGCGGCCGCACCAGTAGCAACCGGGACCGAGACGTCAGCCCACCGACCGTGTGCTGCCAGCCGTCGCCAAGTAGCCATCCTGCTCGACCGACAACCCGAAAACCACGCGCTGTAAACTCCCGCAAGCATACCGGAATTCCACCGCCGTATTGAGCCCGGAAACTACAGCCGCAAACAGCAATCCATCGCACCGGGAAGCTGCTGTCCAACACTGCCGTGCAGTCGCCCACCGGACTCAATCAGAGCTATCGAGGGAGTCACCTGGATCCCGTATCAGACGCGCCGCGACCCGAATGGTAATCGCACAGCAGACCCGCTCGGAACCCACCGCTGACTTACCCAAATCTCCATTTCGCTCGTCTGCCACGCCAGCTCCGGCGCTACAAGGCGCCGCTGCAGCCGGCGTCCAGGCCCTCAGCCGATCCTGTATCAGTTTCGCGACACGCCGCTAGACTCGATCGACAGGAGCATCAGACCCGACTGGAATCGCCTGGGACTAGCTGGAAGCCACCGTCGGCTCATCCGTCGTGTGCTGTTCAGGTCTGATTCCGTCCGATGTCTCGCCAGTCACCTCCCATCGGCGACTTGCCAGGATGTCTCTTCATCCCTCCGCTGTTTGACGATTGGATCCAGCAATCCACACCTGCCGCCATCTCTGTTTTGCCTTCAGCCGCCGTCGCTGATGATTTTCAGAGACCACGCGCCGCCGTCACTCGTACCAGTCGCCGAATTTCTTGACTTCATCAGCGCCAGTCTCCGTCAATAGTTCGTAGTTGAAGGCATGGTGCAGACATGTGTGTTCGTGTTTCTAGTTCAAAGAGTAATAAACACACAGCAATAGGGTTTTTTTTTGAAATAATACTAAAAACCCTTAAAAAGAACAGCCGATTATAAACAGATTATTACACATAATCATATAATCAATCTCATACATGCTTTCAATTTGACAATAAACACGTATGAAACAAACCCCACCTCACGTCTCATGTTTCACAACGAAACCAACGCTTTGATACCAATTGTTGGCAATTGGATCATGCGGTTCAACGTGATCCGTTAGGATTAACAGGCAAACAAATTCAGCGGAAGCATAAAACGTGTTTACCGTACTTCAGGGTTGATGTAGAGGATGAATCGCTGCAGAGAACTACCTCTGATCTTCTACTGTATGTCCCAAGTCGAATCCTGCTGTTGTGTGGGCAACAATCCGCAGGATTCTCTCAATCTACTCCTGTTCTTTCTAACTATCAAATGAGGCACTGACGTCGGGTTAACAGGAGTTGAGATGACTTATTTAGTTAGGCTATAGCAGGGACCAGGAGGAGAAATTGGGCTGGGCCTCAATTGAATTTAATTAACCAAGCTTAGCCCAAAGCTTTTAATTAAATCCAATAATAATAATATAGTCCACTAAAATATTATTACTGCACTACCCGTCCAATCCCAAAATTATGTTCTGGGCTCCTTCTTATTATAAGCCCGACAGTCTCCCCATGTTTAAGATATACAATGCCCATTAATTAATTAAGTCACTGACAACTCAAATTAATTAATATCTCATCCGAGAGTAGTACCACTCAACCTTATTATCATGCCGAAAATTAATCCACTTGCAAGATTTACATGATAAACCTTATGAGCTCCTCAAGGGGACATCATCAACCTATAACGGACATGGATTCCTTCTACAATCAACAACACACTATAGGTACAACACTACTTCCCAACTCACCGAGTTTGTTGATTTAATACTTATAAATCTCACCCATTAATGAATCAAAGAAATACATACTGCCCTACGTGTCGAGGTTATTGTATAGGGATTAAGAGCACGAACTTCCATAATAACAGAGATCAAGTTCTACTATATAGTCAGTATAAGAAGAACGATCTCAGGCGGTCCTGCTCAATACACACAAGTGCACTAATGTGATTCTATAGCCAAGACAAGCTAATACCAAACCACACTACAACCATACCGATAGAGAGTCCCCGTCTATCTCAGTTGTGAGCATCTGTTTATACTTTATAAGGAAACCGATAATATGATCTTCTGCGTGTTGTCGCACAACATATTATCTACAGTATAAAGTAAATGGACTATTGCATCATGCATATAAAATAAATTATAAGATGCAATCATTTGATCAATGATTCTCATTTCAAATATTGTTATGACATTGTTCATACTAAAGCTAGACTTTTAGTATACAATCCAACAAAAAGGTCTACTTCACAAAAGGGAAGCCATTCTACTTTCTAATTGTTGATTTTCTTCTTGTTTTGGCTCAAATGGAGCAAGCCTTTGAATGTATTGATCTAAACACAATGTATAGTGGCTAGTCCTATAGTAGGGCTAATCATATGATTGGTTGAGAAGAATGCTAGATATGTAGGATTTGAGATGTTGAATTGAGTTAATTTTGGAGTTCCTTTTATGATTAATGAATCATGTTTCATTTCAATACTTGTGTGATTAAATTCTCTATTTATAATGTTAGGATGACCATTTCAATATTATGATTAGTGGTTTAATTGAATCATATATTAAGATCTGCATGCATGTTAGTGTGAGGGGAGGTAAGTCATACCCTTCTTATACTTAAAACATTCATAGAGGGACATTTAAGAAATTAAGTGAAAAGAACCAAACTTATGATCATAGTACCTTAAGGGAATTGAGAGTAAGAATAATTTTAGGAGATTTAGACTTGTCAAAGAGTCGAGAACCTAATTGCCTTGGCCATAGGGATTAGGGGTAAAAACGTGATTGCTTTTAGTCCATAATTTATGAAGTTCAATATCAAGAGTTATGCATATCTAGCTAGTTTTTTAATCATGAGTGTGATTAGCCTTGCTCTCTTCTTAAGTGCATTTTATCCACATTCCATTCATCTTGTTACTTATTTTATATTTGATACATTTAGTTGTTAATTGATTTCTTAGTTAATTGATTAGAATCAATAGTAGTATAAAAAACAAACCTTCAATCTTGTCACTATTACAAAGTATAATCAATGATGAATCCGGATACAACTATAAGTTTACTTTCTCTTGGGACGACATACTTATAAATTTTGTTACTTGGTCATACATGTACAACAACGATAGAGTCCCTTACTCTAAAATATTTTGCTAGGAATGCGACTAAGAACATGGCGCCTCTTGCCGGGGAAATGTTAAACTTTTGGTTGTAACGAGTTTGAATTTGATTAGTTTTTATATGAGTATTTCTTTTATTTGTTTACTTGTTTACTTGTCTTGGTTACTTGGAGAACTAATTTGGAAATTCTTATAAGTACATGCGAACTCGTTCAAGGTCTCAATCTATTGAACCTTTGAACTTGAAATTGGAAGCTACCTTAAGAAGACAAAGGAGAGGAGTGCTAGATCCTACGGAGGAGGTTATGGAAAACATAATGGATAATTCTAATATGGTTGATGAAGATGGACATATGAGGAATTTTCAAGGGGGTGATAATATTCGAGGAGGAAATATTAACCCAGAGTTTGTGCCACAATCTTATGCGCAACAAATGCACTTGCAAAATCAACAATTGCAAGCGATTATTCAAAACTTGATGGCACAACAAGAAGCTAGAGATAACCAACAAGCTCCTCCGGTAGTGCAAAATCAATCTCGGGGCCATGGACATAATGGAGCGGGAATGAACATCCGAGATCATTTCCAACCTCAATTTGGGAGTTATGCGGTGGGGCCGCCACTAAATGTCAACAATTTTGAGATCAAGACGAGATTGATCAATATGGTGCAAGCAAATCAATTTGAAGGTAGAGCAATGGAAGATCCAAATGCTCACCTATCTCAATTCATGGAGTTAGCAAATACCATAAAGATCAACGGAGTGAGTAATGATATTGTCAAGATGAAGCTCTTTTCCTTTTCATTAAGGGATAGAGTTAAGGCTTGGTTTCACACTATACCTCCTGGATCTTATAATACATGGAGAGAGTTAGCTCAAAGGTTTCCTAAGCAAGTATTTCCCACGATCAAAGATGTTACATCAAAAAGGTCAAATATTACAGTTTAAGCAAAAGCCTCTTGAAACTTTCAGTGAGGCTTGGGACCGGTTCAAAGAAATGCTAAGGAAGTATCCACAACATAGATTTTTTGAAGATCAACAAGTAGGATTTTTCTATGCCGGTTTGAATGAAAGTGAAATGATGCTTGTTGATGCTTTGGCGGGAGGTTCTATATTAGGACAAACTCCAGAAAGAGCTATTACTATATGTGAAGAGATTGCTTTGAATACGGGTCAATAGCATATGGATAGAGTTGCGGGCATGTATGAAAGGAAGAGAATAGCTAAGATGGAAGAAGTGTGCTTCCAACAAGTAAAAAAGGTTGAGGTGCCTAAGGAAGATGTGACCGATAAGGCAATCATGGAGATACTTAAGATGATGAATGCTAATTTGCAAGTT
Organism: Pogostemon cablin; assembly: GCA_023678885.1. Classification (NCBI taxonomy): domain Eukaryota; kingdom Viridiplantae; phylum Streptophyta; class Magnoliopsida; order Lamiales; family Lamiaceae; genus Pogostemon; species Pogostemon cablin. The sequence continues at coordinate 22,429,191 of CM042959.1, forward strand.
TCTCCAAACTCTACATCTTTGATGAATCAACAAGTGTTTCCTAATCCTCAACAAGGCATGTCTATGCCTAATATGGGTCAATCTTCTCAAAGTTGTCAAATGCCTATATCTATGCCTCAATAAGGTATGTCCTCTAATTTTGGAATTCAAGATACTTGGTGTCCACCGAAGATGTCACTTGAGGAAGTTGTCTTCATGCAAGGAAGATACTTTCATGAAAATTATGGTGGTAACTTTGGTAATCATAGAGGGGGATATCCACAAAGGTAAGGAGGATGGGGGCAAGGTAATTTTCAAGAAAATTTCAATCAACCTCGTAGGTATGAGAATTTGTCATATGGGAATTAATGGAATGCCCTTACTCTTCCACCGGGCACTAGTCCGAGGGAGAAAACTCAAAATAGTGAAGGGAAGCCTACAATGGAGGATCAAATGGCCAAGATGTTTGATTTTATGAAACAAGAGAAAGAGGTGAATGATAAAAGATTTGATTTTATGAAACAAGAGAAAGAGTTGAGTGATAATAGATTCAAAGCTTTGGAAACACAAATGAGTCAAATGGCAAGTGAAAGGTGGAGATGTGCATCTTCAAGGAAAGTTTCCATCTACGACCATTATTAACCCGAAGGAGCAATGCAAGGCGATTGAACTTTGTAGTGGAACAAAATAAGAAGGGCCTTCTATGCCAATGAAAGTAGAGTGAGTAGAATGTGAACTTGAGCCTAAGGAAAGAGTGGATGAAGAAGGGAAAGAGAAAGAAGTTGAGATTGTTGAAAAAGATGAAAGTACCCCTATACTTGAAGAAGAAAAAATGAAGTCTCCAAAGAAATTGGAATGATATAGAAAAGTAAAACGTAAAGAGAGAGAAAAAAGTTTGAAAGCGATGAATGGAGAATACCTAAGTTGCCCGTTGCAATCTCATTCCCACAAAGATGCTTGAAAAAGGGATTAGAGGAGAAATTTGTCAAGTTTGTTGAGATGTTAAAGAAGATACATGTAAATATTCCTTTTGCGGATGCTTTGCTTCAAATATCCAACTATTCCAAGTTTTTGAAGGATATCTTGTCAAAGAAAAGAAGTTTGGGAGAGTTTGAAATGGTGAATTTAACGGAGGAGTGTAGTGCTATCTTGCAAAAAAAACTTCTCCCCTAAATTGAAAGATCCGGGGAGTTTCACTATTCCTTGTGAGATGGGAGAGCATGAGAATTACAAAGCTTTATGTGATTTGGGGGCTAGCATTAACTTGATGCCCTTGTCAATATTTAAGAAGTTGGGCATTGGTGAAGTCTAACCGACGTCGGTCACACTTCAATTAGCCGATCGATCATTGACGCATCCAAAAGGAATTGTGTAAGACGTTTTGATCAAAGTTGACAAGTTTGTATTTCTTGTGGATTTTGTGGTACTTGATATGGATAAAGATGTTAATGTTCCATTGATACTTGGTTGTCTATTTCTTACCACGGGGAAAGCATTGATAGATGTGGAGAAAGAGAGAGGCTATGAGATATCCTAGGAACAAGGAGGAATGTAGAAGATTGGAGGTTGTGGACAATATTGTTGAAGAGCATATGTATCATCTTCATTCCAAGGATTCGTTGGAAATTATCATAAGCCACTCTTACTCTATTGACTCTATAAAATCTAACTCTTCTTTTTGTTTAGAAAATGATGAAATGATTGATGAATTGCATGTTTAAATGCTTGTAGGGAACTCACAAGTGAGGAAGCAAAGGAAGCAAAAGTGGAGAAACTTGATGAAGAACCAAAAGAAGAAGTGTAAGAAAAAATGGTGGAATTGAAACCATTACCGGAGCATTTGAAGTATGCTTACTTGGGATAGAATGAGATGTATCCGGTAATTGTATATTCTTCCCTTAATGATTTAGAATCGAAAAAGTTATTAAGAGATTTGTGGGAGCATAAATCTTCTATTGGTTGGAGTATAAAAGATTTGAAAGGTATTAGTCCATCTATGTGTATGCATAAGATTAATTTGATTGATGATGAGAAGTCATGTGTGCAAAACCAACGTAGATTGAATCCTATAATGCAAGAAGTGGCAAGAAAAGAGGTGTTAAAATGGCTTGATGCGGGAATAATCTTTCCAATTAGTGATAGTCAATACGTGAGTCCTTTACATGTAGTGGCAAAAAGAGTGGCATAACAATTGTTCGATCAGATACAAATAAAACAATTGCCACCCGAACTATCACGAGTTGGAGAGTATGTGTTGATTATCGTAAATAGAATAAAAATACTCGTAAAGATCATTTCCCATTGCCATTTATAGACCAAATGTTGGATCGACTTGCGGGGCATGAGTACTATTATTTTCTTGATGGGTATTCCGGGTACAACCAAATATTGATTGCCCCGGAAGACCAAGAGAAGACAACATTCACATGTCCTTATGGTACGTTTGCATTTAGAATGATGCCTTTTGGTCTATGTAATGCCCCTGCCACTTTTCAGCGTTGTATGATGTATATCTTTGATGGTTTAATTGAAAATATTATGGAGGTATTTATGGATGATTTTTCCGTGTATGGTTCCTCTTATGATATTTGCTTGACTAATCTCACTATTGTGTTGCAGAGGTGTGAAGAATCGAATCTTATTCTAAATTGGGAAAATGCCACTTTATGGTGACCGATGGGATAGTCTTGGGGCATCATATTTCAAAACATGGTTTAAAAGTGGATAGAGCTAAAGTGATAGCCATAGAACTTCTTCCCCCTCCTACTTGTGAGAAAGGGGTGAGATTGTTCTTAGGTCATGCGGGCTTTTATAAACGCTTCATTAAGGATTTTTCAAAAATTGCTAAACCTCATTGTAAACTACTTGAAAAAGATTATCTATTTAACTTCAATGATGAATGTCGTGTCTCGTATCAGGTGCTCAAGGATGCTCTCACTTCCTCTCCAATACTCGTTACCCCTGATTGGAGCCTACAGTTTGAATTGCATTGTGATGCTTGCGATCAATCCATAGGAGTGGTGTTGGGCAAACGAGGGAGAAAAAGTTTAGAGCAATCTATTATGCCTCAACGACATTGAATTCATTCCAAGTTAATTATACCACAACGGAGAAGGAAATTTTAGCCGTCGTGTATGCTTTTGAAAAGTTTTGGCCATACTTGGTTGAAACACAAACTATTGTCTACATGGATCACGAGGCCATAAAATAACTAATGAGTAAGAAAGATGATAAACTTCATTTAATCCATTGGGTGTTACTTTTGCGGGAATTTGATGTGGTTATCAAGGATAAAAAGGGCGTGGAAAATGTGACCGCAGATCATTTGTCTAGATTGGAAAATGGAGGTGAGAATGAAGACATGAAGCCGATTGGAGATGAGTTCCCGGATGAAAAAATTTTGCAAGTTGAAGTTGAGCAAGTGTGTACTCTCATGGTGAATGTGCTGCCTTGGTATGCTGATTATGTCAACTTTCTTATTTGTGGAATCAAGCTCACGTTGCTCAATGAGTATAGGGTAAAAAGGTTTTATGTTGAAGTGAAGAAATACTTGTGGGATGAGCCCTTTTTGTTTAAAATTTGCAATGATGGAGTAATAAGAAGGTGTGTGGCCGATGAAGAAGTCATGGGGATTCTTGAGCTATGTCACTTGTCTTTGTGTGGGGGTCACTTTGGTCATCAAATGATGGGGGCTAAGGTCTTACAATCGGGTTTCTATTGGCCTACATTGTTTAAAGATGCAAAGAAGTTTGTGGCTAAATGTGATAGATGCCAAAGTATAGGGGGAATAGGTAAGCGAGATGAGATGCCCATGAGTTTAAGAATTGATGTGGAAATATTTGATGTATGGGGCATTAATTTTATGGGACCGTTTCCCTCATCTAAAGGATATGTGTACATCTTGCTAGCCGTGGATTATGTATCAAAGTGGGTGAAGGCAATCCCCACTAAGACAAATGATGCTTTGATTGTTCACAGGTTCTTGAAGAATAATATTTTTGCTAGGTTTGGAGTTCCACGGGCAATAGTAAGCGATGGAGGATCTCACTTTGTAAACAAGTTGATGGAAGGATTGTTGAAGAGATATAGAGTAAAACATCGAGTGGCTACACCTTACCAACCTCAAGAAAATAGATTGGCGGAGGTTTCTAACCATCAAATCAAGTTAGTTTTGGAGAAGACCATCAATGGGGGGAGGAAGGATTGGTTGGAAAAGCTTGACGATTCTTTATGGGCATATCGAACGGCTTTTAAAACCATCCTTGGTGTATCACCGTATCAATTGGTTTATGGAAAGGCTTGTCATCTTCCCGTAGAGTTGGAACACCATGCATTGTGGGCTATTAAACGCCTTAATATGAATGAAGGGGAGAGTGGTCAATCAAGGTTATTGAAATTGGTTGAGTTAGAGGAGTTTAGAGGAAGAACATTTGATAATTTAATCATCTACAAAGAGAATATGAAGAGATGGCATGATGCTAAGTTTAAGGAAAAGACGTTTGCTCCTAGGGACAAAGTTCTTGTATTCAACTCGAGGCTTAAGTTGTTCCTCTGAAAGCTCAAATCTAAATGGATGGGGCAATATGAAGTGCTTGAGGCGTTGAGTGCAAATACGTTGAAGCTTAAGGGTCCTAATAATGAGTTTGTGGTAAGTGGTCATCGGGTGAAACATTATCTATCTCCTTCTCAAAAGGAGATAGTGTATGTGGATACCCTCTCTTCTTGAACTTCTTTGATTGTTTAGTAGTGTAGATTTATTTATTTATTTTTTTATTGTTTTCTTGTAGATTTGGTATATACAAGAGAGATGATAAGATAGCTATAGGAAATCCAGTTTAAAATTGTGAGTTAGAATTCCTGTGGATTTTATGAAAGCAATCACATAATTATGTTAAATCCTTTTTTCAAAGTAAACTTAACACATAAATCTGGTTCAAACCCGTGGTGAAGGTCATGGAGAAAAGTGCATATGATGAAAGATAAGGGTGCTAAAGGTGGAATGAAAATGTATGCCAAACCACTCTTTACAAACTTAAATTTTAACACTTGTGTTAATTTAAGTTTGGGGAGGTGCGTGGTGGTCATACTTAGATTTTGGAACTTGCACATAAGTCATCACGAGGTAATTTCATGAAGAGCATTTGTGGAAACAACAAGGGTAAGTCTCCCACTTTTTTTGCAAACTTAATTCTCAGCTTGTTTCGATTTAAGTTTGGGGGGAGAGTGCGTGGTGTGACTAACCACTTGTATATGCTTGATATATCATGTGTGTTTATATTGTCTTGTGGCAAAATGGGTCAATTTTGAACTTTTTCTCATGAGTTAGATTCGTTTTGGTATGTTTGGAGGTGTTAAAGCAATGTTTTCATAAACGAACTGGACATCAACCGGCTGACCTAACGGTTCACGGTCGGACCGATTGGACCGGCGGTTCAACCGAAAAAATAAAAATCACATATTTTTAAAATTATTTCATTATTTTATATATTATTTAATATTTTATTATTTTATATATGATTTAATATTTATATATAACTTAATAATTTATTATTTATATATAATTTTACATTAAAATATTTAATTTACATGTGAATATACATGTATTAAAAATATTAGACCAAAAGAAAATTAATTATGAATATTGAAATTTAAATAAAAATGAAAAGAAAATTGTTAATTCTAATGTAGAAAGAAAATAATTAATTCTAACTTTAATCAACATTTATTAAAAAAATTTTTTTTATTTTTTTGTATACAAAGCAAATAAATTTACTTATTTCAAATTTAAACAAATAATAAGTTAGTATGAAATTATATGTAGTAAATATTTTGTTTAATAAAATGCTTCCTCTTCTTTTACTCAATATCCCACATTGGTTACTTACTAGAAAGAATGGAGCATAGGAAATTTATATAAAGACTAAAGCTTTCCCTTATTTTTCTCATCCCACATTGATTTCTTATTGGAGGGAAGGGGTATTGGATCTCTATACATAATGATCAACACTTCTCTTTCTTCACACTTGTTTTGTTGGAATCGGGATTGTTGGCTCTTAAATTAGTCGACGATCCAAGGACAAAGTGAAAATTTAAAAAATAAAAATAAAAAGTTGAAAATAAAAAAAAGAAAACCACCAGTTATCGGTTTGATCGGTTCAACCAGTTATTCCGATTCGAGCCGGTTCAAACAGGTTTTTCCCAATTTGACTGCAAAAGCGGTTTTAGGGAGGCTTCCGGAGCAGCTCCGGTTCCTGTTTGAATCGGTCAAACCGGCTGGTCCGATCCGATTCTGAAATCACTGTGTTAAAGTACATGATAGTCCGTTATTTGATCATAATTGTGGTGTTAATGCTTTGAAGTATTTTTGAGCATGAATAGGGTATATGAGAAGTGCAAAAACAGGACAAGATGAGGTGTGAAGTGTGAAATTTGGAAAATAGGGTAAAGTAGCTACACGAGCCGTGTTCAGTACACGGCCCTGTGAGGATTAGCCGTGTACTGATATCAGAAGAGGCTACTCGCCCAGAGTTGATGGCGAGCTCTGAACTCGAGCCATGCAGAGGATAGAAACACAGGCCATGTGCGGAACACGGCCCTGTAACATGCAGTCGTGCTTGAGTATCAGAAAATACTACACGGCCACGACTGAGGTCGTGTAGCGAAACACGGGCCGTGTAGTGTTCAAAGGCAGAATTTAAAAGCTGATTTCAGAACAGTTTCAAACACACCCATTCACTCCGTACGAACTGAGAAGTTCGATTTTGAGTCCAAATACACTCCAACCTCCATCTATTGTTCGTAAATCATCTGCATTGAGGTTAGTTTGAGTGAGTGATAGTGAAGTTCTTCGAGTGTTACATCATAAGTACTCATTCAAACCCAAATCAAATGTATGAATCTATGAGCCCTAACTTCCGAATTTTGATAGAAATTGAGAAAATCGATGCATGGGCTTTGTAATATAATGAGTTTGGAATTTGTTATTGATTGTTGAACATACATGTAACAATTTAATTGTTGAATTGAGAGTGGAATTAGGGTTCATGAGAAAGTTGAATTTGGGGATTTGTAAGTATGATGAAAGTAGATGCATATGTTGTTGCAAATTGAATTAACATGCTCATAAAATGCTTAAATTGTAGTAAATAGGCTTAGGTGTTGAGGATTTGGGCATGAGGTAATGTGGATTTTATTTTGAAAGTATATTGAAATGTTGTGCATGCCAAGTATTTGATGAAATTCCTAAGTGAAAATTTGGTCTAATTTTGAGATCATATGTTCATAGTGATTAGTGATGGTTCAATTTGGAACCTATATGAGGAAAATATGTGCAAGCATGATATGAATGTGTAATGTTAATGCATAGTATAGTTCACACTTAGTTGAATAACTAGTGTGGAATCTAGACTTAATGCATTAACATTTTTAATGATGAAATTTGAATATGACTTGAGCATTATTGAAAATTGTAGATGGCTGAGAGGAGAGTGAGACCAAGGAATGAGGATTTCATCATCATTACCTATCCGGGGGAACTAGCTAATCTTGATGCTCAATTAATGAAAGATGGGACCCATCCAGAATACTTTGGGGTCGAATTTGAAGAGTATTGGGGAAAGTATGTGCTTCGTTGGCATACACTTGCCCCTAAGATTAAGGTAACCCGATTCCAAAATACAACAACAATGGAAAGGTTAGGAATAGAGGAAGACTTGAGGAAGTTATTTAGGTTCTCAAATATGGAAGTATTTTTCGATAAAAGGCCTACTACTTACTACCATCTAACTGCTGAATTCATGAGTACATTTCAATTAAAGAAGGATAGGAATTCTTTTCCTATTTCAGTTACATTCCAGTTGGACAACGTGATGAGAAGAGAGATTCCTCTACATGTTTTGAATGAATTCTTTGGGTGCCCACCATGTCAAGACCATCAGAGCTTTTATCATGGAGGTGGTTTTAATCAGCAAGAATGGTGGAAAAGTTTGGTGAATGATGGGACAGAGTAAGCAGGATATGTTCCAAGTGCCTCGAAAGGAACTGCAATAAGGAATCCAGTCATGAGGTACTTAGAGAAGATTGTCTCGAACACTATCTTAGGGAGATTTGAAAGTAGAGCAGTGGGAGAGAAACAACTATACATCATGTACTGCACATATAATGAGCTACCACTGAACGTTGCAGCACATTTTGTGCAATATGCGGAGAGAGTTGCTAAGAGACAAACTTCTCAAGGCTTGATGTTAGGAGGTATGATTACTATGATCGCTCAAGGCTTGGGAATAAATCTTGCAGGGATGGAAAACAAGATGGTGAGTAAAGAATTGAATTATCAGCAATTAATGAGGATGGAATTCTTGTCTATAGCCAGGAATCAGTAATGTTTAAGGTAAGAAAAAGGGGCTCAATTTCCTTTGCCAGCTCCAGAGCTCACTACAGTTTACACTCGAAGGAGGTTTGCTAATTTGGCAATGGTTAGTGCTAATCACTCCAGGGTTGTGAGAGCATTTTATAGAAGAAACAGAGAGGAAGTGGAAGAGGTTCTCAGACAGATGAGGGTTGAAGAGAACCGTGAGCTAGCCAATTTGAGAGCTGAGCCAGTCCCTATGGAAGGAGACGAGGAGGAGCCACCACATCATTAGGTTGAGTTTGAAGAGCAAGCCCATGAGCCACCACAGTTTGAGGAGGAAGAGCAACAGCAGCAACCACCAATGAGCCCCGAACATGGCAATGATCGATGAAATTACATGATGGATGAAGTGAGAGAGATTAGGCATGTGCAGTAGACATATGAAGCACAGATGAGGGAGATCCGAGAGGTTTGGCAGGAGCATGGGATGCATATTCAAGAACTTCGAGCTGGACAGCGTCGTAGGGAGTACTACGAGGAGCAGTCTTGGGTTCACTCAAACAACATGAAAGAGATGATGACGATGATGTTCAACTTTTAGTTTCCAGCATCGCCTCGTGCTTACATACCATGGAATGCCTACAATACACCGCCACCTCCAGAGCCATAAGGGAGTCATTTTAGTGCTTAGCACTTCTAGTAGTTCATTTGAAGAATTTTATACTTGATTTGATTCTTTAGATTTGGATTGGACTGTACTTAAATCGTTTTGTATTTGGGAGGTTTTACTTTGGGATTTTATTTTAGTTTTATGCGATTTACTTTTTGTTATTTTTGGTATTTTAGTTTGATTTTCATAATTTGAATGTGATGGGAATTTGATCTTACTTGTTATGGATAATGAATTCATGTGCTTTGATTTCTTGAGATGGATGATTTTGGTCATGCATGTTATGTGCTATTGTTATGTTTATTGTTTAGTGAGTCTTTGCTATTGTGTTATGTTTGTAATTTTTATTCATGTAGGGTTGATTTGGTGGTATGTTTTGGGAAGTTGTTGAATGTTTTTGAATGTGAGCTATGATGCATTATTTGTGATAGGTGATGGCAAGCATGTTAAGGATTTCTACTAATTAAAATTTTGACATGGATTACGTAATTTGTTCAATTTTGAGAAGTATGAAGGGTAATTATGTTTCTTTTGATCCAGACAAATGCTTGTGAGAGTTGAGCCTCAACCGTGCCTCTATGGTTAATTATTTATCATGAGAGGACCGGTTGTACTTAAATAAACTAAACCTTGCTCATGGACTATAGGAACGAATCCTGAATGGTTGAAATTTGTGATATGATCTTAATCCTTGTTAAATGAAGTTATAGCCATAAAATTCCTCACCCAAACATCATCCCTAGTTAGCCAATTTGATCCTATAAGCCTTTTCTTTGTGATTTGAGCACAATACAAGCCTTGAAAACCCACTTAAGCCTTATATATATAGCTTATGTCTGGGTAATTGAGGAGATGATGGTCTACAATGGAAGATGTGAAAAAATGTGCAAGTAAATGGAAGAAAGGTTTAATCAAGAAAAAAGATAAAAAGAGCTCAAGTTAAAAGCAAATGCAACTTCAACAAAAAAAGTGGAAAAGGAGTAAAATCATAAAATATACTCAAGGAATACAAAAGTCAAAAGAAAATAAGTATGTCATTCAAAAGAAGCTCAATGAATCCCTGGTATGTTGACATTTAGTGCTTTTGAATAATTGACAAAGGGAGGAAGTTTGAAAGTGAAGAAGTTGGGGAAAAGAATTATATCTTCGATTACTTGCACATGATTAGTCACTCTTATCTAAATTTTTCTACCCTACCAAAGAGCCTAAATATTACATCCAAAGATAAAGATCTATTTGATCACTTATTGAAACTAGGATGACTTGTGAACACAGTCCATGTGCAAGCCTATGGTGAGTCTGTTCTAATCGGTTGATGAGTGTTGTTCAAAATCCTACTCCATTTATTGTTGAGTAAATTTGATATCCTATGAGAGGCTTGGATCGGAAGGGATTTGATTACTTTTTTATTTTCTTGAAATTGAACTTGTTAATCTTTTATGTTATAAGTTAGATGATGCAGGAGTACTTAATGTGATTTTGTAGTCCTTATTACTTGTGATGTGTTGTGGTTTATATTCGTTTAGATTTTTTCTAGGTGAAAATTACTCATCTTGTTTCCTCGAACAACACTTTAAGTTTGGGGGGTTGATCGTTATCATTTTCACCTAAATTTTAGTGTCTTTCTTTGTGATTTTTGAATATTTTTATCCGTATTTGTGTGACTTTTGGTGGAGTTTTATGTAATAAGAGAAATATGGTGTGAATTGATAGAAATGTGTAAATGAGCTTAAATATGTGTAAAACAGGTCAAGAAATGGAGAAAAATATAATTGAGAGAAAAACGGAGAAGGAAGAATAGGGCACGCTCGGACACGCCCTGTGTGCAAAAAACGGGCCTGTCCGAGATGAACATGTTCGAGCATTAGAACGCAGGACTCGCCCAGGAGAAGGCCGTGTTCCGGCGCACGAGTTGTGCGCCAGCACACGCCCCGTGTGCAGAACACGGCCTGTTCGAGGAGGCCGTGCGCAGTCATCAGAAAATTCAACACGCCCATGGGAGAGGCCATGCGTGGGCACACGAGCCGTGTTTGAGAACGCGCAGTACACGCCGAACTGCATGTACACTAGACGAGCCGTGTGCTGCTACACGGCCCGTGTAGGTGCAAAAGGCAGTTTAAATTTCAGAATATTTTGGAAGCTTGTAGAAGGTCCCTAAGTGATATAAAAGGCTGATTTGTATGAAATTGAAGGGGGGATCACACAATTAGAGCAGTTACACACACTCCACACCATATTTTCACACACTAGATCCATTTGATTCATCTCCATACATTGAATCTATCCAATCAACTTGATCTTCAAGGATCCATCCATCACTTTGAGAAGAGGAAAGCATCAATGATTGAAGATTTTAGCATTTTGGAAAGAAGAAAGGTCTATTTCACAAAAGGGAAGCCAATCTACTTTCTAATTGTTGACTTTCTTCTTATTTTGGCTCAAATGGAGCAAACCTTTGAATATATTAATCTAAACACAATGTGTAGTGGCTAGTTTTATAGTGGGGCTAATCATATGATTGGTTGAGAAGAATGCTAGATATGTAGGATTTGAGATGTTGAATTGAGTTGATTTTGGAGTTCTTTTTATGATTAATAAATCATGTTTCATTTCAATACTTGTGTGATTAAATTTTTTATTCATAGTGTTAGGATGGTCATTCCAATATTATGATTAGTAGTTTAATTGAATAATATATTAAGATGTACTTGCATGTTAGTGTGAGGGGAGGTAAGTCATGCCCTTCTTATGCTTAGAACATTCATAGATGGACATTTAAGAAATTGAGTGAAAAGAACCAAACTTATGATCATAGTACCTTAAGGGAATTGAGAGTAAGAACAATCTTAGGAGATTTAGACTTGTCAAAGAGTCGAGAACCTAATTGCCTTGGCCATAGGGATTAGGGGTAAAAACGTAATTGCTTTTAGTCCATAATTAATAAAGTTCAATATCAAGAGTTATGCATATCTAGCTAGTTTCTTAATCATGAGTTTGATTAGCCTTACTCTCTTCTTAAGTGCATTTTATCCACATTCCATTCATCTTGTTACTTGTTTTATATTTGATACATTTAGTTGTTAATTGATTTCTTAGTTAATTGATTAGAATCAATAGTAGTATAAACACCAAACCTTCAATCTTGTCACTCTTACAAAGCATAATCGATGACGAATCTGGATACAACTATAAGTTTACTTTCCCTTGGGACGACACACTTATAAATTTTGTTACTTGGTCACACGTGTACAACAACGATAGAGTCTCTTACTCTAAAATATTTTACTAGAAATGCGACTAAGAACACCACTATAAATGAAATAATAATATTTATTAATCCACGTGTAAAAGAAGACATCTTGTAGGGGGAATGAGGGAGTATTACATTACTAACAAAATAAGTCAATTTTATTTATGTTCATGTTTGCACTCCGCCCTTATGGTATTTATATTATAGTATTTATATTCTATTCTATGTTGAAAAACAAATGGAAAATAATCCAATTTGGGCTTTCAAAGGATGTGTAAACAAGAATGCATATTTCAATCAGAATTGTCAATCCATTAAATAAACTTTATTAATCATTCAATCCATCCGCCTCTCATATAAGACAAAAACTTGTGTGAGATAGTTGGAATATTTTTCACTCATGATTAAGTATACTCGATCGTCGTAGAACTATACTTAAGTAATAAAAATTATCGAACCCAAGAAAAATCAAGTAATTTTGAGTTCAAACGATCTCATTTTATTGCGATTTTATAAGGACGGCGAGAGAAAGAGATCGATAAGCATGCAAAGAAGAATAATTAAAATAATACAGGAATAAAATATATGATGGATTCAAGGATGAACTGATTCCAAAATGATGCAAGGATTATATTAGCAATAATCATGACATAAAAATAAAGTAATCATTCAACTAATTCTAATATCTCATGTACATGACATATGAGCGATCACTAATATATCCTAAACTCTCTCTCGAGTCACTTATGTTGTAGGTTCTCAATAAAACTTCCAAAAGCTCCTAGGATAGAGATCATAATGAACACCTCCCAATAAATACTAATTACTTTACGAGTTCCCTAATTAAAATCTTAGGCAATATTCTATTTTTAGGTACTATGAATCCACTAATGGTTTGGAGTGGATGATGGAGGAAATTAGTATATTAAATGAGTAGAATGAATGAAAATGGATGAGTAAATAGGAAAAGAAGTGGAAAAATGGAAAATTGAAGTGGAATGCAGCCACTACTGGTCGACTTCGTCCCCTATTTCGACTTATGCCCTTTTATGCATCACAAGTGGGGCATTGTAATGTGGGCCATTTTTCATTAATTGAAGCCATGGTAATGTGGTAATGGTGGCTGCCCATTTTATATCATCAGCCCACACATGTAGTAGTTTGCAACGGTAATGTGGTAATGGTGGCTGCCCATTTTATATCATCAGCCCACACATGTAGTAGTTTGCAACGTGTGTGGCCCAATTCTTTAATCATGTTGTTGTGGGGCTAGACAATCCAAGAATTAGTCCTACAATTTAATTCAGTTAGGCTGAAATTTTCACTGTTGAGCTTAGGAAATTGGCCTTGATTATTAGTTGGGCCACACATTTGCATCAAGAAAATTCAACATGAGCATGTTTTTTTTTCATTTTTGTTACCAAATTTGTCTAATTTCTTGTTGAATAGTTCGAGCAATTCTTTTACGAAAACATTCTTCACAAGAAATGGTCATTTCCACTTATTCCACTTTTTCCATCAGGCTCCCCATGAATTTTGAATTTCAACCACTTATCCGAGAAAAAATTCGGGCAAAGATATACTCTTAAATGATAAAAGTTGATGCTCTCTTGCATTCCTTGTCCTACAATTATCAACAAACAAATATTTATCAACGAAATTATGAAGATTCATAAGAGAATTTGAAAGTTCAAGAGAATGAAATTTTTTTGTTCATGTGGAGTAAAATCAATGATCTTAATCTCCGAATATTTATTTTCTTTAATCTTAAGTGCATGACTCTCTTCTTGATCTCGAAATTTTTCTTTCTCAAGCATCATCTCAAGAGACTCAATAAATCTATCAAATTCCTCCTTCAACTCTTTTGCTTTCATCCACTTAAAAACTCATATATCTAAAGAGGAAAATAAGACCCTTTGTTGGTGGACGGGGAGAGGATCTTTAACACAATTTTATTTAACTATATTAATAATTAAAAGTAATATCCATTACTTTCATACAATCGTATGTAGGTATCCTCCTCCCAAAAGTATAATTCTTTAAAATGTCGAGCATTTTTTTTTAAGAGTTGTAATGTATCTTACACAAGAGTAATATTATTCTTTCATTTGAAAAATGACAATCTATCATGGTGAAGAGTAATACTCTATTATACAGAAAAGTATCCAAACATACATGTATTACATTGATCATTATTTTAGGCTATGTTTGTTTTGAGTTTTGAGTTTTGAAAATTGAATTTTGATTTTCAATACTCACATCTAACTACTTAGTTAAAAAAAAAAACTCTTATATATACTTCCTCCTTCTCGTTTCAAACTTTACGTTTCTATTTTGCGCGTCTCATTTTAATATTTACGTTTTTTTTTGGAATATGGAACCCACCTAAAACAATTAATATGTCATCCAACACTAATACACCTACCAATTTTACATTAAATATTAAATCTTTCCACTCACTATCTATTAAAATATTATACTCCTTCATCAACGTGCAAAAAGCAAACGTAAAGTTTGAAACGGGACGGAGGGAGTATACAATTATAAACTTAATTAATCATCAACTCACGTTGCCTATTTTCTATGCATTATTTATTTTCAATTAATACAATTTTTCTCTTTTCTCTCTTTTCTTTTTTAATAAATTAATACTCTTGTATGCATATCATCTCTGATACATTAATTTAATGTAAAATTAAAATGTATCGTATAAAAATTCAAAGTGAAAATTAATTATCTCTTTTACTATTTTCAAAACTCCACGAACTTTTAACAATCTAGCCTAAGCAAAGTGATAGTGACGCAAAACCAATAATGTAGTGATTAATAATTGGCTCGTTCAAAGATGTAATGAAATGTAGGTGTAAGTAATGTTTTTTTATAACCGAACCGGAGATCAAATCGATGAAGGCAATGGTTCGAGGTTCAACCCGTCGGACCTGCAGTTCAACAGAAAAATTAAATATATATATTTTTATTTATATTTTATAATCATCATTAAAAGAAATATATAATAAATAAATTTATTAATTTATAAAGCCCGTATACTATTTTTTTAAAAACAAAGCCCACTGTTTCCTTTAAACTAAAGCCCAATTAATAACTTTAACTTAAGCCCACCTAAAAATCAATTGATATAACGTGAATTAAAGTGATTTAGGGCTAAATCTGTTCTCATATCAGCACTTCCTCTCTCTCAAACAGTACAACGTCGCCCTCTTCTACTCTGATATCGCCGCTCCTCTCTACCTCAAAATTTGAGCGTTCTCTCCCCCTCTAACAATCTAAGTATGGGTGACCCTTCTCCTCCTCTTCTTCATTTAATGTCAATTTTTCTTCAGACCAGACATCAATTGTGAAGTTTGCAACACAGATTTAACAACTTTTGGAGGTAGTTGCTTTTGCATTCTCTCCGGCTTATGAAAGAGTGGGATTTTCAATTTTTTTCTTCCATTTACTGGAGCTGACTAAGATAGAATGTATGTAGTA
Source organism: Pogostemon cablin (assembly GCA_023678885.1). Taxonomy (NCBI): domain Eukaryota; kingdom Viridiplantae; phylum Streptophyta; class Magnoliopsida; order Lamiales; family Lamiaceae; genus Pogostemon; species Pogostemon cablin. Next base: position 22,444,929 of record CM042959.1, read on the forward strand.
TATAGTATGTCTAATGTATTTTTTAGATTTGAATAATTTTGATCGAATCTATAGAATTGAAATAGAAATATTTCGAAACCATGTGAATTTTTGAACAAAACCGGCGGTTTTTCGGTTGAACGGGTTTTATCGGTTTTTCGGATTTGATCGATTTGATCCGATTTTTTCTGGTTTAATAGTAAAAACAGTTATATATGCTCTTCCGGACCGGTTTTGGCTCCGGTCCCGGTTGGACCAGTTGAACTGGTCGGTCCGATCCGATTTTGAAAACACTGGGTGAAAGATCTCTTTCAATTCACGTGGAAATAGAGATTTAACCGTACCGAGTCGTGCTTTGTTACAAAAGACTTTTGTAAAATCGTTTCGTAGAAAGCATTTCTTGAGATAGATAAAATGCGATAATATTTTAACGAAAAGTAATATTTCTTCCGGCCACTTTAACTGTATTCCTCCGTCTCATTCTAATAGTTACACTTTTTTTGTAATTTGCAAAGGAAACCTAACTACACATATAATAATAATATTTAAATGGATACCTTGTAAGTGGTAGGAGGGAGTATTTAATTGTAGAAAGTGATAATGGTACAGTCAATCATTTCATTTCATGAATAATTTATTGTATAAAATAAAAAGTGATAACATTTAAAAAAAAGTGACAATATTTTCAATTTCTCACTTTTTCTCAAATTCTCTTCAATTTCTCATCACTCATTTTATTCTTATTTCCTTAAATAAATACATTTAGGTGCTTTACTATCACATTTTTTAACCCTAATAATTTTATGTCCAATAAAATAATTAAAATTAAGGACATTATTTTTGTATGCATATTTTTTAAATCAATTAATATGTTGAAATTTGTTTCAATTTGAGTTAATTATTGGGAATATTTGAGTTGTATTTGAAAATAAGGTTAAGTATTAAGTCATTATTTGGAATTATTTATAACATATTATTACGTAATGAAATATAAATATTAATAAAAAATTTAAAATTGTTGATTTTTTATAATTACATTAATTTATTATACATGAAAAATGAATAAGGGTTGTATAACGTCGATTCAACTAAAAATTATTTAATTCATTACACATAAAGAACTAAACAAAATATACATACCATCACAATATAAAACCTCATACATATGTATCCGCTTCGTCCCATTCTAATAGTAATATTTGCTTTTTGCACGAGTTGTTTTTTGCACGAGAATTAAGAAATTTAGTATTCTAATATGTATTGAGGTGAGATAAATAATATTTTAATTTATAGTGGATGATTTTATTAATGTAGCGGATGATTCCCATTAAGATATTTTAATTACATAATTGTGTGGGTCTCATACACAAAAAAAATGTAACCATTAAAATGAAACACTAAACTTAAAAATATATAATTATTAGGATGAGATGGTGGGAATACGTAATTATATGTATTTATGTGCCCACGATAGATATATACTATATATACTATTACAAAAAATCTATATTTATATAATTTTATTTTTAAAATCTATCCCCGTACTGTTGGATTGTATACTAAAAGTCTAGCTTTGGTATGAACAATGTTATAACAATATTTGAAATGAGAATCATTGATCAAATGATTGCATCTTATAATTTATTTATATGAATGGTGCAATAGTCCATTTACTTTATACTGTAGATAATATGTTGTGCGACAACACGCGGAAGATCATATTATCGGTTTCCTTATAAAGTATAAACAGATGCTCACAGCCGAGATAGATGGGGACTATCTATTGGTATGGTTGTAGTGTGGTTTGGTATTAGTTTGTCTTGACTATAGAACCACATTAGTACACTGCTATGTGTATTGAGTAGGACCGCCTGAGATCGTTCGACTTGTACTGTCTATATAGAAGAACTTGATCTCTGTTATTATGGATGTCCATGCTCTTAATCCCTATACAATAACCTCGACACGTAAGGCAGTATATATTTCTTTGATTCATCAATGGGTGAGATTTAAATGAATTAAATCAACATACTCGGTGAGTTGGGAAATAATGCTGTCTCTATGGTGTGCTGTTGATTGTAGAAGGAATCCATGTCCGTCATAGGTTGATGATGTCCCCTTGAGGAGCTCATAAGGTTTATCATGTAAATCTTGCAAGTGGATTAATTTCCGGCATGATAAAAAGGTTGAGTGGTACTACTCTCGGATGAGATATTAATTAATTTGAGTTGTCAGTAACTTAATTAATTAATGGGCATTGTATATCTTAAACATGGGGAGATTATTGGGCTCATAATAAGGAGCCCAGAACATAATTTGGGATTGGACGGGTAGTGCAATAATAATATTTTAGTGGACTATATTATTATTATTGGATTTAATTAAAAGCTTTGGGCTAAGCTTGGTTAATTAAATCTAATTGAGGCCCAGCCCAATTTCTCCTCCTGGTCCCTGTTGTAGCCCTATATATAATGTCATCTCAGCTCCTGGAAACCTAATTTTTTTCCTGCGCCTCTAACAGACGTGAAAGAGGTTAGGAGCAGATTGAGAGAATCCTGCAGATTGTTGCCCACACAACAGCAGGATTCGACTTGGGTCATACAGCAGAAGATCTAGAGGTGGTTCTTCTGCAACGATCAGACTCTACACCAACCCTGAAGTACGGTAAACATGTTTAATTGCTTCCGCTTAATTGTTTGCCTGTTTATCCTAACGATCACGTTGAACCGCACGATCCAATTGCCAACAATTGGTATCAGAGCGTTGGTTTCGTGGTGAAACGTGAGACGTATGGTTGGGGTTTTTGTGATTATTTAATTATATGGTATAATCTGGATTTAATCATGTAATTATGAAACTGATTTGTAAAGATTTATGTGATTAATTGATTATTTGTTTTAATCTGAATTTTTCACATGGTGTATGTGAACTGTCAGGCTTGATTGTTTGAATGGTGTGTAATATTATTTGATTATTTGTTAATTAATTGTGGCACACACTTCGAGACAACCAACCCTGCCCTTCCACACACGCGGTCGCCCCCTCTCTCTCTTTTCCCCCCCCCCCTTTCCCGTCTCTCTCTCTCTCGTTGCGGTGGCGGAGGCGACTGCTTCTGACGGCGGCTGGCGGCGGCGACCGAAACAGACAGCCTTCAGACAGTCGCCGGCTTTTTCTCGACAGGCCCAAATCACGGCGGATTCGAGGCAGACCGGCGGGTTTGGCGGCAGAGGGAATATCGTAGAAGGAGGGGGTGACAGGGAGACTGTCCCAATGCGCTGCGATGACGGCGGCGTCGTCTTCACGGCGAGGCGAGTCGAGGCTATTCAGATCGGAGCAGTGCGCTGCAGGGCGGCGATGACTTCGAGGCGGGCGCGCGTGGCTGAGCGACTCGTCGGCGTAACCTGATGGATCACGATCTAGACGGCGGCGCTGGAGGAGATGCGGCACTGACCGGCGCCGACAATCGACGTCTGGTGGTGTCGGTGCGGATCCAGTGGGCTACTGTTGGCGATCGTCGGCGACGGCGCTTGCGGAGGGAAGATCGTGCGGCGCTGGCCTGCGTCATGACTCACCGGTGTCGCGCTGGGTTGCATGCGCGACTGGACGGCGTGAGTGTTACCGGCGGTAGCAGGCGTGCGTGGCTGTGGAGCTCGGAAAACGGACTGGTCGACGATTTGCTGGGTCTGTCAGCGGCAGGCTGTGGACGGATCGTCGGCTGCGGTGGTGACGGTGTTTGCCTCCTGGCGGAGTTCGTCGCGCTGTCAGCGGCGTTTCGTGGCTGGAATCTGGTCGCCGGGGGGGTAACGGCGAGTTACCGGTGGATTGTCGGCGGCGCCGCCGGAGGCGGCGTTAGCTGGGTGGCGCCGGTGGCTTTTGAAAGCTGACGGCAGTGACGGCTAGCAGAAGCTAGGGTTTCAGGAGATTAGGCTGGGCTGTTTTTTTTTAATTAATTGCTGTTGGGCCTGTTTTTTTTTGTATTGGGCTTACTGGTTGTAATTTAATTAATTTAGACAGCTGGGCTTATGATTATTAATTGTTTGTGGTGTTGGGCCATGAAATTTTGGGCTTGTTCCAAGGAAATAAATTGGCGGGTTAATGGGCTTTATTTTTTTTAAAATGGCTGCTCATTTTTTTGCTAATTTTATTTGGAATAGGTGGGCCCAATTTTGATCCAATTTCACTTAGCATTTAATTGTTTATATAATTGATTTAATTGTTTATCATGACGATTAATTGTTATATATGTGTAAAGCATGTTTTATGTGATTTTAAATTACTTGAATTAAAAGCATGCTTTGTTGTATATTTTATTTGTTAATATTATATGCATGTTAAAAACCCTCGGTAATTAAATAACTAAGTGGGAGAGGGGATTGGTATAATTAATTCCCGCAGCCTCCATTATTGGTTTGTAAGTGATGTGAGTAAACTTGCGTGTTGGCATTGGCCTTCCTCCCTAACGGATGAGTTTATTCATGGATCACTGGTACAGACTTCATTAATAATTATTGTTTGTAATGTGGCACACAAACTTGCGTGTTGGCATTGGCCTTCCTCCCTAACGGATGAGTTTGTGTGCGGTTCACTGGTACAAACTAATAATTGATGATTGTAGGAAGCTACCCGAGCGCGTGTGTACTTCTCTAACTGTAAGGCACACAAGCTCGCGCAGTGGACTTGGGATCAAATAATGGTATACACTTAGGTGTAAATAATTAGTATCCTCCCCAACGGAGTCACTGCTATTATTTGCATGGCTAAATAGGAACCGACTATTAATTATTTTGTCATAAAGTTAGGTTGACAAATGAAATTAATGGGTAAAACCTTCTCTTGTAAATGTTCGGGTTTGTAAACGTCCACACTAACGTGGCTTGCAGACTCACGGTGCTTGAGATGTCGGTGAATTTTATTTTTATATTGTTTTGAGGGAATCAATATAAAAGGATAAAATTCGAATATTTGATCTGAATATTTATTTGTGATTCTCTGAATTTCGAATGGTATTATCTCACTAATTGTTAACTAAAAGAAATTATATTTACTTGTCCATATTAACTGATTAGAAAAGAATCTTAATTTTAAAATTTACTGCTTAAGAAAATACATGTGTTCTCTCAAAGGACGGCTCATGATGCCTATTAAAGTCTTTAGTGAAGAGATGAGAGGATCATAGAAATATGATGAACTCATGTAACTCTTCAGATACTTGAGTAATTTAAAAGGCGCAAGATCATGATAGAATTTGATGAATGAATTGGAAAAGCTTGGAGTATAAATTGAAAGGGAAACCTAGATCAATTTTATTCTCCATGTTTAGCCTTGATGTTTTGAGAAAGTTCTACCTGAAATACTAGAGGATGTATATGGTGGGAGACTTCTGACAAAACATGTGGCAAAGAAAAACCATTTTCATCATAAAATGAACAAGTTTAATATTCACTAGTTGTTTAAACATGATTAGTGATGGTATCTATTGACACGAAGTGCGTAGATACTGGAATCACTGAATGTTTATCACTTGATGAGGATAAGATTATTAAGACATGGGTAAAACTACAAAGGTAGTGGCTATTGCAGTGGGAGTTATTTATCTATCTTATGATAGGAATAAACAATTTGATTATGAGAAATTGTCTTTACGTACGTTTTCATAGAAAGAATTTAATTTCGGTTTCTATGCATTAACGGATGGATACTTCATTTCATCTATATGACATGGTCATAATGATGAGGAATGGGGCTTTAATCCGTTAAAGTACGTTGGTGGATAATAAGTATACTCTTAAATCATGTTCATCCCACAGATGCAATAAATAATAATTAATAATGCATCTTCTAATATTAGTAAGAGAAATGAACCTTCGGAGATGAACTAAACATATATTTGGCGTCTAAAGTTATTTCATTTTACTTGAGTAGGATTCAAAAGTTGATAGCTGATAGACCGTAAGGTTTATCTGAAGTGGAAACTATCGGACTTGCGAATCTTACTTGGAAGTAAAAATGAATAACTGCCTTTTAAAGGCCGTGGGGTGTAGAGCCAAAGATACATATGTTGGAATTAGTTCATTCTGATTCAAGCGGACCTAATATTATCCAGGCGAGAGGTGGTTAAGAATATTCGAAGATTATTCTAGATACCGATATATTTATTTGATGCACTGCATGTCTAAATTCTTTGATTAATTCAAGAATTGCAAGATTGGTACAGTGAAGCGTCATGGAAAATATATTAAGTCATTACGATTAAATCGTGATGGCGAGTACCTCTTAGGATAGTTAGGAGCTGCTAATCAGAAGTTGAGATTAAATCTCAAGTAGTCTACACCGGGCGATCCCCAGCTGAATGGTGTGGTGGATAGAAGGAATAAGGCTCTTATGGTAATGATTAGATAGATGAAGAATTATTAAGAATAATTAAATTCATTTTATGGATATGCCCTAGAAACAGTAATTCGTAAAACGTTTTATCTGTTTGAGGGACAGCCTAGAAAAATGAAGGGTGATTTATTTAGTCCAAAAGATCGTAGGGTAATTGTTAACACAATAACTAGATTTTGGAAAAAGGACTATGTAATAAATCACAAACCCATGTATAAGTTGTTCTAAAGGAAGTGAGAGGAAAACACTAAGTAAAAGTACCAAGTGTACAAGAGGATATACCACAAAGTAAACTGCAACACGTGTCACGTCTGATACACAATTACATGTAGTGCCCAGTCGTAGTGGGAGGGTTGTTCGACAACCCGTTAGATATATGTTTTGGGAGAGTCGTGAGACTTGATCCCTAGTAAACATGGTATTGTCCCACGGATACGACGTAGCACTACAAGATGAAAATGCGGAATCTTAGTAAGTTGCATTGAATGTTGAAATAGAATCTACGGATTCTAAATTAAGTCTGGGAGCTTATAAGACCACTAAATGGTGTAAAAGCCATTGGAAGTGGTCATAGGAAATAAAAGAGGATCATACAATAAGGTGAAAACCTTGGAAGCAAAGCTTGTTGCGAAAAAGTGCACTCAGAAAGAAATGGTTCGATTATGAGGAAACATATTCGCTGGTAGCTATGCTTAAATTGATCCGGATTCTTTTATGTATTGCTGCTCATATTGAATTATGAGGAACAGCAAATAGATGTCAAGACAGCTTTCCTGATTGGAAGTCTTGAAGAAAACATCTATGTGAAGCAACCAGAGTGATTCATTGCAAAGTACTAATAGCATTTTGATAATAAGCTTAAAAGTGTCCAGCGATGGACTAAAGCAAGCTTTGAAATCATGAAGCATCTGTTTTGATTAGGTAATCCAGTGGCATGGATTTAATTCAATGAGCAGATGAGTCTTGTGTGTGGTAAAGAGTGACGGAAACGTGGTGGTATTTCTTGTACTATATGTAGATAGTATCTTGCTCATTGGAGACAATGAAAGAGTATTATCGGGCGTATGGGTATGGTTAAAAAGGCAGTAGAGATGAAGGACTTAAGAAAGGCAAAATACATCTTTTTGATCACGGTTATACGGATCACAAGAAAGGATGTTATGCTTATCTCAAGTTTCATAAATGATACAATCCATACTCGTTTAGCATGTGAATTTATCTAAGTAAATGTGTCTTTAAGATACAAAAAGAAGATAAAGGAGATGAAAGCGGTTCCTTATGCTTCGGCGAATAAGGAAGCTTAATCTAAGGAATGCTATGAACGAAGTTGGATATCTGTTTTGCTGGATACATGAACAGTGGGTATCAACGTTGTTGGCAATTGGATCTTATGGTTAACGTGATTCGCATAGAAAACAAGAAATTATACAGCGGAAGCATAAATCATTACCTGTCTTCTGGATTGGAGTAGAGGATGAATGTTTGAGAAGAACTACCTCTTGTTCTTCTACTGTATTACCCTAGTCAATCCTACTGTTGTGTGGTCAACAGTCTGTAGGATCACTCAATCTGCTCCTAACCACTTTTTAGACAAAAGAACGGCGTTCTCTAATCTTAGGGCATCCAGGAGCTGAGCAGACTATTATAAAGGGCTACAGTAGGGACCAGGAGGAGAAATTGGGCTGGGCCTCAATTGAATTTAATTAACCAAGCTTAGCCCAAAGCTTTTAATTAAATCCAATAATAATAATATAGTCCACTAAAATATTATTACTGCACTACCCGTCCAATCCCAAAATTATGTTCTGGGCTCCTTCTTATTATAAGCCCGAAAGTCTCCCCATGTTTAAGATATACAATGTTCATTAATTAATTAAGTTACTGACAACTCAAATTAATTAATATCTCATCCAAGAGTAGTACCACTCAACCTTTTTATCATGCCGGAAATTAATCCACTTGCAAGATTTACATGATAAACCTTATGAGCTCCTCAAGGGGACATCATCAACCTATGACGGACATGGATTCCTTCTACAATCAACAGCACACCATAGATACAGCACTACTTCCCAACTCACCGAGTTTGTTGATTTAATACTTATAAATCTCACCCATTGATGAATCAAAGAAATACATACTGCCCTACGTGTCGAGGTTATTGTATAGGGATTAAGAGCACGAACTTCCATAATAACAGAGATCAAGTTCTACTATATAGTCAGTATAAGAAGAACGATCTCAGGCGGTCCTGCTCAATACACACAAGTGCACTAATGTGATTCTATAGCCAAGACAAGCTAATACCAAACCACACTACAACCATACCGATAGAGAGTCCCCGTCTATCTCAGTTGTGAGCATCTGTTTATACTTTATAAGGAAACCGATAATATGATCTTCCACGTGTTGTCGCACAACATATTATCTACAGTATAAAGTAAATGGACTATTGCATCATGCATATAAAATAAATTATAAGATGCAATCATTTGATCAATGATTCTCATTTCAAATATTGTTATGACATTGTTCATACTAAAGCTAGACTTTTAGTATACAATCCAACAATCTCCCACTTATACTAAAAGACTATGCTGTCATGTCTTCTGCCATACATCTGATTCCTACTCCTACTTACACGACCATAAAAAGCTCTCGCCTTAAGGTCCTCGTAAATGGATTTACTAGGTCATCATCCGATGCAATCTAGGCGACAACAACCTTCCCCTCATCATACGATTTCTCGTAACAGGTGGTACTGGCGCTCCATGTGTTTAATTGCCTTATGGACTCGTGATTCCTTCAAGTTTGCAACTGCACCAATATCAGCAATATAAATTGTGATAATCTTGGGCAAACTTAGAAACATTTCAAAGTCCATCTTGAAGTTTCTAGAGTCATATAGATACTTTGGCAGCCTCAGAGGCTCCAATTTATCATCTTTCCATGATGGAGTCCGGAGTCTGAAATATATTTCTATATAACACTCCTCCACATTATGACTCTACTTCCTAAAATTAAACACATAACCTTTGAGGAGAATTTACTGTCGTCCAATCTGACTAAAAATCTGAATCTACGTAATCCACAAGAAGCAGTGAATCTGCTCAGTAAATCTATATATGATTTCCAGTCCTTCTCAGGCACTTCATATATGTCTTACCACAGTTCATCATTCTTGTTCCGGATTACGTTGATACCCACTGTTCTGCATCCAGCAAAACAGATATCCAACTTCGTTCATAGCATTCCTTAGATTAAGCTTCCTTATTCGCCGAAGCATAAGGAACCGCTTTCATCTCCTTTATCTTCTTTTATGTCTCAAGACACATCCAACAAGATAAATTCACATGCTAAACGAGTATGGATTGTATCATTTATGAAACTTGAGATAAGCATAACATCCTTTCATGTGATCCGTATTACCGTGATCAAAAGGATGTATTTTGCTTTTCTTAAGTCCTTCATCACTACCGCTTTATGAACCATACTCATACGCCCGATAATACTCTTTCATTGTCTCCAATGAGCAAGATACTATCTACGTATAGTACAAGAAACACCACCTCGTTTCCGTCACTCTTTACAACACACAAGACACATCCGCTCATTGATTTAAATCCATGCCACTGGATTACCTAATCAAAACAGATGCTTCACGATCTCAAAGCTTGCTTTTAGTCCATCGCTGGACACTTTTAAGCTTACTATCAAAATGCTATTAGTACTTTGCAATGAATCACTCTGGTTGCTTCACATAGATGTTTTCCTCAAAACTTCCAATCAGGAAAGCTGTCTTGACATCTATTTGTTGTTCCTCATATTTCAATATGAGCAGCAATAAATAAAAGAATCCGGATCAACATAAGCATAGCTACTAGCGAACATGTTTCCTCATAATCGAACCATTTCTTTCTGAGTACATCTTTTCGCAACAAGCTTTGCTTTCAAGATTTTCACCTTTCCGTATGATCCTCTTTTATTTCCTATGATCACTTGCAATGGTTTTTACACCATTTAGTGGTCATACAAGTTCCCAGACTTAATATAGAATCCATAGATTCTATTTCAACGTACATTGCAACTTACTAAGATTCCGCATTTTAATCTTGTAGTGCTATGTCGTATCCGTGGGATAATACCATGTTCACTAGGGATCAAGTCTCACGACTCTCCCAAACATATATTTATGAGTTGTCACACATCCCTCCCACTACGACAAGGCACTACATGTAATTGTGTATCAGACGTGACACGTGTTGCAGTTTACCTTGTGGTATATCCTCTTGTACACTTGGTACTTATACTTAGTTTTTTCTTCTCACTTCCTTTAGAACAACTTATACATGGGCTTGTGATTTATTACATAGTCCTTTTCTAAAAATCTAGTTATTGAGTTAACAATTACCCTTCGATCTTTTGGACTAAATAAATCACCCTCCATTTTTCTAGGATATCCCATATACAGACAAACGTTTCACGAATTACTGTATCTAGGGCATATCCATAAAACGAATTTAATTATTCCAAATAATTCATCGTCTATCTAATCATAACCATAAGAGCCTTATACCTTCTACCCACCACACCATTCAGCTGGGGCAAGCCCGGTGTAGTCTACTTGAGATTTAATCTCTACTTCTGATTAATAGCTCCTAACTATCCCTTGAGGTATTCGCCATCATGATTAAATCGTAATGACGTAATATATTTTCCATGACGCTTCACTGTACCAGCCTTTCAATTCTTGAATTAATCCAAGAACTTAGACATGCAGTGCATCAAATAAATATATTGGTATCCAGAATAATCTTCGAATATTCTTAACCACCTCTTGCCTGGATAATATTAGGTCCGCTTGAATCAGAATGAACTAATTCCAACATATATATCTTTGGCTCTATACCCCACAGCCTTGAAAAGGCAGTTAATCATTTTTACTTCCAAGTAAGACTCACAAGTCCGATAGTTTCCACTTTAGATAAACCTTACGGTCTATCGGCTATCAACTTTTGAATCCTACTCAAGTAAAATGAATTAATCTTAGACGCCAAATATATGTTTAGTTCATTTCCGAAGGTTCCTTTCTCTTACTTATATTAGAAGATGCATTATTTAATTACTATTTATTGCATCTGTGGGATGTACATGATTTAAGAGTTTACATATTATCCACCAACGTACTTTAACGGATTATACCCCCATTCCTCATCATTATGACCATGTCATATAAATGAAATGAAGTATTCATCCGTTAATGCATAGAAACCGAAATTAAATTCTTTCCATGAAAACGTACGTAAAGATAATTTCTCATAATCAATCATTTATTCCTATCATAAGATAGATAAACAACTCCCACTGCAATAGCCACTACTTTTGTAGTTTTACCCATGTCTTAATAATCTTATCCTTACTAAGTGATAAACATTTAGTGATTCCAGTATCTACACACTTCGTGTCAGTAGATGCCATCACTAATCACGTTTAAACCATTAGTAAATAAGATATTAAACTTGTTCATATCATGATGAAACTGGCTTTCCTTTGCCACATGTTTTGTCAGAAGTTTCTCACCATATACATCCTCATGTAATTCAGGTGGAACTTACTCAAAACATCTAGGCAATTATGGAAAATAAATTGACTTAGGTTTCCCCTTCAACTTCTATTCCACATTATTCCAATTCATTCATCAAATTTTATCATGATTTTGCGCCTTTTAAATTACTCAAGTATCTGAAGAGTTACATGAGTTCATCATATTTCTATGATCCTCTCATCTCTTCACTAAAGACTTTAATAGGCATCATGAGCCGTCCTTTGAGAGAACACATGTATTTTCTTAAGCAGTAAATTTCAAAATCACGATTCTTTTCTAATCAACTAATTTGGACAAGTAAATATAATGTCTTTTAGTTAACAATTAGTGAGATAATACCATTCGAAATTCAGAGAATCAGAAATAAATATACTGATCAAAACTTCGAATTTTATTCTTTTATATCGATTCCCTCAAAACAATATAAAATAAAATTCACCGACATCTCAAGCACCGTGAGTCTGCAAGCCACGATAGTGTGGACGTTTACAAACCCGAACATTTACAAGAGAAGGTTTTACCCATTAATTTCATTTGTCAACCTAACTTTATGACAAAATAATTAATAGTCGGTTCCTCTTTGGCCATGCAAATAAAAGCAGTGACTCCGATGGGGAGGATACTTATTATTTACATCTAAGTGTACACTATTATTTGACCCCAAGTCCGCGGCCCAAGCTTGTGTGCCTTACAGATAGAGAAGTGCACACGCGCTCGGATAACTTCCTACAGTCATCAATTACAAGTTTGTACCAGTGAACCGCATATAAACTCATCCGATAGGGAGGAAGGTCTAAGCCAACGCGCAAGTTCATATGCATCACATTACAAACGTAATTATTTAATGAAGTCTGTTCCAGCAATCCATGAATAAACTCATCCGATGGGGAGGAAGGCTCTAATGCCGACGCGCAAGTCTATTCACATCGCTAACAAACCAATAATGGAGGCCGCGGGAATTTATTACCAATTCCCTCTCCCACTTAGTTATTTAATTACCGAGGGTTTTTAACATGCATATAATATTCAGTAATAAAATATACAACTTAGACATGCTTCTATTAACAGCAATTTAAATAAATAAATTACATAGAACATGTCTTACACATATACAACAATAATTGACAATTAAATCAATTAATCAGTTATATAACATTAATTAATTGTATAATAAGTGGATCAATTAATTTGGGCCTCAAGAGCAACAAATAAGCACAAAATGAGCAGCAGATTAAATAATTAAACAAGCTCATTATCCATGGCCCATAAACTTAGCCCAAAATCAAATTAAATCCACCAAGCCCATTAGCACAATTAGTCCATTAATATAATTAATTAATTATGCTTGGTCCATTACCCACAATTAATTAAAACCAGCAGTAAAATAGGCCCAGCAACCCACAAGCTTTTAATTAAAATTGGGCCTTTATTTCCAGCCCAAAACCAAATTAAATCCAAGCCCAAGGGGACAGCCCATTAGCATATTTAATTAAATTAGACCCATAAGCCCAACAACCAAATTAAATAAAATGGAGCCTGTTGCCAGCCCATATCCATTTAATTAAAAAAATGGGCCCAACATTTAATAGCAAAGCCCAATACCAAAGCCCAAGCCAATTAAAATAAGGCCCAGGTAATCGCTGCCCTACGACAAATCAGCCGCAACATACACGAGCAGCAGCGCACACGCGGCCATCACGGCGCCGCTGCTCTCGGCGAAGGCGCCGTCAGCAAGCTCCGACTCCACGAATCGCCCGGAAATCAGAAAACGCACTCGTCCTCGACAAGCAACCGGGCACCTTGGCGTGCACATCAATGAACAGGCCGCCCAGCCATCTACTCAGCATCACGCCGGAAGCTGCTGCCTTGCCCGAAAAGTGGTCCAGCATGCCCGCCCATTTCTGTTGATGCCCGATGACTCGCCGGTATCAACATCAACCAAGAGCTGCTCCTGATTTCAACACAGACTCGCCCAGAAAGAAGATGCCTCGCTCAGAAGCCATCTGGAAGCGACTGAAACTTGCAGCAAACGCGCTCGGAACTGGTAGGATACGATCGAAAACTGCCCAGATCCAGTCTTCAAACAGACCCGATCGAAAGAAGTAGCAGTCTCGATCGGAAGTTTCTCAGACTGCCATGGCCGCCGTCTAACCCAGCGATTCACGCTAGCCGCCTCGAATCGATTTGCCTGGAACCCGCCAAGGATACGCCGGAATTCATCAGACTCGTCTGGATCTGGAAAAGCTCCATCGATTTTGTCTAAGACACGATCAAGATGCGAATCAATCTTTCTCTCTGGTTGTCGCGCGTCGCCGATCTACTCCGACCCAATCGGAATCAGGTTGGATGCGCCCGGGTCCTACTGTCCAGGTTTGTCGCCGTTAGCTGCTTCCCGATGTTGGTTGCTGATTTGTCGCACCACTTGACTGTCATCGATCGACAGCCAAGTTTCTGGCCAACGTCGCGACTCACCACAGTAGTGGACGCCAACCAGCATCGTTCTCCGTCGATGGCATCACTCAGCACCGTCGAAACAGTCGCCCCTCATCAGTCGGCAGTGGTCGTCGTACTTCACCGCCCCGACCACGCGCCGCCGTCTCCGTCAGCGACCACGCGCCGCCGTTTCAGACCGAGCAGTGTGTGTGTGAAAAAAAATTACAGTGTACATAGTGAATGCAATTTCAAAAATCACACACGTAATTTTTCATAATTAAAATTGATTATTTCCAGATTAATTAGCATAATCATATAATCAAAATAATTAATAACAAATCTTTGATTACAACAGCGATTATTCCAGATAAAATATCATATAATCACAACATACCTACGTCTCACGTTTCACCACGAAACCAACGCTCTGATATCAATTGTTGGCAATTGGATCTTATGGTTAACGTGATTCGCATAGAAAACAAGAAATTATACAGCGGAAGCATAAATCATTACCTGTCTTCTGGATTGGAGTAGAGGATGAATGTTTGAGAAGAACTACCTCTTGTTCTTCTACTGTATTACCCTAGTCAATCCTACTGTTGTGTGGTCAACAGTCTGTAGGATCACTCAATCTGCTCCTAACCACTTTTTAGACAAAAGAACGGCGTTCTCTAATCTTAGGGCATCCAGGAGCTGAGCAGACTATTATAAAGGGCTACAGTAGGGACCAGGAGGAGAAATTGGGCTGGGCCTCAATTGAATTTAATTAACCAAGCTTAGCCCAAAGCTTTTAATTAAATCCAATAATAATAATATAGTCCACTAAAATATTATTACTGCACTACCCGTCCAATCCCAAAATTATGTTCTGGGCTCCTTCTTATTATAAGCCCGAAAGTCTCCCCATGTTTAAGATATACAATGTCCATTAATTAATTAAGTTACTGACAACTCAAATTAATTAATATCTCATCCAAGAGTAGTACCACTCAACCTTTTTATCATGCCGGAAATTAATCCACTTGCAAGATTTACATGATAAACCTTATGAGCTCCTCAAGGGGACATCATCAACCTATGACGGACATGGATTCCTTCTACAATCAACAGCACACCATAGATACAGCACTACTTCCCAACTCACCGAGTTTGTTGATTTAATACTTATAAATCTCACCCATTGATGAATCAAAGAAATACATACTGCCCTACGTGTCGAGGTTATTGTATAGGGATTAAGAGCACGAACTTCCATAATAACAGAGATCAAGTTCTACTATATAGTCAGTATAAGAAGAACGATCTCAGGCGGTCCTGCTCAATACACACAAGTGCACTAATGTGATTCTATAGCCAAGACAAGCTAATACCAAACCACACTACAACCATACCGATAGAGAGTCCCCGTCTATCTCAGTTGTGAGCATCTGTTTATACTTTATAAGGAAACCGATAATATGATCTTCCACGTGTTGTCGCACAACATATTATCTACAGTATAAAGTAAATGGACTATTGCATCATGCATATAAAATAAATTATAAGATGCAATCATTTGATCAATGATTCTCATTTCAAATATTGTTATGACATTGTTCATACTAAAGCTAGACTTTTAGTATACAATCCAACAAACGTAACCCAGAACAAGAATGATGAACTGTGGTAAGACACATATGAAGTGCCTGAGAAGGACTAGAAATCATATGTTGACTTACTGAGCAGATTCACTGCTTCTTGTGGATTACGTAGATTCAGATTTTTTAGTCAGATTGGACGGCAGTAAATTCACCTCAAAGGTTATGTGTTTAATTTGAGGAAGTAGAGTCATAATGTGGAGGAGTGTTATATAGAAATATATTTCAGACTCCGGACTCCATCATGGAAAGATGATAAATTGGAGCCTATAAGGCAGCCAAAGTATCTATATGACTCTAGAGACTTCATGATGGACTTTGAAGTGTTTCTAAGTTTGCCCAAGGTAATCACAATTTACATTGATGATATTGGTGCAGTTGCAAACTTGAAGGAATCACGAGTCCATAAGGCAATTAAACACATGGAGCGGGAGTACCACCTGCTACGAGAAATCGTATGATGAGGGGAAGGTTGTTGTCGCCTAGATTGCATCGGATCATGACCTAGTAAAACCATTTACAAGGACATTAAGGCGAGAGCTTTTAATGGTCGTGTAGTGGGAGTAGGAATCAGATGTATGGCAGAAAACAAGACAGCATAGTCTTTTAGTATAAGTGGGAGATTGTTGGATTGTATACTAAAAGTCTAGCTTTGGTATGAACAATGTTATAACAATATTTGAAATGAGAATCATTGATCAAATGATTGCATCTTATAATTTATTTATATGAATGGTGCAATAGTCCATTTACTTTATACTGTAGATAATATGTTGTGCGACAACACGCGGAAGATCATATTATCGGTTTCCTTATAAAGTATAAACAGATGCTCACAGCCGAGATAGATGGGGACTATCTATTGGTATGGTTGTAGTGTGGTTTGGTATTAGTTTGTCTTGACTATAGAACCACATTAGTACACTGCTATGTGTATTGAGTAGGACCGCCTGAGATCGTTCGACTTGTACTGTCTATATAGAAGAACTTGATCTCTGTTATTATGGATGTCCATGCTCTTAATCCCTATACAATAACCTCGACACGTAAGGCAGTATATATTTCTTTGATTCATCAATGGGTGAGATTTAAATGAATTAAATCAACATACTCGGTGAGTTGGGAAATAATGCTGTCTCTATGGTGTGCTGTTGATTGTAGAAGGAATCCATGTCCGTCATAGGTTGATGATGTCCCCTTGAGGAGCTCATAAGGTTTATCATGTAAATCTTGCAAGTGGATTAATTTCCGGCATGATAAAAAGGTTGAGTGGTACTACTCTCGGATGAGATATTAATTAATTTGAGTTGTCAGTAACTTAATTAATTAATGGGCATTGTATATCTTAAACATGGGGAGATTATTGGGCTCATAATAAGGAGCCCAGAACATAATTTGGGATTGGACGGGTAGTGCAATAATAATATTTTAGTGGACTATATTATTATTATTGGATTTAATTAAAAGCTTTGGGCTAAGCTTGGTTAATTAAATCTAATTGAGGCCCAGCCCAATTTCTCCTCCTGGTCCCTGTTGTAGCCCTATATATAATGTCATCTCAGCTCCTGGAAACCTAATTTTTTTCCTGCGCCTCTAACAGACGTGAAAGAGGTTAGGAGCAGATTGAGAGAATCCTGCAGATTGTTGCCCACACAACAGCAGGATTCGACTTGGGTCATACAGCAGAAGATCTAGAGGTGGTTCTTCTGCAACGATCAGACTCTACACCAACCCTGAAGTACGGTAAACATGTTTAATTGCTTCCGCTGAATTGTTTGCCTGTTTATCCTAACGATCACGTTGAACCGCACGATCCAATTGCCAACACGTACAACGCACGGGTTAAAATGCTTGTTATAAATAATTACAAAAGAATAAGATGATCTTACTGTGAGATGGTCTCACACAAGGCTACCCCAATAAATAATTGATCTTGATTCCAAGCTCATGCTTATCATAAAAATAATTACCAAGTTCGAGTTCAAATTGAAAATACTCCCTCTGTTCCCTTGATAAAAATTCAATTTGCAATTTTGGTCCGTCCCAATACAAAGTATATTTTTTCTTTTTAGGTTGATGTAACCAAAAAAATAATATTATTACACTCAACTTACTACACATGAGACCCACACTCAATATATACTAATATAATTATACAATATATATTAAACATAACTCTTTCTATCCTAATATAAGAGTTATGATTACTGTTTGCACAAAGATTAATTATATAGTATTTTAATGTATAGTGAGTCGAGAGATATAATAATTTAATATGGAAAAAGCAAATGGATACCTATCAATAGGAGAGAGGGAGTAATTGTCAATAGTGGCAGATCCCGAAGTTGATAATGGGGTAGGCTAGTTAAAAAATAAGTACTCCCTCCATCCGCTAAAAAAATATACATTTAGCTATTTTGGGTGTTCACACCAAAGCTATACATTTTACTTTTTAAACACATGGGACCCACACATCACTAATACATTTAGGAAAAAATATTTTTTATTCAACTTTGTTTGTCATGTAACTTATTTCACCCCCTTGAGTTTTTGGTTAGTTTTTTTAACCAAAAACATAAAATTGGCTAACCACTTGGTATCTAAAATTACCTGACTGCCCCTTGTAGAAAAACCGATTGACTACTTCTAAAGCGATGGAGAATCAGTCGTTGTTAGTCGGACGGTGGTTGCAACGAAAATGCCGTAAAAAATAAAAAATAAAAAGCCGCTGCATACTGTGGAGAAATCAGTGGAGGGCTGCTGTTGAAACCCGACAGCGGCAGGAGGAGAAACTAAGAAATTTCCATCAAGATCCAGAAAGCCGACGAAGCAGCCACAAAAAAAATCAAGAGATCCTCATTCACAAATGGTCGAAACGGGAAGAGGAGCCCTAAGAGGAGGGTGTGAAGTTCTGGGTTGCAAAGCGGCCACAGGAAGAGAGCCGTGCCAATGATGATGCACAGAACGAGCGACAGTGAGTGAAATCGAAATGGCCGTGCACCAGTGGTGTACGGTGGTGGCTAATCTGAGATATCTCCGGCGGCTGATACATCATGAGTGGCCGCCAATAGATAATAGCAACATCCTCCAACATTTCCGTGGAGGGGAAAGGAACCCTAAAGAAATCTGCAGATCGAATTGGGGCTCCGATCTAGGTGAGCTTTGGGAAAAATGATGCACTTTTTTTTGCAAGCAAAATTAATCCCCAAGTATTAAAAATATCAGTTGCAGCTTAAGCAAGCGACCAAGTTAAATATTGAACCCAAAGGACGGTGTATTATCAATTTAATTATTTACTAAATTAATCAAGACGAAAGGCAATAAAGTTAAGATTTATTTATTAAACTACTAAGAAAAATTATTAAATAACAAATAAAATAAAATATCACTAGAAGAATACGAAAGATGACTAGGAATGGAGAGTAGGTAGCTCTAAGGTAATCTAGTTTTACTACTTAACTTCCCTCTCAAGTGCAGGCCGACTCTGCCTTGTGGACTATGGACGCATCATTGAACCATGCAAATCTACTCTATAGACACAAGTAAATATGCATGTAATACGTGTGAATAACCTCGGAGCAAGAGATATAATTTTACCCCATTTCTAGGTACTATCAGTATCAATTATTCCCATGTCTGGAATCTAACTCGATATAATCTCCCTTTATAGGTACTATAAAATTACCCTCTATATCCTACTTACTAACCCGAATTCATTCAATTAATAAAAACTCATATATGATAGTTCTAATGAAGCTTCGGAGTCCCCTCACTTAGAATCATAACATGGAATCCTGTTTAGTGGTGAACGCACTCAATCTATAACCAAAATATATATTCAGACTCTATATACCAATTGAAGATGCACAAAATAACCTTGAATATGGATTAAGAATGCATAATCGTACATAAAATCAATCCACAAGTAGTGTTGTAGGGAGGAAACACAAGAAAGTTTAATTAATTCATAAAACCTTCAAAATTCTAGATCTACCAAGACGGTTCTAGCCCATGATGTTGAGAAGAAGAATCATGGGGGTTGGATAGATCTTTTCAATATATCTAGAAAATACAAGATAAATTAGAAAATGAATAAAACCCTAGATGCGGGAGTCGTTGCGTCCTTCTCTATCTTGAATCCTCCTCTTTGTTCTCCACTTGAGTCCACAGACGAATCTTAACAGTGATGGATGGATGAAGAAAAGGATGTGGATGATGGTTGGGGAATGATCCCCCTTGTGGGTGTAGGATAATTGTGTTGTGGTGCCTCCCCAATAATGATATGATCTACATCCCCTTTTATACTTGTAAGCTCTTC
The DNA here is from genome assembly GCA_023678885.1 of Pogostemon cablin. Taxonomy (NCBI): domain Eukaryota; kingdom Viridiplantae; phylum Streptophyta; class Magnoliopsida; order Lamiales; family Lamiaceae; genus Pogostemon; species Pogostemon cablin. The sequence continues at coordinate 22,465,288 of CM042959.1, forward strand.
TTATAGACCTTGGATGGGCTTTTTCTTGGAAAACGTGAAAGTGCACGAACATGGGGTGTAAAACCCGTCGAAATCAGAATTCTGTGTCTAATTGTCGTTATTTTTACCTAGATTTTAGTATCTTTATTTATGGATTTTCGGATGTTTTTATTCGTATTTGTGTAACTTTTGGTGGAGTTTCGTGTAAATTAGGAGAAGTGTGTATAGGTTGATAAATGAGTGGAAATAAGCTTAAATGTATGAAAAACAGATAAAAATTAGAGTAAAATGGAGTCGTCGGGAGCTAAAGCGAAGAAGAAGAGCAGGGCACGCTGAAACACACCCAGCCATGTCATGCGCACGAGCTGAGCTCGAGAACACGCCTCATGTGCAGAACACGGGCCTGTAAGCTCAGTCCGTGTGCAGACCTCAAAAGCAGCTACACTCCCATGACCGAGGCCGTGTGCACTGCACAAGCCATGTCCTGTCAGCACGCAAACACGCCGAACTGTGTGTGCACTACACGAGCCGTGTGCTGCTACACGATCCGTGTAGGTGCAAAATCTAGAATTATTTTCCACGTGTTCTAGAAGATTCCAAGGGGTACAAATACCCAATTTTGGTGTGAATTAAGGGAGAGAGTCCCATTTGAGCAGTTATTGGATCAAAACACACACTACCACACCATCTCTTCACACACTCTCTCCTACATTCAAAATCTACCAAATTCATCAATTTTTATCACTTTGATTCCATAATTCTCTCCATACATCTTTCATCCACAACATCCTTAGAGAGATTTGAGGCTTACTTGCTTGGAAAGCTTATGAAGGAACGAGATCGACTCTTAATTGCAGGTGAAGAACTTCTACTTTTATTTAGCATTTCCTTTGATTTGAAGTTATCAATGGTATTTTATGGACTTTGTAAGGTTTGTAAGATGATTGTTGGTGGCTAGACCTCTTGTGAGGCTAGCCACATGATGAGTTGAGGATAAACTAGATTTGTGAGATTTTTAGTAGTAAATATAATTGATGATGGATTTCTTCTTATAAATTGTGATTCATGATTCATTTTATTAATTGTGCGATTGATTTCTATACACATCATGTTAGGATGGTCATTCCAATATTATGTGTTAGGGGTAAAATGAATCAATTAGTGAAATGATCATGCATGATAGTATGAGGAGAGGTAAGCCATACCCTTTGAATGCTTAGAACACTTATAAGAGGATATTTGAGTAATTAAATGAGAAGAACCAAACTTAGAGTCATAGTACCTTCATGGGAATTGATAATAAGACCAATCTAAGGGGATTTAATCTTGTAAAAGGGATGAGAACCTAATCACCTTGGCCATAGGGATTAGGGGTACAATTGCGATTTCTTCTAATCCATTGTTGACAATATTTGCTACTAAAGTCTTGCATATCTAGGATATACTACCTTAACTTGGATTGTGGTTAGCCTTGCATTCTTTCTAAGATCTATTTTCAATCATTCCATTACATCATTGTTCTTTGATAAACATAGTTAGTACTTATTTTCTAGTTAATTGATTAGAATAATTGTTAGTCTAAAACCCAAACTCAAATTCTATCACTTTTACAAAGAATGATTAAAGGCAAATCCGGATACACCTTGATTTTACTTTTCCCTTGGGACAATATTTTATAAATTGATTACTTGGTCATTACGTTTCCAACAATGATAGAGTTCTCTTACTCTACATCATTTTACCTAAAAATGGGACTAAGAACGTGGCGCCGCTTGCTAGGGAAATGTTAAAATCTTGGTTGTAACGAGTTTGAATTTGATTAGTTTTGATAAGAGTATTTCTTTTATTTGTTTATTTGTTTACTTGTCTTAGTTATTTGGGGAGCTAATTTGGAAATTTTTGCAGGTACATGCAAACTCGTTCGAGGTCTCAATCCGTTGAACCTTTGAACTTGGAATTAGAAGCTACCTTAAGAAGACAAAGAAGAGGAGTGTTAGATCCAACAGAGAAAGTTATGAAAAACGGAATGGATAATGCCAATATGATTGATGATCATATGAGAAATTTTCAACAAGGGGGTGATAATGTTCGAGTAAGACATGTTAATCCGGAGTTTGTGCCACAAGGAAATGTTCAACAAGTGCACTTACAAAACCAACAATTGCAAGCTATTATTCAACACTTGATGGCACAATTAAAAAGCTAGAAATAATCAACAAGTTCCTCCGGTAGTGCAAAATCAACCTCAAGGCATGTATATAATGGAGTGGGGATGGATATTCGAGATCATTTCCAATCTCAATATGGGAATTATGCTATGGGGCTGCTATTGAATGTCAACAATTTTGAGATCAAAACAGGGTTGATTAATATGGTGCAAGTGAATCAATTTGGGGGTGGTGCAATGGAAGATCCAAATGCTCACCTATCTCAATTCACGGAGTTAGCTAATACCATTAAGATTAACGAAGTGAGTGAGGATATTATCAAGATGAAGCTCTTTTCCTTCTCATTAAGGGATCGAGCTAAAGCTTGGTATAATACTATACCTTCGGGATCTTGTACTACATGGAGAGAGTTGGCTCAAATGTTCTTAAGGAAGTATTTCCAACCATCGAGGATGTTGCATTTAAAAGGTCAAATATTCCAATTTAAGAAAATGCCTCCTAAGACGTTTAGTAAGGCTTGGGATCGATTCAAAGAGATGGTAAGGAGGTGTCCACAACATGGTTTTTCCAAAGATCAACAAGTGGGATTTTTCTATGCCGGATTGAATGGAAGTGAAAGAATGCTTGTTGATGCTTCGGCGGGAGGTTCTATATTGGGGCAAAATCTGGTAAGAGCTATTGCTATATGTGAAGAGATTGCTTTGAATACAGGTCAATGGCCTATGAATCATGCACCAAGTATGTATGAAAGGGGGAGAATTGCTAAGATGCAAGAAGTATGCATGCAATAAGTGAAAAGGGTGGAGGCACCAAAGGAAGATGAGACCGACAAGGCAATCACAGAGATACTTAAGAGAATGAATGCTAATTTTCAAGTGTCTCTGGATCCTTTGTCTAAGCCTATTGTGAATCAACAAATGCCTCCAAATTCAATGCCCATGCCTATACCTTCGATGAATCAACAATTGTTTCCAAATCCTCAGCAAGATATTTCTATATCTAATATAGGTCAATTGTCTCAAAGTTGTCAAATCCCTACACCTATGCCTCAACAAGATATGTCCTCTAATTTTGGATTTCAAGATACTTGGTGTCCACCAGAGATGTCACTTGAGGAAGTTGTCTTCATACAAGGGAGGAACTTTCAAAGAAATTATGGTGGTGGTTTTGGTAACCATGGAGGAGGATATCAACAAAGGCAAGGAGGAGGTGGGTCAAGGTAATTTTGGAGGAAATTTTAACCAACCTTATAGGTATGTGAATTTATCATATGAAAATAAAGGGAATGCCCTTACTCTTCCACCGGGCACTAATCCAGGGGAGAAAGCTCCAAATGGTGAGGGGAAGCCTACAATAGAAGATCAAATGGCTAAGATGTTTGAATTTATGAAGGAAGCTAGAGAAGGTAGTAGGCAAGAAAAGGAAGTGAATAATCGAAGATTCAAAGCATTGGAAACTAAAATGAGTCAAATAGCAAGTGAAAATGGAGATGTTCATCACAAAGGGAAGTTTCCATCCACTACCATTACTAATCCTAAGGAACAATATTTTATGTGACCGTTTGCAATATGGAAAGTAAGGAGGAAAAAGGGTTGGTGGAAACAGCAAACATTGTTTCAAAGGTTGAAGAAGTAGTTTGTGATGAAGTCGTGTCCAAAGTGAAGGAGAAAGTTGTCATAGATGATGATTTGTCTTTTGATGATGAGAGAATTATTGGTGAATTTATGTCTTCATTTGATGATGAAAGTAAGTGTGATAAAGAGTTGTGGTTGGAACAAGATCATGAAATAGTTGACGTTGATGCTACATTGAAGGTTGAGGACCACGAAAAATTCATTCTTATGTGTAGAATTGGGAATGAGGGATACTTAAATCTATGTGATCTTGGTTCAAGTATTAATATGATGTCTTTAGAGAATTTTGAAAAGCTTGGCATTGGGAGATTAAAGGAAACGAATGTGGAAATTAAAATAATGGATGATTCAATGATAAAGTCCCATGGAGTTGTGGAGGATATGCTTGTGAAAGTAGAGGATTTTGTTTTTCTGGTGGATTTTATGGTAGTTGACAAACAAGCGGATCCATTAATTCTACTTATTCTTGGAAGGTCGTTTTTGGCAACCAGAAGAGCAAAATTTGATATGGATAAGAAGGAACTCACACTCCGATCAAATGAAAGAGAATTGGTGTTATCAAGAAAGAATTTAAAAGGGAGAGATCTTTATTTGAAGCCACCCATTAAGCCTCCAGATGATCGAGATTGAGTGGTAAGTGAGATTCTTAAAGATGAAGAATTAACTAACTTTTTACTTGAATTTGCAGGAAACTGTTCTCCAAAGAGGAACAAGTTTGGGGGAGATCCACATGTTGATTGGAAGATTGATAAAGGGCCCTCGGGATTTCAAAAACATAAGAAAGGAAGGCAATAAATCGAGTTCAAGTAGTGGAGGAGCAAGAAGTATGGATAAGAAGGTTGTTAAGGAAATGTTTAAAGTGAAGATGAGGCCCGATGGGGTCTTGGATTTCTCCGATTATTAAAAGCTTAAATGCATCTAGCTCGACGACGTTAAATCAAGCACTTGATGGGAGACAACCCATTTTAATAAGTTTTCTTGTTTATATTTATTTTTATTATTTTCTTGTATTTTAGCATATAGGTGGATTGTGCTCGTGGAGAAAAATGCATATAAAGGAGACAAGATGTACTTGATTTGGAATGCAAATATATGTCACACCACTCTTTAGAAACTTAAATTTGAAAACTTGTGTTAATTTAAGTTTGGGGGAGAGTGCGTGGTGGCCATACTTGAATTTTGGAGTGCACATATGTCATCACAAGGTAATTTTATGAAGATCATTGGTGTAAACTGATGAGTGTGTAAATTCAAGAATCTTGCACCTGGATTTGTGCTATTATGAGGTGTTTGAAGGTTGTAATTGGTGGTAAACCGATATATTTTGTTAAGTCACGAATCAGGTGATATTGAAGCCGTTTGAGTGGTTTTTCGAAGAAAATCGAAGTGGAAGTGTTGGAAACTGAAGAAAGGAAGTCTTAGCCATCCATTTGGGTAAAGCAGGAGGTCAATTCAACCTGTTGGAGGAGAATTCGACCAGGCCTGCTAGTTGAATTGGATGCTAACACGAACAGGAAGAGGATTCGACCACGATAAGGGAATTCGACAGGACATCTGGTCGAATCCTGGTTGAATTGATCGGCGGTGAAGCCAATTCGACCACGTCATGTCAATTCGACTAGGGCCTCTAGTCGAATTGAGTACCTGAAGCTTCGAGTAGGTCAATTCGACCTCCAATTCGACCTGGAGGGGAGAATTTGACCTGGCTCCTTGGTCGAATTAACATGCAGATACTTACCATGTTCGTATTTTTACACCCTCAATGCGTGTGATCACTCAAAAAGCTCATTCCAAGGCCTAAAAGGAGAGCTTACAAGTATAAAAGGGGGCGTAGATCACACCATTAGGAAGAAAATACACAATACAAGAGATGAGAAGAGAGGCCACAACCATACTACACCCCACGAGGGGGGATCACCCCCCAACCATCATCCACTTCTTTTCCTCCATCCATCCATCACTTTGAAGATTCGTTCGTGGAATCAAGAGGATAACCAAGAGGAGAATTCAAGACGGAGAAGGACATGACGACTCCCACATCTAGGGTTTATTTCGTTTCCTAATTTATTTTGTAATTTTTTCGGACATCCGGGTAAGATCTATCCAATACCCATGATTATTCTTCGTAACATCATGGGCTAGAACCTTTTTGGTAGAACTAGGGTTGTGAATGTTTTTACGAATTAATTAAACTTTCATGTGTAAAATCTGTACAACACTACTTATGGATTTATTTTATATATGATTGTGCCTTTTTAATTCATACTCACGGTCGTTTTGTACATCATTAAGTGTTATGTAGAGTCTGAATACATATTTTGGTTATTGATTGAGTTCGTTCACTGCTGAGCAGGATTCCATGTTATGATTCTAAGTGAGGAGACTCCGAAGCTTCATTAGAACTATCATTTATAAATACTTGTTAATTGAATTGAGAATTCGGGTTAATAAGTAGGATAAAGAGGATAATTTTATAGTACCTATAAAGGGAGATTATATCGGGTTAGAGTACCAATCCTAGGGGGAAATAATTGATTCTGATGTACCTAGAAAGGTGGGTGAAATTATATCTCTTGCTCCGAGATTATTCACACGTGTTCCACGCATATTTACTTGTGTCTATAGAGTAGATTTGCATGGCTTAGTGATGCGTCCATATTCCACAAGGCAGAGTTGGATACCAACACAAGGAAGGAAAATTACTGAGTAAAACTGGATTATCTTAGAGCTACCTATTCTACTACTTGATCAATTTTCGTATTTTTCAAGTGTTATTTATTTTATTTGTTATTTTAATTACTTGTTTAGTAGTTTAATAATTAAACCTCAAACTTAATTGTCATCTTGTCTTAATTAATTCAGATAATAATTAAATTGATAATACGCCGTTCTTTGGGTTCGATAATCACTTGTTTGCTTGCTTAAGCTGCAACTGATATCCTTAATACTTGGGGATTAATTTTGCATGCAAAGAAAACGCGCATCAAGTTCTTGGCGCCGTTGTCGGGGACGGCTGTTATTATTGATTTTATTATTTCTATTTTGATTAAGACTTTTATTTGTGATTATTTATTTCTATCTAACCTTGAATTTTTCTGAGATACTTGTGCACTAGGAAAAGGAAAGGAAGGAAAGAAGGAATAACACATTGAGCTAAACATGGCCGGAGCAAGTAAGAATCCGGATAATGTTGCCATACGTGAAATTTTCACGGACTATGGGATTGGCAACATGGGATTGATAGGAGCAAGGGGGAAGATGATGATTTTGAGATACATCCCGCTCTTATTAACATGGTAGAGAAGAATCCTTTTTCTCGAGGTTATTTTGAAGATCCAGATCAGCACCTCAAAGGATTTCTTGGTTATGCAAACACTCAAAAGGGAGCTGGGGCTAATGATAATGCTAGGCGGATTGCCCTATTCAAGTTCTCTTTGATTGATAAGGCTGAAGCTTGGTATGAGATTCTTGATGCCACGAATTGCACTACATGGGACCAACTGCAGCAGAAGTTCTTGGAGAGATACATGCCGCCCTCAAGGATCTTAAGAATGAAGCAAGAGATCACCCAATTTGTTATGAATCAGGGTGAGAAATTTTATGAGGCGTGGGATAGGTTTAAAGACATGCTCCAGAGGTGCCCACAGCATGGAATGTCTAAGGCGCAGTCATAAGTATCTTCTACTATGGATTGGATTGTGAGTCGCGTGTTTTTATTAATGCATCATCAGGTGGAGCGCTGTTATCTAAGACAGCACTAGAAGCAGAAAAGTTGTTTGAAGACATCTCTATGAATACACGTGACTGGCTTATGGAGAGAGATGGAGGATCATATGTACTTGATAAGGTAGCGCATGTTGAACATCAAGTGAAGCCGAATAGGGATGATGAGATCGTCACTAGTTTAGCTAACATTAACAAGCTACTAGAATCCCAGCAAAGGCTGATTACAGAGTTGACACTAAGAGGCCCTAGTATGCGGCAACACAAAGTGAAGAGTGTTGAAGATATCTTCAATCGATACATGACTGAGAATAATACAAGGATTGATCGTTTTTTAAGATACCATGAATGTTGATCATGCAGATTTATCTAAGCAGTTGAAGGACCTTACTTTGATTATGGGGCAGATGACAGCGAACGTGAATCAATTGACATAAAAATTAGAAGATAAAGCCATCACGTTAAGGTCTAGAACGCAGTATGAGGGACCGATGAGGCCAGAACTGAAATCAGAGACATCGAGAGCCCAATTTGACCCTAATTCGACCAATAATCCAGATCGAATTTAGCAGGGGAGGTCGAATTGGGCATATTGACGTGATGTGGAAGCAAAAGAGCCTCGATTATACCAAAACTACTTCAATTCTACCAGGGGACCAGGTCGAATTGAGGTCGAATCCAACCTTTCGGAGCACTTTGTTTCTTCAGAAGCCCAATTCGACCAGCAGCCATTCAATTCGACCAGATCCTCAAGTTGAATTGAGGTCGAATCGGAGAGCAGAAATCTTACAGAGAGCCAATTCGACCAGGGGGACTTCAATTCGACCAGACCATCAGGTCTAATCCTGGTCGAATCAAGCAAACAGGGTGAGAATGGACTTCCAGGTGCACAATTCGACCACTACATACCCAATTCGACCAGCAGCCCTGGTCAAATCCAGGTCGAACCAACCATTCTACACCATTTTCCGTGCCGAATGCTCCACATGATGTTGATGTTACTCCAATACCATTACATGAGCAGAATACTGAGCTTATAATGGAGAAGAAGTGGGAAAGTGCAAAGAAGTTGAGAGGCAAAAATCTTAGACTGCAGATGGATAATGAAGATGTGGTTTTCTCTCTTGATCATGCAATGAAGATGCCCATGGAGACTCAATCGTGCAAGAGCATTGATGTGATTTCTAACTTGTTTAATCTTGATTTTTCTAAGGTAGAAGATTCTGAATTTAAGTGAAAGATTGACAAGGAGGTGTCTAGACAACCATGGGAGGAAGAAAATTTCAATGATCATATTTTTGTAACCAAGAAAGGTGAGGTGTTGAGTGTAGACAAGAAGAGAGAAAGAAAGTATTTGAAGGTGAGGATGTGAGAAGACCGTTCTCCGATCAAGTACTCTACTAAGTGGTAATCCGTCGTGACTCTCCGACGTTAAGCAAGAGCGCCTGTTGGGGGCTTGTCCCTTCCATTTTTTTACTTTATTTCTTTCGTGTCAGTAAGAAATTTTTATATTTAAGGTGCTTACTAATCGGCAATTATATCTCTTTGCAAACTTAGTTCAACTTACGTTTTTACTAAGTTTGGGGGGTGTGTGATGTTATTACCTCATTGCAGCACCAAGAGTATAATATTTTCTTTGTAATGTTTGCTAGGGGAGTTGATTTTTGGTGGTATGTTGAAACTTTAATCAATTTTGACATGTCGATTTTTTGCAATTTACCTAGTGTTCAGTGGTGTTTCTAGTGTGTGGAGTTGATTAGATAGTCAATTGATTTTTTCTTATAATTCTCCTATTTTATTATTGATGAATCATGTGATGATGAGTGTGTTTGAGCTTTGATGATAGAAAAAGGTAACTAGAGTGGTAAGATGAGTTCTACACTGAGGCTTTGACTCGAGGAGCTCGTGCATTTTGAAGGAGAAATCAGGATGGATGTGTCTTGTGTGAGTGGCATGTACTATATATTGTCATATTTGATCATCTCGGATGTGGATTGTGAGGAGTGACTATGATGCATGAGTTGGATTGTTTGAGACACTTGTATGATTGACTATGTTGTATGGGTTTTTGGATTTTGTGCATTCATATGTTCATGTGTTAATTTTTATTGATGAGAAGCATGTATAATTTGATAAGTATGTAGAATTCTTGTGAAATTGATCTTGATTATATCCTATGATGAGTACTTAGGAATTCTATTTACCCAAGTGAGGATTTGAGCCTTTTAATCATGCTTGATCATGATACTTTATTCTTGAGAGAATCAATCATATGAACATATTCTAGAACTTGGCTTGGAGTCTTGTGTGAGACTTACAATTGGTAAATTGCTAGGATATGATCTTAGGCCATTCTTGATTACTTGAGTTACTTAGTCAAATTTTACCTTCCCATTGATTATGTATATCTTTGGTGGCCCCGTTTGAGCCTTAAAAAAAGCTTTTTCTTTCGCAAGCCAAATAAAAGAGCCTTATTTAACCTTTACTTGAGCTTTGTATAAATACCCTATTCATTGGTAGAGAGTTGAGGTGAATAAGTGTTGCAAGAGAAGAAGGAAGATAGAATGTGGTTGAGTAAAGTAAGAGAAGTGTATGGTTAAATCTTGTTTAGGGGTAGTGCCTGAAACTGGTACCCCGATTGCTGTTAAAAAGGATAGCGCCTACAACCGGTACCCGAGTTATCAAAAGAAGAATGATGTTGATGAAAGAAAGAGAAGGAAAGTTCGAAAATTGCAAGTGCAAGAGAAGAAATTGGAGGAGAATATGTAGCTGAATGAAGAAAAAAAAACCTCCAAGATAACTCTCTACTAGTGTTTGAGTCACTTTATCTAAATTTTTCTACCATTTCCAAAGAGCCAACATTACAACCCAAAAACAAGTCCTTTGTGATGCTAGTCATGAGTTGATTGTGAGTTGATTTTTGAGACCCTTGCCAAGTGATGAGAGTGAAAATAAGCATGTTTTAATATCCAATTTAACACCTTTTTGATTGATATTGTAGTCTTATATGAGCACAAATGTCTTATATTTGATATATGTGAGAATTATGTGCACTTGAGGTGTTTTATTGTATTTTAGGTGGAAAAATGATCAAAAGAACCAAGTTTGAGAAAAGGTGCAATTTGTGCAAGAATGCTGATAAACGCACGTCGAACTTGTGTAATTATTCTGTGATATATGGTTGGAAAGCCACTGAAGAGAGGGTCGTTTTGGCGTAAAGAACACCATCATTGAAGTCCGAACGAGGAAGTTATGAGCAAAGTGGTGACGCCGCGCGAGCTGTGCGAACAGAATTGCAGTGCTACTTTCCATAGCCTGTTACATATTCAATTCTTGGAGTTATTATAAGTTCTTTATATTGATATAAAGCCCAGGAAGAGAGGATACTCAATTTGGAGGTCGGATGTGAAAATTATACGCAAAACGGTGAGACTGCGCAAGCTGATTCCGATCGGTTCGACCACAATAGGTGGGTTCGACCTGAGCATCAGGTCGAACCAAGGTCGAACCAGACGGCGGAAAAATTGGTTCGACCACGACATGCTGGTTCGACCTATTTTTCTGGTCGAACCAAACACTAGGACGTCCAGAAGGGTGGTTCGACCTCCCCTGTTTGGTTCGACCTGTTTGGGAGGTCAAACCGCGCTTCGGGAACTTACCAAATCTGTATTTTCGAGGCCTAAACGCGTGTGATCACTTGAAAAGCCCATTCCAAGCCTAGGAGACGTGATTACAAGTATAAAAGGAGGTCTATACAGCCCCAAAAAAAGGATTGAAATACAACAACAAGAGAGGAGAAGAGAGGCCACAACATACAATACCCTACAAGGGGGGATCACCCCCCAACCATCATCCACATCTTTTCCTCCATCCATCCATCACTTTGAAGGTTCGTTTGTGGAATCAAGAGGAGAACCAAGAGGAGGATTCAAGAGCGAGAAGGATGCGATGATGCCACATCTATGGTTTATTCGTTTCCTAATTTATCTTGTATTTTTAGGACATCCGGGTAAGATCTATCGAACACCCATGTGTGTTTCCTACAACACCATGGGCTAGAGCCTTTTTGGTAGAACTAGGGTTGTGAATGTTTTATCTAGTTAATTGAACTTCCATGTGTACACTCCGTACAACACTACTTGTGGATTTATTTTATATATGATTGTGCCTTTTTAATTCATACTCACGGTCGTTTTATGCATCATTAACTGTTATGTAGAGTCTGAATACATATCTTGGTTATTGATTGAGTGCGTTCACTGCTGAGTAGGATTCCATGTTATAATTCTAAGTGAGGGGACTCCGAAGCTTCATTAGAACTATCATATATGAATACTTATTAATTGAATTGAATTCGGGTTATTAAGTAGGATAAAGAGGGTAATTTTATAGTACCTGTAAAGGGAGATCATATCGGGTTAGAGTACCAATCCTAGGGGAAATAATTGATACTGATAGTACCTAGAAAGGGGGGTGAAATTATATGTCATGCTCGGAGGTTATTCACACGTGTTACACGCATGTTTACTTGTGTCTATCGAGTAGATATGCATGGTTTAGTGATGCGTTCATATTACACAAGGCAGAGTCGGACATCGACACATGGAAGGGAAGTTAATGAGTAAAACTGGATTATCCTAGAGCTACCTATTCTCCTACTTGATCCACTTTCGTATTCTTCGAGTGGTACTTTATTTTATTTGTTATTTTAATTATTTGTTTATTAGTTTAATAATTCTAAACCTCCAACTTAATTGTCAAATTGTCTTAATTAATTTAGTAGATAATTAAATTGATAATACACCGTCCTTTGGGTTCGATATTCACTTGGTCGCTTGCTAAGCTGCAATTGATATCCTTAATACTTGGGGATTAATTTTGCATGCAAAGAAAACGTGCATCAAGTTCTTGGCGCCGTTGCCGGGGACGGCTGTTATTATTGATTTTATTATTTCTAGTTGATTAAGATTTTTTTTCTTTTTTCTTTTTCTTTTATTTGTGATTATTTATTTCTATCTAACCTTGAATTTTTCCGAGTTACTTGTGCGCTTGTAAAAGGAGAGGAATAAAAAGAAGGAATAACACATTGAGCTGAACATGGCCGGAGCAAGGTAGAATCCGGTTAACGTTTCCATTCGTGAAATTTTCACGAACTTTGGGAATGTCAACATGGGGTTGATAGGAGCAATGGGGGAAGATGATGATTTTGAGATAAATCCTGCTCTTATTAACATGGTAGAGAAGAATCCATTTTCTGGAGGTTGTTTTGAAGATCCATATCAGCATCTCCGAAGATTTCTTGGTTATGCAAACACTCAAAAGGGCAGTGGAGCTAATGATAATGCTAGGCGGATCGCCTTATTCAAGTTCTCTTTGATTGATAAGGCGGAAGCTTGGTATGAGACCCTTGATCCAACAGATTGCAATACATGGGACCAACTGCAGCAGAAGTTCTTGGAGAGATACATGCCACTCTCAAGGATCTTAAGAATGAAGCAAGAGATCAATCGATTTGTTATGAATCAGGGTGAGAATAATTATGAGGCGTGGGACAAATTTAAAGACATGCTCAGGAGGTGTCCACAGCATGGAATGTCTAAGGCTGAATACATAAGCATCTTCTACTATGGATTGGATTGTGAGTCGCGTATTTTTATTGATGCATCATCAGGAGGAGCTCTGTTATCATAGACAACACTTGAAGCGGAAAAGTTGTTTGAAGACATCTCTATGAATTCACGTGACTGGCCAATAGAGAGAGATAGAGGATCATATGTACTTGGCAAGGTGGCGCAGGTTGAATATCAAGTGAAGCCGAATAGGGATGATGAGATCGTCTCTAGTCTAGCTAACATCAACAAGCTACTAGATTTCCAGCAGAGGCAGATTACAGAGTTGATACTAAGGGGGCCTAGTATGAAGCGGCACGAAGTGAAGAGTGATGAAGATACCTTCAATCGATACATGGCTGAGAACGATGCAAGGATTGACCACATCAAAGCTAGAATGAATGTTGATCATGCAGATTTATCTAAGCAGATGAAGGAGCTTACTTTGATTATGGGGTAGATGACCGCGAACGTGAATCAATTGATACAAAAATTGGAAGATAAAGCCATCACGTTAAGGTCTGGAACACAGTATGAAGGAACGACGAGGCCGAAATCAAATTTGGACATGACTAAGCATCGGTTCGACCAACACCAAGAGGGTTCGACCTGGCATACAGGTCGAACCATGGTCGAACCTCATCATTCAGAGCACTCTGTTTTGTCGCAGCAACGATTCGACCACGACCATAATGGTTCGACCTTTCAAACAGGTCGAACCCAGGCCGAATCGGAGGATAGAAACTTTACAGTGAGGCAGTTCGACCTAGGGGCAGTGGTTCGACCTCCAACACTGGTCGAACTCTTGTCGAACCTCAAAAGCAGAAAGAGAGCAGTCTTCCAGGAGATAGGTTCGACCATTACGTACCTGGTTCGACCTCTCAAACAGGTCGAACCCAGGTCGAACCTCGCCAAAACATGCCTGTTGTTGCACCTAATGTTCCTTATGATATGGATGCTACTCCAGTAGTTCGGAATGAGCAAAGTACAGAGATAATAGCTGAGAAAAAGTGGGAAAGAGCAAAGAGATTGAGAGCCGAGAAGGATAAAGCAAAGGAGGTTGAACGTGATGAATGGGGAACACCAAAGACCAAGATACCTCCTTCGTTTCCTTCGAGATTGGCCGAGAAGGGATTGGAAGAAAAGTTCAAGAGGTTTCACGATGTCATGAGCAAAGTAAGCTTGAACATTCCTTTCTCTGAAGCAATCATAGAGATGTCATACTATGCCCGATTCCTCAAGAATATTATATCAAAGAAGAGAAGCTTGAACGGAGTGGAGATGGTGAACCTATTAGAGAATTGCAGCTAGATCCTTCAAAGGAAGCTGCCTGTAAAGTTAAAGGATCCGGGAAGCTTCACCATTTTTTATGACATTGGAAAAGGGTCGGCACATAAAGCCTTGTGTGATTTAGGGGCAAGCGTTAACTTGATGCCTTTGTCCATATTTAAAAGGCTTGGTTTGGGGGATCTTAAACCCACGAATATTGCTCTTCAATTGGCGGATAGATCCATGACTTGTCCGAAAGGTTTAATTGAAGATGTTTTAGTGAGAGTGGATAAGTTAGTTTTTCCTGTGAATTTTCTTGTACTTGAGATGGAAGATGATAAGGGTGACATTCCCCTTGTTTTGGGACGACCGTTCCTTGCCACAGCTGGAGCTATGATAGATGTTAAGGAAGGAAAGCTTAGACTGCGAATGGATAATGAAGATGTGATTTTCTTTCTTGATCATGCAATGAAGTTGCCCATGGGGACTCAATCGTGCAAGAGCATTGATATGGTTTCTAACTTGTTTAATCTTGATTTTTCTAAGACAGGTGATTCTGAATTTAAGTGGAAGGTTGACAAGGAGGAGTCTAGACAGCCATGGGAGGAAGGAAATTTCAATGATCATATTTTTGTGACCAAGAAAGATGAGGTGTTGAGTGTAGACAAGAAGAGGGAAATAAAGTATTTGAAGGTGAGGATGTGAGAAGACCGTCCTCTACCGTCGTGACTCTACGACGTTAAACATGAGCGTCTGTTGGGGGCTTGCCCTTCTATTTTATTGCTTTATTTCTTTCGTGTGAGTAAGAAATTTTTATATTTAAGGTGCTTACTAATCGGCAATTACATCTCTTTTCAAACTTAGTTTTGACTTACGTTTTTACTAAGTTTGGGGGGTGTGATGTTATTACCTCATTGAAGTACCAAGAATATAATCTTTTCTTTGTAATGTTTGCTAGGGGAGTTGATTTTTTGCGGTATATTGAAAGTTTAATCGGTTTTGATATGTTGATTTTTTTACAATTTGCCTAGTGTTCAGTGGTGTTTCTAGTGTGTGGAGTCGATTACATAGTCAATTAATTCTTTCGTGTAGTTCTCCTATTTTATTATTAATGAATCCTGTGATGATGAGTTTGTTTGAGCTTTGATGATAGAAAAAGGTAAAAGAGTGGCAAGACGAGTTCTACATTAAGGCTTTGACTCGAGGAGCTCGTGCGTACGTTGAAGAAAAATTAGGTGCCCTCGTTTCCTTTTTCTAATTTTTATATGTGCTTTTAATTCATAGGAGTGGAAGGATTGTGTTTATGGTGGTGAATCCATGTGAGCTTATTGTTAAAATTATCTTTGAAATTCATATGCTCTTGAAATTGATGAAGGAAGTGTACTTGAGTTATATTGTGATATGAAGTTCTATGTGTACTTGTGGGATATTACTTACCATGAAAAGTGCTCTGTTACTTGTTAAAAACCCATGTGAGATTTTGAGCCTCGTTGATCATGTACATAATCACATGATATTTCTTTTCTAGTGAGTATCGTTCTTGTGTGTGTATTCTAGAACTTGCCTCTTGTCTTACTTGAAACTACATGTGTGTTAGATGAGGGGAGATGATCTAAGGCCATCCTTGAATTTATGAGTCACTTAGCCAAATAATTCCCTACCAAATAATTATATATTCGTAGTTAGCCCCGTTGAGCCTAAAAATCTTATTTCTTTAGTAACCTACGAAGATAGCCACTTTGATATCCTATTTGAGCCTTAAATTCCTATATTTAGTGGAGAATTAAATGCTGTCAAAGTGTGTTAATGGTGCTTGATAACAATTTGGGAAGGAATGAAATTGGTGTTGAAATTAATAGTGATGGATTATGATAATGCATCTAAGGAGAAGCATGGAGTAGTGCTTAAATCTAGTACTCCATAGAATCAAAAACCCTAGGGTAGTGCTTAAATCTAGTACCCTATGGAGGATGCGTGAGGTAGTGCCCGAAACTGGTACCTCGAGAAAAAAAGGATGTGCTTGAGGAAAAGAAAAAGTATGTTGAGCTTGAAGGAAAGGAGAGAAAAGAAAATTAGAAGAGCATGAAGCTAGATAGCCTTGAAGTGTAAGAATCTGCAGTACAAAAGATCTCTGGTTTTAATTCTCTACTAATTGAGTTGCTTTATCCATATGTTTCCTACCCTTACCAAAGAGCCAACATTACATCCAAAAGAAAAGTCCTTTTTTATCCTATTGTCGAATCATAATTTTAGTGGTGAAGAGTTTGAGACTTTTGGCAAGCTTATGGTTACGCATGCACTTGAATTGAATTTGAGCGTAAACACCTTAACCCATAAGTGTACATCTTTTACACTTGAGTGAGAGATCATATATATACTTCCCATGAGAACATGTTGATGGAGCATTTGAATTGGTGGTGATTGTCTTAACTTGTATGCTATGAATTGATTATTATATATAATGAGAGTTGCATGACCTAAGTTGAGGACAATTGTATTTTGAATGGGGTATTGATCATAGTCCTTGTTTCCCCGCCAATTTTCTTACTCTCTCTCACACTTTATTTTTATTTTGTTGCCTCGGGATGAGCAACGGGTAAGTTTGGGGGTTTGATGAGAGTGAAAATAAGCGTGTTTTAATATCCAATTTAACACCTTTTTGATTGATATTATAGTCTTATATGAGCACAAATGTCTTATATTCGATATATGTGAGAATTATGTGCACTTGAGGTGTTTTATTGTGTTTTAGGTGGAAAAAGGATCAAAAGAGCCAAGTTTGAGAAAAGGTGCAATTTGTGCAAAAATGTTGATAAACGCACGTCAAACTTGTGTAATTATTTTGTATTGATTTGGAGCTCTGAATTGGATTTGTGATATATTGTTGGAAAGCCACTGAAGAGAGGGTCGTTTTGGCGTAAAGAAAACCATCATTGAAGTCCGAACGAGAAAATTATGAGCAAAGTGGTGACGCTGCGCGAGCTGTGCGAACAGAATTGCAGTGCTACTTTCCATAGCCTGTTACATATTCAATTCTTGGAGTTGTTATAAGTTCTTTATATTGATAGAAAGCTCAGGAAGAGAGGATTGTGTGAGCACAAAAATCACTCAAGCTGATTCCGATCAGTTCCGACCGGTTCGACCACGACAGGTGGGTTCGACCTGAGCATCAGGTCGAACCAAGGTCGAACAAGATGGCGAAAAAACTGGTTCGACCACGACATGCTGGTTCGACCTATTTTTTTGGTCGAACCAAGCACCTGGGATGTCCAGAAGGGTGGTTCGACCATGGTTCGACCTCCCCTGTTTGGTTCGACCTGTTTGGGAGGTCAAACCACGCTTCGAGAACTTACCAAATCCGTATTTTCGAGGCTTAAACGCGTGTGATACTTGAAAAGCCCATTCCAAGCCTAGGAGACGTGATTACAAGTATAAAAGGAGGTCTATACAGCCCCAAAAAGAGGATTGGAACACAACAACAAGAGAGGAGAAGAGAGGCCACAACATACAACACCCTACAAGGGGGGATCACCCCCCAACCATCATCCACATCTTTTCCTCCATCCATCCATCACTTTGAAGGTTCGTTTGTGGAATCAAGAGGAGAACCAAGAGGAGGATTCAAGTGCGAGAAGGACGCGATGACGCCACATCTAGGGTTTATTTGTTTCCTAATGTATCTTGTATTTTCTGGACATTCGGGTAAGATCTATCCAACACTCATGTGTGTTTCCTACAACACCATGGGCTAGAGCCTTTTTGGTAGAACTAGGGTTGTGAAGGTTTTATCTAGTTAATTGAACTTCCATGTGTACACTCCGTACAACACTACTTGTGGATTTATTTTATATATGATTGTGCCTTTTTAATTCATACTCACGGTCGTTTTGTGCATCATTAACTGTTATGTAGAGTCTGAATACATATCTTGGTTATTGATTGAGTGTGTTCATTGCTGAACAGGATTCCATGTTATGATTCTAAGTGAGGGGACTCCGAAGCTTCATTAGAACTATCATATATGAATACTTATTAATTGAATTGAATTCGGGTTATTAAGTAGGATAAAGAGGGTAATTTTATAGTACCTATAAAGGGAGATCATATCGAGTTAGAGTACCAATCCTAAGGGGAAATAATTAATACTGATAGTACCTAGAAAGGGGGGTGAAATTATATCTCTTTCTCCGAGGTTATTCACACGTGTTACACGCATGTTTACTTGTGTCTATAGAGTAGATATGCATGGGTTAGTGATGCGTCCATATTCCACAAGGCTGAGTCGGACATCGACACATGGAAGGGAAGTTAATGAGTAAAACTGGATTATCCTAGAGCTACCTATTCTCCTACTTGATCCACTTTCGTATTCTTCGAGTGGTACTTTATTTTATTTGTTATTTTAATTATTTGTTTATTAGTTTAATAATTCTAAACCTCCAACTTAATTGTCAAATTGTCTTAATTAATTTAGTAAATAATTAAATTGATAATACGCCGTCCTTTGGGTTCGATATTCACTTGGTCGCTTACTAAGCTGCAATTGATATCCTTAATACTTGGGAATTAATTTTGCGTGCAAAAAAAATGCGCATCACCAAGCTTATGGTTACACGTGAGTATGGATTGAGTATGAGCGTATATATTAACCTTTTAAGTGCAACGAGCACTTGAGTGAGAGAGTGAACACTTATCTTGTGAACTAGATGACTTAGTACTCCGAATGGTAATATGATTGGGTAATGCTTTGCATAAATGATATTGACGTGATTCGATCACACAATACCTCTCAAACTCTCAAGAAACACACACACACTTTGATATGAAAATTTGAAAAGAAATGTAAAGTTCTTGCATAAAGATGTATAGTGGTTTGGTTATGAATAACCTACATCCACTGTGGGGAGAAGAAACTTTATTATTGTTGATCCAATACAACCAAGAACAGATTGAATCAAAGAACAAACAAGAAAAGGAACTATTCTGTGAAACTGTGAAAACCCTAAGTGTTAAACCTCTTCAACAAGGTGACTTTGAGCCCTTATATCATGCTACTCCTTCAACCTTTTGATCCGGTTAAACCTCCACTTGATAGCCCTCACTTAGTAGATGAGATACATCCATCTAGCCGGTTCTATGTTGCTTGATAACTGCTCTTAAACCGCCTCAAAGTCGGCTGATCATAACTGCCCAAAACTGACAGTTATGGCAGTTATATTGTTGAATTAGTTTCAATCGTTCCTTTAAGCTTCCAGCTGCCATGCAACACGTTATAATCATTCTGCAGTCTCCAATGATCACTATCCACGTGTATATCAGCTCATCCAAGTGATAGATAGAGCTAAACACTCCATTTGAACACTATCAGCATAGATTCGACCTTGGTTCGATCAGTTGATCAGGTCGAACCACTAGTGTCGTGGTCGAACCCATCTTCTGGCACTTTGGTTCGACCATGATTCGACCTTCTAAACAGGTCGAACCATTAGTGTCGTGGTCGAACCCCCCCTCTAATGAACTGGTATGACCTCTTTGTGCATGTCGAACCCATCTTGTACAGGTCGAACCCTTTCATGCATGCATCTATTGTCATCAATCTCCACCTTAGATGTATGCATAAACAACTTCATCTCTTCTCCCCACCTTTGCTACTTTTAAGGAGCAGCAACCTCTATGTCTCCACACATTCCAACCAAAGTTTTGCATAGCTCAAACTTTGCAGCTGGCAATGCTTTAGTAAGTGAATCAGCTGGATTCCCAGCTGTGTCAATCTTCCTCACTTCCACAAATCCACTGTCCACCATGTCTCTGACAAAGTATAGCTTTATATCAATGTGTTTGGTCCTCTCATGATATCCCTGATGCTTAGCTAAGTGTATTGCACTTTGATTATCACAATACACCACTACAGAATCTTGATACTCTCCCAATTCTTTCAGTAAACCAACAAGCCATACTCCTTCCTTGATTGCTTCTGTTAATGCAATGAATTCAGCCTCTGTAGTTGATAGAGCTACTACAGACTGATGGCTTGCTTTCCAACTTACTGAAGTACCAAACATATTGAACACATATCCTGTAAGAGACTTTCTAGAATCCAGATTTGCTGCAAAATCAGCATCAACAAAACCAGTGACAACTTCTGACTTTGCTTCCCTTCTCTGAAATTTCAAACCAACAGGTTCAGTTCCCTTTACATACCTCAATGCTCATTTGACTGCCTCCCAATGCTGCTTCCCTGGACAACTTAAGAATCTACTAATCAAGCTCATTACATAAGCAAGATCAGGCCTACTACACACCATAGCATACATGAGACTGCCCACTGAACTTGCACATGGAATCCTGCTCATTTCAGCTATCTCAATGTCTGATTTTGCTCCATTAAGCAGTGACAGACTCAATCCTTGCTTGACAGGTGTTGTAACAGACTTGCACTGATCCATATTGTACCTTTTGAGTACTTTAACAAGATAGGATTGCTGTTTCAATACAAGTGTTCCAGCTGATCTGTCTCTGCTTATTTCCATCCCTAAGATCATCTTAGCTTCACCAAGGTCCTTCATCTCAAATTCAGACTTGAGAACTTCCTTTACTACATCAATCCCTTGAATGCTCTTACAAGCTATTAAAATATCATCCACATAGAGAAGTAGGTAAGTGTAACAGTTGTTTTCTTCCTTGATGTATACACAGCTGTCATAATGGCTTCTCTGAAAACCATTGGCAACAATGTACTCATCAAACCTCAAGTACCACTGCCTTGGACTTTGTTTAAGTCCATATAGAGACTTGAGTAACAAACAAGCCTTTAAATCAGCTCTCTCAACTGTAACACCTTCTGGTATTTTCATATAGATGCTCTCCTCCAACTTCCCATGTAGAAATGCAGTAGTTACATCCATCTGATAAAGCTCAAGATCATACTGAGCTACTAGTGCTAGTAACACCCTGATTGAACAATGTTTAACCACGGGTGAGAAGATCTCATTGTAATATATCCCCTCTTTCTGTGAAAAACCCCTAACAACTAGTCTAGCCTTGTATCTGACTCCACCTTCAGCTGCAAGTGCTGGTTTTCTCTTAAAAATCCACTTACATCCAACTAGCTTCTGAGATTTTGGCTTGTCAACTATTCTCCATGTCCCATTCTTGTTAAGAGACAACAATTCTTCTTCCATGGCTATAAGCCACTTATTACTGTCTTGACTAGCTAATGCCTCAGTATAGTTTCTTGGTTCATAAGCTTCAACATCAACAGCTGTATATAGAGCAAAAGACACTATATCAGCCTGTACAAAACTTGCAGGTGGTACTATAGTCCTCTTCTGTCTATCTCTTGCAAGTTGATAGGTATTAGGTTGTTCTTTAACCCTTGATACTTCATCTGTACCTCTGTCAGTGGAGTTCTCTTCACTTTCTCCTGATCTGTCCATATCTTGAGGCTCCACCTCAAGCTCAGACTCTCTTCTTTGATCATCCTTGATCAATGGCATCTTATCTTCAACAAAGATAACATCTCTACTGACCATGAGCATGTTCTCATCATAACACTACAGTTTGTACCCCTTTACTCCCTTAGGATAACCTATCATAACACATTTGAGGGCTAGAGCCTTTTTGGTAGAACTAGGGTTGTGAAGGTTTTTACGAATTAATTGAACTTTCGTGTGTAAACTACGTACAACACTACTTGTGGATTTATTTTATATATGATTGTGCCTTTTTAATTCATACTCACGATCGTTTTGTGCATCATTAACTATTATGTAGAGTCTGAGTACATATCTTGGTTATTGATTGAGTGTGTTCACTGCTGAGCAGGATTCCATGTTATGATTCTAAGTGAGGGGACTCCGATGCTTCATAAGAACTATCATATATAAATACTTGTTAATTGAATTGAGAATTCGGGTTAATAAGTAGGATAAAGAGGATAATTTCATAGTACCTATAAAGGGAGATCATATCGGGTTAGAGTATCAATCCTATGGGAAAATAATTAATATTGATAGTACCTAGAAAGGGGGGGTGAAATTATATCTCTTGCTCCGAGGTTATTCACACATGTTACACGCATATTTACTTGTGTCTATAGAGTAGATTTGCATGGCTTAGTGATGCGTCTATATTCCACAAGGCAGAGTCAGACACCAATATACAGAAGGGAAATTATTGAGTAAAACTGGATTATCCTAGAGTTACATATTCTCCTACTTGATCCACTTTCGTATTCTTCAAGTGTTATTTATTTTATTTGTTATTTTAAATTTTAATTACTTGTTAAGTAGTTTAATAATTAAACCTCAAACTTAATTGCCATCTTGTCTTAATTCATTTAGATAATAATTAAATTGATAGTACGCTGTCCTTTGGGTTCGATAATCACTTGGTCGCTTGCTTAAGCTGCAAGTGATATCCTTAATTCTTGGGGATTAATTTTGCGTGCAAAGAAAATGCGCATCATAAACTACAAGGGTAAGTCTCGACACTTTTTGCAAAACTTAATTCTCAACTTATTTTGATTTAAGTTTAGGGGGAGAGTGCGTAATGTGACTCACCACTTGTGTATGCTTGATGTATCATGTTGATAGATTGTTTGTCTTATGTAAAAAGGGTCAATTTTAAAAAAATCCTCATGAGTTTGGTTCGTTTTGGTTTGTTTGGTAGTGTCAAAGTGCATGCTAGTCCATTATTTGGTCATAAATGTGAAAATAAATGGTTTTGATTAGTTTTGGAGCATATTTAAGTTGTATCGGAAGCAAACGGTAGGGAAAAATAAGATTCGGAGTTCAAAAAGTACAAAAATAGGGTACTGAGCTCGACTCGTGTTCAGGACTCGTACCTGTACATGAGGGCAAGCTCCAACACCTGAAGCAACAGCTCGCCTAGTCGAAAGTCGAGTTCAGGACTCGAGTTCGAGCTCGAGTCAAGCTGAGTAGCTCGAGACAAGCTGTGTTAAAGTTCTAGAATAAATGATGCAAATTCAGATCAATTCTGTCAGAACCCTAGTCGACTTCTGGAGCTCACGTCGTGCCAAATTCGTCTGTACACTCTCAGAATCCATTTCAATCCTTCAAAACCCACTCTAATTGGTTAGTGTAGTGTCCATTTTCCACTTTAATCCATCCATTCCTTCCACAAATTCACATTCTCCACAGTTTGATAAAGGTATGAACTTTTCATCCTTACTTTTTGAATTGGTGCGAAATTCTTTGAATTAAAGTATGGGCTTTGGTTGTTGACATGATTAGAGCATGGGAATGAAGTGTAAACTTGCAATTATAGCATGAATTTGTGAATTGATTGAGAATTTGAATTAGGGTTCATAAGTTCAAATTGGGGATGATTTGTGAAATGCTTAGAATTGAGTGATATGTATGTTTTAAGTGATGAATTGTCATGAGAATGAAGTGAAAGATGTTATCTTGACTTAGAATATGATGTGAATTGGTGGATATTTGATTTTTGAATTTTAAAGTTAAGATTCATGGAGCTTTACATTGGGGATTTTGGTGGAATTGATATAATTAGCCAATGCTTGAGTGAATCTAGGTCTGAATTATGCATAGTGTTTGTTTGAATGAGTTGAAAGAGTAAGACTTAGCATGATTTATGAGAATTGAAGCTTTTGAAGTTGCAAGTTGAAAGTGTGCATACCTTGTTTTGCAATTAAATGGTTATTTGGTGTAAATTGAAGTTAAAATTGGATGAGATTGTTGCATGATGATCATTGTTGATTGGATGAAAGCTTTGAAGTCATGAGATTGAATTTTTGATGATAAATGCATGATAATCATTAGATGTATTAGCTTAAATAATAAAGTGTCTATTTCTTATGATGAGAAAATGCTTGTGGTGACTACTTGGTAGTATTATGAGCTTAGTGGACTAAATTGGGAATAATGTTTGTAAAATCTGAATTAATTGTTGAATTTTTGCGATGTAGATGGCTAGAAAAGAAAGGGGACAAGACTTCATTGTACTTAATGAGGAGGAGTTGGCACTTTGTGACGCAAATTTGAGTATGGAAGGGTTTCATTCGTTTGATAAGGATGTAGATTTGGTGGATGAATGGCCAAAGTATGCTTCAAGATGGGAGGCAATTTGTCCAAAAGTTCATGCTACAATGTTCCAAGATCAACAGACAATGGTTAATCTCGGGCTTGAAGGTGATTTAAGGACAATGTTCAGAAATGTGAACATGGAGGATTTCTTTGACAAGAGGCCACCCACGTATCTGAGCCTCACAGCGGAATTCTTAAGTACGCTAGAGGTCATGAAGAATCACAACAAATACCCTACTTCCATCAAGTTCCAGTTAGGAGATGAGTGGCACTAAGTTGAAACTCCTGATCTAAATGAATATTTTGGATGCCCAGAGATGAGGATCGAGTCATCTATTCATATGTGGAGAGGTACAACAAGAAGCGGTGGTGGCTCAAATTGATTAATGATGGAGCAGAGTAACAGCCAAAGTATCGAGCTAGTTCGTCTAAGGGAATGGACATACGGAACCCTGTTATGAGGTATTTAGAAAAGATTCTATCGAACACCGTGTTTGGTAGATCGGAGAGTGGTTCTGTAGTGGAGAGGGAGCTCCACATGATGTATTGTCTATACCATGGGCTTGAGTTTAATATGGCTGCAAAATTCATCCAACACGCAGAGAGATTAGCTAAGAGACGAGCTCATCAGCGAGTTATGATTGGAGGTATGATTACTATGATAGCTGAGGGGCTTGGAGAAGACTTTGGTGAGCGAGCCTAGATGGTGAGTGAGGGGTTGAATGTTCCTACACTAGTGAGGATGAATTTCCTAGCACTTGTTGGAGATAGGTATTGCTTGAAGCAAGATCGAGGCAGCCCATTCCCTCTCCCGACTCCTTTATTGACTACTATCTACGATCGTAGGGTAGCTGAGAATTTGAGTATGGCTAGTGCTCAACACTCTGAGGTAGTACGAGCTTTTATCGAGCCAACCGTGAGGGTGTTGAAGAAGTTTTACATGGAATGGATAATGTAGCAGATGCGGATTTAGATGAGTTGAGAGCTGAGGGTGTCCCTATGGATATAGGTGATGAAGAAGAAGAGGAAGAGCATCAGGTAGAGTTCAAGGAGCACACTCCGGAGCCACCATACTTTGAGCAGGCACCTATGGGAGATCAAGTAGATCACTTGAGGTGGAACATTCTTGAAGGTGATGTTCGTGATATTAGACAGTCCCAGCAGGTACATGGAGGATAGATCCGGGTGTTGCAGGCTGGACAACTTCGGATGGATCATAACTTTGAGGAAGCCCGTTGTCACATCTCCAACATTGAGGAGATGACGACCATGATGTTCAACATGCATTTTCCTGGAGCAAACCGCGTGTATAACCCATGGATGCCATATCAGCCACCTCCACCTCCGAAGCCATGAAGGGAGTCATTTTAAGTGCTAGACACTTTTATTAGTTCATGAGGATTATGTTAGACATTTTGATTGATATTGTTAGATTGGATTGTACTTTATTTGTTTTGTATTTTGGGAGGTTTATATTTTGGGCTTTATTGTAGTTTTATGCGGTTTTTATTCCTTATTTTTGGTATTTTAGTTTGTTTTTCATAATTTGGATGTGATGGGAAATTCAGCTTATTTGTTATGGATGTGAATTAATGTGCTTTAATTTCTTATGGTGGATGATTTTTTGCTTATGTATGTTATGTTGGCGTTTGATCGTTTGGTTAACATGAACTGTTAGGGTTCTATACGTTTCTAATTCAGCGTAAGCAAGAAATCAAAGAAACATATTACCTTTCACCAGGGCATATTGAAGAAGAAGGATTCTCGCAAGCAGCCTATGCAGCCTCAACATTTTGGGCATAACTCCCTCGTCTGATCTCCGATTTGAGTGATCTATGCGCCAAAACGATCCTCTCTTCTGTTGCTTTCTGTCGGTATATTACACATCAAATTCTAACTTCTATACGATTTTATAAAAAACGTGCAAGTTGTCAGATAGCAGCAGCAAATGACCTCTTGATCTTCTGTTGTATTCCCAAGTCCAATCTCGACATCGTGTGGGCGACGATCTTTGAGATCTTCTCAATTTACTATTCTGTCTATCCTCTTCACGTGTTAGGCGCGTCTCTCTAGGGTTAGAACAGTTGAGATGACTTATATATAGGCTACAACAGGGACCAGGAGGAGAAATTAGAGTCGGGCCTCCATTGGGCTTAAGTATCCAAGTTTAGCCCAAAACTTATACTTAAGTCCAATAATAATAATATATTCCACTAAAATATTATTACTGCACTGTCGCTCCAATCCCATAATTACATTATGAGCTCCTTCTTATTATGAGCCCGAGAGTCTCCCCATGTTTAAGATATACAATGTCCATTAATTAATTAAATTACTGACAACTCTATTAATTAATATCTCATCCGAGAGTAGTACCACTCAACCTCATTATCATGCCGGAATAAATCCACCTGCAGGGTTTACATGATAATCCTTATGAGCTCCTCAAGTGGACATCATCAACCTATGACGGACACGAATTCCTTCTACAATCAACAACACACTATAGAGACAGCACTATTTCCCAACTCATCAGTTTATTGATTTAATTAGATGTAAATCTCATCCATTGATGAATCAAATAAATACATATTGTCTTACGTGTCAAGGTTATTGTATAGGGATTAAGAGCACGAACATCCATAATAACAGAGATCAAGTTCTCCTATATAGTCACTATAAATCGAATGATCTCAAGCGGTCCTGCTCAATACACACATATACTAATGTGATTCTATAGCCAAGACAAGCTAATACCAAATCACACTACAACTCTCCCGATAGAGAGTCCCTATCTATCTCGGTTGTGAGCATCTATTTATACTTTATAAGAAAACCGACAATATGATCTTCTGGTTGTTGTCACACAACATATTATCTACAGTATAAAGTAAATGGACTATTGCATCGAACATATAAATAAATTATAAGATGCAATCATTCGATCATATGATTCTCATTTCAAATAAATTGTTATAAAAGTGTTCATACTAAAGCTAGACTTTTAGTATACAATCCAACATGTTGTATGTTGGTGTTATGTTTATAATTTGGTGAGTCTTTGCCTATGTGTTGTGTTTGCATTTTTATTCTTGTTTAGGTTGGTTTGGTGGTTTGTTTTGGGAAGGTGTTAAATGTTTTTGAATGTAAGCTATGATACATTATTTGTGATAGGTGATGGCAAGCATGTTAAGGGTTTCCACTAGTTGAAATTGTGACATGAATTACATAATTTGTTCAATTTCAAGAAGTATGAAGGTTAATTAGGTTCCTTTTTTGTCCAAGCAAAAGCTTGCGAGAGTTGAGCCTCAACCGTGCCTCCACGGTTAATTCTTGATGAGAGGACCGGTTGAACTTAGACAAACTAGAATTTTCTCATGGACTATAGGAACAAAGCCCAAAAATTGAGATTTGTGATATGATCTTAGGTCATCCTTGTTATATGAAGTTATAACCATAAAATTCCTTACACGAATATCATCCCTAGTAAGTCCATTTGAACTTATAAGCATATTCTTTGTGATTTTAGCACATTATAAGACTTGAAAACCCACTTAAGCCTTATATATATAACCTTTGCATGGTGATGAGTGATATTTTCACCTAAATTTTAGTATCTTTTTATAAGTGTTTTCGTGTTATTTTATTCGTATTTGTATTCTATTTGATTGTGTTTTATGTTTTTATGGAAATATCTGAGAATAAGCTTAAATGTATGATTTCCAGGTAAAAAGAGATTCTAGGCGCGACAATAAAGACGTAGGAAGAAGTGGATCTCAATTCGAAGTTGAAATGAGGGAGAATGAGTCAAAGCAAAACGCTGAAAAAATACACGTCCAACTTGTGCAATTTTTTTTGTACTCTTTTGGAGCTCAAAACTAGAAGTGTGATATATGATTGGAAAGCCACAGAAAAGAGGATCGTTTTAGTATAAGAAACACTTCAATCGGAGCCCAAACGAGAAAGTTTTGATTAAAATGGTGACTTCGCGCAAGCTATTCCTACTCAGCACGGTTGTGCTACTTTGTATGACTTGTTACACCTTCAAATGTAGGAAATTTTATCAAATCTTTATATGGATAGAAAGCCAAGGAAAAGAGGATTGCGTGAGGTACTCAAATCGAAGATCGGATGTGGAAGTTATGCTAGAAACAGTGAGACTGCGCGGACAGCAACTACACGGGGCGTGTACCGAACCCGGCCCTGTGTGTTTTGGGTGAGTTCTGACACCAGAAATGCCTACACGGCCACTCCTATGGCCTTGTACCGTACACGAGCCACGTAGGTGCTTTTTCTGCAAAAAAAAATAGAATTCTTCTAGAAGCTTCCCAAGGGGTATAAATACCCAATACTTCAATATTTGAGGAGATTTTTGTGGGTTTTAGGCTGCACACACACATCACACACCATTTTTCCCATTTTACACCACCATCTTCATCCATTCACCATCCATTGGATCTACCATCATCCCATCATCAAAACCTTCATCCAATTGAGGAAAAGAAGCAAGGAAGAGAGGAAGATTGCAAGGGGAAGAAGAAGATCACCATTGGAAGCATCCAAGGGAGTTTTCATCCAACTTTTGTATTGAATCCTATTGTTTATCATGTTTTGTAAGGATCTTAATGTCTATGTTAATGTTCTTATGAATATGGTAGGCTAATCTCCCTTGTGATATTAGCAACATGAGAGTTGTTGGATAATTTTGAGGATTTGTGTATTTGAATTCATATGTTGATTGAATCTTTGATTTTCTATCATTTATTATTAATTGCTTGATTTATATTGTTGATTTATGTGTTTTAGTTGTTCTAAATATGTGATTAGATTGAAAAATCAATTATATGCATAGGATAATTAAGTGAATCATTTCATCAAACACTTCATGTGCATTATAAATTATAAAGAGATTGAGAAATCCTTTAGAGTTTAGAACCCTTTGATAGAACATTTGATTGGTTTGATCTAGAGGTTGATTAATCGTGTGAAGGGACTCTCATTCCAAGCTTAGTACCTAGTTGGAATTGTTTGAGTGAGAACCAACTCATTGAGCTATGTTTAGAACCATATCCTATTCATTCCGAGAGGGAGTTTAGGTGAACATAGTATTGGCCATTAGTCTTCAATCTATGATTCATATGAATTTGATGCATTTATCCTAGGATTTCCACTTTTTAATT
Source organism: Pogostemon cablin (assembly GCA_023678885.1). Taxonomy (NCBI): domain Eukaryota; kingdom Viridiplantae; phylum Streptophyta; class Magnoliopsida; order Lamiales; family Lamiaceae; genus Pogostemon; species Pogostemon cablin. The sequence goes on from CM042959.1 coordinate 22,494,917, forward strand.
ATTGTTAATCTCACTTTTACTAAATTTGAAAAATCACTTTTCATCCATCTAACTTGTTTGCTAATCATTGCCTACTTGCTTTGGTTATTGTTATTTACTTGTTTAAACATCCAAACCATTGATGATTCGTCTCTATAAAAGTACAAGAAACGTGAGATAGCTTAAGCACTAGTACCTACCTCCCTGTGGTTTGATAAATTATTTTAATTGGTCATCCCTACTACAAAATAGCTAATCAAATGGTGCCGTTGCCGGGGATCGAGCCCGGGTCACCCGCATGACAGGCAGGAATACTTACCACTATACTACAACGACCAATTAAAGAATTTATCGAACCATAGGGAGAAAGGTACTAGAGTTTAAGCGATCTCAAGTTTATCATGATTTTATAAGGACGATAGAAAAAGAGGATAGATAAGCATGCAAAGAAATGCAATGCAAGAAATGAAGGGTAAATGGAATCAAAAGACAAATGAATGGGTTCCAAATTATGCAAGGATGAGATTAACAACAATCATAGCATAGATAATAAAGTAATTATGCAATTAGTAATAATCTTTCATGGACAAGGCATAGGAGCGATCACTAATACCACCTAAGCTATGTCTCGAGATGGATAGGATGTAGGCCCTCAATAAGGCTTCTAAACACACATAGGATCGAGACCATAGCAAACACCTCCCACTAGGTACAAATTACTCTATGAGTTCCCTAATTAGGTACTAAATCATAGGCAATATTCTCTTTTAAGATACTATTAATTTACTAATAGTTTGTGTCTCCTCATTTAATCAACTAACCTCTCGATTAAGTTAATCAAATGTTCTATCAAAGGGTTCTAAATCTAGAAGGATATCTCTATCTCATTCTAAATTAATGGACATGAAGTGTATGATGAAATGATTCAATGAACTATCCTAAACACATAATTGATTTCTCAATCTAATCACATACCCATGCAATTAATCACACAAATCATCATATACATCAAGCAATCAATAATTAATGATAGAAATAACACAAAGCCCATTCAAGATTAAAATCAATTTGCATAAAAACTAAATTATCCAACACCAATCATGGAGCTAATCTCACAAAGGAGATTAGCCTCTAATAGTCACAAGAAATTCAACATAGACATTAAAATCCTTACAAACCATGATCAACTATAAAGAAAATCACAAAATTAGAATTAGATTCCTCCTTTGAAGGTCTTCAATGCAGATCTCCTTCTTCTTCTTGTGATCTCACTCTCCCTTGCTTCCTTGATCACTTGGATGGTGAATTTGATGGAGGGGATCAAGTGTAGATGGATGGATGAAGAAATGATAAAGATGATGGTGTAAAATGGAAGAAAATGTGTGTGATGTGCGTGTACAGGCCAAACCCACGAAAATCTCCTCAAATATTGAAGTATTAGGTATTTATACCCCTTGGGAAGCTTCTAGAAGAATTCTGATTTTTTTGCAGAAAAAACACCTACATGGCCCGTGCACGGTACACAGCCATAAGGGTGGCCGTGTAGGCATTTCTGGTGTCAGAACTCGCCCAAAACACATAGGGCCGTGTTCGGTACATGCCCCTTGTAGTTGCTAGCCGCGCAGTCTCACTGTTTCGAGTATAACTTCCACATTCGATCTTCGATTTGAGTAATTCTTGCGCTCACGCGATCCTCTTTTTCTTGGATTTCTATCCATATAAAGATCTGACAAAACTTCCAATATTTGAAGGTGTAACAAGTCATGCAAAGTAGCACAACCGTGCTGAGTAAGAACAACTTACGTGACATCACCATTTTAATCATATCTTTCTCGTTTGGGCTCCGAGTGAAGTGTTTCTTATACCAAAATGATCCTCTTTTCTACGGCTTTCCAACTATGTATCAAACTTCTAGTTTTGAGCTTCAAAAGAGTACAGAAAAATTGCACAAATTGGACGTGCATTTTCAGCATTTTACTTTGACTCATTCTCCCTTGTTTCAACTCCGAATTGAGATCCACTTTTTCCTACGTCTTTCTTGTCGCGCCTAGAATCTCTTTTTACCTGAAAATCATACATTTAAGTTTATTCTCACACATTTCTATAAAAAACACAAAATACAACCAAATAGAATACAAATACGGATAAAATAACACGTAAACACATATAAAAAGATACTAAAATTTGGGTAAAATATCACTCATCACACCCCCAAACTTAAAGTGTTGTGCGTCCCCAAACAACAAAAATGATAAATCAAGGGGTGAGATTTTCACCTAGAAAAATACTAAACGAACATAAGTAATAACACATCGATAGCAATAAGAATTACAAGTTATGCTAAGTCATCCTACAATATTAAAATCTTAACATGTAAAAAATATTAACAAGTTCAATCACAAAAGAATAATAGTGTAATATACTCCCTTTTAGTCCAAGCCTCACATTGGTTATAAATATCATTCAACACTCTTTAAGGTGGTAAAACAATACTCATCAATCGATTGGCTCGACTCGCTATAAGCTTGCTCGTAAACTACATTCACAAACTATCATAGTTTCCATTAGTGATCAAAAAGTTCTTTCATTAGGATGTAATGATAGGCTCTTTGGTAAGGTAGGAAGAATATGGATAATAGTGACTAATCAAGTGTAAGTAATCAAAGAGATGGCCAATTTCCTCAACTTCTTCACTTTCTTTTTTCCTTTCTCAACTTTGGTAATCACAAACACTACTCATCAATTTTCCTTGGATTTCTTGAGCTACTTATGATTCATGCTTCCTTTCTTGGATTTTTAAGTACTTGAGCATATTATTGTTGCTTTGCTCATTTTCTTGTTTTTGAGGTTGCATGTCCATTCTTTCTTGTGCTCTTTTCATCTTTTTTTTTTTCTTTCTTGTTTATCATTTCCTTTCTTTTCTTGCAAAACATCTCATCGCTTTTTCCTAACTACCATCTCCTTGATTACTCACACAAAGGGTCAATATATAAGGCTCAAGTGGGACATCAAGGCTTGTAATGTGCTAAATTCACAAGAAATAGGTTTATAGGATCAAAGTGGTTGACTAGGGATGATGTTCATGTCAATGACTATTAAATAACAAAGATCGCCTTAGATCATGTCACTAATCTCCACTAATCGAGCTCGTTCCTATAGTCCTTGAGCAAGTTCTAGCTTATCAACACTCAATCGATCCGCTCATGAAGAAAATACCATGTATGCATGGTTGAGGCTCAAATTCTCACAAGCTTGTGCTCGGACCTTAAGAAACTAATTACACCAAATTCATCTTAAAATTGAACAAGTTAAGTAAAATATGTCACAATTCGAAAGTGTAGAGATTCTTAATCATAACTTGTCATCACTTACTAACACAACATATCGTCACTCACATTCAAAAATGACTCACAACTTCCCGAAAACAAACCACCAAAACAATCCCTAAACAAGAGTAAAAATACACACAAAACACATAAGAAAAGACTCACCAAACAAAAAACAACACAAAAACACATAACATGCAAAAACAACAATCACCATCAATAGAAAATGAAGCACACATTCATATCATCCATAACAATTAAGCTCACAAACATCCCATCTTTGATTGAAAAGGAAACTTCCCAAAAACATAACATATGAAGCAACATGCTAATCACATCAATCCAAATCAAAAACAATTCATGTCAAGCAACTAGAAGTGATAAAGTGTAGAGTCAACTCCCTCAATAGGCATTTGGTTGTGAAAGTTGTTAGCTCCGAGCTCAATTCGTGCTTCCAATACCCTTCATTCATGCTCAAAAACTCATCAAAACCATTAGCTCAACAATTTCATTAAAAATATAGACTAACATGCACTTCAACACAACCAATCGGCCAAAATCAAACCAAAACTTATGAGAAAATTTTCAAAATTAGCCCAAAAATATGAAAAGTATATGCTTTCAAGACAAAGTATTTCACACCACGCCATATCCCCCCAAACATAAATTGAAATAAGAGTTTCGAGTTAAGTTTGCAAAAAATGGTGTGATGTACTTACACACTTCAAATCAAACACTTCCCATATCTTCAATACGCATTCTCCTCATGAGCACAATCAACCTACATACCAAAAATGCAAAACAATATCAAATCCACAATCCTTATTGAAAACACTAAATAAAGCAATAAAGATAATGATGGGTTGCCTCCCATCTAGATCTAAGTCTAATGTCTTCAAGCCAGACGATATTATTTAGCTCATGGTGGTCTAGAATAGTCCTTAAGCACTATCATAGGTTTCTTCTTGAAGTAGTGCCTTGTGCCCTCACGTTCAACCACAAGAACGTTTTTCTTCTTATTAAATAGTTCAAGCAATTGTTCTCCGAAGGCGTTCTTCACAAGGAATGGCCCTTTCCACATGTTCACTTCTTCCATGGGGCTTTATATGCATTTTGAACTTCAACCACATCCCCCGGTAAGAATTCGGGCATTGACAAGTGTTGATGTCCTCTTGCAACCTTTTTCCTACAATCACCAAATAAATTTTTATCAATAAAATCATGGAAGTTCTTAAGAGAATTTGAAATTTCAATAGAATGAGAAGGTTTAGGCTTGTGGGGAGTAGAATCCATGATCTTAGTTTCCGAAGGCTTCTTTTCTTCCATAAGGGCGTGAATCTCTTCTCGATTTTGAATCTTGACTTTCTCTACCATCTCTTCAAAAGATTCGACAAATCTATCGAATTCCCCTTCAACTCTTCTTTCAACCCTTTGGCTTTCACCCACTTAGGAACTCTTTCTCTCTTCTCCTTTGTAACCTCATCAAACCCCAAACGATCCTCTTTCCGATCTTTAATGGCCATGCATAGATTCGTTCCGGAGGTAGAAGGCTTGTTGTTCTCTTCTTGAAGTCTTTCCTCGGTGGACACAACTTGATTTACTTGGTGCTCAATGGAATCCAATCTAGCACCAAATGCTACGATTGCATTTGTCACCATTTCACACCAATTTCCCATTCGATCCATCCATGCTTCATTATACTTCCTCTCCTTTTCCATGCACTCCATAATTTTTTCAATCAACTCATCTCTATGCTTCTCTTGGTAGTCACGTTAGGCGGAATAAGAGGTGTTGGAGTCTTGAAAATTTCCCCATAGTTGTGGTTGATTTTCCTTCTTGGTTTCTAGAAAAATTTCCTTGAAAAACATCTTCCACACCTTGAGGGTATACTTGATGATGCATTTGATGAGGGACTCCAAAATTCTCATAACCTTGTTGTTAGAATTGCATATCTTGTACTCCAAAATTCGGTTGCAAATTAGGCTCACAATTTGGCATTTGAAATCCTTGAAAATTTCCTTGTATGCTCATATTGGGAAGAGGATTTCTATTCACCATATCTCGAAGAATATCCATGTCGCTCATATTTTTGGGCTTGTTCTCCTTTTTCTTCCTTCTCAAGGTATGCACCTACAAGAGAAAGAAAAATTTGAACAAAATTTTCTAAAACAAATATAAGATGCAAAAAAAATAAAAATAAATGTCCTTATTAAGACCACTCTAAACAATCCTTCGTCAAACTACTAGCGACCGTTACCTCTCCGACAACTGCGCCATTTGATCAGTCGTATATAGTCAGGATTACCAATTAAAAAATTTATCGAACCATAGAGACGAAGGTACTATAGTTTAAGCAATCTCAAGTTTATTGTGATTTTATAAGGACGATCGAAAAGGAGGATAGATAAGCATGCAAAGAAATGAAGGATAAAAGGAATCAAAAGATAAATGAATGGGTTCCAAATGATGCAAGGATGAGATTAGCAACAATCATGGCATAGATAATAAAGTAATTATGCAATTAGTTCTAATCTTTCATGGACAAGGTATAGGAGCGATCACTAATACCACCTAAGCTCTCTCTCGAGATAGATAGGATGTAGGCCCTCAATAAGGATCCTAAGTGTTGGCAATTGGATCTTGTGGCTCAAACGTGATCGTTAGTATACAGGCAAACAATAAACAGCGGAAGCAATTAAATCTTGTTTACCGTACTTCTGGGTTGATGTAGAGGTTGATCCGTTGCAGAGAACCACCTCTTAATCTTCTGCAGTATGTCCCACTTAATCTTCTGCAGTATGTCCCAAGTTGAATCCTGTTGTTGTGTGGGCAACAATCAGCAGGATTCTCTCAATCTGCTCCTGTTCTTTCTAACTGTCAAATGAGGCACTGACTTTTTTTGTTAACAGGAACTGAGATAACTTATTTATAAGGGCTACTGCAGGGACCAGGAGGAGAAATTGGGCTGGGCCTCAATTGAATTTAATTAACCAAGCTTAGCCCAAAGCTTTTAATTAAATCCAATAATAATAATATAGTCCACTAAAATATTATTATTGCACTACCCATCCAATTCCAAATTATGTTCTGGGCTCCTTCTTATTATAAGCCCGATAGTCTCCCCATGTTTAAGATATTCAATGTCCATTAATTAATTAAGTTACTGACAACTCTAATTAATTAATATCTCGTCCGAGAGTAGTACCACTCAACCTTTTTATCATGCCGGAAATTAATCCACTTGCAAGATTTACATGATAAACCTTATGAGCTCCTCAAGGGGACATCATCAACCTATGACGGACATGGATTCCTTCTACAATCAACAGCACACCATAGATACATCACTACTTCCCAACTCACCGAGTTTGTTGATTTAATACTTATAAATCTCACCCATTGATGAATCAAAGAAATACATACTGCCCTACGTGTCGAGGTTATTGTATAGGGATTAAGAGCACGAACTTCCATAATAACAGAGATCAAGTTCTACTATATAGTCAGTATAAGAAGAACGACCTCAGGCGGTCCTGCTCAATACACACAAGTGCACTAATGTGATTCTATAGCCAAGACAAGCTAATACCAAACCACACTACAACCATACCGATAGAGAGTCCCCGTCTATCTCAGTTGTGAGCATCTGTTTATACATTATAAGGAAACCGATAATATGATCTTCCGCGTGTTGTCGCACAACATATTATCTACAGTATAAAGTAAATGGACTATTGCATCATGCATATAAAATAAATTATAAGATGCAATCATTTGATCAATGATTCTCATTTCAAATATTGTTATGACATTGTTCATACTAAAGCTAGACTTTTAGTATACAATCCAACAATCTCCCACTTATACTAAAAGATTATGCTGTCATGTCTTCTGCCAAACATCTGATTCCTATTCCCACTACACGACCATTAAAAGCTCTCGCCTTAAGGTCTTTGTAAATGGTTTACTAGGTCATCATCCGATGCAATCTAGGCGACATCAACCTTGCCCTCATCATACGATTTCTCGTAACAGGTGGTACTCGCGCTCCATGTGTTTAATTGCCTTATGGACTTGTGATTCTTTCAAGTTTGCAACTGCACCAATATCATCAATGTAAATTGTGATTACCTTGGGAAAACTTAGAAACACTTCAAAGTCCATCATGAAGTCTCTAGAGTCATATAGATACTTTGGCTGCCTCTTAGGCTCCAATTCATCATCTTTCCATGATGGAGTACGGAGTCTGAAATATATTTCTATATAACACTCCTCCACATTAAGACTCTACTTCCTAAGATTAAACACATAACCTTTGAGGTGAATTTACTGCCGTCCAATCTGACTAAAAAATCTGAATCTACGTAATCCACAAGAAGCAGTGAATCTGTTTAGTAAATCCACATATAATTTCCAGTCCTTCTCAGGCACTTTATATATGTCTTACTACAGTTCATCATTCTTGTTCCAGGTTACGTTGATACTCACTGTTCATGCATCAAGCAAAACAGATATCCAATATCGTTCATAACATTCCTTAGATTAAGCTTCCTTATTCGCCGAAGCATAAGGAACCGCTTTCATCCTCTTTATCTTCTTCTTGTGTCTCAAAGACACATTCACTAAGATAAATTCACATGCTAAACGAGTATGGATTGTATCATTTATGAAACTTGAGATAAGCATAACATCCTTTCATATGATCCGTATTACCGTGATCAAAAGGATATATTTTACTTTTCTTAAGTCCTTCATCTCTACCGCTTTATTAACCGTACCCATACGCCCGATAATACTCTTTCATTGTCACCAATGAGCAAGATACTATCTACGTATAGTACAAGAAACACCACCACGTTTCCGTCACTCTTTACAACACACAAGACTCATCCGCTCATTGATTTAAATCCATGCCACTGGATTATCTAATCAAAACAGATGCTTCACGATCTTAAAACTTGCTTCAGTCCATCGCTGGACACTTTTAAGCTTACTATCAAAATGCTATTAGTACTTTGCAATGAATCACTCTGGTTGCTTCACATAGATGTTTTCCTCAAGACTTCCAATCAGGAAAGCTGTCTTGACATCTATTTGCTGTCCCTCATAATTCAATATGAGCAGTAATAAATAAAAGAATCCGGATCAATTTAAGCATAGCTACTAGCGAACATGTGTCTTCATAATCGAACCATTTCTTTCTGAGTACACCTTTTCGCAACAAGCTTTGATTCCAAGGTTTTCACCTTTCCGCATGATCCTCTTTTATTTCCTATGACCACTTCCAATGGCTTTTACACTATTTAGTGGTCTAATAAGCTCCCAGACTTAATTTAGAATCCGTAGATTCTATTTCAACATTCATTACATCTTGCTAAGATTCCGCATTTTCATCTTGTAGTGCTATGTCGTATCCGTGGGATAATACCATGTTCACTAGGGATCAAGTCTCACGACTCTCCCAAACATATATTTATGAGTTGTCACACAACCCTCCCACTACGACAAGGCACTACATGTAATTGTGTATCAGACGTGACACGCGTTGCAGTTTACCTTGTGGTATATCCTCTTGTACACTTGGTACTTATACTTAGTGTTTTCCTCTCACTTCCTTTAGAACAACTTATACATGGGCTTGTGATTTATTATATAGTCCTTTTCCAAAAATCTGGTGTTTGTGTTAACAGTCACCCTTCGATCTTTTGGACTAAATAAATCACTCTTCATTTTTATAGAATATCCCATATACAGACAAACGTTTCACGAATTACTGTGTCTAGGGCATATTCATAAAATGAATTTAATTATTCTAAATAATTCATCATCTATCTAATCATAACCATAAGAGTCTTACACCTTCTTTCCACCACACCATTCAGCTGGGGCTCGCCCGGTGTAGACAACTTGAGATTTAATCTCAACTTCTGATTATTAGTTCCTAACTATCCTAAGAGGTTTTCATCATCACGATTGAATCGCAATGATATGATATATTTTTCATGACGCTTCACTGTATCAGCCTTACAATTCTTGAATTAATCCAAGAACTTAGACATGCAGTGCATCAAATAAATATATCGGCATCCAGAATAATCTTTGAATATTCATAACCACCTCTCGTCTGGATATTGTTAGGTTCGCTTGAATCAGAATGAACTAATTCCAACATATATATCTTTGGCTCTACACTCCACAGCCTTGAAAAGGCAGTTAATCATTTTTACTTCCAAGTAAGACTCGCAAGTCCGATAGTTTCCACTTCAGATAAACCTTACGGTCTATTGGCTATCAACTTTTGAATCCTACTCAAGTAAAATGAACTAATCTTAGATGCCAAATGTATGTTTAGTTCATTTACGAAGGTTCCTTTCTCTTACTTATATTAGAAGATGCATTATTTATTTACTATTTATTGCATCTGTGGGATGTACATGATTCAAGAGTTTACATATTATCCACCAACGTACTTTAACGGATTATAGCCTCATTCCTCATTACTATGACCATGTCATTTAAATGAAATGAAGTATCCATCCGTTAATGCATAGAAACCGAAATCAAATTCTTTCTATGAAACATACGTAAAGACAATTTCTCATAAACAATCGTTTATTCTTATCATTAGATAAATAAACATCTCCCACTGCAATAGCCACTACATTTGTAGTTTTACCCATGTCAGTAACAATCTTATCCTTACTTAGTGATAAACATTTAGTGATTCCTGTATCTACACAGTTCGTGCCAGTAGATGCCATCACTAATCATGTTTAAACTATTAGTAAATAAGATATTAAACTAGTTCACATCATGATGAAAATGGCTTTCTTTTGTCATATGTTTTGTCAGAAGTTTCCCACCATATACAACCTCTCGTATTTCAGGTAGAACTTGCTCAAAACATCCCAGCAAATTATGAAGAATAAATTGATCTAGGTTTCCCTTTCAATTTCTATTCCAAGCTTTTCAAATTCATTCATCAATTCAACCATGATCTTCTGCCTTTTAATTTACTCAAGTATCCGAAGAGTTACATGAGACCATCATATTTCTATGAACCTCTCATCTCTTCACTAGAGACTTTAATAGGCATCATGAGACGTCCTTTGTGAGAACACACATGTATTTTCTTAAGCAGTAATTTTCAAAACCACGATTCTTTTCTAATCATCTAATTTGGACAAGTAAATATAATGTCTTTTAGTTAACAATTAGTGAAATAAAACCATTCGAAATTCAGAGAATCACAAATAAATTTACTGATCAAAACTTCGAATTTTATCCTTTTATATTGTTTCCCTCAAAACAATATAAAATAAAATTCACCGACATCTCAAGCACCGTGAGTCTGCAAGCCACGTTAGTGTGGACGTTTACAAACCCGAACATTTACAAGAGAAGGTTTTACCCATTAATTTCATTTGTCAACCTAACTTTATGACAAAATAATTAATAGTCGGTTACTCTTTAGCCATGCAAATAATAGCAGTGACTCCGTTGGGGAGGATACTAATTATTTACACCTAAGTGTACACCATTATTTGATCCCAAGTCCACTGCGCGAGCTTATGTGCCTTACAGTTGGAGAAGTACACACGCGCTCGGGTAGCTTCCTACAATCATCAATTATAAGTTTGTACCAGTGTACCGCACACAAACTCATCCGTTAGGGAGGAAGGCCTATGCCAACACGCAAGTTTATGTGCCACATTACAAACAATAATTATTTATGAAGTCTGTACCAGTGATCCGTGAATAAACTCATCCGTTAGGGAGGAAGGCCTATGCCAACACGCAAGTTTACTCACATCACTTACAAACCAATAATGGAGGCCGCGGGAATTTTTTACCAATCCCCTCTCCCACTTAGTTATTTAATTACCAAGGGTTTTAAACATGCATATAATATTCCAGAATAAAATATACAACTAAGACATGCTTCTATTAACAGCAATTTAAATAAATAAATCACATAGAACATGTCTTTCATATATAACAATTAATTGTCAAGTTAAAGCAATTAAATCAGTTATATATTATAATTAATTGCATAATGTGTTGGATCAATTAAATAGGTCCAGCTGACCCAAACTTCATTAGCATAAAATGAGCAGCCCATTATTAAAATAATTAAGCCCATTTATTTTGCCAATTTCAGCATAAAGGTCTAGCCCAATATTTAACATTGGCCCAACATCAAAATACCCACAATTAATTAAAATTAATTAGTCCAGCAGCCCATTGCCATTTAATTAAAATTTGGGCCCAAAAGCCCAAAACCAAATTAAAATTGAGCAGCATCTAATATAATTACTGAATTGGGCCTTTTAATCATCAGCCCAAATACTCCTTAATTAAAATAGGGCCCTGCAGCCCAATATCCTTTTAATTAAAATATTTGGGCCCAAATAATTAAACTAGGCCCAACATCAAAACAAAAGCAGCCCAACAACATAGGCCCAATACCCATGCTGCCCTAATGCTCCTGCCAGCCGCCAACACGCCCGGAAGACACCGGCGCCGCTGCTTCCGGCGAGAGTGCCGTCAGCCGCCGGAGCCGCGCCAACAGCCCAACTACCGTGTGCCGCCAGCCGTCGACCGACATCGCTGCCGCCGGAGACTGCCGCTAGCCCACCGCTGTAAGCCGATCCAGCGCGGCCGCCATCAACCGCCAGCGCCGCCCACTGCTTGAGACGTCACGCCGCGACCACCGACGGCCATGCCTTGTCCGCCAGTCCCGGTAGCAGATCGACTGAAAGCGTTGTTGAGTCACCTCCGACATCGCTGCAAGTCACCAGCTGCCATCGTCGCGTCGTCGACCCTTCTGCCGTGACCAGTTCATCAGTGCCGCCGTCGCGCAGAGCCATCGGCGCTATCGCCGACTGGCGTCGCAGCCTCCAGCCGCCGCGCCGCGCCACGTCCGGTGGTCCACTGGCCCGGAAGTAATCGCAGGTCTGCATAGCCTACCGCCGTCTCGATTTCGCCACTCAGCCATCACTCACCGCCAGATCCGCATCGATCTTCTCCAAAGCGATTGGGACCAGTCCAGTCGCACCTCTCCGTGAAGTCGACGCCGCCGTGCCAGCAACGATCCAGTCGAGGCGTCAAAAACTCAGTCACGTGGAAACACGGCGCCGGTCAATCCCGCGTCTCTTCCACCCCGACCAGGCACTGCTGTCACCGTCTGTCTTCGCGCCGCCGTCGAAAACGCGCCGCCAGAAAGACAGCCACCTCACGTCGCCGTCAGTCGAACGTCCACGCGCCGCCGTCACCGCCGTCGACGTCAGCCACCAGTGTGTATGTGTACAGTGTACAGTGTATACAATTAATGAAAAAAAAATAATTGTATACTCACTCACAAAGAAACATGTGATATACCAGATTGTACTCAAACATGTGATAAATTCAGATTAAATCATATAATCAATTAATCACAAAAATCTTAACAAATCACGTTTCACCAAGAAACCATGCTCTGATACCAATTGTTGGCAATTGGATCTTGTGGCTCAAACGTGATCGTTAGTATACAGGCAAACAATAAACAGCGGAAGCAATTAAATCTTGTTTACCGTACTTCTGGGTTGATGTAGAGGTTGATCCGTTGCAGAGAACCACCTCTTAATCTTCTGCAGTATGTCCCACTTAATCTTCTGCAGTATGTCCCAAGTTGAATCCTGCTGTTGTGTGGGCAACAATCCGCAGGATTCTCTCAATCTGCTCCTGTTCTTTCTAACTGTCAAATGAGGCACTGACTTTTTTTGTTAACAGGAACTGAGATAACTTATTTATAAGGGCTACTGCAGGGACCAGGAGGAGAAATTGGGCTGGGCCTCAATTGAATTTAATTAACCAAGCTTAGCCCAAAGCTTTTAATTAAATCCAATAATAATAATATAGTCCACTAAAATATTATTATTGCACTACCCATCCAATCCCAAATTATGTTCTGGGCTCCTTCTTATTATAAGCCCGATAGTCTCCCCATGTTTAAGATATTCAATGTCCATTAATTAATTAAGTTACTGACAACTCCAATTAATTAATATCTCGTCCGAGAGTAGTACCACTCAACCTTTTTATCATGCCGGAAATTAATCCACTTGCAAGATTTACATGATAAACCTTATGAGCTCCTCAAGGGGACATCATCAACCTATGACGGACATAGATTCCTTCTACAATCAACAGCACACCATAGATACAGCACTACTTCCCAACTCACCGAGTTTGTTGATTTAATACTTATAAATCTCACCCATTGATGAATCAAAGAAATACATACTGCCCTACGTGTCGAGGTTATTGTATAGGGATTAAGAGCACGAACTTCCATAATAACAGAGATCAAGTTCTACTATATAGTCAGTATAAGAAGAACGATCTCAGGCGGTCCTGCTCAATACACACAAGTGCACTAATGTGATTCTATAGCCAAGACAAGCTAATACCAAACCACACTACAACCATACAGATAGAGAGTCCCCGTCTATCTCAGTTGTGAGCATCTGTTTATACTTTATAAGGAAACCGATAATATGATCTTCTGCGTGTTGTCGCACAACATATTATCTACAGTATAAAGTAAATGGACTATTGCGTCATGCATATAAAATAAATTATAAGACGCAATCATTTGATCAATGATTCTCATTTCAAATATTGTTATGACATTGTTCATACTAAAGCTAGACTTTTAGTATACAATCCAACACTAAGCACACATAGGATCGAGACCATAGCAAACACCTCCCACTAGGTACTAATTACTCTATGCGTTCCCTAACTAGGTACTAAATCATAGGCAATATTCCCTTTTAAGGTACTATGAATTTACTAATGGTTTGTGTCTCCTCATTTAATCAACTAACCTCTCGATTAAGCTAATCAAATGTTCTATCAAAGGGTTTTAAATCTAGAAGGATATCTCTATCTCATTCTAAATTAATGCACATGAAGTATATGATGAAATGATTCAATGAACTATCCTAAACACATAATTGATTTCTCAATCTAATCACATGCCCATGATAATTAATCACACAAATCATCATATACATCAAGCAATCAACAATTAATAATAGAAATAACACAAAGCCCATTCAAGATTAAAATCAATTTGCATAAAAACTAAATTATCCAACACCAATCATGGAGTTAATCTCACAAAGGAGATTAGCCTCTCATAGTTACAAGAAATTCAACATAGACATTAAAATCCTTACAAACCATGATCAACTATAAAGAAAATTACAAAATTAGAATTAGATTCCCCCTTTGAAGGTCTTCAATGGAAATCTCCTTCTTCTTCTTGTGATCTCACTCTCCCTTGCTTCCTGGATCACTTGGATGGTGGATTTGATGGAGGGGATCAAGTGTAGATGGATGGATGAAGAAATGATGAAGATGATGGTGTAAAATAGAAGAAAATGTGTGTGTACATACCAAACCCACGAAAATCTCCTCAAATATTGAAGTATTGGGTATTTATACCCCTTGGGAAGCTTCTAGAAGAATTCTGATTTTTTTGCAGAAAAAGGACCTACACGGCCCGTGTACAGTACACGGCCACAAGGGTGGCCGTGTAGGCATTTCTGGTGTCAGAACTCGCCCAAAACACATAGGGCCGTGTTAGGTACACACCCCGTGTAGTTGCTGGCCGTGCAGTCTCACTGCTTTGAGCATAACTTCTACATCCGATCTCCGATTTGAGTAATTCTTGCGCTCATGTGATCCTCTTTTCCTAGACTTTCTATCCATATAAAGATCTGACAAAGCTTCCAACATTTGAAGATGTAACAAGTAATGCAAAGTAGCACAACCGTGCTGAGTAGGAACAGCTTGCACGACGTCACCATTTTAATCATAACTTTCTCGTTTGGGCTCCGATTGAAGTGTTTCTTATAAAAAACGATTCTCTTTTCTGTGGCTTTCCAACCATGTATCACAATTCTAGTTTTGAGCTCCAAAAGAGTACAAAAAAATTGCATAAGTTGGACGTGCGTTTTTCAGCATTTTGCTTTGACTCGTTCTTTCTCGTTTCAACTCCAAATTGAGATCCGCTTTTTCCTACATCTTCCTTGTCATGCCTAGAATCTATTTTTACCTAGAAATCATACATTTAAGCTCATTCTCATATATTTCCATAAAAACATAAAACACAACCAAATAGAATACAAATATGGATAAAATAACATAAAAACACATATAAAAAGATACTAAAATCTAGGTGAAAATAACACTCATCACATGGGTGATTGAGAACATGATGGCTTGCAAGGTTGATGTGAGAAATGTGTAAGAAAAAGAAGGAAAATAGTGAATCAAGGAAAGGACGAAAGAGCTCAAGCTAAATGCATATACAACTTTAACAAAAGGAAAAAGGAGCAAAATCATAAAATATGCTCAAGGAATTCAAAATTCAAGAAAAGTAAGTATGCAATCGAAAAAAGCTCAATGAATCCATGGTATGATGATGTTTAGTATTTATGGATATTTGAAAAAGGGAGGAAGATTGAAAGTGAAGATGTTGGAGAAAAGAATCATCTCTTCAATTATTTACACTTGAATAGTCATTATTATCTAAATTTTTTCTATCCTATCAAAGAGCCTAATATTACATCCAAAGATAAAGACCTTTTTGATCACTTTTAGAAATTAGGGTGGCTTGTGAACATAGTCTATGAGCAAGCCTATGGTGCGTCGGTTCTAACTAGTTGATGAGTGTTGAATAACCATAATTCATAAAGTGTTGAGTGAGTTCAATATCCTAGGAGAGGCTTGGACCGGAAGGAATTTGATTACCCTTTTGTCTTCTTGAGATTGAACGTGTTAATCTTTTATGTTTGATTTTGTAGGGATACTTAATGTAACTTTGTAATCCTTATTACTTGTGATGTATTGTGTCTTATGTTCGATAGGTATTTTAGTAGGTGAAAATTACTCCTCTTGTTTATCATTTTTCCGTTATTCGAGGACGAACAACACTTTAAGTTTGGGGGTTGATCGTCGTCATTTTCACCTAGATTTTAGTGTCTTTATTTGTGGATTTACGGATATTTTTATCCATATTTTTGTAACTTTTGATGGAGTTTCATGTAAATTAGGAGAAGTGTGTACAGGTAGATAAATGGGTGGAAATAAGCTTAAATGTATGAAAAACAGGTCAAAAAATGGAGCAAAATGGAGTCGGGAGCTAAAACGAAGAAGAAGAACAGGGCACGCTGGAACACGCCCAGTAGTGTCATGCGCACGAGCCGTGCTCAAGTACACACCTCATGTGCAGAACATGGCCTGTAAGCTCATGCACATGACCGAGGCCATGTGCACTACACGAGCCGTGTCCTATCAGCATACAAAAACGCCGAACTGTGTGTGCACTACACGAGCCGTGTACTGCTACACGACCTGTGTAGGTGCAGAATCCAGAATTATTTTTCACGTGTTTTAGAAGATTCCAAGGGGTACAAATACTCAATTTTGGCGTGAATTAAGGGAGAGAGTCCCATTTGAGCAGTTATTGGATCAAAACACACACTATCACACCATCTCTTCACACTCTCTCCTACATTCAAAATCCACCAAATTCATCCATTTTTATTACTTTGATTCCATAATTCTTTCCATACATCTTTCATCCACAACATCCTTAGAGAGATTTGAGGCTTATTTTCTTGGAAAGCTTATGAAGGAAGGAGATCAACTCTTAATCGTAAGGGAAGAACTTCTACTTTTACTTTGCATTTCCTTTGATTTGAAGTTACCAATGGCATTTTATGGACTTTGTAAGGTTTGTAAGATGATTGTTGGTGGCTAGACCTCTTGTGAGGCTAGCCACATGATGAGTTGAGGTTAAACTAGATTTGTAAAATTTTTAGTAGTAAATTGAATTGATGATGGATTTTTTCTTATATATTATGATTCATGATTTATTTTATTAATTGTGTGATTGATTTCTATACATATCATATTAGGATGGTCATTCCAATATTATGTAATAGGGGTAAAATGAATCAATCTTGAATCATATACTTATGAGGAGAGGTAAGTCATACCCTTCGAATACTTAAAACACTTATAAGAGGACATTTGAGTAATTAAATGAGAATAACCAAACTTAGAGTCATAGTACCTTAATGGGAATTGATAATAAGACCAATTTAAGGGGATTTAATCTTGTAAAAAGGATGAGAACCTAATCACCTTGGCCATAGGGATTAGTGGTACAATTGCAATTGCTTCTAATACATTATTGACAATGTTTGCTACTAAAGTCTTGCATATCTAGGATACTACCTTAACTTGGATTATGGTTAGCCTTGCATTTTTTCTAAGATCTATTTTCAATTATTCCATTACATCATTTTTCTTTGATAATCATAGTTAGTACTTGTTTTCTAGTTAATTGATTAAAACAATTTTTAGTCTAAAACCCAAACTCAAATTCTATCACTTTTACAAAGCATGATTAAAGGTAAATCCGAATACACCTTGATTTTAATTTTCTCTTGGGACGATATTTTATAAATTTAGTTACTTGGTCACTACGTTTACAACAGCGATAGAGTTCTCTTACTCTACATCATTTTACCTAAAAATAGGACTAAGAATAGTGTCCCCGTTCGTCTAAAGTGGCTCTGATCGAACAGAAGGTCTTGGTCGAATGGGATATCTATAAATTCTAATTTCTAGTTAGACTTGACTTTTGCCGTTCGACTTGGCTTCACTTAGTCGAACGGGATCTCTTGGTCGAATGGGAGGTCAAGCTGCATGCGCAGTCTCACTATTTCGTGCATAACTTCCACATCCGAGCTTCGATTTGAGTGATTCTTATGCTCACGTGATTCTCTCTTTCTTGGCTTTCGATCTATATAAAGAACGTACAATAAATCTAACATTGGAAGGTGTAACATGCCATGGAAAATGGCACAGCCATTCTGTTCAGCACAGCTTGCGCGAAGTCACCATTTTGATCAAAACTTTCTCGTTTGGGCTCCGATTGAAGTGTTCCTTACGCCAAACGATCCTCTCTTCTATGGCTTTCCAACCATGTATCATACTTCTAGTGTAAAGCTCCACACGAACACAGAAAAATTATACAAGTTGGACGTACGTTTTTCAGCATTCCTATGCAAGTTGCACCTTTTCTCCAACTTTGTACTTTTGATCATTTCTTCATCTAAAATACAATAAAACACCTCAAGTGCACCTTTTTCTCACCTATATTGAATATAAGACATTTGTGCTAATATATAACAATAATTCCCATCAAAAAGGTGTTAAATTGGACACTAAAACATAATTATTTTCACTCTCATCAATCCCCCAAACTTACCCGTTGCTCGTCCCGAGGCAACATAATAAAAATAGAGAAAAGGAGTAAGAAAATTAGCGTGGAATCAAGGACTATGACAAATACCGCATTCACAATACAATTGTCTTCAACTTATTCATGCAACTCTCATTACATGTAATAATCAATTCATAGAATACAAGATAAGACAATCACTACCAATTCAAATGCTCTATTGATATGTTCTCACGGGAAGTATATATTACTCGTACTCAAGTGTAAAGATGTACACTTATGGGTTAAGGTGTTTACGCTCATATTCAATTCAAGTGCATGTGTAACCATAAGCTTGCCAAATATCTGAAACTCTCCACCACTAAAAGTATGATTCGACAATGTGATAAAAAAGGACTTTTCTTCTGGATGTAATATTGCTCTTTGGTTAAGGTAGAAATATATAGATAAGTGACTCTAAACTCGGATCAATCAAGTGTGCACTCTATCATGTTCTTTCATTCTTCTTACTCACTTCAATTAAGTATGACATCCTCCTCAACTCTTTCACTTTTTTTTCAAGCTCAACATTTTTTTCCTTCTCTTTTTTTCTCCTTTTTTTTCTCTCGAGGTACCAGTTTCGGGCACTACCTCGCGCATCTTCCATAGAGTACTAGATTTAAGCACTACCCTAGGGTGTTTAATTCAATGGAGTACTAGATTTCAGCACTAATTCATGCTTTTACTTAGATGTATTTACAAGCTCAATCACTATTTCAATACCAATTTCATTCGTTCTCAACTGTTATCAAACTCCATCAATACACTTTGAAAAGCCATTAATTCTCGTCATAGATAATCAAGGCTAAAAAAATTTCAGATGCTCAAAGTGGTTATTTCTCGTAGGCTGCCAAAGAATGAAGTTTTTAGGCTCAATGGGGCTAACTACGGATAAACATCAATGGTAGGGAATTATTTGGCTAAGTGACTCATAAATTCAAGGATGCCCTAAAATCATCTTCCCATCATCTAAAACACATGTAGTCTCAAGTAAGACAAGAGGCAAGTTCTAGAATACACACACAAGAACGATACTCACTAGAAAAGAAATATCATGTGATTATGTAACATGATCAATGAGGCTCAAAATCTCACATGGGTTTTTAACAAGTAACAGAGCACTCTTCATAGTAAGCAATATGTCACAAGTACACATAGAACTTCATATCACAATATAACTCAAGTACACTTCCTTCATCAATTCCAAGAGCATATGAATATCAAGCACAATTAAAAAATATAAGCTCACGTGGATCACCAAAACCGAGATCTCAATCCTTCCACTCATACTAATTAAAAGCACACATAAAAATTAAAATAAAAAAACGAGGGCACCTGATATATCCTTCATAACGTATGCACGAGCTCCTCGAGTTGTTCAACTCGGTCAGGTAAAGCCTCAGTGTAGAACTCGTCTGCCAGTTATCTTTTTCTATTATTAAAACTCAAGCACACCTCATCATCAAATATTCATCAATAATAATATAGGAGAACTATAAAAAAACTCAATTGACTATCTATTCGACTCCACACACTAGGAACACCAACAAAACATACTAAATATTAGGTAAGTTGCAAAAAATCGACAAACTAACACCGATTAAAATATTAATATGTCGCAAAAAATCAACCTCCTAACAAACAAACAACCAACGAAAGAAAAAATTATACCCTTAGTACTCATAAGATGAGGTAAGTACATCACACCCCCCCAAACTTAGTAGAAACGTAAGTCGAAACTAAGTTTGAAAAGAGTTGTAATTGCTGAAACATGAGCACCTCAAATATAACAACTCCTCACTCATACGAAAGAAACAATAAAGCAATAAAAATAGAAGGGCACGCCCCCAACAGGCACTCATGTTTAATGTCGGAGAGTCACGATGGAATACCGCTTTGAACTACTGGATCAGATTGCGGTCTTCTCACATCCTCACTTTCAAATATTTTCTTTCCCTCTTCTTGTCTACACTCAACACCTCACCTTTCTTGGTAACAAGTATATGATCCTCAGAATTTCCTTCCTCCCATGGTTGTCTAGACTCCTCCTTGTAAATCTTCCATTCAAATTCAGAATCATCTGTCCTATTAAAATCAAGATTATACAAGTTAGAAACCACATCTATGCTCTTGCAAGATTGAGTCTCCATGGGCATCTTCATTGCTTTCTCAAGAGAGAAAACTACATTTTCACTGTCCCATCTGCAGTCTAAGCTTCTCGGCTCTCAACCTCTTTGCTCTTTCCCATCTCTTCTCAACTATAAGCTTAGTATTCTGCTCATGTGATGGTATTGGAGTACTCTGAACATCAGGTATGGCGTTCAGTACAGAAACGAAGGTCGATTGCCACAGTGCTAGTTCGACCATGGTTCGACCAGAGTGATTTGGTCGAACGGGAGTGCCTTGGTCGAACGACGAGCCAGAAAACAGAGTACCATTTCTCTATTTTTCCAAAAATTGTTCGACCATAGTTCAACCATCAGGTCTGGTCGAACTGAGTGTGGCTGGTTGAATAGGAGCCCTGCTCTCCTCTTTTTCATCCACAGGCTTCATCGGACCTTCGTACTGTGTCCCGGACCTCAATGTGATAGCATTATTCCTAATGTTTGTGTCAATTGATTCACATTCGCGGCCATCTGCCCCATTATAAAGGTAAGGTTCTTCAACTGCTTAGATAAATCTACACGATTAGTATTCATTCTTGCTTCGATGCGGTCAACTCTTCATTATTCCTCGCCATGTATCGATTGAAGGTAACTTCAACACTCTTCATTTTTTGCTGCTGCCTACTAGGCCCCCTTTATGTCAACTCTGTAATCTGCTTCTGCTGGGACTCTAATAGCTTGTTGATATTAGCTAGACTAGAGACGATCTCATCATCCTTATTTGGCTTCACCACTTGATGTTCAACTTGTGTCACCTTACCCAATACATAAAATCCTCTTACACTTTCCGTAGGCCAGTCATGTGAATTTGTAGAGATATTTTCAAATAACTTTTTTGCTTCAATTGTTGTCTTAGATAACAGTGCTCCTCCAGATGATGCATCAATAAGAACACGCGACTCACAATCCAATCCATAGTAGAAGATGCTTATGTACTGAGCCTTAAACATTCCATGCTGTGGATACTTCCTGAGCATATCTTTAAACCTATCCCAAGTCTCATGAAATTTCTCACCCTGATTCATCACAAATTAGGTGATGTCTTGCTTCATTCTTAAGATCGTTGAGGGTGGCATGTATATCTCCAAGAACTTTTGCTGCAGTTTGGTCCCATGTAGTACAGTCTATTGCATCAAGAGTCTCATACCAAACTTCCTCCCTATCAATTAAAGAGAACTTGAATAGAGCGATCCACCTAGCATGATCATGAGCTCCAGCACCCTTCTAAGTGTTTGCATAACCAAGGAATCTTCTGAGATGCTGATATGGATCTTCAAATCAACCTCCAGAAAAGGGATTCTTCTCTACAATGTTAATAAGAGCGGGATGTATCTCAAAATCATCATCTTCCCCCCTTGCTCCTATCAACCCCATGTTGCCAATCTCATTGTACTTAAAAATTTCACGTATTGTAACATTATCCAGATTCTGCCTTGCTCCGGCCATGTTTAGCTCAGTGTGTTATTTCTTCTTTCCTTCCTCTCATTTTCCTAGTGCACAAGTACCTCAAAAAAATTTAAGTTTAGATAGAATTAAATAATCACAAATAAGGGTTTTAATCAAACTAGAATAATAACATCAATAATAACAGCCATCCCTGGCAACAGCGCCAAAAACTTGATGCACGTTTTCTTTGCACGCAAAATTAATCCCCAAGTATTAAGGATATCAGTTGCAGCTTGAGCAAACGACCAAGTTAAATATCGAATCCAAAGGACGGCGTATTATCAATTTAATTATTTATTAAATTAATCAAGATGAAAAGAAATAAAGTTGGGATTTATTTATTAAACTACTAAGCAGAATTATTAAATAACAAATAAAATAAAATATCACTAGAAGAATACGAAAGTGGATCAGGAATGGAGAATAGGTAGCTCTAGGGTAATCCAGTTTTACTACTTAACTTCCCTCTCAAGTGCATGCCGACTCTGCCTTATGGACTATGGACGCATCACTGAACCTTGCAAATCTACTCTATGGACACAAGTAAATATGTGTGTAGCACGTGTGAATATCCTCAGAGCAAGAGACATAATTTTACCTCCCCTTTCTAGGTACTATCAGTATCAATTATTTTCCACGTCTGGAATCTAACATGATATGATCTCCCTTTATAGGTACTATAAAATTACCCTCTTTATCCTGCTTACTAACCCGAATTCAATTCAATTAATAAACATTCATATATGATAGTTCTAATGGAGCTTTGGAGTCCCCTCACTTAGAATCATAACATGAAATCCTGTTCAGTGGTGAACGCACTCAATCTACAACCAAGATATATATTCAGACTCTATATACCAATTGAACATGCACAAAACGATCATGAATATGGATTAAGAAAGCATAATCATACATAAAATCAATCCACAAGTAGTATTGTACGTAGGACATACAAGAGAGTTTAATTAATTCATAAAACCTTCAAAACTCTAGATCTACCAAAACGGTTCTAGCCCATGATGTTGTGAAGAACAATCATGGGGGTTGGATAGATCTTACCCATATGTCTGGAAAATACAAGATAAAATAGAAAATGAATAAAATCCTAGATGTGGGAGTCGTCGCGTCCTTCTCCGTCTTGAATCCTCCTCTTGAGTCCACAGACGAATCTTCACAGTGATGGATGGATGAAGGAAAGGATGTGGATGATGGTTGGGGGTGATCCCCCCTTATGGGGTGTAGGATGATTGTGTTGTGGTGCCTCTCCAATAATAATGTGAATTACATCCCCTTTTGTACTTGTAAGCTCTCCTTATGGACCTTGGATGGGCTTTTTCTTGGAAAATACGAAAATACACGAACAGGGGGTGTAAAACCGTCAAAATCATAATTCTGTATCCCCGTTCGACCAAAGTAGTTCTAGTCGAACAGAAGGCCTTGGTCGAACGGGATGTCTGTAAGTTGAAATTTCCAGTTAGACTTGACTTTTGCCATTCGACTTGGCTTCACTTAGTCGAACGGGATCTCTTGGTCGAACTGAAGGTCAAGCTGCATGCGCGGTCTCACCGTTTCACACATAACTTCCACATCCGAGCTCCGATTTGAGTGATTTTTACACTCACGTGATCCTCTCTTTCTTGGATTCTATCCATATAAAGAACATATAATAAATCCAAAATTTGTATGTGTAACAAGCCATGAAAAATGGCACAGTCATTCTGTTCGCCACAGCTTGCGCGACGTCACAATTTTGATCATAACTTTCTCGTTTGGGCTCCGATTGAAGTGTTCCTTATGCCAAAACGATCCTATCTTCTGTGGCTTTCCAATCATATATCACACTTCTAGTTTAGAGCTCTATATGAATACAGAAAAATTACAAAAATTGAACGTGCGTTTTTCAGCATTCCTACACAAGTTGCACATTTTCTCTAACTTTGCACTTTTGATCATTTTTCCACCTAAAATACAATAAAATACCTCAAGTGCACCTTTTTCTTACATATATCGAATATAAGATATTTGTACTAATATATAACAATAATTTCCATCAAAAAGTTGTCAAATTGGACACTAAAACATGCTTATTTTCACTCTCATCAGAAAGCAATCGGAAAATCAGAAAGATTAGTGTATTTTTAATTATATGTTTTTTTTAAGGAAAAATGAGTTCAAGGACATCATTGTCATTTCACCCATTAAAAGGTTATAACTCCTTGAAAACTGAGTGGTTGGTGGAATTACTTGCAGGCATCTACCCACTTGCATATATTTCCCATTTTTCACATACATTTAATATATGAAACCACACACTTCACTAATATAATTATCTACTACATATTAAATAATAATACTTTTTAATCCACGTGTAAAAAGTAAATGTATACGTTTATGGCGGACGTAGAGAGTACTTAAATAGTTTATGAAAAAAAATTCTTCTTTCGTCTCATGAAGTATTGCATGTATTTTGCGCGCTAAGTTTTTTTTAATGTATAAAGGTGTATAAAGTTATTAGAATATACTAACAAAAGTGAGTATTTTAAATAATTTAATTAACATATTACTAAAAACACTTAGAATGTGGCTGAAATTTTTTTTATGGTTGAAGTAGTTTCTTCTATTACCATGTGCATTGGGCCTGAGAAAGTTTACACCTAGTCTGACTAAGTTGCATTCACTTTTACAATAAGTTGTATGTTTACAATTGAATCTCTTCATCAATCACAACTGACCATGCATGTCTAATTTACAAGATTTGGAAAATTTTGTCTTTTAATCTTGCTAAGATCATCTATTTCAATATTATTAGCTGTTCAGTATTTTTCTTATTTAAACATTAACATAATTCATATTTCAACTTACTCTTTCATTAAAAAAAATTGGATTAATTACATGAAAAATCACAACCTTTTCGCCGATTGCGAATTAGTCTAAACTTTTGGATATTTATAAATAAATACCCAGCTTTAAGTCCGTATTTCAACTCGAACCACCGAACAGTAGGAGGCCTTCCCGATAGCTGACGTGTTATATTGACTGTTAAATGGCATCCTACATGTCAAAAACAATAAGTAAATAAATAATTTCTTGGTCAATACAAGTATGAATTTTACCCTTCTTTCTCTATCACGAATCCACCGAGTCACCGACTAGGTAAGAAACCTGTGGAACCTTATCTCTCTCCAGAATCTCATCTTCTTTCAACCTCTCTCCGAACCCATCCGGCAACCCGACCCAATTATACTCCCCTCTGCTACCGAAATCGCAAACTCCATAGTTGTTTGCTTTTCGCCGTCTCTTGTAGGAATCGTGACGACCATCTGAGATCACTAATTTACCTTTAGAAAGCCTCGTTGCTTGCAATCGAGCCACGTCTCTCGCTCCCACTGGGAACGCCATCGACCAACTTTCCATCGTGACGCCGGACCCCGTTGTCCAAAAATGTGATGAGCCGATGCATGGCGTCATCTCCATTTTCAGCACAAAATAATTGCCACCCTAAATATGTCGGAATACACAAAGGACTAACGCATGATGCTGCCTCTTATTTCCAGATCTGTTGCTCACCACTGGAAATTCAAAGGTCCGATGCACGGTGCCGCCTCCCATCTCCAGGTCCATCAACGCGCTTCTGCCATCACCACCAGCAATCACCTTTCGTCACTGTCATTTAGTTATCGTCGTTGAAATGTCATTGCTTCATATATCAAAGAAGGGGGACACGAACTAATACAACCCAAACAAATCGAAAGCAGAAGATTGAAATTGATATATGGAAAAACTAAAAATTACAATGAAATGAAAGATAAGCACTACTTCGAGTGAGTGCAACTCCTAGCTTCTAGGAGACAACTTCACAATATTCATCAATGCCTACAACCATTTACCAAGCTAGCAATAAATAGCAGTTGCTCGTCCTTCACGTTCTTTCTCCTCCACTACTCTGACATTTGTAATAGTAAAGGAATCCCTCTCGCCCACTTCCTTGATCTGTTCCTCAATCTTATGGTTTTGGTTTGGGTTTGGGCTTTAGCCTGGAGCAAGTATGGTGTTTGGGCCAGCTTACTGGACTGGGCCGTATCATCCCCCTCTTCTTCTAATAAAGTCTTCTCCTGAAGGCTCATATCTGCAAAATATTAGAGGAGATCTCCTAGGCCACCCAACGATGGATTATCCAATGACCCCCAAACCACTGCACAAGTGTTGGAGCAATAGTATAAACATCTCCTTGTAACACCACCTTCTCATCTTTGAACGCAAACTCCATCGCCATTGCATTGTAATCATGCATGACCCACCCTAATTGTTAAAGACATTGTATTCCTAACATTATATTGGGTTCTTTCACTAGTAAAACATACAAATCAATCAAAAACTCATGCTTCTGCAACCTTATCTGAACTTGTGGGTATATATATTGGCAAATGAGGCACTCACCATTGCCATTATATACCCAAAATATGCTTGTAGCATGAATTTGGAGATTCAGTTGCTCTGCCAAAATTGGTGTGATAAAATTGTGAGTGCTCCCATTATCTATCAACGTATGAAATTTTCTTTTCTCTATTTCTTCCCATATCCACATCGAACGGGAATTTGTTTGCCCCACTAACATGTTTAAGCTTGAGATTTCTGCAACATGAGTTTTATCCAATTCTCCCACCTCCAAATTCTGCAAATCATGAACTCCACCAAAGTTGTCTTCATCCATACTAAGCAACAATATAAATTTACTCTTACACTTATGATTAGGACTAAATTTCTGATCGCAATTATAACAAAGCCCCTTTTCTCTCTTCTCTTTCAACTCTGAAGGAGAAAGCCTATGGATGGGTAATCCTAAGCTAGTTGAAACATGTTTGGGTGGAAAGATTTGTAGTGAGCTTGGATCAAAAATGGAGATGACAAAGGAATGGGTGTTTCTGACTTTGGGTTGATTCTAGCGATTAGGCTAGGAACAACGGAAACGGGGTTAGTAATAGAGGAAACATGGTTATGGGTTGAGTGGAGAACCCCTGTTATCTCTGCCATTGAACTGGCTCGAGCCTCTTCAACCCGTGCTTCATAAGCCCTTGCTAAAGCAAAAGCCTCCATTAAAGTAGTAGGTCAATTGAAAAGTAGTTCACGTCGGAATTCTGGTTTTAAGCCAATAATGAAAAACTAACAAGGAGCGGTTCAGATATACCTAAACTTTGTTCATCAATTCTTCAAAGGCAGATTAGAAGTCAGCCACCGTAGAAGTTTGAGTCAATTTTGAAAAATTGCCTTAATGATCCTCGTAGATGGACCCCCGAATCAATGCTTCAGATTCAAACGAAATTCTCTCCCGTTTGTTAATATTTGATTCACCTTCATCCATTAAAACCATGAGGCAGCCTTCCCGTCCATATGAAAAGAAAAAATCTGCAGTCTATCGGGTTCCAGCATCACATGAAAATAAAAAAATTCTTCTATTCGAAAGATCCAACCATCTGGGTCGGTTCCATCAAATTTTGGAACCTCCATTTTCATACCTCGAAGAACCAGAGATGATTCAGTGATTCCAAGAGATTTTCCTTGCCTCCGCTCTTGCACCTGTGTTGCCGAAGAACTAGGTGTAAACCTAGGAGAACCATGAGTCGGGTGTTGCAGTTATTCAAATTGCCTCTCAACAGTGGTTATGTAATGTTGAAGTGTTTGATGGAATGTAAGTGATTGTTTCTCCATTTATTCTTGAAGACCCTTTACAAGCGTTGTAAGCTCTACTGCCATGATCGAACCTCAACGAGAGCACCAAATGATACAACCTAAATGAAATCGAAAGCAGAAGATTGAAATTGATATATGAAAAAACTGGAAATTACAATGAAATGAAAGATAAGCACTACTTCGAGTGAGTGTAACTCCTAGCTCTTAAGAAACAACTTCACAATATTCATCAATGCATACAACCATTTACCAAGCTAGCAATAAATAGCAGTCACTCATCCTTCACGTTCCTTCTCCTCCACTACTCTAACATTTGTAATAGAAAAGGAATCCCTCTCTCCCATTTCCTTGATCTGTTCTTCAATCTTATGGTTTGGGTTTGGCCATGGGCCCTGGAGCAAGTATGGTGTTTGGGCCAGGTTATTGGACTGGGCCGTATCACGAACCTTTCCTCTAGCCGGAATTGAGAAGAGTGCATTGTGGAATAAAAAAAGAAGGATACAAGAAGTGAAAGTTCTTGTTGTGTATTTTATTTTTATGAAATTTTGAAAGAGAAGATTTTATTTATTATTATTTTTGACTTGTAGGATGTCACTTGGCTGTGAATACGATACGAAAGTGTTCCGGGCAGCCTCCTATTGCTCGGTGGTTCGAATTGCAATATAAAATTAAAGTTGGGTGCTTACTTGTAAATATCTAAAAATTTAGACTAATTCGTAATCGGCGAAAACGTTGGGAATTTTCACGAAAGAAATGCTTTAATTACATGGAAACTTATCTCCATGTAAAAAAAGTGTATGTTTAATTTTTTTTTTTGGTAGAACAACGGAAATTTATTGGTATACTAATTCTTTATTACATATATAACAATTATTAGATAGTTGAATTAATTTTTTTAATTGATTAATCTATACGTAAAAAAAATATACATATTTTGTGGCACATATATAATCAAATATCGGTTCAACATATTAATTTCATTTCATTAAAAAAATTCAATAAAAATTTAAAAATAATAATATTAAGGAATTTTTAAAATTCAAATGAGAGGACCACAAATAAAAATAATACTCTATTAAATATTAATTATCCTCTTAAAAACATACAATATAATTTATATAATATATTTCATTAGATGTTTAAGATGTTGGCACGTACAAATATAAGCAAAAACATATACAATTATGAGTAAAAATGTATACAATTTAATTGTTAATTTTTTTAATAAAAATTTGAGTTTAAAAAAATGTACAATTATTAAAATACATGTATACACTATTGAATAAAAAGTTATACACATATGAATGCTTGTTTTTTTAATGAAAAACTTAGTGTGAAAAAAGTATACAAATATTACAAAACACGTATACAAAAGAGAATAACATGTATACAAAATAGAATAAAAAGTTATACAAATATGGGTGCAAGGGTACACCCGGGTGCACCTAATATACACTCTAAGATGTTTATATATTTAATTTTTAATATATAAATATATTTTATATTTTTTTTCTAAATGATTAAAACTTGAGTGTCTCCGGTGACATTGTGCCCAAAATTCTTTTTTTTAAGTTGTACCATTATATATTACATGTTATACCCTTTAATATAATAATTTATACAATATTTTTAGAAATTACATGACAATTTATCTCCTTGTAGGAGTTCTGTTTAACACTGTTAGAAATGATTTAAATTTGAGGGTTGAACTGATAAATTAGAATGATTCAAGTCTTAAATTGATAAATTGTATCTTTTAGGTCCTTGAATGATAATTAGTTTATCTTTCAGGTCATGTAGTGAAATAATTCCTAAATTAAAATATTATATCTCTTAATTTATATGAAAAATAAAGATAAATGTTTGTCTAAACTAAACAAAGTCAAATGGTATCACACAATTTTTTAAAAAATATACAAATATAGTATTAATAAATGTACAATTGTAATACAGTGGATTTTTCTTTTGGGAAGACACTTATATACCTTAAAAATAATAATCAATATATATACACGAGTAAATTCTAAATTTAAAGAGGTAAAATTCGGTTCGGAATATATTAAACTCTAAAAACATAAAGTAGCACATAAACCACAATATTAAATGAATCGAGATCATGAACCAGGTAAAAGATTATATAAACCAAAGTAAAATTACAATTATATTATAAGAATTAAAACTAAATTCTAAGAATAATTTTAAATCTTAGGATATACTACATCCGTTCCATTTCAATTTTTACATATTTCTAATTTGAGCGTTCAATTTCAATCTCTACATTTCTCTTATTGGTAAATGGGACAACACAAACTAATTATTTCTATCTCCTTGGGCTCACATATAAACTAATACACATATCCACTTTACATTAAAATATTATTTCTCTCACCTCACTACACATTAAAATACTACATTCCATAATCTACGTGCAAAAAGCAAACGTAAAGTTTGAAATGGGACAGAAGGAGTATTGGTAATTACATGTCACACAAAGTTCTACTCCTTCCATCTCGCAAAAGATTGTACCCTCCATTCCGGTACAGAGATTAAAAAAATGATAACTTTTAGGGGCATAATGATATTCTTTTTGTTATAAATAGTAAATAATACTCCCTCCGTCCGACTCTAAAGTATTTGTTTGCTTATTGCACGTGGATTAAAGTGTATTATTATTATTTGTAAAGTGAGTAGTTGTATTAGAGGGAAGTGGTGGGCCATATTGTGTATTTTTTTACTAAATAGGGAAAATGGAAACATTTTAACCAGATGCCAAAAATAGTAAAATAGACACCATAGAAGCGAATGGAGGGAGTATAAAGTATATTAAATATGTTAGGTGGGGATGACTTTTTTATCAATAAAGTATATGAGAAAGGGTGATTGTCTTTTACTCCCTCCGTCCACTCGAAAAAGAGTTTTTTTTTTCCATTTTGATCGTATGCTCCAACTAAGGTCATTTCATTTTTTACACATACGAGACGCACACACACCCACTAATACAATTAAAATATACTGCTCAAACTCTTACTAATACAACTATTCACAATACATTAAATAATAATAATTTTAAATCAACATGTACAAAAGTAAAAGACATCCTTTCGTGCAAACTTTTCCAAGAGGTACCTACAGGATTTAATAAGACTGGCATCCAACGGCGACAGATTGATTATTGAGCCTGCCACCTACCATCTGCTGCTGCATTATTGAAGATTCGAACATGTGAATCACATGTACAACAAATTTTCTAAACAGTAAGGTTAGATCAAATCATTGAAGATTACAATTATCAACCTGAATAAGTATCAATTATGGAATAAAATAAGTGAGATTGGGACCCACCTAATTAAGAATTCAAATTATTTAGATAGGGAGAAAACCAAAACTATCAACTATTTAGATAGGGAGAAAACCAAAACTGTCAACTACCCAATTCGATCAAATTACATTGCCTCCATATTTAAAAAACAGTTTTATTACACTTCCACCAGCCCTTGTAAAGTAATCACAGTGGAGTATTGTTTTGACAAATATTTTTGTGAGGTTATTTCATAAAATGAATTCCGTAAAATGAAAGTGATATATAATTTTTTTTTACCTATGGAATATTTCGTTTAAAAAAGTACTCCCTCCTTCCCCTTGATACGTATCCATTTTTTTCATTTTGGTCCGTCTGATTACAATATATTCATTTTTCTTTTTGGATTGATGTGACCTACAACCACTACACATATCTCACTGTAAGCAATTAAAATTCAAGGTCCAATCAAATGGCGACACGTGGATTTTATTGATTAAATATCAATTTTAATTTATTATATTTTATTTTTGGGATTTAATAAATTAATTCCTAAAATAGATTAATAAATAATTGATAATTAATTTAAAGCCCAACAAATTAAGTAGGGTTTAAATTAAGTAAAACTTGACTCCCAAGTCAAATAAAGTGTGAAAGGTTCCAGAATCAAGTCAAATTAAGCAATGACCATTCAAGTTGTGTTATATTTGGAACGGCCCAAGCCCACAGAATCGAGTTAAATCTGTCATGGACCAATCAGATTGCAAGTTATTTATGGGGCATGCTCATTCCTCACCTATATAAGGAGTTCTCCTCCATTCATTCCAGACACACTACAACATCTGAATACGCAGACGCTTCTGAAGAGATCAAGAATACGAGCAGTGCTCCCTTGAGATCTTCAAGCATCTTCAAGCTAAGAACGACCTTCGATCCAAGATCAAGGTGCCAAGCCCCTCCGATCTGGCGTTCTTCAAATCAAGCAAAGATCAGAGATCAAGTCAAGCGAAGATCAAGATCCAAGTCAAGTGAAGATCAAGATCAAGCGAAGGTCAAGATCCAAGTTAAGTGAAGATCAAGATCAGGCAAAGGTCAAGATCCAAGTTAAGTGAAGATCAAATCAAGCGAAGATCAAGATCCAAGTTAAGTGAAGATCAAGATCTAAGTGAAGATATAAGTCAAGTGAAGATCAAGATCCAAGTTCAAGATCTTCAAGTCAAGAACACTCAAGACCTTCAAGTCAAGTTCAAGTCATATTCAAGTCAAGAACAACAGCCGATCAAAGATCAAGGTGTTAAGCCTCTTCGATCCGGCGTTCTTCAAATCAAATTCATTATTCGTGAAGTCAATGTTCTACAAAATTGAGCGGCAAACTTCACAACAAATTCAAGTCAACGTTCAATCCGAACAAAAGTTCAACACCTCTGGATCAACGTTTAAGACTACGCACTCGAGCTCGAACAAGCTTCGTTCGAAGATCCAGCTCAACTCAACACACACGCGGTCAACACACCAAGTCAAGTCAAAGCCAAATTGGTTCGAGAGAAGAATCAGAGGATAGATAGAGATCATTTCCTAAATTTTCAAGTTTAAATCTTCTGGATTATCATTGTAATTCTTTTTGTGTTTATTTTAATATAAATACAAAATTTATTGTTACAAATTTTGGCACGCCCAGTGGGACAATCTCTACCTCTCATCTCTTCTCAAAATGACTCCGGTCAAGATTACTGTGGGAAGGAATGCTGCTTCTAAGCTCTCAGAATCATTAAACGAATATGTTGTTGTTGTTATGAGGAGCATGTCAGAAAAAGCTCGGTCGAAAGCCTCATCTGGATCCAAACCTTCGGTTGAGGAGGCTTCGAGAAAACAACTACCTATGAAGGAGGATAGTGATGATGATTCTGCATCTTCAGGCTCTTCATCTGACTCAGTTGCAGCTCCAGTAATGATGGCAGGCGCCACGACTGTTGAGGAACAATTAGCAAACATGATGAAAGCTATCGAGGGGCTCACAAAACACATAAAAGCTCAAGACACAAAGATCTCCCAATTGATGAAAAGAGACATCGCGGAGACTAGCCGTGCAAACAGAAAAGGAGTCATGGACGATAGTGAAGTGGAAGAGGTCACAAGGCGCCAGACTATTGAAAAGGAGCAAACTCAATGAACGTTGCCACTTTCAGCTGATGGAATGCTCCAAGTGGATCAACTCAAGGATATTATACTTGGAACAATAAAAGAAAGGTTTGAGCAGAATTCCAAGCCTATTGTTACTTATGTCAAGCCATACACGAAAAGAGTGGATAACTTGAAGTTGCCAGCTGGCTATCAGCCTCCCAAATTCCAACAATTTGATGGCAAGGGAAATCTGAGGCAGCATATAGCAACTTTATTGAGACTTGCCATGACGCTGGTACTTATGGAGACCATATGATAAGGCAGTTCGTTCGCTCTCTCAAAGGAAATGCATTTGATTGGTATATCGACTTGCAAGCTGAATCTATTGATAGTTGGGCACAAAGGGAACATGAGTTCCTTAACCGTTTCTATAGCACGAGGAGAACTGTTAGCATGACTGAGCTGACTAATACTCGCCAATTGAAGGAAGAGCCTGTGATTGATTATATCAATCGATGGAGAAATTTGAGTTCAAATTGCAAGGACCGATTATCCGGAGAGTCTGCTATTGAGATGTGTATCCAAGGGATGGAATGGAATCTCCTTTATATACTCAAAGGAATTCAACCTAAGACTTTCGAAGAGTTGGCTACTAGGGCCCATGACATGGAATTAAGCATGGCTGCTAGTGGAATCAAACATTCACCAATGTTGGACTCTTACAAGTCCAAAGACAAACAAGATTTCAAAAAATGGGGCAAGTCCTATGCTAAAAGTTCCAACAAAGAGTCAATGGCCACAAATATTATGACGGTCAAAGTTCGAAAGAATGAAAATGATAAGAAAGACAAAGGGAAGTAAGTTGCCTAAGAGTGGGGGCAATAAGGTTAACTCTGAAAGAGATGCAAGGAAAGGAGTATCCATTTCTGAATTCAGACATTTCTGGCATATTCGATGATCTAATGAAGAACAAACTCCTTGATCTTCCTGAGATGAAGCGTCCAGAGGAAGCCGGTCGAACTAATGACCCAAAATACTGCAAGTATCATAGGTTGGTGAGTCATCCAATTCATGATTGTTTCGTTCTTAAGGAAAAGATCATGCAACTGGCTAAGGAAGGAAAAATCGTGTTAGAAGATGAGGCAGGCACAAATTCTACTTCTGTAAAAGAAGGTCATGACGAAGGCTCATGTCATGTCGTGAACGAAGAGGACAATGAAAGCGAACAACTTGAAACTAAGGGTAAAGCTTACTCCATGAAGGTGACCTTCACGGATGAAGATATGTTGTTGGGTATGCAATCTCATAATCGACCTCTATTTGTGACTGGTTACACTAAAGGGATGCGAGTGAATCGCATACTTGTTGATGGAGGTTCGGCAGTGAATATTTTATCCTTAAGAATGTTGAAGAAGATAGAAATACCAATGGATGAACTCAACCATAGCTGATTGATGATCCAATGGTTCAACCATGAGGGGTAAAGGACTCTCGGCACAATAGTTCTTGATTTGCTAATTGATGAGATGAAATCAACAGTCCTTTTCCATGTTATTGATGCAAAAACTTCGTACAACATGCTTTTGGGGTGTCCATGGCTACATGAGAATGGCGTGATTCCTTCCACATTACACCAGTGCTTCAAATATAATGAAGGTGACAACGTGAAAAGAGTATTCAGTGACGACAAGTCATTTACTGAAGTTGAAGCTTACTTTGCAGATGCTAAATATTTCTTCAAGAGTACAAAGGAAGTGAAACGTGAAGAAGCCCCAGTGCAAAATAATGGGGGCAATGAACAAATAAAGGATGAGGAAGGTAGTACATCATCTGCCACTCTTAAGAACAAAGGCAAAGGGCTTGAGACCTCGGAAGAGTTAACGTTGCCTTTAACAAAAATTGATGCTAGTAATCTTTCTTCTCCACCACTCAAAGGATTCATACGTCCTGTTGAAGGAGCAAAGACCGAACACGGTGAAGTGTTTGAAGCCGAAATAACCAAGTCATATAGTCCACAAGCTTATAAACTCCTTATGAAGGCTGGTTAAGAACCGAAAAAAAAAACCGATTATGGGAAAGTTACATCAAGAGACCATCAATCCTCCAAAGCATGGGCTTAATGCTACTCAGAAAATGTTGAAAAATAGTGGCCCTACTTTCAAGAATGCTAAGCCAGGTTTGGGATATATCCCTCAAAAGCCAGTTCGCATTGCAATCAGAAGAGCAAGTACAAATTATATCACCGAGGAAGAAGCTTTATCCACGGAAGATATGTTTGACGCACGTAGTAGGGAAATCAAGAGAATATCTATTTTTGAAAGGCTTGGGAGTGTCTTTGAAAGGCTTGGACCATGTAATGGAAAGTGTATGAGGCAAAATCATGTCAAGTCCCTTAACCTTCGAAAACTTCGGAGTCGAAATCCTTCTTGCATCAAGCGGCGAAATATCTTGACTATTTCAAGTGGAAGAGTGTTGAAAGCTAAGGTGCAAATAATCATCTTTACAAAAGATGATAGTGATGATAAAGAAAGTGTAGCTTCTACCAACCATATCACTGCTCTTGATGATTCCCAAATGGAGGAGGTAGATGCTGAAGATGCCCCTCCACAATTTGAAGAAGGAGTGAAAGCCATTGTTGATGAATTGAAAGAAATCAACTTAGGTGATGAAAATGATCCACGTCCTACCTACATAAGTGCTCTGCTAAATGTTGAGGAAGAAGAAAAGTATATTAGAATTTTGCAAGAATTCAGAGATGTCTTTACATGGTCGTATAAAGAAATGCCAGGCTTAGATCCAAAAATCGTAGTGCACTACTTGTCCATTAAAAAGAGAACTCGGCCGGTTAAACAAATGCAGCATCAATTTCGACCAGAGTTGATTCCTTTGATTGAGGATGAGGTTAATAAGCTTCTTGAAATAGGCAAGATCCGAGAAGTCAAATATCCTACATGAATTTCCAACATCGTGCCGGTAAGAAAGAAAAATGGGCAACTCAGAGTATGTGTTGATTTCCGAGATTTGAATATGGCATGTCCAAAAGATGACTTTTCATTGCCAATTACTGAACTCATGATTGATGCAACAACGGGGCATGAGGTCCTTTCATTTATGGATGGGTCATCTGGCTACAATCAAGTTGGTTTGGCTCCTGAGGATCAAGAGAAGACAGCCTTTCGTACTCCGAAAGGGATATATTGCTATAATATTATACCATTTGGCTTAAAGAATGCTGGTGCCACTTATCAGCGAGCCATGCAAAAAATATTTGATGACATGCTTCATAAGATTGTCGAATGCTATGTTGATGATATTGTGGTAAAATCAAAGGAAACGAAAGATCATTTCCATGATCTAAGGCGAGTGTTTGAACGATTAAGAGAGCATCAACTCAAGATGAATCTGTTCAAGTGTGCATTTGGAATTTCATCCGGGAAATTTCTTGGGTTTATTGTTCGCCGTCGAGGAATTGAGATTTAGAAAGCAAAGATTGACGCAATCATGAAAATGCATGTGCCTCGGAACTTACATGAACTCAAAAGTCTGCAAGAAAAGTTGGCATACTTAAGGAGATTCATATCAAACTTAGCTGGCCGATGCCAACCATTTAGTCATCTCATGAAGAAAGACATCATATTCGAATGGGATGAAGCTTGCAATAATGCTTTCAACAGCATTAAAGAATACTTGATGAAGGCACTAGTGTTGGGTGCTCCAATACCGGGACATCCATTAGTCCTTTATCTAGCTGCTCAAGAGCGTTCTGTGGGAGCTTTACTTGCACAAGAAAATGATGATGGTAAAGAAAGAGCTCTATATTATCTAAGTAGAACCATGACTCCAAACGAGTTGAAGTATTCACCCATTGAAAAGATCTGCTTATCCCTTATCTTCGTGATTCAGAAGTTGAAACATTATTTCCAAGCTCACACAGTTCGGCTAGTTTCGAAAGCCAACCCACTAAAATTTGTCATGTCAAAGCCAGTACTCTCTAATCGGTTTGCAAGATGGTATCTCCAACTTCAACAGTTTGAGATCGTGTACGTCCCTCAAAAGGCCGTAAAAGGACAAGTGTTGGCAGATTTTTTAGCTGATCATCCAATGCCTGCTGAATAGGAACTATCTGATGAACTCCCCGATGAAGATGCTTTCACTGTGGATATAGCTTCTCCTTGGAAGATGTATTTCGATAGAGCATCTCATAGAGAGAGAGCTGGTGCGGAGTCGTGTTTATAACATCCAGTGGTGAAGTTCTACCCTTCTCATTTTCTTTAACAGAAAATTGCTCTAACAATGTGGCTGAGTATCAAGAACTCATACTTGGTTTGAAAATGGCTGTCGATATAAAGCAGCTACACCTTAGAGTGTATGGTGATTCGCTATTGGTGATAAATCAACTCCTTGGAGTGTATAAAGTGAAGAAGCCTGAGTTGTTCCCCTACTACAAGTATGCTCAAAAGCTTATGGGTTATCTCGGTGATGTTGATATTAAGCATCTATCTAGAAGAGAGAATAAGCAAGCTGACACCCTCGCTAAATTGGCATCAACTATAGCTATGCCAGAAGCGCAAATTCAAATACCAGTGTATAGAAGTTGGGTTGTACCACCACTCTTTGAAGATGATGATTATGAAGAAGTTAAAAATCATGTGGTGGAAGTTTTCGAAATTGAAGAAGAGGATTGGTGCCAACTACTCGTGGACTATTTAAAGTATGATAAGTTGCCAAGTGATCCACGTCAAAGGGTTGATATTCGACGTCGAGTACCTCGATTCATTTATTTCAAAGGCACACTATATAGAAGATCATTTGATGGAGTTTTCTTGAGATGCTTGGGTAAGGAAGAAGCTATTCAAGCGATGGAGGAGGCTCACTCTGGAATATGCGGTGCTCATCAATCCGGACCGAAGCTGCATTTCAGAATTAAAAGAATGGGTTATTATTGACTCACAATGGTGAAGGATTGCATGGATTTTGCACAAAGATATCAAGCTTGCCAGTTTCATGTAAATCTGATTCATCAACCTCCGGAGCCTTTGCATCCGACAGTCGCTTCATGGCCTTTTGATGCTTGGGGTTTAGATGTGGTAGGGCCACTTACAAAGTCTTCTGGTGGTCATCTCTACATTCTTGCTGCAACTGATTACTTTTCAAAGTGGGCTGAAGATGTGCCTCTAAGGGAAGCAAAGAAAGAAAATGTTGCTGATTTCGTTCGGATCAACATCATTTATAGATATGGTGTTCCGCGCTACATCATCACTGATAACGGAAAGCAGTTCAGCAACAGTTGGATTGATAAGCTATGTGAGAAGTTTGATTTTAAATAAAAGAAATCTTCAATTTACAACGCAGCTGCCAATGGTCTTGCTGAAGCATTCAATAAAACTTTATGCAGTTTATTGAAGAAAGTGGTGTCCAAGTCAAAAAGAGATTAGCATGAAAGAATCAATGAAGCTTTATGGGCGTACCGCACTACCTATAGAACACCTACTCAAGCCACTCCCTATTCCTTGGTGTATGGTGTTGAGGCTGTTGTGCCTCTTGAAAAGCAAATTCCTTCTTTGAGGATAGCCATACAAGAAGGCCTCACGGAGGAAGAAAATACAAAGTTACGTTTTCAAGAGTTAGAAGCGTTAGATGAAAAGAGGTTGGAAGCATAACAAAGACTTGAGTGTTAACAATCTCGCCTTTCTAGAACGTACAACAAGAAAGTGAAGGTACGTTCTTTTCAAGTTGGTGATTTGGTGCTTGCTGTGAGAAGACCTATAGTAGTCACCCATCGCGTTGGAAATAAGTTTCTACCCAAGTGGGATGGCCCTCATGTTGTGAAGGAAGCATACACAAATGGCGCATACAAGTTGATCTCAGAAGATGGCGTGAACATTGGCCCCATAAATGGGAAGTTCTTGAAACGCTACTTCGCGTAAAATAAATACATGTACAATGCTCCTTGACGCACGAGCCTAAACTGCATGTTACTCCTGGTCCGCATGAGTATAAACTGCGTACGACAAACTCCTGGTCCACATGAGTATAAACTACGTACGACAAACTCCTGGACCGCATGAGTATAAATTGTGCACGACACCCATCAAAGGTAATTATATGTGGTTAAACTATTAATTCATTCCACTCAGATATTTTAAGTGGTTAAAGCATTAAATATCCTACTTTGTCTAAAGTGGTTAAAGAATAGTCACTGATTAGAGCTATTTTCACCTAGATTTTAGTATCTTTTTATATGTATTTTCGTATTATTTTATCCGTATTTTATATGTTATTTGGTTGTGCTTTGTATTTTTATTGAAATATGTGTGAATGAGCTTAAACGTAAGATTTTCACTTTTTATTGGATGCTAAACATGATAAGGAAGATGTAGGAAAAAGCGGATCTCAATTCAGAGTTGAAACGAGGGAGAACGAGCCAAAACAGTGAAGAAATGCAGGAGCCAGCACACGAGCCGTGTAGCCAACACGGCCCTGTAAGAGTTGGCCGTGTGGCGACATCTAGTCACTCAACACGGGCAACTTCAGGTCGTGTCCAGTTGCACGAGTCGAGTCGGGAGCACGAGCCGTGTCACCAACACGGCCCTGTAAGAAGGTGGCCGTGTGGCGACATCAGAAGAGCCAACACGATCACACCTGTGCCCGTGTTACAACACACGACCCGTGTTGCAGCACACGAGCCGTGTTGCGTAACACGGCCCTGTAAGGCGAGGCCGTGCGGCAGCATCAGAAGACACAACACGGCCACCCCGTGGCCGTGTTACAGAGCACGACTCGTGTTGGGTATTTTCCTGCAGAAATTTCCAGATCCTTCTAGAAGCCTCCAAAGGGGTATAAATACCCCTTTATTCAACAATTGATAGGGGATCCGAAATCCTATCATCTACACACACCTCACACACCATTTCTTCCATTTCCCACCATCATCTTCATCCACCTTCATCCATTTTGATCCATCTTCATCATCTCCATTAATTCTCCCTCAAAACTTCATCCCTTCCATTGGGTGTGAGAGATCTCAAGGAATCAAGAGCTAGAGGTGGAGATCAAGAAGAATAGAAGATTCTCTTCAAGAAATTGATAGGGAAGAATCCATTCATTTTGTATTTCTTTAGATCTTAGACTATGGGTAATTGTAATGAATCATTTAATTATTTTGTTACTTTTACTATGATAGGCTAATCCCTCTAGTGGGATTAGGAACATGAAGAGCATATTAGATTTATATTATCATGTGGATTAAATTGGTTTTTGATTTAATTGATGTTGATTTCTATTCATGGAGTTTAATTGTCTTGATGTTGAGATGGCATGGTTTGTTATTCATGAATGTTTATTGGTTTAATGGATTGTTGATCAATGGATTATATGTGGTAATTAAATGCTATCATGATCTTCATGTATGTATTGCTTGGAGTGAGACGGAAACGACCCTCTATAGTATTAGGAAGGCATGAATAGACATTGAGTTTGGGTTTGACCGAAAGGATATTTGAATTCAATGAGGGGAACCAATCCATTCGTTGGCCTTAGTACAAAAAAAGGGAGAGTTTAGTCTAACTAGTACCTAGATGGAAGGGGTTGATGTTGGGCTTTGATCTTAAGTGCTTTTGGGAGTCCAAAATGGATCAACAACCTTTGTAACCCGAAAGGGAGCTTAGGATACAATCGTGATCACCCTTAGTCTACATCAATTGAGTTGAATTCCGTTTGCATGATAATATGAATTGAGTGTGCTTGGATGTTTCTAATCCCATGTTTTTCCATACTTGAACTTAAGCACCCATTTTCTATTCTTGTCATTCTACTTATTTGATATTGTTATTTACTTGTTACTTGTTTTAGTTGTTAATCAATCTCAAAACCCCCGATCATCTTTACAAAAACAACAATGAACATGAGCTCACGTATTTTGCTAGTACGAATATAACTCCTTATTGGATTGATAATTTTTCTTGGGATATAATACTACAACGATCGAGTATTCTTGCTCGTGAGTGCTATAAATTAGGCAAACAAGAAAATGGCGCTGTTGCCAAAGGGGAGTTTGACGGACTAGTCGAGTACTGTGTTATTGTTTTAGTTGTTCTTGATAAGGATTCTTTTTATTTTCTTTTATTTATTATTTGTGTTTGTGGTCTCACTCTTGGCTTTTTCGTAGGTGTTTTATGATCACAAGATCAAAGGAAAATCAATCGATCATTCCTTTGAATTTGGAGATTGAAAGGACCGCACGACAAAGGAAACGAGAGAGGCGTAAAGCTAGAAAAGGAACAAAAATGGAGAATCAAAGGGGAGACAATGTTAATTATGACCCACCCCAAGATCCTTTACAAGATCAAAGGGGGGTACAAGAAGGAGTGCAAGATAATCAAGCGGAGATAATGAGGAATTTCTTTGCTCAAAATCAAGAGTATATGCAATTGCTTGCCAATCAAGAAGCTCAAAGGATATTTCAACAACAAGAGTTGCCAAGGCCTAGAGCAATTCGGGATTACTTCCAACCGAGGGCCGTGCACAATATGGTTCCTCCGGTTCAAGCCAATGATTATGAAATCAAGACCGGATTGATCAACATGGTTAAACCAAATCAGTTTGGGGGAGGTCCTCTTGAAGACCCGAACACTCATCTATCTACTTTCTTGGAGGTTGCAAATACCGTCAAGATGAAGGGAGTGTCGGAGGATGCTATTCGAATGAGGTTGTTCTCTTTTTCTTTAAGAGACAAGGCTAAAGCATGGTACAATACAATTCCTTTGGGAAGTTGTAATACATGGGAAGATCTTGAGCAAAGGTTCCTAAACAAGTACTTTCCTCCTTCAAAGACGCTCCAATTGAAAAGCCTTATCACTCAATTTAGGCAACTTCCGGATGAAAATTTTTATGAAGCATGGGAACGCTACAAAGAGATGCTCCGAAAGTGTCCTCAACACGATTTTCATGAGAATCAACAAGTGGCTTTCTTTTACCAAGGGTTGAATCAACAAAATCGGATGCATGTAGATGCCTCATCCAGAGGGTCTATATTTGGAGTGGATGCTATGAAAGCCATGGATATTTTTGAAGACATTGCGATGAATGCTTATCAATGGCCTTCCGAGCGTGATTGTATATTGTTGTATCACCCAAAGGAGAACTTCAATATACATTTATTGCTTTCGATCCTGAATCTATTATTAAATTACTCAAGGTATTTATAGGAATAAATTATATTATTCTTATTCTTAAAATTACTTATATTATTTAGTCTCTATTCGCATGATGCATCTGTTCCATTACAAAATGGATTAAAGTAATTTAAATAGTGTGGATAAATCTAATTTCACCAAAGTGTTTTGGATT
Organism: Pogostemon cablin; assembly: GCA_023678885.1. Lineage (NCBI taxonomy): Eukaryota > Viridiplantae > Streptophyta > Magnoliopsida > Lamiales > Lamiaceae > Pogostemon > Pogostemon cablin. The sequence continues at coordinate 22,537,637 of CM042959.1, forward strand.
TTATTTATCACTTCAAGATAAATTGCTCATTTGCTTTGTAATAGCAATAAAGCTAAGTAATCTGACTATAATGCTCGGGTTAGATCAAACAGACTGACCAAAAAGATTAATTAAGAATAAAGCCTTTCATGAGATAGGCTTTCACTGATCTTGATATTTGTGTGAATTGCATTAAAGAAAAGCAAATAAAACACACAAAGAATAGAGTCACGATAACTACACAACTTCTTATAATAGTTTACACCGCTAAATGTGAATCTTATGATAATACCCTTCTTAAAGGAATAATAATATTCCATCATTTTTAATTTTAATTTTAATTTTAATTTTTCACATTATGATTATATTTATCTTTGCAAGAAAATTCTCATTCTATAAATGCTCGATAAGCATTTATTAATGATGTTAAGAAAATTAGATAGAAAAGTGAAAATTACAAAGATTGGAAGAAGTGATGAATTTTATGGAAAGTGTGATGGATTATCATGCCCAATCACTTAATTACAGGAAAACTGACATTTATACTAAATGTTGCACACCATAATAAATTGGTGTAGCAGAATGACATAATCGTACTTTATTAAATATGGTTATAAGTATGTTAAATGATTAATTTATACTCATATTTTGTGAATTTATACATTTAAAGCTGCCACTTACGTGATGGTCGAGTTTTTAGTAAAACAGTTTTCAAAACACCTTATGAACTTGTAGAAAAACTCGATCTTAGGCAGTTGAATGTTTTAAATTGCCCGGCAGGGATTATGATTTACATCCATATGAAAAGAAATTGGATATAAGAAAATTAAGTTATTTCCTTATAAATTATCCTTAAAGTCTAAAAGGTATGAATTTTATGGTCTTAACCATAGTACAAGAATTTTAAAACTAGAATGTCAAATTCATTAAGAATTGTAAAATCAGTGGGAGTATGAAACTATAAAATGTGGTTATTGAAGAAGTTGGGTGGAGAATTTGAAAATACATTCATCTAAACTTCTTCTAAAGTTGTTATATAGTTGTTAAATAGTCAAACAACTTTCAAGTACAACATTAAGTTATTCTACTCTCTTAAAGGATCCGATTTTACTAAATCAATTATCAATGAACTTTCATTTGATATATCACATCAAATAGCATTAAGAATATCTGAAGGACAATATATCCGCTATTTCTAACGATTGCATATGTGGTATAATAAAATGAACTAAATTTGACATTATAATAAAAGCTAAAATTTCAGTTTTGGAATAAGTCATGGAAGTACTAATTCTATTAAATGAGTAAATTCAATGAAAGGCGAGTTGAAATCAATGGCTCATAATGAAATTTAATATCTTGTTAGAATTGCCAAAGAGTTATAAAAGAATTTGAAACGGATGTATCTTTATGATGGCGATTTCCAAAGATATAAAATTAGAGTTGTTGCTAAAGATTTTACTCAAAAAGATGACATAATTATAAGGAGATATAACAAATTATTTCTTTACAAGACTCTATTAGAATTATCATGGCTTTGGTAACTCATTATGACTTAGAGTTGCACCGAATAAATGCTATGCCTGCTTTTCTTAAAGGTGATTTGGTGGAAGATCAAGTTAAATAGATCAACTCAAGTTTTTTTTTCCATTAAAGGAAAATATCACATGGCGTGTAAACTTAAAGAATTAACATACAAACTTAAGCATGCTTTCCTATAAAGATATCTTTTGGATTTAAGAAAAACATCATAAACGGTGTACATATATATCTGAAAGTTAGTGGGAGCACATTAATTCTATACTTGATGATAAACTTGCTTGCAACTGATGATCTTGGTTTATTATGTGAAACCAATAAATTTCTCTCAAAGAACTTTAGAATAAAACATATGATGAGACAATTAAAGATGTCTCTGTAAGTATATGTTAATAAAGTTCAATAGAGGTTATGGATGGAAAAGTGTTTGTAAAGAACGTTCCAATCATGAAGGGAGATAAGTTTAACCTTATGTAATTTCCAATAATGAATTGGAACGTACTACAATATTCCTTATATGTATATTATTGGTAGCTTAAGATATACAAGATTGTATAAATACCAAATATCAGTCTTACTGTTAGAATGCTTGGTCATTATTGAAGTGATTCATAAATGAATGACCAGAATGTTGCATAAGGAAATATTATAAGGTATTCTAATGAACTAAAGCACTCGTGCTTACTTATCAAAAATTTAATTAGTTAGATGTAATTAAATATAGATTCAGATTAAGATGATTATATGATGCAAAAAAGTTCACTTTGACTTTTACGTTTCTTAGTCAGGGATATTGTGTCATGCAATATTTTGAAGAAGTTTCTAAAAACTACATTCACTATTAAAGTTAACTTGTGGCATGATTTGAAGCTACAATTTAAGGACATTAAATGTGGAGTTTAATTTCAGGACTTGAAATAAGTTGACAATAATGTCAAGTCGCTGAAAACTTATTATGATTATTCCGCTGCATTGTTCTTCTTTAAAACGATGGATATTCCAAAGTTGCTAAAACATATGGAATGAAAGTATTTATCGTTAAGAAGAACTTTAGAAACAAAGATGTCAATTGAGCATAATGAAAACAATCTTATGATTTCGGATCCGTTACACAAATGATCTTCTCTAAAAATTCATTGAACTTTACATGAATATGAGATCATTGAAAGGCTCTAACAAGCTTATGATGAACAATTGACATTAAGAGCTCATTATGTTTTGTTTCTAATTGATATATCTTGTTTTGTCATTTTAGTATACATGAATGTTAACATTAATAAAACAAGATTTTATCTCAAATTTGAGATACTTATGTGGACCATTATTGATCCTTACGAGTTATGTTGAGTAGAAAGCTAATATTATAGTACATGGAAGGAACTATGTCGAGTAAATGATATAGAACCGCTATGACTTGTGTTAGTCTATACTCAATATTGACTTTATAAGTTGACCAGTTAATTTATCTTATGTCGCGCATATTATGTAAATTATTTAAACCTTTACGTTTAAAGTTTAATTTTGTCACTCGGCCAAGTGGGAGAATGTAAGATAATTATGGCCTAGTGCCATTAATAATAAATATATATAAGATATTTATTATGATCAAATATCTTAAATAATGATATGGTTTAAATAAATAATATATATGAGATAAATAATGTCATATATATTTATGGATAACAATCACATTGATAGAATGTGATTTGATAAAGATTTAATATCCCGATCTGGTCCTCTCTCCACCTATTAAATAGACACAATTTTATTAATTCTCTATCACATTAAGTCTTACGTACTGTGCAATAAAGAAAGGGGTGAGGAGAGAGAAACTAGTTCCCGGCATAATTGACAGGAACGTATCGTTGGAGGACCGCCATTAGTGGCGTCTCAAGGTAAGTCTTCTAATCGTGTTTATGTGGTATGAAAATCATGAAGATCTAAGATCCATGTCAATTAATAAATTAATTGTTTATGAAATTATGCTTACAACTTTCACTACATCAAATATTGCTAATTAAAAAATTTTACTTGGTTCCGCTGATCTTAAAAAATTTATTTCTTTTACCTTTTTCAACTTGTGCTACCTATTCCTGTGGGATGTTCAGACAATTGGTTAAATTTACCATGTATATTTTTTGCACTTACATAACTTCATAATGCTTCCTGTGATTTAGGTTGTGAATCAAGAAACGTACGGAACATTGGGTGCTATTGTGAGGAGCTATTGTGAGGAGCCAAAAAGGTAGTCGACGGTTTCCTCACAAACCGGAATAATGCAGTTGATCTAAATTACCTAAACAGGATGAGGCTTGGGATGATCAATTACATTAGCAATTTTTTTTTCTAAAATTTTTTTTAAACATTGTAGTGGATCTTCTGGGTAGGACCCTTCATTGGTCTACCCATTGCAGCAGCATCCTACCACTAGTTTACTAATACTCAAAGATCATTCATTCTGATCTTGTATTCATCTATAAATTTCGATTTTTAATCATTGGGTATTTTGGATCTATTATGGAATGAAGTTTCTTGACCCTACTGAGTTTGGAAATTGTGAAGTGTTTGCAAGAGGAGGCACGAGTGGAGTATAAAATTAACTCTTATCATAAGGTGTATAGTCTTATTTATTTCAAAGAGTGATCTAATCAATCTAATTAATTCCAAATAATAATTTATAACTTACAAATTGTATACAATTTAATTACTTGTCATACATCACTTATTTTCAGAATATTAAATTAAACACTAATCTAATTTATTATAAAAGGTCTAAAAGATGTTGACCAAATACTCAAATTAAATAGTAACTTAACCTTTTTTTTACAAAAAAATCTAGTATTATAAAGAGTAACTTAATTAATAAGAAAGAGTAACTTAAATTATATGAAAGAGTAACCTAAAAGATGTTGACCAAATACCCAAATTAAATACTAACTTAATCTATTTTTTTAAAAAAATCTTTTATTATAAAGAGTAGCCTAATTAATATGAAAGAGTAATCTAAAAGATGTTGACCAAATACTCAAATTACATAATAACTTAATCTTTTCAAAAATATATATATTATAAAGAGTAACTCAATTAATAAGAAAGAGTAACCTAAGTTATTATAAAGAGTAACATAATTCATTATAAAAAGTAACTCAATTCATTTTAAGAAGTAATCTAATTAATAAAAAAAAATATTTTTATAGAGTGATCTAACATTTTTTCTATGTAGTAACATAATTCATTAAGAGTAACCTAAATAATTCTAAATAATTACATAGGTATTTTTATAGAGTATCTAACATTTTTTCTATAGAGCAATCTAATTAATTATAAAGAATAACCTAATTAATTCCAAAAAGTAATCTAATTTTTTTTATAGATTGATCTAACATTTTTTTTTAAAAATGTAGTATAACAAAATACAAAGTACACTATCCATGAAACAATGACATTAAATCAGTAAACGATTCAAAATATAATCACTAACATATGCATTTAAAAACAATGAAGGTAGAATCAATACCGTATTGTTCTCAATACAAGAGCTTACTGAAATGTTAAGAACTAACACTTGAATATATTCAATCAGATTAGTCAAATTAAAATGTGGAGAAGAAATTAGTCAAATTTTCCTTATTGCAAAAATTGATTAAGACTGATCATACTCTAACAAACACTTGGACTGATTAATAGGGAAAGGCCAGAACTCCCCAGAACTCACTATGCACCAGCGAGATTTTATTGACTAGCTACTTGAACCAAATACAGGAGACAAATATTTAGTTTGTTGACTATTACAAAGCTATGTTTAGATAACCACTTGAGGAAATATTGTAAGATATATTTACTTAAACAGAACTCGTAGAATTAAACGAACAAGATTAATTATTAATTAAACACGCTGAATTATATCAAAAAATTCGTTGTATATCACATGACTTTATTATCTGAAATTATATGAGAGAAATAAGAGAGAAATAAGGAGCAAATCTCATCGACAAAGGAGGAGGAAAGAGAAGGGTGAGGATCCGTTTTAAATTTTTTTGACCCACAGCGCCAAAAAGGGATTCGGTTGTACCATTTAAAAAAAAGACAGGCATATTGAAGTCATTGTCTTAATATTTTGTATATGAAAGTAATTATTTTAAATCAATGTATCTTATAGTAATTAGGATACAAAGTGTGTACCTATGAGTAATTAATCCTTATAGTATTTAATTAGTTTATTTACTTTACTCATTTAACATTATCTAGTCGTTATAAATTCGAAATAGTGTATTTAATTTATTTACTTTTGCATTCTCTTTGCTTAGATAATTATTAGTATCATAAACTATTGCAATCAAGCACACTTTGTTATTAAGGAACCCAATAAATAAAACCCTTTCCATCCCATAATATTTTTCATGTTTATTATTTCACGTTATTTAAAAAATATTGTACTTTTTAAATAACTTTATTAACTTTGAAGGGTATTTATAATATTTTTAGATGATATAAAAGTATAGAGTAATTATATATATGTGAAAAAGAAGTAGAAAATTTGACATTAAAGTAACTTTTGAGGTTGTTAGATAAAGTGATATTTCCTTTTTCTAGGTATGAAATATTTTGTGAAATAAATAAATAAATAAAGTGTGAAAAGTTTTATGAGACGATGGAATAGAATATTACTTATTCTCTCAACTATGATGTAGTGTACTTGTTATTAATAGAGTATTGCTCGTTCTCATCTTGCTGATACCCAGCATTCTATATAAAATCTAATGTTTCATTTGAAATACATTGATATATTATACTGAACTTTCTTTGTCAAGCAGTGTTAGCTTTTCCCAATGATCTCAATAAAATTTGTTTTAATAATAATAATAATAATAATAATAATAATAATAATAATTTTAGTAGTAGAGTGCTGCTAAATATACACTCATTATTATTAAAGTATACTCTTTTATTGAATACAAAACCTTTAATTTTATTATTATATAATGACCCTATAAAATTTTAAAATCACCCTTTAAAAAATATACACATCAAATCCAAATTAAGTTTAAGTAAAATAGAATCTTTTCACGTGCTCTTTTAAGAACATTTTAGTAGTTCAAGAGAGTACAATTTAGGGATATTAGATGAGTCAGTTAGACTTTACGTTAATCAAATTTTAGGTTAATCGTGTCTATTTAAATGAGATACTAACAAGTGAATTTGACTTTAACCCTAACATGCTTCTAGCTAAACTGGTTGGCCTTATAGATTGGAGGGTGAAAAATATTATAAATTCTTCACCGCCTCGTGGATGTTTATGCTTGCGGAAATTCAAGAAAACACTCTTTAATGAAGACTTGTGAGATTACAACCATAAAATGCAGAATAAAATAGATATTTAAAGAGGTTAAAGTGAATCCATTGCTAGAACAATAATTTAAGGTAGATAATTGTTGTTTTAAATATAATAATGGGTGTATATATAATAAAACGGGGTGTAAAATGGCACAAGACTATAACAGCTTTTTATAGATTGACACTTGGTGAGATGGAGAAATCTTGGTGCCCCTAGGGTTTACACGTTGATCGGATATAACTTCACTCTTAGCTCTCTCCTACTTCAGGTATAATTTTCCTATTCTTTACTATGTGTCACTCATCCAACGGACTGACACAGAAGATGTCAACCAAAGCGTAATAATATCTTCATAATCTCATAATGCTAAAAAGATATCATGTACTTTATACTCCCTCCGTCCGCATTAGCGTTGACGTTTGCATTTTGCAAGGGGAAGTTGTATTAGTATTGTATGTTGGCCCTATGTTGAACTAATAATTATTTTGTGTGGATCCCGCTTGACAAAAAGGGAAATGTAAACCTTAACTTGAAAGAAATTAAAATAAAAAACGTAAACCTTAACGCGAGGCGAAAGGAATATGCTTTATTTATCAAACTAAATAACATTATATAATTTTTTTATTAAAAATTGTACTTACACTGAAAACTCACTATTTTTAATATCCTCACACTCGTATGCATAGAAAAGTATATACTCAAACGGGTTATATATGAAAAGAAAAAAAAAAGACAAATACTTATTTAAATCGAATTCACGATAATATTTTATATATTGTTAAGAGTTTAAAATAAGGGAGATGCTGATCCAAGCTAACACATGACCCGAGTTAGCACAGATTTCAGGATCAACATGTGATGTCATCAATTCAATTTTATTATATTTTGACAAAAAAAATATGGCCAAATTTGAGGGATTCCCAAACAAAGCCTTCATTAACTTCTCATCACACCTCAACACTGCACTCAAATTAACCTATACACCTTTTCACTAACTTCTTATTATACCTTAATACTGCAGTCAAAGATTAACCTATGCACATCTCATACGCACTTTTTCACTATTTTCTTATCACAACTCATTAATGTAGTCAAAGATTAACCCATCTAGCACCACTTCAGTTATATTTGAGATTTGTCTAAACACGTGCGCAACAAATATTAAAATTAAGTTTCTTTTAATTATTATTAATTGTGTTTTAAATTTCATAAAATTAATAATTTCTTTTTTCTAATGTCCCATTGAAAATTTATTAAAACCTATTGAAATCACCCTACACATTAAAAGTGATTTTATTTTTAATAAAAATGAATAATTGATTAAGGAAAAATTATTAAAAATTAGGGTGATTTGGGAGTGCACCCCAAGTTTATAGGTTAAAATGGGGAATTAGGTAGATTTTTTTAAAAATAAAATTAATTATTTTATCTTAATAAATGGTGGTGATTAAATTATAAATTAATCTAATGACTACAATTGTCCAGGTGCACCGGTGTACCTGGTGCACTCTAGTCGGACTTTAAAAATTACTGTAATTACCAATCACCATATAGATTAAAAGTGATAATACTTTTAATAAAAAATAATTGATTACGGAAAAATTATTAAAACTTATTGAAATCATCATATAGATTAAAAGTGATAATATTTTTAACAAAAATGAATAATTGATTAGGAAAAAATTATATTTAATAATTGATATATTTCATGAATAATTAAAATAACGAAATAATATTTTTAATTAGAAAATTATATGTGAAAAGTGAAAATGTCAAATTAAATTTATTTCATGAATAATATATAAAATGAATAAAATTTATATCATTAAAAAGAAGAAAAAAGTAATATGATGCGATAAAAAAAATACAAAACAACAAAAGATAAATATTATTTTATAATTAAAAAGTAATTAATATGATAATCTTATTTTGTGTATATTTAATTTTAGTCTCGCGTATTATTAATAATCTAAATTAAATTTTCAATTAATATTTTATATTAAAAAAAAACTTTGTCGGTGGTGTCACCATGTTCTTCTATAAAAAATTTTATGTATGTGGCGTCACCAAATTTTTAATATATATATATATATATATATATATATATATATATATATATATATATATATATATATATATATATTTAATCTTGCAAGTAATATTTTATTTTAGTAGGTTAACATTTTAACTAATGTTTTATTTAGTCTCTCCTATAGTCCGATTAATAACATACAATTAATAGTTTAAATAATTATTAATAATAATAATTTTAATTTATTTTTACATTTAAATATTTTACTTTTGTGTTATTAATTAATAAAAAAGAAAATAATTAAATTAATTTATAAGAGTTGGTCTCTTGTATCCTCGGGTGTACAAGGTGTACAAGGGTATAATATTTTATTTAAAAGGGTATACAACATTGAAAAAATCGATTGAAATATGAATAGTATAAATAATTGATTAAAAAAAATTTAAAAATTCTCAAAAATGAAAAATATATAAGTTCTCATACTAAAAGGATATAATAATATTTATTGCTAAAAGTTACAACTTTAAAAAAATATGAGATTTGAGGGCATGGTGTCTCAAAAAAGACACATGTTTTAACCAATTTATATAAATAGAGTAATGCTTGATTAGAATATACACTAAAAAAAAAAAAAAAAGAGTGATGTTCAATTATTAATTAATATACTATTAATAACAAGTTTAATAATTTCGTGATATAATTGTGATAGAAAAAAAAATTCTTATCATCGCAACTTTTCTTAAATTTACATATTTTAAGACCCTAATTAATATAAAAATTATTTGAGCCTTGAATTTATAGTTTATCTATTTTTCAAGTTTTAAATTAAAAATATCTAATACATATACATTTAATATTAAAATATAAAATAATAAAAATATATTTAAAATAAAGACAACAAACATAACAGAAATAACTGTGTCGTATGCGGGAGATAAAGCTAGTATTAATATATTTTGTGTACTAAATAAAAATATTAAATGAATAAAAATAAAATACTAATCAATTTATTTATATTAAAAATATAATTTTAAAAAATTTCTACTAGAAATTTATGTATAATTTTAGACTTAAAAAAAAACCTATGTTTAATTTACTTAAACTTGAAGAATGCTTTTATTCCGGACAACGGAATAATTTATATTTAATATTTAATTATTTAAAATATTAAAAAAAAGCCTACAACAACGTAATAAATTATATTATTGGAAAACATAGAGTGATTTTAGCCACTTTTATAGTTAAAGAAATTTGATACAAATAAATCTTAAGTTAAAAACAAAAATACGTCATGATTTAATAATAATAATAATAATAATAATAATAATAATAATAATAATAATAATAATAAAATAAGAAAAATATAAGTAAAGGACTATGGCGTGGAATGAAAAAATATACGTGAAGGACTATGGCGTGGGATGGTGTGGAGATGAAGAAGAGTATTTTAACATGGTGTGGAGATGGATAGTTGGGCATGGTGTGGTGCATAGATGAATTGATATGGTGCGGAGATGGATAGTTGGACATGAGTGTGGTGCATAGATGAATAGCATTTCAATGTTGACATAGTGAGAGATGTTAGGAATTTAGACACACACACGCACACGATGACACGAATAACACGAGATTTGTTTACCCAGTTCGTCTTTCGACTACATCTGGGGGCGATGCCAAGCCAGAATTTTTCTTACCTTGTTGGACAAGTCAACTACAATGAGAAAACATCTTGATCAAGATAACACAATGGATAACTTCTTGATCAAGATAACATAATGGATAACTTCTTGATCAAGATAACACAATGGATAACTTCTTGATTAAGATAACTTGCCCTAATCCTAAGCCCATTAGGATCAACTGGGCCAAAAAAAATACGGGCCCAAAGAATTTAGGCTCCATACTCCAACAATCTCCCACTTGGAGACTAAATCCTCTATGTAGCATATCTTCTAGTTCTCCTCCCGTATCCGCCTGGCATCGCCTAGCCTTTTCTTCAAGTTCCAAGGCCAATTGAAGCTATGCATAGCTTCAATTTCTCTAAGGTCACCACCTTAGTAAACATGTCCGCTGAATTCTCATTTCCAAGGATCTTCATAAGCTGTAAGACCTTCTTCTCCAAAAGGTGACGGATGTAGTGATACTTCAATTCAACATGCTTTGTTCTTGAGTGAAATGCCGGATTCTTTGCAAGAAATATAGCACTTTGACTATCACTGAAAAGAGTATTATTTTCATGCTCCTTCCCAAGTTCCCCCAAGAAATTCTGCAACCACACCATCTCCTTATTTGCCTCTGTCACAACTATATACTCTGCCTCCGTGGTGGACAATGCAACAACCTTCTGCAACTTAGAAGTCCAAGATATAGCAGTACCACCATAAGTAAAGACATACCCGGTTGCACTTCTTCTCCCATCAAGGTCATTAGATGCCAAGTCTGCATCCACATAACCCACCAACACCACACTCTTGCCTTTGAAACACAAAGCATTGTATGTGGTACCTCTCAAGTATCGCAGGACCCACTTCACTGCTTTCCAATGTTGCTTGCCCAGATCACTCATGAACCGGCTTACTACTCCTACTACATGAGCAATATCTGGTCTTGTACATACCATGTCATACATGATGCTACCAATTGCTGAAGCATATGGAACACTCATCATTTGTGCACGTTCCTCCTTGTCCTTTGGTGATTCTTTCTTTGAAAGTTTGAATTGACTTCTCAGTGGAACACTCACAGGCTTCGACTCTGACATGTTGAATCTTTCTAGGACTTTCTGAATGTAACTCGCCTGCGAAAGATATACATATTGTTGGATTGTATACTAAAAGTCTAGGTTTTTGTATGAACAATGTTTAAACAATTAATTTGAAATGAGAATCATATGATCAAATGATTGCGTCTTATAATTTATTTATATGCATGATGCAATAGTCCACTTACTTTATACTGTAGATAATATGTTGTGCGACAACACGCGGAAGATCATATTATCGGTTTCCTTATAAAGTATAAACAGATGCTCACAACCGAGATAGACGGGGACTCTCTATCGGGATGGTTGTAGTGTGGTTTGGTATTAGCTTGTCTTGGCTATAGAATCACTCTAGTGCACTTATGTGTATTGAGCAGGACCGCTTGAGATCGTTCGATTTATACTGACTTATAGGAGAACTTGATCTCAGTTATTATGGAAGTTCGTGCTCTTAATCCCTATACAATAACCTCGACACATAGGGCAGTATGTATTTCTTTGATTCATCAATGGGTGAGATTTACATGCAATTAAATCAATAAACTCGGTGAGTTGGGAAGTAGTGATGTCTCTATGGTGTGCTGTTGATTGTAGAAGGAATCCGTGTCCGTCATAGGTTGATGATGTCCCCATGAGGAGCTCATAAGGATTATCATGTAAACCCTGCAGGTGGAATTTATTCCGGCATGATAATGAGGTTGAGTGGTACTACTCTTGGATGAGATATTAATTAATTGAGTTGTCAGTAACTTAAATTAATTAATGGACATTGTATATCTTAAACATGGGGAGACTAACGGGCTCATAATAAGGAGCCCAAAACGTAATTTTGGGATTGGTATGGTAGTGCAGTAATAATATTTTAGTGGAATATATTATTATTATTATTGGACTTAAGTATAAGCTTTGGGCTAAGCTTGGATACTTAAGCCCAATGGAGGCCCAACCCAATTTCTCCTCCTGGTCCCTGCTGTAGCCCATGTATATAAGTCACCTCAGCTTATCTGGAACCCTAATCTAATTCATTATTCACGTGTGATGAGGGTTGAGAGCAGATTGAGTAGGTCTCGTAGATCGTCGCCCACACGACGTCGAGATCGGACTTGGGACATACAGCAGAAGACCGGAAGGTCGTTTGCTGCTGCAGTTCGTCATGTTCCAAAATTCATATAAAATCGTACAGTTCTTCGATTTTGATGTATTATATACTGATGGAAAGCCGTCGAAGAGAGGATCGTCTGAGCACAAAGATCACTCAATTCCGACATCAGAAGAGGAACTTATGGCTATTCTCGTGGGACTGCGCAGACTGCCAGCGAGAATTCAACCTCTACATCAACCCTTGGTGAAAGGTAATGCGTTTCATGTTTACTTGCTTCCGCTGCTTGTTAGAAATACATGGAACCCTAACGGGTCACGTTAACCAAACGATCGAAAGCCAACAATTGGTATCAGAGTGTCGGTTTCGTGGTGAAGCGTGACACGTTAGGCTAGGGTTTATGTGATTAATTTTTCGGAATTAGGATCACATGTTTAGGGTTTTGGTTTTATTGCGCAAACCATGAATATCCCTATGTGATATATACCCTGTATCATATCTATTCGTCCATGGTTGTGTGTGAGAGGATTCGACGAAAACTGTTCGTCAATTTCACATGCAAGGAGTACGCTGAAAACAGAAGCAGATATTTGGGCGATTCTGTTTTGCGCAGTCGAGGGAAAAGAGCCGTTTCTCACAAACTAACCTTGGGATCGACCTGTAATTTGGTCAACACGTTCAGACCTTAGGGATGTACATTCTGAACGGTGGAGATCGAATTTGAAGCTTTTTCTTGCTGGGATTACGCTGAAAACAGAAGCAGATTTTTGGGCGATTCTGTTTTGCGCAGTCGAGGGAAAAGAGCCGTTTCTCACAAAATAACCGTTGGATCGACCTGTAATTTGAACAGCATGTTCAGGACTTACAGTTATAGATTCTGGACGGTGAAGATTTGATTCTGAGATTTTTGCAGTTTCGAACTACGAACGAGAGTTGGTGTAGTTTGGTGTTGCGCGTTGGGCTGAACTTGATTCCATGCAAGTAGGCCCTTGGACGAGCGACAGTCCGGGCGAGGGGCGCTCGTCAAGGCACTTGGAGCGCTCCCTGACACGATTGATGGTGGGATATGACGATAGACGTCTTGGGGCACAAGCAATCCTGCTTGTTGCGTAAGGTATCGATTCCACAGTAGGAGTGTCGGACAAGACATTAAAATTTAGAGGCGTTTTTATTCCTAATATATATAACTGTCATAATTGATTTAATTGTCTATTATTGTTATATATATATGGATGTCTGATCTCTATGATTTATTGTCTTATATAGAAGCATGCTAGATTGCGTATTATATTTGGTATATTATATGCATGTATTGCTAGAGTGTTGGATAAGACATCCAATTTTAGGAAAACTAATTCCTAATATATAACTGCCATAATAGATTGTATATTATTGTTATATATGGATGTCGAATTAATTCCTAATATATGACTGCTATAATTGATTTAATAATCTATTATTGTCATATATGGATGTCGAATTAATTCCTAATATATAACTGCTATAATTAATTGTCTATTATTGTTATATATGGATGTTGAATTAATTCCTAATATATAACTGACATAATTGATTTAATTATCTATTATTGTTGTATATGGTTGTTCGTCGATATCGATGATTTCGATAATCTAGACGATATCGACGATCGATATCGATAGTTTTGGAATGTTGATAATCTTGATGTTTTTCGAATATTTGATAATCTAGTCGATATCGATGATTTTGATAATCTGGACGACATCGACGGTCGATATCGATGGTTTCGAAAATTGGACAATCTGGAAATTTCAAAAGTTTGATAGTTTGGAAGTCTTTGCTGATATTCGTGCCTGATGGCGAACAATCGAATTCGCTGATATATAACTGTTAATGATTGATTTAATTATTGATTATTGTTATATATGTATGCATGACTCTTTGGGATTTACTGCCTTATGTGCCGTGATAGGAGCATGCTAGGATTGCGTATATTATTCCGAATATTATATGCATGTAAAAACCCTCGGTTTTAAATAACTAAGTGGGAGAGGGAATTGGTAAAAATTCCCGCAGCCTCCATTATTGGTTTGTAAGTGATGTGAGTAAACTTGCGTGTTGGCAATAGGCCTTCCTCCCTAACGGATGAGTTTATTCACAGATCACTGGTACAGACTTCATTACATAATTATTGTTTGTAATGTGGCACATGAACTTGCGTGTTGGCAATAGGCCTTCCTCCCTAACGGATGAGTTTATGTGGGGCTCACTGGTACAAACTTATAATTGATGATTGTAGGAAGCTATCCGAGCGCGTGTGTACTTCTCCAACTGTAAGGCACACAAGCTCGTGCAGTGGACTTGGGATCAAATAATGGTGTACACTTAGGTGTAAATAATTAGTATCCTCCCCAACGGAGTCACTGCTATTATTTGCATGGCTAAAGAGGAACCGACTATTAATTATTTTGTCATAAAGTTAGGTTGACAAATGAAATTAATGGGTATAACCTTCTCTTGTAAATGTTTGGGTTTGTAAACGTCCACACTAACGTGGCTTGCAGACTCACGGTGCTTGAGATGTCGGTGAATTTTATTTTTATATTGTTTTGAGGGAATCAATATAAAAGGATAAAATTTGAAGATTTGATCGGTATATTTATTTATGATTCTCTGTAATTTCAAATGGTTTTATCTCTCTTATTGTTAACTAAAAGAAATTATATTTACTGGTCCAAAATTAGATGATTAGAAAAGAATCTTGGTTTTGAATTTTACTGCTTAAGAAAATACATGTGTGTTCTCACAATGGACGTCTCATGATGCCTATTAAAGTCTCTAGTGAAGAGATGAGAGGTTCATAGAAATATGATGGTCTCATGTAACTCTTCGGATACTTGAGTAAGTTAAAAGGCAGAAGATCATGATTTAATTTGATGAATGAATTGGGAAAGCATGGAGTATAAATTGAAGGGAAACCTAGATCAATTTAATTCTTTGTGAATTGCCTAGATGTTTTTGAGTAAGTTCCACCTGAATTACAATAGGATGTATATGGTGGAAAACTTCTGGCAAAACATGTGGCAAAGGAAAGTCATTTTCATCATAATGTGAACAAGGATAGAATCTTACTTGCTAGTCGTTGAAGCATGATTAGTGATGGCACCTACTTATACATTGTGTAGATACCGGAATCACTAAATGTTTATTACTAAGTGAGGATAAGATTATTTTATACATGGATAATACTATGAGAGTAGTGGCTGTTGCAGTGGGAGTTGTTTATTTATCTTACGATATGAATAAACGTTTGATTTTATGAAATTGTCTTTACGTACATTTTCATAGAAAGAATTTGATTTCAGTTTCTATGCATTAATAGATGGATACTCCATTTCATTTAAATGACATGGTCATTATAATGAATGATAGAGTTGTAATCTGTTATGGTACGTTGGTGAACAATTTGTACACTCTTAAATCATGTTTATCCCCTGAATGCGACAAATAGTAATTAATAATGAGTCTTTTAATCTAGTAAGAGAAAGGTACCTTCGGAAATGAATTTCCCACCTTAATGGTGTGACGAATAGAAGGAATAGCACTCTTATGGTAGTGATTAGATAGATGATGAATTATTTGAAATTACTAAATTCATTTTATGGATATGCCCTAGGAACAGTAATTCGTAAGAATGTTTTTCTATTTGTGGGATATCCTAGAAAAATGAAGGATGATTTATTTAGTCCACAAGATCGAAGAGTGATTGTTAACACAAACACTAGATTTTTGGAAAAAGAACTATGTAATAAATCAAATACCCATGTATAAGTTGTTCTAAAGGAAGTGAGAGGAAAACACAAAGTATTAGTACCAAGTGTACAAGAGGATATACCACAAGGTAAACTGCGACGCGTGTCACATCTGATACACAATTGCGTGTAGTGTCTTCTCGTAGTGGGAAGGTTGTTCTAAAACCTGATAGATATATGTTTTGGGAGAGTCGTGAGGCTTGGTCCCTAGTAAACATGGAGTTAACCCACGAATACGACGAAGAACTACAAGATAGAAATGCGAAATCTTAATAAGTTGCAATGAATGTTGAAATAGGAACTATGGATTCTAAATAAGATCTGGATGATTGTAGAACCACGAATGGTGTAAAAGCCATTGGAAGTGGTCATACAAAATAAAAGAGGATCATACGGTAAGGTGAAAACCTTGGAAGTAAAGCTTGTTGGGAAAAGGTATACTCAGAAAGAAAGGGTTCGATTATGAGAAAACCTGTTCGCCAGTAGCTGTGCCTATAATGATCCGGATTCTTTTATATGTTGCTACTCATATGGAATATGAGGGATAGCAAATAGATGTCAAGACAACTTTCCTAATTGGAAGTCTTGAGGAAAACATCTATGTGAAGCAACCAGAGTGATTCATTGCAAAGGGCTAAGAGCATTGTGATAGGAAGCTTAAAAGTGTCCATCGATGGACTAAAGCAAGCTTCAAGATCATGATGCATCCGTTTTGATGAGGAAATCCAAAGATATGGATTTATTCAATGCGCGGATGTGTCTTGTGTATTGAAAAGAGTGATGGAAACGTGGTGGTATTACTTGTACTATACATAGATATTATCTTGCTCATTGGAGACAATGAAAGAGTATTATCGGGCGTATGGGGTATGGTTAATAAAGATGTATAAGATGAAGGACTTAAGAAGAGCAAAAATATCCTTTTGATCACGGTAATACGGATCACAAGAAAGGATGTTATGCTTATCTCAAGCTTCATGAAATGATACAATCCTTACTCGTTTTAGCATGTGACTTTATCTAAGGAAATGTGTCTTGAGACACAAAAGGAAGATAAAGGAGATGAAAGCAGTTCCTTATGCTTCGGCAAATGAGGAAGCCTAATCTAAGGAATGCTATACATGAGTATGGATATCTGTTTTGCTAAATGCAAGAACAGTGGGTATCAACGTAACCTGGAACAAGAATGATGAGCTGTGGTAAGACATATATGAAGTGCCTGAGAAGGACTGGAAATTATATGTAAGCTTACTGGACAGATTCACTGCTTCTTGTGGATTACGTAGATTCAGATTTTTTAGTCAGATTGGACGGCAGTAAATCCACCTCAAGGTTATGTGTTTAATTTTAGGAAGTTGAGTCATAATGTGGAGGAGTGTTATATAGAAATATATTTCAGACTTCGGACTCCATATGGAAAGATGATAAATTGGAGCCTATGAGGCAACCAATGTATCTGTATGACTCTAGAAACTTCATGATGGACTTTGTAGTGTTTCTAAGTTTGCCCAAGGATGTCAAAATTTATATTGATGATATTGGTGCAGTTGCAAACTTGAAGGAATCACAAGTCCATAAGGCAATTAAACACATGGAGCGCGAGTACCACCTGTTATGAGAAATCGTATGATGAGGGGAAGGTTGTTGTCACCTAGATTGCATCGGATGATAACCTAGTAAATCCATTAACAAGGACCTTAAAGCGAGAGCTTTTGATGGCCGAGTAGTGGGAGTGGAAATCAGATGTATGGTAGAAGACATAACATCATAGTCTTTTAGTATAAGTGGGAGATTGTTGGATTGTATACTAAAAGTCTAGGTTTTTGTATGAACAATGTTTAAACAATTAATTTGAAATGAGAATCATATGATCAAATGATTGCGTCTTATAATTTATTTATATGCATGATGCAATAGTCCACTTACTTTATACTGTAGATAATATGTTGTGCGACAACACGCGGAAGATCATATTATCGGTTTCCTTATAAAGTATAAACAGATGCTCACAACCGAGATAGACGGGGACTCTCTATCGGGATGGTTGTAGTGTGGTTTGGTATTAGCTTGTCTTGGCTATAGAATCACTCTAGTGCACTTATGTGTATTGAGCAGGACCGCTTGAGATCGTTCGATTTATACTGACTTATAGGAGAACTTGATCTCAGTTATTATGGAAGTTCGTGCTCTTAATCCCTATACAATAACCTCGACACATAGGGCAGTATGTATTTCTTTGATTCATCAATGGGTGAGATTTACATGCAATTAAATCAATAAACTCGGTGAGTTGGGAAGTAGTGCTGTCTCTATGGTGTGCTGTTGATTGTAGAAGGAATCCGTGTCCGTCATAGGTTGATGATGTCCCCTTGAGGAGCTCATAAGGATTATCATGTAAACCCTGCAGGTGGAATTTATTCCGGCATGATAATGAGGTTGAGTGGTACTACTCTTGGATGAGATATTAATTAATTGAGTTGTCAGTAACTTAAATTAATTAATGGACATTGTATATCTTAAACATGGGGAGACTAACGGGCTCATAATAAGAAGGAGCCCAAAACGTAATTTTGGGATTGGTATGGTAGTGCAGTAATAATATTTTAGTGGAATATATTATTATTATTGGACTTAAGTATAAGCTTTGGGCTAAGCTTGGATACTTAAGCCCAATGGAGGCCCAACCCAATTTCTCCTCCTGGTCCCTGCTGTAGCCCATGTATATAAGTCACCTCAGCTTATCTGGAACCCTAATCTAATTCATTATTCACGTGTGATGAGGGTTGAGAGCAGATTGAGTAGGTCTCGTAGATCGTCGCCCACACGACGTCGAGATCGGACTTGGGACATACAGCAGAAGACCGGAAGGTCGTTTGCTGCTGCAGTTCGTCATGTTCCAAAATTCATATAAAATCGTACAGTTCTTCGATTTTGATGTATTATATACTGATGGAAAGCCGTCGAAGAGAGGATCGTCTGAGCACAAAGATCACTCAATTCCAACATCAGAAGAGGAACTTATGGCTATTCTCGTGGGACTGCGCAGACTGCCAGCGAGAATTCAAGCATGTGAATCACACAACAAATTTTCAAAAAATAAAAGTTTCATTAACTGATTGATTGAAGATTACAATTATAAACGTGAAGGATTGATTATTGAGCGTGCCACCTACCCTTCTGCTGCTGCATTATTGAAACCTCTAGCATGTGAATCCCACAACAAATTTTCAAAAAAACACTCCATCCGTCCCGGATAAGTCGGTATAATTTTTGTTGGGCATGGAGATTAAGGAATATAATAATTTAATGTAAAGTGAAGTAAAGTGATGTGAGAGAAATAATATTTAATGTGTAGTGGATAGTTGTATTAGAGATGATATGTGGGTTCCATGAGAATAAATTAATTGTTTTGGTGTGGGTCCCATGTATTAAAAAGGAAATATATCAACTTTAATGAGACAGACCAAAAAGAAAAATGTGTCACCTTGGAACGGAAGTAAAAGTTACATCAACTGATTGATTGAATATTACAATTATAAGCGTGAATTAGTAACAATAATATATTATTGAATAAGTGAGCTTGTGTCTACCCACCTAACAAAAAATTAAAAATTCAAATTTATCTAATTACATTGCCTCCATATTTAAAAGACAGTTTTCTCATACTGGCCACCAGCCGTTATAAGGTAATCATATTTTTATATGCCTAAGGAGAGTACTTGTTTTGACAAATGTTTTTTTTTTCTCGTAAAACAGATAAGAAGTAATAACAAATAAAAAAATATACTCTCTTCATCTTGGAGAAGCTTGTACCGTTATTGTACACACGGAATTTAAGAAAAGTTATTTTTTGACCAATTTTATTGACTTTTAGAGGGTATTATAGTAATTTTAGGTGATAAATAAATTATAAAGTATGTTATGTGTGTTAAGTGGAAGTGATAAATTTGTAATTAAGATGAACTTTTGAGGTTAGGAATTAGTGTGATGTTTCCTTTTATGGGTGGTACAAATTATTATGGGACGGACGAAAACGGAAAGTGTGAAGTTTTTTGTGGGACGGAGGGGGGAGTACTATTTCTTACTAACGGAATATTTCGTAAGTAAAAATCTTAATTTCGTTATTAAATTTAATTACCAACGAATTAACATCAAAATTCATTGGTAATTTTTTTTTAAACCTAAAATGCATATTAAATCATAAAGTAAAATCTTTAATATACTAAAGGAGAATTTAATTTTGATGAGGTGTAGTCACGAGAATTAATCTTAATTATTTTAATTTTTAATTAAAATTAAAATTTTAATTATTTTAATTATTAATTAAAATTTAATGTAGATAAATACATATATTATTTTAAGATTTGATATGATATTATCAAATCACTATTAATTGAAATATAATATAGATAAACACATATATATTTACTTAGAAAATTTATACCCTCTCCACCTATATATAAGACTCTTTATTCATTCGTTCTACATACATAATTTATTCATCACGACAAACAAAAGCTTTCTTCAAATTTTAAATAAAGGTATCCATTTATTATTATTATTATTATTATTATTATTATTATTATTATTATTATTATTATTATTATTATTATTTTTGTTGTTTTTTTTATATTCTTTAAATTATTTATTTAATTATTTATTTTTTGTTTTATTTTTTTTTTCATTTTTTAATTATTAGCACATAATTTAATAATCTTTTGATTTTTTTATACGTAATTAACTTATTTTTTCATGATTCCACTTTTAATTATATTTTACTTATGGTTTGTTTTATATTTTTTATATTCCCCTTTGATTATTTTTTGTTTTTATTTATTTATTTATTTGTTTTAGTTATATTTTTTTAATGGTTAGTATGTAATACTTTTGATTATATTTTATTTATTTAATTATTTTTTTTGTTTCAATTCTGTTTTTTTATTATTATTAGTATATATGTAATTTTTTTAATTTTTTTACGTTATTAATTTCATCTTTCATGCTTTTAGAAATTTATTTAATTTATTTTTTTATGATTTCTTTTTATTTTTTTATTTCTTCAAATTTATTTATAATAAGTTTATTTTTTTTAATTTATATTTTTATTTCAAAAGATCAATGCTTGCCGCCCCTTTCACACACGGAACACTATCTTAATCTATAAAAATTTTTCTTTTATTTTTCTAAAGTTTTTTAAAATTATTTTTCGCTTTTTTATTTTATTTGTTTTAATTTTTTTTGTTTTTTAATATATTTTCACCAACATTAAAATTTAATAGTATAAAATAAATTTATTTTAAGATTGAATATGGATGTGATATATATATATATATATATATATATATATTAATTTTTGTATTTTTATATTTTTTTGAATTATGTTATGTTGTTTTAAATTTTTTATTAGTATGTAATTTTTTAATCTTTTATTTTTTACGTTAATAAATTTTTTTCTTGGTTAGTTTTATTATTTTTTTAATTAATTTTTTTTATGATTACTCTTTAGATTATTTTTGGGGAAATCACTAATAGATACACACTTTTATCCTAAATTACTATGAGATACAAGGAATTCAAATAATTACTCTCACATATAAAATATTAAAGTAAAATATCAAATATAACCTTATGTATTATTTTATGTACTTTGAGTCATGTAGTAAAATATCAAATATAACTATGAGTAATAGTACTTTGAGTCATGTAGTTTACAGCAATTATGCATTATTTTATGTATCTAATAGTAAGTGACCCATTATTTTTTGTATTTACTTTGGTTTTAATTCAGATTTTTATTATTCGTAGTAGTTTATGCTCACTAATTAATAAAGAGTCTTATTATATAGGTGGAGATAAATAAATTCTATCTTTACTTTCTAAAGAAAGTTTTCCATTTCTTTTGTTATTTTTATTTTTTATTGATTATTTTGTTGTTCCTTTTAAATTTTTTAAATTCTATTTTAATTATTTTTATTGTTTTTATTTAAACCTTTTTATTGATTTTTTTAATTTTTTCATGTGAATTTTTGTGCAAATAATATACTCTGTATCTATAAATAAAACTCTTTATTCATTCATTATACATACATAAAGAACAAAAGTTTTCTTTCATGTTCTATTAAATTTCTGAAGAAAGGTATCCATTATTAAATTTTTTTAATTTTCTATTGATAAATTTCATGAATATTTTTTTATATTTTTCAAACTTTCTTTTAATTATTTATTTTTAAAATTATTTTAATTCTGTTTTTTTTTTATTTTTTATTATATTTTAAACTTTTTATTTCTTTAAGTTATTAATTTTTTTTCAAGGTTAATATTATAATTTTTAAACTAATTTTATTAATTTTTTTTATTTTATCGAATTGATTTATATTATTTTTTTAATCTTTTATTAATTAACTTATTTATAATTTTTTAATCTTCAATGATTAAATTAATATATTTTAAAATTTTTTGATTAATTATATTTTGCAACAACATAACAAAATTTGAAAAATTAATTTAATATTTTTTTAATTTTTTAGTAAATCAATTTAATAACGAAATTAAGCTTTTACCAACGAAAACAAATTCACATTTGAGAGTATATAAATTAAATTAATTTTACTTTTCAATTTAAATTATATTAGATTATAATTGAATAGATAGTTATATTAAACTTGAATTATATTTTTAAAATTTTTGAATAAATAATTATATTAAACTTAATTATATTTTTTTAAAATTATAATTTTAAAACCCATGGAATACACGGATCTATACTAGCAAGTTATAAACCACAAATAAAAATAAAATAAAAAGAGAGAGAGAAAAAATATTTCATAAATGAAACGATTCCATAAAATAATTTGTGGAATTGAGGTAATGCTTGTTTTGAGATTTTGTGGAGTTTGAAAATCATAAATAGTTTATGTTTGTTCTGAGTTTTTGATATGATAGATTTTAATTTTATGTAAATCAATGCGTAAGAATATACTAATTTATGTAAAACAAAAATTTTAGAAAAAAAAAGATGACAGATGACAGATAAAAAGAGAAATATTATTAATTGAGGAGAGAAAATGCATTTAGGTATATGTAGGGGTGATTATTAAAACTTGGGTGTGAATTTAGATAATCAAAACCGGGGTTTAAATATAATATCTTTGTTCCAACTAGATTTGTTTATAGAGCCCAAAACCTATTTATTTATTTTTGGCCCAAGTTGCCCTAGATTTATTTTTAGAGCCCAAAACCTATTTATTTATTTTTGGCCCAAGTTGCCCTAGATTTATTTTTAGAGCCCAAAACCTATTTATTTATTTATTTGGCCCAAGTTTCAGCCCAGTTAAATGTCATAGATACTAGTAAGTATGGCCAGCCCATTAAAAATAAAATAAGAGAAAAGAAAAGAAAGAAGAACGGGAGAAGGAAAACAAAAGAGGAAAAAGAAGAGAGTGAAGAGGAGAAACCCTTGTTGATCAAATTCTCCCTTACAACCCTCATCCTAGGTGGTTTCTAAGTTGTTTTGAGGTAAGTAATGTGTAAATTAAGCTTCCTTCCTCCATAATTTTGTAATTTTGTTGGATTTTTTTCTAGTATTTACATAATTCGCAGCTACTGTCCGAATTACTTTTTACCTAGCTATTATCCTCAGAAATTTGTAAACTCAATTTCTATACGCAGCTGAACTCGTTAGCTTTCTGTATCCACCTGAAATACCTCCATCCGATTTTTCTACAATTAGTTATGATTTTTCTCGTAAACTGCTACTAGATAATTCGCAGCTGCAGTTCGAACTAATTTTGACATAGCTACTGACCTCAGAAGTTTACAAACTCAATTTCTGTATGTAGCTGAACTTGTAGCTTTATGTAGCCACTTGAAACTCCTCAATTCAATTTTTCTATAATTAGTTATGATTTTTCTTGTAAACTGCCGCTAGCTGGAAAATTTCAGAATATTTATGTCGAATTCAAATTTATTTCCTATCATTTTGTTTAATAAATGATCTAAAACTGGTTATGTGAGATTGGGAGATGAGGTTGAGGAGATATGGGTTGTTCTTATTTAATATCGACTCGCTCGAGCTCAATTAAGATTTATTTTGACAATGAAAGACGATGTTACTGCTAATAGTTAGTTATATTTGATTTGTCCTTAATTTCTCATCTTCTTTCTAGGTAAAGAACCATCGACGAAGGGCAAGGGACCAACTTCAGATTCCGGAGAGAGTTAATCACTTCCTTGTGAGTTGATAATTCGGGAACGTCTTCTCTTGTGGAAAGTGTGGACCCTCGATAAATGTGCATTTATTTTAATTTTAGTTAATTGATAAGAAAATTATTTGGTATTGTGTTACGTGGTAAAGAGCCTGATTGGCTCGATTACTCTGGTTAGAGTCCTGTTAGCCATTTTAAGAGTATTATTGATTTTAACTTATGTTGAAGAGCCTTGCTGACTCGATATCTGATAGCATTTATTGTGAACTATTTGAGAATTGATTTCTGGTTATTCTTGTGTGCCAATTAAGACTCTAACTTGAGTCGTTATTCATCTTATGATGCATATGCATATGTATGCCTGGTACCAAGGTTAAGTAGCCCGAATTGGTCACGGTTGGGTGAGTTGGAGCGACATTGATTAAGTAGCCCGAATTGTCGCGGTTTGGGTGAGTTAGAGTGACAACCAAGTTGCCCGTTGCTTGGCAAACTCGGGTGATTTAGATCTAACGGGGCACCTGTCCATTTGCCAAATACTGATACTCTGGAGAGTGATCGTTAGATGGATCAGTCTATTATAGGCTCAGTCAACGTCACCGGTGTGGGACATGCATGTTATATATGTTTATATGTTTGATCATTTCAAGTATTCACGTCGATATTAAATTGTGAACTTTAGCACTTGCCGTGTTGAGAAAGAATATTAATGTGCATTTTATCTAGAGTAACGGTGACGGGCTTGGACTGTCTCTCGACGGAGAGCTCAGTTCGATGAGGATATTGACTACCCACACGTCTTTTATGTGATAACATGTTATTTGAACTAATTGTGTTATTTGTAAATGTGCACTAAGGTTTTTATTTTCATTAATATGTATACTGAGTGAGAAATAGTTATTGTGGGATGAAATGTTGGATTTTATGTTATGAACCGCGAGTGGGAATACATGCTTCGTATAAGGGTCGGGGTGACCGGCTTATCACCTCACTGAGCTAGTGGTTTTGTGTTTGCCTAATTTTGTAGCACTCACGAGCAAGAATACTCGATCGTTGTAGTAGTATATCCCAAGAAAAATTATCAATCCACAAAGGAGTTATGTTCGGACTAGCAAATACGTGAGCTCATGTTCATTTCGTTTTTGTAAAGATGATCGGGGGTTTTGAGATTGATTAACAACTAAAACAAGTAGCAAGTAAATAAAAATAACAAATAAAAGAAATGACAAGTATAGAAAATGGGTGCTAAAGTTCAAGTATGGAAAAACATGGGATTAGAAACATGAAGAGCATATTAGATTTATATTATATCATGTGGATTAAATTAGTTTTTGGTTTAATTGATGTTGATTTCTATTCATAGAGTTTAATTGTCTTGATGTTGTGATGGCATGGTTTGTTATTCATGAATGTTTATTGGTTTAATGGATTGTTGATCAATGGATTATTTGTGGTAATTAAATGCTATCATGATGTTCATGTATGTATTGCTTGGAGTGAGACGAAAACGACCCTCTATAGTATTAGGAAGGCATGAATAGACATTGAGTTTGGGTTTGACCGAAAGGATATTTGAATTCAATGAGGGGAACCAATCCATTCGTTGGCCTTAGTACACAAAAAGGGAGAGTTTAATCTAACTAGTACCTAGATGGAAGGGGTTAATATTGGGCTTTGATCTTAAGTGCTTTTGGGAGTCTAAAATGGATCAACAACCTTTGTAACCCGAAAGGGAGCTTAGGATACTATCGTGATCACCCTTAGTCTACATCAATTGAGTTGAATCCCTTTTGCATGATAATATGAATCGAGTGTGCTTGGATGTTTCTAATCCCATGTTTTTCCATACTTGAACTTTAGCACCCATTTTCTATACTTGTCATTTCTTTTATTTGCTATTTTTATTTACTTGCTACTTGTTTTAGTTGTTAATCAATCTCAAAATCCCCGATCATCTTTACAAAAACGATATGAATATGAACTCACGTATTTGCTAGTCCGAACATAACTCCTTTGTGGATTGATAATTTTTCTTGGGATATACTACTACAACGATCGAGTATTCTTGCTCGTGAGTGCTACAAAATTAGGCAAACAAGAAAATGGCGCCGTTGCCAAAGGGGAGTTTGACGGACTAGTCGAGTACTGTGTTATTGTTTTAGTTGTTCTTGATAAGGATTCTTTTTATTTTCTTTTATTTATTATTTGTGTTTGTGGTCTCACTCTTGGCCTTTTCGTAGGTGTTTTATGATCACAAGATCAAAGGGAAATCAATCGATCATTCCTTTGAATTTGGAGATTGAAAGGACCGCACGATAAAGGAAGCGAGAGAGGCGTAAAGCTAGAAAAGGAATAAAAATGGAGAATCAACGGGGAGACAATGTTAATTATGACCCACCCCAAGATCCTTTACAAGATCAAAGGGGGGTACAAGAAGGAGTGCAAGAGAATCAAGCGGAGATAATGAGGAATTTCTTTGCTCAAAATCAAGAGTATATGCAATTGCTTGCCAATCAAGAAGCTCAAAGGATATTTCAACAACAAGAGTTGCCAAGGCCTAGAGCAATTCGGGATTACTTCCAACCGAGAGCCGTGCACAATATGGTTCCTCCAGTTCAAGCCAATGATTATGAAATCAAGACCGGATTGATCAACATGGTCAAAGCAAATCAGTTTGGGGGAGGTCCTCTTGAAGACCCGAACACTCATCTATCTACTTTCTTGGAGGTTGCAAATACCGTCAAGATGAAGGGAGTGTCGGAGGATGCTATTCGAATGAGGTTGTTCTCTTTTTCTTTAAGAGACAAGGCTAAAGCATGGTACAATACAATTCCTCTGGGAAGTTGTAATACATGGGAAGATCTTGAGCAAAGGTTCCTAAACAAGTACTTCCCTCCTTCAAAGACGCTCCAATTGAAAAGCCTTATAACTCAATTTAGGAAACTTCCGGATGAAAATTTTTATGAAGCATGGGAACGCTACAAAGAGATGCTCCGAAAGTGTCCTCAACATGATTTTCATGAGAATCAACAAGTGGCTTTCTTTTATCAAGGGTTGAGTGGACAATATCGGATGTATGTAGATGCCTCATCCGGAGGGTCTATATTTGGAGTGGATGCTATGAAAGCCATGGATATTTTTGAAGACATTGCGATGAATGCTTATCAATGGCCTTCCGAGCGAGTAATGAGAGGTTATGCATTTGGAAAGGTAGCTCAAGTGGAGAGTGTGAACAAAGTGAAGAGTGATGTGTTTCAAAATGAAGGAATGAAAGAATTCAATGAGAGCATTCAAGCTTTAACAAAGCAATTGAATTTGATCACTCAAGGAGTAAGTCAAGGGGGAAGCACAAGTGCTATTGTGAATGATGAGAGCCATGTTATGCAAAGTATAGAGGATGTTGCCTACTTAGATAGGAGAAATTACCAAGGGAATTTCCAAGGTAATTATCCTTCTAATCAAGGTAATTTTCAAAGAGGATATCAAGGACAAGCTCGGGGAAGCAATTTCAATCAATCAAGTGGAAATTATCAAGCTCCGAGGAAGCATGAGAATCTTTCTTACTCTAATCCTCAAGCCGCCGTGTCATATCCTCTGGGATTCGATCCGAGTGCTAAGCCGCCAAATGAAGAGGGGAAAGCATCATTGGAAGAGACATTGATGGCATTCATGAAAGACACAAGGGCTTACATGAAAAAAAAAGATGCAAAGATGGAGGCTAGAATGGAGGAAAATGAGAAAAAATCCGACAATAGGATGAGAGCTTTTGAGTATCAAATGGGTCAAATTGCTTCTTCCGTTGGATCTCAACACCAACAAGGAAAGTTTCCATCTACCACGGTAATTAATCCTAAAGAAGATTGCAAAGCTATCACTCTTAGAAGTGGAAAAGAGTATGAGGAACCTCCTATGCCTAAAGAAGATAGTATTGTCATTGAAAGGGAAGTGGAAAGCAAGGTTGAAGAAGGGTTGGTGCAAGAAGAGATTGAAATGGAGGAAGTAAGCAAGAAAAAAGAAATTGTTGAGAAAAAGAAAGATGAAGAGAAGATAAAGAGAATTCCAAAGTGGAAGAAGACAAAGGAGTTAAGGGAAAAGGAAGTTGAAGTTGAAAGAGATAGTTGGGGAATACCCAAGACTCAAGTACCGGTTCCTTTTCCTCAAAGGTTCTTGAAGAAGGGTTTGGATGAGAGGTTCAAAAAGTTTCTTGAAATCTTCAAGAAGATTCAAATCAATATCCCTTTCGCCGATGCTTTGGATCAAATGCCTCATTATGCTCGTTTCTTGAAGGACATCATGGGAAAGAAAAGAAGTCTTGTAGACAATGAAATGGTTAATCTAACCGAAGAGTGTAGTGCCATTCTACAACGGAAACTTCCTCAAAAATTAAAGGATCCGGGTAGTTTCATTATACCATGTGAAATTAGAAAGAACAAGAAGAACAAGGCTCTTTGTGACCTTGGTGCAAGCATTAATCTAATGCCTCTCTCCATATTCAAGAAGCTTGGATTAGGTGAAGTAAAACCAACTTCCATCACACTTCAATTGGCGGATCGATATATGACACATCCAAAAGGAGTAGTTGAAGATGTGTTGGTAAAAGTTGATAAGTTCGTCTTTCCGGTGGATTTTGTTATTCTAGATATGGAGGAGGATGAAAATGTGCCATTAATTTTTGGGAGACCATTTCTTGCTACCGGGAGAGCTCTTATTGATGTCTACAAAGGAGAATTGAAGTTGAGAGTTAATGATGAAGAAGTGGTATTCTCTCTACACAAGGCCATGCAATATCTAATGAATGATGAAGAATGTAAAAGTGTGGATGTTGTAAAGGGAAGTGTCGAGGAGAGTTGGCCTTCCATTGTAACCAAGGATCCACTTGAACTTTGCTTGAGCAATTCTCTATCTTTTTCTAATATTTCTACTACTTCTCTTGATTTAAATGAAGAATTGATTAATTGTTTGCTTGATCTAGGTGATTGTAGTGAAGCTCAAGAGATTGTAGCTGCCATCTCAAGGGGAAATGAAAAGTTCTTACCACTTAGAGATCCACTCGAGCAAGAAGAGAAAAAGGAAAAGAAGGTGGAGTTGAAGCCTCTACCCGATCATCTTGCTTATGCCTACCTTGGTGAAAATGAGACATATCCGGTAATTGTATCATCATCTCTAACCCCAAGTCAACTTGATAAATTGCTTAATGTCCTTAAAGAGCATAAGTCGGCTATTGGTTGGTGTATTGATGATTTGAAGGGAATTAGTCCAACAATTTGCATACATAAGATAAGACTTGAGGATGAAGGGAAAGCTTGTGTTCAAAACCAAAGAAGACTTAATCCTATCATGCAAGAAGTGGTAAAAAAAGAGGTTCTTAAGTGGTTAGACTCCGATATGATTTTTCCTATTAGTGATAGCCCTTATGTGAGCCCATTGTATGTAGTATCTAAAAAAGGGAGTATGACTATAGTGAAGACCGAGAAAGATGAGACCATAGCCACTAGGACGGTGACGGGGTGGCGTGTGTGTGTTGATTATAGAAAGCTTAATGAAAACACACGTAAAGATCACTTCCCCTTACCTTTCTTGGATCAAATGTTGGATAGGTTGGCCGGGTATGAGTTTTATTGCTTTCTTGATGGGTATTCCGGGTATAACCAAATCCTCATAACACCCGAAGACCAAGAAAAGACCGCTTTCACTTGTCCTTATGAAATATTTGCTTTTCGAAGATTGCCATTCGGACTTTGCAATGCACCGGCCACCTTTCAAAGGTGTATGATGGCAATCTTTGAAGGATTAATTGAGAATATAATGGAAGTGTTCATGGATGACTTTTCGGTGTTTGGTTCTTCTTTTGATAATTGTTTGTCTAACCTTGCTATTGTTTTGAAGCGATGTCAAGGCACTAATTTAGTGTTGAATTGGGAGAAGTGCCACTTCATGGTAAATGATGGCATTGTACTTGGACATCACATCTCTTCAAAGGGATTGCAAGTTGACCGAGCCAAAGTTGTTGCTATAGAGAAGCTTTCACCGCCAACAAATGAGAAGGGAATACGATCGTTCCTTGGTCATGCCGGGTTCTATCGTAGATTCATCAAGGATTTTTCTTCATTTTCTAAACCTCTATCTCATCTCCTTGAAAAAGATGTGCCATTTAAGTTTGATGATAATTGTTTAAATGCTTTTCAGGTGCTAAAGGAAGCTTTAATTTCATCACCCATCTTGATCACCCCGATTGGAAGGAGCCATTTATATTGATGTGTGATGCAAGTGATGTAGCTCTTGGAGTGGTTTTGGGGCAACTAAGAGAGAAAAATTCCGAGCCATTTACTATGCAAGCGAGACATTTGATGCGGCTCAAAGGAACTACACTACTACCGAAAAAGAGTTCTTGGCGGTAGTATACGCATTTGATAAGTTTCGTCCTTATTTGGTAGGAACAAAGACTATTGTGTACACCGACCATGCCGCTATCAAGTATCTCATGGCAAAGAAGGATGCAAAGCCAAGGATGATAAGATGGGTATTACTTCTTCAAGAATTTGATATTGAAGTGAGAGATAAGAAGGGCACGGAGAATGTGATAGCCGACCATCTTTCAAGGTTAGAGTCGAGGGAGCATTGTGAAAGTACTTATGGGTTAATCAAGGAGGTTTTTCCCGATGAAGAAATCTTGGAGTGTGATTGCTATCAAATTGAGGCTTTAGTGGAGCAAGAAGGAAGCCCGTGGTATGCGGACTATGTGAATTACTTGGCTAGTGGAAAGAGGCCTTATGAGCTTAATAAGTATCAATCCAAGAAGTTCTTTCATGATGTTAAAAGTTACTTGTGGGATGATCCATTCTTATACAAGATGTGTAATGATTCTCTTGTGCGAAGATGTGTGCCCGAGGAAGAATGGAATAGTGTGTTGGAGTTTTGCCACTCTTCACCTAGTGGAGGCCATTTTGGAGCTCAAAAGACCGCTGCAAAAGTCTTACAATCGGGGTTGTATTGGCCATTTTTGTTCAAGAGTTGTAAGAAATTTGTAGAGGGTTGTGATCGGTGTCAAAGGATGGGAGGAATCTCCAAGTGGGATGAGATGCCCCTTAAGAGCTTTCAAGAAGTGGAGATATTTGATGTGTGGGGCATCGATTTCATGGGACCATTTCCTCAATCGAATGGATTCCTATACATCTTATTGGCGGTTGACTATGTCTCGAAATGGGTTGAGGCCATACCTTCGAGAACAAGTGATGCTAGAGTAGTCATGGGGTTTCTAAAGAAGCATATCTTCACAAGATTTGGAGTACCTAGAGTGTTGGTAAGTGATGGGGGTAGTCACTTCATAAATAAGCTCATGGAGAACATTCTCAAGACTTATGGAGTGAAGCATCGAGTGTCTACTCCGTATCACCCTCAAACGAATGGTCAAGATGAAATTTCTAATCGACAAATCAAATAAGTCTTGGAGAAAACAGTGAGTGTGAGTAGAAATGATTGGTCAAATAAACTTGATGATGCATTGTGGGTTTTTCGAACCGCATTCAAGACCACTCTTGGTATGTCTCCTTTTCAAATTGTCTATGGCAAGTCTTGTCATCTTCCCGTGGAGTTAGAGCATAAAGCTTATTGGGCCATTAAGAAGTTGAATTTTGACATGAAAGCTTACAATTGAATGAGCTTGAGGAATTTAGAGAAAATGCTTATGAAAACTCAAGGATTTTTAAGGAGAAAACCAAGAGGTGGCATGATGCTCGTTTGAGGAAAAAGAGCTTTGAAAAGGGTGAAAAGGTGTTGGTATTCAATTCTCGACTAAGACTTTTCCCAGGCAAGTTGAAGTCCAAATGGAGAGGACCTTATGTGGTAAATGAAGTACTTGATGGGGGAGCTCTAAAGGTTATGGATGAGAACGGGGGAGAGTTCTTAGTCAATGGTCATCGTGTGAAGCACTATGTGGATCCATCACAAAGGGAGACCCTCTTTGTGGATACTCTATTTGAAAGATGATCTCAAAATTCGTCTAGCTTGAAGACGTTAAACTTAGCGCTCGATGGGAGGCACCCCATCACTATCTTTATTGCTTTGTTTTTGTTGCTTGTTTGTTTTGGCCTTGTAGGTTGATTGTGCTCATGGAGAAAAATGCACATTGAAGAAAAGAGAAATGCTTCATGGATTCAAGTTGATATGTTCCAACACTTGTTGCAAACTTAATTCGTGACTCTTGTCTCGAGTTAAGTTTGGGGGGTGCTAGTGCGTGGTGGACATAGCTTGAGTCGTGTGGATGCGGTTACTTCTCAACAAGAAGATCATCAATGGAAACTACAAGGGTAAGTCTCACCACTTTTTGCAAACTTAAGTCTCAACTCTTGTTTCGATTTAAGTTTGGGGGGAGAGTGTGTGGTGTGACTCACCACTTGAGTATGATTCTTGTAAAATTGGGTCAATTTTAAATTTTTTCTCATGAGTTTGGGTTGATTTTGGCATGATTGGTGGTGTTGAAGTGCATGATAATCCATATTTATAATGAAATTATTGAAATAATAGTGTTTGTTGAGTGTTTGAGCATGAATGAGAGGTATTGGAAGCATGATGGAGCTTGAAGCTAACGCTTTCCTTACCAAATGCTTATTGAGGGAGCACTCTACACCTTATCATTTTATTACTTGAAATGAATTGAGTTTGATTTGGATTGTTGTGACTAGCATGATACTTCATGTGTTATGTTTGTGGGAGGTTTACTTTCGTATATTAGGATTTTCTTTTCAATAAAGGTTGGGATGAATGTGTGCTTAATTTTCTTATGGATGATGGTATTTTGTGTTTTTGCATGTTTTGTGTTTTTGTTGTGTCTTGTTTGTTGAGTCCTTATTTTTATGTTTTGTGTATTTTCATTCTTGTCTTGGGTTGTTTGGTGGTTTTTTTAGGGATGTCATGAGTCATTTTT
Source organism: Pogostemon cablin (assembly GCA_023678885.1). Taxonomy (NCBI): domain Eukaryota; kingdom Viridiplantae; phylum Streptophyta; class Magnoliopsida; order Lamiales; family Lamiaceae; genus Pogostemon; species Pogostemon cablin. Next base: position 22,571,297 of record CM042959.1, read on the forward strand.
GAATGTGAGTGATGATAGGTTGTGGTGATAAGTGATGACAAATTATGATTAAGAATCTCTACACTTTCAAATTGTGACATGTTTTAGTTAACTTGTTCAATTTTGAGATGAATGTGGTGTAATGAGTTCCTTAAGGTCCGAGCACAAGCTTGTGAGCATTTGAGCCTCAACCATGCATACATGGTATTTCTTCATGAGTGGATCGGTTGTGTATGATAAGTTAGAACTTGCTCAAGGACTATAGGAACGAGCCCGATTAGTGGAGATTGGTGAAATGATCTAAGGCCATCCTTGTTATTATAGTCATTGCCATATATGTTCCCTACCATGAACATCATCCTTAGTTAACCATGTTGAACCTATAAGCCTATTTCTTATGAATTTAGCACATTACACGCCTTAATTACCCATTCAAGCTTATATATACCTTTGTGTGGGTGATTGAGGAGATGGTAGCTAGAAAGGATTGATTGATTAGCAAAAGAAGAAAGGAGAATAGTAAACAAGCAAGAAAAAGGATGAAAAGAGCAAAAGTAAGAAATGGACATGCAACCTCAAAGCAAGAGAAAGAGTAAAGCAACATCAAAATGCTCAAGTAAACAAAATTCAAAGATAGGAAGCATGCATCAAAAGAAGCTCAATCCAAGGAAAGTTAATGAATAGTGCTTTAGATTGTAAAGATAAGAAAGGAAGAAAGAAAGTGGAGAAGTTGAGGAAATTGGTCATCTCTTTGATTACTTACACTTGTTGAGTCACTCTTATCCATATACTTCCTACCATACCAAAGAGCCTATCAGCAGACGAGCCGTATTGGTTCTTCTGATGTTGGCACACGACCACTTCTTACAGGGCCGTGTTGATGAAACGACTCGTGCTGCCAACATGACTCGTGCAACTGGACACGGCCTCAAGTTGCCCGTGTTGAATAACTAGGTGTCGTCGCACGGCCTTCTCTTACAGGGCCGTGTTGACTACACGGCCCGTGTTGGTGCTGGCTCCTGTATTTCTTCACTGTTTTGGCTCGTTCTCCCTCGTTTCAACTCCAAATTGAGATCCGCTTTTCCTACATCTTCCTTATCATGTTTAGCATCCAATAAAAAGTGAAAATCTTAAGTTTAAGCTCATTCACACACATTTCAATAAAAATACAAAATACAACCAAATAACACATAAAATACGGATAAAATAATACGAAAACACATATAAAAAGACACTAAAATCTAGGTGAAAATAGCTCTAATCATTTTGCTCACCCCCATCATTCTTTCCTTTTCAGGCTATTGATATTGTCTTGGTTGGAGGTTTGCCTATCATTTGCTCGTCATCCAATCAGTGTTTTGGGTACTTTCTCTTTTATGTAAATTGACAGATTCATTGGCGAGATTGTATAGTTTATATTTGGTGACCCCCTTGTTCTTTTTGTACCTTCGCAATGTTATATCGTTCATGTATATTTTCTTTAAACTAAGTTACATCATTGTATTTTGTACCTTTGTAAATCCTTGTTGATACTTTATGAGATGATGTCCTCGGGTTGTACCCGTTGTTATCAGTTGTTCAGTTCTACAGGTACTTGATAGCAAGCCTTATGTTTTCTATAAACTTTGTGGAGTGGAGTGCACCCATTCCACAAAATTTATGGTTAACGTGGCGGTTGTTGCGTTCTGTCTGGGGTCGGGGCGTGACATTAAAAATCGTAAACAAATTTATTTTGAAATTCTATTTTTGATTTTCAAAATTCACATCCTAATTTTTAAAATCACTCATATATATATACACACACACACACACATATATATATAATAATAATAATAATAATAATAATAATTGTTATTATTATTATTATTAACCCCTAACACACCCATCTTTTAAACATAATTTCTTCTCAATTACTCCCTCCGTCCCATTAGAGTTGTAACATTTTTTTTTGTACGGAGATTAATGAGTATAATAATTTAATGGATAGTAGGTTGAAGATATAATATTTTAATTTGTAGTGGCTATGTGTATTAGTGGTGTATTTGGAGAGTGTGTGGACCATATGAATAGATTAATTGTTTTGGGTGGATCTCATATACTACTTCAAAATAAAATGTAACAATTTCTATGGGACAACCTAAAAAAAATGTTAGAACTTCTGTGGAACGGATGGAGTAATACTCATTCCCGCTAGCTATATCTCTCCCCTCTCTATTATCTCTTAAATAATTATTTGAGATAAAATTAAAACTTAACCCACAAGTAAAAACTCAAACCAAACATATACTCCACTAATTTTCAAAACTCAAATAAACAAAAAAACAAACAAAGTGAGATTTTTGCACTCAAGGAATACTATATTTTCGGACTTGCAATCTTAGTACTTGTATTTTAAGCTTCATTGATCAATGAGAACAAATTATGCTCAAATTGTCCAAATCGCGTTAAATTTGTCCTTCAGAAATCAAACATAAAATTTATTATACTAAATTTACCAAATAATCTCTGGATCCGAAAAAGATTTCATATTCTTAAAAAAAAAAGTTAAAAGAATCAAAATACCTAATTTTCTCCTTACATTCTTTTGGGATAAAAATCAGTTCAATCTAATCACTTTTCTCATGGTCTATTTTAGTCCCAATAAAAATAAGTTTGTCAATTTAGTCCCACCGGTAAAAAAATAGGACCAAACACGTCCTATTTTAGCCGGAAACGCTGACATCACCGCAAAACGCCACGTGACACAATCGGAATCGCCAATTTCCGGCCGACACGATGATGTGGCGCCTTGATGGCAGGTGAGTCAGCGGATAAAAATCAATTCAGTCCCAAAGCTTTCCTCATGCTCTATTTTTGCCAATAAAGATAAGTTTGTTAATTTAGTTCTACCGGTGAAGAAATAGGACCAAACACGTCCTATTTTCATCGAAAAATACTGACATCACCGGAAAACGGCACGTGATAGTAACATGACTATCGAAATAGTCGATTTTCGGCCAGAACGACAACATGACACCCTGATGGTTGTGAGTCAATAGATTAAATGTTATTTTAATGCCAAGACGGCATTTTGATTTTCTAAAATTTTAAATAATTAGAAAAAAAAATTAAAATAAAAAAACATATAAGAAATTATTTAATGCCGATTTCCCTTTTTAGTATGTTCTTTTTTTGTTTTCTAATTATTTAAAATGTTAGAAAATAAAAAAGCCTTGATTTGACTTTTCTGCTATTAGGGCGCCACGTCATCGTCGAGCTCGGAAATTGGCAATTTCGGTTGTTACGTGACAATCACATGTCGTTTCTGGTGATGTCAGCTTTTTTCGATAAAAATTTTACTTGTTTGCCCCTATTTCTTCACCGGTGGGACTAAATTGACAAACTTATATTTATTGGAACTAAAATAGACTATGAGGAAAGTTATGAGATTGAATTGATTTTTATCCCGCTGACTCATCTGCCATCAGGGTGCCACGTCATCGTGTCGATCGAAAATCGGTGATTCCAATTGTCTCATGTGATGTTTTTTGGTGATGTTAGTATTTTTCGGCAAAAAATGACGTGTTTGGCCCTATTTTTTACCGGTGAAATTAAATTGACAAACTTATCTTTATTAGGACTAAAATAGACCATGAAAAAAGTTACGGGATTGAATTGATTTTTATCCCCATTTTACTTATAAAAATACCAGTCATAAGCACCAAGATATTTTTAAAACTAACAACCTTCTTGATCTACATAAAATAATACTCCATCCTCCGTCTCCTTAAAAAGCTTTTTTTTCCGAAAGAGTCCTCTTTCATTTTTTACACATGTGTGATTCACAAACTCCCTAATACAATTAAAATATGGGCACACAAACAAATACAACTGCTTATTATACATTAAATAATTATATTTTTAAATTCACATACAAAAAGTAAAAGACCCTTTTTAAATGGGAAGGAGGGAGTAAAGTTTTTTTAAAAAAAAAATAGAGGAATTATTGTATATTTTCTAATTTAACATTGTCAGTCTAAGAATATACTCCCTTCGTCTCATTTCATGACACACTTTCTATTTTGGGTTGTCTTACAAAAGTTTGCACCTCCCTAAAAAAAAAAGTCAAACACAATCACTCTTACCTAACACACCTAACATAATTTAACATTTATTTATTAAAAATAACTATAATATCCCCTAAAAATCATTACTTTTCTTAATCTCCATATCGTAAGAGGGGTGAAAACATTCGTGGGATCGAGGGATTACTTCTTAAAAAAATAAAGCACATTATTAATTAGTGTCCATAGAAGGCAAAGACTTGTGTGAGACCGTCTCACGTAAGCCCTTACGTAAGACGGTCAGAAAGTGATAACTTTTATATATGAAAATGATATTAAATTAATGAAAAGTTATAATGTTATTTCAAGAACAATTTATAATATATATAAAAAGTGAAACATTTTATAGCGAAAGTGATAATGATTTATAGCGAAAGTGATAATTATTTTAAAAAGTAAAAAATGGTCTCACATAAGACGTTCTCATGTAAGATCTACCCTCCATTAGAAAAGGTATCCCTCAATTCATTTATTTGTTTTAATAAAGAAGAAAGAAATAGAGGAAAAGTGTTCTAGCTTTAACATGAATTGAGAAATATTACACCGCACGAACACGAACGGCAGCCTGTCTATGTGGTGTGTTTTCACATTTAATTTTTAATCTTATTTATTTAGCCTAAAACTTGCGTAAATTTAAGATATGACAAAGACTTGTGAGACCATTTTACGTAAGTTCTTATGTGAAATGGTCAGAAAGTGATAACTTGTATACTGAAAAGTGATATTAAATTAATAAAAAGTGATAATGTTATTTATGAACAGTTTATAATATAAATGAAAAGTTATAACATTTTATAGCAAAAGTGATGACATTTTATAGCGAAAGTGATAACTATTTAAAAAAATAAATGGTCTCATGTGAGACGGTCTCCGGCAAGACCTAACCTTAAGATATCATCCTTTTAAATTTCACATTTATTTATTTATTTATAATTGTACAGTTTAGTATTAATATCTTTAGCATAAAAAACTTATATCCTTAATTTTATGAGAAAACACTTAATTTTTTTAAATTAAACATTCATACTATTCATATTTCACTAGTAATTTTTAATGAAAAAATTATATCCTTATTGATTAATGTATATTCTTATACATCTTGTGCATTTGGGGAAACAAAACATAAACTCATATATTAATAAAGAATATTCCCTTCGTTTCGTTTAAATCTTTACGTTGATTTTTTTCGCGAGAGAATATATTATTTTAGTGTATAATGAGTTGAAAGATATGGCACTCCCTCCATCCACGTTAAATTTCACACTTTCTATTTTCGTCCTTCCCACATTAAATTGCACCACTCTAAAAAAGAAACATCACATAAATTCCAAACCTAAAAATATATTTTAATTGTAAATTTACCACTTTCACCTAACACATAATATACTTTATAAAATTTATAAAGTTGGTCAAAAAATAACTTTTCTCAAACTCAGTAACTACAGTCACGGTGCAAGTAAATGTGGGACGTAGGGACAATTTAATCTGTACAGTGGGTAGTTATATTACATTAGTATTGTGTGTAGGTCTCATCAACCAAAAAGTGAAATATAAAGATTGAAACAGAATGCTTAAATTGAAAATATGTAAAAATTAAAATGGAAGGAAGAGAGTATTTTCAATTCGAAATTTGAAAAATTGGTAAACTATCAATGTGAAACTTGAATTTTTTTACTATCAATTAGAGGTCGGAATATATAAAATATTAGAGCCTGAAATCATAAAATTGTAAAAATTAATTTTATGATAATCATATAAATTTGCCACATTGAAATATTATTTTAATATTAATAAATTATATTAAAAAATCTTAAAAGATATGTGGTACAGTTGAATATAAAAAAGACAAAAACTCATGCGCCCTCGAGGACACCGTGTCTCTAACCATCCCCCTCAATATTCTATTTAACCATATATATTGTTAAGGGTTTAAATTACAAAGAGACACGAAAATTACAAAAGGATATGGTGTCCCCGAAGGCATAAGAGCCTCACTCTATCAAAAATTAACACATTTATTAAGAAATCTTTTTATTCCATTTTCATTTTCACCTTTACTTGCTATACACATGCTAATAAAGAAAAGTTACTTTTAGGATGGTGTGATATTAACGGGTGGAAAGAAGATGCGATAATTTCAAAATTAAAGTATATGTTATGGCAAGTGGGATCACCTATTCTACACATATGTTTTATCTCTTATTTTACTCTTTAGTTACATGTTACGTGTTACAATCAATACCTAAACTAACGCCACATGCCTCAAGGATTTAATAGTAAATATTAGGGTAATAATTTTTTGTGTTATGAAATATTAATGAAACATGAAAAGTGGAATAAGGAATTCAAGTCGATATTATTATGGAAATAGTAGTTAAATGTCATTTCCTTTTATGTAAATGCAAAATTAAAATTAGTAAGAATTATAATAAAATGTGTGAAGTAATGAAGTTGGAGTTGGATGGAGGTATCACATACATTTCACTGAGTTAAAACTAATACTACTTTCTTAAGAAAAAATCCGTGGACCGTGCATGCATATCAACTCAAATGAATTATTTTGATATGTTTATATTTGTTTTTTACAAGGGATTGATAGTATTTTAATGGAAGCATATTGGAGTGAAAAAATATATTTTAATGTACTACGTAGGCATACTAGTGTTATGTGAGTCATATAGAAATATATTAATTGAATTTTGTGTAGGTCTCATTTACTATAAAAAAAAAATAAATATTATGATGAGAAGCTCAAAAAATAAAAATGTAGAAATATATTACTCCCTCTGTCTCACATATTTTTACTCACTTTTTATTTTGAGGGGTCCCACATATTTTTACATATTCCATAATGTTGATGCGTGTTCTTGGCTTGTTAATTTGTACTTAAGGGATAAAGATATTTAATAACGAAATCAAGAACGAATATAATCAAGCATAATAAAACTACAAACAAAGGGATCAAAACCAATAAAATACTCAATTCCCACCAAAGAACTAAACCGATTTTATTACTCGTCCTTAGAACAACACTCATCAACCACCGATTCTTACAAGTGTAATGTCTAAAGTGAGCATCAGTCACCTGCCTCTCCCATGTGAGAGAGACTATTTATACTATCTATAAACCCTAAGCCTGAGCCAATCGCCTTGCGCCACCTGGATGAAGACAAGCCACCTTTAATGAAGTTGTCTGGTATGCCGACCAGCCTGAGGAGAAGTCTGGATGCCACTGGTTGCTTTTGTAGGGTTTTTCAGAGCGCCTCTGTCCTTTGCTGGCTTCCCATTGGTAGTTAGGGTAAGATGCACCAGTAAGTTACTGTCTTTTAGTTAGGTGATGAGTGTGTAAATTCACAAGTTTGGCACCAAGTTTTGTGCTAGTTTTGGAGAGTTTTGATGTGGAAATAGGCGGAAAACATATATATATATTGTGAATTAGCATGAATCAGGTGTTAGTGGATCTATTTGAGTGGTTTTCATAGCAAAAACGGAGTGGAAGTTCCAAGAATCAAAGAGACGAAGTCGAGACCATGCGAACCGCCAAGAAAAGAGTTGGGTTCGACCTGTTGGAGGAGGGTTCGACCTCTCCAGCAGGTCGAACCAGTGTTGGAGAAGTGCAGGAAGTAGGTTCGACCACGACTCGAGGGGTTCGACCTGTTCATCAGGTCGAACCATGGTCGAACCAGTTCGTGAGAAGCTGGATTCGACCACGACGTTGGGAGTTCGACCTGACGGTTGGCCGAACCAAGAGCAAAAATTGTCCAGTGATGAGGTTCGACCTGGGGTTCGACCAAGTCCTGAGAGGTTCGACTTGTTCAAGAGGTCGAACCAGTGCAGAATTCTTCCAATAGCGGGGTTCGACTTAGGTTTCGACCTGTGGCTAGTGGTTCGACCTGTTTGACGAGGTCGAACCTACGTGCGGAAACTTACTTTATCCGGATTTTTCGAGGCCAAAACGCGTGGGATCACTTGAAAAGCCTATTCCAAGCCCTAGAGACGTGATTACAAGTATAAAAGAAGGCTCATGCAGTCCAAGAAGGAGGGGCTTTTTGATCGAGAATCATAAGGAGATAAGAAGACGTGGATTGGAGGAGACGATCTTCCACCATCCGGAGGGCTGAGACAGAGGATCGGCTGGAGATTCAAGTAAGATCGGTCTATCTAACCATGATTGTTCCTAGATCAATCATGGGCTAGAGCCACTTCGGTAGTTCTAGGGTTATGAAGGTTTCATGAGTTAAATTTGTATTTCTTGTGTATACTCCGTACAATACTACTTGTGGTTTAGTTTATATAAGATTGCACGTTTTTAATCCATACTCATAGTTGTTTTGTGCATCAATAATCATTGTGTAAAGTCTGAATGCATAACATGGTTATTGGTTGAGTGCGTTCACTAATGAGCAGGGTTCATTGTTATAATTCTAAGTGAAGGGATTCTTAAGTCTTATTAGAACCGTCTTATATGAATGTTTGTTAATTGAATTGAATTCGGGTTAACAAGTAGGATAAAGAGTATAACCTTATAGTACCTACAAAGGGAGATCAAATCGGGTTAGAGTACTAAGTGCACGGGAAATAATTGATTATGATAGTACATAGAAAGGGGGTAAAGTATACATCTTGCTCTGAGGATATTCACACGTGTCAAACGCTTATCTACTTATGTCTATAGAGTAGATTTGCATGGGTTAGTGATGTGTCCATAAACCACAAGGCAGAGTCGGACATCGACACACAAAAGTATGAATTAATAAATGAAACCGGATGACCTGACGAACTACCTATCATCTTACTTGACCACAACCTTCTATCTTTTCTTTGTTATTTCGATTAATAGTTCCTACTCAATTTCAACATTATTATATTTTCAAATATTCTTAGTTTACTAGAGTATAATTGAAGTGATATTTATCCATCCCTTGGGTACGATAATAACTTGGTCACCTTCGAAACTAAAATTGATATCCTTCACACTTGGGGATTAAATTGTGTGTTGAGAACATACGAACAAGTCATTAGGATTTCTGTCCAAGATATCTTTTCTTCCCGTTAACCTTGTCTTCTAATCTGATGCACTTGTTAGTCTTCATGATGGTGTTTATTTTTTATTGCACTACTATTTTCGTTTGGGTGGGGGTATATCTGGTATTTGGGTGTAACCGTCGATTCGAAATTTGAAATTTGAATTTTTTTTGTCAGTTTCCCTTTCCCTTCTCTCTCTTTTTTCTCCTTTTGATCCTGTAGGCGGTTGGTATTTCTTTTATTCAGTGCACTCATCTTCTTCCTCCAGGTATTATTCTCCCCCTCTCTTTTCCTTTCTTTCCCTGACTCTCTCCTTTCGCGTCTCTGAGTTTTTCACCATCGTTTCTTAGGGTTTCCTTCTCCATCTCTCTCCGCGTTCTATCCTTCCCATTAAAATTTGTACGGTATGGCTTGCGAGGGTTCTTCTCCTCCTCTTAGATCTCCTAGATCCCTTTGTCGTTCGACCGATTCTTCGCTTGGTAGTTCGGGGTCCTTCTCTTTACTTTCAGAGAAGTGTTTGGGTCCACTGTCTCCTTCCCGGTCACCTTTAATCAGAGGATTGCCGATTTCGCTTCTACCTTTGCATTAGAGCGCAATCCTCAAATTACTGACGCGGTCCCGGGTTGTTGGCCCATCTCGGAGAACTTCCGCGGTGGGATAAGGATACCCCTTTTTCGCTGCTGATGTCTCCTCGACCCTTGATGATTCTTGGTTGAGAAAGAACTGTGTCATTTTTCTCAGCAAATTTTAGTGTGGGGAAGGTATCAATTTCTTCCTTCCTTCTCCCGATGACCGCATGCGTTATGCTCGCCGAATGCTGTTGCAGCCTATGAGTTGCAACTTAAGCTCGACTTTAGGTTTTCTCTTCATCCTTGCATTCGGGATATTTTTGAGTTTTAGGGTATAACCCCTGCTCAATTGGCTCCCAACGGCTGGGCGGCTTTGATGGGAATTTTGGTTCTTTTCCGCAAGAAAAAGTATTCCTTCTTGACTACCGCTGAAATTAACTTCCTGTATCGTCTTACCCCAAATAATAGGATGAAAGGGTATTATTATTTGGTGCCTCATCATGCCAATCTTATTACTTCTTTGACCAGTTCGGTTAAAGGGTAGAAGAATCCCTAGTTTTGGGTTCGTGTGCTATGGAGGGGGGCTTCCATCTATGACCTCGGGGACCTTTGAAATCCCACAGTGCTCCCTAGAAGCTCCTTCTTCAAGCCTGTTCTTAGTGCGTGTATGTTTCTTTTGGCTCCCTTCTTTGTCATTTGGGATATTCTAATATTTCCTTATTTTGTTTTATGCAGTAGGCGAGTTGTATGCTCTCGAGACGCTTTCGGCAGAGTTCCAGGATGCCTTCCATCGTATTCGCAAACTTTTTGACAAAAAGCACCATTACAAGCATGTTCTCTGACTTGATCGCTGTTTTCTTTCGGTTTACCCTCAAGTGTAAGGGATCGGTTGTAGCACGAGTGACCAAGTAGTTATATCGTCTCCACATGGATAGCTATAAATTCAAGAAGTAATTCTATAAGATTATTTCATTGCAAGACAAATCGGGAGTTTTTGAAGAAATAATGAAATGTTTAACTAATAACTTAAATGAAATGAAATAAAATGATAATGAGATGGTCGAATCAAGCTTTCTGGATGCTTTCTGAACCGATTCGACCTTGATTCGACCAGAGCTCTTGGTCGAATCGAGGCTGTCCAGGTCGAATCAACCTTCTGGACATTTTTGCACATTGGTTCGATCTGGATTCAACCTGAGCTCTTGGTCGAATCAATGAAGCTTAGGTCGAATCGGCGTACTGGAAGCTTCGTGTGCCTGGTTCGACTTGCATGGCAAGTCTAATCAAAGTGTTGAGGTCGAATTGACACTTCTTCAGGTCGAATGGACTGCACCTCCTCATCGTTTCGTGTATAACTTCCACATCCGAGTTCCAAATTGAGTAATTCTTGCACTCACGCGATCCTCACTTCCTTGGCTTTCAACAATATAAAGAACATTCATTAACACCAAGAATTGAGTGTGCAATAAGCTATGGAAAGTGGCCAGCAATCCTGCTCGGCATCTTGCGCGCGTCGTCATTGTTTTGCTTATAACTTCCTCGTTTGGAACTCGATGGGGGTGTTCTTTGTGCCAAACGACTCTCTCTTCAGTGACTTTCCAACCATGTAGCACACCATTAGTTATGATCTCCACATTTAACACAGCATATTTATGAATTTGGACATGCGTTCTTCATCATCATTGCATAAATTGCACCTTTGCTCAAAACTTGCACTTTTGATCCTATTTCCTATCAAAACACAATAAAATACCTTAGTAGCACCTTTTAATCAACAATAATCCAAAGTAATAATATATGTGCAAATAATAGCAATTATACACTCGAAAAGGTATTAAATTGGACTCGAAAATACATAAATTTCCACTCTCATCAAACCCCCCAAACTTAAGGTGTTGTTCGTCCTCGAACAACGTAACGACAAACCAAGAGAATAATGAGATGGAAAGTCATGTTCAAAGGTAAGGATCAAATATCAACCATGACTTCAAATGATGTAATTAATCTTAACTTGGTTCACATAACTTCAAACTCAAAAGTATCCATTCGTTCAAAACATGCAAGTTAAGATTATTACTTCACCAATTCAAGTGCTCAATCCACCAATGCTCACGAGATATATATAATGTAACTCTCACGCTCATGGTGTATAAAGTGTACACTGTTTAGGTTATATATATGTGCTCTCAACTTCAATTCGAGTGCATGCGTAACCATAGGCTTGCCTTTTGTGTCAACTCTCCTTTTACTTATAGCTAGCAAATTATGAATCAAAAAGGTCTTTTATAAGGTTGTAACGTAGGCTCTTTGGACAAGGTAGGAAATATATGGATAAGTGACTCAAAACTTGGATCAATCAAGCTGCAGTCTATCATGATCTATCACTTTCATTACAGTTCGATTCCTCCGCATTTTCATAGGAATAACAACCATCTTCTTTTTAATTCTTTCACTTTTCAACTCCATCATTTTTCTTTCCTTCACTTTTTCAATAGGGTACCAGTTTTAGGCACTACCCCAATGGATCCTCCATAGGGTACTAAATGTAAGCACTACCCTAGGGTGTCTGCTTCATAGAGTACTAGATTTAAGCACTACTCCATGAATTTTATCTTTTGATCATTTCTTCATCATCCTTTTCAACTCCAACATATTCACATTCTTTTTCTAACCACTTCAACAATTACTCAATTAATCCAAGTGAAACAAGGAAAAATCAAATACTGATTAAGCTCAAAATGGTTATTCGAAGAATGAATATTTCAAGGTTCAAATGGTTGACTAAGGATTTAATGAATTCAGGTAAAGTGTATGAAAAAGATGGGTTAAAAATCAAAGATGGCCTAATATCATTTCCATAATCCACTAGACTATTCTCGAATATTCAAGGAGACTCAAGACAAGTTCTAGAATACATGCACAAGAATGATACGCTCAAGAATGAAATATCATGCATCATGTAACATGATTTAAAGGCTCAAATCTCACTTGGCTTTTTCATAAAATGAACGAGCACTCTTCAAGGCTACGCATACATCATAACAAGCATATCAAGAACTTCAAGCATTTAATAGAAGTATGTTCCCTTCGTCAATCATAATCTACATCTTATCAAAGGTATCATAAAAGCTCATAGATCCTCATGAAATTCAAGTTATGGAATTTAAAGCTCATGTTCCTCACTCATAAGACTTCAAAACTCACAGAAAATTTTAGAATAAGGAACGAAGTAACCTGATTTCAATCTCCTTCACATCTTGCAAGTTCCTCGAGTTATCGAACTCGGTCAGGCGTAGGCCTCAGATAGAACTCACTTTGCTACTCCAATACACTTCTCAATCAATGAAGCTCAAAGAAAATTCATCATCACAGGAGAGATAAAAATATCGAAAGACGAAAATCAATGATAGAGCATCACAAAAACAAACAAGATAATTGGATAGTCGTAAAAAAATTCGAAAGATATAATAAAATTCAAAAATTCTAAAAACAAATTGACCTCCAAGTACACAGACACTAAAATAATGCAGAGTAAACATACCTAGGTGCGGATGGAACAAAGGAAGAACATCACACTCCCCAAACTTAGATGAAAACGTAAGTTGAATCTAAGTTTAAAAGGATGTTATTACCTTATGTGTAAGCACGCACCTTGAGTATAATTCACCTAGCTCACAATACAACAAACAAAAATAAAATAAAGCAAGTAAAGTTTAACATCCTACAAGAAAATAAATCACAATAGAATTAAATTTAAATCTATAAACTATCCCCGGCAACGGCGCCATTGACTTGATCGCTGTTTTCTTTCGCTTTACCCTAAAGTGTAAGGGATCGGTTGTAGCACGAGTGACCAAGTAGTTATATCGTCTCCACAGGGATAGCTATAAATTCAAGAAGTAATTCTATAAGATTATTTCATTGCAAGACAAATCGGGAGTTTTTGAAGAAATAATGAAATGTTTAACTAATAACTTAAATGAAATGAAATAAAATGATAATGAGATGGAATGAATCGCACAAGAGAGAACGAATCAAGAGTTCAAGGAAGGAGAATTGATAATGTTGTGACTGATTTATCTAGACCCTAATTAATTACTTGCAAACGTTTATAAGAGGATCGCTACGCCTAGTTAAATCACCTTGATCGGGTAGGATCTAACACTTGTAATGAGCTGGAAATCCTTGGATCGATAAGAAATTAACTACCTCTCCCTCTATAGGTACTTCATGCTAAATTCCAATTAAGGCTAGAGCAATAGACTTTCCTTTCTAGGTACATGGTCGTTAACTCTTTCTCCTTACCAATTACTCAATAATGTGTTTTACCAAGTAATCAGTATTCCAAATTGATTTTCTAACACTCCTAGGCTTTAATGGTCAATACACCTAAGAATGTCTCAGAAAACACGTCTAGGCTTTAATGGTCAATACACCTAAGACTTTGTCTCATGAAACACAATAATTATGCGGAAATAAAGATTCCTATTATCTTCAATGATAATTTTAAAGGGATCAAAACTCCAACTCATAATAATACGAAGTTTCAAATAAAATCTTCAATAGGAAAATAAACCATTTGCAAGATAATAAATCAAAATCTAGATTAATCAAGTCACAAAATCACAAATGTATTCATGCCCTAATATTATCAACAAAGAAACTTAGCATCATGATGAGGAGCAATTATAATGACGTAATTAATCCTACCATTTTGCTAAAATAACGAAAGATGAATAACTAAAAAGAAAGAATCCATATGAAGGACTCCGTCTCTTCAATCACTATCTACGTTGGGATCTTCGTCTCCGATCCAAGTAGCAACTCCGATCGACTCTCCGGTGGATGGATGATGATGATGGATAGAGTGTGAAGGTGGTGTTCCTCCCTTCTCTCCCCCATTGGGGAAGAGAAGGGAGTGCAACTGATGTTGCTGTTGTGTGTGTGTGTGTTGTGGTGTAAATTGATGAATGAGGGATTATGGTGGGATGTTGTGGGATTATGGGATGACGGTGGGATGATGGTGGGATGATAGGATGTCTCAATTGTGTTCTTGCAGCCCTTATTTATAGTTGTGGAAGGGGAACAACATCACATGCCTCCATTCCACTTAATGGCTGCCCATGTTACTCCATACTCCCACTTCTTCTTGTTTGTGCAATTATTCAAGCTCCACATGCATCCATTTCCCATTGATTCTTGTTGTCCATCATGTTTGCAGCTCATTTCTTGTCTTTTTGCCTTAGGAATCCAATTATGTGTTGGATGCTTCATGTGATCCATGTGAATGGTGTATATTCTTGACTTTAGCCCATGTGTGCACTACACCCACTTGCATCATTGTTTCCAGGCTGGTTTTGTACGTGAACAGGTCGAACTACACCCCTCCAAGTCGAATGCAGGTCGAACTGACCTTTTTTCCGCTGAAAACAAGGGATTCGACCTTGATTCGACCAGAGGTGCAGGTCGAATCAAGGCTGTCGTGGTCGAATCAAGCCTTCAGGACGCTTTCTGAACCGATTCGACCTCGATTCGACCAGAGCTCTTGGTCGAATCGAGGCTGTCCAGGTCGAATCAACCTTCTGGACATTTTTGCACATTGGTTCGATCTGGATTCGACCTGAGCTCTTGGTCGAATCAATGAAGCTTAGGTCGAATCGGCGTACTGGAAGCTTCGTGTGCCTAGTTCGACTTGCATGGCAAGTCTAATCAAAGTGTTGAGGTCGAATTGACACTTCTTCAGGTCGAATGGATTGCACCTCCTCATCGTTTCGTGTATAACTTCCACATCCGAGTTCCAAATTGAGTAATTCTTGCACTCACGCGATCCTCACTTCCTTGGCTTTCAACCAATATAAAGAACATTCATTAATACCAAGAATTGAGTGTGCAATAAGCTATGGAATGTGGCCAGAAATCCTGCTCGGCATCTTGCGCGCGTCGTCATTGTTTTGCTTATAACTTCCTCGTTTGGAACTCGATGGGGGTGTTCTTTGTGCCAAAACGACTTTCTCTTCAGTGGCTTTCCAACCAGTACACCATTAGTTATGATCTCCACATTTAACACAGCATATTTATGAATTTGGACATGCGTTCTTCATCATCATTGCATAAATTGCACCTTTGCTCAAAACTTGCACTTTTGATCCTATTTCCTATCAAAACACAATAAAATACCTTAGTAGCACCTTTTAATCAACAATAATCCAAAGTAATAATATATGTGCAAATAATAGCAATTATACACTCAAAAAGGTATTAAATTGGACTCGAAAATACATGAATTTCCACTCTCATCAAACCCCCCAAACTTAAGGTGTTGTTCGTCCTCGAACAACGAAACGACAAACCAAGAGAATAATGAGATGGAAAGTCATGTTCAAAGGTAAGGATCAAATATCAACCATGACTTCAAATGATGTAATTAATCTTAACTTGGTTCACATAACTTCAAACTCAAAAGTATCCATTCGTTCAAAACATTCAAGTTAAGATAATTACTTCACCAATTCAAGTGCTCAATCCACCTATGCTCATGAGATATATATAATGTAACTCTCACGCTCATGGTGTATAAAGTGTACACCGTTTAGGTTTTAAATATGTGCTCTCAACTTCAATTCGAGTGCATGCGTAACCATAGGCTTGCCTTTTGTGTCAACTCTCCTTTTACTTATAGCTAGCAAATTATGAATCAAAAAGGTCTTTTATGAGGTGGTAACGTAGGCTCTTTAGACAAGGTAGGAAATATATGGATAAGTGACTCAAAACTTGGATCAATCAAGCTGCAGTCTATCATGATCTATCACTTTTATTACAGTTCGATTCCTCCGCATTTTCATAGGAATAACAACCATCTTCTTTTTAATTCTTTCACTTTTCAACTCCATCATTTTTCTTTCCTTCACTTTTTCAATGGGGTACCAGTTTTAGGCACTACCCCAATGGATCCTCCATAGGGTACTAGATGTAAGCACTACCCTAGGGTGTCTGCTTCATAGAGTACTAGATTTAAGCACTACTCCATGAATTTTATCTTTTGATCATTTCTTCATCATCCTTTTCAACTCCAACATATTCACATTCTTTTTCTAACCACTTCAACAATTACTCAATTAATCCAAGTAAAACAAGGAAAAATCAAATACTGATTAAGCTCAAAATGGTTATTCGAAGAATGGATATTTCAAGGTTTAAATGGT
Source organism: Pogostemon cablin (assembly GCA_023678885.1). NCBI lineage: Eukaryota > Viridiplantae > Streptophyta > Magnoliopsida > Lamiales > Lamiaceae > Pogostemon > Pogostemon cablin. The sequence continues at coordinate 22,588,175 of CM042959.1, forward strand.
TGACTAAGGATTTAATGAATTCAGGTAAAGTGTATGAAAAAGATGGGTTAAAAATCAAAGATGGCCTAATATTATTTCCATAATCCACTAGAGTATTCTCGAATATTTAAGGAGACTCAAGGCAAGTTCTAGAATACATGCACAAGAATGATACGCTCAAGTATGAAATATCATGCATCATGTAACATGATTTAAAGGCTCAAATCTCACTTGGCTTTTTCATAAAATGAACGAGCACTCTTCAAGGCTACGCATACATCATAACAAGCATATCAAGAACTTCAAGCATTTAATAGAAGTATGTTCCCTTCGTCAATCATAATCTACATCTTATCAAAGGTATCATAAAAGCTCATAGATCCTCATGAAATTCAAGTTATGGAATTTAAAGCTCATGTTCCTCACTCATAAGACTTCAAAACTCACAGAAAATTTTAGAATAAGAAACGAAGTAACCTGATTTCAATCTCCTTCACATCTTGCAAGTTCCTCGAGTTATCGAACTCGGTCAGGCGTAGGCCTCAGATAGAACTCACTTTGCTACTCCAATACACTTCTCAATCAATGAAGCTCAAAGAAAATTCATCATCACAGGAGAGATAAAAATATCGAAAGACGAAAATCAATGATAGAGCATCACAAAAACAAACAAGATAATTGGATAGTCGTAAAAAAATTCGAAAGATCGAATAAAATTCAAAAATTCTAAATACAAATTGACCTCCAAGTACACAGACACTAAAATAATGCAGAGTAAACATACCTAGGTGCGGATGGAACAAGGGAAGAACATCACACCCCCCAAACTTAGATGAAAACGTGAGTTGAATCTAAGTTTAAAAGGATGTTATTACCTTATGTGTAAGCACGCACCTTGAGTATAATTCACCTAGCTCACAATACAACAAACAAAAATAAAATAAAGCAAGTAAAGTTTAACGTCCTACAAGAAAATAAATCACAATAGAATTAAATTTAAATCTATAAACTATCCCCGGCAACGGTGCCATTGACTTGATCGCTGTTTTCTTTCGCTTTACCCTCAAGTGTAAGGGATCGATTGTAGCACGATTGACCAAGTAGTTATATATTCTCCACAGGGATAACTATAAATTCAAGAAGTAATTCTATAAGATTATTTCATTGCAAGACAAATCGGGAGTTTTTGAAGAAATAATGAAATGTTTAACTAATAACTTAAATGAAATGAAATAAAATGATAATGAGATGGAATGAATCGCACAAGAGAGAACGAATCAAGAGTTCAAGGAAGGAGAATTGATAATGTTGTGACTGATTTATCTAGACCCTATTTAATTACTTGCAAACGTTTATAAGAGGATCGCTAAGCCTAGTTAAATCACCTTGATCGGGTAGGATCTAACACTTGTAATGAACTGGAAATCCTTGGATCGATAAGAAATTAATTACCTCTCCCTCTATAGGTACTTCATGCTAAATTCCAATTAAGGCTAGAGCAATAGACTTCCCTTTCTAGGTACATGATCGTTAACTCTTTCTCCTTACCAATTACTCAATAATGATGTTTTACCAAGTAATCAGTATTCCAAATTGATTGTCTAACACTCTTAGGCTTTAATGGTCAATACACCTAAGAATGTCTCAGAAAACACGTCTAGGCTTTAATGGTCAATACACCTAAGACTTTGTCTCATGAAACACAATAATTATGCGGAAATAAAGATTCCTATTATCTTCAATGATAATTTTAAAGGGATCAAAACTCCAACTCATAATAATACGAAGTTTCAAATAAAATCTTCAATAGAGAAATAAACCATTTGCAAGATAATAAATCAAAATCTAGATTAATCAAGTCACAAAATCACAAATGTATTCATGCCCTAACATTATCAACAAAGAAACTTAGCATCATGATGAGGAGCAATTATAAAGACGTAATTAATCCTACAATTTTGCTAAAATAACGAAAGGTGAATAACTAAAAAGAAAGAACCCGTATGAAGGACTCCGTCTCTTCAATCACTATCTACGTTGGGATCTTTGTCTCCGGTCCAAGTAGCAACTCTGATCGACTCTCCAGTGGATGGATGATGATGATGGATAGAGTGTGAAGGTGGTGTTCCTCCCTTCTCTCCCCCGTTGGGGAAGAGAAGGGAGTTCAACTGATGTTGCTGTTGTGTGTGTGTGTGTTGTGGTGTAAATTGATGAATGAGGGATTATGGTGGGATGTTGTGGGATTATGGGATGACGGTGGGATGATGGTGGGATGATAGGATGTCTCAATTGTGTTCTTGCAGCCCCTATTTATAGTTGTGGAAGGGGAACAACATCACATGCCTCCATTCCACTTAATGGCTGCCCATGTTACTCCATACTCCCACTTCTTCTTGTTTGTGCAATTATTCAAGCTCCACATGCATCCATTTCCCATTGATTCTTGTTGTCCATGTTTGCAGCTCATTTCTTATCTTTTTGCCTTAGGAATCCAATTATGTGTTGGATGCTTCATGTGATCCATGTGAATGGTGTATATTCTTGACTTTAGCCTATGTGTGCACTACACCCACTTGCATCATTGTTTCCAGGCTGGTTTTGCACGTGAACAGGTCGAACTACACCCCTCCAAGTCGAATGCAGGTCGAACTGACCTTTTTCCCACTGAAAACAAGGGATTCGACCTTGATTCGACCAGAGGTGCAGGTCGAATCAAGGCTGTCGTGGTCGAATCTAGCCTTCTGGACGCTTTCTGAACCGATTCGACCTCGATTCGACCAGAGCTCTTGGTTGAATCGAGGCTGTCCAGGTCAATCAACCTTCTGGATATTTTTGCACATTGGTTCGATCTGGATTCGGCCTAAGCTCTTGGTCGAATAAATGAAGCTTAGGTCGAATCGGCGTACTGGAAGCTTCGTGTGCCTAGTTCGACTTGCATGGCAAGTCTAATCAAAGTGTTGAGGTCGAATTGACACTTCTTCAGGTCGAATGGACTGCACCTCCTCATCATTTCGTGTATAACTTCCACATCCGAGTTCCAAATTGAGTAATTCTTGTACTCACGCGATCCTCACTTCCTTGGATTTCAACCAATATAAAGAACATTCATTAACACCAAGAATTGAGTGTGCAATAAGCTATGGAAAGTGGCCAGCAATCCTGCTCGGCATCTTGCGCGCGTCGTCATTGTTTTGCTTATAACTTCCTCGTTTGGAACTCGGTGGGAGTGTTCTTTGTGCCAAAACGACTCTCTCTTCAGTGGCTTTCTAACCATATAGCACACTATTAGTTTTGATCTCCACATTTAACACAGCATATTTATGAATTTGGACATGTGTTCTTCATCATCATTGCATAAATTGCACCTTTGCTCAAAACTTGCACTTTTGATCCTATTTTCTATCAAAACACAATAAAATACCTTAGTAGCACCTTTTAATCAAAAATAATCCAAAGTAATAATATATGTGCAAATAATAGCAATTATACACTCAAAAAGGTATTAAATTGGACTCGAAAATACATAAATTTCCACTCTCATCATTCTCAGAGGAAATAATCTTTTCCGAACCGGATTTACTACCTTTGCTATAGCTATTCCAGGTGACTTACTGTCATTGTTTTCTCGTATGCGGTACTTGCAGTATAGTTTCCCCTTTCGTATTAACCATTCCTCCTTTTTATTATGCTTAGGGAAAGAGAAGCATCTTACGCCTGATATTGTCCATATGGCTACTCTCTCTTCTGCTCGCCAGCGGGCCGCGCTCGACAAGGAGAAAAAGAAGGTTTCCAAGATTTCTTCCCAGAAAGTTTCCGGAGCCCTTCTTGCTGTACAGCCCCTTACTTCTGTCAGGATTGTAGAACCTTCGGATCCTAGTTTTTTTTAGATTAGATGCCGACCTTGTGCGCGGGTCGGCTTTGGGTCCTGGAGGGAAAGTTTCTAAAAAGCACCTCGAGCTCTGAAATCCAAAAAGGGAAGTCCGAGATTGCTGCTGCTAAGTCTGTCGACCCCAAATGTAAGTATAAGTTGATGGATGAAAGTTCCGAGGAGGGCATCCATGACAGCACTGCCCTCATCGTGCGTCCCTTGAAGAAGGTCAGAGATGACGGTGTCAGTGTTGCTGCCGGTGGTTCCTCCACTGTGCCTGGTACCGCCCCTTAGGAGATCGTAGAAGTTTGCGACGCCAGCTTCTCTTCTTCTCCTGATGCCTTTGCCCGGTCTCATTTCATCACTTTCAGCCAACCAGGTGGTTCTGCCCCGTCCGTCCTTTGGCAGACCCCTATTGGTACTTCCAATGACTCGGCATCTCGTTATTCGCCTTCGGAGATGTGGCGATATTATTGGAGGAAAACCCCCTTGCGTTTTTGGTCACATGGCGGATCTTTTTTTGAAGGTGCCTCTTCTGCTCTACCCTTGTCGGATGATGCCACTCCATTTCTTCCAATAGATCTTGTAGCTGACCAGGAGCTATTACAAAGGTATGGCCACTTAGATGAGGCTGGAAAAACCTTCCTCCAAACTCAAGAGCTTCAGTTTGATTTTGACGCTCCGGCGTGTTTGGCTCGTGCTGCCACTTTTCCTTTTAAGAGTTGTACCCGAGAGCTCCTCGATCATATGGAGAATATGTCTGCCAAAGACTCTTTCCACTGCATTTCCAGCTATATAGGTCGACAAGCGCTTCATGCCGTTAATGCCTTGCACCGTATTTTTGAGTTGGAACGACGTGACTCCCACTTGCAAGATGAGGTTGCTTCTCTTCTTCACAAAGCAAAGGATTGTGAGAAAAAGACATCTGAAGCCAGCGCGGCTGAGGCTCTAATTAGAGGTAAGTTGAGGATCAAGCAGGACAAGAAGGCTGACCTTCAAGAGAGTTTTGATAACCTTCGTGCTCGGTATGACAGTCTATTGGCTAGCTCCGAAGAAGAGAGGAGTACTTTGGAGCTTCAAAATAAGGTACTTTCGAACAAGGTTGCTGCTTTGGAGATGAAACATCAGGAGGAAGTCAAGGTGAAGGAAAGCCAATTTCATGCCGAGTTGGCTCGAGTCCAGATAGTCTTCATGCTTTCCAGACATCCTCCGAACAAGAGCTTGAAAGATTGTGGCAGAAGAAGAAAAACGTCAGAGGCTTCATATTCTCAGAAGATTAGGGCAACTGAGGATGTTGTTGCCAAGGCTCTAAGGGAACGTGATGAGGCTGATGAGAGTGAAAATAAGCGTGTTTTAATATCCAATTTAACATCTTTTTGATTGATATTGTAGTCTTATATGAGCACAAGTGTCTTATATTCGATATATGTGAGAATTATGTGCACTTGAGGAGTTTTGTTTTGTTTTAGGTGGGAAAAGGATGAAAAGTGCAAAATTGGAGAAAAGGTGCAATTTGTGCAAAAATGCTGAAAACGCACATCCAACTTTCATAATTATTCTGTATTGTTGTGGAGCTCGAAACTGTTAGTGTGATATATGGTTGGAAAACCACTGAAGAGAGGGTAGTTTTAGCATAAAGAACAACATCATTGAAGTCCGAACGAGGAAGTTATGAGCAAAGTGGTTACGCCGCGCGAGCTGTGCCGAACATAACATATATGCTATTTTCCATGGCTTGTTACAGATTAAATTCTTGGAGTTATTATAAGTTCTTTATATGGATAGAAAGCCCAGGAATAGAGGATCGCGTGAGTCTAAAAATCACTCAATTCGGAGGTCAGATGTAAAAGTTATACGCGAAACGGTGAGCCTGCGCAAATCGATTCGACCTGCTTCAGGTCAAACCGAGGTCGAACTGGACGGAATAATAGCTGGTTCGACCACGACATGCATGGTTCGACCTGTTGGCTGGTCGAACTATGCACCTGGGACGTCCAGAAGGGTGGTTCAACCATGGTTCGACCTTTCCTGTTTGGTTCGACCTGTTTGGGAAGTCGAACCGCGCTTCGGGAACTTACCAAATCCGTATTTTCGAGGCCTAAACGCGTGTGATCACTTGAAAAGCCCATTCCAAGCCTAGGAGACGTGATTATAAGTATAAAAGGAGGTCTATACAGCCCAAAAAAGAAGAGGAACACAACACAATACAAGATAGGAGAAGAGAGGCCACAACATACAACACTCCACAAGGGGGGATCACCCCCCAACCATCATCCTTTCCTTCATCCATCCATCACTTTGAAGATTAGTTTGTGGAATGAAGGGGAGAACTAAGAGGAGAATTCAAGAGCGAGAAGGGCACGATGATGTCACATCTAGGGTTTATTCATTTTCTAATTTATCTTGTATTTTTCGGACATCCGGGTAAGATCTATCCAACACCTATGATTGTTCTTCGGAACATCATGGGCTAGAGCCTTTTTGGTAGAACTAGGGTTGTGAAGGTTTTATCTAGTTAATTGAACTTCCATGTGTATACTCCGTACAACACTACTTGTGGTTTATTTTATATAAGATTGTGCCTTTTTAATCCATACTCACGGTCATTTTGTGCATCATTAACTGTTATGTAGAGTCTGAATACATATCTTGGTTATTGATTGAGTGCGTTCACTGCTGAGCAGGATTCCATGTTATGACTCTAAGTGAGGGGACTTCCGGAAACTTCATTAGAACTATCATATATGAATACTTATTAATTGAATTGAATTCGGGTTAGTAAGTAGGATAAAGAAGATAATTTCATAGTACCTATAAAGGGAGATCATATCGGGTTAGAGTACCAATCCTAGGGGGAAATAATTGATACTGGTAGTACCTAGAAAGGGGGATGAATTATATCTCTTGCTCCGAGATTATTCACACGTGTTACACGCATATTTACTTGTGTCTATAGAGTAGATATGCATGGTTTAGTGATGCGTCCATATTCCACAAGGCAGAGTCGGACATTGACACATGGAAGGAAAGTTAATTAGTGAAACTGGATTATCCTAGAGCTACCTATTCTCCTACTTGATCCACTTTCGTATCCTTCGAGTGATAGTTTATTTTATTTGTTATTTAATTTCCAGCATATTAGTTGTTAGATAACCATTAAAATATAATTGCCTTGTCTTAATTAATTTAGATAATAATTAAATTGATAATACGCCGTCCCTTGGGTTCGATATTCACTTGGTCACCTTTCGAGACTACAATTGATACCCTTCATTGGGGTCGGCGACCTCCGAGGTTCCTTTAGGCATTTTTGAAGATGTGCCGCCTAGAGGTAGGAAGCCACAGTCTACAGATGCTGCTGATTCCGAAACCCCCCTGGCTGATCCATGAAGTGCTATCGAGTCCCTAGTGTTAAATCGAATGTATCTTCCTTACAGAAGTTTATTCTGAACCTTCCTTGTATTCCCCCTATTTATTTGGGTAATAGGACTTTCGGGGATTCCCGTCTCCTTTGTAATCCATTATTTACGAATGAAGTATTTTTCTTCGTTATTAGTAAATCTCACAGGGGTATTCTAGTGATTTACCTTTAATTTAGAACATAACTGCCACTTTTCTATCATGGGTTGTCACGTCTTTAGTCATGTCCTACGTGGATCAATCTGGATCCTCTATTCTCCTTGGAAGTTGTAAAGTCTATGTATCCCAGCCATCGGATCTTAGCCGTTTTTTGTCCATTATTTCCAATGATAGTATGTGCTGCCTTCTAGTTTTGTCAGGCAGTTTCCATTTTAGTTTTTCAAAATTCGAATCCTTTGCACTTTCCTTGTATATCCTTGTGTCTGTTCCCCTTTAATTGCATTTCCGCCGATATTCTTGTGATTTCTGAAAATCTCCATTGTCTCCATTTCTCCTTAAACACTAGTTCTTGCTTCTCAGGTTAATAGAAGATGTCTGGTGAAGGCACTCCTCCTCCGGCTAATGTTCAGGAGGTGAACACTTTAGATACATCGCCAGTGCCCCCGGTTCGACTCGACGTCCGTAGTTCAAATCGCCTTCGTAGGATGCTGCATCCCAATTTGAGGGATTTATCTACTTCCTCCTCGGGTGGCAACCATGCCTCCGTTCCCTCTCCCAATAAGCAACCGGTCTCAGTTGTGCCGGTCGCAGGTGCTGGTGGTGCGTCGATACTCATCGATGCAGATTTAGGCGCCATACTCCCTCTGAATGTGGGGGATTATCTTTCCATTCGTCGGGATATTGGCGATTTGGGGGCTGTTCTTCGAGGGATGGCTCAACGGCTTGACTGGGTGCCGCCTTCCAGGTTATCCCCGGGGTGTTTGGAAGAACTCCACCGGCTGTATAGTAATCCCAATGTCACATTCGAGCTTTCCCTGGATGGTGTTCCCATTTCTGATCCCCCTCCAGGTTATACTACTTTTTACTATTCTCTCTTTCTTGCCGGCCTGCCTCTCCCACTCCCTCTGTTATCGGTTTGTTGTTACAGAGGTGGGACATGGCCATAGGTTAGCTACTGCCCTCCTCTTGGTTACGCTTGATATCCACTATGTTGTTGTTTCATGTGCTGGGTCATACTATACGAGACTATTTCGAACTAGAGTTTCTTTTCTTTTATGATCTATCTGGTCGCTCCGATGGCTTCTACCATTTGCTTCCCTATGATAACCATCACTTCATGGGGGCTTCTCACGTTAACGGCAGAAGTTTGGAGCAGGCTTGATTCTGGTTGGGTGGTGATTATCGTACCCGTGTGAATGGTGTCCCCGTAACTTTTCCTACCTAATTTCTTTCTCAGAATAAGTGTATGATTTTTTCCCGTCCTCTGAGCTCTAAACTGTTTCCTGCAATCCCATGTTCATTTTTGATACATATCGTGCAGGTCCCCCTCGTCGTCCTCTTGTGTGGCTGAGTTATGGTTTTCGCCGTGTTTATGAGATTCTATCTCACGGGAAGAATACTTACCTTGTCTCTCCATTGCTTTCAGAGCCCATTCTAGTTTCGACTGGGCTGTATACTTTCGATCGTAGCGCGACAACTGGTACTTCCTTATCTTTCTCTGGGTATTCTTTTCGTTTGTTCTAGTTCCATTTATTCTATGCCCGACCTCTCTTCTTTGTTCTACGTGTGAGCTCCAAGATGTCCTATCTCTGGTAGGGTCTACCGCTTCCGTGGCCAGCCTATTGCTAACTCCGCACAAGTATGCATATCAGTTTTCAGATGAGGAGGCTGACTCTGACTATTCTGCTCGTTCTTCATCTCGCGATGAAGATGAAGAAATGGATGATCTGTCTTTCGGGTCCGAAAACTTGAAACTTGGTGAAGATCTCTTGGTTGTGCAGCTTACTAAAAATAGGGTCTTGCCCCCTTTGTCTCCTCCCCGTGGTTAGTCGCGGCGCTCCTTCACTGCCCCTCCTGGCTTTTCTCCTGTCCCTGGTTCTGGATCTGTCTCTGCTTCCTTGCTCGTAAAGCGAGGAAGGGGTGTTTATGAACATGGCGGGCCTTGTCGGCCAACTGGAATTAGCTATGTGCCCGGTCCATCCCCTTTCATTGGTGAGTTCGACCGTCTCGCTAAAAGGTTAAGGGGATAGTTGCCTCCGTTTGTGCTTCCTTATCCTTTCCGTGTTTGTTGCATTCTCACCCGTGGTATCCTTTTGTAGATCCTTCCATCACCGAGCCCCAGAGTGAAGTGAATCTGGAGAAGGATCCAGAGAAAGATCCCGAGGAGGACCCGAAGAAGATCCAGAGGAGGATCCAGAAGAGGATCCCAAATCGATGGAAGCTCCTGACGTTGAGGTGGGTAGTGGTTTCGAGGCTGAGGACTATGACATGATGGTTTGGCCTAGGGTGAAGTCTGCTCCCGTGGCTACTTCTGGGAGGACGATTGATGCTAATTCTGCTCCTTCTGGTACTCAAATAATCTCGACAGTTCCTCCTTCTAATCCGAACCTTGCGGGTGTCGCCACGACTACTGGTCCCTCCGACATCAATGCCGAAGCTGCGAGGCTGGCCGATAAGAGGGCTCACGCTCGCGGGAAGAATATAGTCGAGGAAGATGATGAGCCTGATTTATCCGAGCTACAGGAGCTAGGGGGCCAGGGTTTTGTTGCAGGTGCTTCTTATCGGACTTCTCATCGTGTCCCTTCGGTTATTGCTCCTGGTTCTCTTTCCCAAGACTCTTCTAGTTTAGCCATGATGGCAGGGGCTGCTGTTGCTTCTCTTTCCTCTTCTCTACACCTTATGGATCAATACCGCTTGTTCGCTAGTCGACTTGTTGACCGTTATGAGGGGTCTTCTGCCAATTTCGATGAGAGATTGAATGCCTTGGAGATCGAGAATGCCGAACTAATTTCTCTTGTTGCGCACCAGAGAGAACGATTAGAGGTTTCATATTTCGAGGTTGATGTAGGGCGGGCTACTCTCGAGTCCGTGGAGGCGAGTTTGATCGAGGCTGAGATGGCCAGAGATGCCGTGAGTCAAAGTTGCCAAAGCCCATGCTAGGTTGGCCAAAGCCGAAGCTCGTATTTGAGCCCTGGAGCAGTGTATTTCGCGCACTGGCTCAGCAAAGGAGAGGGCCATCCGTGCCGAAGCCTAGTTAAAGAAAATTGAGGATAAGATGGCGAGCATCTTCCATTCCCTCAGCAGTTGGAAAAAAGATTGAAGTTCCTATGTTTCTTCCTTTTGCCAGTTCACTTTATTCTTCCCTCATCCCGGTGTTGCTTGGAATTATATTTGCCCTGACTATGTATGAACTTTAGCTATTGATTTCCTCTATTTTTATTTTGCCTTTGTTTGGTAGACGTGTTCATCGATGTCCCTTCGGTTTGTGAATTTGACTATTTATGAGTAGTTTATTTACCTTTAGTTAATTCACGATTGTCGGTGTGCTTTGTTCTGCTTTTATCACTTGTTATGCATCTTTGTTTTGCTCACCTTCGGTGCGGAGGTTTATGCTTTTGTCCGAGGCCTTTCGTTTTTGCTGAGCGTTTGTGGTTCTGGAGCTCTGCCTGATGCTGAGGTTCCGAACCTTCCCTTTGTTTCCGCTGTCTTCGATTTTTACTTAGATTCCGAAGTCCAACCTTTTGCTAATAATCCGTTTCTCGGCTTTCATTCCGTATAGTACCTTCGTGCTATTTCCTGCGTTATTCCGAGGCTCATTTCCTTTGTGCCAACCCTAATCTTCCGACCTCCCTATACATCCGCCATGTGTACATATTCGTGTTTATTCCCCACGATATTCCGAAGTCTGTTCCATTTACTCCGAACCTTACATTCCAACCCTTACATATATCCATTATGTATGTATGTTTGTGTCTTTTCCCGATGTTGTTCTGAGGTCTGTTGCTACCTTCTCATTCTGGTTCCACTGTTTTAGTTTGTATCCGAAATGATCTAATTCCATTATACCGAGGCTCTCTTGATTAGCCTTCTAGTTCTAATCCAATACCTTGACCTTGGTTTTGACTTTCGAGCCCGATGCCTTGGCATCTTTCTTCCGATTTCCCTGAATCCGGCACTTACGCCTTTTATTCCTATTCCGATTCTGCCTTTTTATTTCAGCATGCCTTTTTGGTTGTTTCCTTTTGGTATCTCTTATTCTTTAGTCTCGATTTTTTTCCCGCTATTATTATTTCGTAATCCTTTTACTTATGCATGCAGTATTCTTTCTAAGCTTATGGGGTGACGTTTACATATTGATATCCCCAAAGCCGCGATATCCCAACAAATAAATACCCTTTATCATTTGTTATGAACATAATGACATCATTAACCCTATATCATAAAAAAGATTTTCATACAATTTTTATTTCCACATAGTATGGCCTAATGCCTTGATTAAAAGCTGCAACATAAACTGTGTCACCAACCTCATTCATCCTGCTTTCCACCTCATTGGTAATATTTCTTCAAATGTAGTGTTCCATAGGTGCGGTATCTTTTTGCCATCTACCTCTTCCAACTCGTACGCTCCTCATTCCAGAACTCTCTTGATTACTTAAGGGCCTTCCCAATTTTGGCCGTTACCCTGCGCCGTTGGGCCCAATACTTTCTGGAGCACCAGTTCTCCGCCTTTGAATCTCCTCAGCTTTATCTTGGAGTTATAGAATCTCTCCGCTCTCTGCTTGTAAACCGCTTTATGCAATTCCGCGCTCAATCTTTTTTCTTCCAATAGGCCTAGATTCTCCTGGATCAATTTATCATTTATGTTTTTCCTGTGAAGAGCAATCCTCGACTGGGCTCCCCTATCTCTACTGGAATCATTATCTCGGCACTGAAGGCCATCGAGAATGGGGTCTCATTAGTGGAGGTTCTCGTCATTGTCCTGTACGACCACAGAACTCCCGGTAATTCCTCAGGCCATCTCCCTGTTGGATTGTATACTAAAAGTCTAGCTTTAGTATGAACAATGTTATAACAATATTCGAAATGAGAATCATTGATCAAATGATTGCATCTTATAATTTATTTTATATGCATGATGCAATAGTCCATTTACTTTATACTGTAGATAATATGTTGTGCGACAACACGCGGAAGATCATATTATCGGTTTCCTTATAAAGTATAAACAGATGCTCACAACTGAGATAGACGGGGACTCTCTATCGGTATGGTTGTAGTGTGGTTTGGTATTAGCTTGTCTTGGCTATAGAATCACATTAGTGCACTTGTGTGTATTGAGTAGGACCGCCTGAGATCGTTCGACTTATACTAACTTATAGAAGAACTTGATCTCTGTTATTATGAAAGTTCGTGCTCTTAATCCCTATACAATAACCTCGACACGTAGGGCAGTATGTATTTCTTTGATTCATCAATGGGTGAGATTTATAAGTATTAAATCAACAAACTCGGTGAGTTGGGAAGTAGTGCTGTATCTATGGTGTGCTGTTGATTGTAGAAGGAATCCATGTCCGTCATAGGTTTGATGATGTCCCCTTGAGGAGCTCATAAGGTTTATCATGTAAATCTTGCAAGTGGATTAATTTCCGGCATGATAAAAAGGTTGAGTGGTACTACTCTCGGTTGAGATATTAATTAATTTGAGTTGTCAGTAACTTAATTAATTAATGGACATTGAATATCTTAAATATGGGGAGACTATCGGACTTATAATAAGAAGGAGCCCAGAACATAATTTTGGGATTGGACGGGTAGTGCAGTAATAATATTTTAGTGGACTATATTATTATTATTGGATTTAATTAAAATCTTTGGGCTAAGCTTGGTTAATTAAATTCAATTGAGGCCCAGCCCAATTTCTCCTCCTGGTCCCTGCAGTAGCCCTTATAAATAAGTTATCTCAGTTCCTGTTAACCCTAAGTCAGTGCCTCATTTGACAGTTAGAAAGAACAGGAGCAGATTGAGAGAATCCTGCGGATTGTTGCCCACACAACAGCAGGATTCAACTTGGGACATATTGCAGAAGATTGAGAGGTGGTTCTCTGCAACGGTTCATCCTCTACATCAACCCAGAAGTACGGTAAACAAGATTTAATTGCTTCCGCTGTTTATTGTTTGCCTGTTTACTAACGATCACGTTTGAGCCACAAGATCCAATTGCCAACAATTGGTATCAGAGCGTTGGTTTCGTGGTGAAACGTGAGACGTAAGGTTTGGGTTTTTGTGATTATTTGATTATATGGTATAATCTGGATTTAATCACATGTTTTTGAGCCTTTTATGTGTTTTTTGTCAACTGAAGCATGTTTGATAGGGCTTATGTGATTATATGTTTAATCTGGTTATTATCGTATGACAAAAAGAAAAGGGTTGAGTATCTTTTTATCCTGTATCCCTATCTGCTATGTTTTATTGATGTTGATCGGACAAAGTACGCATCATACATACACACTCGAAAAAGTCAATCAACCCAGAAACACGTTGTTTCACACACGTGTGCTTGTGGTGGCTGGGTTCGTTGCGATCTGAACACAAACGCCGATGGGCAACTGGAGAAATCGAATGAATAATCGACGAGGCACTGGAGGCTGGGCCTTGTTCGACGAGGGGTGTGGAGCCCGACGGCCGGTTGATGGCTTGTGCGCGGCGGCACCGAAGTGGGCAGCCACCACGATGGCAGATCTGGATAGCAGGACCCGGGCGAGTCAAACCCATTACCGATCGGGTCGGAGCTGATCCGCCCAGAAGATCGGCGGCGCTGGTGGTGGCACGCGGCAGATCGACACGTCTGATACGGGATCCAGCATTCACCAATACGTGTCAAAGGAGTCCGGCGCAAGGCGAGCGACTCCAGTCAGCGGTAATGGATGGCGGCATCGGCTGGATCAAATTGCGATGGTGCTGTTCAGGCGATTGAAAGCAGGCGGCGTCTGACGGATCAGTGATGTTCTGGGCTCGGCTGTTGAAGCATCCGTACGAGAACAGGCTACTTCCGGGCGAGATGCAGCTGGGTTCCAGACGAATCGTTGGCGGCTTCTGAATGTATTGGTGGCGTCGCTAATGGACAGACGTAGCGTGGCGAATCTGTCGGGCCTTGACGGTTCCAGGCGAGTGCGGGCGGCGGCTGTCTCTGGCTGCTTCCAGGCGAGCGCGGGCGGCACGGGCGGTGGCAGTCTCCGGCAGCTTCCAGGCGAGCGTGAGCGGCGCGGGCGTCGGCAGTGGTCGACGACAGGCGGGTGATTCGACAGGCACTGCTGAATGACGCACGGCAGTTGGTCGCCAGCGGCTGGCGGCTGGCGGTCGGAGGACTGACGAAGCGGCTCCTGTGGGCTGTGGGTGCGTCGGCCGGCAGCGGTGGTGCCGGGTAGCGCCCGTGTTGACTCGCTGTGTGGTTTCAATTGCGGCTGGCAGGAGGAGAAGGGCAGAAGTTGTGTATGGGCTGCCCCACTGGGCTTTATTTAATTAGGTTTTGGGCTATTTGGCCCAATTTTTAATTGAAAAGCTTATGTGGGTTGTTATGCATATTTTAATGTTGGATTATTGGGCTCAATTTTAATTTGGTTATGGACTGTTGGGCCCATATTTAATTAAAATGCTAATGGGCTGTGGATTCAATGCTGCTCTATTTTAATTTGGTTTTGGGCTGTTGGGCCCAATTTTAATTAAAATGCTTGTGGGCTGCTGGGCCAATATTAATTGCTGGTTTTAATTAATTGTGTGTATTGGGCCAAGCATGATAAATTAGTTATTTATTTATGGGCTAATTTTGTGCTTGTGGGCTTGGTGGATTTAATTTGGTTTTGGGCTAAGATTATGGGCCATAGATAATGAGCATGATTAATTAATTAATCTGCTGCTCATTTTGTGCTTATTTGTTGCTCTAGGGCCCATTTAATTGATCCACTATTTATTATGCAATTAATTATGTTATGTAACTGATTTAATTGTTTTAACTTGACAATTAATTGTTATATATGATAGGCATGTTCTATGTGATTTATTTATTTAAATTGCTATTAATAGAAGCATGTCTAAGTTGTATATTTTATTCTGGAATATTATATGCATGTTAAAATCCCTCGGTAATTAAATAACTAAGTGGGAGAGGGGATTGGTAATAAATTCCCGCGGCCTCCATTATTGGTTTGTAAGTGATGTGAGTAAACTTGCGTGTTGGCATAGGCCTTCCTCCCTAACGGATGAGTTTATTCACGGATCACTGGTACAGACTTCATAAATAATTATTGTTTGTAATGTGGCACATAAACTTGCGTGTTGGCATAGGCCTTCCTCCCTAACGGATGAGTTTGTGTGCGGTACACTGATACAAACTTATAATTGATGATTGTAGGAAGCTACCCGAGCGCGTGTGTACTTCTCCAACTGTAAGGCACATAAGCTCGCGCAGTGGACTTGGGATCAAATAATGGTGTACACTTAGGTGTAAATAATTAGTATACTCCCCAACGGAGTCACTGCTATTATTTGCATGGCTAAAGAGTAACCGACTATTAATTATTTTGTCATAAAGTTAGGTTGACAAATGAAATTAATGGGTAAAACCTTCTCTTGTAAATGTTCGGGTTTGTAAACGTCCACACTAACGTGGCTTGCAGACTCACGGTGCTTGAGATGTCGGTGAATTTTATTTTATATTGTTTTGAGGGAAACAATATAAATGGATAAATTCGAAGATTTGATCGGAATATTTATTTGTGATTCTCTGAATTTCGAATGGTTTTATTTCACTAATTGTTAACTAAAAGACATTACATTTACTTGTCCAAATTAATGATTAGAAAGAATCTTGGTTTTGATAATTACTGCTTAAGAAAATACATGTGTATCTCACAAAGGACGTATCATGATGCCTATTAAAATCTCTAGTGAAGAGATGAGAGGTTCATAGAAATATGATGGTCTCATGTAACTCTTCAGATACTTGAGTAAATTAAAAGGCAGAAGATCATGGTTCAATTGATGAGTGAATTGGAAAAGCTTGGAATAGAAATTGAAAGGGAAACCTAAATCAATTTATTCTTCACAATTTGCCTGGATGTTTTGAGCAAGTTCTACCTGAAATACGAGAGATTGTATATGGTGGGAAACTTCTAACAAAACATATGGCAAAAGAAAGTCAATTTTTCATCATGATCTGAACAAGGTTAATATCTTATTTACTAATGGTTTAAACATGATTAGTGATGGAATCTACTGACACGAAGTATGTAGATACTGGAATCACTAAATGTTTATCACTGAGTAAGGATAAGATTGTTAATAACATGGGTAAAACTACAAAGGTAGTGGCTATTGCAGTGGGAGTTGTTTATTTATCTCATGATAAGAATAAACGATTGATTATGAGAAATTGTCTTTACGTACGTTTCATAGAAAGAATTTAATTTCGGTTTCTATGCATTAACGGATGGATACTTCATTTCATTTAAATGACATGGTCATAGAAATGAGGAATGAGGCTATAATCCGTTAAAGTACATTGGTGGATAATTTGGATACTCTTGAATCATGCACATCCCACAGATGCAATAAATAGTAATTAAATAATGCATCTTCTAATATTAGTAAGAGAAAGGAACCTTCGGAAATGAACTAAACATACATTTGGCGTCTATGACTAATTCATTTTACTTGAGTAGGATTCAAAAGTTGATAGCCGATAGACCGTAAGGTTTATCTGAAGTGGAAACTATCGGACTTGCGAGTCGTGCTTGGAAGTAAAATTGATTAACTGCCTTTTCAAGGCTGTGGGGTGTAGAGCCAAAGATATATATGTTGGAATTAGTTCATTCTGATTCAAGCGAACCTAATATTATCCAGGCGAGAGGTGGTTATGAATATTCGAAAATTATTCTGGAAACCAATATATTTATATGATGCACTGCATGTGTAAGTTCTTTGATTAATTCAAGAATTGTAAGGCTGGTACAGTGAAGCGTCATGAAAAATATATTAAGTCATTACGATTCAATCATGATGGCGAATACCTCTTGGGATAGTTAGGAGCTATTGATCAGAAGTTGAGATTAAATCTCAAGTTGACTACACCGGGTATTCCCCAGCTGAATGGTGTGGTGGGTAGAAGGTATTAGGCTCTTATGGTTATGATTAGATAGATGATGAATTATTTGAAATAATTAAATTCATTTTATGGATATGCCCTAGATACAGTAATTCGTGAAACGTTTGTCTGTATATGGGATATCCTAGAAAAATGAAGGGTGATTTATTTAGTCCAAAAGATCGAAGGATAATTGTTAACTCAATAACTAGATTTTTGGAAAAGGACTATGTAATAAATCACAAACCCATGTATAAGTTGTTCTAAAGGAAGTGAGAGAAAAACACTAAGTATAAGTACCAAGTGTACAAGAGGATATACCACAAGGTAAACTGTAACGCGTGTCACGTCTGATACACAATTACATGTAGTGCCTTGTCGTAGTGGGAGGGTTGTATGACAACCCATAAATATATGTTTTGGGAGAGTCGTGAGACTTGATCCCTAGTGAACATGGTATTGTCCCACGGATACGACGTAGCACTACAAGATGAAAATGCGGAATCTTAGTAAGTTGCAATGCATGTTGAAATAGAATCTACGGATTCTATATTAAGTCTGGGAACTTGTATGACCACTAAATGGTGTAAAAGCCATTGCAAGGGTCAAAGGAAATAAAAGAGGATCATACAGAAAGGTGAAAATCTTGGAAGCAAAGCTTGTTGCGAAAAGATGTACTCAGAAAGAAATGGTTCGATTATGAGGAAACATGTTCGCTGGTAGCTATGCTTATGTTGATCCGGATTCTTTTATTTATTGCTGCTCATATTAAATTATGAGGGACAGCAAATAGATGTCAAGACAGCTTTCCTGATTGGAAGTCTTGAGGAAAACATCTATGTGAAGCAATCAGAGTAATTCATTGCAAAGTACTAATAGCATTTTGATAGTAAGCTTAAAAGTGTCCAGCAATGGACTAAAGCAAGCTTTAAGATTGTGAAGCATCTGTTTTGATTAGATAATCCAGTGGCATGGATTTAAATCAATGAGCGGATGAGTCTTGTGTATTGTAAAGAGTGACGAAAATGTGGTGGTATTTCTTGGACTATATGTAGATAGTATCTTGCTCATTGGAGACAATGAAAGAGTATTATCGGGCGTATGGGTACGGTTATTAAAGCGGTAGATATGAAGGACTTAAGAAAAGTAAAATATATCCTTTTGATCACGGTAATACGGATCATATGAAAGGATGTTATGCTTATCTCAAGTTTCATAAATGATACAATCCATACTCGTTTAGCATGTGAATTTATCTTATTGGATGTGTCTTGAGACATAAATGAAGATAAAGGAGATGAAAGCGGTTCCTTATGCTTCGGCAAATAAGGAAGCTTAATCTAAAGAATGCTATGAACGAGATTGGATATTTGTTTTGCTGAATGCATGAACAGTGGGTATCAACGTAACCCGGAACAAGAATGATGAACTGTGGTAAGATATATATGAAGTGCCTGAGAAGGACTGGTTATCATATATACACTTACTGGACAGATTCACTGCTTCTTGTGGATTACGTAGATTCGGATTTTTAGTCAGATTGGACGGCAGTAAATTCTCCTTAAAGGTTATGTGTTTAATCTTAGGAAGTAGAGTCATAATGTGGAGGAGTGTTATATAGAAATATATTTCAGACTCCGGACTCCATCATGGAAAGATGATGAATTGGAGCCTATGAGGCAGCCAAAGTATCTATATGACTCTAGAGACTTCATGATGGACTTCGAAGTGTTTCTAAGTTTGCTCAAGGTAATCACAATTTACATTGATGATATGGGTGCAGCTGCAAACTTGAAGAAATCACAAGTCCATAAGGCAATTAAACACATGGAGCGCGAGTACCACCTGTTACGAGAAATCGTATGATGAGGCGAAGGTTGTTGTCGCCTAGATTGCATCAGATGATGATCTAGTAAACCATTTACAAGGACCTTAAGGCGAGAGCTTTTAATGGTCGTGTAGTGGAAGTAGGAATCAGATGTATGGCAGAAGACATGACAGCATAGTCTTTTAGTATAAGTGGGAGATTGTTGGATTGTATACTAAAAGTCTAGCTTTAGTATGAACAATGTTATAACAATATTCGAAATGAGAATCATTGATCAAATGATTGCATCTTATAATTTATTTTATATGCATGATGCAATAGTCCATTTACTTTATACTGTAGATAATATGTTGTGCGACAACACGCGAAAGATCATATTATCGGTTTCCTTATAAAGTATAAACAGATGCTCACAACTGAGATAGACGGGAACTCTCTATCGGTATGGTTGTAGTGTGGTTTGGTATTAGCTTGTCTTGGCTATAGAATCACATTAGTGCACTTGTGTGTATTGAGTAGGACCACCTGAGATCGTTCGACTTATACTGACTTATAGAAGAACTTGATCTCTGTTATTATGGAAGTTCGTGCTCTTAATCCCTATACAATAACCTCGACACGTAGGGCAGTATGTATTTCTTTGATTCATCAATGGGTGAGATTTATAAGTATTAAATCAATAAACTCGGTGAGTTGGGAAGTAGTGCTGTATCTATGGTGTGCTGTTGATTGTAGAAGGAATACATGTCCGTCATAGGTTGATGATGTCCCCTTGAGGAGCTCATAAGGTTTATCATGTAAATCTTGCAAGTGGATTAATTTCCGGCATGATAAAAAGGTTGAGTGGTACTACTCTCGGTTGAGATATTAATTAATTTGAGTTGTCAGTAACTTAATTAATTAATGGACATTGAATATCTTAAATATGGGGAGACTATCGGACTTATAATAAGAAGGAGCCCAGAACATAATTTTGGGATTGGACGGGTAGTGCAGTAATAATATTTTAGTGGACTATATTATTATTATTGGATTTAATTAAAATCTTTGGGCTAAGCTTGGTTAATTAAATTCAATTGAGGCCCAGCCCAATTTCTCCTCCTGGTCCCTGCAGTAGCCCTTATAAATAAGTTATCTCAGTTCCTGTTAACCCTAAGTCAGTGCCTCATTTGACAGTTAGAAAGAACAGGAGCAGATTGAGAGAATCCTGCGGATTGTTGCCCACACAACAACATGATTCAACTTGGGACATATTGCAGAAGATTGAGAGGTGGTTCTCTGCAACGGTTCATCCTCTACATCAACCCAGAAGTACGGTAAACAAGATTTAATTGCTTTCGCTATTTATTGTTTGCCTGTTTACTAACGATCACGTTTGAGCCACAAGATCCAATTGCCAACACTCCCATCTAGCTTTTCCAACCTGGCTTTCAATGTGTGTTTGATGATCTTGTTCACCGCCTCAACTTGCCTGTTAGACTGCGGGTGGTATGGTGTGGAGGACCACTTCTTGATGCTTTAATCTTCACAAAACTTTCTCAGTCTGACATTATCAAATTGCTTGCCATTGTCGGTCACTATGGCAAATGATATCCCAAATCGACATATGATATTTTTCCAGATGAACTTCTCGACCAAGCCTCAGTGATCGTCGAGAGGGGTTCTGCCTCTGCCCCTTTCTGATAGGCAGCGGTCCGATTAAATCAATCCCCCATTTCGCGAATGGCCATGGGCTGAACACTGAGGTCAGCTATTCCGAGGGTGTTCTAATTATCGGAGCCAGTCTTTGACAAGTTGCGCATGCCCTCGCGTATTGAGTGGCGTCCTTTTTTAGCATTGGCCAAAAATATCCTTGCCTGATCACTTTGTGTGCTAGAGCGATCCCACCTGTATGATTCCCGCATATGCCTTCATGTATCTCTGCTAGTACAAATCTTGCTTCCTCAGGAGTTAGGCATTTCAAGAGTGGTGTCGAATATCCCCTCTTATACAACTTTCCTTCCATTATGATGTATCTTACCGATCAAAGCCTAATTTGCTGAGTTTTGTCCTTATTCGAGGGTACTCTTCCTACCTCCAAATATGCTTTGATTAGGGTCATCCATGACTCCTCTGTTAGTTGATCATTTAGGACCCATACGGTGGTGTCTGATGGGTTCTCATGCCTCACGATATTGATGTTATTTAGGTCCTCAGCATTCGACGCTGTGGCCAGCTTGGCCAACGCGTCGGCTCCCATATTGTCTTTTCTGTCAATGCATTCTAGAAACACATGTTTGAATTTCTGCAGTAATCCTACAGCTAATCCTCTATAATGGCTCATATGTTCATCCTTGGCCTCGTACTCCCCTTTCACCTGGTTCACCACCAACTGTGAGTCGCTATATATCATTAGCTCGCCAGCTCCCATGGCCAGTGCCATTCTTAGACCATTTAGCAGGTCCTCGTACTCTATCTCATTATTGGTGGCTAAGAAGCCTAACCTGATCGTGGTCGAGAAGGCTTTTCCGGACAGCGTTCGTACGAGAATTTTGGCTCTTGATGCTACTGCTGTTATCGAACCATCCACGTGCATGACCCAGGGATTTCTTTTTTCCTCCTCGATTGGTATATGGAAAGTCAGTTCCACTATGAAGTTCGCATGACTTGCCCTTTGACTGAATTCCTCGGTAGGTACGCTATATCGAACTGCCCCAATTCGACAGACCATTTTAACAGTCTTCTTGCTGCGTCTGGCCTTTGAAGTACCTTGCTCAAAGGAAATGTCATCAATACCTCAATGGAATGCTCCATAAAGTACGGTCTCAGCTTTCATGAGAGAGCATACGCCATTTTCTCCATTATTGGGTATCTGAGTTCTGCATCTCTTAAGGATTGACTCACGAAGTACACTGGCTTTTGATTCTTCTCCTTTGTTTTGAACAGTACCGAACTGATCGCGCGTTCCAGACACTTCTAGATATAGGTGGAGCGTCTTACCTGGTGAAGGTTTTGAGAGAATTTTAGGGTCTGACAGCTCCTTTTTGATCTCGTCAAATGCCTTTCCACACTCTTCCTTCCATTCAAATTTGGCCCTTTTGATAACGTCGAAGAATAGCTTACATTTGTTCGATCCTTTTGACATGAACCTGTTCAAGGCAGCCTGCCTGCCCGTCAGATTCTGAACCTCTTTCATGTGTGTGGGTGGGTCCATCCATAGGATCTCCTCTACCTTTTCTGGATTTATCTCAATCCCCCTTGAGCTGACCAAGTATCCAAGAAAACTCCCTTTGCTTATGCCGAACGTACACTTCTTAGGGTTTAGCTTCATTTCATAGTGCCAGAAGATTCCAAAAACCCTTTTTAGATGGCTGAAATTATCCTTTCTTTCCAGGCTCTTCACCACGGTATCGTCCACATATACCTCAACTATCTTCCCAATCTCTCCTTCAAACATTTTGTTGACCAATCTTTGATAAGTAGGCCCAGCATTCCTTAGACCGAATGACATGTTATTCCATTCGTAAACTCCATTTCCGCAGAAAAATGTCGTGTTTGCCTTATCATCCGGGTGCATTGGGATCTGATGATACCCTGGAAACACGTCCATGAAGCCCATAATCTCATATTCTGCCGTGGCATTGACCATCTGCTCAATTGATGGAAGAGGATAACTATCCTTCGGGCACGCCTTGTTAAGATCGATGAAATCGATGCATAGCCTCCATGACCCTCCTTTTTTACCTTAACCAAATTTTGCACTCTTATTGGGTATTTGCATTCGCTAATTCTTCTGCTTGCTAGTAGCTTATGCACTTCCAATTCCATAGCCACATTCTTCTCTGGCTGAATTTTCTCTTTTTCTGAGGAATGGTGGGATACTAGGGTCGATGTTGAGCTTGTGACAGGCATGTTTTGGGTACACTCCGGGTGTTTTATTTTGGTTCCAAGTGAACACATCCAAATTCTCTTTTAGTAACTGGGTTAGCTCCTCTTTGAATTCGCTTTCCCATTCTGTCCCAATTTTGACTTTGATATCAGCGTTCTCCAGATCCAGCTGTACCACTTCTATTTTTCCTGCCGCTGAGGCTTCTTCCCTTTGTTTTGTTCTCGGATCCTCATTAGGTGCTACTTGCTTTCGTCTCGACACCCTCGCCGCTGTCTCCTTTTCTTCCCTTCCCTGAATAATCGGATCTGGATGCATTTCGATTATTCTAAGGATCATGTTATTCTCTTATCCTCTATTTTTCTCTTCCGGTGACTACCAGGATCATACGGGCTCTTCCACCTCTAGCTTCCCTTCCGGTGGTCCTTTGATTTCTGTCCGCAATTCAGGGTTCTCTCCTTCTTCCATGATATCCTCAAAGCTTAACATCTCGTACTACATATCATGATAACTCAGACCTTCTACCCTTTCCACGAACAAGTGCTCTCTCGCCCTCCTTTGATTTTCTATTATAGTCGTAACCTTGCCTTCAGCTGTGACAAATTTAAGACACTGATGAAGGGTGGATGGAATAGCTCCGAAGGCGTGGATCAACTGGCGCCCTAGTATACAGTTGTAGGTGGAGGCTTGGTCCACAACCTTGAATGTTAGTTATTTCTGTATCCGGGTTTTCCCATCCTAACCTTCTAACTGAACTAATAAATGAACCTCCATGGTCGGCCTAGTCAACGCATTACCGAACCCTTTGATCTTATTATAAGGCCTCACCTTGTGATGACGCTCTCCTCCCAGATTTTTGAATACCTCTTTAAAGATTATATTAGCATACGTCCCGGTATCTACCAAACATCTATGAACTTTGACTCCCGACAGTATCGGCAAAATGACTAAAGGATCGGAATAAGGAGTACTTACCCCGTAGAAGTCCGCCTCCGTGAAGACGATGTCCGCTTCTGTTATCTCCTTCGCCACCGAGGTTAATGACCACACTTGAGGAATTTGTTGGTCTAAGTCTCTCAGTTCTGCCTTTCTCTTCCTTTTTGATGCCGTGGTCAGTGCTTGAGAGGTTCCGATATAAGGGATTTTCTCTATTGGCTCCATCATGTGTATTTCTCTGGGTCTGTCTCCTATTGGGGCTTTTTCCCTGATCCTGTCGAACACTGGCGGCCATCCTGGAGGCGTAGTGTGCAGGGGTATCGCTTCTCCATTCCGCCCTCTGCCCGGGGACCTCTATTGACCCGGGGGAGGGGGAAGATTATACACGCTCAGCCTCGGGGCCTGTAGCATCCCTCTTAACTTCCCTTCCTTAAACAACTTCCATAACTCCGTAATTAGATCTCGACATTGGTCTGTAATATGCCCGTGTGTCTGATGGTACATGCAGTACTTCAGAGGATTGGTGAGCTTCGAGGTCTGTAGAACCAGCCTCGGCGTCCGAAGAACCTGTTGATCCTTAACATAGTAGAAGACTTCGGCAATATTCAAGTTGGTTCCTTACTTTAGTTCCTCGTACATCTGTTGTACCTCGGTATCTTCCGTGAAAGGTTTGAAAGTGGCGGGCATTTTATATTCCTTTGTTCCTCCTGTACTGACCCTCTTCTTACTCGATTCTGCCGAGGTGCTTTGGTTGCTTGTCTTCTTTGCCATCTTGGAAATGTCCTCCACTTGGATGTACTCGTTCGATATGACCATGAAGGCTGTGTAGGATGCGGGCAGCTTCAGCTGTATCACTTTCCATAAGCTAGTCTCTAGGTGAAGTGCTCCCATCACCGTGATGAGGCAAGCTTCATCCCCCATGACTTCTCCCATTGAGCTCTGCTCATTGAACCTTTTCAGAAAGTGCCACAAGCTTTGTATCGAACCTTGGTGGATGTTAGCCAGTTTGTGCTTTGGTTCCTTCGGTACCCCAAGATACGAGTATTGCATTAGGAAGACTTCCATCAGCTCACCCTAGCTTTTGATGGAGGCTGTTGGGACTGCCCTAAACCAGGCTTGGGCCTTGTTTCCCAAGGTCAGCGGGAACATCCTGCATAACATGATCTCGTTTGCCCCTTGAGCCCTCATCCACATCAGGTATTTTTCAATGTGGGAATAAGTATCGTAATCGCAATCAAAAATCAAGTTGGAGGGAAACTTGATTCCCTGTTGTCGAGGGACATTACTGATTTCCGCCGTGAAGGGTGAGGGGCCACCGATGATTGGAGGACTTCTCCTGTTCTGGACATCTTCCTTTCCAGATCTGCGAAGCGCTTGTTCACCTCCTTGTTTATCAGGGCTTGTAGATCCCTGGTTGGGGACTTCGAAAATACCTCTTTGTTCTCTGACCACATCTCTGCCTAGGCCTCGCTATGTCTCATCCATCTTGGTGAGGCGGGTCTTCCATTCCTCCTGTTTTTTGGTAAAGATAGCTCCGTCATGGGCAGATCTTCCCACGAAGGATCTGGGTTCTCTTGTGAGTACGGTGCCGAAGATGAGTGGGATCTATGGTTCCTTGGCATTCTACATCTGTTATACCTCATTTGAGAGACATATGGGGTATTTCGTGGGGCTTCGTCTCCCGTCGGCACTTCCCTCATTGCGATCCAACCTCTCATTTGATTTTGTGAGTGAGGCGGCGGGATCCCTCTCGATCTTTCCCTCGGTGGAGGGTTTCCCGCCTCTTAATTCTATCCCGATCGTGGTTGCCTTTGTGCGCCGTTTCCCATGGATATATCTAGGGGTGGAGGACTCTTTGCTTCTTGATTCATTCCCAGATGCGGTTGTCTCTGAGCCTCCGCTTTCGGACGACAAAGGTATTCGCTGCGCCTTCCTTCTGCCGAAGTTTTGTTCATATTCTCCTTTTCTCCGACGTTCCTCCTTCGTATGAAGTTGATAGTTTCTCTCGCATCTCCTCCGCTGTGTTCTTTCCTGGCCTCCTTTCTCCTTTCGAGATCCTCCCACAGATCGCCATGGCTTCTCCTGTAAGGGATGCTAAAGCTCAACCTCGCCGGTCGAATCGGGAGAGCTTCTACAGTGTATTCATCAATCACCCTTCGAATCTTTTCAGTCATCTCTTCCGTTTTCTGAGGGTCGCCCAAATTTGGGATGCGAATGGACCTCACCGGAGTTGATACCTCCATGACTGGTGTGCTGATTTGGACATTATTTCCACTCCTCGTCACATTCCGCTGGGCTCTGGAATACTCTCCCATCTCTTCATTCCCATGGGTTGTAAATCATTCACCTCACATCTCGATTTCCAGACACATAATAAAAAACTAAAGATTTTTTTTACAAAATTAAACCAAGAACTCAAGAAGAAGCAGAATAGGGATGGCTAATCGTAGCGCTTCCCACAGACGGCGCCAGATGTTGATGCGTGTTCTTGGCTTGTTAATTTGTACTTAAGGGATAAAGATATTTAATAACTAAATAAAAAACGAACACAATCAAGCATAATAAAACTATAAACAAAGGGATCAAAACCAATAAAAGACTCAATTCCCACCAAAAACCTAAACCGATTTTATTACTCGCCATTAGAACAACACTTATCAACCACTGATTCTTATAAGTGTAATGTCTAAAGTGAGCATCAGTCACCTGCCTCTTCCATGTGAGAGAGGCTATTTATACTATTTATAAATCCTAAGCCTGAGCCAATCACCTTGCGCCACCTGGATGAAGACAAGCCACCTTTAATGAAGCTGTCTGGTACGCCGACCAGCCTGAAGAGAAGTCTTGATGCCACTGGTTGCTTTTGCAGGGTTTTTCAGAGCGCCTCTATCTTTTGATGGCTTCCCATTGGTAGTTAGGGTAAGATTCGCCAGTCAGTTGCTGTCTTCTAGTTAGGATTGCTGTCCAAGACATCTCTTCTTTCCGTTAGCCTTGTCTTCTAGCCTGGTGCATGATGAGTGTGTAAATTCACAAGTTCGGCTTCATGTTTTGTGCTAGTTTTGGAGAGTTTTGAGGTGGAAATAGGTGGAAAACCTATATATATATTGTGAATTAGCATGAATTAGGTGTTAGTGGAGCTATTTAAGTAGTTTTCATAGCAAAAACAGAGTGGAAGTGCTAAGAATCGAAGAGACGAAGTCGAGACCACGCGAACCGCCAAGGAAAGAGTAGGGTTCGACCTGGTTGGAGGAGGGTTCGACCTCTCCTACAGGTCGAACCATCATTGCGAAAGAGCAGAAGGAGGGTTCGACCACGACTTAAGTGGTTCAACCTGTTTGATCAGGTCGAACCATGGTCGAACCAGTTCGCGAGAAGATGGGTTCGGCCACGAACTGGTTCGACCACGACGATGGGGTTCGACCTGACAGTTGGTCGAACCAGGAGTGGAAATTGTCCAGTAGTGTGGTTCGACCTGGGGTTCGACCTGTGAGGGAGTGGTTCGACCTGTACAAGAGGTCGAACCAAGTGCAGAATGTGTCTAGTAGCAGGGTTCGACCTGGGGTTCGACCTGTTGGCCAGTGGTTCGACCTGTTGACGAGGTCAAACCAAAACGCGGAAACTTACCTTATCCAGATTTTCGAGGCTAAAACGCATGAGATCACTTGAAAAGCCCATTCCAAGCCCTAGAGACGTGATTACAAGTATAAAAGGAGGCTCATGCAGTCAAGAAAGAAGTCCAAGTTCAAGCACGAAGAGCTTAAGATCGAGAATCATAAGAGGAGTCCATCCGGAGGGTGGTGACAGAGTTGTAGCTGAGATTCAAGTAAGATTGGTCCAACTAACCATGATTGTTCTTAGATCAATCATGGGCTAGAGCCACTTCGGTAGTTCTAGGGTTATGAAGGTTCATGAGTTAAATTTGTATTTCGTGTGTATACTCCGTACAACACTACTTGTGGTGTATTTTATATAAGATTGCACGTTTTTAATCCATACTCATAGTTGTTTTGTGCATCAATAATCGTTGTGTAGAGTCTGAATGCATAACATGGTTATTGGTTGAGTGCATTCACTAATGAGCAGGGTTTATTGTTATAATTCTAAGTGAAGGGATTCCGAAGTCTTATTAGAATTGTCTTATATGAATGTTTGTTAATTGAATTGAATTCGGGTTAACAAGTAGGATAAAGAGTATAACTTTATAGTACCTAAAAAGTGAGATCAAATCGGGTTAGAGTACTAAGTGCACGGGAAATAATTGATTATGATAGTACCTAGAAAGGGAGGTAAAGTATACATCTTGCTCTGAGGATATTTACACGTGTCAAAAGCTTATCTATTTGTGTCTATAGAATAGATTTGTATGGTTTAGCGATGCGTCCATAAACCATAAGGCAGAGTCGAACATCGACACACGAAAGTATGAATTAACGAATGAAACTGGATGGCCTAACGAACTACCTATTATCTTATTTGATCACAACTACTATTTTCTTGTTCTTGTTATTTAATTGCTATTTCAATTATTACTTAATTTACAAACCAACTATTTATTTCCAAAATAGTCATAATCTACTAGAACGTAATTAAATTGATATTTATCTATCCCGTGGATTCGATATTTAACTTGGTCACCTTCGAAACTACAATTGATATCCTTCATACTTTGGGATTAATTATGTGTTGAGAAAATACCCATCAAGTTTTTGGCGCCGTTGCCGGGGACGGCTTAAAATATCTTTTTGTTATTTCTAGTTTGTTAAGGCTATTTTTCTTGTTTTGTTGTTTTAATTCTAGTTCTTTTTAGGTGCATGCTCACGAGATCAAAGAAAGGTGAACTTGAACCCTATAATCCTGAAATCGGAGCATCGTCAAGAAAGAAGAAGAAGATGAAGAAGAGCAAGGCAAAGACTATTGATCCAACTGAAGCTCTGAATTTTGGAGTTGAAGTTGACGAGCAGATTTCGCAGACGATTGAAGCTACAACTGAAGTTAATTCGGGAGTAAGGACAGTCAATATGGCAGCGAATCTGGATAATCTAGCCATCCGAGAGGTTTTCAGAAACAACGGGGCTGGAAATTTTGGGCTTCTAGGAGCAAGGGGAACTAATTCAGCGTTCGATCTTCATCCCGCTCTTATTAGCATGATAGAAAGGAACTCCTTTTCAGGAGGATCTTTCGAGGATCCACAGCAGCATCTGAACAAGTTCTTGGGCTATGCAAGTACTCAAAAAGACACAGGAGAACATGAAGATGCAAGGAAGATCCTTTTGTTCAAATTCTCGCTTACTAAAAAGGCGAGAGATTGGTACGACACTATCAACACAGCTGAGTGCACCACTTGGGAGCAACTGAAGTTAAGGTTCTTGGAGAGGTATATGCCACCTTCAAAGGTGTTTAAGATGAAGCAAGACATTAACCAATTCGCTATGGGTGGAGGAGAAAAATTTCATGAAGCATGGGATAGATTCAAGGACATGCTTAGGAAGTGTCCTCAACATGGGCTATCTAAAGCTCAATATATCAGTATATTCTACAATGGATTGGACTGTAATTCACGAGTTTTATTGGATGCTTCTTCTAATTGAGCATTGCTTACAAAGTCATCCGTAGAGGCCGAGAAGTTGTTTGAAGATATTTCGATGAATTCGAGGGATTGACCAACTGATAGAGTTAGAGGTACTTATGTCCTTGGTAAGGTGGCTAAGGTTGAACAAACAATGGTGAAGACAAGTAGAGAGGATGAGATCGTCTCTAGCTTGTCCAATATCAACAAGCTACTTGAATTCCAACAGAAGCAAATCAGCGAATTATCTCAGCGCGTGCCAATCATGCAGCAGGAGTTAAAGAATGAGGGACCAATCCAAGAGGAGTTGGAAGAGGCACACTATGCCATGGGTCAAAGTATTCAAGGGACTAGGTATCCAGACCAAGGAAATCGGAACTACCAAGGGAACTATCGAGGAAACTTTAATAATCATGGTCCCCCAGGTGGTTATCAACAACCTAGGAGGCCGGAGTTCTCATGGAGCAATCCAAATAATGCGATTCAACCTCCGATGGATGTTGATCCGGGTGCTAAGGTGGAAGAAGGGAAACCGGGTCTTGAGGATACTGTGAACAGGTATATGGCCAAGAATGATGAAAGAGTTAACCGCCTTGAGGCCAAACTTGAAAAGAAAATCGATGCAAACCATGAGGTTATATCTAAGCAGGTGAAGGACCTTACGTTACTGATGGGGGAGATGGCAGGAAGTGTTAACAAGCTTACTCAAACTCCTGAGAAAGGGAAGTTCCCATCTCAAAGTATTGAGAATCCAAGGTCCTACAACGCCATCACATTAAGGTCGGGAACGCAGTATGAGGGACCTATGAGGCCGGAATCAAATTTAGACGTGTCTAGGGCGAGGTTCGAACATGGTTCGACCAACATTGAAGGTCGAACCATATAGAAGAGGTCGAACCAACACACTAGACACGATCAGGAGAGCTTGTAGCATCGGTTCGACCAAACTGCAGATGGTTCGACCTGGCCTTCAGGTCGAACCTTGGTCGAACCCGACAACTCGGAGCACTCTGTTTTTCCAGAAATCAGTTCGACCAAACCAATCTTTGTTCGACCTATCCAACAGGTTGAACCCAGGTCGAACCGCACCACTTGGAGCACTCTATTTTGTCACAGCAACGGTTCGACCACGATGGTCATGGTTTGACCTATCAAACAGGTCGAACCGGAAGGCGGAAGAAGAACAGTAGGCCGGTTCGACCTAGGTACCCATGGTTCGACCTGTTTCACAGGTCGAACCCAGATCGAACCTCAAATTTAAAAAGAGAGCCATTGTCCAGAAGGTAGGTTTGACCAGTACGTACATGGTTCGACCTGTTCCACATGTCGAACTCTGGTCGAACCTCACTAAAAATTGCCTATTTCCACTCCAAACACTCTCGATGATGTTGATGCTAATCCAGTGGTTCGGAATGAACAAAGTACTGAGATAATAGTTGAGAAAAGTGGGAGAGAGCCAAGCGTCTGAGGGCCGAAAAGGAGAAAGCGGAGAAGGTTTATCGTGATGAATGAGGGATTCCCAAAACAAAGATACCTCCGACGTTTCCTTACAAGCTTGTGAAGAAGGGATTGGAAGAGAAGTTCAAGAAGTTTTCAGAGATAATGAACAAAATAAGCTTGAGCATTCCTTTCTCAGAGGCAATAATGGAGATGCCGTACTATGCCCGATTTTTAAAGGACATATTATTGAAGAAGCGGAGCTTAACCGGAATTGAAACGGTGAATTTATCTAAGAATTGCAGCTCAATCATCTTAAGGAAGCTGCCGCAAAAGATGAAGGATCCGGGAAGCTTCACTATTTTATGTGAAATCGGAAAGGGGCTGGCACGGCGAGCTTTGTGCGATCTAGGGGCGAGCATAAATTTGATACCTTTGTCCATCTTTCAGAGGCTTGGTTTGGGGGAGCTTACTCCTACAACAGTGGTTCTCCAATTGGCGGACAGGTCGATGGCGTTTCCAAAAGGTATAATTGAAGACGTTATCGTCAAAGTGGAGAAGCTAGTCTTTCCTGTGGTCTTTCTTGTGCTTGAGATGGAAGAAGACAAGGATAATATCCCTTTAATCTTGGGGAGACCTTTCCTTGCTACTGCTGGAGCTATGATTGATGTTCAGAAAGGAGAGCTTAGATTGCGGATGGACAAAGAAGAAGTTCTTTTCAACTTAGACAAAGCAATGAAGATGCCCATGGAATCGCAGTGTCATAGTATTGACGTGGTGGAGGAGATTGTGAAGGAGGACATGTCTCTGATCCTGTGAAAGGATCCTCTTGAGACATGTTTGATGGAACCTCTTACTTATCCCACTACGGAGCTTGACGGACACTCTAACGAGGTATGTATTGACTTTCTTGAAAACTTAATTGCTTTGGGTGATGACAGGTTTGAATCGGAAAGAACTAAGGTGGAAGAAGTCAAGTGGACTAGGAAGTACTTGCCTTTGGATAACGAGAGCCCTCCGATGGAAGTGAGAAAAGAGGAGTTGAAACTTTTACCGGAACACTTGAAGTAAGCCTTTCTTGACGACAATGAAAAATACCCGGTAATTGTATCTTCTTCTCTTGATGATGATCAACTTGAGGAGTTATTGAACGTTCTTAGGAAGTATAAATCTGCGATTGGTTGGTCTCTTGAGGATTTGAAAGGAATTAGTCCTTCGTATTATATGCATAGGATAAGATTGTTAGATGAGGCAAAGGCAAGTGTTCAGAATCAGCGGAGGGTTAATCCCGCGATTCAAGAGGTGATTAGGAAGCAAATCCTTACGTGGTTAGATGCCCGAATCATATATCCTATTAGTGATAGTCCCCATGTGAGTCCATTGCATGTAATTGCTAAAAATGGGGGTATGACTGTAGTAAAAGCTGATAATGGAGAAGCGATAGCCACAAGGATTCCTACGGGATGGCGTACATGTGTTGATTATAGGAAGTTGAATGAGAACACGTGTAAGGATCATTTTCCTCTTCCTTTCATGGATCAAATGTTAGATCATCTTGCAGGGTATGAGTTTTATTGTTTCTTGGATGGATACTCAGGGTACAACCAAATTATGATTGCCCCCGAGGATCAAGAAAAGACCACTCTTACTTGCCCCTACGGGACCTTTGCTTTTCGGAAAATGCCATTTGGGTTATGTAATGCGCCTGCTACTTTTCAGAGATGCATGATGGCAATATTCGATGGGTTGATAGAGAAGATCATGGAGGTGTTCATGGATGATTTTTCTATTTTTGGTTCCTCCTTTGATATTTGTTTGTCTAACCTAGCTACTGTTTTGAAGAGATACCAAGTGACTAATCTTGTCTTGAATTGGGAGAAGTGCCACTTCATGGTGAAGTATGGGATTGTTCTTGGGCATCATGTCTCAGCTAAAGGGTTGCAGGTAGATCGTGCTAAAGTGGTGGCGATTGAGAAGCTTCCACCACCGACCAATGAAAGAGGAGTGCGTCCTTCCTTGGACACGCCGATTTTTACAGGAGATTCATAAAAGACTTCTCAAAATACTCTAAGCCCTTATCTCACTTACTTGAAAAGGATGTTCCTTTTGTGTTTGATGATGAATGTTTAACAGCTTTTCAAGTTTTGAAGGAGGCGCTTATCACTGCACCTATCTTGATCACACCGGATTGGGCTCAACCATTTGTACTAATGTGTGATGCAAGTGATGTAGCACTTGGAGTGGTGCTTGGGCAGCTGAAGGAAAAGAAGTTTTGCGCCATTTACTACGCAAGTAAGACTTTCGATGCGGCACAAAAGAATTACACGGTGGCTGAAAAGGAGTTTTTGGCTGTTGTGTACGCATTCGATAAGTTTCGTCAGTATTTGGTTGGCATGAAGACTATTGTGTACATGGATCATTCAGCGATTCGGTACTTGATGGAAAAGAAGAAGACGAAGCCTAGGATAGTAAGGTGAATTCTTTTACTTCAAGAGTTTGACATGGAGATTCGGGATAAGAAAGGTTCTGATAATGTGCTAGCGGATCATCTTTCGAGGTTGGAGACTAGGAAACATTGTGATAATTCTTTCGAGTATATTGAGGAAATGTTCCCGGATGAAAAAATCATGGCCGTGTTTGTTGAAGGGGCTGAGCAAGGGTGTGTGGTGGCTGCGTAGGGAGTTGATCCATGGTATGTGGATTATGTTAATTATATTGCTGTGGGAGAAATTCTAAGGGATCTCAACCGATATCAACTTGCTAAATTCAAAAGGGATGTTGAGACTTTCATATGGTATGATCCGTTTGTGTACAAAATTTGCACGGATTCTATCATCGTAGGTGTGTGTCCGAGATGGAGATGGAGAGTATTCTCGAGTTTTGCCATGCACAATCTAATGGGGGGCACTTCAGCGCTCAAAAGACAGCAGCCAAGGTACTTCAGTCTGCTCTTTATTGGCCTACGTTGTTCAAGGATTGTGAGACCTATGTGGCGTCTTGCGGTAGATGTCAATGCATGGGGAACATCAGTAGGAGAGACGAGATGCCGCTTCAGCCAAGCATAGTGGTCGAGATTTTTGATGTGTGGGGTATCGATTTTATGGGGCCTTTTCCCCCATCTAATGGATTTCTCTACATTCTACTTGCGGTGGATTATGTTTCTAAGTGGGTGGAAGCGATTCCTACTCGTTTGAATGATTCGAAAACTGTTATATCTTTCTTGAAGAAGTTTATCTTTGCCCGTTTTGGAGTCCCTAGAGCACTTGTTAGTGATGGAGGTATACATTTTGTAAATAAATTTCTTGAGAAGGTGCTTAAAGGGTATGGTGTTAAGCATAGGGTCACTACACCCTATCATCCTCAAGCGAATGGGTAAGCGGAGGTCTCTAACCGTCAAGTCAAACAGATTTTGGAGGTGGTCGGAACCAATAGAAAGGATTGGGCTTTGAAGCTCGATGATGTCGTGTGGGGGTTCCGAACAGTGTACAAGACGGTGTTAGATATGTCACCGTATCAGATTATCTATGGAAAGTCGTGCCACTTATCTGTAGAGATTCAATACAAAGCGTTTTGGGCTTTGCGAAGCTTGAACTTGACTCTCAAGGATGTGAAGGAGTTGAGGATTACTCACATCAATCTTTTGGATGAGTTTCGGAGTCGTGCGTACAAGAATTCAGGGATCTATAAGGAAAGGATTAAGAGGTGGCATGATTCGAAGATCTCGTACAAGGAGTTCAAGCAAGGAGATGAGGTATTACTTTTTAACTCTGGTTTAAAGCTTTTTGCAGGCAAGTTGAAATCAAAGTGGATGGGACCGTTCATGATTCATCGAGTCTTAGGAG
Source organism: Pogostemon cablin (assembly GCA_023678885.1). Taxonomy (NCBI): domain Eukaryota; kingdom Viridiplantae; phylum Streptophyta; class Magnoliopsida; order Lamiales; family Lamiaceae; genus Pogostemon; species Pogostemon cablin. Next base: position 22,623,000 of record CM042959.1, read on the forward strand.
GGGGGAGTTTTGAGCTTATTGACAAGGATGGAGACATTTTTGCGGCGAATGGACATCGCTTGAAGCATTACAAGTCGCCGGATGATGTTTGTGTCATCTTTGTGGATACCTTGATCTGATTTGGTACCGTCATGACTCTCCGACGTTAAACATGAGCGCCTGTTGGGGGCTTTCCCTCCCGTTTTAATGCTTTATTTCATTCGTGTGAGTAAGAAATTTTTATATTTGAAGTGCTTACTTATCGGCAATTACATCTCTTTGCAAACTTAGTTTCAACTATGATTTCTACTAAGTTTGGGGGGAGTGTGATGTACTTATCTTGATAAGCAACGATAGTATAAGTGTAATGTACTTACCTTGATAAGCACCGATAGTATAATTTTTTCTTTGTGATGTTTGTTAGGGGAGTTGGTTTTTGCGCCATATTAAAATTTTAATCGATTTTGATGTGACGATTTTTTACAACTTGCCTAATGTTTAGTGGGTTTTGGTTGTGTTTTCTCTTACGGAATTTCTCATGAATGATATTTTGTGGAACAAATTTTGGATGAAGTTGTGCTCTAGTTGGTACCTAATGATTCGTATTGAAGTTTGAAGTGTATAGGGATTGAAGAACACTCAGTTTGGAAGCTTAAAAGGGTGGTTTGACCAAAGCCAGGAGAGGTTCGACCAGTGCCAGGAGGTCGAACCGAGCAGAGGAAGTCAAACCAACGCAGAAAATCATCCAGTGAGGAGGTTCAACCTGATCATTCTAGGTTCAACCTGTCTAACAGGTCGAACCACGGTCGAACCCGGTGACTTAAAATTTATAGTATGGTGGTTCGACCTGAGCCGTTATGGTTCAACCTGTTTAGAAGGTCAAACTTGAGGTCGAACCAGTCCGTTCAGAGCACTCTGTTTTTCAGGTGATAGGTTCGACCACGACTGATAGGCTTTTTCTGTGCACTATAATTTAATCCCCAAGTATGAAGGATATCAATTGTAGCGGTAAGTGACCAAGTTAATTTATCGAACCCAAGGGACAGCTAACTATTTATTTTCTAATTATACTAGCTTAATCAGAATAAGGTAACCGATTTTCAATGTTTTGTTGCGAATTAACTAAAATACGCAAATAATAAATAATTTAATTAATTAAAAGCAAGGAAAAATAACAACAAGTTTCTAATCAAGAGATGACAAACAGTTCTAAGGAATCAGGTATTGATCAATTAGTTTGGGTTATTAAACTTATGATTGCTCATTCATGCAGTTTCACTGAAAATACACCACATATCCCTGTTATCCTACCGAATATGATTCGATTCAAAGCTAACAGTCTAATCTGGTTTAAATCCTAAGGTGCGCAAATATTACCAAGCCTTATTCCTAGATACTAATCAAAGCAAGCAACAATACCTCCGGATGGTAAGCCTGACTAACAAGATATTTTCTGGAATTACTACAAGGTTCTATTCACTTCGTATTTGATTGTCTAATTGCATTGTTCCACTAAACTAATCAAGTATTTGATTTACCAGTTCATGGAATTAAAGTGCTTATAGCGGAGCTACTCTAATCCCTAACTGATAGACAATACCAATCATGAACGCACATAAGCTAACACAATAATCCAAGCATTATAGCGGATGTCATGAATATATTATGAAGACGTTACGAAGCAGAAAAGCATGTCTTATTAAAATAAGTAAAATCAAAAGCTCAACTGCATAAAATCCCAATCTTTGGTCTAAATCCCCGAATCAATTAAATCAATCCATCAAACCTTAGGATTGTATATAAAATTAGCCCATGAGGTCACAAGCAACACTCATGGCTAAGCAATTCATACCAAAAATCAAAGTAAAAGGAAGGAAAAGAAAGGAATTATGAAACCCTAGTGTAGACATAGTCTTTCGTTCCTTCTCCGTCTCTCCAATTGCTCGATTCTCCCTCAATTAGCACTTGGAACCCTCTTGGAAGTGGATGGATGGTGAAATCAGGTTGTAAATCTGATATGGAGGTGTTGGAGGTGTGAATTGATGATGGATTATGGATGGGTTCTCTCCAATTTGGGTCTCGATCTCCCTAATTGTTTCTAGGACGGATGTAGGGCTTTTTTGCGATCAAAACTGCTTCAGAATCGCGATTTGAGGGTATATATACACTGCTGCATCGAACAGGCCCCGTCTGGGCCCTGAACTGGGCCGCACGGCACCTTGCTCGAGCCGAGCTCATGGCCGAGCGGCCCCCAAACCTGCCGAGCAGCATATGGGTGAAACGGGAATGTCGTTTAGGCTCTGAGGGCAGCCAACTCAGCTGGAAATTCGCAAACTGAGGGTTCCGCTCGAGCCGAGTGACCTCTCGAGCTGCGGAGACTGCGCTGCGCGATTTCACAATTTTGAGCATAACTTCTTCATACGGACTCCAATTTGAATGATTTTTACGCTCACGCGTTCCTCTTTTCCTTGGATTTCTATCCATATAAAGAAATCTTAGAAAATCCAACATTTGAATATGTAAAAAGTCATACAAAATGGCTGCTCGGTACAGCATGTGCGACGTTAGCACTTCGATCATAACTTTCTCGTTTGGAATCCAATTGGGGTGTTCTTTATGTCAAAACGACCCTCTCTTCTGTAGCTTTCCAACCATATATCATATGATCAATTTAGACTTCTATAAGAATATAGAAATTTGTGCAACATGGACTGTATTTGTCAGCATTCCTTCTCACTTTCACTCCTCATTCCAACTTTGAACTTTTGATCATGTTTTACCCTTCAAAACTCAACAAAACACCTTAGTAGCATCTTAATTATGCAAGATATGAAAACCATGCCATTCTATACAAAATCATGGCCACATTCTATAAAAAACGGTGTAATGTGAGACCTAAAATACGTGAAATTCCACTCTCAACAAACCCCCAAACTTACCTGTTTCTCGTCCCGAGGCAACGACATATAAAACCAATAGAGTAATTGAGAGGAAATTTCACAACTTAACATCCAAGAAAATATAACAATTCAAAAATCATACTTCAAATACTAAGACAACCATCCATCTAAGAACATTCAATTCAAATCAACTACTTCACTTTTTCGGAATGCTCATCCACCATTCTCACGGGTAGTATTTACGCTCATCGCTCAAGTGTGAGATACATACACTTTAGGGTAAGGCGTTTACACTCAAAGTCAATTCAAACACACGCGTAACCATAAGCTTGGCAATCATCTCAACTCTCGACTAAAGGAATAATTTCAACAATAGGATCACAAAGGTCTTGCATTAGGTTGTAATGTTGGCTCTTTGGCAAAGGTAGGGAGTATATGGATAAGGTGACTCAATCACTAGTAGAGAATCAAAGAAGACTTACAGCTTCTCAACAAACAACTTTACTTTCTTCTTTCTTCTTCAACGCTCTTCAATGCTTCTTGAAATTTGATTCCTCCTTCACTTTTGAACACCACATCCTTACTTGAAATTTTTTTTTTCTTCTTCCCTCTTTTCTTTTCTCTTTTTTTTTTTCTTTTTCAAATAAGGGTACCAGTTTCAGGCACTACCCTTTTCATGGGGTACCAGTTTCGGGCACTACCCCTTTATGCAACAATTTAACTACTCTTTTCAACAAATTCTCATCACTTTCAAATTACTTCTCCTTATATGTTTCTTCTCAAGACACCAAATTAACTCCTTCAACTCTCTACTAGGTAGGGATTTTTAAAGGCTAGCAAATGGATCAATTGGCTAATCACGTAGGCTTCCAACAAATAAGGCTCAAAGGCTCAAAAGGGTTGACTACGGATAATTTCAATAGGTAGGATAACAATTTGGCTAGTGACTAATAAATAACAAAGATGGCCTAAGATCATTTCCTATCATCTAATTAAACACGTAGCTTCAAGCAAGATATAAAGCTAAGTTCTAGAATACGTGTGTATGAACGACACTCACAAGAATAAACTGAATCATGAAACTTGTCATGATTTCAAAAGGTTCAAATCTCACATGGCTGTAGGAATGAATGAGCAAACCTAATCAAGCTACATAGCTAATCATCCTTGCACATAATCAAATTTCAAGCATCTCAACATCTAAGCACAATCTCAAACTGCTTCTCAAACACAATCCCACATATAATCAAGTGCCATGAAAAATCAAAAAATCATCCTAGAGAACCATAAATCGACTATACCAACACTAGGACCAACAAATACGAAACAAAACAATAACACGAAACCTGAAAAATCGCAAAAAATTGAACCCTCAATATTCTCAAATAAATCAAAAATATTAAGAATCCGCAAAAAATCGACTCTCCAAGCAACAACACAATGTAAAAATTCTATTTCGACACTGCAAGACAAGGTATGTACGTTACCCCCCAAACTTAGATTAAACGAAGTGAGAAACTAAGTTTGCAAAGAAGTATATACCGCAGTCAAGCAACACCTAATAAAACTCCTACACCAACACAGACATATAAAAGCAATTAAACAGAAGGGACAGCCCCCAACAAGCGCTCATGTTTAACGTCGGAGAGTCACGACGTATTACCTCAAGCTCATCGGAATGGCCATGGATATCTTTCATTCTTCCCATCGTATTCTAATCGTTGTGCTTCTTCATCAATCCAATACCTATGGCAAGGATGACCTCGTTGGCATTCTTAAAATTTATCTTGACCTTGCCAACCATGTTAAGATCAAATTTCATCAACCTCTTCATTCTATTCCACCACTTATTCCTTCTTCCGACGAAAATTCCCAACTTCTCTTCTAACTCCTTTTTATCCCTAAAAATATGTGAGGAATCATTAGGTAAAACAAAGTCAATAGAAATAATATCATCAAATTCAATGCAACTTAAAGAGTTTAAAGGTTTAGAAATGCTCATTTCATTCTTCAAGTCCTCTTCGGTTGCTTCATGACTTTGCTCTTCTTCTTTCTTTTCTTTTTCAACATCCTCAAATTCTTCATCAATCTTTTCCTTTGCCTCAAAAATTGTCTCCAGTTGATAGCTCAATTCAAGTGGAGTCGCTTGACTTAATCGAGTGGACTCCTTTTCGACTATTTCTTCTTCAAACGACAACATAGGACATTCAAATTGCATTCCAGGGCACAATTGAACAACAATATCTTCCTCAAACTCTTCTTCATCTATTATTTCCTCTCGTTGAAGTTGAGTATTTAAACTTGAAGAGATGTTCGCAAGAAGATTGTTTATCTCTCTTGTTCTTTCATCAAACTCATGCGATGCAACTTCACTTTCCTGCGATTGAACTTTCATATTTCTTTCTAGAGCTTCCAACCTTCCCATGTTTTCTTCATGCTTCTTAATAGAGGTCTCAAACGCGTCTTGTAATCCTTGGGAAACTCCGGTCGATCCAGAATAAGTGTTCTTTTGATAAGGTTGATATGAATTTGCATTGTAAGCACAAGACCATTCATCTTCATATCTGACTTGATTGTAAAGCGGAGATGGAACTTGATTTGCTGGAAAATCATAACCATAGTACCTCTCATCCATGTAATATGGAGAAGGTTCCATAGCGTTTTGATTTTCATAGCGCTTCAATATTTCGTCTATGCATGGAGAAGGTCCCATAGCATTCTGATTTCCATATCTTTTCAATATTTCATCCATCTCATGTATCTCAAAGATAATTTATAGTCAGAATATATTCAAATAAGAAAAAAAAAAGTTCTAATTATACTAGCAATAAAAGAAAAATAAATAATTAAGCCGCCCCCGGCAACGGCGCCATAAACTTGATAGGCTTTTTCTGCGCACTATAATTTAATCCCCAAGTATGAATGATATCAATTGTAGCGGTAAGTGACCAAGTTAAATTATCGAACCCAAGGGACAACTAACTATTTATTTTCTAATTATACTATCTTAATCAGAATAAGGTAACCGATTTTCAATGTTTTGTTGCGAATTAACTAAAATACATAAATAATAAATAATTGAATTAATTAAAAGCAAGAAAAAATAACAACAAGTTTCTAATCAAGAGATGACAAACAGTTCTAAGGAATTAGGTATTGATCAATTAGTTTGGGTTATTAAACTTATGATTGCTCATTCATGCAGTTTCACTGAAAATACACCACATATCCCTGTTATCCTACCGAATATGATTCGATTCAAAGCTAACAGTCTAATCTGGTTTAAATCCTAAGGTGCGCAAATATTACCAAGCCTTATTCCTAGATACTAATCAAAGAAAGCAACAATACCTCCGGATGGTAAGCCTGACTAACAAGATATTTTCTGGAATTACTACAAGGTTCTATTCACTTCCTACTTGATTGTCTAATTGCATTGTTCCACTAAACTAATCAAGTATTTGATTTACCAGTTCATGGAATTAAAGTGCTTATAGCGGAGCTACTCTAATCCCTAACTGATAGACAATACCAATCATGAACGTACACAAGCTAACACAATAATCCAAGCATTATAGCGGATGTCATGAATATATTATGAAGACGTTACGAAGCAGAAAAGCATATCTTAATAAAATAAGTAAAATCAAAAGCTCAACTGCATAAAATCCCAATCTTTGGTCTAAATCCCCGAATCAATTAAATAAATCCATCAAACCTTAGGACTGTATATAAAATTAGCCCATGAGGTCACAAGCAACACTCATGGCTAAGCAATTCATACCAAAAATTAAAGTAAAAGGAAGGAAAAGAAAGGAATTATGAAACCCTAGTGCAGACGTAGTCTTTCGTTCCTTCTCCGTCTCTCCAATTGCTCGATTCTCCCTCAATTAGCACTTGGAACCCTCTTGGAAGTGGATGAATGGTGAAATCAGGTTGTAAATCTGATATGGAGGTGTTGGAGGTGTGAATTGATGATCGATTATGGATGGGTTCTCTCCAATTTGGGTCTCGATCTCCCTAATTGTTTCTAGGACTGATGTAGGGCTTTTTTGTGATCAAAACTGCTTCAGAATCGCGATTTGAGGGTATATATACACTGCTGCATCGAACAGGCCCCGTCTGGGCCCTGAACTGGGCCGCTCGGCACCTTGCTCGAGCCGAGCTCATGGCCGAGCGGCCCCCAAACCTGCCGAGCAGCATATGGGTGAAACGGGAACGTCGTTTAGGCTCTGAGGGCAGCCAACTCGGCTGGAAATTCGCAAACTGAGGGTTCCGCTCGAGCCGAGCGACCTCTCGAGCTGCGAAGACTGCGCTGCGCGATTTCACCGTTTTGAGCATAACTTCTTCATACGGACTCCAATTTGAATGATTTTTCGCTCACGCGTTCCTCTTTTCCTTGGCTTTCTATCCATATAAAGAAATCTTAGAAAATCCAAGATTTGAATATGTAAAAAGTCATACAAAGTGGCTGCTCGGTACAGCATGTGCGACGTTAGCACTTTGATCATAACTTTCTCGTTTGGAATCCAATTGGGGTGTTCTTTATGTCAAAACGACCCTCTCTTCTGTGGCTTTCCAACCATATATCATATGATCAATTTAAAATTCTATAAGAATACAGAAATTTGTGCAACATGGACTGTATTTGTCAGCATTCCTTCTCACTTTCACTCCTCATTCCAACTTTGAATTTTTGATCATGTTTTACCCTTTAAAACTCAACAAAACACCTTAGTAGCATCTTAATTATGCAAGATATGAAAACCATGCCATTCTATACAAAATCATGGCCACATTCTATCAAAAACGGTGTAATGTGAGACCTAAAATATGTGAAATTCCACTCTCAACAACGACATTCATGGTTCGACCTGTCCAGAAGGTCGAACCTAGGTCGAACCCAAAATGTAAGTTGTCCAGAAGGTAAGTTCGACCTCGTCACTCGAGGTTCGACCTGTTCCGCAGGTCGAACCCGAGGTCGAACCCAGTCAGGTACGTGTTTTAAGTTGTGTTTTTAGAAGGGTTCGATCATTTTTCTTGTTCACCAAACCTCGAACCTTCCCCGAACTTCAACACCCTTGCACAAATTCATCAATTACACTTGATTTTTCACCGATTACACAACATTACACTCTAAATTGTTGAATTGGGCGCGAATTTGGGCGATTTTCGTCGCGAATTAGGGCTTTAGTCGCGTTTTTGAGTGTTGTGTGCAAGTTATCGATTATTAACCATGGGCAAGACTAAAGGTACATTCTTTCAACTCAATTACCTTAGGATTGAAGTTTATTGCAAGAAATGTGTAGTGGGTAAGTTGATTAATGTTGATTTTGGTTGAAATTCATGGTGATAATTGATATTGTGGAGTTGATTCATATGAATTCATGTTTATTGGTTTGAGATTGCTTGATTATGGATATAACTTGAGTTTTATGTGGATTGATCAAGGATATGATGCATCTAGATGAATGAGCATGTTAATTAGGCTTGAATTGTTGATAGTTTGAGTTGTTCATGAAGTTCAATTGTTGAAATTTATGTTGAATGGCTTGAATTGGTTGATGCATGCTTGTTGTTGATGATTTGAAGAATAAAGGTAGTGTGATTGATGATGTTTTGAGCATGATGAATAAGCAAGTGATGTTGAGATGATAGTTGGGTTGATTAAGCATGGAAGCTTGAAGTCTTGAGTAGAGTATTGGATATGCTAGTCAAATACTTGTGTTCTTGTTTTGTTGGTTGTGTTGAAATAGTTGTTTTCAGGAAAGGGACAAGGATCAAGTAAAGGGAAAGGTAAGGTGGATGAAGCAAGATCGAAGAAGAGGCAAGACAGGCCTTCGAATGTGGACACAGTGACGAGGAAGCTGAGGTTACAAGATCGTTTACCCAAAAACTTTAAAATTCAAATGCAAAACTGGGATGAGATTAAAGAAAAGTGGGAAGAAGTCTCAGACAAGATAGCTCGGACAAGATACCAAGATGATGAGGCCATGAGACTTATGAGCATTAGGGATGATATGACGATGTTGTTCGATCGAGTGGGGATCCGCAGATTTATAGAGTTGAAGAAGCCGACTTACTTCCACGTTACAGCGGAGGTAGTTTGCTCATTTGAGATGGATAAGCACCCACTTGGCTACCCGTATCAGTGCTCATTTCAGTTAGGAGGAGTCCGAAGGAGATGGACGGCTGAGGATTTTAATCAGCTTTTTCAGACGCCTCTAGAGATTTCTCGAGTGGAGAATGGACACTTCAACGCTAATAGGTTTTGGAGGGAGATAACCGGGGAGATCAGAGACTATAAGATTAGGCAGGCTCGTGCGACCTCGATCAAGAATCCAGTGTTGAAATATATGGATCGAGTGCTTGAAAACACACTATTTGCTCGTTCGGAGGGTGGCTGTGTGTCTAGAGGAGAGCTTTATGCCCTATGGTGTATGATGAATGGGGTGAAGTTCAATGTGGGAACATATTTCATCGCGCAGCTGCATCGATTCAGGACCATTGGATTTCAGAAGGTGAACATTGGAGGGTTGCTGACGATTGTAGCTGAGCACTACAACATGGACTTCACCGGCATTACACCTGTTAGAGGAGAGCCCGACTTGGTGATGCTCACATGTGTAAAGGGAGGATTTGCACACTTTAGAGATGGTGATTGGTTCTTCACGAGAGGACCAAAGCCATTCGACTTTATATTTTCCTTTGACATGAACAACATGACCACTGTTCGGGAGGCGAGGAACTTATTGATGAACTCCCTAGGGCACACTGCTCTGTCCGTGACTGTGAAGACCAAGGGGGATTGGAGAGCCGTGGCTAGGTTGTGTGTCGAAGGTAGGTTGGAGGAGCTACAGCAAATTGTAGAACAGGGAGAGTACCATCCGCCACCACACCAGCCATTACAGTGGCCACAGCAGCCCGAGGTAGAGCATCGGGTAGATGAGCAGCCAGAGATGGAGATTCCGGAAGAGGAGCAGCACGACCCACCTCAGCATGAGCCAGCACTGCGTCAGCAGCGGGCTGTCCTGAATGATACATAGGAGCAGCTCCACCTTATTCATGAGCAGCTGGTCGCGATCGTTGCTAGCCAGCAGAAGACAAACCGACAGCTCGCACTCGCCAACGCCAACTATGCTACGTTGAATGAGAGGTATACGGCTTTGAATGAGAAAGTTGGTAGGTTGGGTGATCGAGTTGATTACTTGGATAGACATATCGGTGATCTACACCGGATTGTGGAGTGGAGGCTTGATGATGAGGATGATGATGATGAGGATGATGATGCTCTGGAGGAGTAGTTTTTCAGGTTTTCTTTGGTTTTATCCGATTCATCTTATTTTTGTTATTTTTCTTTTATTTTTAGGTTAGGGTGTGATTCATGCGTGAGTGGAATGTATAAGTGATATCTTGTATGATTGATTGATTGGTATAAACTTATTGATTTTTGTGCATTCATATGTTCATGTGTTAATTTTTATTGATGAAAAGCATGTTTAGTTGATAAGTATATTGATTTCTTGTGGAATTAATATTAATTATGTGCTATGAGGAGTACTAGGATTACCTATGTGAGGATTTGAGCTTTTTAATCATGCTTGATCATGATTATTTTATTCTTGAGAGGATCATTCATATGAATGTATTCTAGAACTTGGCTTGGAGTCTTGTGTGAGACTTATGATTGATAAATTGTTAGGACATGATCTTAGGCCATTATTTCGTGATTAAGCTACTTAGCCAAATTTATCTTTCCTAATGATCTTATTAACCTTTGGATGCCCCATTGAGCCGTTAAAACTTTTTCTTTGGTAGCCAAAGTGAATAACCTTATAAACCTTTACTTGAGCCTTGATTAACCTAATCATTGGTAGAGAGAGTGGAGGTGAGTAAGTGTTGCAAGAAGAAAAGGAAGATAGAATATGGTTGGATGAAAATAATATGGTTAAATCTTGTTTAGGGGTAGTGCCCGAAACTGGTACCCCGATTGTTTTTATACTTGGTGTGTGAAGCTTAGCAGCTGATGGACTATATATATATAGAAGAAGGGTAGTGCCTGAAACCGGTACCCGAATTGTTTAAAAAGATGATGTTGATGCCATGAAAAGAAGGAAAATTTAGGAATTTTACAAGTTCAAGAGACGACATTGGAGGAGAACTTGCTGTAAGAAGAAGAATTCGAGAACCTCCAAGGTAACTCTCTACTAGTGTTTTAAGTCACTAAGTCCAAATTTTCCTACCTTTTTCTAAAGAGCCAACATTACAACCCAAAAACAAGTCCTTTGTGATCCTAGTGAAGAGTTGATTATAAGTAGATTTTTGTGACCTTTGCCAAGCTTATGGTTACGCGTGAATATGGATTGATATGAGTGTTTATATTAACCTATATAGTGCCTCACGCACTTGAGTGAAAGAGAATAAATACTTATCTTATGAGCTAGATTACTTAGTACTCCAAATGGTATGTGATTGGATTGGTTTTGCATGAGTGATATATATGAAGCAATTAATACTTATTTGATTGAATGAAGTTGCATGTGTGATATGTGTTGTAATAGATCTTGGTGAATTTACATGACTCCTATGGTTTGATTTGGTTGTCTCGGGACGAGCAACATGTAAGTTTGGGGGTTTGATGAGTGTGTAAATTCACAAGTTTGACATCATGTTTTGTGCTAGTTTTGGAGAGTTTTGATGTGGAAATAGGTGGAAAACCTATATATATTGTGAATTAGCATGAATCAGGCGTTAGTGGAGCTATTTAAGTGGTTTTCATAGCAAAAACGGAGTGGAAGTGCCAAGAATCGAAGAGACGAAGTCGAGACCACGCGAACCGCCAAGGAAAGAGTAGGGTTCGACCTAGTTGGAGGAGGGTTCGACCTCTCCAACAGGTCGAACCAGCATTGTGAAATAGCAGAAGGAGGGTTCGACCATGACTTAAGGGGTTCGACCTGTTTGATCAGGTCGAACCAGTTCACGAGAAGATGGGTTCGACCACGACGATGGGGTTCGACCTAACAGTTGGTCGAACCAGGAGCGAAAATTGTCCATTAGCATGGTTCGACCTGGGGTTCGACCTATGAGGGAGTGGTTCGACCTGTACAAGATGTCGAACTAAGTGCAGAATGTGTCCAGTAGCAGGGTTCAACCTGGGGTTCGACCTGTTGGCCAGTGGTTCGACCTGTTCACAAGGTCGAACCAAAATGCGGAAACTTACCTTATCCGAATTTTCGAGGCCAAAACGCGTGGGATCACTTGAAAAGCCCATTCCAAGCCCTAGAGACGTGATTACAAGTATAAAAGGAGGCTCATGCAGTCAAGGAAGAAGTCCAAGTCCAAGCACGAAGAGCTTAAGATCGAGAATCATAAGAGGAGTCCATCCGGAGGGTGGTGACAGAGTTATAGCTGGAGATTCAAGTAAGATTGGTCCAACTAACCATGATTGTTCTTAGATCAATCATGGGCTAGAGCCACTTCGGTAGTTCTAAGGTTATGAAGGTTTCATGAGTTAAATTTGTATTTCGTGTGTATACTCCGTACAACACTACTTGTGGTTTATTTTATATAAGATTGCACGTTTTTAATCTATACTCATAGTTATTTTGTGCATCAATAATCGTTGTGTAGAGTCTGAATGCATAACATGGTTATTGGTTGAGTGCGTTCACTAATGAGCAGGGTTTATTGTTATAATTCTAAGTGAAGGGATTCCGAAGTCTTATTAGAACTGTCTTATATGAATGTTTGTTAATTGAATTGAATTCGCGTTAACAAGTAGGATAAAGAGTATAACTTTATAGTACCTAAAAAGGGAGATCAAATCGGGTTAGAGTACTAAGTGCACGGGAAATAATTTATTATGATAGTACCTAAAAAGGGAGGTAAAGTATACGTCTTGCTCTGAGGATATTTACACGTGTCAAAAACTTATCTATTTGTGTCTATAGAATAGATTTGTATGGTCTAGCGATGCGTCCATAACCCACAAGGTAGAGTCGGACATCGACACACGAAAGTATGAATTAACGAATGAAACTGGATGGCCTAACGAACTACCTATTATCTTATTTGATCACAACTACTATTTTCTTGTTCTTGTTATTTAATTGCTATTTCAATTATTACTTAATTTATAAACCAACTATTTTATTTCCAAAATAGTCATAATCTACTAGAACGTAATTAAATTGATATTTATCCATCCCGTGAATTCGATATTTAACTTGGTCACCTTCGAAACTACAATTGATATCCTTCATACTTGGGGATTAATTGTGTGTTGAGAAAACGCCCATCAGTGCATTTGTCAGTCTTCATGATGGTGTTTGTTCTTTACTGCACTGCTTCTGTTGTCCATTTAGTCTTCGGACAGATTGACTTCCAGTATTGTGATGCTCGTCCGAGCTCTCGGGCAGGGAAGGATGCTGCCGAGGTTCCCCGCCGAGGGTGTTTTCTGAATTCGGCTCCTTTAATGGTCCCTTCTTTGTTCTTACCTCGACTGGGCCTTTGGGCCATAGTGAACTCTTTGGGCCGCCTTGACTGTTCTTTCAGTACCTATCCTCGGTTTGGGCCGCTAGAGGGTTGGGCCTCATTCTCCAAGTATTTTAGAGGTTATTGGACTTTGGGCCTACTAAGCATGGGAGATATACTACCCATAACACATAAATGGTAAAAATACACTCTACATCTTACCTACTTTCTACACTTTATTCATTACTTCCAACAACTTTATTTACTTTTTTACACTTTATTCATCATTCTCAATAATTATATTTACTTTTTCTCTCAAAATTACTAATTTATCCCTACTTTTACTTACATTATATATTAAAATAACACTTCTTAATTTTTATTCCTGTACAAACGGGTAAAAATACCCAGGACGAAGGGAATAATTATTTTGTGTAGGTCTCATTTACATTAGAGAAAAATATAAATGTTATGATGAGACATTCAAAAAATAAATATGCGTAAACGTTATGGTGGGATGGAGGGAGTAACATTTATAATAAGTTATGAATTATTTCATTAAGAATTTATAATATGGAGTAAATTAAAAGAGTAATATTTTAGAAAAAAAATATAATAACATTTATAATATTATGATTTTAGACGATCTCACACAAGTTTACCCATTTTCTTTTATCCAATAAATTTTGTGTCTCACCTATTTATCTTTTATGAAACCCATTGTAATAGATGATATAATATCAAAATGTAATAGAAAGATCTTATTTTCTCATGAAATGATCCTAAAGAAAAATTTTCATTAAATTTATTGAATATAATCATTATAAATTATCACACCATCTAAAAATTTATGTTTATAGAGGGGATAGTCATTTAATACTCATTTTCTGTTTTTATTCGTGCTATAATCACTACAAAAAAATCATAACATCAACTTAAAATCTCAAAATGCCTCTTAATTTCAAATTTATAACTCTTTCTTTACACATGTAACATCAATGATAAAAAAAATAAAATACTTCCCCTGTCCCCTTGAAAGGTATCCGTTGACTTTTTGCACATGGATTAAGGAGTATAATAATTTATTGTATAGTAAGGTAAGAGAAATAATAATTTATTGTGTAGTGGGTAGTTGTATTAATGTTGAGTGTGGGGTCATGTGTAGTGGTTGTAGGTCACATCAATCCAAAAAGAAAAATTGATATTTTGTAATGAGATGGACCAAAATGAAAAAATTGATATGTATCAAGGGGACAGAAGGAGTAAAATAAATTTATCACTCTTTCCTTACACATTTAACATCAGTTATAATTTATTTATTTCATTAAAAAACGTGGTATTCCATCTGTCACTCTTCCTCATGGTTCCAGCTTTATAAAAATATCTTGAATATCATATTACATTTTGGTGTTACATCTTCTGTTACACATATTAGATGAGTAACACGTATACGGAGAGAAAAATCTCAATATTTTCCCTTATGCTATTCCCATCGCCAACCGAATGAGCGGTTAAGACAAAATAGAATGAGAAAAAGAAAATTGAAAATTAAAATTAATGCAACAACTGGAGTAGTGGGGTTTGACCAACCTATTATATACAGTAGGGTGTCACAATGTTATTGGTGGTTATTTATATATTACTTAATATATATATATATATATATATACTTTAAATTCTTAATAAATTATATATACTCCCTCCGTCCCAAATTCAAGTTCACGTTTACTGTAGATACGGAGTTTAAGAAAAGTCACTTTTTAACTTACTTTTGAGGGTAGTATGGTATTTTTGGGTAATAAATAAATGATAAAGTATGTTATGTGTGTTAAAAAGGTGATGGCAAATTTGAAATTAAAGTATGTTATAGGGATATTAGTTTGTTGCTTTTTCCTTTTATGGAAGTGTGAAGTTGAATTTGGGACGGACCAAAACGGAAAGTGTGAAGTTGAAGTTGGGACGGAGGGAGTACAATTTATTATTATTATTTTATATAATCAAAATTTTAAATTTTATTTTATTTTATCTATTAATAGACTCTAATATTAATATATTTTTAATCACAATAAAAATATCTTTATTTTTTTCTCAATCTTAAATTCTATTATTTTTTTAAATTTAATTTATTGTTTTACTATGTTATTTCTAGGTTTCAACAAAATAATTTACCCAGCAAAATTAAAATATTTTTAATTTATGCAATTATTATAATCTTCATTAAAATAAAAAAATTCTTAAAATAGTATTGTAGTATAATTTATATTAATAATTGTGATGTAAATATAGATGAGAGATAAATGAATATTTTATTAAAAAGTAGGTTGAATTGGGTTATTGATGAAGTATAAAAAAATTGAGATTGATTTGGATTGTAAGTTGTATATGTGGATGAGAGAGAAATGAATATTATATTGTTGGGTTGGGTTGTCGTGGGTTGTGAATGAGGGTAGTTTTAGGATTATGATTGATTGTCAGGATATAAAATAATTTATCCTATGTGTCAATCATCCAAATTTTGTAATATTAATCAAAATGATGTAAACCAGGAGATTCGAACCACTATAAAAAGGGGACTACTTTTTACAGAGAATCACGTAAAGCCATTCACCATGGCATCTATTCCATTTGCCTCCACCACACCACCAACCTCCGCCGCCCTCCCCCGCCGCCCCTCATCCACTTCTCGCCCTCTCATCCCCAAACCATCAGATTTCCTCCCCCATGCCAACCGCCGCCTCCGCATTTCAGCCGAAAACCAAAATGAATCCGTCGACTCTTCCCCAGCCAAGGTCGACCGCCGAAACATGCTCGTCGGCCTCGGCGGCCTCTACGGCGCCGGAAGCCTGTTCACCACTACCTCGGCTTTCTCGGAGCCCGTGGAGGCGCCGGACCTGAACAAGTGCGGCATCGTGAAAGACGCCATCACAGGAAAGCCAATCGACGCGGAGTGCTGCCTGACGCCGGAGGATCGGATAATAGATTTCAAGCTCCCACCAGTCTTTCAGATGAAAGTGAGACCCTCTGCTCATAGAGTGTCGCCGGAGTACATCTACAAGTACAACATGGCCCTCGATTGCATGCGCCGCCTCCCCGCCGACGACCCACGCAGCTGGCAGGCACAGGCCAACATCCACTGTGCTTATTGCAACAGTGTGTACAAGCAAGGTGGGGGTAGTGATGTGGACCTCCAAGTTCACAACTCATGGACCTTCTTCCCTTTCCACCGATGGTATCTCTACTTCTACGAGAGGATTCTGGGGAAGCTGATCAACGACCCGACTTTCGCATTACCGTTCTGGAACTGGGACAACCCTAAAGGCATGACCGTACCACCCATGTTCACTAACCCCAAGTCCGCCCTCTACGACGCAATCAGAAACCCCAAGAACGTGGTTCCGTCGGCGGTGGTGGATCTCGGGATGACGAATATCACCGACCCTCTTCAGCTGGTCACCAACAACCTCACCATAATGCACACAGAGATGGTTCGTGGAAACTCCGACGTTTTCGACTTCATGGGGAAGAAAATATCCAACGGGGTGGCGGTCACTGCACCCGGTGGTCCCGGAGCCGTCGAGCTCGGCTCCCACACCGCGGTCCATGTCTGGGTCGGGGACCCGGACCAGCCGAACCACGAAGATATGGGTAACTTCTACTCCGCGGGCAAGGATCCCCTCTTCTACTGCCACCACGGTAACGTCGACCGTATGTGGACACTTTGGCAGTACTTCTTACCTAGCAAGAAAATCCCGGACAAGAGAATCCTCGACCCGGATTACCTCAACACCTCGTTTCTATTCTACGACGAGAACGCTCAGCTGGTGCGTGTCTACGTGAAGGACTGCGTGGACAACCTACGAATGGGATACGACTTCGAGCGAATCGATCTGCCGTGGCTGGACTACAGGCCTCCACGCCAGTCGTCGAGGGCTAAGATCAACAGAACAAGCTCTACTGCTCCCAAGGCTTCCACGCTGTTCCCTCTGGTGCTCGACCGAGTGGTGAGGTTCGAGGTGGATAAATCGAAGAAAGGAAAGGTGTCGGAGTCGCTTGTGCTGGAGAAGATCACTGTGGATACCTCCAAACTGCTGAAATTCGACGTGTTCGTGAACGACGAGGACGACGACCCTTCGCAGCTGGACAAGGCGGCTTACGCGGGGACGTATGCCCAGGTGCCGCATAAAACTTCTGGACAGTTCGAAACGACTTCCATTAAGATGGATCTGACGGACTTGTACGATGATATGGATGTTGAGGATGACGATACCATCGTGGTGACTTTGGTGCCTAGGCATAAGGGACCTGGTGTTACCATTGGTGGAATCAATATCGTTGCCAACCCTGCAAAATAAACTAGATCTCCTCTGCTAGATCTCTTTCATTCTGAATGTGTTTATGTTTGTGTGGTAAGATTATCGAATAAGCTGGGTTTCCCTTAATTCTTGTCTTTGTGTGCCATCGCCTTTCTTTAATCAACTTTGTATCATCCTGATCCTTCCATTGCTTTTCCATGCTTGTGAGGTTCTGTTGGTTGTACTTTGTTTCTCCAATAAATTTACTGAAAATGGAATCGCTTGCACACTTTGATTTTTACTACTTTTTTGCCCACGCATCTCATTCACATCTTTTGTGCCAACTTCATTAATAAATTGGGAAATACCACAATTTGCCCTGGGAAAGTCAACATCTTTTTTGACCTACCTTTTATAATACATCTAAATTGCCCTGAAAATACATGCAATGACATGAATACCCTCAAGGATGGTCCATCTTTTTGTATTGTGAATGAGTTGACAAGTACAGTTGCATGCAAAATAGATGTGTCAGGAAATATGTTGATTATTTAGAGGTGACACATTAATTAAAGAAGAAATAAATAAGTCTACTAAAATATAACCCCTAATTCGGCCGACAAGCTGAATGAAGTGCAAAAGCCAAATTTTAAAATGCACGAAATTATTTTTAAATTCCTTAAATTGTTATATTTATAATAGGTTTTTTATTAATTAACACATGCAGTAGTATTTAAGTGATTAAACACATTCAACTACCTACCACTCCACTGTAACACACTTCATTAAATATGGTGAAAAGGCCCTGTTTTCACAATCAGTTCATTTATGTAAATTCTTGTCACATTAAACTCTCAACTATCCCCACCAACCAAATAACTTCACCACCAACAAATATAAAAATTGGGCACAGTGGATTCAAACTTCATTCATCTGTATCCACAAATTATTGGAGCATAAAAAGGTGATCGGCTCTCGCATTTACCCACCGTTTTAGTCGACGGATCCATAGTTAGAGACAAAGATAAGATACGAACGTTGTTTGCATTGTATTTTATTTATTGCTTTCTTTGAATGTTTTAGGATTTTTAGGGCTTTAGGGTTTCAAAAACGCATTTCCGCTGAGTAAAATGGTTATATATATCCATGTCCGCCAAAGAAAATGGTGAAGTATGCATGTAATATGCATGAATACCACTACATACACCCATCATAGACTTTTCCACTAATATGCATAGTTAATTGTGCATGTCCACCCATTATTTGAGACTTATCGTCCATATCCGCCTATTATTTGACAGTATTTCAGCTTGTCCGCCGAAAATAGTAGCCCAATTTAGCGTGTCCGCCAAAAGTAGTTGCCCAGTAGATCCTGTCCGCCAAAAATTTAGCCTGTCCGCCAAATATTGAGCCTGTCCGCTGATGTTTTCCCCATATTTGCGCATGTCCGCCGAATCTGTACCATATATGACCCTGTCCGCCGACTATTTTACCCTATATGAGCATGTCCGCCTATTTTCTCACCCTAATTTATTTATCATGCCCGCCTATTTTTTCACCCGAAATGGTCTTGTCCACCGATTTTCTCACCCTAATTTATCATGTCCGCTGATTTTTTCACCCGTAATGGTCTTGTCCGCCGATTTTTCCTTCCTAAGTGAGCATGTCCGCCGATATTTTCACCCTAATCGAGCATGTCCGCCAATTATTTGGGCTTAATAGTTTATGTCCGCCGATTTTTCCACCGTAATTGGGCATGTGAACTGATTATTTGACCCTAATTGTGCATATCCGCCGAAATGTTACTGGTTTTTGAACATGTCCGCCAATTTTTAATGCATTATTGAGCATGTTTGACCATTTTTTAAGCATATTATATGATGTCCTCCGATTATAATAGACCTATTCGTCGATTTAGGACCTTAATTGAGCTTGTCCGCGTACGTACGACTTAATGTTTAACTTTTCATGTGTGCTTGATAATTTAATGCATAATTTGTGTGTACCTACTAAATTGGCGTATCATTTTTAATGAATTCTATGTCAATATAACAATTAATTGTCGTTTTGTTGAAAGGTTTAGGCGTTGGATTTGAAATGAGAAATTTTTGTATATGGTGGGGCGGCTGGTGGCAAGGTTTAGAGTATGTACGTGGCCAACAGACGAGCTTAGTTTTAAATTTAGATCAGCTGACGTTGGATTTTATTCTCGGGCATGTGCACAGTTTAGTTTGCGCCGATTTGAATCATTTCAAATATGTTATACACACACTTGTGGACATCAGTGATTGTATAACAAAACATAAGGTGAAGGATGATATGGATATAAGGTGGTTGTATCAGCAGGTTGATGAGCCGATGATGTTTGTCACAGTTAAGGCTATACCACAGCAATCAGTTGATAATGGTTGCACTAGTGCTGCGCCAGTGGGGAGCAGTTATTGGACCGACTTGCTTCGGTCACAAATTCCATCCATCAATATTCATTGTCCCATAGATTTAGCCGGACCGAGCACGAGTATAGGTGTGGGCGTGTCGAGTCGTACGACAAATATTGATTTAAACATTGAGTATGCTAGCGAACAGCAGGACGAAGAAGAGGTGGAGAATGGAGATGAGATGTGCTCCTCTGCTGGGTTTGAGGGTTCAGAGGGTGATGGGTTTGATGGTTTTGCTGGTTCTCATGACTATGGGTCCGATGGATCGCAAGGCCATGGGTATGATTCATTTGAGGGTCCACATCGTTAGGATATTGAGGGTGCTGATGCTTCGTAAGATGAGGAGCGCGATGCTGATCAACTCAATGCTGAAGATGAGGATCCTGAAACTGCTCTGTTCGAGAGGTTCTGTTCCTACATCAGAGCCTAAGGAGGAATGAGTTTTCTGGAACCCGTTACCACACACATGCAGATGCCCACAACGGTACGTCCTAGTCAAGACACAGATAGGTCTTGCAGCCGTCCATGGAGCATTCCAGGTATGTGTTGAATATAGTACCCGATAATTTACTGCACCTTATTGTATTTTAATACCAATTGAATAATAACTAATCCATCATTGCAGGTTTCTTGGAACAGTGTAATGTGGACAATGAAGTTGAAGACAACAACATTGATACATCAGTGGAGATTAATGAAAAAAGTGTCTTCGATAATAAAGGTGATTGCCAGTAAGCGTTGGGTATGTACAACTTGCGGAATCAAGTTGAGACACGTGTCAAGAAATCTGACACCTACAGACTCAACGTCGCCTGCAAGTACCGAATGGAGCAGGGTTGTATGTTTGAGATGCATTCTAGTGGCCTAGGTGGAGTATGGAGGGTAATCAAGTTCGGACCTCCACATGTATGTCGTTTGAACCCAGACACTAATGCGCCAAGGCAAGTTGGTTCGAAAACTATTGGCAGATACTACGCAGCTCGATAGTTCAATAAAACCACGACATTGTGTCCTGCTGGAATGGCAGATGAGATACGTAAAGAATTTGGTTTCGACATCTCCTATAATTTGGCCCTCAAGTCAAAACATATTGCTGTGGGACACATTTACGGAGACCATAGTTCATCCTTCAGTTCCCTACCTTCGTACTTGCATCACCTAAAGTTGGAAAATCCAGGCACGCATACAACACTTGCAACTGCAGATGACAACTCTTTCAAGTAAGTCAATACACAACCCTTCTTACGTTATGAGGTATATAGGTGTACTAAGTACTTCGATGTAGGTATGTCTACTACGCACTTGGTGCTTCGATATGGGGTTTTGCCAGAGCCGGCCATCCCGTGATTGTGATTGATGGTACACACATAAGAGCCAAGTACCGTGGGATCGTGTTCGTTGCAGTCACTCAGGATGGCAACCACAATGTTTTTCCCCTGGCCGTTGGTGTAGGTGACACTGAATATAATGAGTCATGGTGTTGGTTTCTTCAAAGGTTGAAAGAATCGTACGGAGCTCCGCATGGCCTAGTTATTGTCTCAGACGCGCATAAAAGTATATCACACGCTATACATACTGTGTATCTGAGGCACACCATGGTTTATGTTCATATCATCTAAAGAAACGGCTCAAAGGTTTCGGAAGGGATGTGTTGTTTCAGTTCAATATGGCCTTGGAGGCATACACGAATAATAAATTTAAGAGGTATGGTCACTTTTTAGTATTAGTATGCAGTTTTTATTTGATTTATGACATTACTGTGCTGCACAGATGGGAAGGGAAGCTGCGAAACCATAATAATGCTTGATTGATGGCTTTACTGGAGGGGTGGGGTTACAGTAAATGGTCAAGGTTTCACTGTCCGGTCAGTCGTTACGAGTTCACATCATCGAACGCCACTGAGACCTTTAACAAGGCCATCCTCTGGGCCAGGACACTACCCATTTGTAGTTTGTTAGAGGTTGTACGTGCTCTTATTCAAAGATGGTTTTATGAAAGAAGAACGAGTGCAGAGAACAGTTGGGATATTCTTTGCACACGAGTACACAGCGAGTTGGCTGCGTTGAACGCTGAGGCGTGGAAACTTAAAGTGAAGAATCTTACAGCGACAACATCCACCTCAAAAACCTTCACTATTGATTTAAGGGATTGTACTTGTTCGTGTGGAAGATTCCAGTACAATCAATACCCATGCATTCACGCATTGAAGGCGATAGAGTAAGTTCACATGCGTATAATATAATCTTTCATATTCAATACTGCCATTAGTAAAAGAATTATCTATTTCATAATATAACGGTCTAAATGTGTGCATGTAACAGCCATTGCAAACTTACGACTAGTGCATTTGTTGCACCGTGGTATCATCGAACGGCTATCCTTTCATTATGGCAAGATGTTGTGATGTCTGTGCCCGATCCATCCGATTGGTCAACACCTGAGCATGTGAGTAGTGTCTGTGTGAATGAGCCACAGCACATCGCCAAGCAGGCAGACCTCGTACCACCCATCTGCGTAGTGCAGCAGAGACTTTGAGGGGTACTCGGGTGCGTCAACATTGCAGCAGATGCGGAGAGCCGGGACACAATAAAGTGAAATGTCGAGACAATATTTCCGTTCACACAAGGGGGAACTGCTAATCAATTTATTGAAATGCAATGTTGGTGGTTATAAAGTTTTGTCTTGGCCTTTGTTTTTATGGTTTAAGTATGATGTAATATGATTGAAATAATAATATTGTTTTTCTGGCTTTCGTTCACAGAATGTTTTAGTACAGTACCTCATATAATACATCATGAAAAAAAAGAACAAACTAACGAAAAGAAAGGTCTATATTCGCACCCTTTCTCCCGTAAAGGTTGTACGGAAAAATATCTCGAGCCCATTTTCTCCGTTACTCCATCAGGTGTGGATCATTTCCCCATGAATCGTCCTCTGTGAGTAGATATTGTATTTCTCTGATGCTAGCCTGACCACAACACCAACTGTCATCCTGAACGTAGTACATGGATGGTTGTGGTCTAGCCCACTTCAGAGTGGCTCTGAACTTCTGCTCAGTAGTGTTATAGATGGCACCACTTCGGTGGAACATCAAAGGCAGTAATCGTCGCAAGTGCGTAGTGCTCTCCTTTCTACTATCTTCAACGGCCTTGTTTTGATCCCACGTGTGAAACAAAGAGTCGAAGACGGCAATCTTCATCGACCTTATATAGACACACACAGTGAAATGGTGCGAATGCGAACACTCTACGAAGAGCAACTATAGAGTGAAATCCGAATAACGTCAGTGATGATGTAGTTCTTCCCAAAAAAATAAATAATGATGACATACTCACCTGTTCAACCTTATCCCACTCTTTACGGCCACAGGTCCATTGCGGAGGCCTCCAAAATGACAGCTCTCCTTTCCACCACCTATCCAAAACTTCTAGCTTTTCTTGAGGTAAGTCGGCCAACTCTGAGGGGTCATTGCCATGTGCATAACATGCTCAGCCCAAATTGCTTTTAAAGTCGCCTGATAAAGAAAGAATTACAAAATATAAGGTCAAATTATAAGAAAAAATCATACGCCGTATTGCATGTAAAAACTTACCGAAAACTGACACGGTAGAATAGCATACGATTATATTCGATGATCTGGGTGAACTCCGACGTAGTCAGGGGCTTGTGTTAGTATAGCCAAACACACATCAATGTGCTGGGAAAAAATATTTCAACGATGAGATATATGGGATTAGTGTCTAAATATATTTAAGCAGTATTTACAAACCTCATCATCCAGCCAGACTTTGGGGGACATCATTCTCACGAAGAAATCATTCCTCACCTGGAACCCTATGCCGACATCGATCCTGCACATGTATGTTAAAACCTTTACATAATAAACAACGAAACCATAAAAGAAGAACACATGTAAGGACATTTCTTACATTACAAGGGATAGCATGAACTTTTCCCATGCTCTGTTGACCTTGACATCATCCACAGTTGTGTATGGGGATTGGACTGCAGTCGCTTTCCTCTTTGGACGTTGCAGACGACGTTGGAAGTGCTTTTCAGCTGACACCATACTGAACCCAGTGTCTCCGGGAGTAGAATAACTAGGCCCTACAAGAGTTGAGACTCCGGGAGTAGAATAACTAGCCCGTCTGTATGGTCTGGATGCCTCAGGGAATCTTGTTGAGTCACCTGGTACCAATTCCACATTTCCGGCAAATAGACCCCCTGGTGTTGCATAACTACTAGGTGGGGGTGTAGTCTGTGCACTCCGTTGTTCTTCAAAGGTATCTGGAACACTTGATACTTCGTATGTAGATGACTCAGGTGGTGGACCCTTGAATCCATCCTTAAACATTTTATGTATGTTACCAAGAATTGACCTCTCGTGGCTACGGTGCACACAGGTCTGTGCTCCAATCAACTATCCAGCAACCCTTTTAAATTCACCGCGTCCCTCCTCCTGTCTTCTGCGGATATCAGCGAGCTCTGCATCCAGTTTCTCAAATCTCTTCTCCAGTCTGTCGTCTCGATCCAGCAGCTGAGTGAGAAGGGCTTCATGTTCGAAAATTTTTTGATCATGATCATCCATTCTTCTCATTATTCGATCGTAATGTTCTTGAGACAGACCCCCACTGTCTTCTCTCTGCTGATGAGGCACAGAATGATCCTACTGTGGACTTGACCTGGATTAAGGATGGAAATCATCGTGGGTAGATGGAGGGCTACCAGGTGATCCGTGAAACCCTAGCCCTACTTGGCTATAGACAGATCCTCCATACCCACTGTACTGACCCTGCTGTGACCCTTCACTTCCACCATACGGATGTGATTGATGTGGGACCTGAAATCCACCGAAGTTAAACTGATGTGGTCCCTGATATCCACTCAAAGTAGAGTACGTTGGTGGCTGAAATCCAGCTGAAGGGAAGTATCGTTTTCCAAACACAGGAGGATATGATCTCTCCGGAATGGCCATTACCGGGTGTGGTACTACAGCATTATGGGGGCCAGACTGAGATGGCCGCGGGGGCGAATCCTCAGATGGTATGTAAGATCTATCATCATGATCACCCATTACCTCGTCATCGTCATCATCGTCGTCATCCCCTCCGACGGCATGAAAATCACGTAGTAAGTCCTCCGATGCTGCTATTCTTTGTTGCCCCCCAGAATGATGTATCAGCAACCGGAATGGCACCCTGACCACGCATTTCATCTTCGGAATCTGAACTAGAGCGCTGCACTTGTTTCTTACCCTTAACCTTCCCTTTTGGCTTTGGATCCCCAAAGACCCTAAAGGTCACTTGAAAACCAGAACTCCAATCAGAATGTATTCCCCTGAAGTATGATCGGCGGGACTCCTCAGTGAGGATGGCAGGTAAATCAACCACTCTTGGGTCCTGAAAGTAAAACAATAAAACATAAACACATATACTCAGGTGACAAAAAATGCCTCTAAATGTATCCAACTTAGATAATCAAAAGCTTAATCGCGTACACATAAAAGTGACAAACCTGTCTAAAAAACTGAGTGTCGTCAATTTTTTTAGCAGCAGTATATGTCCAGCGAAGACACAGAGGTCTGACATCCGGCTCGGGCTGGCCATCAGTCAACATTGCTGCAAGACCTGCGATGCACTCAGAGGCCCAAGCCTGTGACCAAACATCAAAGTAATTTCATGTCAACATATATCTTTTTATATGCATTTAGTATAAGAATAAAATTAGTGAAATAAAATCAGTAACACTTACTGCTAGGGCAAATGAGCATCCATAAAAGTTGATGCGCTGCTGTTTGCCTAACTCTTGCACCGTAATTTTTACAGAGTTCATATGGTGCAGTAGGATTAGGTATGTGTACTTACCCCATGGGAAAGAGTTCCACAGGTCATCATTTTTAGCAAAGTACCATACCCAGGGCTCTATGTATGCTTTTGACGTATCTCGGCCTAGCAAAAAGTAGTACAGCAGTAGAATGTTGGCCGCTTTCACCACATTGTGGCCCTTATATTTGTTTTCACTGAATCTTCGCATAAGTTCATCAACCAGGACCCTCTTCGAACGAAACATAGCAAACAAACTGTGTGCAGGTGGCAGATATGAATCATTCGGGTCAATATCCCCATGGTCCTCAAACCCTAGTCCCATAACACGCATAAACTCCATGGGTGTGAAGCTAAGAATTGTATCAGACACCCTGAAGTACCGGGAGTACATATCTGTACCAAGGATTACAACCTCCTGAGCCATCAGCTGAAATAAAGCTTTAGGAGACCGTAATCTGAATCCAAATCCCAGAAATGCCCGAAACAAGATCTTCTGAACCTCCGCACTGTTTGATCGCCACTCTTTGTAAGCACCTCGCGTATGCAATTAAGAGCTTTGAAAGGCCAACAATAGTCTTTAATCCCGACTTTTCGAGTTTGAAGTCCACGATGTTTCCAGCTCCACTACAGTGCATGCCAACTCGATTAGATATAAGACGTGACTACATTTTATACATAAAAACATCGGCGAACAAGCACTGTAAAGGCACAAAAATGGTGGACAAGCTATTTTATACTACAAATATTGACGGACGAGGTCAATTTACATACAATTATCGGCGGACAAGTTCAACTATGCTAGAAAAATTGGCGGACAAGCACAGTAAAGGCATGAAAATGCCGGACATGCTATTTTATGCAGAAATAATACCAAAATAATGCTAACTAATGGTCAGAAACTCGGCGGACAGGCTCAAAAATCTCATAAAATCGGCGGACAAGCTCAAACAGGGTCAAAAAATTGATGGGCAAGCTATTTTGTACTACAAATATTGACGGACGAGGTCACTTTACATACAATTATCGGTGAACAAGTTCAAATACACTAGAAAAATCGGCGGACAAGCACATAAAGGCACAAAAACGGCGGACAAGCTATTTTATGCAGAAATAATGGCAAAATAATGCTAACTAATGGTCAGAAACTCGGCGGACAGGCTCAAATAACTCATAAAATCGGCGGACAAGCTTAAACAGGGCCAAAAAATTGGCGGACAAGCTATTTTGTACTACAAATCTTGACGGATGAGGTCACTTTACATACAATTATCGGCGGACAAGTTCAAATACACTAGAAAAATTGGCGGACAAGCACATTAAAGGCACAAATATGGCGGACAAGCTATTTTATGCAGAAATAATGGCAAAATAATGCTAACTAATGGTCAGAAACTCGTCGGACAAGCTCAAAAAACTCATAAAATCGGCGGACAAGCTCAAACAGTGACAAAAAATTGGCGGACATGCTATATTGTACTACAAATATTGACGAACAAGGTCACTTTCAATACAATTATCGGCGGACAAGTTCAACTACGCTAGAAAAAGTGGTGGACAAGCACAGTAAAGGCACAAAAACGGCGGACAAGCTATTTTAAGCAGAAATAATGGCAAAATAATGCTAACTAATGGTCAGAAACTCGGCGGAGAGGCTCAAAAAACTCATAAAATCGGCGGACTAGCTCAAACAGGGCCAAAAAATTAGCGGACATGCTATATGGTACTACAAATATTGACGGACAACGTCACTTTACATACAATTATCGGCGGACATGTTCAACTTGCTAGAAAAATTGGCGGACAAGCTAAAAAATATTAGAAAAATATGCCGACAAGTTCAATTACACTACAAATTACAATGAAATTTCCAATTATACTCAAACAGACACGACAAATTCATACAGTGCAGACTCTACTTTCTCGGGGGACAAGAATAGTTACCAAATTCAAACTCTAAATCGTAATTATGCAAAACCCTAAAATCCTAAAGACGGAATACCTGGTTATCCATATTTGCTACTGCTAATTTTCGACGTGGAGATGACGATGGATTGAACGACACGCCGGAGGCCCGGACGGAGCGCTGTGTTCGATAGAAAAATCAAGAGTTTGAGAGAGAGAGAGAGGGAGAGTATGGGAGGGATGAGTGCCGATGAAAAGAGAGAGAGATACAGGGAGTAAATAACAAAAATTTTGAGATAAAGGGATCAAAGATTCTCTCCCCAATTTCAATGCCATTAAATGCGGTACTTTTAACCGCTGGGCTGTAATCACAAGATTTCAAAAAAAGGAAAAGATATGACATGTGTCACGGGGTAAATTAGGAATATACACCAAAATAGGGCAAATTAGATGTTTTAAAAAGGATAGGACAAAAAAGATGTTGCATGTGTCATATAGGGCATTAAAAGTGTTGTCCCTAATAAATTACCTACAATGCTATTAAAGTTGATCACCTACTTTATAATTATATTTGAAATAAACCTACTAAAATATATATAATTGAATCAAAAAATCAAAAATATTTTTTATTTTTTTTTATATTTTGTTAGTTAGATATATCCCCCTATAAACTCGTACATTTCGACATTTCACCAACGAGGATAAAACCTTACAGTGTTACATCTTAAAATGTTCGTCTCTTAGCATAGATACCAAACATTAAAGTCGTTTGTTGTTTCGATGTCTTAAATATGAGATATTTTCCTTTGAAGTTTTAAATGCTTTAATATCAATTTTTGTTTCGGTGAATATGATACTTTGAATTGTATACCATTTTGAAGCACTCCACATAAGGATCACAATGGGTAATTAGTTTTGAGTTTGGACGTCGGAATATGGGACAACAAATAAGCCTATTTACGTAAAATTTCATGAATTTTGCATGTCAATTTTCTTATGAAAAGTTGATAGGATTGAGACCTTCGTCTCACTAGGAACCCAACAGTACTTCACGATTTTCAATAGGAGTTATATAAGTCTAGTTGGGACAATTTGCAATTAAGTTAAAATTTAGGGAATGTAAGATGAAAATTTAATAAATAGTAAGAAATAAAAAGTAAATATAATAAAAGTATATTATTAATAGTTGGCACAGCAATTTTTTTGCGTTAACTCACGATAATAAACATTTCTGCAATTCAAAATTTATAGTATTAGTGTTATTATATTATATTTATATTATTCAATAAAAACTTAATATTTCAAAATATTCTCTGCTAATTCAATTTCGTTTAGTTAAGAGCACTTTGAATTTGCATTTCTATTTTCTTTTGTTAACTAATGTTTTCTGCAATAATTCAGAAGTTCAAAACTTATAATAATAAATAAGTTTTTATTTTATTTTAATTTCTCGTAAAACTTTGTTTCTCATCCAAATAAATCCAAATAAATATTATTGGATTTAAAACCATTTATTAATTCAAGTAAATTTTTATCCTTATATTTTATTTAACTTTTATATATTTATTGTAGGTTACTACAAAGGTGGAAATTTACTTCAACTCTTCACCGAGTTTAACTTCTATGTTTTGATTGCCCTTATTAAATTTCATTATATACGTAATATGTGTTAGGCCTCGGCCTGCACTCTCAGATTAATGGTTAGTTTGGCCCTGCCAAAACCATTATTATTATTATGTGGAGTTTGACTCTACCAATCCAATCACGTTCAGAATGGAGTTGGCTATGTCAACTCAAGTATTGTGTGGAGTTTGGCTTTGCCAGCCCAATCATGTTCAGAATTATTGTGGAGTTTGGTTCTTCCAACCCACTCATGCTCAGAATAATGTCGGCTCTGCCGACACACTTATATTCTATGGAGTTTGGCGTCGCCAACCCATATTATGATGACAGATTATATGATGGTCAGTTTGTCTTTGCCATCACCACCTCATGTTTACAGTTATATTATTTACACTAATGAAAATTTAATTTATGCAATCATGAGGTTATTCCCACTGGTGTATTTCACACACTCACTCTTATTAAACATTGTATGCAGGGTCTCGGGATGGACGATTGATCCAGGATGATGTGGCCAAATTAATAAAAGAAAATAGTTTATATTTTCAGAAAATTCTACGAGTTGTAATAATACTATCAAATTCAGGATTTGTAATATTTAAATAAAATTCCGCTATTATTTTCATTCTATCTATATTTGTTTCTATATAACTACAAAAAAAATATTGTATATTTAAGTCAGGTTGTTACAATATATATATATATATATATATATATATATATATATATATATATATATATATATATATATATATATATATATATATATATATATATATATATATATATATATATATATATATTTATATATAATAAAATCAGACAATATATATAGTAGATCTGTTGTCATTTTTCTTTCAAAAAGAATATACTATTAGAAAAAAGGCATATAAAAAACAACACATATTCGAATGGTTGTAAATAAACCCTACAACAACTATATATATATATATTATATATATATATATATATATATATATATATATATATATATATATATATATATATATATATATATATATATATATGGTTTAATAAAATTAGACAATACATATAGTAGATTAGTTATCATTTTTTTTCAAAAAGAATATACTATTAGAAAAAAGGCGTAAAAAAACAACACATATTCGTATGGTTGTAAATAGACCCCACAACAACATTGGCTTAGACAATATATATAACATTTTCCAAAATCCAATATATGTTGTCTTAATGTTTTTTTCTTGTAGTGTCAAATTAAAAGGGACTATTTATACATAAATTAATTAATATTTTCGAATATTTAATTATAATAAATTAATTAATATTTATACATATATTAAATAATATTTTCACATTACGCTTTTCTTATTAGTAGACGAAATCCACACAAAATAATTAATATATTTATATGGACTCACAAACAATATTAATACAACTATCATTACACATTAAAAAATAATTCCATCCGTCCTGTTAAAACGTTTACGTTTGCTTTTTACATGAGGATTAAGAAATATAATATTTTAATGTGTATTGAGGTAAGAGATATACTCCTCTGTCTGCCGAAAATATAGATATTTACTTTTCGCACGTAGATTAAAGAGTATTATTATTTAATGTGTAGTGGGTAGTTGTATTGGTGGGGTATGTGGGTCTCATATGTTAACTGTATTAGTGATGTGTGTGGGTCACATATATTTAAAAGGGGAAATGTCCACCTTTGGTGTGCAGACTCCCAAAATGGCAAAATGTTCACCTATCTGGCAGACAGAGGGAATAATATTTTAATGAAATTATTACTAATAAATACAATCTTTCTATATATAATTATTTCTAGGTACATTATACAAAATAAATTATTTCTAGGCACAATATTAAAGTTTGAAATACCCACTATACCCTTAATTATAATAAATGTCATCAAGATATTTGTTCCACATTTCACGCGTCTGATGTTTGAGATTTCTAAACTTTCCTTAATCATATTTTCATAAATTGATCATACACATTTCTTAATAAAAAAACTTCATTAATGCAATTATTGCACAAGGTGCATTTTATGGAATTATAAAATGTTTCTTCACCTTCCCCCAACAAAATTTTTACATTTATACTATAACGATTGTTCATGCATCATATGCAATAATTGTACAAGGTACATTTTATGAAACTATAAAATGCTTCTTCACCTCCCCTCAACAAAATTTTTGCATTTATACTATAATTGCATTTCGTGCAAACAAATTAACTAAAAATAAAAAAAAATCTGCATTTCTTAAGCAGAATCTGCACGAATCTTAAGCAAAATCTACATTTCGTGCAGAAACTTCTGCATTTTGTTCAGAGTAAACATTTGTTGTTCAATTTATGGAAAATGTGGGATTTAATTTTGGAATTGGGTTTCTTACATTAGTTGCGCAATTTATGGAAAGTGTGAGATTTAATTTTTAAATTGAGTTTATTGGTTGTGCAATATATGGAAAATAAGGGATTTAATTTTAAAATTGGTTGTGAAAATGTAGAAATGGGGCAAAATGGAGAATCTACGTATAAATTGTGTAGTTAGTAGTAAGGATTAAAATAGTTGATCGTCGTCATTTTCACCTAAATTTTAGTTTCTTTATTTGTGGATTTTTATATGTTTTTATCCGTAATTGTATAACTTTTGATGGAATTTCATGTTAATTAGGAAAAGTGTGATATAAATAGATATATGTGTGGAATTGAGCTTAAATATGTGTAAACAGGTAAAAAATAGAGCGAAATAGAGTTGGGAGCTGAAACAGAATAGGAGGACAGGACTCGACCGAACTCAACTCGAGCACTAGAGCTTGAGTCGAGCTTGTGTCTGAGCTCGGGTCGTGCATTGCACACGGGCCTGTAACAAGTGGTCATATGCCAACGCCTGAAATGCCTGCTCGCACATGCCGTGTCCGTGTGCAAGACACGGGTCGAGCTCCGTCAACATGCAGAACACGCCGAGAAAAGTGCGCCTACTCGAGTCGAGTAGCGCAGCTCGAGTCGAGCTTGGGCAGAAATTCAGAATAAGTGTGCACATATTCTAAAAGGTTCCAAGGGGTATAAATGCCCAATTTTAGCGTAATTTACAGGAAAGAAATATTTTGAAGCAGTTTCTAAGATCCAACACACACTTCCACACCATTTCTTCATACACACTCTCTCCTACATCCACAATTCACCAAATTCATCTATTTTTACCACTTTTAATCCATAATTCACTCCATACATGATACCGACTCTCTACGTAAATCAGTATGTGGATAGATAATTCGCCACCTCAAGGATAAGACAACACCACCTCAAGGATAAGAATTGGAATACAAGCTCACAACTCTAAGGAATCCACCAAAGAGAAAGAAACTCAAAGATAAAAATTCACTAAGAATTCTTTCAAAAGTAATAATGTTGATCTGCTCGGTATGGATGCAAGACACGACCATTTATCCTTGGAACAACCTTCCAAGAATAGGAATAGGCACTTGAGAATTAACAACTATTAAAGAAACTTGACCAAACTTAATATGAAACTTGAGCAAACTAAATGTAATAACTCTTAGATTGATACAACGTAATGATAGAAGGTAATGGGCTGCTCTAACTCAATGCTTTGGCCCGCTATTATTTTACGAACGATTAGCCCGATGTTGTTTGGCTCGTCTGCAAGTCCATCTGGATCATTCTCTCTTGGTTCGAAAAGACTCATCCTCGAGTCCAATGGATCATCATCTTCGTATAGTGAAAGATCAAAATATTAGAAGTAGTAGAAACACCATAATCTTCAAGAAGTTCCACCTTATATGCATTGTCATTTATCCTCTTCAAAATTTTGAATGGACCATCTGTACGAGGCTGGAGTTTTGGAAACTTCTGATTAGGAAAATGCTCTTTGCGAAGGTGAATCCAAACCAAGTCACCTTTCTTAAACACAACCTTCTTCCTATGTTTGTTGGCTTGCAGCTTGTACTTCTCAATTTGCTGTGACATTCTTT
The DNA here is from genome assembly GCA_023678885.1 of Pogostemon cablin. NCBI lineage: Eukaryota > Viridiplantae > Streptophyta > Magnoliopsida > Lamiales > Lamiaceae > Pogostemon > Pogostemon cablin. Next base: position 22,656,424 of record CM042959.1, read on the forward strand.
TCTTCACCTCTTCATGAATGCTCTTGATATGATCAACTCTATCATTAGCATCCCCACTGAAATGGCTATCAACATTTATTGGACATAAATCCAAATGGCTGATAGGATTTAGACCATAAACTGCTGCAAATGGAGAACAACCCGTAGTTTTGTTTACGGATCGATTGTATTCGAACTCGGCATAAGGCAATGAACTCTCTCATTCTCTAATGTTCTTTTTCCCCAAACTCCTCAACAAAGCTCACAAAGATCTGTTAACCACTTCTGTTTGTCCATCCGTTTGAGGATGATGCGACGAACTGAATTGAAGTGTAGTTCCCAACTTTCTCCATAGGGTTCTCCAAAAATGACTAAGAAATTTCAGATCTCGATCAGAGGTGATAGTTCTTCGAATACCATGAAACTTAACCACTTTCTTGAAATAGAGATCAGCAACGTTGGTGGCATCCATTGTCTTGGTACATGGAACAAAATGAACCATTTTAGAGAACATATCCACCACTACCATAATCGAATCCCTGCCTCTTTGAGTTCTCTGCAACCCAACAATGAAATCTATAGTTACATCTTCCCATAGACCTGCGGGAACCGGGAGAGGAGTGTACAACCCATTGTTACTTCCATGCATCTTTTCCTTGTGGCAAGTAACACACTGCTTCACAATCTTTTCAACGTCTCTAACAAGTTTAGGCCAGTAGAACCTATCTGGCACCAACATCAATGTTTATCTCACCCAAAATGGCCAGGAAGCCTTCCAGCATGAGCTTCACAAATTATGGCTTCTCGAAGTGAACACCTCGGTATGCAGAGTTGTTTCCCTCGAAATAGATATCCATCTTGGATAAGGAATTTACCATGAGAACCAGCCTGACAAGCTTTCCAACAATCGCCGAAATCAAAATCGGTTTCATAAAGAGTTTTAAGAACCTCAAACCCAATCACTTGTGATTGCATGGAGATTAACAGAATGTGTCTTCTACTGAGGGCATCTGCAACTTTATTCAATTATCCAGATTTATGCTTTAGAACAAAAGAAAAAGTTTGAAGAAATTCTACCCATTTTGCATGACGAGAGCTATGCTTATGTTGAGTGCCCAAATACTTCAATGCTTCATGATCTGAATGAAGAACAAATTATTTGGGTACCAAGTAATGACTGCAATGTGTTAAAGCTCGAACGATAGCATAGAACTCTTTGTCGTAAGTTGAATATTTCCTCTTTGCATCATTCAACTTCTCACTGAAAAAGGCAATTGGTTTTCCCTCTTGGTTCAGAACAGCTCCAATTCCCATATTAGATGCATCACAATCGACTTCAAACACCTTATCAAAATCTGAAAGTGCTAGAACATGTGTTGTAATCATCTTATTTTTTACACGATCAAAACTTTCTTGCGCCTCTTTAGTCCATTTAAATACTCTACCCTTCATACAATTAGTAATAGGTGCCACAAGAGTGCTGAAATTTTTAATAAATCTTCTGTAGAAAGAAACCATACCATGAAAACTTCTTACATCATGAATGGAATTGGGAATGGGCCAACTTTCAATAGCTTAGACCTTGCTAGGATCCACCATGATTCCCTAACTGGAAACAACATAACCCAAGAATATTAGGCTATCAGTAAAGAAATGGCACTTCTTCAAATTAGCAAAGAGACGATTTTCCCACAATGTTAGGAAAACACTTCTTAGATGATCCACATGCTCCTGCAATGAATGACTATATATCAAGATATCGTCAAAGTATACAACAATAAATCTTCCCAAAAATGGAGTCAGAATATGAGTCATAAGCCTCATAAAAGTGCTTGGTGTGTTCGAGAGCCCAAATGGCAAAACAAGCCATTCATAAAGTCCCCTTCCAGTTTTGAATGTTGTTTTCCATTCATTTCCTTCCCTCATTCTTATTTGGTGATACCCATTTCTCAAGTCAATTTTGGAGAAAATTCTTACACCATGAAGTTGATCAAGTAAATCATCCAACCTCGGAATCGGAAAATAATACTTTATGGTAATTTTGTTGATAGCTCTGCTATCAACACACATACACCAGTGATTGTAGTCATTTTCACCTAGATTTTAGTGTCTTTATTAGTGGATTTTCGGATGTTTTTGTCTGTATTTGTGTGATTTTTGGTGGAGTTATTGTTGTTTTGAGAAATGTGGTATGACTTGATAGAATTGTGTAAATGAGCTTAAATATGTGTAAAACAGGTCAAGAAATAGATAAAAATGGAGACGGAGGAACAATGCATACTTGTGCACGGGCCGTGTGCGGAACACAACCCTGTAATAAGTGGCCGTGTATTGTCATCAGAGATCACTGCTCGCCCAAGAAGAAGGCCGTGTGCTGGAGCAAGAGCCATGCGTTGATGCACGTTCCGTGTGCAGAACACGGCCCTGTAAGAAGAATCCGTGTATTGTCATCAAAAAATACTACACGCCCATGACTGAGGCCATGTAGTGCAGCTCGAGCCGTGTCTGGAGGAACGCACAACACGCCGAAGTAGGTGTGCCCTACACGGGCCGTACGCAACTGCATGAGCCGTGTAGGTACAAAAACCTATGTAATTTTTAGAATGTTACAGAAGCTTCTAGAAGGTCCATCAGTGATATAAAAGGGTGACTTGTGCAAAATTTGAGAGGGGGAGATCATTTCCATAGTAGTTACAAACACTCCACACTACATTTTCTTACACACTAGATCCATCATCCATCTTTATCCATTAGATCCATCCAATTTCAATTTAATCTCCACAATCAATCCATAAATCCATTATCCAATCCATCCATCCTCCATTTGAGAAGAGGAATGCATCAAGGATTGAAGGAGTTAGCATATTGAAGAGAAGAAAGGTTTCTCCATGAAAGGAAAGCAAATCTACTTTTCAATTGTTGATTTTCTTCTTATTTTGGCTCAAATGGAGCAAAACTTGATTTGTAATGATATAAACACAATGTTAAGTGGTTAGTCCTATAGTAGGGCTAATCATATGAATGGTTGAGATGAAGAGTTAGATGTGTAGAACTTGAGTAGTGATTTGAATTAAATTGTGGATTTCCTTTTATGATTTATCAATCATGTTTCAATTCAATGCTTGTGTGATTAAATTCTCTATTCATAGTGTTAGGATGGTTATTCCAATGTTGTGAGTGGATGTTTAATTGAATCATATATTGAAATGTGCATGCATGTTAGTATAATGGGAGGTAAGTCATACCCTCTTTAGGCTTAGAACATTCATAGAGGGACACTTAAGAAATTGAGTGAAAAGAACCAAATTATGATCATAGTACCTTAAGGAAATTGAGATTAAGGCCAATCCTAGGAGACTTAGACTTGTAAAAGAGTCGAGAACCTAATTGCCTTGGCCATAGGGTTTAGAGATAAAATCGTGATTTCTTTTAGTCCACAAGTTAATGAAATTCACCATCAAGAGTTTTGCATATCTAGCTCAAGTCTTAACCATGATTATGATTAGCCTTGGTCTCTTCTCAAGTGAATTCTATCTCCATTCCATTCAAAACTTGTTTGTTGTTTGATTCATTACTTTGTTAGTTTAAATTCTAGTTGACTAAGTAAAGGATTAAGTAGTAGTTTTATATACAAAACCTTCAAACTATAATCCTTACAAAGCATAAATCAATGGAAAATTCGTATACAAGCATAAGTTTACTTCCCCTTGGGAAGACATTACTATAAATTTTGTACTTGGTCACGCGTTTACTCGACGATAGAGTCTCTTACTCTTACACATTTTTACAAGAAATGCGACTAAGAATATGGCACCGCTTGCCGGAGAAATGTTAAACTTTTGGTTGTAACAAGTTTGAAGTTGATTAGTTTTGATAAGGATATTTCTTTTATTTGGTACTTGTTTACTTGTCTTGGTTACTTGGAGAGCTAATTTGAAAATTTTTGTAGGTACATGCGAACTCGTTCAAGGTCTCAATCTATTGAACCTTTGAAATTGGAATTCGAAGCTTCCTTAAGGAGACAAAGACGAGGAGTGTTAGAGCATACGGAAGAGAGTATGGAAGAAGTAAGGGATAATGCAAATATGGTTGATGAAGAAGGCAATATGAGGAATTTTCGTGGAGTTGATAATGTTAGAGGAGGTTATAATAATCCGAAGTTTGTGCCACAAGCTTATGCTCAACAAATGCACTTGCAAAACCAACAAATGCAAGCTATTATTCAAAACTTGATGGCACAACAAGAAGCAAGGAATAATCCTCCGGTGATGCAAAATCAAACTCATGGAAATGGAAACAATGGAGCGGGAATGAATGTCCATGATCATTTCCAACCACAATATGGGAATTATGGAATGGGCCCGCCATTGAATGTGAATAATTTTGAGATAAAAATGGGATTGATCAACATGGTGCAAGTAAATTAATTTGGTGGTGGTGTTATGGAGGATTCAAATGCTCACTTAGCCCAATTTACAGAGTTAGCCAACGCGATAAGGATAAATGAGGTAAGTGAGGATGTTGTTAAAATGAAGCTTTTCTCGTTTTCATTAAGAGATAGAGCTAAGACTTGGTATCATACTATACCACTGGGATCCTACACCACATATAGAGAGTTGGCACAAAGGTTTATTGAGCAAGTATTTTCCGCCTTCAAAGATGTTGCATCTAAAAGAGCAAATCTTTCAATTCAAGCAATTGTCACTTGAGAAATTTAGTGAAACATGGGACCGATTCAAAGAGATGCTAAGGAAGTGTCCACAACACGGATTACCCAAAGAGCAACAAATAGGATTTTTCTATGCCGGTTTACGTGGAAGTGAGTGGTTGCTTATTGATGCTTCAGCGGGAGGTTCGATTTTGGGGTAAACTCCGAAAAGAGCAATTTCTATATGTGAGGAAGTAGCTTTAAATATGGGTCAATGGCCTATGGATCGTGCATCAGGGATGTATGAAAGGGAGAGAATTGCTATGATGGAAGAAGTGTGCTTGCAACAAGTGAAAAAGGTGAAAGTGCCTAAAGAAGATATGACCGATAAGGCGATCACAGAGATATTAAAGAGGATGAAAGCTAGCATGCAAGTGTCTTCAAATTCTACACCGGTGGTGAATCAACAAGTGCTTGCAAGTCCTCAACAAGGTATAGCATTGCCTTTGATGAATCAACAAGTGTTTCCTAAACTTCAACAAGGCTTGAGTATGCCTAATATGGATCAATCTTCTCAAAGTTGTCAAATGCCTACATCCATGCCTCAACAAGGTATGTCCTCTAACTTTAGAATTCAAGATACATGGTATCCATCGGAGATGACGCTTGAGGAAGTTGCCTTCATGCAAGGAAGGAACTTCCAAGGAAATTATGGTGGTAACTTTGGGAATCATGGAGGAGGATATCCACAAAGGCAAGGAGGATGGGGGCAAGGTAATTTTTAAGGAAATTTTAACCAACCTCGTAGGTATGAGAATTTGTCATATGAAAATCAAGGGAATGCCCTTACTCTTCCACCGGGAATCAATTCGGGGGAGAAAGCTCCAAATGGTGAACGGAAGCCTACAATGGAGGATCAAATAGCCAAAATATTTGATTTTATGAGGCAAGAGAAAGAAGTGAATGAAAAAAGGTTTGATTCTATGAAGCAAAGAGATGAAGTGATTGATAATAGATTCAAAGCCTTGGAAACACAAATAAGTCAAATAGCAACCGAGCAAGGTGAAATGCATCGTAAGGGTAAGTTTTCCTCCACTACCGTTACTAATCCTAAGGAGCAATATTTATATGTTAACGTGTGTAATATAGAAAGTAAGGTGGAGAAAGGGATGGTGGAAGCAACAAACATTGTTTCAAAGGCTGAAGAAGTAGTTTGTGATGAAGTTGTGTCAAACATGGAGGAGGAAATTATCATTGATGATGATTTGTCTTTTGATGATGAGAGGATTATTGATGAATTTTTTATCTTTATTTGTTGATGAAAGTAAATGTTATAAAGAGTTGTGGTTGGAACAAGATCATGAAATAGTTGAAGTTGATGCTTCATTAAAGATGGAAGATCCCGATAAAATCGTGCTTACTTGTAAAATTGGAAATGGGGAATACTTTAATGCTATATGTAATCTTGGTTCAAGCATTAACGTGATGCCTTTGAAAATTTTTAAAAAACTTGGCATTGGAAGGTTAAAGGAAACAGATGTGGAAATCGAAATAATGGATAGTTCAATGATAAAGCCCCATGGAGTTGTGGAGGATATGCTTGTGAAAATAGAGAATTTTGTCTTTCCGGTGAATTTTATGATAGTTGAGAAGCAAGCGGATCCTTCGATCCCATTGATATTTGAAAGGCCATTTTTGGCAACCGGAAGAGCAAAATTTGACATGGATAAGAAAGAACTCACACTCCGTTCAAATGAAAGAGAATTGGTGCTCTCAAGCAAGAATTTAAAAGGGGGAGATCTTCATTTGAAGCCACCCATTAAGCTTCCGGATGATCGAGATTGAGTGGTAAGCAAAATTTTAAAAGATAAAGAATTAACTAACTTCTTACTTGAATTTGCAGGAAATTTTTCTTCAAAGAGGAACAAGTTTGGGGGGAAACCACATGTTGATTGGAAGTTTGATAAAGGGCCTCCGATATTTAAAAACGTGAGGAAAAGAGGAAATAAAGTGAGTTCAAGTGTTAGAGGAGCACAGAGTGTTGATAAGAAGGTTGTTAAAGAGATGTTTAAAGTGAAGATGAGGCCCGATGGGGTCTTGGATTTCTCCGATTGTTAAGAGCTTAAATGTGTCTAGCTCGACGATGTTAAATCGAGCGCTTGATGGGAGGCAACCTATTTTAGTAAGTTTTCTTATTTAGTTTTATTTTCTTGAATTTTTGGTATGTAGGTGGATTGTACTCATTGAGAAAAATACATATGGAGAAGACGAAATGTGTTCAATTTGGAATGAAGATGTATGCCACACCACTTTGTTCAAACTTAAATTTAACATTTGTGTTAATTAAAGTTTGGGGGGAGTATGTGGTGGCCATACTTGAATATTGTAAGTTCACATATGTCATCACAAGGTAACTTCATGAAGATCATTGGAAACTACAAGGGTAAGTCCCACCACTTTTTGCAAACTTAATTCTCAACACTTGTTTCGATTTAAGATTGAGGGGAGAGTGCATGGTGTGACTCACCACTTGAGTGTGCTATAGATCTTGATTAATGATTGATTGAGGGATTATGTTGTGTAAAATTGGGTCAATTTTAAAATTTTCTCATGAGTTTGGTTATAATTTTTATTCTTTTGGTTGTGTTGAAGTGCATGATAGTCCTTATTTTTATTTCAATTGTTGAGCTAATGATTTTTGATGAGTTGTTGAGCATAAATGGAGTATAGTGGAAGCATGAATTGAGCCCGAAGATCAAATCGAGAAAACATTATGGATGCAAGGCGGAAGCTCATGCCAACCATTTATGTTCTCAAACGTTTAAGGGAGTTTACTCTACATCTTATCACTTCTAATTGCTTGACATGAATTAATATTAATTTGGATTGTATTGGATTAGCATACTACTTCATGTGTTATGTTTGTGGGAGGTTTACTTTCGTAATCTAGGATTTCATTTTCAATTAAGGATAAGATGTTTGTTGAGCTTAATTGTTATGGATGTGAATTGATGTGTTTGATATTTTGAGATGGATAATTTTGTTCATGCATGTTATGTGCTTGTTATGTTGTTTGGTGAGTCTTTGTTTATTGTGTTTTGTTTGTGGATTTTTATTCTTGTAGGGATGGTTTGGTGGTATTGTTCTTGGGAAGGTGTTGAGTGTTTTGAATGTGAGCTATGATGCATTGTTTGTGATGAGTGATGACAAGTATGTTAATGGTTTTTACTTGTTGAAATTGTGACATGAACTACTAAATTTATTCAATTTTGAGAAGTATGAAGGGTAATTAGGTTTCTTTTGGTCCAAGCAAAAGCTTGTGAGAATTGAGCCTCAACCGTGCCTCCATGGTTAATTCTTGATGAGAAGACCGGTTGTACTTAGACAAACTAGAACTTGCTCATGGACTATAGGAACGAAGCTCGAATAGTTGAGATTTGTCAAATAATCTTAGACCATCCTTGTTAAATGAAGTCATAATCATAAAATTCCTTACCAAACAGATGATCCCTAGTAAGCCACTTTGAGCCTATGAGCCTTTTTCTTTGTAATTTGAGTATAATACAAGCCTTTAAAACCCACTTGAGCCTTATATATAACCTATGTGTGTGTGATTGAGGAGATGATGGTCTACAAGATTGATGGTGGAAATGTGTAAGAAGATGAAGGAAATGGTGAATCGAGAAAAGGATGAAAGAGCTAGAGCTAAAAGCATATGCAACTTTAACAAAAAGGAAAAAGGAACAAAATCATAAAACATGCTCAAGGAAATTCAAAAGACAAAGAAAGAAAGTATGCAAGTTAAAAGAAGCTCAATGAATCCATGGTATGATTGATGTTTAGTGTTTATGAATATTTAAAAAAGGAAGGAAGTGAGAAAGTGAAGATGATGGAGAGAAGAATCAACTCTTCGATTATCTATACATGTAAAGTCACTATTATCCAAAAATTTCTTACTTTACCAAAGAGCCTAAACATTACATCCTAAGATAAAGACCTTTTTGATCATTTATTGAACTAGAGTGGCTTGTGAACATAATCCATGAGCAAGCCTATGGTGAGTCGGTTCTAACCAGTTGATGAGAGATGTTAAAAACCCTACTCTATAGAGTGTTAAGTGAATTTGATATCCTATGAGAGGCTTGGATTGAAAGGGATTTGATTACTCTTTTGTCATTCTTAAGATTGAACTTATTAATCTTTCATGTTATAAGTTTGATGATGTAGGAATACTTAATGTGATTTTGTAGTCCTTATAACTTGTGATGTGTTGTGGTTTTTGTTCGTTAGGTGTTTTCTTAGGTGAAAATTACTCCTCTTGTTTATCATTTTTTATTGTTCGAGGACGAACAATACTTTAAGTTTGAGGGGTTGATCGTAGTCATTTTCACCTAGATTTTAATGTCTTTATTTGTGGATTTTCGGATATTTTTATCCGTATTTGTGTGATTTTTGGTGAAATTATTGTTGTTTTGAGAAATGTGGTATGAATTGATAGAATTATGTAAATGAGCTTAAATATGTGTAAAACAGGTCAAGAAATGGATAAAAATGGAGTCGGAAGCAAAACGGGGATGGAGGAACAATGCATACTTGTGCACGGGCAGTGTGCAGAACACGGCCCTATAATAAGTGGCCGTGTATTGTCATCAAAAATCACTGCTCGCCCAGGAGAAAGGTCGTGTGCTGGTGCACGGGCAGCGCATTGCTGTACGCCCTGTGTGCAGAACACGGTCCTATAAGAAGAAGCCGTGTATTGTCGTCAGAAAATGCTATACGCCCATGACTGAGGCCGTGTAGCGCAGCTTGAGCCGTGTCCAGAGGAACGCACAACACGCCGTAGTAGGTATGCCCTACACGGGCCATGCGGTGCTGCACGGGCCGTATAGGTGCAAAACCTGTGCAATTTTCAAAATATTCTGGAAGTTTCTAGAACGTCCATTAGTGATATAAAAGGGTGACTTGTGCAAAATTTGAGAGGGGGAGATCATTTCCATAGCAGTTACACACTCCACACCACATTTTCTCACACACTAGATCCATCATCCATCTCTATCCATTAGATCCATCCAATTTCCATTTGATCTCCACAATCAATCCATAAATCCATCATCCAATCCATCCATCCACCATTTGAGAAGAGGAAAGCATCAAGGATTGAAGTAGTTAGCATGTTGAAGAGAATGAAGGTTTCTCCATGAAAGGAAAGCAAATCTACTTTTCAATTATTGATTTTCTTCTTATTTTGGCTCAAATGGAGCAAAGCTTGATTTGTAATGGTATAAACACAATGTTTAGTGGCTAGTCCTATAGTAGGACTAATCATATGAATGGTTGAGATGAAGAGTTAGATGTGTAGAACTTGAGTAGTGATTTGAATTAAATTGTGGATTTCCTTTTATGATTTATCAATCATGTTTCAATTCAATACTTGTGTGATTAAATTCTCTATCCAATGTTGTGAGTGGATGTTTAATTGAATCATATATTGAAATGTGCATGCATGTTAGTATAAAGGGAGGTAAGCCATACCCTCTTTAGGCTTAGAACATTCATAGAGGGACACTTAAAAAATTGAGTGAAAAGAACCAACTTATGATCATAGTACCTTAAGGGAATATGAGATTAAGACCAATCCTAGGAGACTTAGACTTGTAAAAGAGTTGAGAACCTAATTGCCTTGGCCATAGGGATTAGGGGTAAAATCGTGATTGCTTTTAGTCCACAAGTTAATGAAATTCACCATCAAGAGTTTTGCATATTTAGCTCAAGTCTTAACCATGATTATGATTAGCCTTGCTCTCTTCTCATGTGAATTCTATCTCCATTCCATTGCATATCACGCGTTTACTCGACGATAGAGCCTCTTACTCTTACACATTCTTACAAGAAATGCGACTAAGAACAGCTAGGAACCATCTTTCTTTATAACCAACAAAGCCGGGATGGCGCACAGACTCTTACTCTCTTGAATCAATCCCTTGCTTAACAATTCCTCAACCTGCCTCTGCAATTCAGCTTGTTGCATAGGATTCATCCTGTATGCTGGCTTGTTTGGTAATACGGCTCCAGGAACTAGATCAACATGGTGTTGAATATTCCTCATTGGTGGCAAACCATTAGGAATCTCATCAAGTACCACATCCTTAAATTCTTCTAACAATGATTCTAGAAGATTATGAGACTGAACTGACCAATTGCTGCTATCATGCTTCCTTACGAGAGCATAAATCTCACCTTCTTCAAGCATGGTTTGTTCGAGTTCAGGGCATGTAACAATAGAAATCTCAGATATCTTAGAATGCTTTACCTTCGGTTTCAACGGCGCTAATACGATGCGAACCCTGTCCTTGATAAAAGAATATGTATTCTTACATCCGTCATGCGAAACCCTTCGATCATATTGCCATGGTCTTCCCAGCAGCAAATGACATTCATCCATGGGTGCAATGTCACACCAAATTTCATCTTTGTAGCTATTTCCAATGGAAAAAAAACCAAATATTTCTTCGATACCTTCACTCCGCCCTCCTTTTGGAACCATTGGACTTTGTACGAATGAGGATGATTTTCAGTTTTCAACTTCAATTTTGCTACCATTTCTTCCGTCACCATATTTGTACAGCTTTCGCTATCAATGATAATGTTGCATACCTTTCCATAACTAGTACACCTAGTCTGAAAAATATTATCTCGCAACCAAGATTCATCATTCCCATGGATCACATTGAGGCTTCTTCAAATCACCAGTGCCTCTCCTTCATTGGCATATTCAGTGACTTCTTCAATATTCTCCTCGTTTACACTCCTTTCGGAATCATCTTCTTCGATTTCCTCTTCAAGAATTGTCACCACTCTTTTGTTTGGACATTCTGAAGTAATATGCCAATAACCTTGACATTTGAAACACTTTCTATTTGAAGATCACTGCCTCGTACTAGTTTCTCCTCCCTTTAGAGTTGTTGTTTCCTTTGATACGTGTTTGTTGAGATTAGGGACCACATTCCCTTGGTTAGAAGAACTTGCCTTCGTATTAATTTTAAATGCACGCCTAGCATTTTGTTGTTCAATGGTGGCTGCAAGTTTTCTCACATTATTGAAACTCCAATATGGTTGTAATCTAATTGCATCAGCAATCTCCCTCTTCAATCCCCCCATGAACCGTGCAACAGTTTGTTCCTCTGGCTCTCGTATATCACACTTCAGCATCAAGTACTCAAACTCTCTGATATAATCATCCACTGACAAATTGTATTGCTTAAAATTATAGAACTTTGAGTAATTTTCTTGCCTATAATTTTTCAAAAGAAATCTCGTCGTCAATTCCTGCTTCATTTTTTCCCATGTCTGGATAGACTTTCTTCCTTGTCTAATCCTTTCCCTTTTGAGATTTTCCTACCATAAAGATGCATAACCTTTGAGTTTGATTGCAATTAATTTTACTTTTCTTTCATCTGCATAATCCTTAAACTCAAAAATTCTGTCTACAGTATATAACCAGTCAAGAAAAATATCACCTTGCATCTTTCCATGGAATTCTGGAATTTTGACTCTTGCATCGGCCTCATGTGTCCTAGGCTGCCTTCTTTGCCCTTGGATATTGAAATTTTCATCGTCCGATTCTTCCTCTTCAGCAAATAGATTTTGATACTCCTCATCATGTGTCGATTGCTGATTTGTCTTTGGTTGGTTCATATTTTGCTGCTGTAGTTGTCCTTGTAGTGTTGGTTGGGTGTCAACCAAAGTCCCACATCGGTTAGAAGTGGGGTTGGCGAGGGGTTTATAAATGAGGGATGGACTCTCCCTAGCATGAGGCCTTTTGGGCGTGATGCCCAGAGTGGTAAAACCGTGCGGGCCAGTGGGCGGCCTAAAGCGGACAATATCATGCTAGTGGATTGAGTGGGCCCGGCTCCCTGGGCGGATAAACCCAACAATTGGTATCAGAGCCAGGTTTTGTGGTGAAACGTGATTTGAATGGATGGGTTTTTGTGATTATTTGATTAATTGTTTTAATCTGGGTTTAATCACATGTTAATTTGACCAATTCGTGTGTTCCTGATAAAAGACGACAGTCAGGCTGTGTGTTTTTGGTTTTAATATGTGTCGATATATCATGTGAATGATGTGGCCATTGTTGATTGTATTCGCTGTACACACACATTACAAACACCAAGAAAACTATAATCTTCTATCTCACTCAATCTCAATGCTCGGTGAGACTATACGGTGGCGGCGCTTGGACGTTGAATCTGACGATGCGGCGGAATCTAACCGGAGTCGAGTGTCGAAGGCTGCAACAATTGAGTTAGAAGTACGGAGTCGGCCGACGGCGGGTGGAGGCTTGAAGACGAAGCCGTAGCGACTGTTCGGTGAAGGCTGGCTGTGGCAGAACAGATCCCAGACGGCGGTAAAGCTCCCAAGCGATTCATGGCGGGGAACGACGGCGTCAGAACTGATCCGGACAGCCGGTTCCGAGCACGTCGCTCGGAATTCAGGGCGAGTCAGAAGGGATCCCGGTCGGATCGGAGTAAATCGGTGCAGATCTTGACGGCGTGTGATGACTGAGCGACGGAATCGAGGCGGCACTGTCGACGGCTAGCTTGGTGATAGCGGCTGCATCACGGCAAGCGGCGGCGTGGGCGGAGCTGACGAAGCTGGACTGTCGGGGCCTTGGATGGATTGCGACGACGCGTAGTGTCGGCTGCTCGATTTCGGTGGACGTTCAGGGCGCGGCTGTCGATTGGCAGCACTGGAATGCGTTGCAACTTGCCGGCTGTTAATCGAAGTAGGGGTATAAGGCAGGCACGGCTGAGGTGCGCCTCCGGCATGCTGGGAGCGCATCAGCCGGCAGCGGTGGCGCTTTGAAGCGCCGGTGTGTACTGACCTATGGTGGCTTCGGTCGCGGCTGGGTGCTTCTCGGCGGCGAGCGACGATCGGCGGCAGGTGGCTGCCGTGTGCGGCCGGCAGCACCGGAGCAGGCTGGGAGTTTGCTTGGCGGCGGCTGTTATTAGGGCACCTATTTGGTGTTTTGGGCCTATTTTGTTTAGGGCCCAATTTTATTTAATTTGGCTGCTGGGCTGTTGATTAAGGATTGTTTGTTGGCCCTGGTTTAATTATTTGGGCCCAAAATTTTAATTAAAAGGATATTGGGCTGCAGGGCCCTATTTTAATTAAGTAGTATTTGGGCTGATGATTAAAGGGCCCAATTCAATAATTATATTAGATGCTGCTCAATTTTAATTTGGTTTTGGGCTTTTGGGCCCAATTTTAATTAAATGGCAATGGGCTGCTGGACTAATTAATTTTAATTAATTGTGGGTATTTTGATGTTGGGCCAAGGTTAAATATTGGGCTAAACCTTTATGCAGAAATTGGCAAAATAAATGGGCTTAATTATTTTAATAATGGGCTGCTCATTTTATGTTAATGAAGTTTGGGCCAGCTGGACCTATTTAATTGATCCAACACATTATGCAATTAATTATAATATATAACTGATTTAATTGCTTTAACTTGACAATTAATTGTTATATATGAAAGGCATGTTCTATGTAATTTATTTATTTAAATTGCTGTTAATAGAAGCATGCTAAGATGTATATTTTATTTATCAAATATTATATGCATGTTTAAAACCCTCGGTGTTAAATAACTAAGTGGGAGAGGGGATTGGTAATAAATTCCCGCGGCCTCCATTATTGGTTTGTAAGTGATGTGAGTAAACTTGCGTGTTGGCATAGGCCTTCCTCCCTAACGGATGAGTTTATTCACGGATCACTGGTACAGACTTCATAAATAATTATTGTTTGTAATGTGGCATATAAACTTGTGTGTTGGCATAGGCCTTCCTCCCTAACAGATGAGTTTGTGTGCGGTACACTGGTACAAACTTATAATTGATGATTGTAGGAAGCTACCCGAGCGCGTGTGTACTTCTCCAACTGTAAGGCACATAAGCTCGCGCAGTGGACTTGGGATCAAATAATGGTGTACACTTAGGTGTAAATAATTAGTATCCTCCCCAACGGAGTCACTGCTATTATTTGCATGGCTAAAGAGTAACCGACTATTAATTATTTTGTCATAAAGTTAGGTTGACAAATGAAATTAATGGGTAAAACCTTCTCTTGTAAATGTTCGGGTTTGTAAACGTCCACACTAACGTGGCTTGCAGACTCACGGTGCTTGAGATGTCGGTGAATTTTATTTTATATTGTTTTGAGGGAAACAATATAAAAGGATAAAATTCGAAGTTTTGATCAGTAAATTTAATCGTGATTCTCTGTATTTCGAATAGTTTTAGTCTCACTAATTGTTAACTAAAAGAAATTATATTTACTTGTCCAAATTAACTGATTAGAAAAGAATCTTAATTTTGAAATTTACTGCTTAAGAAAATACATGTGTTCTCTCAAAGGACGGCTCATGATGCATATTAAAGTCTTTAGTGAAGAGATGAGAGGATCATAGAAATATGATGAACTCATGTAACTCTTCAGATACTTGAGTAATTTAAAAGGCGCAAGATCATGATAGAATTTGATGAATGAATTGGAAAAGCTTGGAGTATAAATTGAAAGGGAAACCTAGATCAATTTTATTCTCCATGTTTAGCCTTGATGTTTTGAGAAAGTTCTACCTGAAATACTAGAGGATGTATATGGTGGGAGACTTCTGACAAAACATGTGGCAAAGGAAAGCCATTTTCATCATAAAGTGAACAAGTTTAATATTTTATTCACTAGTTGATTAAACATGATTAGTGATGGCATCTATTAACACGAAGTGTGTAGATACTGGAATCACTAAATGTTTATTACTAAGTGAGGATAAGATAGTTATGACATGGGTAAAACTACGAAGGTAGTGGCTATTGCAGTGGGAGTTATTTATCTATCTTATGATAGGAATAAATGATTGATTATGAGAAATTATCTTTACGTACATTTTCATGGAAAGAATTTAATTTCGGTTTCTATGCATTAACGGATGGATACTTCATTTCATTTATATGACATGGTCATAATGATGAGGAATGGGGGTATAATCCGTTATAGTACGTTGGTGGATAATAATTATACTCTTGAATCATGTTCATCCCACAGATGCAAGAAATAGTAATTAATAATGCATCTTCTAATATTAGTAAGAGAAAGGAACCTTCGGAGATGAACTAAACATACATTTGGCGTCTAAGACTAATTCATTTTACTTGAGTAGGATTCAAAAGTTGATAGCCGATGGACCGTAAAGTTTATCTGAAGTGGAAACTACCAAACTTGCGAGTCCTGCTTGAAAGTAAAAATGATTAACTGCCTTTTCAAAGCTGTGGAGTGTAGAGCCAAAGATATATATGTTGGAATAAGTTCATTCTGATTCAAGCAGACCTAATATTATCCAGGCAAGAGGTAGTCATTACGGTTTTACCGTGGTGGTAAATACCTCTTAGGATAGTTAGGAGCTATTGATCAGAAGTTGAGATTAAATCTCAAGTTGACTACACCGGGTATTCCCCAGCTGAATGGTGTAGTGGGTAGAAGGTATTAGCTCTTATGGTTATGATTAGATAGATGATGAATTATTTGGAATAATTAAATTCATTTTATGGATATGCCCTAGATACAGTAATTCGTGAAACGTTTGTCTGTATATGGGATATCCTAGAAAATGGAGGGTGATTTATTTAGTCCAAAAGATTGAAGGATAATTGTTAACTCAATAACTAGATTTTTTGGAAAAGGACTATGTAATAAATCACAAGCCCATGTATAAGTTGTTCTAAAGGAAGTGAGAGGAAAACACCAAGTATAAGTACCAAGTGTACAAGAGGATATACCACAAGGTAAACTGCAACGCGTGTCACGTCTGATACACAATTACATGTAGTGCTTTATCGTAGTGGGAGGGTTGTTTGACAACCCAAACAGATATATGTTTTGGGAGAGTCATAAAACTTGGTCCCAAGTAAACATAGTATTGTCCCACGGATACGATGTAGCACTACAAGATTAAAATGCGGAATCTTAGTAAGTTGCAATGTATGTTGAAATAGAATCTACGGATTCTAAATTAAGTCTGGAGCTTAAAGCATCACTAAAATGGTGTAAAAGCCATTGCAAGTGGTCAAGAGAAATAAAAGAGGATCATACGGAAAGGTGAAAATCTTGGAAGCAAAGCTTGTTGCGAAAAGATGTACTCAGAAAGAAATGGTTCGATTATGAGGAAACATGTTCGCTAGTAGCTATGCTTATGTTGATCCGGATTCTTTTATTTATTGCTGCTCATATTGAATTATGAGGAACAGCAAATAGATGTCAAGACAGCTTTCCTGATTGGAAGTCTTGAGGAAAACATCTATGTGAAGCAACCAGAGTGATTCATTGCAAAGTACTAATAGCATTTTAATAGTAAGCTTAAAATTGTCCAGCGATGGACTAAAGCAAGCTTTAAGATCATGAAGCATCTGTTTTGATTAGGTAATCCAGTGGCATGGATTTAAATCAATGAGCGGATGAGTCTTGTGTGTTGTAAAGAGTGACGGAAACGTGGTGGTGTTTCTTGTACTATACGTAGATAGTATCTTGCTCATTGGAGACAATGAAAGAGTATTATCGGGCGTATGTTTTAAATGTAAAACTTGTTTAAGGACAAGAAAATAAAAAAATCATGTGAAAAGTGTTGGAACGGTAATAATTAGCACACCAGATCTTCTACGCCATTTTCGTGCATCATTTCCTGTGCCACACGTTAAGTGATTGACACGTAAGAGGGGAATTAAATCCAACCATTGCCCCTAATGTTTAAGGATTAGGGTATAATTTCATCTCTCCTACGTGTCATCCATCCAACGGTTTGACACAGAAGGTGATGTATCAAAATAGCACAGAAAATTCGAGCCTAATAATTAGTATACGACAAAAATTTATTGCCAAAAACATGTGCAATATGCATATTTTCTTTTATGCAAAAGAACAATTGTATTCTATTGATTTAGTCTACGAACAACAAGTAAAATTATCGAATGATGAGAAATCAAGTCATTTACAGTTTAAACGGTCATAAATTTAATGTAATTATATAAGGACGATGGAAGAGGGGGATAAAAAAATATGCAAATAAAAGAAATTAATTAAGGCAATGCAAGTAATAAAAGATGGAACAGATACAAGAATGGATGGGCTAAAGCCAAAAAGCAATGGATATATTAACAATGGTCGGAGAGAGTACTATTTTCATTTTGGGATGAACTCGAAATAAAACTAAAAAGTTGGGACGAAAATTAACGTCCTAACTATTTTGGACCTTTTAAAAAAAGTTAAAAGATGTGAGACGTTTATATATATTTTTTGAATGCGCCAAAATTAGGATGTGAATTGTGATTAATTAAGAAATTGTCAGTAATATATTTTTATGAGCTTACATACAACACTAATACTATTTAGATCCAATATAATTAAAATATTATACTTTTTTTAATCGCTGATAATGTATCAATTTTGTCATTTTTATCATCTACTCTAAAGGATCCATTATCTCCATTAGCAAAATGGTTCATATGTAGTTCACCAATCACTACTTATACAATTTCTCGTTTCATATAAAATAATAATATTCCAAAGATATGTAATTAAAGTTAATGAAAAAGTCAACTTAATCAACTTATTTATAAATGAATTTTTTACCGAAGATTTATAAATAAGTTGATATCATGTGAATTTGGGTGCACGATAATAATTTCCATACACTAAATATATATGTATGGATTTATTCATTAATATATATGTGTTTCTTAAAAGATGTATTTTTTTTAATATTCAATTGTTAATTGAAAAATAATAGGATATTAATTTACTAAATATTTATTAACAAACTGCATAAGTATTATTCATGAGTAAATACTCTCTCCTTCTCAAACGTTTACGTTATATATAATATATATATATATATATATATATATATATATATATATATATAAAAAGAGAGTGTCTCAATATTTAAATATTAATTGGGTTAATGATACTCCTCCTGCCGTCCAATAATGTCCATTTGTATTTAGATGGACATCAATTTTATAAGGCGACTAACGTGACTCTTTCATTAACTTAATTAATTAAATTTTCAAAATTATAGTGGATCAAGTAAGACAAATTTTATAAGGAATAAGATAATTAAGGTATCGTTAAAAGTAGAAGATTAAAAAAAGGAAAGAGTGAGTGGATTCTGCATAAATAAAGGACTCACTGCTACATAATTGAGTAGGAGTATTAATTTAGCCCCATTTTGTATACATCGCTTTCTGCGAATATTAAAGTATAATTATTCATTATTAGGAAAAAAAAACATGCTGATTGAGGATTAATTTAATTAGCTGCCATTTTATATACATCTTTTTCGGCGAATATTAAAGTACTATATTATTAAAAAAAATGGCTAGATATTTGAGTATTAATTTAGCCCCATTTTGTATACATCGCTTTCTGCGAATATTAAAGTATAATTATTCATTATTAGGAAAAAAAAAACACGCTGATTGAGTATTAATTTAATTAGCTGCCATTTTATATACATCTTTTTCTGCGAATATTAAAGTACTATATTATTAAAAAAAAATAGTATACTCCACAAGACATATCACAAAAATTGGTAAATTAAATAAATCTCAAGTTATTTTTTAAATGGCTTATAGAGATACCTCATTATTTAACTATATTTGCAAATGCCTTATAGAGACTTTATTGTTTGATTGCACTTATAAGGGACAAATCTTATAAGTAAATCTCATCTTAGAGAAAGAGTTTATTATTTGACTTTGTTTACAAGAGATCAAATTTTGTAGGTATAGAGAGGATATCACGACTTATACAAAGGACTCACTATTTGATTTCGCTTATAAGGGGCCAAATCCTATAGTTATAAAGTAGTCTCACTATTCGATAGCGCTTGCATAAGATCAAATCTTGTAGGTAAATTGCAAGATGTTGACGGCTCACTGTTTGACTTCACTTGGAAGGAATTAAATCTTATAGGTATAGAGATGACTCACTATTTGACTATATTTTTATAGAGTCAAATTTATAGATAAATCACAAAATGTTGATTGCACTCGTAAAGACCCACTTTATAGTTAAACTCAATATAATGACTTTACACCCTCCTACCAAGTGAAATAAGCTGTGTGCGCAATATTGTCCATTACTGTCACTACAAAAAAAAAAAAGAGTTTTAGAGACACAAAAAAGTGTCACAATTACATACATATTCAGACACTTATTATTTTTGATACACTTTATATAAGTGTTGCATGTAGTGGTGTCCCATTAAGTTTTGGGACACTTCATGTGAACACTTATAAATGTCCATAAATGTGTTGATATATGATACTTAAATATGTCTCTAAATATTTTATACAATACATTTAAATGTCCCAATATGATCTTATATACGTTAAGAGAAAGTAATCTTTTAAGATATTTAAAAATATCTCCAAATATCTATTGAGACATTTAAAAGTACTTATATATGTTATAGTATTTAATCTTAAAAGTGTTTCCAAATGTCTATTAAGATATTTATTGGTGGTTGCTAAAAATTTTCACAAAACACCAATAAGTGTCTAAATAAAACTAGCTAATAGACAACAATAATCTACCGTAGTTCATAGCCTATTTTAGTGTTGTGGTAGCTATTTTAATTAAATGAAGATTCAAAAAAACATGTGATTCAAACACTGCATACTTATTCTCTCTCCAATTACCAGTTTACGAACAATTTCACTAATTTCACTGATTCAAACGAAACAAACAGCGTGCTTCCAAACGCTCATATCCATTATACAAAGCTCGCAACAGATTGCAAATAAATTAACTCAAATAATTTACAACAGCGATGTGACAGACAATCAAATGCATTAACCTTGTAAGATCCAACGCTCAACAGCCATGAACGTCGATTTCCTCACAACCTGAAAAGTGGAAAATAGACAAAAAAAAAATGTTGCACTCGTACTTACAACAAGCAGAGGAACGAGATTGAGAATCGTGTTGTTTCCAGTCTTCTCTGCATGGATCCTGACTGATCTCTTCATCATAGTGTTCTTAACCATCAGAACCCAGAATCACCCCTCAAACCCTTCCTATCAGAACACACTATGAGTTAGATTGCAGATTATTGATAGAACAGTAGAGATCATATAGCCAATTCAACATAAGTTGGTTTTCAATCAAGAATCAGAAAAGGGGACTACTAGGTTTCCTGTATATCAACAATTATTGTAATGAATTTTATTTCCATCAATTAAATCTTTCAAATGCATTTGACTCAAGGATAGGTTGTTTTTAAACTTCAGGACAATAGCACATTTTTGGATGAGTTCATTCTGTAATGAATTTGATATCTAGAACTCCTATTTTGAACAAAGTTTAAATGAATTTAAAATCTCTTAAATATGGAGTCAATTTCAAATACTTACTCCTAATCCGCTTAACTCAAATGCAGTACTGTAGCATAAAATAATTCTTTTAGATAAAATTTTGCCAGGGGAACTGCCTAAGATCCAACATATCCATTACAAATTCAATATATATTTAGTTCTTAACCTAGCCTGTAGATAATAATAGTAGACAAAGGAAAAGATGAAAGGATCATTTGATAAAACTCACAAAAGATGGTGAGCATGTAGCAAGGCTAAATACAGACATATAAAACTCACAAAAGATGGTGAGCATGTTGTAAGCACTTGAATTTTATTGTCTATTAAAGGAAAATATGTGGCAAATTAATGTAATAATTATCAATTAATTATTTATTTATTAAGGGATTTAAATAAATAAATTCCTAAAATAGATTAATAAATAATTGATAATTAATTTAAAACCCAACAAAATAAGTAGGGTTTAAATTAAGTAAAACTTGACTCCCAAGTCAAATAAAGTCTGGAAGGTTCCAGAATCATGTCAAATTAAGTAATGACCATTCAAGCTGTGTTATATTTGGAACGGCCCAAGCCCGCAGAATCGGGTCAAATCTGTCATGGACCAATCAGATTGCAAGTTATTTATGGGGCATGCTCATTCCTCACCTATATAAGGAGTCCTCTTCCATTCATTCCAGACACACTAAAACATCTGAAGACACAAACGCTTTGAAGAGATTGAAACACAAGCAACGTTCCTCAAGATCTTCAAGCATCTTCAAGTCAAGAACGGCAAACGATTCGGGATTAAGGTGCGGAGCCCCCAAATCAAGCGTTCTTCATAAACTAAGTTCTTCGGTGTTCTTCGTGCCAAGAACAACATACGACCTGGGATAAAGGTGCTAAGCCCCCCAGATCGAGTGTTTCTTCGGATCAAGTACGTTTAATTCAAACAAAGGCTCGACGCCTCTGGATAAACGTTATAAGATCCCAAATCCGAGTTCGGATAAGCTTCAACTGAAGATCCGACTCAAAACACAAAGTCAACGCGATCAGCGCGGTCAACACAAGTCAAAGTCAAGTAAGTCCAAATTGGTTCGAGAGAAGAATCAGAGGATAGTAGAGATTGTTTCCTAAATTTTCAAGTTTAATCCGTCTGGATTATTATTGTAATTCTTTTGTGTTTATTTTATTATAAATACAATATTTGTTGTTACAATTTTTGGCACGCCCAGTGGGACAGTCTCTACCTCTCATCTCTTCTCTCAATAAGCTCGAAGATACAAAGTATAACACCTCTTAGGATCGCGATAAAAAGTTCATCTACCTCAAAGCCTTTAGAGCTACAAGCTGCGAAGATGCAAGTTATGACTCCGCTAAAGATTGTGATACGAAGGCAAACTGCATCAAAGCCTCAAGAGTTGCAAATTGAAAATGCTAAACTCGTTACAAGAAGTATGTGTGAAGCCTCCTCAGAGACAAACCATGTGGTTAGGATTGCTCTTAACAAACCATTGCACGGAGACAAGAATAGTAAAGATGATTCTACCTACTGAACTCCTCACTCAATACCAAGCTCACCATCTACCTCAGCTGCAGCTGCAGTGATGACGACAAGTGCTATGACCATTGAGGATCAACTCGCAAGTATGATGAGAGCCATTGAAGGACTCAACAAGCACATGGAAGCTCAAGACGCAAAGATCTCTGTACTTATGAAGAAAATGGATAATGCGGAGACAAGCCATGCAAATAAGAAACAAGTTGATGATGAACATGAGGAGAAAGACTCGACGAAACATCATTCACCTGAAGAAAAGCCAGCTGAGGATAAGATACAAGTTTCAACTGACAGAACGCTTCCTATCAACCAACTAAAGAATATCGTGATAAATACGATTAAAGATAATTTTCAAAGGAGCTCAAAATCTTCTTCAAGATACGCCAAGCCATATACAAAGAGGATTGACAACTTGAGGATGCCAACTGACTACCAACCTCCCAAGTTTTAATAATTTGATGGCAAAGGCAATCCGAGACAACATGTGGCGCACTTTGTCGAGACATGCAATAATGCTGGGACCAACGGAGATCACATGGTGAGATAATTCGTTCGATCTTTAAGAGGAAATGCCTTTGATTGGTACATCGACTTGGAAGCCAACTCCATTGAGAGTTGAGGGCAAATGGAAAAGGTATTCCTCAACCGCTTCTATAGCACACAAAGAATTTTTAGCATGATGGAGCTAACAAATACTCGTCAAAGGGATGAAGAATATGTCATCGACTACATCAATAGATGGAGGAGCCTAAGTCTCAACTGCAAAGAAAAGCTATCAAAAACTTCAGCTATAGAAATGTGCATTCAAGGGATGCAATGGAATCTTAGCTACATACTCCAAGGAATTCGGCCTAAAACTTTTGAAGAGTTGGCTTCAAGAGCTCACGACATGGAGTTAAGCCTGACATCAAATGACATCGAATGACCCTCTATTCAAGATTCTTACAAGTTTGAATGAATGTCCTTCGATGAGCCCTTGGAAGAGGAACCATAAACAAAGGCTGCAGTTTCTATAAAGATTAATATAAATGAAGTTGAAGCAAGAGAAAATAGTGCATCCTAAGATTGGGGGCAATAAAGTATTGATAAATCAAGACACATTATGCTCCTTGACATGAGCGAAAACTGTCTGCATTACGCTCCTTGATACGAGCTTAAACTATCTAAAATCTTTCAAGTCAAATCTCCTTGACATGAGCTAAAACTGTCTGCATTACGCTCCTTGATACGAGCTTAAACTATCTAAAATCTTTCAAGTCAAATCTCCTTGACATGAGCTAAAACTGTCTGCATTACGCTCCTTGATACGAGCTTAAACTATCTAAAATCTTTCAAGTCAAATCTCCCTGACACGAGCGAAAACTGTCTACATCACGCTCCTTGACACGAGCTAAAACTATCTACAAGTCACGCTCCTTGATATGAGCTTAAACTATCTAAAATCCTCAAGTCATGCTCCTTGATAAAATCCTAAACTATCTAACACAAATTAAATTCAAGGCTCCTCGATACGAGTGAAAACTATCCACACTATACTCCTTGATATGAGTATAAACTGTCCACACATCAAATCATATCTCCTTGAGAAGAGAAAATTCTCTACATGTTCGATACTCCTTGATATGTGTATAAACTATCTACACATCAAATCAAATCTCCTTGGGAAGAGAATAAACTCTCTACACATAAAGCTCCTCGGCACGAGCGAAAACTATTCATACAATACTCCTCGACACGAGTGAAAAATATCCACACAAGGCTCCTTGATACGAGTATAAACTGTCTACAAGTTCAAATTCAAAACTCATTGACACGAGTATAAATTGTCAACAAATTCAAGTCCAACACTCCTCGACGCACGAGCTTAAACTGCATGTTATTCCTGGCCCGCACGAGTATAAAATGTGTACGGCCCCCCATTCAAATCAAATCATGTCTCTGTGAACTACGTTATGAATTGATTCTCTTCAAAGAGGTACGTAGGCAGCTTAGCACTTCACTAAGTTCAGTCAAAATTCATGCTATTCATATCAAGTTGGTGAAGCAAGCAATAAAATTCAATCATGTTGATCAAGAATGGATTATCGCAATTTGTTCACTTCAACACAAAGGCATCCGTGAACAAAATGCGAGGGGGCATTTGTAAACACTTGAATTTTATTGCCTATTAAAGGAAAATATGTGGCAAATTAATGTAATAATTATCAATTAATTATTTATTTATTAAGGGATTTAAATAAATAAATTCCTAAATAGATTAATAAATAATTGATAATTAATTTAAAACCCAACAAAATAAGTAGGGTTTAAATTAAGTAAAACTTGACTCCCAAGTCAAATAAAGTCTGGAAGGTTCCAGAATCAGGTCAAATTAAGCAATGACCATTCAAGCTGTGTTATATTTGGAACGGCCCAAGCCCGCAGAATCGGGTCAAATCTGTCATGGACCAATCAGATCGCAAGTTATTTATGGGGCATGCTCATTCCTCACCTATATAAGGGGTCATCTTCCATTCATTCCAGACACACACTAAAACATCTGAAGACACAAACGCTTTGAAGAGATTGAAACACAAGCAACGCTCCTCAAGATCTTCAAGTCAAGAACGGCAAACGATTCAGGATTAAGGTGCGGAGCCCCAAATCAAGTGTTCTTCATAAACTAAGTTCTTCGGTGTTCTTCATGCCAAGAACAACATACGACCTGGGATAAAGGTGCTAAGCCCCCCAGATCGAGTGTTTCTTCGGATCAAGTACATCTAATTCAAACAAAGGCTCGACGCCTCTGGATAAACGTTATAAGATCTCAAATCCGAGTTCGGACAAGCTTCAACTGAAGATCTGACTCAAAACACAAAGTCAACGCGATCAGCGCGGTCAACACAAGTCAAAGTCAAGTAAATTCAAATTGGTTCGAGAGAAGAATCAGAGGATAGTAGAGATTATTTCCTAAATTATCAAGTTTAATCCTTCTGGATTATCATTGTAATTCTTTTGTGTTTATTTTATTATAAATACAATATTTGTTGTTACACATGTGGCAAGGTTAAATACAGACATATAAAACTCACAATATTAACATAAACACATTTAATCTTGATGAGTAGATATATAAATTACCCGTCATCAAGCTGGAAGGATCCTAAATACTTCTTGCAGATGGGGTTTATAACGAAGGGTGTAATTATAAATTTATAACTTAGCACATGCATATGAAGTGCAATGAAAAGAAATATATGTCATAATCTGAAGCTACCAACAAGGATTAAAACACTTGAGATGAGACTCACCCATGTCTGTGAGTATATATTTTAGCATCCAAAGCAGCTTCATTGCTGCATTGATTATAATTCAAAATAAATCTTAATTAAATTAGTATTAAGTTACTCAATCAGTTATGCATAATTCATTAACTAGAGCAGATTCATGCCTGCCAAGAACAGAGCCCAGCATTTCATGGTGTGATTTAGTGATTTCTTCCACATCACTCAGCTCCCTTTCTCCCATATAAACAATGTACGACTATTGCAAGATACAACTGTTATTGAGAATTAAATAATAATTTCAGTAATTTCATATACAAAATGCTTTGATGGAACTCCATGAAAAGATACAGAAGCCAATGTGAAAAAGGAAAAATTCATAAATTTAAATTTATCTTTTGTTCAGTGAAAGTTGGAACTCCATGAAAATAATATAGTTAACTTACCAAGTAAAACAGGAAAAACCACCCAAACTTCATGGCACTTTCAGTCCAGTAATATATATGACACCAACTCAAACTATATTTATAACACGAAAGATGCACAAGCACCTCGATGCACAAGCACCTCTTGCCTGTTCATTATATAAATAAACCAACCAACAGGTTGTAATTATGTCAAATATATATAAACAACTTAGTGCAATTTTTCATGAGCATTGAGGAGCAAGTCAATATAAATTTATTATGCAGAATGTGCTCATATATGAACAAAAGAACTAAAGGTTTAGAAACTGCATCATCAATAAATAACCCTAATTTAGCATTTATGCAAATTAAACAATAATAAGAAATTGGAATAACTACATAAAGCCGAATGGAGACAAAATGATAAAATCAAAGAAAGAACAGAATGATAAACGAAAGAAAGAAATAATGGAACAACAAATGTCTTTCTACTATTGATGCTCGCCCAATGTCTATAAACCAGAGGCTTGATCACATTCTCATACGCCATATAGCATGAAATGTATACACTACTGAAAAAGAAAAGTTCTAAAAGAAAAAATTTATGGCAAGACATATGCAAGACTAAAAGATCATTCTTGATACAAAATTCTTAGAAAAAGAAAGCATAAAGAAAATTAATTGAAACAACTATTACCAATTAAATCATTGACTGCACTTTGGGCGTCTGGAATAAGAAAATAGAAAAAATTAAAGGACTTTTCATTCAAAATTGAGAGTTCTGGATTCTACAAAGTTATAGTGACACCAGTTAATTGAATTTGACAATATTACAATTGCAACCAACAAGATAAGAGATAAGACATTAAACACCATCAGCGGCCAAACACAGGAGCATTTAAATTGTACTATAGCATATGATGGTAGGATACTTTTTATAACTAACATAAAAATAACAGAACCTATATTGTCGTATTACATCCTCGAAACCTTGTGGTCCACCGTAGTATGGAACGGGCACTTCAATTTCGTCATGCTTCTTGCAGTAGAAACACATTAGCCGAATCTACAATAGAACATGATGGAAATGGTAAGAAGCAATGTACATTCTTCAAGTAGAAAACAAAACATGTTGAATAATTGCCATAAACAACAGTAATCTATAACTGCATTTGATAGCCATATAAATTACATTTCATGGGCTTTCTTAGGCTTTTGAAATGGGCCGTCCTATAGAATCACCAATGATTTGATTTCAACAATAGAAGTAATGATATCAACAGCTTAATGAAGGAAAATTTTGTTAGTATGCTCTGCTAAAAATCTTACTATAGGACGATACAAGATATACTGGGAAATTGAACACTGATTCTTACTCTTCTCAATTGCAAATCCATTGTTCATCAGGATTCACCATAATTCAATTTTCAAAATCAGGGATAAAATAACGATATCTAAGATCGATAGTCAGGTAGCCTTAAAAGACACGAGTAGATGTTGCGAGGCTTTTGGAATAAAAAGCGTACCACTTTTAGTAGTTTTTTGGCACATGCAATGCGAGAATGGAGAACCGCCGCAGTGAACGAAGAATTGATTCAAGCATATGCAGCGAACGCAAATGCAAGTATATGCAGCGGATGGTGAAAACAGAGAATTCTGATCTGTACTCTTCTCTTCTTTAATGGAGAACAAGGTGCTCAAATTTGCCCTAATTTTAGAGGTGAGTTAGACAAATGAATAGATCTTGCAGGGAGACGTATCACATCTGCCGGCGGAGGTGAATGAAATTGAAGCATCCGGAGGAGAGGGAAGTGAATTTGGATCGAGGGAGGTAGGTTTGATGAAGTTTAAGGGTTCAAGATGAAAAAGTAAAATAAAACAGAGATAAACAGCTGAGGGGCTAAATAGATTTGGCACTTGCACGAGACCGTCTCATCCTTTAACCCAAATTAGTGTGGGTTTGAGGTAAATCTTGGCGCAGTTGCAAATTGTCAGTTACTAATGCAGCGGTAATAAAACGGTCTTGTGTTTGACAGTATTTTTTTGTTTTTTTTCTTTTTTTTAGTTTTATTTATTTTATTTAAATTTTTTATTAATAATAATATTTTTAATAAAAAGTGATAGTTGTCAAATTGAATTCTTTCAAAAATAATAATATTTTAATGAAAAGTAATATTTAATCGAGAAAACATGATAACATTCAATTAAACTATTTTATAAATAATTTGGAAGATGGCTAAAGTGATAACTTTTTTAATAAAATGTGATACTAGATCAACGAAAAGTAATATTCGTCCGATCAATTATTTTAATAACATTTTTTAGAATATATAAAAGTGATAATATTTTTAATAAAAAGTAATAATTAATAAAGGAAAAGTGATAATCATTTAATTAAACTATTTTCTAAATAATTCGTAGAAAAATTAAATATAATATTATTTTTAATAAAAAGTGATACATAATTATGAAAAAATAATGAACAAACAATTAAATTGTTTTATGAACAACTAAATGAAAAAAAAGTAATAATATTTTTAATAAAAAAGCAAGACAAATTCTCCCGTGAGACATCCATTTAGGGGAGACGGGCCTAAGACGGGTATCAAATCAATTTAACCCATTTTCATTAATTAATTAATTAATTAATATAATCCCTGTATAATCCCTAAAAATTTGCCTAGTTAGTTTAGATTTAGGAGTGAGAAGATGGTCTTCCCAAATTCAACCCCTGCATCAATTGAGGAGAGAAAAAATAGTCCCAAAATATCTCCCAATCTATCGGAAGAAGAGAAAAATTATGAAGGTATTCTGCTCAAATTCAGAATGTCCATTCTTCAAATGAACGAAGAAACTAATTAATCCATGTTGAATGAGAGAAATTCCTAAAAGAGTCCATTGAAGAATTAACGAAGAACAGAAAGATTGAACAAGGTATTTTTTAAGTCCTCGTTGATGATTAGTAGTCCAAAGTTTTCTTCACTATCTCCATTCTCGTGTTGAGTAGTTTGGGGTGTTTATGATAAATTATTAGAGTGGGTACTTATGGGGGGTTTATGTGATAAATTACTATAGTGGGTGTTTATTGGGGTTTAGAGTTTGGGTTGGGGTAGAGTAACTGTGCCGGCAGTTGTATCTAGAATGTTTGACGGCATTATGTATGATGGCGGTGGTGCATTTGCTAATGTTTTCATTTTTTTTGGATATCTGATTTTTTAATAATCAGCAAGAGATTTCACAAGTTTCTAATGATGCTTGATGATACTCTCGGAAATTCATATTTTTGTGTAATGCTTGTTGAAAGAGATGGCTCTCATCATGAAGGTAGAAGATCATTTGCACTGCAAATGGTTATGAGAAATATGGAGGTTACATATGAATGATTTTTTTACTCGTATTGGTCCTATTTCTGAATTTACCTACTTGGTGTTTCAAGAGTTTTCACTGATACTTTAAGTGAGGGGAAGAAAGCTACAATTTATGATATGTTTGAGTACTATGAAAAAGTTAAGTTGGAGAGAGTTCATTTTAATCTTTGCTGATTTTGAAAAGTATTCTATGATATCTGAATGTGTTGTTGGTTCGTTGTACTACTATAATTGTGACATCCAGTTTCTTGTCCCTATTAGTAATAGAGTTTTCTACTTCTTGTACAGTACGTATTAATCTTCTAGTGAGGCATGGCCCGTCCTAAAATTTGTGCGAAGAAAAAGAAAGTGGAAAAGTGTGCGGCACAGGATAACATTGGCAAAGCACAAAGGCATAATGCAATATATTCGGCTTCAGTATAAATTACAATATATGTATAATGAAATATTTTTTATTCTTTTCCTTTAAGGGATTTCGTTTCACATTCCAGACCAAATGGTATATCTGAAGTGGTTGTAAAGTTGAATGACAAGCAAAAGGATGATATAAAGAGGGCAGGTTTTGGTGGTATGTTGGAAGTTTGTATCTCTAGGGTGCCTATAACTGATATGAGATATTTAGTTTGAAATTTCAATAGTCAAAGTCGTATGCTCACCATCAATGAAAAGGTAAATTTTGTCATTACTCCTGAAGATGTTCATGATATTTTTCTTCTCCCTAATCATGGTGATAAAGTTCTTTTTGACTTAAGGCGTAATGAAAGTCCACAATATTTAACTGATTTTACAAATATGGTTGGTGTTCATTGTGGCTCTACTATAAGCACAATAAAAAATATGATACTAGAAAACTATGCAGAGGGTGGTGATGATTTTGTGAGATTATTTGTTATATTTTCAATGTCCTTTTTTTTAAATCCAACAGCAAATGGTACAGTAGATTTAAGCACTCTTAGATCATTGTTGGATGTCAATAGTATCTCAAAACTTGATTGGTGTTCCTATGTGCTGGATAGATTATGTGCTGCTGTTAAATCATTCAGTGGAAATCAAGGTAGGAAAAACATAGGGGGCTGTATATTAATCTTACTGATTGCATACTTCCATAGATTAAATTGGAAAGGTAAGCCCGAGCCTTGCACTTTACCACTAGTCAAACACTGGACTTCTGAGAAACTTTTTTAGAGAGTTAGGGAGGAGTTACAAGCGGGTGGGTTTGGGTTAGGAGAGTGCGTAAGTATATACCCAATTAGTGGAAAGGATAAATTGGTTGCAGAAACTTCTATGAAGAAGCAAAATGATGATGGGGAGAAAAGTTGTCATCCAATTAGGAGAAGGAAGTCAAAAGGCATAATGGTGATATCATTTGAAGTGTTGGATGACGAGGAGATGAACGATGCTATACAAAGGGAAGCAAAAGATGTAAGTTATTGTCATCATTTTATGTTATATACACGCCAAACACACTTTCATTTATGCATGTCGAAAGTATTATGTTTACCTTTTACTGTATACGACATACATACTTAAAGTATCATCATAACACAATGTTCTTCTTTTTATGTATAATATTTAGGACCTACATGAAGCATTCCTCATTTGGAAGAGAGACATGGCAGTGGTGAACAATTTTCACATGAATAAAATTAAAGATATGATGTGCCAAAGTCGTGAATCCATGAAAGATGAAGAAGAGAATGACATATCTGACACCCAAAAGTTTTTCTCGGATGTGAAGGTTCATGAGTACATTGATGACATCATACGGAAATTTCAAAGAAAGAAATTAGAAGAGCAAATGTTGTTTGATGGTCCCAAATTTCAGTTACTTACACCTGAAACTGAGACTCCAAGGAGTGCTACTAAAGAAGAAGAAAGTGAGAGTGAACAATCTGAAGGAATAGATGTTAGTGAGGTGAAAGGAGCCATTTTATCCATTAGCAACAAGGAGAAACGACTATATCATGACATGGACACAGAAGCTTGGCCATTTGTGGAAGATGTAGGCTATGTATGCAAATTTGTGAATGCAAATGCGAGCTTGTTGACAAACATGGATTGTTTCAGCAAGCACATTGTTGATTATTGTTTCGATGAGGATCCATCATTTGATAAGTTGTAAGTGTTACTCTAGTTTATCTATTTGTTATATTATAATTTTCTTAGTCACATCTGTTACATTCTAGTCAATCGGTTTTATAGGGAACACATATGTCACTTTGGTGGTGTGAGTTACGTATCAAAAGAAGAAATTCTATCATTGATCCCAAATGCTCACATCTATACCGGTATCATCGATGCATGGTCCATAATTGTCAATGCAAAGTACAGCATAGAATGTGTGCGAAGATTCTGCTTTAGTCTTGGACATACGGTAAGTTATTAACAAATGCTATGTATCATTGGCAGCACTGTACTAGGACTGTTATGACACAATAAATTTTGAAATATTATTCTATAAAATAGCATTCATTGAGCAATATTTTGGGGGTAAAGGCCACAAGGGATAAATGGAAGAGAATATCATAGGGTCATTTCAGTTATGGATGGAACGAGTGTCTGTTGACATAGACAAAGTTTGTTTGGTATGTAATCTCATAGCCACTGAAAGAAAGTACTTATATTATAACTCATGTTGTTTTATATATTTTTAAATGATTTTTTTACTAATTCTTTTCAGATTTTTGTGCCAGTGAACTTGTACAATCATTACTTTGCCATATGCATCAACTTTAACATTGGAAAAATTCTGTATTTGAATAATATGCATCATGCGGTTGAGTCAAACAACGTTGAAGCTATATTAATTCTGGTATGTAATTAAACTATACATATATATACATATTATCTTATGCGCATGTGCTGCGGCATTAATTTTTTTAAAAATATTGTCGCAGGTTGCATTAATGAGTCGTTTCTTAACTACTAAGGGATATCCTAATGCTCAGGCGATGCTACGTTATGATATTGAAACTGTACATTTTCCATGGAGAAGCAGACGAGGTGATGGTGATAGTGGGGTTTACCTAATGCACCATATGCAGTTCTTTGAAGGAGCCGTATATGAGCATACAAATCTTAAAAAGGTACTTCCCTTCACAATGGTAATAACCGCGTAAAGTTTGTGTGGTATATATTTATATTTCATTTTTTGTAATGTTCAAGAGGATGCTATGGTTTATTAATTGTTTATTATGTTTTTGTTGAAGTATGTTTCATTGTTGCGAAGTTGATTTGGCTTTTTGCATCTTTTTGTGTTCAAGGTATCAATTCGAAATGCAATAAGGGCCCAAATTTGTGCTACCTTGGTCACAGCAAATCAGAACCTGTTGAAAAATGAAACGTTGAAGAAAATTTATAGCTTCTATGAAAGCAAACCAAAGATGCTAGGAAAGAAAAAGAAGAAAAATAGACTTATTGTGTTTTATGGTTTTTTGTTTTAATTCATTGGTATTCTTATGTAGGTTTGCTGAAGTATTTGAATATACTTATCTATACTTGTTTTTTAGACCAAGAAATTAATATTCGAACTTTTTAGCTCTTATGCACTATTAGAAAGAGTTCAATATCTATACTATACAATAAACTAAGAAATAAATTACACCATGTGTACTTGAATTGTATAATATAGTAACGTGTTTCTTGTGAACTGGAAAATTATACCAGTTTAGCTCCTACAATCTTGAATAACCTTAAAATGCCTCCACATATATAACAATCTTACTCAAACTACTAAAATGTATGCACAACATACTTTCACAAACAAACAAAAAAATCGATATACGTTTGAATAAAATTTAAATGAGTTAGTCTCTTTTGAAATGGTTGAGAGACGGGTACATAGGTAAAGTATGCTTATTTATAGTTAGAGTATGTAAATAATGAATCATATAATATCACCTTAACATCATACTTTAATTAATAATTTATAATACTTTTAAAAACATATTCTAATGACCATTAAGCATACTTTATCTATATCACATACATACTTTAACAGGTGTCACAATACCTCTCCCATATATAATGTCTCACAATTCGTCTCATTATTAAATTATCTTATTATATAGTTACAGTATGATTACTTGTAGTTAGGGTATGTCAATAATGAATTATATTGTAAAACCTTAAATAAGATACTTTAATATATAAATCATTTATCATTTATCATACTTTAGAAAATATTTATCATAATTTATTTTTTAAAGTATGTCAATAATACATACTTTAATGTATAAATCATTTATAATACTTTAAAAAACATTTTATAATTACCATTTAACATATTTTATCTATATTATAGACATACTTTAACACGTTTCATAAAACCTCTCACATATATAGTGTCTTACAAATTGAATCATTACTAAAGTACGATTAAGTTTAGTTAGAGTATGTAAATAATGCATCATATCACTCTAGGAGAGACTTTCTTGTGAGATGGGTTTTTTGTAAAACGGTTGTGAGACGGGTTGATCCATTATTAAAGTATGCTTATCATATAGGTAAAGTATGCTTATTTATAGTTAAAGTATGTCAACAATGAATCATATTATAACATCCTAAAATCATACTTTAATTCATCATCCATCATACTTTACAAAACATACTTTAACAACCATTAAGCATACTTTATCAATATAATAGACATACTTTAAAACGTCTCACAAATGGTCTCACATAAGCAGCGTCTCACAAGAGACTTTGTCTATTTTAAATGCTTACTTGTAGTTAGGGTATTTTAAAAAATGAATTATATTATAACACTTTAAAAATCATACTTTAATTAATCATTGCTCATACTTTAGAAAAAATATTTTAATGAAAATAAAGCATACATTATTTATATTATAGACATACTTCAACACATTTCACAAATCCTCTTACATATATAATGTCTCACAAATTGACAAAAGTATGCTTAAGATTAGTTAGAATATGTCAATAATCAATCATATTATAAAGTCACCATAACTTCGGGACTACACATTGTACACCATTTTAGGCATACTATAAATGCGAAAAGACATACTTATTATATTGTATAGGCAGGGTATGCTTATATGTAGTTAAAGTATGTCAATATTAAATTATATTATTCCACCTTTAAATCATACTTTAATTAATCATTTATCATACTTTATAAAATATATTTTAATGACCATTAAGTATATTTTATCTATATTATAAACATACTTTAACACGTTTCACAAACCCTCTCACATATATAATGTATCACAAATTGACTCATTATTAAAGTATGCTTAAGTCTAATTAGAGTAGTTAAATAATGAATCATATTATAACGTCACCATCACTTCAGGATTTCATACTTAGAGTATGCTTACTTGTAGTTAGGGTATTTTACAAATAAATTATATTATAACACTTTAAATAATCATTGAGAAAATATATTTTAATGACCATTAAGCATATTCTATCTATATTATAGACATACTTTAACACGTTTCACAAACCCTCTCACAAATTGACTAATTACTAAAGTATGCTTAAATTTAATTAGAGTATTTAAATATTGAATCCTACTATAAAGTCACCATCACTTCATGATTTCATACTGTAAACAGTTTTAGGCACACTATAAATTCGAATACACATACTACATGAAGAATAATGCATACTGTTATGTCTAACATTTCATACCATCGCCATGATATACTTAAATTATGAAACGACAACTATACATACCTTATAACACGAACAAACTAGCATATCATGAGAATCTTTAAAACCATTGAACAAGTTACATCATCATTAACCAAGAGAAAAAATAAATATAA
The DNA here is from genome assembly GCA_023678885.1 of Pogostemon cablin. Classification (NCBI taxonomy): domain Eukaryota; kingdom Viridiplantae; phylum Streptophyta; class Magnoliopsida; order Lamiales; family Lamiaceae; genus Pogostemon; species Pogostemon cablin. The sequence goes on from CM042959.1 coordinate 22,691,862, forward strand.
AACACAACCGCACAACTTCATTCAAAAATACCATCATATGTCTCTAAGAAATTTAAAAAGAACTTTGCGAAGTTCTGGTTTCCTTTTAATCTCTAGATGTCCTTTCCTTCTCTTATTCCTACCCTTGGTCCTGGCAATCACCGGATCTTTCACTGTACCTACTGCAATTTCAGCATGTTCACAATAATCTGATTCTGATTGCACAACAACTAGCTCATCTATCATTGACGAAGCTCTACTACATACATCTTCTAAGACCTTCCTAGCATCTCCACTAGTTTGAGCTTTTAATACAAGATTGTACATTTTACGTAGCGTATCATGTCGCCAAAGTATAGAAGCACTAGAAGTGTCATTATTAGAAGACCCATCAATGAACTTATCCCAAACCTCAGACTTCACCAGTTTTGTCCATCTTTTCTGAATGTATACCGAAGGAATCTCCATAATAGAATGTAAATGAAAGATCCTCAAACTATGGCTGCACATTAATCCACACTCCTCGAATCTCTTACAGGAACATGCCACATAAGCACTACGCTCATCAAACCAAACTGTATGTGAATCTCCATTACACTGATTTGATGAAACTCATACGTCTTGACTGAGTTTTCTTCATGAATTAACTTACAAATAGTAGATATCCCATAAATGAACTCCTGCTCAAAATCTTTGAACACGGTTAGTGTGTATACATCTGCAGCATGCTTCAATATTCCACTTAGTCCAATTCGGGATGTAGGATTTGATCTTGAACACTGGAACTCACCGTGTTGTTTGTTTGCCCTCCATGTTGGCGCTCGATCGTTTGGTTAACGTGACCCGTTAGGGTTCCATGTATTTCTAACAAGCAGCGGAAGCAAGTAAACATGAAACGCATTACCTTTCACTAAGGGTTGATGTAGAGGTTGAATTCTCGCTGGCAGTCTGTGCAGTCCCACGAGAATAGCCATAAGTTCCTCTTCTGATGTCGGAATTAAGTGATCTTTGTACTCAGATGATCCTCTCTTCGACGGCTTTCCATCAGTATATAATACATCAAAATCGAAGAACTGTACGATTTTATATGAATTTTGGAACATGACGAACTGCAGCAGCAAACGACCTTCCGGTCTTCTGCTGTATGTCCCAAGTCCGATCTCGACGTCGTGTGGGCGACGATCTACGAGACCTACTCAATCTGCTGTTCACTCTCTCTCTCTCGTATGTTAGGCGCAGAGTTAGGTTTAGAACAAACTGAGGTGACTTATATACATGGGCTACAGCAGGGACCAGGAGGAGAAATTGGGTTGGGCCTCCATTGGGCTTAAGTATCCAAGCTTAGCCCAAAGCTTATACTTAAGTCCAATAATAATAATATATTCCACTAAAATATTATTACTGCACTACCGTACCAATCCCAAAATTACGTTTTGGGCTCCTTCTTATTATGAGCCCGTTAGTCTCCCCATGTTTAAGATATACAATGTCCATTAATTAATTTAAGTTACTGACAACTCAATTAATTAATATCTCATCCAAGAGTAGTACCACTCAACCTCATTATCATGCCGGAATAAATTCCACCTGCAGGGTTTACATGATAATCCTTATGAGCTCCTCAAGGGGACATCATCAACCTATGACGGACACAGATTCCTTCTACAATCAACAGCACACCATAGAGACAGCACTACTTCCCAACTCATCGAGTTTGTTGATTTAATTACATGTAAATCTCACCCATTGATGAATCAAAGAAATACATACTGCCCTACGTGTCGAGGTTATTGTATAGGGATTAAGAGCACGAACTTCCATAATAACTGAGATCAAGTTCTCCTATAAGTCAGTATAAGTCGAACGATCTCAAGCGGTCCTGCTCAATACACACAAGTGCACTAATGTGATTCTATAGCCAAGACAAGCTAATACCAAACCACACTACAACCATCCCGATAGAGAGTCCCCGTCTATCTCAGTTGTGAGCATCTGTTTATACTTTATAAGGAAACCGATAATATGATCTTTCGCGTGTTGTCGCACAACATATTATCTACAATATAAAGTAAGTGGACTATTGCATCGAACATATAAATAAATTATAAGATGCAATCATTTGATCATATGATTCTCATTTCAAATTAATTGTTATAATATTGTTCATACAAAAAGCTAGACTTTTAGTATATAATCCAACAATCTCCCACTTATACTAAAAGACTATGCTGTCATGTCTTCTGCCATACATCTGATTCCCACTCCCACTACACGACCATTAAAAGCTCTCGCCTGAATGTCCTTGTAAATGGATTTACTAGGTCATCATCCGATGCAATCTAGGCAACAACAACCTTCCCCTCATCATACGATTTCTCGTAACAGGTGGTACTTGCGCTCCATGTGTTTAATTGCCTTATGGACTTGTGATTCCTTCAAGTTTGCAACTGCACCAATATCATCAATATAAATTGTGATAACCTTGGGCAAACTTAGAATCACATCAAAGTCCATCATGAAGTTTCTAGAGTCATACAGATACATTGGTTGCCTCATATGCTCCAATTTATCATCTTTCCATATGGAGTCCGAAGTCTGAAATACATTTCTATATAACACTCCTCCACATTATGACTCAACTTCCTAAAATTAAACACATAACCTTGAGGTGGATTTACTGCCGTCCAATCTGACTAAAAAATTTGAATCTACGTAATCCACAAGAAGCAGTGAATCTGTCCAGTAAGCTTACATATAATTTCCAGTCCTTCTCAGGCACTTCATATATGTCTTACCACAGCTCATCATTCTTGTTCCAGGTTACGTTGATACCCACTGTTCATGCATTTAGCAAAACAGATATCCATACTCATGTATAACATTCCTTAGATTAGGCTTCCTCATTTATAGAAGCATAAGGAACTGCTTTCATCTCCTTTATCTTCCTTTTGTGTCTCAAGACACATTTCCTTAGATAAAGTCACATGCTAAAACGAGTAAGGATTGTATCATTTCATGAAGCTTGAGATAAGCATAATATCCTTTCTTGTGATCCGTATTACCGTGATCAAAAGGATATTTTTGCTCCTCTTATGTCCTTCATCTTATACCGCTTTATTAACCATACCCCATACGCCCGATAATACTCTTTCATTGTCTCCAATGAGCAAGATAATATCTATGTATAGTACAAGTAATACCACCACGTTTCCATTACTCTTTTCAATACACAAGACCCATCCGATCATTGATTAGATCCATGTCACTGGATTACCTCATCAAAACGGATGTTTCATGATCTTGAAGCTTGTTTTAGTCCATTAATGGACACTTTTAAGCTCACTATCACAATGCTCTTAGCTCTTTGCAATGAATCACTCTGGTTGCTTCACATAGATGTTTCCCTTAAGACTTCCAATCAGGAAAGCTGTCTCGACATCTATTTGCTATCCCTCATATTTCATATGAGTAGCAACAGATAAAAGAGTCCGGATCAACATAAGCATAGCTACTGGCGAACAGGTTTTCTCATAATCGAACCCTTTCTTTCTGAGTATACCTTTTCCCAACAAGCTTTACTTATAAGGTTTTCACCTTACCGTATGATCCTCTTTTATTTTGTATGACCACTTCCAATGGTTTTCACACCATCCGTGGTTCTACAATCATCCAGATCTTATTTAGAATCTATTGATTCTATTTCAACATTTATTGCAATTTGTTAAGATTTAGGCATTTCTAACTTGTAGTGCTTCGTCGTATCCGTGGGTTAACTCCAAGTTTACTAGGGACCAAGCCTCACGACTCTCCTAAAACATATATCTATCAGGTGTTAGAACAACCTTCCCACTACGAGAAGACACTACACGCAATTGTATATCAGATGTGACACGCGTCGCAGTTTACCTTGTGGTATATCCTCTTGTACACTTGGTACTAATACTTCGTGTTTTCCTCTCACTTCCTTTAGAACAACTTATACATGGGTATTTGATTTATTACATAGTCCTTTTCCAAAAAACTAGTGTTTATGTTAACAATCACTCTTCGATCTTGTGGACTAAATAAATCATCCTTCATTTTTCTAGGATATCCCACAAACAGATAAACATTCTTACGAATTACTGTTCCTAGGGCATATCCATAAAATGAATTTAGCAATTCCAAATAATTCATCATCTATCTAATCACTACCATAAGAGTGCTATTCCTTCTATTCGTCACACCATTAAGGTGGGAAATTCATTTCCGAAGGTACCTTTCTCTTACTAGATTAGAAGACTCATTATTAATTACTATTGTCGCATCCAGGGAATAAACATGATTTAAGAGTGTACAAATTGTTCACCAACGTACCATAACAGATTACAACTCTATCATTCATTTTAATGACCATGTCATTTAAATGAAATTGAGTATCCATCTATTAATGCATAGAAACCGAAATCAAATTCTTTCTATGAAAATGTACGTAAAGACAATTTCATAAAATCAAACGTTTATTCATATCGTAAGATAAATAAACAACTCCCACTGCAATAGCCACTACTCTTGTAGTTTTACCCATGTCATAACAATCTTATCCTCACTTAGTAATAAACATTTAGTGATTCCAGTATCTACACACTTCGTGTCAGTAAATGCCATCACTAATCATGTTTTAAACAACTAGTGAATAAGATATAAAACTTGTTCACATTATGATGAAAATGACTTTCCTTTGCCACATGTTTTGCCAGAAGTTTTCCACCATATACATCCTATTGTAATTCAGGTGGAACTTACTCAAAAACATCTAGGCAATTCACAAAGAATTAAATTGATCTAGGTTTCCCTTCAATTTATACTCCATGCTTTCCCAATTCATTCATCAAATTAAATCATGATCTTCTGCCTTTTAACTTACTCAAGTATCCGAAGAGTTACATGAGACCATCATATTTCTATGAACCTCTCATCTCTTCACTAGAGACTTTAATAGGCATCATGAGACGTCCATTGTGAGAACACACATGTATTTTCTTAAGCAGTAAAATTCAAAACCAAGATTCTTTTCTAATCATCTAATTTTGGACCAGTAAATATAATTTCTTTTAGTCAACAATAAGCGAGATAAAACCATTTGAAATTACAGAGAATCATAAATAAATACACCGATCAAATCTTCGAATTTTATCCTTTTATATTGATTCCCTCAAAATAATATAAAATTAAAATTCACCGACATCTCAAGCACCGTGAGTCTGCAAGCCACGATAGTGTGGACGTTTACAAACCCGAACATTTACAAGAGAAGGTTTTACCCATTAATTTCATTTGTCAACCTAACCTCATGACAAAATAATTAATAGTCGGTTCCTCTTTAGCCATGCAAATAAAAGCAGTGACTCCGATGGGGAGGATACTTATTATTCACATCTACGTGTACACCATTATTTGACCCCAAGTCCGCGGCCCAAGCTTATGTGCCTTACAGATGGAGAAGTACACACGCGCTCGGATAACTTCCTACAGTCATCAATTATAAGTCTGTACAGTGATCCGCACATGAACTCATCCGATAGGGAGGAAGGTCTAAGCCAACGCGCAAGTTCATGTGCATCACATTACAAACATAATTTTAAAGAAGCCTGTTCCAGCAATATCCATGAATAAACTCATCCGATGGGGAGGAAGGCTCTAATGCCGACGCGCAAGTTTATTCACATTGCTAACAAACCAATAATGGAGGCCGCGGGAATTAATTACCAATCCCCTCTCCCACTTAGTTATTTAAAACTGAGGGTTTTTACATGCATATAATATTCATAAAATAAAATACGCAATTCTAGCATGCTCCTATCACGGCACATGAGGCAGTAAATCCCAGAGAGTCATGCATACATATATAACAATAATTAATAATTAAATCAATCATTAACAGTTATATATCAGCGAATTCGATTGTTCGCCATCAGGCACGAATATCAGCAAAGACTTCCACACTATCAAAATTTTGAAATTTCCAGATTGTCCAATTTTCGAAACCATCGATATCGACCGTCGATGTCGTCCAGATTATCAAAATCATCGATATCGATTAGATTATCAAATATTCGAAAAATATCAAGATTATCAACATTCCAAAACTATCGATATCGATCGTCGATATCGTCTAGATTATCGAAATCATCGATATCGACGAGCAACCATATACAACAATAATAGATAATTAAATCAATTATGTCAGTTATATATTAGGAATTAATTCAACATCCATATATAACAATAATAGACAATTAATTATAGCAGTTATATATTAGGAATTAATTCGACATCCATATATGAAAATAATAGATTATTAAATCAATTATAGCAGTCATATATTAGGAATTAATTCGACATCCATATATAACAATAATATACAATCTATTATGACAGTTATATATTAGGAATTAGTTTTCCTAAAATTGGATGTCTTATCCAACACTCTAGCAATACATGCATATAATATACCAAATATAACATGCAATCTAGCATGCTTCTATATAAGACAATAAATCATAGAGATCAGGCATCCATATATATATAATAATAATAGACAATTAAATCAATTATGACAGTTATATATATTAGGAATAAAAATGCCTCTAAATTTTAATGTCTTGTCCGACACTCCTACTGTGGAATCGATGCCTTACGCAACAAGCAGGATTGCTTGTGCCCCAAGATGTCCATCGCCATATCCCACCGCCAATCGTGTCAGGGAGCGCTCCAAGTGCCTTGACGAGCGCCCCTCGCCCGGACTGTCGCTCGTCCAAGGGCCTACTTGCATGAAACCAAGTTCAGCCCAACGCGCAACACCAAACTACACCAACTGTCGTTCGTAGTTCGAAACTGCAAAACTCTCAGAATCCAATCTTCACCGTCCAGAATCTATTACTGTAAGTCCTGAACATGCTGTCCAAATTACAGGTCGATCCAACGGTTATTTTGTGAGAAACGGCTCTTTTCCCTCGACTGCGCAAAACAGAATCGCCCAAAGATCTGCTTCTGTTTTCAGCGTAATCCCAGCAAGAACAACCTCGAAATTCGATCTCCACCATTCAGAATTTACATACACAAGGTATGAACGTTCTGACCAAATTACAGCCCGATCCAACGGATAGTTCGATAGAAACGGCTCTTTTCCCCCGACTGCGCAAAACAGAATCGCCCAAATATCGGCTTCTGTTTTCAGCGTAATCCCAGCAAGAAAAAGCTCCAAATTCGATCTCCACCGTTCAGAATGTACATCCATAAGGTCTGAACGTGCTGACCAAATTACAGCTCGATCTCACGGTTAGTTTGTGAGAACGGCTCTTTTCCCTCGACTGCGCAAAACAGAATCGCCCAAAAATCTGCTTCTGTTTTCAGCGTAATCCTAGCACGAAAAAGCTCCAAATTCGATCTCCACCGTTCAGAATGTACCACAAGATGTGAACGTGCTGACCAAATTACAGCTCAATCCGACCGTTGAAACTCCGGTTATTGCCTCTGCAATATCACTGCGCTGGATTTTCTCTCAAAAACGTGATTCAATTTTTACCCTCTTTTTCTTCCTTGCATGTGAAATTGACGCACAGTTTTCGTCGAATCCTCTCACACACAACCATGGACGAATAGATTTGATACAGGGTATATATCACATAGGGATATTCATGGTTTGCGCAATAAAACCAAAACCCTAAACATGTGATCCTAATTCCGAAAAATTAATCACATAAACCCTAGCCTAACGTGTCACGCTTCACAACGAAACCGAAGCTCTGATACCAATTGTTGGCGCTCGATCGTTTGGTTAACGTGACCCGTTAGGGTTCCATGTATTTCTAACAAGCAGCGGAAGCAAGTAAACATGAAACGCATTACCTTTCACCAAGGGTTGATGTAGAGGTTGAATTCTCGCTGGCAGTCTGTGCAGTCCCACGAGAATAGCCATAAGTTCCTCTTCTGATGTCGGAATTAAGTGATCTTTGTACTCAGACGATCCTCTCTTCGACGGATTTCCATCAGTATATAATACATCAAAATCGAAAAACTGTACGATTTTATATGAATTTTGGAACATGACGAACTGCAGCAGCAAACGACCTTCCGGTCTTCTGCTGTATGTCCCAAGTCCGATCTCGACGTCGTGTGGGCGACGATCTACGAGACCTACTCAATCTGCTGTTCACTCTCTCTCTCTCGTATGTTAGGCGCAGAGTTAGGTTTAGAACAAATTGAGGTGACTTATATACATGGGCTACAGCAGGGACCAGGAGGAGAAATTGGGTTGGGCCTCCATTGGGCTTAAGTATCCAAGCTTAGCCCAAAGCTTATACTTAAGTCCAATAATAATAATATATTCCACTAAAATATTATTACTGCACTACCGTACCAATCCCAAAATTACGTTTTGGGCTCCTTCTTATTATGAGCCCGTTAGTCTCCACATGTTTAAGATATACAATGTCCATTAATTAATTTAAGTTACTGACAACTCAATTAATTAATATCTCATCCAAGAGTAGTACCACTCAACCTCATTATCATGCCGGAATAAATTCCACCTGCAGGGTTTACATGATAATCCTTATGAGCTCCTCAAGGGGACATCATCAACCTATGACGGACACGGATTCCTTCTACAATCAACAGCACACCATAGAGACAGCACTACTTCCCAACTCATCGAGTTTGTTGATTTAATTACATGTAAATCTCACCCATTGATGAATCAAAGAAATACATACTGCCCTACGTGTCGAGGTTATTGTATAGGGATTAAGAGCACGAACTTCCATAATAACTGAGATCAAGTTCTCCTATAAGTCAGTATAAGTCGAACGATCTCAAGCGGTCCTGCTCAATACACACAAGTGCACTAATGTGATTCTATAGCCAAGACAAGCTAATACCAAACCACACTACAACCATCCCGATAGAGAGTCCCCGTCTATCTCAGTTGTGAGCATCTGTTTATACTTTATAAGGAAACCGATAATATGATCTTCCGCGTGTTGTCGCACAACATATTATCTACAATATAAAGTAAGTGGACTATTGCATCGAACATATAAATAAATTATAAGATGCAATCATTTGATCATATGATTCTCATTTCAAATTAATTGTTATAATATTGTTCATACAAAAAGCTAGACTTTTAGTATACAATCCAACACTCCATGCCTTCACAGTATCATTGAAAATACCAAAGAATTCAGTCAAACCTGTTGTCTTCTTTGCCCTAAACCCTATTGCATTATTTGTGCTTTCACTCCTTTGTGAAGAAAAAATCCCAGCTAAGAAGAAGTCTTTGTTTAGTGCAGTACACTACTTCTCCTTTGTATTATATAGGTGTTGAAACCAAGTCTGTTCTTTCAACTTAAATCTTGAAACCATCGAACTCCAACAGCTCTCAAACTCATCCATACTAAAGCATCCAGACAAACACTTATTGAATTCATCCTTAAATGCAAGATTTGATTTTAGATTTCAAAAATTCTTCATACAATTCTTATAGAGATGCCATAAACAAAAACTATGTCTTGTACTTTGAAACACCTACACATAATAAATAAATGGTTAATTAATATACCTAAGAGTGAACATCAAAGTAGACAAATTAAGGTAAAAAAGTATTTTTATACCTCATTAATTGCACCACACATTGCTACGTCCTGATCTGTGAATAAACTTATTGGGCTTTTACCTCCCATGGACGCAATAAAAGTCTTGAACAACCACTTAAATGTATTACCCTTTTCATCTGATAAAAAAGCACAAGCAAATATCACATTCTTCGAATGATTGTTTACTCCAACAAATGGTGCACATATCAAACCATATTTGTTAGTTCGATACGTGGTATCAAAGATCATAACATCTCCATATATATTATAATCCTCCTTCATCATTGAGTCTCTCCAAAACACACAACTTAATCTACTGTCATCATCAACAAGGAACTGGAAGTCAAAGTTCGGCTCAATTTTACTCCGTTTATACAGCGTTTCGATCAATTTTTGTGCATCCCCGGAACCAAGCTCGTTCATTTTCCACCGATTCACATAATTTATATGATCTCGCATGGTGTGGCCAACAAATTCATCTCCTCCGGCTTCCTGTGACATGCAACGAAAAGAATCAGATGCTCTCATTCCAGATCTCATCATATTCTCAATCACTTTTCTCTTTCCTTCCGAGATTGATCGTTCTGAATGATGAAAATGACTCCATTTTGGCCTTGTACATGGGTGGTTATGATCAGTATTATGATGAACTACCATATACATTCCTTCTTCCTGTAACCTTACTCGCATGAAAGCCCCACACTTCGTATGTGTAACGGGAACATTTCTTTCATAGTTTTGAGAAGATTGACTTGAATCAACTGAATGACATATATCAGATGTTTTTGCTCCTGCAGATGAACACACAAAATATTTCTCTAATACAACCCCGGATCCATAATTACAGGTTCTTGTTGTAGATTTGCGTATGCTAAATCCAAATCTACGTGCATGAAGACAGTATAGATTATATAAATCTTCAATCTTCTCAGCAGTATAACCCATAAGAGATCCATTACTCTCATCCATGACTTCTTTGAACTGTTCATCATTTGTGTCATTTTGCTGATCCACATCAGATACAATGAAATCCTCTTCAACATTCTTGTACTGATCAATTTGTACCTCATTTGGCCCTTGGTATTCTACGATGTCTCAACACATACCAATTTCAAACAATTAATAGATAACTAATACGTTATAACTATCAGTGATGATACTCTAACACAAAATTGATTAGCATTCAACCACTTTTACATTGACTACAAATAAGTTTTCACTCATTATACTATATCATAATATCAACATAATATAGGCAAGTCTGGGCACACTGTAAGCTCATATCGACATATATTGAGCTGTATCACGCACTAATTAATGACTGACATATGATAACATTAAAGTGATATACTCTAACTTAGTATAAAAATAATACAGATGCAATGGTTACCTTTACAAATAAGAGACCTATCCTAACTAATGAAATACATACTAGACCATGAAACAAACATAAATAAACATATGATAAGTGTACCAAGCTAAACTATAACACCAAATAAACATACTTTCTGACGTATCATTCATAATTTATTAATTACATTAACATTTTATTAACATACTATAGAGAATTAATTTCGACACTATAACACCAGATTAACATACTATATGTCAGATCTATAAGCTTCAATCTAGATATGATACAGAGTATCAGACATTGATTAAGGCAGAACATGACATCTTATAACGTCACACTATAACACAACAGATGTCATATATACTTTCAGAAATCAGAGACATACTGTAACATAAACATACGTACTACCCCATTAAATTACACACCGAATCGGAGTACTTAGGAAGAGTGTGTACTAACAACGACGTAACATACTTTAAGCATAAATCAACATACAAAACGCAATACCAAGCATGAATTAAGACCTACCATACCATCAACATGACATACTATACCTGAAGACAATAGTACAACAAACATAACTGATACTTTAGGAACAAAGGACATATTATACAACATTAACACACCTTCAACAACATCGTAATACGGAATAATATCCATTTATTTCACCCAAGATGACTCGCCGGAGATGGGAATGACGACCACCCTCACGTTTCATTCTCCGGTTGACAGGAAAATGGAGATCAGAAGTCAGAGGGGAGAATATACGTGGGTTGATAATCTAAGCAGAAAACTACTGAATAGTCGTCCCACTAATTTAGCAACTACTTAGGATAATAAGGATAATGGGTTGACTATTCCTAATAATAATATTTAATATATACTATTAAATTATATAAATTAAAATGGGTTAACCTGTCTCAGGATCCGTCTCTATAATAATCCGTCTCACAAGAGACTGACTCAAAAAGCAATGATTTGAAAACCGAATCGGACTGGTCGGTTCGATCGGTTCAATCGAGAACCGGCCAAAAAACCAATCCGGAAAAATATATAAAACCAACTGGGGCATCAAAATGGGAAAAAATAGACTGAACCGGTTCGGACCGGGAAACATGATAGACCGAGTGACCCAAAAACCACTTGCTCCCTTTTTTTTTTCAAAAAATCATTTTTTTAAAAGCGAACGGCCTACCACCTACTGTCAACTCTCTGTGGGCCACCCCATTATTGACCCCCGCACATGTTACCCACTCATTTCTTAACCTACACCCCCATTACTTTACTGTATTTCTTTATATATAATAAAACACACTTTAAAAATCAAAATTGAACCAATTTTTAATTTATACGATTAATTTTGATTACTAAATATTTTTTAATCTCATTCATTCATCATATTCTTCAATCTCATCCATTCATCACAATTACTCTCTCTGTCCCACAACAAGAGTGGCGAATTTTTTTTACACGTAGATTAAGGGATATAATATTTAATAGGTAGTTGGGGGTAGTTGAGGTGAGAGAAATAATATTTTAAGTAGGTGTATTACTGTGAAGTGTGGGGGTTATGGAGAGAGAAAATATTAATTTGTTTGGGTCCCTTTTACTAAAAAGAGAAATGTACCTCTTGTGTTGGGACGAACAAAAATAATAAAATGCACTCCTTGTTGTGAGACGGAGGGAGTATGATATTAGATTTTGGCCATTAATTTTTTGGCCATTGATTTTTTATTTAAAATAATATTTTATTTAAAATGATTCCTTATATGTGTGCTTAATATTATTTTTTTCATTAAATATAATACATAACTACTATTAATTTTAATTATTTCAAATTATTATGATAATTATTCCTAAACAATTTGAATTAATTTTTCAATACATAACTACTACTCCCTCCATCCTCTTGACAGGTATTCGTTTACTTTTTGCACGTGGATTAAGGAGTATAATAATTTAATATATAGTAAGGTGAGAGAAATAATATTTTAATGTGTAGTGGGTAGTTGTATTAGTGTTGAGTGTGGGGCCATGTGTAGTAGTTGTGGGTCACATCAATCCAAAAAAAAAATAGATAATTTGTAATGGGACGCACCAAAATGGAAAAATAAATACGTATCAAGGGGACAGAGAGAGTATTAATTTTAATTATTTCAAATTATTATGTTAATTACCTTTTTTAATCTCATCCATTCATCACAATTATGATATTATATTTTGGCCATTGATTTTGTGGTCATAATAAATGATACCTTAATTAAAATGATTCCTTATATGTGTGCTTAATATTATTTTTTCATTAAATATAATACATAACTATTATTAATTTTAATTATTTCAAATTATTATGTTAATTATATTTTTAATCTCATCCATTCATCACATCATTCAATCTCATCCATTCATCACAATTATGATATTAGATTTTGGCCACTGATTTTTTTGTCATAATAAATGATACCTTATTTAAAATGATTCCTTATATGTGTGCTTAATATTATTTTTTCATTAAATATAATACATAACTACTACTCCCTCCGTCCCATACTTATCTTCACACTTTCCGTTTTCATCCGTTCCACACTTATGTTCACCACCCAAAAATAAAAACTTCACATTAACCAACAACCTCAAAAGTTATATTAATTTCAAAAACACCACTCTCACCTAACACACAAAACATACTTTATAATTTATTTATTACCTAAAAATACCACAATACCCCTCAAAAGTCAATAAAGTTGGTCAAAAAGCAATTTTTCTTAAACTCCGTATCTACAGTGTCGGTGAAATTAACTCCGGGATGGAGGGAGTATTAATTTACTTATTTCAAATTAATATATTAATTATTCTTAAACAATTTGAATTAATTTTTGGAATAATTACTAATAGGTACGCACTTTGTACCCCTAATTACTATAAGATACATTGATTTAAAATAATTACTCTCACATATAAAATATTAAAGTAAAATACCAAATATAATTCTAGACCAATACACTTTTAAACCAAAAACCCTAAAGCTCACACATGATCCGGACCACCGGTCGATCGCCGGAGCTCCGTCGGACAGCCGAAATTCTGCCGGACCGCCGCAGCCTGACCTTCGGCTGGTCATCGGAATTTTACCGCCGCCTGAGCTCCGCGGCCGGTCGCCGGAGCTTCCCCGGACCACCTTTTTTTGCTGCACATATTTTTTTACTGCACACACTTTTTTTACTGCACACACACTTTTGCTGCACACGAACTTTTGCTGCACACAATATTTATGTGCAGCACATTATAGGGGTAATATTGGAATATCATGAACTTGGTTTAATTTTGGTATTAATTAATTTAGAGCAAGCGTACTCTATCATTGTTGCAAATCATAGTGACCAAGTGCAAAATTTAGAATATCGAACCCAAGAGCGAAAGTGTATGTATCCGTGTTTGAGAAATATTTTACTCTAAAAGGACTAATTAATAAAGGAAGGGGATGTTGAATACTAAAAACTAACTAAGAAAGAAATTAAAGATATAAAGATACAAAGGACATGGAAGATGGATGAGTGGATGAATGTGAGATGGATGAATTAACAATCTAAAGAGGAGCAAGCCTAACCACATTCAAGATTAAGGACACAACATGAACTAGCTAAATTAAAATGGCAAACATCAATGATCATTGGAATAGAAGCAATCACATATATTCTCCTAATCCCTTTGGCCTAGGTGATTAAGTTCTCAACTCACTACAAGTTTCAAGCACAAAAGATTGAATCTCACTCTCAATTCCCTTAGAAGGTACTATGATAACAAGATTAGTTTTCTCAATCAATTAATCAACCAAATATGATAAACTAATTAAGTGTTCCAACATGAATGTTCTAAGTTTATAAAGATATTACCACATAATTCACATACTAACATACAAAATTCATATTATAACATGATTCAATCAAATCCCTAAACACAATATTGAAATGGCCATCCTAATATTATAAATGGAGAATTTAACCACATACATCATAATACAAATCTAGTAAATCATAGATCATGTAAGAAATTCTAAAATTACATTAATTAAACCATTAAAAATCCAACAAATCCATAGATCCCTAATCCATCAAATTGCTAGCCTCACAAGAGGTCTAGCTAACAACAAACATCATGAAAACATCAATACAATGCTTACAAACATCCATTGTTGCAATTAAAACTAAGAAAATACAAATTTAAGGTAAGTTTTCCCCTATTTGGAATTTGAGATGATTCTCCCCTTTAAGATGCAATCCTCTCTCCTTGAACCTCAATCCTCCATAGATATGTGATGGGTAGATAGAAGGTGTGGAAATCCATAGAAATTGAAGAGTAATTGAGTGAAAATAGGGTGAAAAATGGATTGGAGATGGTAGTGTGTGAGAAAAATGGTGAATGATTGTGTGTGGGCGATTTTGGGTCTCATCCAATTCTCCCTCAATCAAACTTAGGATAAAAGTAGCCAAAATGAGAATTAAAACTGATTTTCTGGACAGGTGGCAAAATTCACGAAAATTCGATCGAATTTTCGTGATGGATGTCGAATTTTTCTGAAAAGCTACAGAAAAATTCGATCGAATTTTTATGCATTTAGTCGAATTTTTATGTCAGTGTGCTCAGCCTCCAATGCTCTGTTTTACCCTTGTTTTTTCCTAAAAATTCACAAAAATATACTCGAATTTTTGTGCGAGGTCGATTTTTTGTGACAGTTTCGCCCTGCTTCACTGTTTTGGCTCGTTCTCTCTTGTTTTAACTCCGAATTGAGATCTGATTTTTCCTACATCTTGCTCTTCACTTCTAGAATCTATATATACCTGAAAATCATACAAATTCTATCAAAGTAAAAATTCTCCAAATAGTTACAAATATCGAGCAATCTAGAGCACTTAAACATTCAAACCAAGCATAATTGCATGAAAGCATGCTATAAATGGACCCTAAATTCATGAGATTTCTACACTCATCAACCCATCAAACTTGAAGTATTGTTCGTCCCCGGACAATGAAGAAAAGAAAAGGAACATCAGGGTAGAATTTGAGGGAATGGGAGCATGGATCAAAGAAAGAATATAATCATTTTCAACTAATCAATCAAATCAAACCATATGACTTAAACATCAATAAACATATACATAAATCATGGTGGGATAAATGCAAGGACAATACTCATTCTCACTAATTCTCTCAAGGAAGTCTATGCACTCACACTCATAATAGTGAAAATTGTGGACATGTTTACACTCATAATCAATTCACATGCACGCATTACCATAAGCTTGCCACAAGTCTCAAACTCTCCACCACTAATGAAGTATGTTAATCATTGAATCAAATAGAGCTTTATATTTGGATGTAATGAAGGTTCTTTTGTAAGGGTAGGAATACATGGATAAAAGTGACTCAATTATGTGTGTGGTTGATTAGAAGAGACGTCTCCCTTCTTGTCAAGCATTCTTTCTTGCTCTTGAATACACTTATTCCTTCTCCACTTTTAATGCACTACATCATCCCTTCTTTCTCAACTCTTGAACTTAAGCATTTATTATGTGGTTCTTTTTCTTCAAACCTTTCGTAATACACATTTGAGCTTTTCTTTCTCTTTTTAACTCTTATGCTCTTTTGTTTTCTTAGAACTTCATTCATTTTATCTTCTTGCATAAAAATCATCATTCACTAGCTCTCGTTGCTATTTCAAGTACAAAATTCTTAATTTCCTTTTCAAGCACAACTTTTACTCTTCTATTCATAACCTCCTTTAATAACCATCTCTAACAATCATCCACACAAAAGGTTTTATGTAAAGGTTTAAGTGGATTTTATTGGCTAGTAATGAGCTAATAATCAAAGAATAGGCTCCATAGGCTCAAAATGGCTAACAAGGGAACAATGTTATGGTAAAGGATATCATTTGGCTAGTGACTTCAATTTTCAAGGATGGCCTAAGATCATTTTCAACAATCTCCACACACATGCAGCCTCAAGAAAGACGAATGGCAAGTTATAGAACACACACATGAATGATGCACGCATAAAAGAAATGAATCACATAATATTCGTGTATTCGAGGCTCAAAATCTCATGGCTCATCAATAGTGAATTCAACCACATAATCTAACTCAATCTCATAATCTCAAAAAATTATCAAATAAGCTCAACAAGAAAAGGATCAATAATAAGGGATCAAGAAAAGGTTCACAAAAACTAAAAAAATAAGAGGAACAAAAAGTGCACCGGTGCAAAATGTACAACTAAGAATAATATGAGCATGTAACAAAATGAACCATCCCCCAAACTTAAATTTAAATAAGAGTAGAATTTAGGTTTAGAAAGAGTTTTGTCACCAACTTTATTGCACTTTTCTTCACTTCAAAACCATCACCGGGAAGCTCCTTTTGTACCTACGAAAAATAAGAAACATGATAAAACTAAAAACAACTAAGAAAGCAAGTAAATGAAAGCAATAAAGATAATGATGGGTTGCCTCCCATCTAGCGCTAAGTTTAACGTCTTCAAGCCAGACGGAATATGGAGAACTCATCGAAACGGCCAAGGATATCGTTCGTTCTTGCCATCAAATTTTAATCTTTGTGCTTCTTTCTCTACTAGGCATTTGTGGCAAGTAACGACCTCAGTAGCATCCTTCAAGATTGACTTTAAAAATTCAACTCGTTTGAACTTGCATTCCCTTGACCTCTCTTTTCGTGACCACCACTTATTCTTTTTTATCAAGTAGACTCCTAACACTTCTTCAAGTTCTCTCTTGTGCCTAAGGAATTGAGAAGAATCAATAGGTAAAACAAAGTCTATATGAACAATATTTTGAAATTCAATGCAACTTGAAGAGTTCAAAGGTTTAGAAATGCTCATGTCACTCTTCAAGTCATCATCACTTGTTTCCAAACTTTGTTCCTCTTTGTCCACTTTATTTGCCTCAATAGGCTCTTCAAAAAACTCTTTTGATTCTTTATCTTCACTTGAATTTTCCTTCTCTAAACATTCTTCTACATTGTCTTCCTTATCCTCAATAAGCTCTTCATCTCTTGAGTCTTCATCCCCCGAACACTCTTCTAGAATTTCTATTTCTTGAAGAGTGTTACATTCACTTATCATTTGACTCATTCGATGCTCTATAATCTCAAATCTCCTTTCATTTTTCTTTTGCTCTTTCTTTCTTTCTTTTCTCATTCCTCTTCTCTCTTCAATTATTTCTTCGAGCATTTCCATAAGTTGCTCAACTTGATCCTTAACGGATGACTTAACTTCTTCACTTGGTGGTTGCCATCTTTGGTCTTGGAGATAATTCTCTTGATCATTACTTTGGAAACTACTCTCTTGCACGTAAACAATATCCCCAACTTGAGAACTTGACATCATTCACTCTTGTTGCACCGTAGGATACAAAGTTGGCATACAACTTTGCCTTGTATCACTTCCATGAGTATATCTTCTATACAATTCAAGTAAGGCACTATTTTCGAATAAATGAGTAATTATATGAACTTTGTTGTAGGAACTTGGTATGGAATAAGTGTTTCCTTGTTACAGTTGGAATGCATTAACATTATAAGCACCTTGCCATCCCGCGTATACTCCACTATTGTAGCATTGATCCATTTTTATGCTCTTCTTCTCAAGATCTACTACAATTCTTCTCCACTTACTATTTTTGTTGCTCCTTCTTCTCTTCTATTAAGGTTGGTGTACCTATCAAGAAGAACAAGTTAGAACAAGATTTTCCAAAACAAATATAAAATGCAAAAATAAGAAAAATATCCTAAGTAGAGCTAACAAATTCAAACATGTTACACTGAAGGCTTTCGTCCCGGTAACGGCGCCATGAACTTGATTTTAATTTCGGTATTAATTGATTTAGAGCAAGCGTACTCTATCATAGTTGTAAACCGTAGTGACCAAGTGTAAAATTTAGAATATCGAACCCAAGGGCAAAAGAGTATGTATCCGTGTTTGAGAAATATTTTACTCTAGAAGGACTAATCAATAAAGGAATGGGATGTTGAACACTAAAAACTAACTTAGAAAGAAATTAAAGATAGAAAGATACAAAGGACATGGAAGATGGATGAGTGGATGAATGTGAGATGGATGAAGTAACAATCTAAAAAGGAGTAAGGCTAACCACATTCAAGATTAAGGACACAAAATGGACTAGCTAAATTCAAATGGCAAACATCAATGATCATTGGAATAGAAGCAATCATATATATTCCCCTAATCCCTTTGGCCAAGGTGATTAAGTTTTCAACTCACTACAAGTTTCAAGCACAAAAGATTGAATCTCACTCTCAATTCCCTTAGAAGGTACTATGATAACAAGATTAGTCTTCTCAATCAATTAATCAACTAAATATGATAAACCAATTAAGTGTTCCAACATAAAGATGTTTCCACATACTTCACATACTAACATACAAAATCCATATTATAACATGATTCAATCAAATCCCTAAACACAATATTGGAATGACCATCCTAATATTATAAATGGAGAATTTAACCACACATATCATAATACAAATCAAGTAAATCATAGATCATGTAAGAAATTCCAAAATTACATTAATTAAACTATTAAAAATACAACAAATCCATAGATCCCTAATCCATCAAATGGCTAGCCTCACAAGAGGTCTAGCCAACAACAAACATCATGAAAACATTAATACAATGCCTACAAACATCCATTGTTGCAATTAAAACTAAGAAAATACAAATTAAAAGTAAGTTTTCCCCTATTTAGAATTTGGGTTGGTTCTCCCCTTCAAGATGCAATCCTCTCTCCTTGAACCTCAATACTCCATAGATATGTGATGGGTAGATGGAAGGTGCGGAAATCCGTAGAAATTGAAGAGTAATTAATTGAAAATTGGGTGAAAAATGGATTGGAGATGGTAGTGTGTGAGAAAAATGGTAAATGAGTGTGTGTGGGCGATTTTGAGTCTCCTCCAATTCCCCCTCAATCAAACTTGGGAAAAAGTAGTCAAAATGGGAATTAAAACTGATTTTCTGGACAGGTGGCAAAATTCACGAAAATTCGATCGATTTTTCGTGATGGACGTCGAATTTTTCTGCAAAGCTGCAGAAAAATTCGATCGAATTTATATGCATTTGGTCGAATTTTTATGTCAGTGTGATCAACCTCTAATGCTCTGTTTCACCCTTTCTTTTTCCTAAAAATTCACAAAAATTCGCACGAATTTTTGTGCGAGGTCGAATTTTTGTGACAGTTTCGCCATACTTCACTGTTTTAGCTCGTTCTCCCTCGTTTTAACTCCGAATTGAGATCCGCTTTTTTCTATATCTTCCTCTTCACGTCTAGAATCCATATGTACATGAAAATCATATAAATTCCCCCAAAGTATAAATTCTCTAAATATTTACAAATATCGAGCAATTTAGGGCATTTAAACACTCAAACCAAGCATAATTGCATGAAAGCATGCTATAATGGACCCTAAATTCATGAGATTTCTATACTCATCAAATATCACTATATATTTTTATAGTTAGTAGCAATATTTTTGTATGTTTGTATCTCATAGTAATTAAGAGTTTTTTTGTACCTAGTAGTAATCCTCCCTTAATTTTTCAAATTATGTTAATTATTCCTAAACAATTTGAATTAATTTTTAATTATATGGTTTAATAGGATAATATTATTTAATTATTTTAATAACTTATAAAATTAACTTAAATAGATTATATTGATTTAGGGTTTAAGGATATGGTTTGAGGGTTTAGGGTTTATTGTAATATTATTCAATTATTATTATAATAACTTATAAAATTAGGGTTTAGGTCATATTTTTGTAATAGAATTATATTATATTTATTTTATATTTAATCAGTAATAGTATAAGTTCATTTAAAATATTTATTTTAATCAATAAAAAATACTTTATACCATTGATTTTGATTACTAAACCTTTTTTAATTTCATCCATATATCACATCATTCAATCTCATCCATTTATCACAATATGATTGTGTATTTTATTCAATATAAATATATAATCCATAATTTAATCTCATCAAGATTGTTGAGTGAGCGTGGGCTCCATGTGTACTTCCAAATAAATTAATAATTCATTATGATATATATAATTATAAAAAATAAATAAATAAGTAAATTGAGAACCTCATAATTAATTGAAAAAAAAGGAAATAAAGAGATAATTGATAGAAAAAAAGGAAAAAAAGAAAAGAAAAGAAAAGTAAAGTAGTATACGGTAGTTGGGGAAGGAGGGAGAGAGAGGGGGTGTCAAGGCTATATTTATCTTTTAAGAATAAAAATGGGCAGTTTTTGTTTTGTAAGAAGGGCAGGGCATTTTTGTGTATGGCAGGGGGAAATTTTGCTCATTCCCTTATATAAATTGTGGATAAATAATTACTACTATAATGTTGGCGCAGTGATTGAGTCGCCGTTATCATTTTTTTTAGTTTTTATAATTTTTATTTATTTATTTATTTAAAAATCTACACAATTTTAATTATCATTTAATTTTCTCTTATCTAACTATCAATCTATTAGGTGGGAAAATTGATTTTTTATTAAAGAAGTGATAGTTTATAATAAGTGGTAATTTTTTTAAGAAAATTAAAATGAAAATAATTTGAATTAAAAGTGATAATTTATTATTATTATTTTTTAAGTTTTAACTCACATTCAGCTATTACTGTACCGTAAATTAATTTAAAAATGTTGCATCTACCTATATACATTAATAGAATATATTGCCCTTCTGCACAAAAGTCTGTTAAAAAAAAGTTAAAGATCATCATTTAATCAACCCTTAAAAAAAAAATGGAACATTCAATTAATATACTTAAGCAACCCTTATTAACAAATTTTAAATTATTATATTTTTAAATAATAACAATATAAATTAAATAAAAAAAACATAGAAAAAATATGTACTTCATCCGTCCCATTAACAGGAAGACGTTTCTTTTTGCACGTAGATGAAGGGATATAATATATTTGAAGATGAGAAGAGATAAATAATATTTTAATGTATAGCGGGTAGTTGTATTAATAGTGAGTGTGGGTCCTAATGAAATTTATTAATGTTTTGGGTGGGTCTTATTTACTAAAATAAGAAACGCACTCTTTGTATTGAAATGGAGGAAAATGACAAAATCCACCTCTTTTTCAGTGGGACGGAGGGAGTATGACCTAATTAATTTCCTTTCAAAAATGTTTAATTTTCTAATTTGATATCAACCAAACTTGACCCTTTAAAATTAATTATGCCTGATTAGTTTCCTATTATAATTAAAACAACTAAACAAAGCCCTTTAAAAACATAGTTTAGATCATCAATTTAACATAATTCAAACCTTCAAAACTCCTGAAAATATCCAAAAAAAACTAGTATATGGTGTTACAAGCAACAATCATTGTAATGAAAAGAATCTTTCTGAACTTAGTCTCAATTTTTATACAAATTGATAAGAGCAAGTATACTCCATCGTTGTGTAGAACGTGGTGATCAAGTGCAAAATTTATAATATCGAAACTAAGGGAGAAAGTATATGCATCCGTATTCGAAAAATATTTTACTATAAAAGGACTAATCAATAAAAGATGGGGTTGATTAATACTACAAATTAACAACTAGGAAAGCAATTAAAGATAGAAAGATACAATGAACATGAAAGATAGATGAGTGGATGAATGTGAGATGGATGAAATAACAATCCAAAGAGGAGCAAGACTCACCACAATCAAGATTAAGAACACAACATGAACTTGTTAAATTCAAATGGCTAACATACAATTGGAATAAAAACAATCACAAATATTTCCCTAATCCCTTTGGCCAAGGTGATTAAGTTCTCAACTCATTACAAATTTCAAGCACATAAGATTGTTTCTCACTCTCAATTCCCTTAAAGGTACTATGATTATAAGAATTGTCCTTCTTACTCAGTTAACAACCAAATATGATAAATCAATTAAGTGTCCCAACATGAATGTTCTAAGTATATAAAGATGCTATCACATACTTCACATACTAACATACAAAATCTATATCAAAACCGTAATCACAATATTGGAATGACTTTCCTAACATCATAAATAGAGAATTTAATTGCACAAATCATAATATAAATCAAGTAAATCCAGAATCATGTAGGAAATTCCAAAAATCTCATCAATTTAACCACTAAAACTCCAACAAATCCATAAATCTCTAATCCATCATGTGGCTAGCCTCACAAGAGGTCTAACCAACTAAAAATATCATGAAAACACCATTACAATGTTTACAAACATCCATTT
The DNA here is from genome assembly GCA_023678885.1 of Pogostemon cablin. Classification (NCBI taxonomy): domain Eukaryota; kingdom Viridiplantae; phylum Streptophyta; class Magnoliopsida; order Lamiales; family Lamiaceae; genus Pogostemon; species Pogostemon cablin. The sequence continues at coordinate 22,715,161 of CM042959.1, forward strand.
CTGCAATCAAAATAAAGAAAATACAAAATAAAGGTTAATTTCTCTTTGGGTTGAAAATCTCACTCTTCAAGCCTCAATCCTCCATAAAATATGTGATGGGTAGATGGAAAGTGTGAAGATCCATGTAAATTAAAGAGTGATTGAGTGAAAATGATGTTGGAGTATGTGTGTGAGAAAATGATGTTGGAGTATATGTGGGGCGATTTTTGGGTTTCCCCCAATCAACCTCAATCAAATTTGGAAAAAAAACAGCTAAAAATATAACTTTATACTGATTTTTTTGGCAAAGTGCACAAAAATTCGACCAAATTTTGTGGGCATGTCGAATTTTTGTGCGCAGGTCGAATTTTTGTGACAGCTTCGTCCTGCTTCACTATTTTGGCGCATTCTCCATCGTTTTAACTCCGAATTGAGATCCGCTTTTTTCTACATCTTCTTTTTCACTTCTAGAATCCATTTATACCTGAAAAACACACAAATTCTACCAAAGTTTAAATTCTTCAAATATTTACAAATATCTAGCAATTTAGGCACTTAAACACTCAAACTAAATATAATTGTATGGAACAATGCTATAAATAGACCCTAAATTCACAATATTTCTACACTCATCACTTATCCATGAGTTTACGAATAAAAAATTAAGAATTTAAAGAAGGAAGAAAACCTGTGTCTGGCGTAATTCTTCGTCTTCCCTTTCTGTCTTGATGATCCTCTTTCGTTCTACTTCTCAAGTAGCAAACACCATGATTGAGTGTGAGGGTGAATGTTTGTAAGATTGTGTAGCTCAAAGGGCGTTATGGAGATTGCAGGGAGGAAATAAGATAATCTCTAAGAGATATGAGAACTTGGAAAAATAAGAAAATTAATTGCTCTCCATGAAAATATGAATAAAGGGACTATTTTCGCATAGTTTCAGATTCTCGTTAGTGGATGTAGGCGATTCTTGTGCCCACGCGATCCATTCTTCCTTGACTTTTTATCCATATGAAGACTTAAATTCCACCATTGGGAGGTGTTTGCTTTGGTAACAATTCTAAGAGCTTTTGGGAGCCTTATTGAGGGCCTACAACTTAAGAGAGAGCTTAGGATATATATATTAATAATCGCTCTTATGCCATGTCTATGATATATTAGGAATTAGTTGCATAATTACTTTATTTTTTGTATCATGATTGTTGTTAATCTCATCATTTCATGAGTTGCAACAATCATGTTGAGAAGTATTATATTCAACCGACTACACATGGAGCCCACACTCACTCAACATTAATATAACTATCACTACAAAATAAAATAGGATTAATTGCATAAAAAATAATAGCCTTTGCTCTAATGGCAGATTAGTCCCAACCTTTTATTTGACAAAAATATTCATCACCTTTTAGGTTGGGATAATTTCAGATTTAGTCTCGTAAGAATTGCTCAATACTAAAAAAATCCTAAAACTGGCAGATTTAGTCCCATAGGATTTTTCATCAAAATATGTTAATAGTTGACGAAATATTATGAATCATTAACAAGATCAAAATGGACTATATCTATTTTGAAAGATAGAAAATAATATAAATCTTGTAGTTTATAATAATATAAGTTAATTTGGGATGAAAATTTTCGAAAATTATAATTATAATACTCTTATGGGACTCAAAATCACTAGCTATGAGACCAGTGTATTCCTACGGGACTATAATTGAATTGAAGGAATTCTTATGGGACCAAATGTGATATTTTTCCCTTTTAGGTTTGTTGTTGAACTTAGTCTCAATTTTGGTACAAATTGATAAGAGTAAGCGTACTCGATCGTTGTGTGTTGACATGATGATCAAGTGCAAAATTTATAATATCGAACACAAGGGAGAAAGTGTATGTATCCGTATTCGAAAGATATTTCATTCTAGAAGAACTAATCAACAAAGGGGAGGTTGATTAACACTACAAACTATCTAAAGAAGCAAATAAAGATAGAAAATGTACAATGGACTTGGAAGATGGATGAGTGGATGAATGTGAGATGGATGAAGTAACAATCTAAAGAGGAGCAAGACTAACCGTATTCAAGATTAAGGACACAACATGAACTTGTTAAATTTAAATAGCAAACATCAATAATCATTGGAATAGAAGCAATTACATATATTCCCCTAATCCCATTAGTGGTAATTGTTGGACGTTTTCTCAACAAATATTTTTAATCCCCAAGTATGAAGGATGCGATTATAGCTTAGATAAACGACCAAGTTATATTTATCGAACCCAAAGGACAGTTGGTTATCAATCTATTGTTATCTAATCTAAGAGAAATTATTATTGGCAATTTAAGTGAGAGTAATTATTAAACTAATAAACGAATAATTAAGTAGCAAATAAAAGAGAGACAATAGAGATAAACGAGAGTTGCCAAAGTGAGAAGATAGGTAGCTTTTCAGGCCATTCAGTTTTACTAATTAATCTCCCTTTCATGTGTTAATGTCTGACTCTATCTTGTAAAATATGGACGCATTACTAAGTCATGCAAATCTACTCTATAGACACAAGCAGATAAGCGTATACACATGTGAATTACCTCGAAGCAAGAGACATAATTACACCCCCCTTTCTAGGTACTATCAATGTCAATTATTTCCGTGCACTAAGTACTCTAACCCGATATAATCTCCCTTTATTGGTATTATGTAATTATTCTCTTTATCCTACTTACTAACCCGAATTCAATTCAATTAATAAGTATTCATATAAGATAGTTCCAATGAAGCTTCGAAGTCTCCTCACTTAGAATCATAACATGTAATCCTGCTCAGCAATGAACACACTCAATCAATAACCAAGATATGTATTCAGACTCTACATAACAGTTAATGATTCACAAAATGACTCTGAGTATGAATTAAAAAAGCATAATGTTATATAAAATAAACCACAAGTAGTGTTGTACGGAGTATACACACGGAAGTTTAATTAACTAGATAGAAACCTTCATAACCCTAGAACTACCAAAGCAATTCTAGCCCCTTCGAAGAATGTTCATGGTGTTTGGATAGATCTTACACATAGTCTTGAAAATTATAAGAAAGATTAAGTTACGAAGTAAACCCTAGATGTGGTCGCCTTCGCTTCTCGCTCCGTCTTGAATCTTCACTTAGTTCTCACTTGATTCGCTGCACGAATCTCTCTCTACAGCTCCTGCGGATGGAGTTAGGGTTTGGATGTGTGTAGGATGAATGTGGAATCTAACTTTCTATTTGGTGTGATCGGCACCCCTTTTTATACTTGTAACTTCTCCTAATGGACCTTTATTGGGCCTTTTCGTAGAAAACACAAACATGCACGCGCTGGAGGTGAAATCCCGATGTTTCAGAGCTAATGTATCACCGTTCGACCAGACCTGGCTTGGTCAAACGGGACCTTCTTGGTCGAACTGAGGTCGAACGATGTGTCTGTAAACTGGACTTCATCTCTGCTTCCCGTTCGACTTGACTTTCTTAATTCGACTTGACCTCTTCTGGTCAAATGAGCTTCACTGGTCGAATGGCCTCTTTGTATGTTGATACATCTCCCGTGAAACTTCATCTCCTCTGTTTGACTTAGCTGATGCTGGTCGAAGAGCTTCTCCAGGTCAAACAACACCACCAAAAACGTGTTTTCCAATTTTGAGCATTTAAGACCTGTTTTTCTGTACAAATATAGTCAAATAACCTTAGTAGCATTTGATTCGTGACTTTTCCATAAACATCCCAATTCGTCTTGATAATAGACTAAATCATACTCAGTTTACACACTAATCAGAGCTCAAAACACGCGAATTTTTACTCTCATCAAACCCCCAAACTTACATGTTGCTCGTCCTGAGGCAACGAAATCAAAACAAAGCAATAGAGTGTAATCACGAGATCCTTACAACAAGCACAACCTATTCTAACACATGCAATTATATTAATTCAAAACATGCATCCATCATACCTTTCATCCATGTAAAAATATCAATTAACCACAATACTTCTACGAGTGCAAAGTCATCTAGCTCACTAGGCACTTACTCTAATCGTAAAAGATGTACACTTTAAAAGGATTAGTATATACACTCAAAATCAATTCATATATTCACGTAACCATAGCTTGGCAAATGTCTCAAAAATCAATTCACGATTATTTCAACACTAGGATCACAAAGGACTTGTTATTTGGGTTGTAATATTGGCTCTTTGGTAAATGTAGGAGAATATAGATAAAGTGACTAACTTCACTAGTAGAGAATTACCTTGAAGATTTTCTTTTCATCAAACAGCATTAATACTTCTTCTCCTTCATTATTCTCATGATCTTTTCAATACTTCTTCTCCCTCTTCACTTGGAATCAATATCTTCCTTCTTCTTCAACGTACAAGGGTACTAATTTCGGGCACTACCCTTTTGAGCAATCGTGTTACCAGTTTCAGGCACTACCCCTTCACAAGATTTAACCACCTTTATATTTTCATCACTTCACAAACTTTTCTTCCCTTTTCTTCTTCATATACGAGCTAGCAATTTATTCACCTTAACTCTCTACTAGTAAATAGGGTATTTCAAAACTTAAGTATAGGTAAATAAAGACTTTTTATCATAGGCATGCCAAAAAAAATATTTTAAACGCTCAACGGGGCTTCCAATGATATACACTTCAAGGTAGGATAAAATTTGGCTAAATGGCTCAATATAAGCAATAACGGCCTAAGATCATGTCTTAGTATCTATTAATCATAAACTTCAAACAAGACTCCAAGCCAAGTTCTAAAATACGAACATATAAATGATACTCACAAGAATAAACTATCATGCATTCATGTAGCATGATAAAAAGGCTCAAATTCTCACATGGGTAATAGATTCCGAAGCACTCTTTAAAGCATGTAATCAACATCAACCTCTACATAAACTATAAGCAATAACGGTACATGCCTATAATCAATAAAATCAACATGCATAAAAAACAAGTGCACATGCATAATCAAGAAGTAACATATACTCTCCAAATCAATCCGATCAACATCCAAATCAAACATATCCAATGTATCCATCATCATCAATCAATATCAAGTATAAACCACCCACGCATGAATTTCAACAAATACTCAACGACCCACACAATTACTCAACCTGTAAAGTGAAAAAGAGAATGGATGTGAGAAGAAATAGACAAGGATAAAAACCTGGCGCCACTACTCCTCCGGAGCATTATCATCATCATTATCATTGCGCCAATCATCGAAATCTCTTTGTAAGGTATTGATCTTCCTGTCCAAAGCTTCATAATTCTCATTAAGATCTCCCAATCTCCTATCTATAGCATCAAATCGGAAGTTGAGCGCAACGTAATTTGTATTCACCAATGCCAATTGTCGATTTGTCTCTTGCTGGTTCGCATTCAAAGTGGCAAAATGCTCGTTCATCAGTCTGAACTGCTCCCAATAAAAGTGATCCTGGGCATGCCAGAAATCCTGCTGCTACTATGGCGGTGGCTCGTAATACTCATGTTGTGGCTGTGGCTGCTGCGGTGGCTGCATCGGAGGAAAATCCATCTCCTGGTACTCATAAGCTGGCAGCTGTGGCTGATTCTTATCAATGAAATCAGCTGGATCACCTACTAAAATCATATCTTCGTCAATGTAGACTCCCTGTAGGTGTATCTCATCTAGAAGTCTCTAATTTCCCTCTTCCAAACAAGTCTTGAAAATTACCATGTGCTCCGAGGTATCCATCAAAAGGTTGGCTCGTAATACTCATGCTGTGGTTGTGGCTGCTGCGGTGGCTGCATCGGAGGAAAATCCATCTCTGGGTACTTATAAGCTGGCACCTGTGGCTGATTCTCGTCAATGAAATTAGCTGGATCACCTACCAAAATCATATATTCGTCAATGTAGACTCCCTGTAGGTGCATCTCTGCTAGAAGTCTCCAATTTCCCTCTTCCAAACAAGTCTTGAAAATTACCCTGTGCTTCGAGGTATCCATCAATAGGTTGGTGTTGATCTGAATTGTAGTGAGATCAACAATCGGCAATAGAAATTGCAAAGAAAAGGATTCTTGCCATGGATGAACATCCAAACATCATCCATCCGCTGAACCAATCCCATCCTCACACTGGATGGCAGAATCAAGTAAGGATCCCCTCGGATCGGCCTATGCCTGGTCAAATCAACTCGATAGTACTCCGCTAATGGAGTAATCAGCCCTCCAATGTTGACTCTCTGGAAGCAATGAGTAGCAAACTTGTACGGCTGCTGGAAAAATAAGCCACAACGTTGAAGCGGACTCCATTCAACATACACCAGAGCACGTACAACCCCCCTCGGAATACAACTGTCCTCGGACCGAGCAAACAATGTGTTGCTTAGGATCCGGTCCATCTGTTTATACTTTATAATGAAATCGATAATATGATCTTCCGCGTGTTGTCGCACAACATATTATCTATAGTATAAAGTAAATGGACTATTGCATCAGGCATATAAATAAATTATAAGATGCAATCATTTGATCATATGATTCTCATTTCAAATATTATTATAATATTATTCATACTAAAGCCAGACTTTTAGTATACAATCCAACAAAAACAACTATGAGTATGGATTAAAAACGTGCAATCTTATATAAAATAAACCACAAGTAGTGTTGTACGGAGTATACACAAGAAATACAAATTAACTCATGAAACCTTCATAACCCTAGAACTACCGAAGTGGCTCTAGCCCATGATTGATCTAAGAACAATCATGGTTAGATGGACCAATCTTACTTGAACCTCCAGGAAAGCCTCTGTCACCGCCCTCCGGATGGATCACCAATCTCTTCTCTTGTCTCCTCTTATGATTCACGATCTTATGCTCCTCGCATCGTCGTTTTCTTGACTGCATGAGCCTCCTTTTATACTTGTAATCACGTCTCTAGGGCTTGGAAAGGGCTTTTCAAGTGATTCCACGTGTTTTGGCCTCGAAAATTTGTATAAGGTAAGTTTTCGCATTTTGGTTTGACCTCAGCAAACAGGTCGAACCACTGGCCACAGGTCGAACCACAGGTCGAACCCTGCTACTGGACACATTCTGTACTTGGTTCGACCTCTTGTATAGGTCGAACCACTCCCTCTTTGGTCGAACCTCACCACTGGACAATTTCCCCTCCTGGTTCGACCAACTGTCAGGTCGAACCCCAACGTCGTGGTCGAACCCATCTACTCGCGAACTAGTTCGACCATGGTTCGACCTGATAAACAGGTCGAACCCCTTGAGTCGTGGTCGAACCCTCCTTCTGCACTTTTTGCAACACTGGTTCGACCTTTAGGAGAGGTCGAACCCTACTCTTTCCTTGACGGTTCGCTTGGACTCAACTTCGTCTCTTCAATTCTTGGCACTTCCATTCCGTTTTTGCTATGAAAACCACTTAAATAGCTCCACTAACACCTGATTCATGCTAATTCACAATATATATAGGTTTTCCATCTATTTCCACCTCAAAACTCTCCAAAACTAGCACAAAACATGGTGCCAAACTTTTGAATTTACACACTCATCAAACCTCCAAACTTACATGTTGCTCGTCCCGAGGCAACCAAATCAAACCACAGGAGTCATGTATAATTCACCAAGATCAAGTACAACACATATCACACATGCAACTTCATTCAATCAAACAAGTATTAATTGCTTCATATATATCACTCATGCAAAACTAATCCAATCACACACCATTCGGAGTATTAAGTAATTTCACTCACAAGATAAGTATTTATTCTCTTTTACTCAAGTGCGTGAGGCACTATATAGGTTAATATAAACACTCATATAAATCCATATTAACGCGTAACCATAAGCTTGGTAAAAGTCTCAAAAATCAACTTATAATCAACTCTTCACTAGGATCACAAATGACTTGTTTTCGGGTTGTAATGTAGGCTCTTTGGAAATAGGTAGGAAAATTTAGGTAAAGTGACTTAAGACACTAGTAGAGAGTTACCTTGGAGGTTCTCGATTTCTTCTTCTTACAGCAAGTTCTCCTCCAATGTCGTCTCTTGAACTTGTAAAATTCCTGAATTTTCCTTCTTTTCATGGCATCAACATCATCTTTTTAAACAATTCGGGTACCAGTTTCAGGCACTACCCTTCTTCTCATATATAGGCCGTCAGCTGCTAAGCTTCACACACCATGTATAAAAATAATCGGGGTACCAGTTTCGGGCACTTCCCCTAAACAAGATTTAACCATATTCTTTTCATCCAACCATATTCTATCTTCCTTTTTCTTCTTGCACACTTACTCACCTCAACTCTCTCTACCAATGAATAGGTTAATCAAGGCTCAAGTAAAGGTTATAAGGTTATTTACTTCAGCTACCGAAGAAAAAGCTTTAACGGCTCAATGGGGCATCAAAAAGTTAATAAAATCATTAGGAAGGATAAAATTTGGCTAAGTAACTTAAGCACAAAATAATGGCCTAAGATCATGTCCTAGCAATTTATCAATCATAAGTCTCACACAAGACTCCAAGCCAAGTTCTAGAATACGTTCATATGAATGATCCTCTCAAGAATAAAATAATCATGATCAAGCATGATTATCAAAGCTCAAATCCTCACAAAGGTAATTAGAATCCTAAGTACTCCTCATTGCACATAATTAAGATCAATTTCACAAGAACTCAATATACTTATCAAATTATACATGCTTTTCACCAATAGAAATTAACACATGAACATATGAATGCACAAAAATCAATAAGCTTATACCAAAGCAATCATACAAGATATCACTTATACATTCCACTCACGCATGAATCACAACCTAACCTATAAAGATAAAAAGAAGAATAAGGAATCAAGATGAATCGGAGGAAACCAAAGAAAACCTGAAAAACTACTCCTTCGGAGCATCATCATCCTCATCATCAAGCCTCCGCTCCACAATCTGGTGCAGATCACCGATGTGTCTTCTGCTGGCTAGCAACGATCGCGACCAGCTGCTCATGAATAAGGTGGAGTTGTTCCCGTGTATCATTCGGGACAGCCCGCTGCTGCTGCGGTGCTGGCTCATGCTGATGTGCGTCATGCTGCATCGGCATCTCCTCATCCTGCTGCTCCTCTAGATACTCCTCTTCTTCGGGCTGCTGTGGTGGACGAAACTCTCCTTGATCCATAATCTGCTGTAACTCCGCCATCCTACCATCCGCACACATCTGCGATACTGTCCTCCAATCACCAACTGACCTCGCTGCCACGGATAAGGCGTTGTGTCCAAGAGAATCCATCAACTTGTTCCTCGCCACCCGAATAGTTGTCAAGTTACTCACGTCGAAGGGAAACATGAAATCAAAAGGCTTGAGTCCCCTCGTGAAGAACCAATCTCCATTTTTGAAATGGGCAAATCCTCCCTTCACGCATGTAAACATCGCCAAATCGGGCTCTCCTCTAACTGGTGTGATGTCGGTGAAATTCAAATTATAATGCTCAGCCACTATCGTCAGTAACCCTCCAATATTCACCTTTTGAAACCCAATGGTCCTGAATCGATGTAGCTGTGCAATGAAACAAGCTCCCACATTAAACTGCACCCCATTAAGCATACACCACAAGGCATAAAGCTCTCCTCTAGACACAACACTTCTCTCTGAGCGGGCAAACAACGTGTTGCTCAAGACAAGATCCATGTACCTCAAAACTGGATTCTTTATTGAGGAAGCACGAGCCTGCCTAATCTTATAATCTCCAATCTTCCCTGTAATCTCTCTCCAAAACCTATTAGCGTTGAACGCGCCATTCTCCAAACGAGAGATCCCCAAAGGTGTCTCAGACAGCTCATTAAAATCCTCAGACGTCCATCTCCTACTCACTCCACCAAGCTAAAACGTACACTGATACGGGTACCCAAGTGGGTCCTTCACCATCTCAAAGGAGCAGACTACTTCCGCTATAACATGGAAATACGTCGGCCTCTTTAACTCCATAAACCTCCGGATACCCACTTGATCGAATATCCAGAAAATATCATTCCCGATTCTCATTATCCTCATCGCCTCATCATCTTGGTATCGAGTACGAGCTATCTTGTCCGAGACTTCTTCCCACTTTTTTTTAATCTCATCCCAGTTTTGCATTTGAATTTTGAAATTCTTGGGTAAACGATCTTGTAGCCTCAGCTTCCTTGTCACTGTGTCCACATTCGAAGGCCTGTCATTCCTCTTCTTCGATCTTGCTTCATCCGCCTTACCTTTCCCTTTACTTGATCCTTGTCCCTTTCCTGAAAACAACTACTTCAATACAACCAACAAGACAAGAACACAAGTATATGACTAGCATATCCTATACTCTACTCAAGACTTCAAGCATCCATGCTTAATCAACCCAACTATCATCTCAACATCACTTGCTTAATTAACATACTCAAAACATCTTCAATCACACTACCTTTAATCTTCAAATCATAAACAACAAGCATGCATCAACCAATTCAAGCTATTCAACAAGAATTTCAATAATTAAACTTCATGGACAACTCCAATTATCAACAATTCAAACCTAACTAACATGCTCATTCATCTAAATGCATCATATCCTTAATCAATCCATATAAAACTCAAGTTCTATTCATAATCAAGCAATCTCAAACCAATAAACATGAATTCATATGAATCAACTCAACAATATCCATTATCACCATGAATTTCAACCAAAATCATCATTAATCAACTTACCCACAACACATTTCTTGCAATAAACTTCAATCCTAAGGTAATTGAGTTGAAAAAACGTACCTTTAGTCTTGCCCATGGTTAACAATCGACAATTGGCACACAACACTAAAAATGCACGACTGAACCCTAATTCGCGACGAAAATCGCCCAATTCGTGCCCAATTCAAGAATTAAGAGTGTAATGTTGTGTAATCGGTGCAAAATCAAGTGTAATTGACGAATTTGTGCAAGGGTGTTAAGGTTCAGGGAGGGTTCGAGGTTTGGTGAACAAAAAGAATGATCGAACCCTTCTAAAAATCCAACTTAAAATGCGTACTTGACTGGTTCGACCTCGGGTTCGACCTGCGGAACAGGTCGAACCTCGAGCGACGAGGTCGAACGTACCTTTTGGAAAAACTTACCTTTTGGTTCGACCTAGGTTCGACCTGTTAGACAGGTCGAACCACTCTTGTTTTGGTCGAACCTATCACCTGAAAAACAGAGTGCTCTGAACAGACTGGTTCGATCTCAGGTTCGACCTTCTGATCAGGTCGAACCATAACGGCTCAGGTCGAACCACCATACTGTAAATTTTAAGTCACCGAGTTCGACCTTGGTTCGACCTGTTAGACAGGTCGAACCAACAATGATCAGGTCGAACCACCTCACTGGATGATTTTCTGCGTCGGTTCGACTTCTTCTGCTCGGTTCGACCTCCTAGCACTGGTCGAACCTACCCTGGTTTTGGTCGAACCACCCTTCTAAGCTTCCAAACTGAGTGTTCTTCAATCCCTACACACTTCAAACTTCAATACGAATCATTAGGTACCAACTAGAGCACAACTTCATCAAAAATTATTCCACAAAATATCATTCATGAGTAACTCCGTAAAAAAAAACACAACCAAAACCCACTAAACATTAGGCAAGTTGTAAAAAATCGTCACATCAAAATCGATTAAAATTTTAAATATGGCACAAAAACCAACTCCCCTAACAAACATCACAAAGAAAAGATTATACTATCGGTGCTTATTGAGGTAAGTACATCACATCACCCCCAAACTTAGTAGAAACCATAGGTGAAACTAAGTTTGCAAAGAGATTTAATTGCCGATAAGTAAGCACTTCAAATATAAAAATTTCTTACACACACGAATGAAATAAAACAATAAAATAGGAGGGAAAGCCCCAACAGGCGCTCATGTTTAACGTCGGAGAGTCACGACGGTACCAAATCAGATCAAGGTATCCACAAAGATGACACAAACATCATCCGGTGACTTGTAATGCTTCAAGCGATGTCCATTCGCAGCAAAAATGTCTCCATCCTTGTCAATGAGCTCAAAACTCCCCCTCCTAATACTCGATGAATCATGAACGGTCCCGTCCACTTAGACTTCAACTTGCCTGCAAAAAGCTTTAAACGAGAGTTAAAAAGTAATACCTCATCTCCTTGCTTGAACTCTTTGTACGAGATCTTCGAATCATGCCACATCTTAATCCTTTCCTTATAGATCTCTGAATTCTTGTATGCACGACTCCGAAACTCATCCAAAATATTTATGTGAGTAATCCTCAACTCTTTCACATCCTTGAGAGTCAAGTTCAAGCTTCGCAAAGCCCAAAATGCTTTGTGTTGAATCTCTACAGGTAAGTGGTATGGCTTCCCATAGACAATCTGATACGGTGACATATCTAACACCGTCTTGTACGCGGTCTGGAATCCCCACACGACATCATCGAGCTTCAAAGCTTAATTCTTCCTATTGGTTCCGACCACCTTCTCCAAAATCTGTTTGACTTGACGGTTAGAGACCTCCGCTTGCCCATTTGCTTGAGGATGATAGTGTGTAGTAACCCTATGCTTAACACCATACCCTTTAAGCACCTTCTCAAGAAATTTATTTACTAAATGCGTACCTCCATCACTAACAAGTGCTCTAGGGACTCCAAAATGGGCAAAATATGCTTCTTCAAGAAAGATATAACAGTTTTTGAATCATTCAAGTGAGTAGGAATTGCTTCCACCCACTTAGAAACATAATCCACCGCAAGTAGAATGTAGAGAAATCCATTAGATGGGGGAAAAGGCCACATAAAATCGATACCCCACACATCAAAAATCTCGACCACTATGCTTGGCTGAAGTAGTATCTCGTCTCTCCTACTGATGTTCCCCATGCGTTGACACCTATCGCAAGACGCCACATAGGTCTCACAATCCTTGAACAAGGTAGGCCAATAAAGAGCGGACTGAAGTACTTTGGCTGCTGTCTTTTACACGCCGAAGTGCCCCCCGTTAAGTTGTGCATGGCAAAACTCGAGAACACTCTCCATCTCCATCTCGGGCACACACCTACGGATGATAGAATCCGTGCAAATTTTGTATACAAACGGATCATACCATATGAAGGTCTCAACATCCCTTTTGAATTTAGCAAGTTGATATCGGTTGAGATCCCTTGGAATTTCTCCCACAGCAATATAATTAACATAATCCGCATACCATGGATCAACTCCCTGCGCAGTAACCACACACGCTCGCTCAGCCCCTTCAACAAACACGGCCATAATCTTTTCATCCGGAAACATTTCCTCAATATACTTGAAAGAATTATCACAATGTTCCCTGGTCTCCAACCTCGAAAGATGATCCGCCAACACATTATCAGAACCTTTCTTATCCCGGATCTCCATGTCAAACTCTTGAAGTAAAAGAATCCACCTTATTATCCTAGGCTTCGTCTCCTTCTTTTCCATCAAGTACCGAATCGCTGAATGATCCGTGTACACAATAGTCTTCATGCCAACCAAATACTGACGAAACTTGTCGAATGAGTACACAACCTCCAAGAACTCCTTTTAAGTCACCGTGTAATTCTTTTGTGCCGCATCGAAAGTCTTACTTGCGTAGTAAATGGCGCAAAACTTCTTCTCCTTCAGCTGTCCAAGCACCACTCTAAGTGCTACATCACTTGCATCACACATTAGTACAAACGGTTGAGTCCAATCCGGTGTGATCAAGATAGGTGCAAAAATAAGCGCCTCCTTCAAAACTTGAAAAGCTATTAAACAATCATCATCAAACACAAAAGGAACATCCTTTTCAAGTAAGCGAGATAAGGGCTTAGAGTATTTTGAGAAGTCTTTTATAAATCTCCTGTAAAAACTGGCGTGTCCAAGGAAGGACTGCACTCCTCTTTCATTTGTCGGTGGTGGAAGCTTCTCAATTTCCACCACTTTAGCACGATCTACCTGCAACCCTTTGGCTGAAACATGATGCCCAAGAACAATCCCATCCTTCACCATGGAGTGGCAATTCTCCCAATTCAAAACATGATTAGTCACTTGGCATCTCTTCAAAACAGTAGCTAGGTTAGACAAACAAATATCAAAGGCGGAACCAAAAATAGAAAAATCATCCATGAACACTTCCGTGATCTTCTCTATCAACCCATCGAATATTGCCATCATGCATCTCTGAAACGTAGCAGGCGCATTACATAACCCAAATGGCATTTTCCAAAAAGCAGAGGTCCCGTAGGAGCAAGTAAAAGTGGTATTTTCTTGATCCTCGGGGGTAATCATAATTTGGTTGCACCCCGAGTATCCATCCAAGAAACAATAAAACTCATACCCTGCAAGACGATCTAACATTTGATCCATGAAAGAAAGAGGAAAATGATCCTTACACGTGTTCTCATTCAACTTCCTATAATCTACACTTGTACGCCATCCCGTAGGAATCCTTGTGGCTATCGCTTCTCCATCCTCAGCTTTTACTACAGTCATACCCCCCTTTTTAGCAACTACATGCAATGGACTCACATGGGGACTATCACTAAAAGGATATATGATTCCAGCATCCAACCACGTAAGGATTTGCTTCCTAATTACCTCTTGAATCGCGGGATTAACCCTCCGCTGATTCTGAACACTTGCCTTTGCCTCGTTTAATAATCTTATCCTATGCATACAATACGAAGGACTAATTCTTTTCAAATCCTCAAGAGAACAACCAATCGCAGATTTATACTTCCTAAGAACGTTCAATAACTCCTCAAGTTTATCATCATCAAGAGAAGAAGATACAATTACCGGATATTTTTCATTGTCGCCAAGAAAGGCGTACTTCAAGTGTTCCGGCAAAAGTTTCAACTCCTCTTTCCTCACTTCCATCGGAGGGCTCTCGTTATCCAAAGGCAAGTACTTTCTAGTCCACTTGACTTCTTCCACCTTAGTTCTTCCCGATTCAAACCTGTCATCACCCAAAGCAAGTAAGTTTTCAAGAAAGTCAATACATACCTCGTTGGAGAGTCCGTCAAGCTCCGTAGTGGGATAAGTAAGAGACTCCATCAAACATGTCTCAAGATGATCCTTTGACAGGATCAGAGACATGTCCTCCTTCACAATCTCCTCCATCACGTCAATACTATAACACTGCGACTCCATGGGCATCTTCATTGCTTTGTCCAAGTTGAAAAAAACTTCTTCTTTGTCCATCCGCAATCTAAGCTCTCCTTTCTGAACATCAATCATAGCTCCAGCAGTAGCAAGGAAAGGTCTCCCCAAGATTAAAGGGATATTATCCTTGTCTTCTTCCATCTCTAGCACAAGAAAGTCCACAGGAAAGACTAGCTTCTCCACTTTGACGAGAACGTCTTCAATTATAACTTTTGGAAACGTCATCGACCTGTCCGCCAATTAGAGAACCACTATTGTAGGGGTCAACTCCCCCAAACCAAGCCTCTGAAAGATGGACAAAGGCATCAAATTGATGCTTGCCCCTAGATCGCACAAAGCTCGTCGTGCCGGCCCCTTTCCGATCTCACATAGAATAGTGAAGCTCCCCGGATCCTTCATCTTTGTGGCAGCTTCCTTTGGATGATTGAGCTGCAATTCTCATATAAATTCACCATTTCAATTCCGGTTAAGCTCCACTTCTTCAACAATATGTCCTTTTGAAATCGGGCATAGTACGACATCTCCATGATTGCCTCTGAGAAAGGAATGCTCAAGCTTATTTTGTTCATTATCTCTGAAAAATTCTTGAACTTCTCTTCCAATCCCTTCTTCACAAGCTTGTAAGGAAATGGTGGAGGTATCTTTGTTTTGGGAATCCCCCATTCATCACGATCAACCTTCTCCGCTTTCTCCTTTTCGGCTCTCAATCGCTTGGCTCTCTCCCACTTTTTCTCAGCTATTATCTCTGTACTTTGCTCATTCCGAACCAATGGAGTAGCATCAACATCATCGAGAGTGTTCGGAGTGGCAACAGGCAATTTCTGGTGGGGTTCGACCAGGGTTCGACCAGTGGAATAGGTCGAACCATGTATGTACTTGGTCGAACCGGTGTTCTGGAAAAATAGAGTGCTCCGAGTTGTCGGGTTCGACCATGGTTCGACCTGTGGGACAGGTCGAACCATCTGCAGTTTGGTCGATCCGATGCTGCAATCTCTCCTGATCGTGTCCAGTGTGTTGGTTCGACCTCTCCTGTATGGTTCGACCTTTAATGTTGGTCGAACCATGGTCGAACCTCACCCTAGACATGTCCAAATTTGATTCCGGCCTCATAGGTCCCTCGTACTGTGTTCCTGACCTCAATGTGATGGCGTTGTAGGACCTTGGATTCTCAATACTTTGAGACGGGAACTTCCTCTTCTCAAGAGTTTGAGTAAGCTTGTTAACACTTCCTGCCATCTCCCCCATCAGCAACGTAAGGTCCTTCACCTGCTTAGATATAACCTCATGGTTTGCATCGATTTTCTTTTCAAGTTTGGCCTCAAGGCGGTTAACTCTTTCATCATTCTTGGCCATATACCTGTTCGCAGTATCCTCAAGACCCGGTTTCTCTTCTTCCACCTTAGCACCCAGATCAACACCCATCGGAGGTTGAATCGCATTATTCGGATTGCTCCATGAGAACTCCGGCCTCCAAGGCTGTTGATAACCCCCAGGGGGACCACGATTATTAAAGTTTCCACGATAGTTCCCTTGGTAATTCCGGTTTCCTTGATCTGGATACCTAGTCCCTTGAATACTTTGGCCCATGGCATAGTATGCCTCTTCCAACTCCTCTTGGATTGGTCCCTCATTCTTTAACTCCTGCTGCATGATTGGTACGCGCTGAGATAATTCGCTGATTTGCTTCTATTGGGATTCAAGTAGCTTGTTGATATTGGACAAGCTAGAGACGATCTCATCCTCTCTACTTGTTTTAACCATTGCTTGTTCAACCTTAGCTACCTTACCAAGGACATAAGTGCCTCTAACTCTATCAGTTGGCCAATCCCTCGAATTCATCGAAATATCTTCAAATAACTTTTCGGCCTCTACAGATGACTTTGTAAGCAATGCTCCATTAGAAGAAACATCCAATAACACTCGTGAATCATAGTCCAATCCATTGTAGAATATACTGATATATTGAGCTTTATATAGCCCATGTTGAGGACACTTCCTAATCATGTCCTTGAATCTATCCCATGCTTCATGAAATTTTTCACCTCCACCCATAGCAAATTGGTTAATGTCTTGCTTCATCTTAAACACCTTTGAAGGTGGCATGTACCTCTCCAAGAACCTTAACTTCAGTTGCTCCCAAGTGGTGCACTCAGCTGCGTTGATAGTGTCGTACCAATCTCTCACCTTTTCAGTAAGCGAGAATTTGAACAAAAGGATCTTCCTAGCATCTTCATGTTCACCTGCGTCTTTTTGAGTACTTGCATAGACCAAGAACTTGTTCAGATGCTGCTGCGGATCCTCGAAAGACCCTCCTGAAAAGGAGTTCTTTTCTATCATGCTAATAAGAGCGGGATGAAGATCGAAAGCTGAATTAGTTCCCCTTGCTCCTAGAAGCCCAAAATTTCCAGCCCCATTGTTTCTGAAAACCTCTCGGATGGCTAGATTATTCGGATTCGCTGCCATGTTGACTGTCCTTACTCCCGAATTAACTTCAGTTGTAGCTTCAATCGTCTGCGAATTCTGCTCGTCAACTTCAACTACAAAATTCAGAGCTTCAGTTGGATCAATAGTCTTTGCCTTGCTCTTCTTCTTCTTCTTTCTTGATGATGCTCCGATTTCAGGATTATAGGGTTCAAGATCACCTTTCTTTGATCTCGTGAGCATGCACCTAAAAAGAACTAGAATTAAAACAGCAAAACAAGAAAAATAGCCTTAATAAACTAGAAATAACAAAAAGATATTTTAAGCCGTCCCCAGCAACGGCGCCAAAAACTTGATGGGTGTTTTCTCAACACACAATTTTAATCCCCAAGTATGAAGGATATCAATTGTAGTTTCGAAGGTGACCAAGTTAAATATCAAATCCACGGGATGGATAAATATTACTTTCATTATTTTCTAGCAATTACGACTATGTTGATAATTAGACTTGTAGGTTTGTAAGCTAAGTAATAATTAAAATAGCAAATAAATAACAAAAACAAGAAAATAGTAGTTGTGAACAAATAAGATAATAGGTAGTTCGTCAAGCCATCCAGTTTCATTCGTTAATTCATACTTTCATGTGTCGATGTCCGACTCTGCCTTGTGGTTTATGGACGCATCGCTAGACCATACAAATCTATTCTATAAACACAAATAGATAAGCTTTTGACACGTGTGAGTATCCTCAGTGCAAGACATATACTTTACCTCCCTTTCTAGGTACTATCATAATCAATTATTTTCCGTGCACTTAGTACCCGATTTGATCTCCCTTTTTAGGTACTATAAAGTTATACTCTTAATCCAACTTGTTAACCCGAATTCAATTCAATTAACAAACATTCATATAAGACGGTTCTAATAAAACCTCAGAATCCCTTCACTTAGAATTATAATAATAAACCCTGCTCATTAGTGAACGCACTCAACCAATAATCATGTCATGCATTCAGACTCTACACAACGATTATTGATGCACAAAACAACTATGAGTATGGATTAAAAATGTGCAATCTTATATAAAATAAACCACAAGTAGTGTTGTACGGAGTATACACAAGAAATACAAATTAACTCATGAAACCTTCATAACCCTAGAACTACCGAAGTGGCTCTACCCCATGATTGATCTAAGAACAATCATGGTTAGATGGACCAATCTTACTTGAACCTCCAGGGAAGCCTCTGTCACTGCCCTCCGGATGGATCACCAATCTCTTCTCTTGTCTGCTCTTATGATTCACGATCTTAAGCTCCTCGCATCATCGTTTTCTTGACTGCATGAGCCTTCTTTTATACTTGTAATCACGTCTCTAGGGCTTGAAATGGGCTTTTCAAGTGATCCCACGCGTTTTGGCCTCGAAAATTCGGATAAGGTAAGTTTCCGCATTTTGGTTCGACCTCAGCAAACAGGTCGAACCACTGGCCATAGGTCGAACCACAGGTCGAACTCTGCTACTGGACACATTCTGTACTTGGTTCGACCTCTTGTACAGGTCGAACCACTCCCTCTTTGGTCGAACCCCAAGTCGAACCTCACCACTGGATAATTTCCGCTCCTGATTCGACCAACTGTCAGGTCGAACCCCAACGTCATGGTCGAACCCATCTTCTCGCGAACTGGTTCGACCATGGTTCGACCTGATGAACAGATCGAACCCTCCTTCTGCACTTTTTGCAAAACTAGTTCGACCTGTAGGAGAGGTCGAACTCTCCTCCATCAGGTCGAACCCTACTCTTTTCTTGGTGGTTCGCGTGGTCTCGACTTCGTCTCTTCAATTCTTGGCACTTCCACTCCATTTTTGCTATGAAAACCACTTAAATAGCTCCACTAACACCTGATTCATGCTAATTCACAATATATATAGGTTTTCCACCTATTTCCACCTCAAAACTCTCCAAAACTAGCACAAAATATGATGTCAAACTTGTGAATTTACACACTCATCAATGCAGGACACGACCATTTATTCTTGGAACAACCCTCCAAGAATAGAAATAGACACTTGAGAATTAACAACTATTAAAGAAACTTGACCAAACTAAATGTTATAACTCTTAGATTGATGCAACGTAATGATAGAAGGTAATGGGCTGCTCTAACTCAATGGTTTGGCCCGCTATTATTTTACGAATGATCAACCGGATATTGTTGGGCTCATCTGAAAGTCCATGTGGATCAATACATCTTTCACCCATACCATCTTTAGAGAGATTTGAGGCTTATATGCTTGTAATGCTATTGGAGGAAGGAGATCAACCCTCATCTATAAGGGAAGAGATTCAACTTTCATTTTGTATTTCCTTTGATTTGAAGTTAGCAATGGAATTTTATGAACTTTGTAAGGTTTGTAAGATGATTATTGTTGGCTAGACCTCTTGTGAGGCTAGCCACATTATGAATTGAGGTTAATCTAGATTTGTGGGATTTTTAGTAGTTAATTGAATTGATGATGGATTTCTTCTTATAAATTGTGATTCATGTTTCATTTTATTAATTGTATGATTGATTTCTATACACATGATGTTAGGATGGCCGTTCCGATATTATATGTTAGGGGTGAATTGAATCAATTAGTGAAATAAACATGCATGTTAGTGTAAGAAGAGGTAAGTCATATCCTTCTAATGCATAGAACACTTATAAGAGGACATTTGAGTAATTGAATAAGAAGAACAACACTTAGAATCATAGTACCTTCATAAGATTGATAATAAGAACAATTTAAGGGGATTTAATCTTGTAAAAGGGATGAGAACCTAGTCACCTTGGCCATAGGGATTAGGGGTACAATTGTGATTGCTTCTAGTCCATTGTTGATGATGTTTCCTACTAAATTCTTACAAGTCTAGGTTGCTTTCTTGATTTTGATTGTGGTTAGTCTTGTATTCTTTTTACAATCTATTACACTCATTCCATTCCACCTTGTCACATATGTGTTTCTTGATAATCATAGTTATTACTTACTTTTCTAATTAATTGCTTAGCATAATTGTTAGTCTAAAACCAAAACCCAAATTCTATCACTTTTACAAAGCATGATTAAAGGCAAATTCGGATACACATTGATTTTACTTTTTCCTTGGGATAATATTATATAAATTTTATACTTGGTCACCACGGTTTACAACAACGATAGAGTTCTCTTACTCTAAATCATTTTAACCTAGAAATGAGGTTAAGAACAATAGTATGTATCTAATAGTTAATTTCACATTGGTTATGTATTTGAGAGTTACTATCTCTATTTTAATTTACAGTGACTAGTTTATTAGTGTAGTGTTGTACACCCCAACCACATGGAAATATTTAAATGTTAGTGTGGGTTCCATTTATTATAAAAAATCATGTTATGAGACGCCCAAAATGAAGATACATTTAATAAATATTATTGTGGGATGGAAGGAATATATTCTTTTTCTTCGTGTAAAAAGTAAACATATCTATAACTTCGGGATAGAGGGAGTAATTTTTTCTTAATATTACAGTAAAGCTGATCAATATCGGTCCGATTCTTCTATTACATTTTATATTGCGCATGGTTGGTTGATTGACACGTATAATATAATAAAGAATATACCCTAAAAGAAAAGCTTAAATCCTAGGGATAATGATTGAGATTTTGTTCCCCTTACACGTGTCACTCATCTAACGCGTGTAAGAGAACATCTAACATCTATAAGAGGGAGTAACAATATATCGTACTGAATGGAATGATGGCCATGTAAATCACCTTCCTCATTATAGGTCTTAGCTCTATAAAAGGTTGCCTCTTCTATTTTGAGAATCACGAGTTAAAGCCATTCACCAGTCTGTAGTAAAGACATTCACTACTCAGTACTATGTCAACTTTACCACTACTTCTATGCGTCACCACACCACCCGCCTCCGCCACCCTCCCCCGTTGCTCCTCTCCTTCTTCTCGCATGCTCGTCCCTAAGCCATCACATTTCCTCCCCCATGCTAACAGCTGTCACCGCATTTCCTCAGCGGCAGCGGAAAACTAAAATGAACCCGCCAAGGTCGACTGGAGAAATATGCTTCTCGGACTTGGCGGCCTCTACGGCATCGGAAACCTGATCATCACTTCGTCGGCCTTTTCGGACCCCATGGAGGTGTTGGATTTTGTCAAATAAAAGAAGGAAAGAGTTTGTCCCATTTCGGGTGGGAGATCAAGAGGAGGGGAGTTCCTTAGGTTATATAAGGAGACCCCTAGTCTCAATGTTAAGTGCACCAATCAAATACACTTTAATCTTTGCATTTGATTCTAGTTAAAATTCCTTTCTTTGATTCTCGGTTGTGAGAATGGGAAGAAAGGTGAGAATTAGTCAAAGATTTGTAAGAGTGTAGGGATTGGGGTCGGGAGAGAGAAATTCTGTGTGATTGTAAAAATTTTTCACATAGTGGTATTTTCTCGGTCCGTGGTTTTTCTCCGGTTTTGGAGTTTTCCACTTAAATTCTTGTGTTGTGCTTTTTATGTTCTTCTTTGTTTGTCCCTTAGGAATGAATGGGGATCTGCCTTATCCCAACAAGTGGTATCAGAGCCCGGTTTGGGTGCTTATAAAGTTCTTAGTATGCTCTGTGGTTGCAGCAAAGTCTGACCTTCCACATCAGAAAAGACTTTATAAGAGGAAGATGGTTATTCATTATGCTAAGGGTGGTATGAAAGAAGTGGGAAAAAGCTAGTGGCACAAGGGGGTCAAGAAGAACAGCCAGATGCGGTGGCATCTCCTTTCTTGTGGTGAAATGCGCCGGACAGTGGCGTGGCAAGGGGTAGGATTTGCGGGTCAACAATTTTTGGCGGAGTTCTTGGACCTGCAGCAATATGAATTGCTGGGACTCCCGGTGGTGGAGTTGACTTAACAGCGGCATGGGGTTTTCCATGGATGTCGGCTCAAGGAGGTTTGAAAGGAACGGGTTTTCCGGTAATGACTAGTGGCGTGGGGAAGCGACGATTCAACGGGGAAGATGGCGATATGGTACTTGGTATCGGGTGGCGCTAGATCGATAAAGAATGGTGTGGAGTCAACCGACAAGTGGGGAAAGCATCGTGAATTCCGGAGGTTAGAGTCGGCTTCAAGTGAGGACACTTTCAGTAGGAAAAAGGTTCGGGACAAACCTGGTGTAGCTCGATGGTAAAAGGCAGCGACGTCATGTTGGTACAGACGGGTTTTGCTCAGGGTGGAGCAATGGTGCGGTAATTGCGGTGGAGCAATGGCACGGTAATTGCTTACGGTGGAGCAATGGTGACGTTTCTGGTCAAGGAGGAGCTGTTGCGGCAACAGTTCTGAATGTTGAGTTAATATTATTGAAGATCCTTGTGACATGTTCAGTTGTCATGGAAAAAGTGTAATAATATTAGCTGGTCCACAAGTTTGCACACGGACATTGACTTGGCAGGTGATGTAGGGTGTGTGGTGGATGTATATCGATGGCTGATGGACTTCCAGGGGTAGCCAAGAGTTGGAAGTAGCACCATAAATATCAGCAGGTGTTTTCGATATGTGCCGCAGGAAATTCTTAGAATGGTTTAATTCTAAGTGGTCTACTCATATGGTGGAGTAGAATTCTCGGAATTGAGAATGATTTTCGGTAAAGACAATGTGTCTTCTTTTATTTTGACAAGGTGGAGATTGTTGGATTTTGTCAAATAAAAGAAGGAAAGAGTTTGTCCCACATCGGGTGGGAGATCAAGAGGAGGGGAGTTCCTTAGGTTATATAAGGAGACCCCTAGTCTCAATGTTAAGTGCACCAATCAAGTACACTTTAATCTTTGTATTTGATTCTAGTTAAAATTCATTTATTTGATTCTCGGTTGTGAGAATGGGAAGAAAGGTGAGAATTAGTCAAAAATTTGTAAGGGTGTAGGGATTGGGGTCGGGAGAGAGAAATTCTGTGTGATTGTAAAAATTTTTCACATAGTGGTATTTTCTCGGTCCGTGGTTTTTCTCCAGTTTTGGAGTTTTCCACGTAAATTCTTGTGTTGTGCTTTTTATGTTCTTCTTTGTTTGTCCCTTAGGAATGAATGTGGATCTGCCTTATCCCAACAGGAGGCACCGGATCTGAGCAAGTGCAGCATCGCCAGGGACGTCCAAAGCAACGAGACGATAGACATAAATTAATGCCTGACTTCATCGGATCGGATCGTCAATTTCAAGCTCCTTCCAGTAGCCGGAGTACATCTACAAGTACAACATGGCCCTGATCGCATGCGCTGCCTCTGCGACGACGATCCACGAAGCTGGCAGGCGTAGGCCAACATCCACTGTGTATACTGCAACACTGTGTACAAGCAAGGTGGGGGTAGTGACGTGGACCTCCAAGTTCACAACTCATGGACCTTCTCCCTTTCCACCGATGGTTTCTCTACTTCAATGAGAGGATTCTTGGGAAGCTGATCGAGGACCCCACTTTCGCCTTTCCCTTCTGGAACTGGGACAACCCTAAGGGCATGACTATACCACCCATGTTCAACAATCCTAGATCCGCCCTCTACGATAAGAAGTGAGACCCTAAAAACCTTCTGCCCGCGGTGGTGGATCTTGGGATGACAAATATCAAGGACCCTCTTCAGCTCATCACCAACAATCTCACCATCATGCACACCGAGATGGTTCGTGGAAACGCCGATGTTTCTGACTTCATGGGTTCTAAATTCCCTGACGCCACATCCGGACCTAAATCCAGACCTGGATCCATGGAGTACGGGTCCCACACTGGTATCCACGGTCTGGGTAGGAGATTCGGACCAGCCAAGGAGAGAGGACATGGACAATTTCTACTCGGTGGGTCGGGACTCGCTCTTCTACTAATCTCAAGGCATTGAATTTGTTCCCTCTGGTGCTCGACCGAGTGGTGAGGTTCGAGGTGGATAAATCGAAGAGAGGAAAGGTTTCGGAGTCGCTTGTTCTAGAAGACATTACTGTGGACACCTCCAAACTTCTGAAATTCGACGTGTTTGTGAACGACGAGGACGACAACCCCACTCAGTTGGATAAGGCGGCGTATGCGGGGATGTATTCGCAGGTGCC
The DNA here is from genome assembly GCA_023678885.1 of Pogostemon cablin. Classification (NCBI taxonomy): domain Eukaryota; kingdom Viridiplantae; phylum Streptophyta; class Magnoliopsida; order Lamiales; family Lamiaceae; genus Pogostemon; species Pogostemon cablin. The sequence goes on from CM042959.1 coordinate 22,739,844, forward strand.
ACACAATAGCTCGGGTCAGTTCGAGACAACTTCGATCAAGCTGGACCTTACGGATATGTACGATGATATGGATGTTGAGGAGGATGATACAATTGTGATCACGCTCGTGCCGAGGCATGAGGGAGCTGGTGTTACCATTGGTGGAATCAAGATCGTTGCCAATGAGGACAAGAAATAAAGCACTGTTTTGTGCTCGATTTCTTTCTATCTTTGTGTAGTTAAGTGATTAATATGTGTGTGCGTGCTTTGTTTAATCATCACTTTGTGTTGTCCTAACTCCTAAACCTCCCATGCTAGTTGGGAGTTTCTGTTAGCTGTACTTGTTTTATGAATAAACTGTTTAATCAGGCCTTTATGTTTATATTTGGGTGGATCTCAGATCTATGGATTTTTCAAATGTTAATTTATTTTAAGGGCTAACACTTGTATTAAATGATCTCACGTGAGATTTTTTTATAATAATAATTATCATTTTATTAAAATGTTACTCCCTCCGTTCCAGAGAAGTTAGCATATTTTTTTTGGCATGGATATTAAGGAGTATAATAATTTAACATAAAATGAAGTAAAGTGAAGTGAGAGAAATAATATTTAATGTGTAGTGGATAGTTGTATTAGAGGTGATATGTGGGTCCCATGAGAATTAATTAATTATTTTTGTGTGAGTCTCGTGTATTAAAAAGAAAATGTGTCAACTTTAGTGGGACAAACAAAAAGGGAAAGTGTGTCAACTTCTATGGGACGGAGGGAGTACTTCCTTCATCCGCTTTAAAGTCTCTTTTTTTTTTCTGCTCCAAAAAATCTAATTTCCTTTTTTATATATATGAGACTCACACACTATCTAATATAATTAAAATATAGGCTTACATACTCACTAATACAATTACTCACTATATTAAATAGTAATAAGAGGATTTTTTAAACCGAACGGATGAAATATTACTCTTAAATGCATAATACTAATAACAATGTTCATCATATATATGGTATATTTTGTTCTTATATGTTTCACGTTACATTTCTCGTAATAAGGTCTCATACTGATGTACTCCCTCCGTCCATCGATTAGGTAATCGTTTGCTTTTTGCACGTAAATTAAAGAGTATTATTATTTTATATAAAGTGAATAGTTGTATTAATGGTGAATGGTGGGTCATATATGAGGGTCTTTTTAGTAAAAAGGGAATATAGATACCTTTAAAATTGACAATCAAAATGACAAAATAGATATTTTATCACCAGATGAGGGAGTATTAGCTTGTTATAAAATGGGTGCGTTCCTTGCCCAGCGAAAATATTAATGTTCCCACGTGTTTGAAGAGAGATTTTAGGAGGATATGTTGGGAAGTTATTTATGTTGCATAGTTTTATTAGTTTTTAAATGTAAAATTTGTTTAAGGACAAGAAAATAAAAATTTATGTGGAAAGTGTTGGAACGGTAATAATTAGCACATCAGATCTTCTACGCCATTTTCGTGGATCATTTCCTGTGCCACGCGTTAAGTGATTGACACGTAAGAGGAGAATTAAATCTAACCATTGCCCTTAATGTTTAAGGATTAGGGTATAATTTCATCTCTCCTACGTGTCATCCATCCAACGGTTTGACACAAAAGATGATGTACCAAAATATCACAGAAAATTCGAGCTGAATAATTAGTATACGACAAAAATTTATTGCCAAAAACTTGTGCAATATGCATATTTTCTTTTATGCAAAAGAACAATTGTATTCTATTGATTTAGTCTACGAACAAGTAAAATTATCGAATGATGAGAAATCAAGTCATTTACAGTTTAAACGGTCTTAAATTTAATGTAATTATATAAGGACGATGGAAGAGGGGGATAAAAAAATATGCAAATAAAAGAAATTAATTAAGGCAATGCAAGTAATAAAAGATGGAACCGATACAAGAATGGATGGGCTAAAGCCAAAAAGCAATGGATATATTAACAATGGTAGGAGAGAGTACTATTTTCATTTTGGGATGAACTCGAAATAAAACTAAAAAGTTGGGACGAAAATTAACGTCCTAACTATTTTGGACCTTTTAAAAAAAAGTTAAAAGATGTGAGACGTTTATATATATTTTTTGAATGTGTGAATTGTGATTAATTAAGAAATTGTCACTAATATATTTTTATGACCTTACATACAACACTAATACTATTTATATCCAATACAATTAAAATATTATACTTTTTTTAATCGCTGATAAAGTATCAATTTTGTCATTTTTATCATCTACTCTAAAGGATCCATTATCTCCATTAGCAAAATGGTTCATATGTAGTTCACCAATCACTACTTATACAATTTCTCGTTTCATATAAAATAATAATATTCCAAAGATATGTAATTAAAGTTAATGAAAAAGTCAACTTAATCAACTTATTTATAAATGAATTTTTTATCGAAGATTTATAAATAAGTTGATATCATGTGAATTTGGGTGCACGATAATAATTTACATACACTAAATATATATGTATAGATTTATTCATTAATATATATGTGTTTCTTAAAAGATGTATTTTTTTTAATATTCAATTGTTAATTGAAAAATAATAGGATATTAATTTACTAAATATTTATTAACAAACTGCATAAGTATTATTCATGAGTAAACACTCTCTCCTTCTCAAACGTTTACGTTATATATATATATATATATATAAAGAGAGTGTCTCAATATTTAAATATTATTTGGGTTAATGATACTCCTCCTGCCGTCCAATAATGTCCATTTGTATTTAGATGGACATCAATTTTATAAGGCGACTAACGTGACTCTTTCATTAACTTAATTAATTAAATTTTCAAAATTATAGTGGATCAAGTAAGACAAATTTTATAAGGAATAAGATAATTAAGGTATCGTTAAAAGTAGAAGATTAAAAAAAGGAAAGAGTGAGTGGATTCTGCATAAATAAAGGACTCACTGCTACATAATTGAGTAGGAGTATTAATTTAGCCCCATTTTGTATACATCGCTTTCTGCGAATATTAAAGTATAATTATTCATTATTAGGAAAAAAAACATGCTGATTGAGGATTAATTTAATTAGCTGCCATTTTATATACATCTTTTTCGGCGAATATTAAAGTACTATATTATTAAAAAAAATGGCTAGATATTTGAGTATTAATTTAGCCCCATTTTGTATGCATCGCTTTCTGCGAATATTAAAGTATAATTATTCATTATTAGGAAAAAAAAACACGCTGATTGAGTATTAATTTAATTAGCTGCCATTTTATATACATCTTTTTCTGCGAATATTAAAGTACTATATTATTAAAAAAAAATAGTATGCTCCACAAGACATATCACAAAAATTGGTAAATTAAATAAATCTCAAGTTATTTTTTAAATGGCTTATAGAGATACCTCATTATTTAACTATATTTGCAAATGCCTTATAGAGACTTTATTGTTTGATTGCACTTATAAGGGACAAATCTTATAAGTAAATCTCATCTTAGAGAAAGAGTTTATTATTTGACTTTGTTTACAAGAGATCAAAATTTGTAGGTATAGAGAGGATATCACGACTTATACAAAGGACTCACTATTTGATTTCGCTTATAAGGGGCCAAATCCTATAGTTATAAAGTAGTCTCACTATTCGATAGCGCTTGCATAAGATCAAATCTTGTAGGTAAATTGCAAGATGTTGACGGCTCACTGTTTGACTTCACTTGGAAGGAATTAAATCTTATAGGTATAGAGATGACTCACTATTTGACTATATTTTTATAGAGTCAAATTTATAGATAAATCACAAAATGTTGATTGCACTCGTAAAGACCCACTTTATAGTTAAACTCAATATAATGACTTTACACCCTCCTACCAAGTGAAATAAGCTGTGTGCGCAATATTGTCCATTACTGTCACTACAAAAAAAAAAAAAAAAGAGTTTTAGAGACACAAAAAAGTGTCACAATTACATACATATTGAGACACTTATTATTTTTGATACACTTTATATAAGTGTTGCATGTAGTGGTGTCCCATTAAGTTTTGGGACACTTCATGTGAACACTTATAAATGTCCATAAATGTGTTGATATATGATACTTAAATATGTCTCTAAATATTTTATACAATACATTTAAATGTCCCAATATGATCTTATATACGTTAAGAGAAAGTAATCTTTTAAGATATTTAAAAATATCTCCAAATATCTATTGAGACATTTAAAAGTACTTATATATGTTATAGTATTTAATCTTAAAAGTGTTTCCAAATGTCTATTAAGATATTTATTGGTGGTTGCTAAAAATTTTCACAAAACACCAATAAGTGTCTAAATAAAACTAGCTAATAGACAACAATAATCTACCGTAGTTCATAGCCTATTTTAGTGTTGTGGTAGCTATTTTAATTAAATGAAGATTCAAAAAAACATGTGATTCAAACACTGCATACTTATTCTCTCTCCAATTACCAGTTTATGAACAATTTCACTAATTTCACTGAACAGCGTGCTTCCAAACACTCATATCCATTATACAAAGCTCGCAACAGATTGCAAATAAATTAACTCAAATAATTTACAACAGCGATGTGACAGGCAATCAAATGCATTAACCTTGTAAGATCCAACGCTCTACAGCCATGAACGTCAATTTCCTCACAACGTGAAAAGTGGAAAATAGACAAAAAAAAAAAAATGTTGTACTCGTACTTACAACAAGCAGAGAACGAGATTGAGAATCGTGTTGTTTCCAGTCTTCTCTGCATGGATCCTGACTGATCTCTTCATCATAGTGTTCTTAACCATCAGAACCCAGAATCACCCCTCAAACCCTTCCTATCAGAACACACTATGAGTTAGATTGCAGATTATTGATAGAACAGTAGAGATCATATAGCCAATTCAACATAAGTTGGTTTTCAATCAAGAACCAGAAAAGGGGACTACTAGGTTTCCTGTATATCAACAATTATTGTAATGAATTTTATTTCCATCATTTAAATCTTACAAATGCATTTGACTCAAGGATAGGTTGTTTTTAAAATTCAGGACAATAGCAAATTTTTGGATGAGTTCTGTAACATCCCGCAAAATGTTATATATGAATTATGTGTGGCCCAAATTTTAGAAGCCCAAACTCAAAGCATAAATCATGATCCAGCCCATTCCTTTAACTGCAACCGCGTAATTGAAAGGGAGTATCAGTATGTTATACACCTTCCTTATATATGAAATTTCTTTCTGACCAAGAAAAATCATATCTCATCTATTATCAATAAAATATTTCCCCTACAATCACTCCCAAAATTATTTCCCTCACTAAGGAAAGATTGGCATCATACGCGTTGTTTCTTTAGGATTTTTGATCACAACCTCTTCACTATAAAAATCAAGTATCGTTAAACGTCACATATCCAACTTTTTATTTATCTACACGGCTGCACACATACGAAGAGAGAAGGTAACAGCGCCTTCAATATCTCTCCTTTTCTTTTCACTTCCAATCTATTTTGGTTGTATTCTTAATTTTCCCTCATCCTTCTATTTAGATTTTATTGAGTGGTAACGTATAGTTGAATACTTATAGGTTTTGGAAGATCTTGATTTACTCGAATCCAACGCTTTTACGTGGTTGAAAGGTGGGGATTTCTCTCATCTTATATATGTGAAATATTTCGTATGTAATAGTTTATTTTAACTGAAGTATTATCATCTTGTTATGATCTTGATGTGGATTATGTGAATCATATGTGCGATACGGGTTGGGACTATTGTGGTGCCTTGCTATTATCACGGGTAACGAATCGATGTCGTATCTTATAGTTATGGATATAGGACCCAAAAGGTGCCATATCAATATTTCGTAAGTGAATTTAAATTATTGTATATGGATTATTTTTACTTGTATAAGCATGATGAAAGTTCTCACTGAGCTTGTGGTTGCTCACCCCAAACAATCTACCTTCCTTTCAGATTAAAGCGCGGCGCTAGCGTATGAGCGGTGGGGTGTGTCGAGCAAGAGGAGACATAACGAGTAATAATGAAGTTAAACTTGAAATTTTTTTTCAGTTTGGATTTGAACCTTTTCTTTTTATTTAAGTATCGTATTTGACTCTATATTTTATTATTGCAACGGATTTGTTAATTTAGTCTTACCGTACGGACAGATGATATTTACTGAAAATTTTGAGTCGAAATAAATATGGGGTATTGTGTGATAATTGAGTTGTCAGATTTTAGTCTAAAATTGGGTAATATATATTTCCGAAGTCAACTTGATTCTGTTAGTCTGAGAAACCTTCAATTCCTTACTAATTTACATATTGTGTTGGATTACTTGAGTTAAATAATAATAATAATAATAATAAAATAATGGATGACCCACGTCTGGAGTATATTGCATGTAAGATTGTGGATTAGTGTTTGAAATGGTGGCTGTAGAGTTGGGTAGGAGGCATTTGTTACAAAAAATTGTAAGCATATGAATTTGTCTGCTGTATCAAATCAACATGCTCATTTATTTAATGCTCTATATATATATTTTTTATTTGTCGTCAATATTTCGCATAATATTTTCAAAGGTAAATAAAGTCTCAAAAAAAAAAGAAAAAAAAAGATTTTTATTTCGTTTCGGAAACAAGTCGGTATACATTTTTTTTATATATTTAAATGATTTCCTTGAAATTTCTGCGTAAACTTTCAGGATGGATTTTATTAAACTTTTCCTTCATCTTTGCTAAGTCCCTTGTTTATTATTTCCTATATTTGAGGTATTGCACTATTATAAGATTGACTAGTCCTATATATTTTACGAATTATGAATTTATGCGTTATGAATTTCGGAATAAACTTACAACTTTTTTTTTTAGGCTTTTACTCTCCTTAAAATAAAGTTGCAGGAAACTTATAGGACTTAAACCTCATTTAAATTCTTTTACTATGAATTATTTGCTTAGAATTTTACTAAACTTATGGGACTTGTCCCCTATTTTAAATCCTTTATTTTTGGATGCTCATTTGTTTACTTATTTAATAACTAAAGTATTTTTATCACGCCCTATTTAATGTTCTACTTATGAAATAAAATGAGAATTTCTTTATTGGGAAAATTGGGGTGTGACAAGTTCATTCTGTAATGAATTTGATATCTAGAACTCCTATTTTGAACAAAGTTTAAATGAATTTAAAATCTCTTAAATATGGAGTCAATTTCAAATACTTACTCCTAATCCGCTTAACTCAAATGCAGTACTGTAGCATAAAATAATTCTTTTAGATGAAATTTTGCCAGGGGAACTGCCTAAGATCCAACATATCCATTACAAATTCAATATATCTTTAGTTCTTAACCTAGCCTGTAGATAATAATAGCAGACAAAGGAAAAGATGAAAGGATCATTTGATAAAACTCACAAAAGATGGTGAGCATGTCGCAAGGCTAAATACAGACATATAAAACTCACAAAAGATGGTGAGCATGTAGCAAGGCTAAATACAGACATATAAAACTCACAATATTAACATAAACACATTTAATCTTGATGAGTAGATATATAAATTACCCGTCATCAAGCTGGAAGGATCCTAAATACTTCTTGCAGATGGGATTTATCAAGAAGGGTGTAATTATAAATTTATAACTTAGCACATGCATATGAAGTGCAATGAAAAGAAATATATGTCATAATCTGAAGCTACCAACAAGGATTAAAACACTTGAGATGAGACTCACCCATGTCTGTGAGTATATATCTTAGCATCCAAAGCAGCTTCATTGCTGCATTGATCATAATTCAAAATAAATCTTAATTAAATTAGTATTAAGTTACTCAATCAGTTATGCATAATTCATCAACTAGAGCAGATTCATGCCTGCCAAGAACAGAGCCCAGCATTTCATGGTGTGATTTAGTGATTTCTTCCACATCACTCAGCTCCCTTTCTCCCATATAAACAATGTACGACTGTTGCAAGATACAACTGTTATTGAGAATTAAATAATAATTTCAGTAATTTCAGATACAAAATGCTTTGATGGAACTCCATGAAAAGATACAGAAGCCAATGTGAAAAAGGAAAAATTCATAAATTTAAATTTATCTTTTGTTCAGTGAAAGTTGGAATTCCATGAAAATAATATAGTTAACTTACCAAGTAAAACAGGAAAAACCACCCAAACTTCATGGCACTTTCAGTCCAGTAATATATATGACACCAACTCAAACTATATTTATAACACGAAAGATGCACAGGCACCTCGATGCACAAGCACCTCTTGCCTGTTCATTATATAAATAAACCAACCAGCAGGTTGTCATTATGTCAAATATATATAAACAACTTCGTGTAATTTTTCATGCGCATTGAGGAGCAAGTCAATATAAATTTATTATGCAGAATGTGCTCATATATGAACAAAAGAACTAAAGGTTTATAAACTGCATCATCAATAAATAACTCTAATTTAGCATTTATGCAAATTAAACAATAATAAGAAATTGGAATAACTGCATAAAGCCGGATGGAGACAAAATGATAAAATCAAAGAAAGAACAGAATGATAAACGAAAGAAAGAAATAATGGAACAATAAATGTCTTTCTACTATTGATGCTCGCCCAATGTCTATAAACCAGAGGCTTGATCACATTCTCATACGCCATATAGCATGAAATGTATACACTACTGAAAAAGAAAAGTTCTAAAATAAAAAATTTATGGCAAGACATATGCAAGACTAAAAGGTCATTCTTGATACAAAATTCTTAGAAAAAGAAAGCATAAAGAAAATTAACTGAAACAACTATTACCAATTAAATCATTGACTGCACTTTGGGCGTCCTGAATAAGAAAATAGAAAAAATTAAAGGACTTTTCATTCAAAATTGAGAGTTCTGGACTCTACAAAGTTATAGTGACACCAGTTAATTGAATTTGACAATATTACAATTGCAACCAACAAGATAAGAGATAAGACATTAAACACCATCAGCGGCCAAACACAGGAGCATTTAAATTGTACTATAGCATATGATGGTAGGATACTTTTTATAACTAACATAAAAATAACAGAACCTATATTGTCGTATTACATCCTCGAAACCTTGTGGTCCACCGTAGTATGGAACGGGCACTTCAATTTCGTCATGCTTCTTGCAGTAGGAACACATTAGTCGAATCTACAATAGAACATGTTGGAAATGATAAGAAGCAATGTACATTCTTCAAGTAGAAAACAAAACATGTTGAATAATTGCCATAAACAACAGTAATCTATAACTGCATTTGATAGCCATATAAATTACATTTCATGGGCTTTCTTAGGCTTTTGAAATGGGCCGTCCTATAGAATCACCAATGATTTGATTTCAACAATAGAAGTAATGATATCTACAGCTTAATGAAGGAAAATTTTGTTAGTATGCTCTGCTAAACATCTTACGACAGGACGATACAAGATATACTGGGAAATTGAACACTGATTCTTACTCTTCTCAATTGCAAATCCATTGTTCATCAGGATTCACCATAATTCAATTTTCAAAATTAGGGATAAAATAACGACATCTAAGATCGATAGTCAGGTAGCCTTAAAAGACACGAGTAGATGTTGCGAGGTTTTGGAATAAAAAGCGTACCACTTTTAGTAGTTTTTTGGCACATGCAAAGCGAGAATGGAGTGTAACAACAAATTTTTGTATTTATAATGAAATAAACACAAAAGAATTACAATAATAATCCAGATGGATTGAACTTGAAAATTTAGGAACAATCTCTATCAATCCTCTGATTCTTTTCTCGAACCAATTTGGACTTTGACTTTGACTTGACTTGTGTGTTGACCGCGTTGACTGTGTGTGTTGAGTCGGATAAGCTTGTCCGAACTCAGATTTGGGACCTTATAACGTTAATCCAGAAGCGTCAAAGATTAAACGTACTTGATCCGAAGAACACTCGATCTGGGGGCTTAGCACCTTAATCCCGGGTCGTATGCTGTTCTTGGCGCGAAGAACACCGAAGAACTTAGTATATGAAGAACGCTTGATTTAGGGGGATCCGCACCTTAATCCCGAATCGTTTGTCGTTCTTGACTTGAAGATGCTTGAAGATCTCAAGGGAGAATCGTTTGTCATTCTTGACTTGAAGATGCTTGAAGATCTCAAGGGAGAATCGTTTGTCGTTCTTGACTTGAAGATGCTTGAAGATCTCAAGGGAGCACTGCTCGTATTCTTGATCTCTTCAGAGCGTTTATGTCTTCAAGTATTTTAGTGTGTTTGGAATGAATGGAGGAGGACTCCTTATATAGGTGAAGGATGAGGATACTCCATAAATATCTCGCAATCTGATTGGTCTATGACAGATTTGGCCTGGTTCTGCGGGCTTGGGCCGTTCCAAATATATCACAGCTTGATTGGTCATTGCTTAATTTGACCTGATTTTGGAACCTTCCATGCTTTACTTAACTTAGGGGTCAAGTTTTACTTAATTTAAACCCTACTTAATTTGTTGGGTATTAAATTAATTATCAATTATTTATTAATCTATTTTAGGAATAAATTTATTAAATCCCCAAAATAAAATATAATAAATTAAAATTAATATTTAATCAATAAAATCCACGTGTCGCCATTTGATTGGACCGTGAATTTTAATTGCTTACAAATGCCCCCTTGCGATTTATTCACGGACAGAATGTCTTGTTGTGAAGGAATCGCAAAAGATTTGTTTCTTGTTCACCAAGATTTCATGAATCTTACCCAAAATTATCAAAGTTATTTGTAGTAAAGAATCTCTTACAATTTTGTAGAGATTGCGCACCTCACAATAATCTCCATAATTATCCATGAGTCCACAAGTAATTTCCATAATTATCCACAAATAATTTTCATAATTATGCATGAATCAACAAGTAATTTCCATAATTATCCACAAATAATTTCCATAATTATCCATGAATCCACTACTATATAATGGTACTTCATGAACTCAATTTTTTCATCAAAGCTATCCAACAAACAAGACTTTCAGCTTTGCTTCAAGAGGTTGCCAAGACAAAGCACACCAACGAAACACACCATCCAAAGAATTCAATTCACAAGTGTAAGCTTTCAATTCTTTAATTTGCTCATCTACTTTCGAACTGTTTATTTTTATTTTTTATTCTTTTGTTTCTTGCTTGTTGCTCTTGCTTCCGACCAAAAATTTAGTAACCTGCTTGTCCTCGCCCCTCTTTCTCGTCTGAGAAAATCTACGGCGAGCCTCGTCCTTGCTATTCTTTCTCTTCTGAGAAATCGATAGCGAGCGTTGTCCTCATCCCTCTTTCTCGTCTGAGAAAATCTACGGCGAGCCTCGTCCTTGCTATTCTTTCTCTTCTGAGGAATCGATAGCAAGCCTTGTCCTCGCCCCTCTTTCTCGTCTGAGAAAATCATGGGCGAGCCTCATCCTTGCTATTCTTTCTCTTCTGAGAAATCGATAGCAAGTCTTGTTCTCGCCCCTCTTTCTCGTCTGAGAAAATTTATGGCGAGCCTCGATGTATATTTTGCCACCATGTTATTGTTTCGTGTTGCCGAAAGTGGGAGATTGAGCCGGTAGTATGTAGTATTGATGATGTGCTCTCCAGTGGGAAGATGGTGACGTGGTTGCAGTAGCGGATTTGTCGATGGCTCACGAATCGTGGGTAACCGCGTGTAGAGATGGACCCTGGCGGCGTGGGTTGGTTGCGATTGCTAACGGCATCCGTGTCGATCGGGGTGGTGGGTTTTGGTATTGAAAATTGGCGACGGGTAGCACTTGGCACTTGCTTTCGGCGACTGCTCGCTGTGGAACCGGCGTCTGCTCGCCACGGACCTCGACGGCTGATGGCTGGCAGCGAGCTTCGGCAAGGGGACAACAACGCACACGGGCGATGGCTATTCGCTGCGCGGCTGGACGAGATTGGCGATTGTGGTGATAGCTGGCAGCAGCGCGCGGCGGCGGTGCTCGAAGCGGCAGGAGTGATGGCGACGTATTCAGCTTCGCGATTTTCCAGCAGCAGCAGCGCGCGTGACGACGCGGCGATCGAGGGACTGGCGGCGTGGTTGTGATTTTATGGCGACGAGATTTGGTGTCGCTGCCCGGTAGCATCGCGGGTCGTGGGTAATCGTGTGTGAAGATGATTCTCGACGGCTGGAGCCTGGCTCCGGCGGCAACAACGCACGCGATGGAGCAGCGACCGGTGAACCGGCGGCGTGGTTGCGATTTTCTGGCGACGAGATTTGGTGTCGCTGCTCGGTAGCATCGCGGGTCGTGGGTAATCGTGTGTGAAGATAAGTCTCGACGGCTGGAGCCTGGCTCCGGCGGCAACAATGCGTGCGATGGAGCGGCGACCGGTGAACTGGCGGCTGATGGGGCACTTTCGGGTTGGAATTGCCAGTTGGGGAGAATTGGTTCAAGCCCTCCAATTTTGACCTAATCTCCTCAATTTTGACCAAGGGATGGGCTCAACATGTTTAATGGGCTGCATACTTAACTTGAGCCCACTATTAACAGCTTTGAGCTTCCAGCTATTTAGTATCTTGGGCTTCACATAATTTGGGCATTTGGGCATGCATGAGTTATTTTATTTGTCTACTTTGGCATCTGGGGCTTCACACGGTTTGGATATGCATGAATTATTTTAATTGACCACTTTGACATCTTGGGCTTCTTCCCTCATGGATTTAAACTTTGAAATTTACTAACTAATTGATCTCATAAATTTATTCCGAACTCCTTTAATTGTTAAAATTCATAAACTTAAATTATTTCCAAGCCCTACTATTGCTTTCTAACACTCCTTTCACTCCCTTTTCAGCCACACTTAACTTCAGAATGGTTAAGTTCAAGAGTCATATAACAGATTCCAAGGAGCGTCAGTTGCTGATTCTTGATACCCAACGTCCACTATCAGACATAGTAACTCGTCTTCCAATCGAAAAGCCTCTCATGGGTCAACCTATAGAGAAATTAACTCAAGAGGATAACATCTTTAATCTAACAACTTGGACCAGAGACATGGAGTTGGATGAAACTGGAGTTGTAGTTTTGAGATCGGCTCACCATACAAAGAAGAAGCTAAAAACTGGTCCTTTACCCATACTAGGGTGCCAAATAATCAGGGTAATGCAGCATGGGGCAAATCAGTGAATTTTCCCGGGGAATTTCATTACATCCCAGGGTATTGGGAATGGACTGAGGCTGTCTTAAGCAGATATCACTCTAAACTTGAGAAAACAATGCTTTATGACCCTATCTTTGCTTCTCTATTCACATATGAATGCAATCATGAGATCATCAAAGCTTTTTGCAAGGCGTGGTGCCCTACCACTAATACCTTACTTACTTCCTTTGGAGAAATGTCGATTTCTCTATGGGATTTGTATAACTGGGTAGGATTGCCACTGGCTGGTCACATATATGAAGAAGTTGTGCCCGACAAGCCAGAACTTTTGAATGAGCGTGACGCCACTGGATTACGTATCCCACCTAGTTGTCAACACTTACTACATGCCTATCATAGACTCCGTAGTCTTGATGGTACTGACTTTATTTCACTTTCTCGATGGGTGAGCTTTTGGTGTCGTAGACCTAAGAAGCACAAGCAACCCCCTCCACGTGTAGCAAGTGAAAGGAGAACACGCCTCAAGAGTACGCATAATTCCAAGGGTATCATCGATGACTGCAAGAAATGGACTTCAATAGAAATGGACCCCTTTAAAATGCTTCATATTGATGCTAAAGAACAAGAGAAAACATATCTAGCTGCCCACCTAGCCTGCTGGCTTTGCTCTTTTGCACTTCCTAATGACGAAGTAGACATGATACGTCCTGGTACCTTCAGGTAGCAAGTTTGATGGCTACAGGAAAATCAGTTTGCCTTGTTGTTCCAGCTTTGACAAGCATATACCGAGGTCTGAATAAAATTTCTAATGAACTTAGACCCTCTGAAGTGAAGTCAACATTTCCTGTGCACTTCATTTATACTTGGCTGGCTCATTACTTTCAAACTCATTTCCTGAACCCTCATGGATTAAAAGTACCCTCAATGGTAACCTACTCAGGTGAAAATGGAGCAAAATCCTTTGGTTCAGTTGGTGCTCGCAAAAAGATTCAAAACGGAAACAAAACTTTCTTATCTTGCAACATCCTTTCAACAACAGATCCCATATGGTATATTGACCATGACAAGGCATCTTGGCGTGATTGGGCCTACTTTATTGCTATTCGTACCAATTATCTTACCTTGCAACAGAATGGAGGCTTTCTTATTGAACCCTACAACCCACATCGATTTAGTCGCCAATTCGGCTTTTACCAAGATACTCCAGGAAGAATGAAAACGGACATTCGAGAGACCACCTTAGAACAAGGACTTCAATATTGGAGGCAATGCACTTTGCGTAATTCTCAATCTACAGCAACTTTCCCATGCGCACCTTCAGAATTTAAAAACTTTTGCTCCCCAGAATACAAACAGTGGCTATCTCAAATTCATGGCACCTACCTCTTGGATAATGTGATGAAGCTAGCTGATGCTGCTCTTAACCAGGATATGGAAGAAGAAGTTGACATCATCAATAATACAGATAATGCAAAAGCTGATGAGGAGGCCGTACCGCTAGAGATCCCGCCCCTTCGAAAGGTAATTGTAGGGAGGTCTAATGGAGCAGGAAAGAGAAAGAACGGTCTCTCGCATTCAAATGAGAGCACAACCGACCACAACCCGAGATGGATCAAGAAAGCCAAATCTCCGATGCTTACCCCGGCAACTAAGGCTAAGGTTTTAATCCCTTCTGATCGTAATTTATATACATCCATTCTTGCATATATTTTCTTACCATCTCTTTTCCTCCTTTTTTTGTAGTGCATGCATGATGTATTTGGTTCTGATTATGATGACTTGGAGGAAGAAGGATCAACCTCTGTTGCAGCCCCTGAAATCTTAATTGATGATGACCTTTCGGATCACATTTCTCCTATCATGAATGAATCTCCCCCGTTAATTTCTACGGCCCAAGCTCCAGACATTACAGAATTTGTCTTTGATAAAGAGACTATGGATGCTAGGAACCTAGTTAACTTGGCAGTGTGGAAACGCTTTCAAGAAAAACTAAGAAGAACCCCTGTCAACGCATTATCTTCTATGAGGAATGAGGGGCTTAAGATGGTGGACACCTTCAAAAGCGCTCAAGGGATTGACGGATCCGCTCTAGAACAATCATTCAATTTCTTACTCTCTAAAGCCGATGCGTATGACACCATGAAGATAAAACTTACTGATGGGATAACCAAGAAAGACATTGAAAAGCATCTAATTGATGCAAAGAAGCGCGCCCATGAATACAAAAACCAAGAGGCTACAGAGACCAAGCAACTGCAAAAATCCGAGATTAGGTTGAAGCAGATTGAGATGGAGATCGAGATTCTGTTAAAGGAGAAAGAAACCATGTCACAAATAATTGAACGTCTTCGCCAATCCGTTCAAAGCGCAAAGTTTGGAGCTCAAACTACTGCAAGGAATATTAGTGTACTAAAGAAAACACCCATCTTAGAAGATTCCATTGCTGATGAATTGAGGGATGATACTCAAGCTTTGACAGCCGCTCGAGAGGAGCTATCCTCAATGGACATTTTTCATTAGCTTGTTTTGAAACCATGTTATTTCAATACGCCCATTTTGTTTTGATTACTCAGAACGTCATCAATAAAGCTCATTTCTTCCCCTACTTCACCTCCTTTAACATTACATTGCATCTTTAATACGCTGTTCTCTTTATGCTTACTCACACTGCTTTCATACTTAAATAAATTGCTTGTTTTACAAACTTGATGTGAATAGACCAAAGACATGACTGAACTTAACAAAGTGCTAAGCTGTCTACGTACCTCTTCGCAGAGGATCAAGTCATTACGTAGTTCAAAAGGACATGTTTGGTTTGAACGGGGGAGGTGCCGTACACAGTTTATACTCATGCGGGCCATGAGTGACTATTCTTTAACCACTTTAGACAAAGTAGGATATTTAATGCTTTAACCACTTAAAATATCTGAGTGGGGTGAATTAATAGTTTAACCACATATAATTACCTTTGGTGGGTGTCGTACACAGTTTATACTCATGCGGACCAGAAGTTCGTCGTACACAGTTTATACTCATGCAAACCAAGAGTTCGTCGTAAACAGTTTATACTCATGCGGACCAGGAGTTCGTTGTACACAGTTTATACTCATGCGGACCAGGAGTTCATCGTACACAGTTTATACTCATGCGTACCAGGAGTTCGTCGTACACAGTTTATACTCATGTGGACCAGGAGTAACATGCAGTTTAGGCTCATGCGTCAAGGAGCATTGTACATGTATTTGTTTTACGCGTAGTAGCGTTTCAAGAACTTCCCATTTATGGGGCCAATGTTCACGCCATCTTCTGAGATCAACTTGTATGCGCTATTTGTGTAGGCTTCCTTCACAACATGAGGGTCATCCCACTTGGGTAGAAACTTATTTCCAACACGATGGGTGACTACTATAGGTCTTCTCACAGCAAGCACCAAATCACCAACTTGAAAAGAACGTACCTTCACTTTCTTATTGTACGTTCTAGAAAGGCGAGATTGGTAACACTCAAGTCTTTGTTGTGCTTTCAACCTCTTTTCATCTAACGCTTCCAACTCTTGAAGACGTAACTTTGCATTTTCTTCTTCGGTGAGGCCTTCCTGTATGGCCATCCTCAAAGAAGGAATTTGCTTTTCAAGAGGCACAACAGCTTCAACACCATACACCAAGGAATACGGAGTGGCTTGAGTAGGTGTTCTATAGGTAGTGCGGTACGCCTATAAAGCTTCATTGATTCTTTCATGCCAATCTCTTTTTGACTTGGAGACCACTTTCTTCAATAAACTGCATAAAGTTTTATTGAATGCTTCAGCAAGACCATTGGCAGCTGCGTTGTACATTGATGACTTTCTTTGCTTGAAATCAAACTTCTCACACAACTTATTAATCCAACTGTTGCTGAACTGCTTTCCATTATCAGTGATGATGTAGCGCGGGACACCATATCTATAAATGATGTTGATCCGAATGAAATCAGCAACATTTTCTTTCTTTACTTCCCTCAGAGGCACAACTTCAGCCCACTTTGAAAAGTAATCTGTTGGAGCAAGAATGTAGAGATGACCACCAGAAGACTTTGTAAGTGGCCTTACCACATCTAAACCCCAAGCATCAAAAGGCCATAAAGCGACTGTCGGATGCAAAGGCTCCGGAGGTTGATGAATCAGATTTCCATGGTACTGGCAAGCCTGACATCTTTGTGCAAAATCCATGCAATCCTTCACCATTGTGGGCCAATAGTAGCCCATCCTCTTAATTCTGAAATGTAGCTTCGGTCCGGATTGATGGGCACCACAAATTCCGGAGTGAGCCTCCTCCATCGCTTGAATAGTTTCTTCCTTACCCAAGCATCTCAAGAAAACTCCATCAAATGATCTTCTATATAGTGTGCCTTTGAAATAAATGAATCGAGGCGCTCGACATCGAATATCAACCCTTTGACGTGGATCGCTTGGCAACTTATCATAATTTAAATAGTCCATGAGTAGTTGGCGCCAATCCTCTTCTTCAATTTCGAAAACTTCCACCACATGATTTTCAACTTTTTCATAATTATCATCTTCAAAGATTGGTGGTACAACCCAACTTCTACACACCGGTATTTGAATTTGTACTTCTGGCATAGCTATAGTTGATGCTAACTTAGCGAGGGCGTCAGCTTGCTTATTCTCTCTTCTAGATAGATGCTTAATATCAACATCACCGAGATAACCCATAAGCATTTGAGAATACTTGTACTAGGGGAACAACTCAGGCTTCTTCACTTCATACACTCCAAGGAGTTGATTTATCACCAATAGCGAATCACCATACACTCTAAGGTGTAGCTGTTTTATATCGACAGCCATTTCCAAACCAAGTATGATTGCTTGATACTCAGCCACATTGTTAGAGCAATTTTCTGTTAAGGAAAATGAGAAAGGTAGAACTTCACCACTGGATGTTACAAACATGACTCCCGCACTAGCTGCCTCTCTATGAGATGCTCCATCGAAATACATCTTCCAAGGAGAAACTATGTCCACAGTGAAAGCATCTTCATCGGGGAGTTCATCAGATAGTTCTCATTCAGCAGGCATTGGATTATCAGCTAGAAAATATGCCAACACTTGTCCTTTTATGGCCTTTTGAGGGACGTACACGATCTCAAACTGTTAAAGTTGGAGATACCATCTTGCAAGCCGATCAGAGAGTACTAGTTTTGACATGACAAATTTTAGTGGGTTTGCTTTCAAAACTAGCCGAACTGTGTGAGCTTGAAAATAATGTTTCAATTTCAAGGACATGCTTCGTAAGTGTCCACAGCATGGGCTATCTAAATCTCAATATATCAGTATATTCTATAATGGGTTGGATTGTAATTCTCGATTGTTACTTGATGCTTCTTCTAATGAAGCATTGCTTACGAAGTCACCCATTGAGGTTGAAAAGTTTTTCGAGGATATTTCGATGAATTCAAGGGATTGGCCAACTGATAGAGTGAGAGGCAATTATGTCTTTGGTAAAGCAGCGCAAGTTTAGCAAACAATGGTAAAGTCGGGAAGAGATGACTAGATCGTCTCTAGCTTGGCTAACATTAGCAAGCTACTCGAATCTCAACAAAAGTAGATCATGGATTTATCTCAAAGAGTACCAATGATGCAGCAGGATAATGGCTATGAAGGAGCTAGCTAAGAGGAGATCGAGGTGGCAAACTACGCCATAGGTTAAAGTATTCAAGGAACTAGGTACCCGAATCAAGGAAACCGTAATTATTAGGGGAATTACAACAACCATGGTCCCCCGAGTAATTACCAACAACCAAGGAGGATGGAGTTTTCATGGAGCAATCCGAATAACGCGATGCAGCCTCCTATCGTGTTGATCCTGGAGCAAAAGTGGAAGAAGATAAGCCTGGCTTTGAGGATACGATGAACATGTACATGGCAAGGAATGATGCAAGATTAGACCGTCTTGAGGCCAAGTTAGAAAAGAAGATTGATGATAATCATAAGGATTTGTCTACACAAGTGAAGGACCTTACGTTGTTGATGGGAGAGATGGCTGGAAATGTAAACAAATTGACTCAAACTATTGAGAAAGGGAAGTTTCTATCTCAAAGTATTGAGAATCCAAAGTCTTGCCATGCCATCACATTGAGGTCGGGAATATAATATGAAGGTCCAATAATGCCGGCAAATAAAACCTTAGGGAACAGAAAAGTTGTTCGACCAGACTAGATTTGCTCGACCAGATCATCTGGTCGAGCAGAGGTCGAACAACTACTGATGAAATAGAATTACAATACTCTATTTTTTGATTAGCCGTTCAACTTGCACAACATCGTTTAACCAAGAGATTGAGAGCCAAGAGGGATAAAGCGAAGAAGGTTGAATGTGATGAATGAGGGATTCCCAAAACAAAGATACCTCCACCGTTTCCTTTCAAGCTTGTCAAAAAAGGATTGGAGGATAAGTTCAAGAGGTTTTCAGATATCATAAACAAGATAAGTTTGAACATTCCTTTCTCTGAAGCTATCTTGGAGATGCCGTATTATGCCCGTTCTATAAAGGACATACTTTTGAAGAAGAGAAGCTTGAACGGAATTAAAACTGTGAATCTGTCAGAGAATTGCAGCTCAATCATACAAAGGAAGCTACCAGCTAAGTTGAAAGATCCGGGAAGCTTCACTATCTTACATGAAATTAGAAAGGGGCCGGCACGATGAGCCTTGTGCAATCTTGGGGCAAGCATCAATTTTATGCCATTGTCTATCTTTAAACGGCTTAGTTTGGGAAGTTAACTCCCACATCAGTGGCTCTACAACTAGTGGATAGGTCTATGGCATTTCTGAAGGGTGTGATTGAAGATGTTCTTGTCAAAGTAGATAAGCTCGTATTTCCTGTGGATTTTCTTGTGCTTGAGATGGAAGATGACAATGATAATGTCCCTCTTATCTTAGGAAGACCTTTCCTTACTACTGTGGGAGCGATGATTGATGTGAAAAAGGGTGAACTTAGGCTGAGAATGGATAAAGACGAGATCTTATTCAACCTCGATAAAGCAATGAAAATGCCGATAGAGATGCAGTGTAACAGCATCGATGTGGTGGAGGAGATTGTTAATGATGAGATGTCCATGATTCTCTCTAAGGATCCTCTTGAGACATGCTTGATTGAATCTCTTACTTTTCCACCACGGATCTAGATGAACTCTACAACGAGGTATGTATGGCCAAACAAAGGTCGAGCGGAACAGAGGAGAATAGGGGGTGTGACTGGGCAGTTTGCTCAACTTCCAGTACCTGTTCGACCAACACATTTTGGTCGAACAGAAGTCGAACAACGCTAATTTTAAAGAAGGATTTTAAGTTGCTAGACTTTAAACCCTTGTTCGACTAAGCCCTCTCAAGTCAAATGGAGTCAGAGTCAGTTTTAAAAGGTGAGTTTTCATTCCGTTCAACATACAACCGTCACCTTTTCTCAAGCACCAATCTGTAACCGTAAGTCCTTCATTCCAAATTCTTTTCTACACCTAAATTCTCCATTCCACAACTTCCACATCCAAAATTCAAGGATTCCAAGTCCAATCTAGGGCTTTTCACTTGAGTTTTTGGGTTTCTTGTTGCCAATCACCACACGTACGCCATGAAAAGCAAAGGTATGTTTCTCTCACTTTTCACTCTTGAATTGTAATGTGAATACTTAGTGAAGAATGGGTGAGTGAATTCGTGCTAGTTTGGGCTGGATTTAATTGTTGAAGTGTTTAAGTTCTTATTCAAATTTGCACTTAAATTTTCAGGAATTGTTTTACGTCGAATTATGGAATTCTTGTGAAATTGATGATGCATGAAGTATGGGCTTTGGTTTAATTTCGAAGTTTACCTATGGGCTCATCGATTTGGGTGTTGTTATGGTACAATTGAGGGTAGAAGTTGAACATGTTTAAGTGGGGATTTGGTGAAAGCATGTGTGGAATTTATGTTTGTGTGGAGTAATGAAGACTAATTGAACCTCAATAATCTTGATTGAAGTGTTGATTTGAAGTCGAATTGTGGTTGATAAACACTTGAGATTAAGTTGTTCAAGCACATGAATTTGAAGTCTTGAGTAGGATTCATGCTAGTCTAGGTGGAGTATATTTATCTCTTTTGGATATGTGTTGAAATATTATTTTTGTAGGAAAAGAGATTGCTTCATCGTCGAAGAGGAAGGTATTGGCATTCGATCATTTGGTTAACGTGACCTGTTAGGATACCATGCGTTTCTATCACAGCGGAAGCAATAAATCATAGAAACGATTACCGTTCACCAAGGTATGTTGATGAAGATTGATTCTCGCAGGCAGCCTGTGCAGTCCCACGAGAATGGACATAACTTTCTCGTCTGATGTCGGAATTGAATGATCTTTACGTTCAGACGATCCTCTCTTCGACGGCTTTCCGTCAGTATATTGATCATCAAATTTTGAGCACTGTACGAATTTATACAAATTTCGCAAGGTCACGGACAGTAGCAGCAAACTACCTTCTGATCTTCTGCTGTATGTCCCAAGTCCGATCTCGACGTCGTATGGGCGACGATCTACGAGACCTCCTCAATCTGCTCTCAACCCTCATCACACGTGAATAATCAATTAGATTAGATTAGATTAGGGTTCCAGATAAGATGAGGTGACTTATATACATGGGCTACAGCAGGGACCAGGAGGAGAAATTGGGTTGGGCCTCCATTGGGCTTAAGTATCCAAGCTTAGCCCAAAGCTTATACTTAAGTCCAATAATAATAATATATTCCACTAAAAAATTATTACTGCACTGCCTTTCCAATCCCAAAATTACGTTTTGGGCTCCTTCTTATTATGAGCCCGTTAGTCTCCCCATGTTTAAGATATACAATGTCCATTAATTAATTTAAGTTACTGACAACTCAATTAATTAATATCTTATCCAAGAGTAGTACCACTCAACCTCATTATCATGCCGGAATAAATTCCACCTGCAGGGTTTACATGATAATCCTTATGAGCTCCTCAAGGGGACATCATCAACCTATGACGGACACGGATTCCTTCTACAATCAACAGCACACCATAGAGACAGCACTACTTCCCAACTCATCGAGTTTGTTGATTTAATTACATGTAAATCTCACCCATTGATGAATCAAAGAAATACATACTGCCCTACGTGTCGAGGTTATTGTATAGGGATTAAGAGCACGAACTTCCATAATAACTGAGATCAAGTTCTCCTATAAGTTAGTATAAGTCAAACGATCTAAAGCGGTCCTGCTCAATACACACAAGTGCACTAATATGATTCTATAGCCAAGACAAGCTAATACCAAACCACACTACAACCATCCCGATAGAGAGTCCCCGTCTATCTCGGTTGTGAGCATCTGTTTATACTTTATAAGGAAACCGATAATATGATTTTCCGCGTGTTGTCGCACAACATATTATCTACAGTATAAAGTAAGTGGACTATTGCATCAAACATATAAATAAATTATAGGATGCAATCATTTGATCATATGATTCTCATTTCAAATTAATTGTTATAACATTGTTCATACAAAAAGCTAGACTTTTAGTATACAATCCAACAATCTCCAACTTATACTAAAAGATTATGCTGTCATGTCTTCTGCCATACATCTGATTTCCACTCCCACTACACGACCATCAAAAGCTCTCGCCTTAAGGTCCTTGTAAATGAATTTACTAGGTTATCATCCGATGCAATCTAGGTGACAACAACCTTCCCCTCATCATACGATTTCTCATAATAGGTGTTACTCGCGCTCCATGTGTTTAATTGCCTTATGGACTCGTGATTCCTTTAAGTTTGCAACTGCACCAATATCATTAATTTAAATTGTGATAATTTTGGGCAAACTTAGAAATACTTCAAAGTCCATCATGAAGTTTCTAGAGTCATATAGATACTTTGGCTGCCTTATAGGTTCCAATTTATCATCTTTCCATGATGGAATCCGGAGTCTGAAATATATTTCTATATAACACTCCTCCATATTATGACTCTACTTCCTAAAATTAAACGCATAACCTTTGAGGTGGATTTACTGCCGTCCCTATCTGATTTGAAAAATCTGAATCTATGTAACCCAAAAGAATCAGTGAATCTGTTCGGTAAGCCCACATATAGTTTCTAGTCCTTTTCAGGTACATAAGTATATGTCTTACCACAGTTCATCATTCTTGTTGCGGGTTACGTTGATACCCACTGTTCATGCCATCGGCAAAACAGATATCCAATCTCGTGCATAGTATTCCTTAGATTAAGCTTCCTCATTTGGGAAACATAAGGAACTGCTTTCATCTTCTTTATCTACTTTTGTGTCACAAGACACATTCACTTAGATAAATTCACATGCTAAACGAGTAAGGATCGTATCATTATATGAAACTTGAGATAAGCATAACATCCTTTCTTGTGATCCGTATTACCGTGATCAAAAGGATATTTTTGCTCTTCTTAAGTCCTTCATCTCATACCGCTTTATCAACCATACCCATACGCCCGACAATACTCTTTCATTGTCTCCAATGAGCAAGATACTATCTACGTATAGTACAAGAAATACCACCACATTTCCATCACTCTTTTCAATACACAACACCCATCCGATCATTGATTAGATCCATGTCACTGGATTACCTCATCAAAACGGATGTTTCATGATCTTGAAGCTTGTTTTAGTCCATTAATGGACACTTTTAAGCTCACTATCACAATGCTCTTATCTCTTTGCAATGAATCACTCTGGTTGCTTCACATAGATGTTTCCCTTAAGACTTCCAATCAGGAAAGTTGTCTCGACATCTATTTGCTATCCCTCATATTTCATATGAGTAGCAACAAATAAAAGAGTCCGGATCAACTTAGGCATAGCTACCGGCGAACAGGTTTTCTCATAATCGAACCCTTTCTTTCTGAGTATACCTTTTCGCAACAAGCTTGCTTCCAAGGTTTTCACCTTATTCTATGATCCTCTTTTATTCTTGCATGCCCGCTTCCAATGACTTTTACGCCATTTAGCGGTTCAATAAGCATCCAGACCTAATTTAAAATCCATCGATTCTATTTTAATATTCATTGCACTTACTAAGATTCCGCATTTTAATTTTGTAGTGCAACGTCGTATCTCTGGGATAATACCATGTTTACTAGGGATCAAGTCTTATGACTTTCCCAAAACATGTATCTCACGGGTTGTCGAATAATCCTCCCACTGCGACAAGGCACTACAAGTAATTGTGTATCAGACGTGACACACATTGCAGTTTACCTTGTGGTATATCCTCTTGTACACTTGGTACTTATACTTTGTGCTTTCTTCTCACTACCTTTAGAACAACTCATACATGGGTTTGTGATTTATTACATAGTCCCTTTGCAAAAATCTATTGTTTGTGTTAACAATCACCCTTCGATCTTTTAGACTAAATAAATCACCTTCATTTTTATAGCATATCCCACAAACAGACAAACATTCAAATGAATTACTGTTTCTAGGGCTTATCCATAAAATGAATTAAGTAATTCCAAATAATTCATCATCTATCTAATCATTACCATAAGAGTCTTATTCCTTCTATCCATTGCACCATTCAGCTGGGGCATGCCCGGTGTAGACCACTTGAGATTTAATCTCAACCTCTGATTAATAGTTCCTAATTATCCTAAGAGGTACTCGTAATGACGATTAAATCGTCATTATTTGATATATTTTTCATGATGCTTTACTGTACCAACCTTGTAATTCTTGAATAAATCAAAGAATTTAGACATGCAGTGCATCAAATAATATATAGGTATATAGAATAATCTTCGATTATTCATAACCACCTCTCGCCTAGATAATATTAGGCACGCTTGAATCAGAATGAACCAATACCAACATATATATCTTTGGCTCTACACCCCTTTACCTTGAAAAGGTTATTAATCATTTTTACTTCCAAGTAAGACTCGCAAGTCCGATAGTTTCCACTTCAGATAAACCTTACGGTCCATCTGCTATCAACTTTTGAGTCCTACTCAAGTAAAATGATCTAGTCTTAGACGCCAAATGCATGTTTAGTTCATCTCCGAAGGTTACTTTCTCTTACTAAGATTAGAAGATGCATTATTAATTACTATTTGTTGTATCTGTGGAATATACATGATTTAAGAGTATACAAATTGTCCATCAACGTACCATAACAGATTATTGTTAGGAAATTTATATTTCCTATATAATTTAATTGTGGGCAATATATTAATACTCAATTATATTAGCTATTCAAATAATACATTGGGCTTAATTAAGTGATTAAAATAAAGTAAGAGCCCATGGACTACATTTATTTGATATGGGCCAATGAGTAGATACTCAATATTACGTATCAGGTGATTATGGGTGGCCTGATATGGGTAATATATATAGATACCTAGGTTATGGTCCCCGACACTAAGCCGCACACAGTTCTCTCTTTCCCCATCTGAAGAGATTACGAAGGTCCTTACGGAATCCAGAGGCTTTAGTGAAGGAAGACCTTGAACCTGCTGCTGATCTTCCGTTTAATTCCGCATAAGAAGATCAATGGATCCAGGTATTCCTCTATATAATTATTTTATGGATTTCATTGAATCATGTTAGGGATTAAAGTTATTTGGATTAATTGTTATATTTCCAACAATTATAACTCTATCCTTCATTATAATGACCGTGTCATTTAAATGAAATGGAGTATCCATCTATTAATGCATAGAAAGCGAAATCAAATTCTTTCTATGAAAACGTAAGTAAAGACAATTTTACAAAATCAAACGTTTATTCATATCGTAAGATAAATAAACAACTCCCACTGCAATAGCCACTAGTCTTGTAGTTTTACCCATGTCATAACAATCTTATCCTCACTTAGTAATGAACATTCAGTGATTCCAATATCTACACACTTCGTGTCAGTAGATGCCATCACTAATCATGTTTAAACAACTAGTAAGTAAGATTCTATCCTTGTTCACTCCTTTTATGAAATTGAATTTCCTTTACCACATGTTTTGTCAGGAGTTTCCCACCATATACAACCTCTTGTAATTCATGAGAAACTTACTCAAAACATCTAGGCAATTATGAAGAATAAAATTGACTTAGGTTTCCCTTCAACTTCTATTCCATGTATTTCCAATTCATTCATCAAATTCAATCATGACCTTCCGCCTTTTAAATTACTCAAGTATCTGAAGAGTTACATGAGACCATCATATTTCTATGAACCTCTCATCTCTTTACTAGAGACTTTAATAGGCATCATGAGACGTCCTTTGTGAGAACACACATGTATTTTCTTAAGCAGTAAAATTCAAAACCAAGATTCTTTTCTAATCATCTAATTTGGACAAGTAAATATAATTTCTTTTAGTTAATAATAAGTGAGATAAAACCATTTGAAAATCAGAGAATCACAAATAAATATACCGATCAAAACTTCAAATTTTATCCTTTTATATTGATTCCCTCAAAACAATATAAAAATAAAATTCACCGACATCTCAAGCACCGTGAGTCTGCAAGCCACGATAGTGTGGACGTTTACAAACCCGAACATTTACAAGAGAAGGTTTTACCCATTAATTTCATTTGTCAACCTAACTTTATGACAAAATAATTAATAGTCGGTTCCTCTTTAGCCATGCAAATAAAAGCAGTGCCTCCGATGGGGAGGATACTTATTATTTACACCTAAGTGTACACCATTATTTGACTCCAAGTCCGCGGCCCAAGCTTATGTGCCTTACAGATGGAGAAGTACACACGCGCTCGAATAACTTCCTACAATCATCAATTATAAGTCTGTACAGTGATCCGCACATGAACTCATCCGATAGGGAGGAAGGTCTATGCCAACGCGCAAGTTCATATGCATCACATTACAAACATAATTATTTAAAGAAGTCTGTCCCAGCAATCCATGAATAAACTCATCCGATGGGGAGGAAGGCTCTAATGCCGACGCGCAAGTTTATTCACATTGCTAACAAACCAATAATTGAGGCCGCGGGAATTTTTACCAATCCCCTCTCCCACTTAGTTATTCAACACCGAGGGTTTTTACATGCATATAATATTTAAAAATAAAATACGCAACCTAGCATGCTCATACTTCCAAATATATAACAATAATTGACCAATAAAACAATTATAGCAGTTATATATAAGGAAATAAATTGCCAAAAATAAGTTGAATTGATCAACACTCCAACATACATACATATAATATACCAAATATAATACGCAATCTAGCATGCTTCTATTTAAGGCAATAAATCATAGAGAATCATGCATACATATATAACAATAATCAATTAATAAATCAATTATAATAGTTATATAACAGCGAATTCGATTGTTCGCCACCAATCACGAATGCGGACAACTGCGATGGGGATCGACCTCCCCACAGCTTGCTCCACCACTCTGGCATCCTGCCCGATCATATTGTGAAGACTCACGCGGAACCTGATGCAGACCAGTCAAACTTGATGCAAACCCGCTCGAACCTGGTGCAGAGTCGATCAAACCTGATGCAGACCAATCGAACCTGATGTGAATCCGCTCGAACCTGGTACAGCATTGATCGAACCTGATGCAGACCAATCGAACCTGATGCAAATCCACTCGAACCTGGTGCAGCATCGATCGAACCTGATGCAGACCAATCGAACCTGATGCAAATCCGCTCGAACCTGGTGCAGCATCGATCGAACCTGATGCAGACCAATCGAACCTGATGCAAATCCGTTTGAACCTGGTGCAGCATCGATCGAACCAGATGCAGACCAATCGAACCTGATGCAAATCCGTTCGAACCTGGTGCAGCATCGATCGAACCTGATGCAGACCAATCGAACCTGATGCAAATCCGTTCGAACCTAAGGCAGCATCGATCAAACCTGATGCAGACCAATCGAACCTGATGAAAATCTACTTGAACCTGGTGCAGCATCGATCGAACCTGATGCAAATCCGCTCGTCCAAGGGCCTACTTGCACGGAACCAAGTTCAGCCCAACGCGCAACATCAAACTACACCAACTGTCGTTCAGGGTTCGCAACATTAAGAACCTGGGAATCCAATCTCCACCGTCCATAATCTACGTCTGTGAGTTTTGAACATGATGTCCAAATTACTGGTCGATCCAACGGTTAGATTTTGAGAAACAGCTCTTTTCCCTCGACTGCGCAGAACAGAATCGCCCAAAAAACTGCTTCTGTTTTCGGCGTATTCCCTACAACGCAAAACTCCAAATACGATCTTCACCGTTCAGAATGTACATCCACAAAATCCGAACGTGCTGACCAAAATTCAGCCTGATCCGACGGTTGAAACTCTGGTTATTACCTCTGCAATATCACTGCGCTGGATTTTCTCTCAATTTCTTTCTTCCATGTGAAATTGACGAACAGTTTTCGTCGAATCCTCTCACACACAACCATCAACGAATAGATATGATATAGGGTATATTTCACATAGGGATATTCATGGTTTGCGCAGTAAAACCAAAACCCTAAACATGCGATCCTAATTTCGAAAAATTAACCACATAAACCCTAGTCTAACGTGTCACGCTTCACCACGAAACCGAAGCTCTGATACCAATTATTCGTATTCGATCATTTGGTTAACGTGACCTGTTAGGATACCATATGTTTCTATCACAGCGGAAGCAATAAATCATAGAAACGATTACCGTTCACCAAGGTATGTTGATGAAGATTGATTCTCGCAGGCAGCCTGCGCAGTCCCACGAGAATTGACATAACTTTCTCGTCTGATGTCGGAATTGAATGATCTTTACGTTCAAACGATCCTCTCTTCGACGGCTTTCTTTCAGTATATTGATCATAAAATTCTGAGCACTGTACGAATTTATACAAATTTCGCAAGGTCGCGGACAGTAGCAGTAAACTACCTTCTGATCTTCTGCTGTATGTCCCAAGTCCGATCTCGACGTCGTGTGGGCGACGATCTACCAGACCTCCTCAATCTGCTCTCAACCCTCATCACACGTGAATAATCAATTAGATTAGATTAGATTAGGGTTCCAGATAAGTTGAGGTGACTTATATACATGGGCTACAGCAGGGACCAGGAGGAGAAATTGGGTTGGGCCTTCATTGGGCTTAAGTATCCAAGCTTAGCCCAAAGCTTATACTTAAGTCCAATAATAATAATATATTCCACTAAAATATTATTACTGCACTGCCTTTCCAATCCCAAAATTACGTTTTGGGCTCCTTCTTATTATGAGCCCGTTAGTCTCCCCATGTTTAAGATATACAATGTCCATTAATTAATTTAAGTTACTGACAACTCAATTAATTAATATTTTATCCAAGAGTAGTACCACTCAACCTCATTATCATGCCGGAATAAATTCCACCTGCAGAGTTTACATGATAATCCTTATGAGCTCCTCAAGGGGACATCATCAACCTATGACGGACACGGATTCCTTCTATAATCAACAGCACACCATAGAGACAGCACTACTTCCCAACTCATCGAGTTTGTTGATTTAATTACATGTAAATCTCACCCATTGATGAATCAAAGAAATACATACTGCCCTACGTGTCGAGGTTATTGTATAGGGATTAAGAGCACGAACTTCCATAATAACTGAGATCAAGTTCTCCTATAAGTCAGTATAAGTCAAACGATCTCAAGCGGTCCAACTCAATACACACAAGTGCACTAATATGATTCTATAGCCAAGACAAGCTAATACCAAACCACACTACAACTATCCCGATAGAGAGTCCCCGTCTATCTCGGTTGTGAGCATCTGTTTATACTTTATAAGAAAACCGATAATATGATCTTCCGCGTGTTGTCGCACAACATATTATCTACAGTATAAAGTAAGTGGACTATTGCATCAAACATATAAATAAATTATAAGATGCAATCATTTGATCATATGATTCTCATTTCAAATTAATTGTTATAACATTGTTCATACAAAAAGCTAGACTTTTAGTATACAATCCAACAGAAGGGACCTAGGTCGCCTTCGCTTGGAGAGAGAGTCAAGAAATTATGGATGAAGAAGAGGAGGCCATCCGACTATGGGTTGAAAATTCCAAATTGGGAGGAAAAGAAGAATCTTTGGACTACAATATCACAAAATATAACAAGGACGCGGTATCAAGATGATCATGCTATGAGAGAAATGAATATTTTCACCGATATTTGTTGAATGTTCGAACAGATGGGCATCACCCAGTTTATGGAGATGAAGAGAGAGACCTATTTCCACATAACTACAGAGGTCTTGTGTACGTTAAGGATTGAGCGTGGAGATCGATACATTCCTTATGGTATTCGGATGCAGATTGGTGGGCATGAGTAGATGATGTGGGCCCGGGAGTTTAATAAATTGATTGGCTGTGAGAATGAGTTAGATGTGAAGCATGATGACTTCAATCCGAATGAGTTTTGGAGAGCTATCACGAGGAGGCAAGAATGTTATAATTCGAACACTTCTAAGGTTTTCTTCATTCGTAACCCCGTGATTACTTACATGGATAGAATTTTGAGCAAAACGTTGTTTGCTAGGTCCGAAGGAAGTTACATTCCGAGGGGAGAGCTTTATATGTTGTGGTGCATGCTTCACGGAGTTCGTTTCAACGTAGCAGTATACTTTTTCAATTAGTTGCACAAGTTCATGACTCATGGATTTCAGTGCATGAATATTAGAGGGCTCATCACCTTGATCATTGAGTACTATAGAGTTGATTTGAGCGGGCACAGGCCTATCCGAGGGGATCCGGATTTGATCTTGACATCATGTGTAAGGATGGGGCTGATTGAGAGGCAAGATGATACATGGATGTTCATTCGAGGAAAGAATCCTAGTACGTTTAGTTTTCCATTGGTAATTATTAATCTCACTACGGTTAGGGTGAACAATAACTTACTGATGAATACCTCGGAGCACACGATTATCTCGGAGATGTGCTTGGAAAGAGGAGACTGGAGACTCCTTGCTGATATGTGAGCTCATAGGATTGAGTTAGATGCGGATATGCTTATGATAGGAGATCCAACTGACTTTGTAGATGAGGAGATGCAGCCACCACCCGATTTTGATTATCCAGGGATAGATATGCCTCTGGTGCAGCCTCAGCAGCCAATGGAGCAAGAGTGTTTCGAGCCATCACCGCAACCACAACAAGACTATTGTGTAGCTTAGGATCAGTTTTATCATGAGCAATTCCAATTGATGCACGAGCACTTTGCCACACTCAATGCGAACCAGTGAGAAACGAATAGACAGCTGGCACTTGCGAATGCTAACTATGCTGCACTCAACACGCATTATGATGTGATGGATTGTCGGTTGAGGCAGATGCATGATCATGGGCGCTTGATGGATAGGAATCTCAATGCTCTTCATAGAGATGTAGACCGGTTGCGCTTGGAGCTGGGTGATGATGATGATGAAGAGGGCGCGGATGATGATGATGCTCTAGAGGAGTAAAGAGCGTCATGTTTATTTTTTCTGATTCTTCTCATCCCCATTCTCTTTTACACTTTACATGTAGAGGTTTGATTACTGTGGGTGTAGTTTGTGATTCATGTGTGAGTGGCATGTATTTGATAGTGATGATGATTGACTGTTGTTGGAAGTTAATCGCTTTGGATTGTTAGTGATGAGGATTATTCATAATATGCATGTGCTCTTATTTTGATGCATGTTGATTTGTTGATAACGAGCATGTTCTGTTTTACTTCTAGTTCATAGGAAATTGATATTGGTTGCATGCTTTGAAGAGTGCTTAGGATTCTATTACCCATGTGAGGATTTGAGCCTTTTGATCATGCTATACGCATGATAGTTTAATCTTGAGAGTCGTTTGTATACTCGTATTCTAGAACTTGACTTGTAGTCTTGTTTGAAATCTATCATTGATAGATACTAGGAAATGATCTTAGGCTATTGATTTTCAATTGAGTTACTTAGTCAAATTTATCCTACCTTATTATATGATTATCATTGGAAGCCCTTTTGAGCCTTTAAGCTTTTTCTTTGTCAAGCAGTTGATAATAGCCATTTACCTTATTGAGCCTTGAACACCTACTTCTAGTAAAGAGTGGAGGTAAATGAATGCTTTATGAAGTTGAAGAGGAAAAGGAAGGATGGGATTGGTGAAATAAGAATCGAAGGACAAAAGGTTAAACCTTGCAAGGGATAGTGCCTGAAACCGGTATCCCTAATGCTTAAAAGGGTAGTTCCCGAAATTGGTACCCTTATACTTGAAGAACACCGGAATTGGTATTCAACTGCGAAGAAAAAGAATTATTGTTGATCCAAGTAAAGATGGAGGAAGCATGTATTGAAGTGATGATAAGAAGGACGAAGGAGAGAAGAAGGAATAGTGAATCTCTAAGGTACTTCTTTGCTAGTAATTTAGTTACTTATCTATATTCTCCTACCTTTACCAAGGAGCCAACATTACAACCTATGTGCAAGTCCTTTGTGAACCTAGTATTGAAGTTGTTGTAGATGGATTTTTGAGACTCTTGTCAAGCTTATGGTTACGCGAGTATATGAATTGAAATTGAGTGTCGATACTAACCATAAAGTGTATATCTTTTACACTTGAGAGAGAGAGAGTAAACACTTACCCGTGAGTTAGATAACTTAGCACTCGTAGAAGTATTGTGATTGATTGATTTTTTATGTGGATGAAAGGTATGATGGATTGCATGTTTTGAATTAATATAGTAACATGTGTTAGGATAGGTTGTGCGTGGTGTCGTGATTACACTCTCTGATTTGTTTTTATTGTCGTTGTCTCGAGATGAGCAACATGTAAGTTTGGGGGTTTGATGAGAGTGTAAATTCACGTATTTTGGGCTCTGATTTGCGTGTAAATTGAGTACGATTGAGTCTTTTATTGAGACGAATCGATATGTTCATGGAAAAGTCACAAATCAGAGAGTACAAGGGCTTTTTGAGCATATTTGTAAAGGAAAACAGTTAGAAAGGGCTCGGAATTGGAAGACACAATTTTTGAAGTAATTTTCGAAGCCCGTTCGACTTCAAGACCTTGTTCGACAATTATCACGTAGGTCGAACAAGATGGCCAAGTAGAGCATAATATGCAGATTTGTCCAGAGAGCTTGCTCGACTTGGAGAGGTTGCTCGACCAGAATCATCTTGGTAGAACAGATAAGGGAAGTCGAATAAAATGTGCAAAAACTTACAGAGAGCTTGCTCGACCATTGCTCGAGTTGGAGGCCTTGCTCGACCTAACCAAGCTTGGTTGAATGGATTCTCGCTGATTCTATCTATGGTAATTCCAGATGTCTTTTACCAAATTTGATGTGTGCTTCAAGCAAAAGCCCATCCTAAGCCCATAAAGAGGTTCCACCACTATAAAAAAAGAGCTTTCGCAGAAGAAAAAGAGGGACACACATCATTCATCATCCATCCACCATCAAAACCCTACCATCATCCGAAAGGGTCGTGAAAAGAGGTTCGTCTGGCGCATCAAGTAAGATAATACCAAACAACCATGATTATTCCTAGAACAATCATGGGCTAGAACCGTTTCGGTAGTTCTAGGGTTATGAAAGTTTTATAAGTTAATTGAATTTTCATGTGTAAACTCCGTACACCACTACTTGTGGTTTATTTTATGTAAGATTGTACTTTTTTAATTCATACTCACAGTCATTTTGTGCATCATTAACTGTTATGTAGAGTCTGAATTCATATCTTGGTTATTGATTGAGTGCGTTCACCGCTGAGGAGGATTACATGTTATAATTCTAAGTGAAGGGATTCCGAAGTCTTATTAGAACTATCTTATATAGATACTTGTTAATTGAATATTATTTGGGTTAATAAGTAGGATTAAGAGTATAAAGTCATAGTACCTAAAAAGGAAGATCATATCGGGTTAGAGTACTAAGTGCACAGGAAATAATTGATAATGATAGTAACTAGAAAGGGGTTGAATTATATCTCTTGCTCCGATGATATTCGCACGTGTCAAACACATGTTTACTTGTGTCTATAGAGTAAACTTGCATGATTAGTGATGCGTCCATAAACTACAAGGCAGAGTCGGACATCAACATATGGAAAGGAAATTAATAAGTAAAACCAGATGCCCGAAGAACTACCTAATCTCTTACTTGATCACAACCGTATTTTTTATTTCTTGTTTATTTATTTGATTTGCTGTTCAAGTCAACTTCTATTTAATTTCGTAACAATTTAAAACCAATTTGCCAAACATAATCTTAATAAAGTAAAACATAGTAAAACTGATAATAATCCATCTCTTGGGTACGATAATCACTTGGTCACTTATCGAAACTATAATTGATATCCTTATACTTGAGGATTAATTTTGTATGTTGAGAAAATGCCCATCACTACTAAAGTAGTGGCTGTTGCAGTGGGAGTTGTTTATTTATCTTATGATATGAATAAACGTTTGATTAAGAGAAATTGACTTTACGTACATTTTTCATATAAAGAATTTAATTTCTGTTTCTATGTTTTACGGATGGATACTCTATTTTTCAATTGAATGACATAGTCATTAAAATGAAAGGATGGAGCTATAATCTGTTATGGTGCGATAGTGACAATTTGTACACTCTTAAATCATGTTTATCCCACGTATGCAACAAATAGTAATTAATAATTCATCTTCTAATCTAAATAAGAGAAAGGAATCTTCGGAAATGAACTAAACATACTTTTGGTATCTAAGACTAGATTATTTTACTTAAGTACGATTTGAAAGTTGATAGCCGATTGATGAGTGATATTTTCACCTAGATTTTAGTGTCTTTTTAGGTCCATTTTCGTGTTATTTTATCTGTATTTGTCTTACTTGGTGGTGTTATGTGTTTTTATGGAATTGTATGTGAATGAACTTAAGAATATGTAAAACAGATGAAAACTGAGCAAAAACAGAGACAGAAGATGAAACGAGGAAGAAGAAACAGGGC
Source organism: Pogostemon cablin (assembly GCA_023678885.1). Lineage (NCBI taxonomy): Eukaryota > Viridiplantae > Streptophyta > Magnoliopsida > Lamiales > Lamiaceae > Pogostemon > Pogostemon cablin. Next base: position 22,775,002 of record CM042959.1, read on the forward strand.
AGCATCAACATGGCCGGTACACGAGCCGTGTTGCAGCACACGACCTGTGTCCCCAACACTGGTCTGTAAGGAGGAGCCGTGTAGCAGCATCAATTCATCCAATACAGCCACCCTTTGACCGTGCGTCAGCACACAACTCGTGTGCCGTCTTGAGTAAAGTTTGACCCAAAAACCCTGACACGACTCGACTCGTGCTGTAGCACACGAGTCGTGTATGTGCCAGAACAGAAAAATTTTCATACATCTTCTAGAAGGTCTCCAAGGGGTATAAATACCAATTCATTCAACATTTTGATCATATTGGATCTGAAATTCAGCTGCCCACACACCCCACACACCAATTTCTTCATTTTACACCACATCCTTCATCACTTTCATCCATCTATTCACTCCATCATCATATCAACATAAATCCTTCATCCAAGTGAAAAGAAGAAGAAAGGAAGAGAGAAAAATTGCAAGAAAATGAAGGAGATAACCATTGGAGCCAATTCAAAGGAGTTATCATCCAACTTTTGTAGTAAACCTAATTGTTTATCATGACTTGTAAGGTTTTTAATGTCTATGTTAATTATCTTTTGATTTTGGTAGGCTAATCTCCCTTGTGATGTTAAACATGAGAGTTGTTGGTTAATTTTGGGGATCTATGTAATTTAATTCATGTGTTGATTGGATTTATAATTTTCTATCGTTGATTGTTAATTGCTTGATTTGTATTATTGAATTGTGTGATTTATTGTCATAGGCATGTGGTTAGATTGAGAAATCAATTATATGTTTAGGATAGTTTATTAAATCAATTCATCATACATCTCATGTGCATTATAAGTCTTAAAGAGATAGAGATATCCTTTAGGATTTAGAACCCTTTGATAGGACATCTGATTGGTTTGATCGAGAGGATGATTGATTGTGTGAGGGGATTCTCATTTAAGCTTAGTACCTAGTTGGAATTGTTTGAGTGAGAACCAATCCATTGAGCTATTTTGGGATTCTTATTCGGATTCACATTCTATTCATTTCGAGAGAAAGTTTAGAAGAAGTAAGTGTTGGCCCTTAATCATTTATCCATGATGCATATGAATTTGTTACATAATTCCAAGAGTTACCACTTCTTAAGTGTTGTTAATCTCACTTTTGTTTAACTTGAAAAACTAATCACATTCATTTTAAATTTCATTTGCTTGACCATTGCTTGTTTACTTGCATTGATTGATTTTAATTACTTGTTTGACAAACAAAACTATGATGATTCGTCTCTATAAAATTAAAAGAAACGTGAGATCGCTTAAGCACTAGTGCATACCTCCCTGTGGTTTGATAAATTCTTAAATTGGTCAACCCGGCTACAAGTTATGGCTAATCAAATGGCACCATTGTCGGGGAGCAACGGTTGCTAGTAGCTTGAAGAAGGATCGTTTTAAGTGATCTTAATAGAGACATTTTTATTTTTGTTATTTGTAATTGCTTTTGAAAACTTTATTCTAACTTCTTTAATCTTGAAGGTGTATGCAAACAAGGTCAAAAGGGAAACAAGTTGAACCTATTGATATAGAGATTGAACACACTTGTCGGAGAAGGAGAAAGGAGAACAAAACTAAAAAGAGTAAACCAATGGAGAACAATCAAGATAATAAATGTGTTGATGATACAAATGATGGAAATAGAGTGCAAAATGCCCAAGCAAATGTTAATCTTCCTCAACAAGCTCATCAAAATTTTGGTGAGCTTAACAATCAAGCTTTGCTTCAACAAATGGTGCAACAAGCCATGCTTCAACAAGGTTTTCAACATTCTTATGCACCTCCACCACCACCTCTGGTGAATCGAGGGCTCAAGTAGATCCAAGGGTGATCCAGGATTTCTTTATGCCAAGGGCAATGCCACAAATGATGGGACCACCAATTAATGCCAATAATTTTTAATTTAAAGTGGGCTTGATTTCTATGGTGAGAGAGTAATAATTTCGTGGAACCCCAAATGAAGATCCTAATGCTCATCTAGCTCAATTTATTGAGATTGTCAACACCATGAAGATGAATGGGGTGAGCGAGGATTGTATCAAGATGAGGTTATTTCTATTTTCATTGAGAGATCGTGCTCGAACATGGTTATCTACCATTACTCTGGGTACGTGTAACACTTGGGAGGAGCTTGCACAAATATTCTTGAACAAATACTTTCTGCCCTCTAAGACGCTTCAAATGAAGAGCTTGATCACTCAATTCAAGCAAATGCCTCAAGAGAGCTTTTATGAAGCATGGGAATGATTTAAGGATATGCTACGCAAGTGTCCACAACATAGCTTTTCGGAAAAACAACAAGTGGGGTTTTTCTACCAAGGTTTGGTAAATGGTCAAAGAGTGCTTGTTGATGCTTCGGTGGGTGGATCCGTACTTGGTTTGACTCCGGAAAGGGCTATAAGGATTTTTGATGAGATTACTACAAATGTCTACCAATGGCCATCAGAGAGAATTAGTGAATGCTATGGATTTGAGAGCTTCGATCAAGGACAACAGTTTAGTGTGAAGAGTGCTAGTGTGGAGCCAAGTATGCCAAGTGTTGAAATGATAGCAGCGGAGGTAATGAGGCAAATGAGTTTGAACCAAGGTGTGAATAATCAAGGAGTTAATATGGTTGAAGGCCAAATTGATCAAGGTGTGCCCTCCGAATAGTGTTAGTGGGGAATAATGGGCTATGACAATGCCATGTATGGAAGATGTATAATACATGTAAGGAAGGAATTACAAAGGTAACTATCAAAATAATTACCAAGATAATTTCAACCACAACCAAGGAAATTATCCACCAAGGCAAGGAGGCTTCAATGGTTAAGGTAGTGGAAGCTCATACCCGCAACAACAAAGCAGGCAAGATAACTTCTCTTATTCAAACCCGAGCAATGCGGTTACTTATTCCCCAAGGTATCATTCGGGAGCTAAAGTGCCAAATAATGAAGGGAAAGCAACCACCAAAGAACTCATTGAAAAGTTGATTGCATCAAACAAAACTCAAGATGAGATAAAAAGAAAGATTGATGAAGCTAATGATAGAAGATTCAAAGCATTGGAGCACTCGCTTGGTCAAATTGCTAGTTCGTTGAGTGCGAATGAAAAAGGGAAATTTCCTTCTACCACCATTGTAAATCCAAAAGAGCAATGCAAAGCAATCACTTTGAGGAGTGGAACAAACTATGAGGGACCTTCTATACCTATGGAAAATGAAAAGGTAGAAGAGAAGGAGGTTGAAGAAAACTTGGTTGAAGAAGAGTTTGTGGAAGAAAGTGAAGTTGAAGTAAAGGCGAATGATGAAACGGATATGGTTGAATCGGAAGTTGTTGAAAAGAAATGGCAAAGAACCAAGGCAATGAAAAAGAAGAGGAAGAGGTGGAGTTGGAAAGGGATAGTTGGGGCATACATAAAACTCAAGTGCCTATTCCTTTTCCACATAGATTCTTGAAGAAGGGCCTTGATGAAAAGTTTGCAAAGTTTTTGGAGATCTTCAAGAAAATCCACATCAATATACCCTTTGCGGATGCTTTGATACAAATACCTCATTATGCCAAGTTTTTTAAATACATCATGGTAAGAAAAAGGAGCTTAGTGGAGAATGAGATCGTCAATTTGATGGAGGAGTGTAGTGCCATAATTCAAAAGAATTTGCCTCCAAAGCTCAAGGATCCGAAGAGTTTTGTCATACCATGTGAGATGGGTAAGAGTGAAGTTCATAAAGCTCTTTGTGATCTTGGGGCTAGTATCAATTTGATGCCTATGTCGATCTTTAAGAAACTTGGGATAGGAGAAGTAAAGCCTATATCTGTTACGTTGCAACTTATGGATAGATCTTTGACTTACACTAAGGGAGTAGTTGAGGATGTGCTTTTTAAAGTTGGAAAGTTCATATTCCCGGTGGATTTTGTAGTGCTTGACATGGACTAGGATGCAAATATTCCATTGATTTTGGAACGTCCATCTTGGCTACAAGAAGAGCTTTAATTGATGTGCACAAGAGGGAGTTGACATTGAGAGTAAATGAAGAAGAAGTAGTGTTTTCATTGAGAAATGCGATGAGGCATCCGGATGAGTAGGAAGAATGTAGAAGGATTGAAATGATTGATGAAGTTGTTCAAGAGAATTTGTCATTCTTCTTATCTAAAGATCCTCTCGAGACAAGCATAAGCCACTCTCTTACATTATCCCTTAACTCTAACTTTTCTTTTCATTGTTTAGAAGATGATGATATAAATGATTGCTTACATGATTTGAATGCTTGTAGGGAAATGCAAGAAGATGAAGCCAAGTTGATGTACTATGGAAAGAGGGAGTATCTTCCATTGGAGATAGAGAATGAAGAGCCCAAGGTTGATAAGGGAAAAAAGGAATTGAAGCCATTACCCAATCACCTTATGTATGCGTACTTGGGGGACAACAAGACCTTTCTGGTAATTGTATCATCTTCTCTTTCATCCTTAGAACTTGAAAATTTGTTAAGGGTTCTTCAAAATCATATGAGTGCTATAGGATGGAGTTTGGGTGATTTGAAATGTATAAGTGATGAGTGTGTAAATTCACTAGTTTCGAGCCCAGATTCGTGTACTTATAGTATGATAAATGGTTGTAATTTGATGTGCATTGCTATACATGGTGGAAAGTCACGAATAGGGAGTTTACAAAGCTATTTGAGTTGATTTTCGATAGAAAACGAGTTGGAAGTGATCGGATCTGGAAAGAGGAAGAAACAAGGATGCAATTCAACCACACAGGGGATGGATTCGACCAAGAAGAATGGAGTTCGACCAGCACCTCTTGTCAAACTGAGCTCGGAAAAGTTAGGTTCGACCACGACAGGCGAGTTCAACCAAACCACTTGGTCGAACCCTGGTTGAACTCAAAGCCTAAACAGAAGCAGTGCCTATTCAACCAGGAAGTATTCAGTTCGACCAATACTCTGGTCGAATCTGAAATCAGAGGCCAAGTTACAGACGGATTCGACATGGGATTCGACCTGCATGGAAGAGTTCGACCAACCTGTTTAGTCGAATTGATGTCCAAAAACTTACCAAATTCGTATTTTTACACCTTCAGTGCGTGTGTTCGCTCAAAAAGTCCATCCAAGGCCCGTAAGGAGAGTTTACAAGTATAAAAGAAGAGCTTTCGCAGGAGAAAAGGAAAAAAAGCATTCATCATCCATCCTTCACCAAACCTACCATCATTCGAATGAGTCGTGAGGAGAGGTTCGTCTGGCGAGTCAAGTAAGATCATACCAACTAGCCATGATTGTTCCTAGATCAATCATGGGCTAGAACCGCTCCGGTAGTTCTAGGGTTGTGAAAGTTTTATGTGTTAATTGAATTTTCATGTGTGAACTCCAAACAACACTACTTGTGGTTTATTTTATATAAGATTGTGCTTTTTAAATCCATACTCATGGTCGTTTTGTGCACCTATAACTGTTATGTAGAGTGTGAATACATCTCTTGGTTATTGATTGAGTGCGTTCACCGCTGAGCATGATTGTATGTCATAATTCTAAGTGAAGGGATTCCGAAGTCATATTAGAACTATCTTATATAGATACTTGTTAATTGAATCGTATTCTGGTTAATAAGTAGGATAAAGAGTATAACTTTATAGTACCTAAAAAGGGAGATCAAATCGGGTTAGAGTACTAAGTGCACGGGAAATAATTGATTATGATAGTACCTAGAAAGGGGGTGAAGTATACGTCTTGCTCTGAGGATATTGTTGGATTGTGTACTAAAAGTTTATCTTTTTGTATGAACAATGTTTAAACAATTAATTTGAAATGAGAATCATATGATCAAATGATTGCGTCTTATAATTTATTTATATGTTCGATGCAATAGTCCATTTACTTTATACTGTAGATAATATGTTGTGCGACAACACGCAAAATATCATATTATTGGTTTCCTTATAAAGTATTAACAGATGCTCACAACCGAGATAGACAGGGACTCTCTATCGGGATGGTTGTAGTGTGGTTTGGTATTAGCTTGTCTTGGCTATAGAATCACATTAGTGCACTTTGTGTGTATTGAGCAAAACCGCTTGAGATCGTTCGACTTTTACTGACTTATAGAAGAACTTGATCTCTGTTATTATGGATGTTCGTGCACTTAATCCCTATACAATAACCTCGACACGTAGGGCTGTATGTATTTCTTTAATTCATCAATGGGTGAGATTTACATGTAATTAAATCAACAAACTCGGTGAGTTGGGAAATAGTGTTGTCTCTATGGTGTGCTGTTGATTGTAAAAGGAATCCGTGTCCGATATAGGTTGATGATGTCCCCTTCAGGAGCTCATAAGGATTATCATGTAAACCCTACAGGTGGATTTATTCCGGCATGATAATAAGATTGAGTAGTACTACTCTTGGATGAGATATTAATTAATGGAGTTGTCAGTAACTTAATTAATTAATGGACATTGTATATCTTAAACATGGAGAGACTAACGGGCTCATAATAAGAAGGAGCCCATAACGTAATTATGGGATTAGAACGGTAGTGCAGTAATAATATTTTAGTGGTATATATTATTATTATTGGACTTAAGTATAAGCTTTGGGCTAAGCTTGGATACTTAAGCCCAATGGAGGCCCAACTCTAATTTCTCCTCCTGGTCCCTGTTGTAGCCCATATATAAGTCATCTCAGCTGTCCGGAAACCCTAATCTATGAGATTAATTACGCCTAACACTGTGAGGAAGGTGAGAGAATAGCATATTGAGAAGATCTCGAGGATCGTCGCCCACACGACGTCGAGATTGGACTTGGGAATACAACAGAAGACTGGAAGGTTGTTTGCTACTGCAGTCCACCACTTTCTATGATTTTTATAAATTCGTACAGACTTCATAACAGTACTTCTGATATATTGACGGAAAGCCACGGAAGAGAGGATCATTTTGGCACTTAGATCACTCAAATCCGACATCGGATGAGAGAGTTATGCCCAAAATGGTTAGGCTGCACAGGCTAATGGCGAGAATTCATCATCTTCAACATACCCTGGTGAAAGGTAATACGTTTCTTATTTACTTTCTTCCGCTGCTTGTTAGAAACGTATAAAACCCTAATAGTTCACATTAACTAAAATATCAAATGACAACAATTGGTATCAGAGCTTCGGTTTCATGGTAAAGTGTGAAACGTTAGGCTAGAGTTTTTGTGTGTACATGATGTTAGGGTTTTATAATCTTATTTCTTGGTGAACACTCTAATTATACACGGTGGCACACGAGCACCACATCATGGGTCGATGATGGCAATGACGGCTCGGTGGGGTGACGGTGAAAACGAAAGTGGGCCAAGAACACTACAAGGCTAAAGGATGCAAGGCGGTGGGAGCATCAGGTCTTCATGCGAATGGAAGATTGCAGATCCCCAGTGGCGCACGAATGGGCTTCGATGGATGGGCTATGGTGCTTGACAAGCATCGGGTGTAGGCATGAGCATTTGATAGCACTGACGTGCTTACGCGCGTGAAACGTGATGGAGATGCATGGCGGGACTGCACGGATAAGCCCGCGCATGGCTTGCTGGATGATTCATGCGAGCGGCTTTGTGTAGTCGGATGGAGCCTTCACGTATCGCTGGAACTATCATCACCGGTGCTGAACCAGTATGGATGGGGCGCTGGTGGCAGTATGTTGCGCCACTGATGAGGCTATCCGGCGGGGCAAGTCTATTTGGCGTGCGGCGTGAATCTGACTGGTGTATGGCACAAGCCAGCACAGTTCTGAGCGAGTCTGACAATGTATTGGGCGGGTCTGTATTGGGCTGGGTCGAGCCCTACGCATTTTTGGATGAGTCCTGCGGTTCTAAGTAGGTCTGCAGTTTGTACGTGTCACAGCAGGTGACATGAGCCACAAACACGCTGGCAGGGCGACGTGGCCATGATGCTTGCCAGCGAAGCATCGAACACTATGAGATAACATGGCTGATGTCTTCGACGTGATGGTGGCGTGACTTTGCGGCAAAATCAGTGGCTGCTGATGGGCAATGATGACGTGAACATCTCTAGGCGGCGGACAGATTGTTGCGGGCGCAAGGCTTGGTGGCATACTGATGAGTGTGTAAATTCACAAGTTTGGCACTATGTTTTGTGCTAGTTTTGGAGAGTTTTGATGTGGAAATAGGTGGAAAACCTATATGTATTGTGAATTAGCATGAATCAGGTGTTAGTGGAGCTATTTGAGTGTTTTCTTAGCAAAAACAGAGTGAAAGAGCCAAGAATCGAAGAGACAGAGTCGAAGCCGCGCGAACTTCCCAAGAAGTAGGTGGGTTCGACCTGGCTGGAGGAGGGTTCGACCTCTCCAGCAGGTCGAACCAACGTTGCTGGACGTACAGAGATGGGTTCGACCACGACTCAGTTAGTTCGACCTGGCCATCAGGTCGAACCATGGTCGAACCAATTTGTAAGAAGGAGGATTCGACCACGACGTTTGGGTTCGACTTGCCAGTTGGTCGAATCGGGAGCGAGAGTTGTCCAGTGCTGAGGTTCGACCTGGGGTTCGACCAAGGCCTAAGTGGTTCGACCTGTCTAGAAGGTCGAACCTGTGCAGAATTCTTCCAGTAGCGAGGTTCGACCTGGGGTTCGACCTGTGGCTAGGGGTTCGACCTGCTTGACGTGGTCGAACCAGTGTGCGAGAACTTACCTTATCCGGATTTTTTAGGCCGAAACGCGTGAGATCACTTAGAAAGCCCATTCCAAGCCCTAGAGACGTGATTACAAGTATAAAAGGAGGCTCATACAGAGAATAAGGGAGCTTTTGATCGTCAATCGTAGGAGAGACAAGAGTAGAGGTGGTGATCCATCCGGAGGGCTGTGACAGAGGTTCGCTGAAGGTTCAAGTAAGAATGATCAATCTAACCATGATTGTTCCTAGATCAATCATGGGCTAGAACCACCTTGGTAGTTCTAGGGTTATGAAAGTTTCATGATGTAATTCGTGTTTCATGTGTAAAACTCCGTACAACACTACCTGTGGTTTGTTTTATATAAGATTGCATATTTAATCCATACTCATAGTCATTTTGTGCATCAATGATCGTTGTGTAGAGTCTGAATACATAACATGGTTATTGATTGAGTGCGTTCACTACTGAGCAGGGTTTATTGTTATAATTTTAAGTGAAGGGATTCCGAAGTATTATTAGAACTGTCTTATATGAATATTCATGAATTAAATTGAATTCGGGTTGATGAATAGGATAAAGAATATAACTTTATAGTACCTAAAAAGGGATATCAAATCGGGTTAGATTCTAGACATAGAAGATAATTGATTATGATAGTACCTAGAAAGGGGGGTGAAGCATATCTCTTGCTCCGATGTTATTCACACGTGTCAAGCGCATATTTACTTGTGTCTATAGAGTAAACTTGCATGGTCTAGTGATGCGTCCACAAACCACAGGGCAGAGTCGGACACCATCACATGAAAATACGAATTGCTAGTAAAACTGGATGACCCGACGAACTACCTATCATTCTTATTGATCACAACTCACTTTTCTCTACTCTTGCTATTTCTTTTGTTATTTCGATTAGAAGTTATTATCCATTAAACCTTTACAATTACCAACATAGTCTACAATATACTAGAAGATAACAAAATTGATATTTATCCATCCCGTGGGTTCGATATTGTAACTTAGTCATCTTCGCGACTACAATTGATATCCTTATACTTGAGGATTAATTTATGTGTTGAGAAAACCCCTATCAAGTTCTTGGCGCCGTTGCCGGGGACGGCGTAAACTATCTTTTTGTATTATTTCTAGTTTATTAGGTCTATTTACCTTGTTTTGTTATTTTCTTTCTTATTCGTTTTAGGTGTATGCTCACAAGATCAAAGAAAGGTAATCTTGAACCGTATAATCCTGAGATTGGAGCATCATCAAGAAAGAAGAAGAAGAAGAAGAGCAAGACAAAGACAATAGACCCAACTGAAGCTCTGAATTTTGGAGTTGAGGTTGACGAGCAGATTTCGCAAGCGATTGAGGCTACAACTGAAGTTAATTTGGAGGTAGAAACAGTCAACATGGCAGCGAATCCGGATAATCTAGCCATCCGAGAGGTTTTCAGAAATAATGGGGCTGGAAATTATGAGCTTTTAGGAGCAAGGGGAACTAACACAGCGTTCGATCTTCATCCCGCTCTTATTAGCATGATAGAAAGAAACTCCTTTTCAGGAGGGTCTTTCGAGGATCCGCAGCAGCATCTGAACAAGTTCTTGGGCTATGCAAGTATTCAAAAAGACGTAGGAGAACATGAAGATGCTAGGAAGATCCTTTTGTTCAAATTCTCGCTTACTGAAAAGGCGAGGGATTGGTACGATACTATTAATGCAGCTGAGTGTACCACATGGGAGCAATTGAAGTTAAGATTCTTGGAGAGGTATATGCCACCTTCGAAGGTGTTTAAGATGAATCAAGATATTAACCAATTTGCTATCAGTGGAGGTGAGAAATTTCATGAAGCATGAGATAGATTCAAGGACATGCTCAGGAAGTGTCCTCAACATGGGTTATCTAAAGCCCAATATATCAGTATATTCTATAACGGATTGGACTGTGAATCAAGAGTGCTACTTGATGCTTCTTCTAATGGAGCATTGCTTACAAAGTCATCCGTTGAGGCCGAGAGATTGTTTGAAGACATATCGATGAATTCGAGGGATTGGCCTACTGATAGAGTTAGAGGTACGTATGTTCTTGGAAAGGTAGCTCAGGTGGAACAAGCAATGGTGAAAACTAAGAGAGAGGATGAAATCGTTTCGAGCTTGTCCATTATCAACAAGCTACTTGAGTCTCAACAGAATCAGATCAGCGAGATATCCCAACGAGTGCCAATCATGCAGCAAGAGATGATGAATAATGGAACCATCCAAGACGAATTGGAGGAAGCAAATTATGCCATGGGTCAAAGTATTCAAGGAACGAGGTACCCAAATTAAGGAAACCGGAACTACCAAGGGAACTATCGAGGGAACTTTAATAATCGTGGTCCATCTGGTAGTTATCAACAGCAACCAAGGAGGCCTGAATTTTCATGAAGCAATACGAACAATGCAGTGCAACTTCCGATGGGTGTTGATCCGGGAGAAAAGGTGGAAGAAGGGAAGCCTGGTTTCGAGGATACTGTGAACCGGTACATGGTAAAGAATGATGAAAGAGTGAACCGCCTTGAGGCAAAGCTTGAGAAAAAGATTGATGATCACCACAGAGATTTGTCCACTCAAGTGAAAGATCTCGCATTGTTAATGGGTACAATTGCAGAGAATGTAAACACATTGACTCAAACTGTAGAAAAAGGGAAGTTTCCGTCTCAGAGTATAGAGAATCCGAAGTCGTGTAATGCCATCACACTGAGGTCGGGAATGTAGTACGAGGGACCGATGAGGCCGGAATCAAAGTTGGAATTTTCTAAGCCTCGGTTTGACCAACACGCAGAGGGTTCGACCAACTTTTCAGGTCGAACCTAGGTCGAACCTCATCGGCCAGAACACTCTATTTTGACGCAGGAACGGTTTGACAACGATCAAAACAACTCTTTAGTCGAACCCAGGTCGAACCGAAGGATGGAAATTATACAGTGAAGTGGTTCGACCAAAGGGGCAGTGGTTCGACCTCCAATGCTGGTCGAACCCAAGTCGAACCTCCGGAGCTAAATGAGATCAGTCTTCCAGGAGAGAGGTTCGACCAATACAGTCCTGGTTTGACCTTTTAGCCTGGTCGAACCCCAGTCGAACCTCACCAAGATGTTTTGTTTGATGCACCTGTTGTTCCTTTTGATGTTGATGCAACTCCAGTGGTACGGAATGAGCAAAGTACAGACATAATAGCTGAGAAGAAATGGGAAAGAGCTAAGCGATTAAGAGCCGAAAAGGAGAAAGTGGGGAAGGTTGATCGTGATGAATAGGGGATTCCCAAAACAAAGATACCTCCACCGTTTCCCTACAAGCTAGTGAAGAAGGGGTTGGAAGAAAAGTTCAAGAAGTTTTCAGAGATAATGAACAAGATAAGCTTGAACATTCCTTTTTCAGAGGCAATCATGGAGATGCCATATTATTCTCGATTCCTTAAAGACATATTGATGAAGAAGCGAAGCTTAACCGGAGTTGAAACGGTAAACTTATCTGAGAATTGTAGCTCAATTATTCAAAAGAAGTTGCCACCAAAGATGAAAGATCTGGGGAGCTTTACTATTCTATGTGAGATCGGGAAGGGGCCAGCACGGAGAGCTTTGTGCGATCTAGGGGCAAGCATCAATTTGATGCCGTTGTCCATCTTTCGGAAGCTTAGTTTGGGAGAGATGACCCCGACAACTGTTGCTCTCCAATTGGCAGATAGATCCATGACGTTTCCGAAAGGTATAGTTGAAGATGTTCTAGTAAAGGTGGAGATGCTGGTCTTTCCTGTGGAATTTCTTGTATTAGAAATGGATGATGACAAGGATAATGTTCCTTTAATCTTAGGGAGGCCATTCCTTGCTACAGCTAGAGCTATGATAGATGTTCGGAAGGGAGAACTTAAGTTGAGAATGGACAAAGAAGAAGTACTTTTCAACTTGGACAAAGCAATGAAGTTGCCAATGGAGTCCCAATGTTATAGTATTGACGTGGTGGAGGAGATTGTGAAGGAGGATATGTCTCTGATCTTGTCAAAGGATCCTCTTGAGACATGTTTGATGGAGTCTCTTACTTATCCCACGACGGAGCTTGACGGACTTTCTAACGAGGTATGTATTGAATTTCTTGAAAACTTACTTGCTTTGGGTGAAGACAGGTTTGCTATGGAAAGAAATAAAGTGGAAGAAGTCAAATGGACCAGGAAGTACTTGCCTTTGGATAACGAAAACACTCCAGAGGAGAAAAGAAAAGAGGAGTTGAAACCATTGCCGGACCACTTGAAGTATGCTTTTCTTGGAGATAATGCACAATATCCGGTAATTGTATCTTCTTCCCTTAATGATGATCAACTTGAGGAGTTATTAGATGTCTTGAGGAAGTACAAGTCTGCAATAGGGTGGTCACTTGATGATTTGAAAGGTATTAGTCCTTCGTATTGTATGCATCGGATTAGGTTGTTGGATGAAGCCAAGGCTAGTGTTCAGAATCAGCGTAGGGTGAATCTCGCAATTCAAGAGGTGATAAGGAAGCAAATTCTTACGTGGTTGGATGCTGGAATTATATATCCTATTAGTGATAGTCCCCATGTGAGTCCATTGCATGTAGTTGCTAAGAAGGGGGGCATAACTGTAGTGAAAGCTGAGGATGGAGAAGCTATAGCCACGAGAATTCCTACGGGATGGCGTACATGTGTGGATTACAGGAAATTAAATGAAAACACGTGTAAGGACCATTTCCCTCTTCCATTTATGGATCAAATGTTGGATCATCTTGCAGGGTATGAGTTTTATTATTTCTTGGATGGATACTCGGGGTATAATCAAATCATGATTGCTCCCGAGGATCAAGAAAAGACCACTTTTACTTGCCCCTATGGGACTTTTGCTTTTAGGAAGATGCCGTTTGGATTGTGTAATGCGCCTGCTACTTTTCAGAGATGCATGATGGCGATTTTTGATGGTTTGATAGAGAAGATCATGGAAGTATTCATGGACGATTTTTCAGTCTTTGGTTCTTCTTTTGATATGTGTTTGTCTAACCTTGCTGTTGTTTTGAAGAGGTGTCAAGAAACTAATCTTGTCTTGAATTGGGAGAAGTGCCATTTCATGGTGAAGGATGGGATTGTTCTTGGGCATCATGTTTCCGCCAAGGGATTACAGGTAGACCGTGCTAAAGTGGTGGCAATTGAGAAGCTTCCACCACCGACCAATGAAAGAGGAGTGCGGTCCTTCCTTGGACACGCCGGTTTTTACAGGAGATTCATTAAAGACTTCTCAAAATACTCTAAGCCCTTATCTCATTTACTTGAAAAGGATATTCCTTTTGTGTTTAATGATGAGTGTCTAACAGCTTTTCAAGTTTTGAAGGAGGCGCTTATTACTGCCCCTATCTTGATCACACCGGACTGGACTCAACCGTTTGTACTTATGTGTGATGCAAGTGATGTAACATTGGGTGTGGTGCTTGGGCAGCTAAGGGAGAAGAAGTTCTGCGCCATTTACTACGCGAGTAAGACTTTCGATGCGGCACAGAAGAATTACACGGTGACTGAAAATGAGTTTTTGGCTGTTGTGTATGCATTCGATAAGTTTCATCAGTATTTGGTTGGCATGAAGACGAATGTGTATACGGATCACTCAGCGATTCGTTATTTGATGGAGAAGAAGGAGACGAAGCCTAGGATCATAAGATGGATTCTAATACTGCAGGAGTTTAACTTAGAGATTCGGGATAAGAAAGGAACAGAAAATGTGTTGGCAGATCACTTGTCAAGGTTGGAGACTAGGGAGCATTGTGATAATTCTTTCGAGTATATTGAAGAGATCTTCTCTGATGAGAGGATCATGGCTGTGGCTGTTGAAGGTACCGAGCGAGCATGTGTGGTTGCAGCGCAAGGTATGGATCCATGGTACGCGGATTATGTAAATTACATTGTCATTGGAGAAATTCCAAGGGATCTCAACCGATATCAACTTGCGAAATTTCGTAAGGAAGTTGAGACATTTATATGGTATGATCCTTTTATTTATAAGATTTGTACAGGTTCTATTGTCCGAAGATGTGTACCCGAGATGAAAATAGAAAGTGTGCTTGAGTTCTGTCATGCACAACCAAATGGGGGGCATTTCGGAGCGCAAAAGACTGCAGCTAAGGTACTTCAATCCGTTCTTTATTGGCCTACTTTGTTTAAAGATAGTGAGAGCTATGTGGCGTCTTGCGATAGATGTCAGCGCATGGGTAATATAGGTAGGAGAGATGAGATGCCATTGCAGCCTAGCATAGTCGTGGAGATATTTGATGTATGAGGGATCGATTTTATGGGGCCTTTTCCCCCGTCGAATGGGTTTCCCTACATTCTTCTTGCGGTGGATTATGTTTCGAAGTGGGTGGAAGCAATTCCTACTCGTGTTAATGATTCGAAAGTTGTTTTATCTTTCCTAAAGAAACATATTTTTGCCCGTTATGGAGTTCCGAGAGCATTAGTTAGTGATGGAGGTTCCCATTTCGTTAATAAATTTCTGGAGAAGGTGCTTAAGGATTATGGTGTTAAGCATAGGGTTACTACACCCTATCATCCACAAGCGAATGGGCAGGCAGAGGTTTCCAACCGTCAAGTAAAGCAGATTCTGGAGAAAGTGGTAGGAACTAATAGAAAGGATTGGGCTATGAAGCTTGATGATGTGTTATGGGGGTTCCGGACCGCTTACAAGACGGTGTTAGATATGTCACCGTATCAAATTGTCTATGGGAAGCCGTGCCACTTACCTGTAGAAATTCAACACAAAGCGTTTTGGGCTTTGCGTCGCTTGAACTTGACCCTTAAGGATGTAAAGGAGTTGAGGATAACTCACATGAATTAATTGGATGAGTTTAGGAGTCGTGCTTTCAAGAATTCGGAGATTTATAAGGAAAGAATGAAGAGGTGGCATGATTCTAAAATTTCATACAAGGAGTTCAAGCAAGGAGATGAGGTACTACTTTTTAACTCTCGTTTGAAGCTTTTTGCAGGCAAGTTGAAGTCTAAGTGGACGGGTCCGTTCATGATTCATCGAGCCTTAGGAGGGGGGAGTTATGAGCTTATTGACAAAGATGGAGACGTTATCATGGTGAATGGGCATCGATTGAAGCATTATAGGTCGCCGGATGATGCGTGTGTCATTTTTGATGATATCTTGTTCTGATTTGGTACCGTCGTGACTCTACGACGTTAAACATGAGCGCTTGTTGAGAGCTTACTCTTCCGTTTTATTGCTTTATTTTTTTTGTGTGAGTAAGAAATTTTTATATTTACGATGCTTACTAATCGGCAATTACATCTCTTTTCAAACTTAGTTTCGACTTATGTTTTTACTAAGTTTGGGGGGTGTGATGTTATTACCTCATTGAAGCATTAAGAGTATAATCTTTTCTTTGTATTGTTTGTTAGGGGAGTTGGTTTTTGCGGCCATATTGAAATTTTAATCGATTTTGATGCGATGATTTTTTACAACTTGCCTAATGTTCAGTGGTTTTTGGTTGTGTTTTCTTTTACGGAGATACTCATGAATGATATTATGTGGAACAATTTCTGAAGTTGTGCTCTAGATTGTACCTAATGAAGTTGTGTTGAAGCATGAAGTATGTAGTGCATGAAGCTTGAAGTTGTGTTCAAGCATGAAGTTGTGCTCTAGGAGTGGTTCGACCAGAGCCAGAGGTCGAACAAAAGCAGAGGAAGTCGAACCGGCATTGAAAGTTGTCCAGAGAGGAGGTTCGACCAAAGCCATAGTGGTTTGACCTGATCAGGAGGTCGAACCTATGGTCGAACCTGTCAGTCGGAAGCACTCTGTTTTCCAGAAGAAGGGTTCGACCAATTCAAGGAAGGTTTGACCTGTTTAGCAAGTCGAACCCCTGGTCGAACCAAGAAGATCGTTTGTCCAGAAGAGAGGTTCGACCTCGCCATCCATGGTTCGACCAGTTCAGGTGGTCGAACCCGAGGTCGAACCAAGCCAGGTACGCGATTTAAGTTCGATTTTTCAGAGGGGTTCGATCACTTTTTCGAAACACCAAACCTCGAACCCTCTTCGAACCTATACACCCTTGCACAAATTCTTCAATTACACTTGATTTCACACCGATTACACAACATTACACCTTGAATTATCGATTCGGTCGCGGATTTGGGCAGATTTCGTCGCGAGTTAGGGCTGAAATCGTATTTTTTGGTTGTTTTGTGTTTTCGATCGGTTGTTCACCATAGGCTTGTCACAAGGTACGTTTTTCCAACTCAATTACTCTAGGATTGAAGGTTTAGGTAAGAAATTTGATGTGAATGAGAGGATTGATGTTGAGTATGGTTGAATTTCGTGGTGAATGTTGATATTTTGATTGGTTTCATATGAATTCTTGTTTCTTGGTTCGTGGTTGATTGATTATTGATAGAACTTGGATTTTTATGTGGATTAATCAAGGGTATAGAGCATACCATAGAATGAGCATGTTGATTTGGTTTGAAATTGATGAAATTGAAGTAGTTCATTGAGGGAAACATGTTGAATTTTTTATTGAATTGCTTGAATTGCTTAATGCATGCTTGTTGGTTATGTTTTGATGATTAAAGAAGGTGTAATTGAAGATGTTTTGAGAATTTTGAATAAGCAAGTGGTGTTGAGATGATAGTTTGTATGAATATGCATTGATGCTTGAAGTCTTGAGTAGAGTATGTGATGTGCTAGTACAATACTTGCTTTCTTGTCTTGTTGGTTGGATTGAAGTATTTGTTTTCAGGAAAGGGACAAGTATCAAGTAAAGGAAAAGGAAAAGCAGAGGAGGAGAGATCAAAGAATAGGCATGGCAGGCCTTCAAACTTGGACAAAGTAACAAGAAAACTGAGGCTACAAGACCGTTTACCTGATAACTTCAAGATTAGGATGCAAGATTGGGATGAGATTAAAGAGAAGTGGGAAGAAGTTTAAGACAAGATAGCTCGCACTCGATACCAAGATGATGAAGTGATGAGGATAATGAGAATAGGGGATGATATATTTTGGATGCTTGATCAAGTAGGGATCCGAAGATTCATGGAGTTGAAGAGGCCGACGTACTTCCATGTTACAGCGGAAGTAGTTTGCTCATTTGAGATGGAGAAGGACCCGCTTGGATACCCCTATCGGTGTACGTTTCAGCTTGGTGGAGTGAGTAGGAGATGGACGTCTGAGGATTTCAATGAGCTGTTTGAGACGCCTTTGGAGATCCCTCGTTTAGAAAATGCTGCATTCAGTGTAAAGCAGTTTTGGAGGGAGATCACTGGGGAGATTCGTGATTATAAGACCAGACAGGCTCGTGCTTCCACAATAAAGAACCCTGTCTTGAGGTGCATGGACCGCGTCCTGAGCAACACGTTGTTCGCCCGCTCGGAGGGGAGTGTTGTGTCTAGAGAAGAGCTATATGCCCTGTGGTGTATGCTGAATGGAGTGAAGTTCAACGTTGGAGCTTATTTTATTGCGCAGCTGAATCGATTCAAGACCATTGATTTTCAAAAGGTGAATATTGGAGGGTTATTGACGATTTTGGCTGAGCATTAAAATTTGGACCTCACCGGCATTACACCAGTAGAAGGAGAGCCCGATTTGATTATGAGCACGTGCGCGAAGGGAGGGTTTTCCCATTTTAGAAATGGAGATTGGTTTTTCACGAGAGGTATCAAGCCTTTCGAATTTATGTTCCCCTTCGACGTGAGCAACTTGACAACTATTCGGGAAGCAAGGAATAAGCTAATGAATTCTCTTGGACACACCGCTTTATCCGTGGCAGCGAAGTCGGGTGGTGATTGGAGAGCGGTAGCACAGATATGTGCTGAGGGGAGGATGGCTGAGTTACAGTAGATTGTTGATCAAGGAGAGTTCTGTCCACCTCAGCCACAGCAGTCTGAAGAGGAGGATCAGGTAGATGAGCAGCCGGAGATGGAGATTCCGGAAGGAGAGCAGCATGATGCGCCTCAGCATGCTCCGGGACCGCAGCAGCGGCGAGCAGTTCCAGGTACTCGGGAGCAGCTTCGCTTGATTCATGAGTAGCTGATCGTGGTGGTAGCTGCACAGCAAGAGACGAATAGGCAACTCGCGCTCGCTAACGCCAACTACGCCACGCTGAATGAAAGGTACTCTGCCTTGGATGAGCGTGTTGGTAGAGTGAGTAGTCGAGTGAATATGATGGATAAGCACATTACCAGTCTGTGCCGAGCTGTGGAAAATAGAATGGATGAGGATGACGATGATGATGAGGATGATGATGCTCCTAGGGAGTAGTTTCAGGTTTTTTTTTGGCTTCTCCGATTCATCTTATCTCCCATTCTTCTTTTTATTTTTACAGATTGGGGTGTGATTTATGTGTGAGTGGCATGTACTTGATATAGTTGATCTTGTATCGTTGCTCTGTATATGGGTTATTGATTCTGTGCCTTCATATGTTTACGTGTTTATTTTCATTTGGAAAGAGCATGAATAATTTGTTAAGTATATGGAATTCATGAGGAATTGATTTGATTATGTGCTATAAGGAGTATTAGGAATTGATTACCTATGTGAGGATTTGAGCCTTTATCATGATTAATCATGATAGTTTATTCTTGAGAGAATCATTCGTATGAACGTATTCTAGAACTTGGCTTGGAGTCTTGTGTGAAACTTACAATTGATGAAATATTAGGATATGATCTTAGGCCATTTTTGATTAATTGAGTCACTTAGCCAAATTTTACCTTTCCTAATGATTTTATAAATCTTTGGTAGCCCTGTTTGAGCCTTTTAAAAGCTTTTTCTTTGGCAAGCCAAATATAAGAGCCTTAATTACCTTATTTGAGCTTTGAAAATACCCTATTCATTGGTAGAAAGAATAAGGTGAATAAGTGTGGAAGAAACAAAGGGAAGATGGAATGAGGTTCAGTAAGAAAAGTGCATGGTTAAATCTTGTTAGGGATAGTGCCTGAAATTGGTACCCTGAATTGCTAATACATGGAGCTTGAAGTTTTTAAGAAACAGCCGAACGATGTTCGAGAAGGGTAGTGCCTATAACTGGTACCCGAGTAGTTAAAAGAAGAATGATGTTGATGCAAGGAAGAGAAGGAAAATTGATAATTGCAAGTGCAAGAGAAGAATTGGAGAAGAATATGAAGCCGAATGAGAAATCAAGAACCTCCAAGGTAACTCTCTACTAGTGTATTAAGTTACTATGACCAAATTTTCCTACCCTTTCCAAAGAGCCAACATTACAACCTAGAAACAAGTCCTTTGTGATCCTAGTATTAATCTAATGTGAGTTGATTTTTGAGACCTTTGCCAAGCTTATGGTTACGCGTGAATATGAATTGATATGAGTGTTTATACTAGCCTATAGTGCCTCACGCACGAGCGAAAGAGAGTAAAGACTTATCTTGTCAGTGAGATTACTTAGTACTCCGAATGGGGTGTGATTGGATTGATTTTACATGAGTGACATATTTGATGCAAGTAATTCTTGTTTGATTCAATGAAGTGGCATGTGTAATATATGTTGTAATTGATCTTGTTGAATTATACACGACTCCTGTGGTTTAAATTGGTTGCCTCGGGACGAGCAACATGTAAGTTTGGGGGTTTGATTAGTGTGTAAATTCACAAGTTTGGCGCTATGTTTTGTGCTAGTTTTGGAGAGTTTTGATGTGGAAATAGGTGGAAAACCTATATATATTGTGAATTGGCATGAATCAGGTGTTAGTGGAGCTATTTGAGTGTTTTTTTAGCAAAAACAGAGTGAAAGAGCCAAGAATCGAAGAGACGGAGTCGAAGCCGCGCGAACCGCCCAAGAAGTAGGTGGGTTCGACCTGGCTGGAGGAGGGTTCGACCACTCCAGCAGGTCGAACCAACGTTGTTGGACGTACAGAGATGGGTTCGACCACGACTCAGTTGGTTCGACCTGGCCATCAGGTCAAACCATGGTCGAACCAATTTGTAAGAAGGAGGATTCGACCACGACATTTGGGTTCGACTTGCCAGTTGGTCGAATCGGGAGCGAGAGTTGTCCAGTGCTGAGGTTCGACCTGGGGTTCGACCAAGGCCTAAGTGGTTCGACCTGTCTAGAAGGTCGAACTTATGCAGAATTCTTCCAGTAGCGGGGTTCGACCTGGGGTTCGACCTGCTTGACGTGGTCGAACCTGTGTGCGAGAACTTACCTTATCCGGATTTTCGAGGCCGAAACGCGTGAGATCACTTAGAAAGCCCATTCCAAGCCCTAGAGACGTGATTACAAGTATAAAAGGAGGCTCATACAGAGAATAAGGGAGCTTTTGATCGTCAATTGTATGAGAGACAAGAGTAGAGGTGGTGATCCATCCGGAGGGCTGTGACAGAGGTTCGCTGAAGGTTCAAGTAAGAATGATCAATCTAACCATGATTATTCCTAGATCAATCATGGGCTAGAACCACCTTGGTAGTTCTAGGGTTATGAAAGTTTCATGATGTAATTCGTGTTTCGTGTGTAAAACTCCGTACAACACTACCTGTGGTTTGTTTTATATAAGACTGCATATTTAATCCATACTCATAGTCGTTTTGTGCATCAATGATCGTTGTGTAGAGTCTGAATACATAACATGGTTATTGATTGAGTGCGTTCACTACTGAGCAGGGTTTATTGTTATAATTCTAAGTGAAGGGATTCCGAAGTATTATTAGAACTGTCTTATATGAATATTCATGAATTGAATTGAATTCGGGTTGATGAATAGGATAAAGAGTATAACTTTATAGTACCTAAAAAGGGAGATCAAATCGGGTTAGATTCTAGACGTAGAAGATAATTGATTATGATAGTACCTAGAAAGGGGGTGAAGCATATCTCTTGCTCCGATGTTATTCACACGTGTCAAGCGCATATTTACTTGTGTCTATAGAGTAAACTTGCATGGTCTAGTGATGCGTCCACAAACCACAGGGCAGAGTCGGACACCATCACATGAAAATACGAATTGCTAGTGAAACTGGATGACCCGACGAACTACCTATCATTCTTATTGATCACAACTCACTTTTCTCTACTCTTACTATTTCTTTTGTTATTTCGATTAGAAGTTATTATCCATTAAACCTTTACAATTACCAACATAGTCTACAATATACTAGAAGATAACAAAATTGATATTTATCCGTCCCGTGGGTTCGATATTGTAACTTGGTCATCTTCGCGACTACAATTGATATCCTTATACTTGAGGATTACTTTGTGTGTTGAGAAAACCCCTATCACATACCTGCCACGCAAATTAGCTTGTTTTCAGAGCACGACAAGTAAGCTGGCAGCATGAGGCAAACATCAGATCAGCGGTTAGATGACACTCATGCAGCACCGTGTGAGGGCAACCTTAGGGCGTGTTGTTCTGGCAAGGTTGGCACGGGCTGAGTGGTGGCACACGGAGGGCACCGAGTGGACTTCCAGGCAAGGAGATTTGCCGCACATCTGAGCACCTGTTGGCGTGTGTGAATGCTAGGCAGTGGACTTTTTGACACACGGACAGACAAGGTGAGGCACGGCATAGGCTAGGCTGGCGTGCAGCATGACTTGGAGGTGCTTCTAGCATGACTCCTAATTGCTGACGGCACGAGTCGTGCGAGTGGTATCTGGGATGTGCGCGGTGCTGGCGGAAAGCATGTGCACTGCTGCATTGGAGTCGCATGACTCTTGCTGCAACATGGCACGAGTCGTGCCTGTGTGCATGATGGTTACGCAGCCTCATTTTCATGCTGGAATATGGTGCAGCTTCGACGTGTAGGCCGGGGTGTGTGAATCGCGTCGGGTTTGCATAGTGAATGGGCGGCCAGTTATGAGAATGTCGAGCAGGGTGCCAGAGTGGTGGAGCAGGCTACGGGGCAAGGAATCTGAAGGAAAATTTGTGAAGATCGGCTTTGATTTTCAGATTAAATTTCGGGGCGCTGCCCCCGGCCCCCTGACCTGACCAGGCATAGTCGCAGCTGCTCAATTTCGTGATTAGACGCGAACAATCAAATTCACTGTTATATAACTGTTTAATCATTGATTTAATTATTTGATTATTGTTATATATGTTATGCATGTTTCTCATTGATTTACTGCCTTATTTTCTGTAATAGGAGCATGCTAGGTTGCGTATTTTATTCTAGAATATTATATGCATGTAAAAACCCTCGATGTTAAATAACTAAGTGGGTGAGGGGATTGGTAATTAATTCCCGCGGCCTCCATTATTAGTTTGTAAGTGATGTGAGTAAACTTGCGTGTTGGTAATAGGCCTTCCTCCCTAACGCATGAGTTTATTCATGGATCACTGGTACAGACTTCATTAAAAATTATTGTTTGTAAAGTGGCACATTAACTTGCATGTTGGCATAGACATTCCTCCCTAACGGATAAGTTTATGTATGATTCACTGTACAAACATATAATCGATGATTGTAGGAAGTTAACCGAGCGTGTGTGTATTTCTCCAACTGTAAGGCACATAAGCTCACAAAATGGACTTGGGATCAAATAATGGTGCACACTTAAGTGTAAATAATTAGTATTCTCCCCAACGGAGTCACTGCTATTATTTGCATGGCTAAAAAAGAACCGACTATTAATTATTTTGTCATGAGGTTAGGTTGATAAATGAAATTAATGGGTAAAACCTTCTCTTGTAAATGTTCGGGTTTGTAAATGTCCACACTAACGTGGCTTGCAGACTCGCTGTCCTTGAGATGTCGGTGAATTTTATTTTTATATTGTTTTGAGGAAATTAATATAAATAGATAAATTCGAAGATTTGATCGGTGTATTTATTTATGATTCTCTGCAATTTCAAATGGTTTCATTTTACTTATTGCTAACTAAAAGAAAACATATTTACTGGTCCAAAGTTAGATGGTTAGAAAAGAATCTTTGTTTTTTATTTTTGCTGCTTAGGAAAATATAAATGTGTTCTCACTAAGCATATTCCATGATGTCTATTAAAGTCTCTAGTGAAGAGGTGAGAGGTTCATAGAAATATGATGGTCTCATGCGACTCTTCAGATATTTGAGTAAGTAAGAAAGGCAAGAGGTCATGGATAAGTTGATGAATGAATTAAGAATGCTTGGAATAGAAATTGAAAGAAAACCTAGATCAATTTATTCTTCATAATTTGTCTGGATGTTTTGAGCAAGTTCTACCTGAAATATGAGAGGTTGTACATGGTGGAGAACTTCTAACAAAATATGTGGCAAAGAAAAGTCATTTTCATCATGATGTGAACAAGGTTAGTATCTCATTCACTAGTTGTTGAAGCATGATTAGTGATGCCATCTGCTAACACATAGTGTGTATATACCGGAGTCACTAAAAGCCTGCAGCTAAGTGATGATAAGATTGCAATATACATGGGTAATTCTACGAGAGTAGTGGCTGTTGCAGTGGGAGTTGTTTATTTATCTCACGATATGAATAAATGCTTGATTATGAGAAACTGTCTTTACGTACGTTTTCATAAAAAGAATTTCATTTCAGTTTCTATGCATTTACGGATGGATACTCCATTTTATTTAAATGACATGGTCATAGTAATGAATGATGGAGCTATAATCTGTTACTGTACGTTGGCGACAATTTGTTCACTCTTAAATCATGATTATCCCACGGATGCAAAAATAGTAATTAATAACACATCTTCTAATCCTAATAAGAGAAAGACTCTTATGGAAATGGTTAGATAGATGATGAGTTATTTAGAATTATTAAATTCATTTTATAGATATGCCCTAGAAACAGTAATTCGTATGAATGTTTGTTTGTTTGTGGGATATCCTAGAAAAATAAAAGGTGATGATTTATTTAGTCCAAAAGATCGAAGGGTGATAGTTAACACAAATACTAGATTTTTAGAAAAGGATTATGTATTAAATCATAATGCCATGTATATATTGTTCTAAAGGAAATGAGAGGGAAAACACAAAGTATTAGTTCCAAGTGGTACAAGAGGATATACCACAAGGCAAACTGCAACGCGTGTCACGTCTGATATACAATTGCGTGTAGTGCCTTGTCGTGGTGGGAGGGTTGTTCGACAACCTATAAGATATATGTTTTGGGAAAGTCATGAGTCTTGGACCCTAGTAAATATATGTTTTGGGAAAGTCGTGAGATTTGGTCCCTATTAAACATAGAGTTGACCCACGGATACGACGAAGCACTACAAGATTGAAATGTGAATCTTAGCAAAGTGCAATGATTTCTGAAATAGAATCGATGGATTGTAAATTAAGATCTGGGAGCTTGTAGAACCACTATATGATGTAAAAGCCATTGGAAGTGGTCATACAAAATAAAAGAGGATCAAATGGTAAGGTGAAAACCTTGGAAGCAAAGCTTGTTGCGAAAATGTATAATCAGAAAGAAAAGGTTCGATTATGAGAAAACCTATTCGTCGGTAGCTATGCCTATGTTGATCCAGTCTCTTTTATCTGTTGCTACTCATATGAAATATGAGGGATAGCAAATAGATGTTAAGACAGCTTTCCTGATTAGAAGTCTTGAGGAAAACATCTATGTGAAGCAACCAGAGTGATTCATTGCAAAGGGCTAAAAGCATTGTGATAGTAAGCTTAAAAGTGTCCATTGATGGACTAAGGCAAGCTTTAAGATCATGAAACATCCATTTTGATGAGGTAATCCAGTGACATGGATTTATTCAATGCGCGGATGTGTCTTGGGTATTGAAAAGAGTGACAGAAATATGGTGGTATTTCTTGTACTGTATATAGATGATATATTACTCATTGGAGACAATGAAAGAGTATTGTTGGGCGTATGGGTATGGTTGATAAAGTGGTATGAAACGAAGGACTTAAGAGAAGCAAAATATATCTTTTTGATCACGGTAATACGGATCACAAGAAAGGATATTATGCTTATCTCAAGCTTCATGAGATGATATGATCCTTATTTGTTTAGCATGTGACTTTATCTAAGGATATGTGTCTTGAGACACAAAAAGAAGATAAAGGTGATGAAAGCGGTTCTTTATGCTTCAGCGAATAAGGAAGCTTAATCTAAGGAATGCTATGCACAAGTATGGATATCTATTTTGCCGAAGGCATGGACAGTGGGTATCAAGGTAACCCGAAGTAAGAATGTAGAACTGTGGTAACACATAATTTTGAAGTACCTGAAAAGGACAAGAAATTATATGTGGACTTACCGAACAGATTCACTACTTCTTATGGGTAACATAGATTTAGATTTTTCAAATCAGATAGGGACGGCAGTAAATCCACCTCGAAGGTTATGTGTTTAATTTTAGGAAGTTGAGTCATAATATGGAGGAGTGTTATATAGAAATATATTTCAAACTCCGGACTCCATCATGGAAAGATGATAAATTGGAGCCTATGAGGCAGCCAAAGTATCTGTATGACTCTAGAAACTTCATGATAGATTTTGAAGTGTTTCTAAGTTTGCCTAAGGTTATCACAATTTATTTTGATGATAATGATGCAGTTGCAAACTTGAAGGAATCACGAGTCCATAAGCAATTAAACACAAGGAGCGCGAGTACCACCTGTTACGAGAAATCGTATGATGAGGGAAGGTTGTTGTCGCCTAGATTGCATTGGATCATAACCTAGTAAATCCATTTACAAGGACCTTAAAGCGAGAATTTTTTATGATCGTGTAGTGGGAGTGGGAATCAGATGTATGGCGGAAGACATGACAGCATAGTCTTTTAGTATAAGTGGGAGATTGTTGGATTGTATACTAAAAGTCTAGCTTTTTGTATGAACAATGTTTAAACAATTAATTTGATATGAGAATCATATGATCAAATAATTGCGTCTTATAATTTATTTATATGTTCGATGCAATAGTCCATTTACTTTATACTGTAGATAATATGTTGTGCGACAACACGCGGAATATCATATTATGAGTTTCCTTATAAAGTATAAACAGATGCTCACAACCGAGATAGAAGGGGACTCTCTATTGGGATGGTTGTAGTGTGGTTTGGTATTAGCTTGTCTTGGCTATAGAATCACATTAGTGTACTTTGTGTGTATTGAGCAGGACCACTTGAGATCGTTCGACTTATACTGACTTATAGAAGAACTTGATCTCTGTTATTATGGATGTTCGTGCTCTTAATCCCTATACAATAACCTCAACATGTAGGGCAGTATGTATTTTTTTGATACATCAATGGGTGAGATTTACATGTAATTAAATCAACAAACTCGATGAGTTGGAAAATAGTGTTGTCTCTATGGTGTGCTGTTGATTGTAGATGGAATCCATGTTCGATATAGGTTGATGATGTCCCCTTCAGGAGCTCATAAGGATTATCATGTAAATCCTATAGGTGGATTTATTCTGGCATGATAATGAGATTGAGTGGTACTACTCTTGGATGAGATATTAATTAATGGAGTTGTCAGTAACTTAATTAATTAATGGACATTGTATATCTTAAACATGGGGAGACTAACGGGCTCATAATAAGAAGGAGCCCATAAGGTAATTGTGGGATTAGAACGGTAGTGCAGCAATCATATTTTAGTGGTATATATTATTATTATTGGACTTAAGTATAAGCTTTGGGCTAAGCTTAGATACTTAAGCCCAATGGCGGCCCAACTCTAATTTCTCCTCCTGGTCCCTGCTGTAGCCCATATATAAGTTATCTCAGTTGTCCAAAAACCCTAATCTAAGAGATTAATCACACCTAACACTGTGAAGAGGGTGAGGAAACAGCAGACTGAGAAGATCTCGAGGATCGTCCCTCACACAACGTCGAGATTGGACTTAGGAATACAGCAGAAGACTAGAAGGTTGTTTGTTGCTGCTATCTGCCACCTTCTATGATTTTTATAAAATCGTACAGACTCAAAACAGGACGTGTATATACTGACAGAAAACCACGGAAGAGAGGATCGTTTTGGCATGTATATCACTCAAATCTGACATCGGATGAGAGTGTTATGCCCAAAACGGTGAGGCTGCACAGGCTGGTGTCGAGAATTCATCGTCTTCAACATACCCTGGTGAAAGGTAATACGTTTTTTATTTACTCGCTTCCGCTACTTGTTAGAAATGTATGAATCCCTAACGGTTCACGTTAACCAAATGATCGAACGCCAATAGATATTCACACGTGTCAACGCTTGCTTACTTGTGTTTATAGAGTACGCTTGCATAGTTTAGTAATGCGTCCATAAACCACAAGGTAGAGTCGGACATCAAAACATGGAAAGAAAATTAATAAATAAAACTGGAGTACCTGAAGAACTACTCTATTACTTACTTGATCACCACCGAAATTTCTCTATTGCTTGCTTAATTACTTTGTGAATTCAATTTATGTTATTTAGTTTTGTAATCAAACCAACTCAAATATACCAACGTAATCTTAGTTAATTAGAATATAATCGAATTGATACTATTCTGTCTCTTGGGTACGATAAACATTTGGTCACTTATCGCAACTACAATTGATATCCTTATACTTGAGGATTAATTTTGTGTGTTGAGAAAACGCTCATCAATAAGTCCAACAATTTGCATGCATCACATAAGGTTTATAGATGAAGATAAGTCATGCATACAACTTCAAAGGCGTTTGATCCCAATTATGCAACAAGTAGTAAGAAAAGAAGTTTTGAAATGGTTAGATGCTAACATTTTTTATGCCATAAGTGAAGTCCTCATGTAAGTCCTTTGTATATTGTGGCTAACAAAGGGGGTCTAACCATTATTAAGACGGAATTTGATGAAGAGCTTGCTACAAGTGTGAAAATGGGTTGGAGAGTATGTTGTGATTATAGGAAACTTAATGAAAACACTCATAAAGATCATTTTCCTTTGCCTTTTATTGATCAAATGCTTGATAGGCTGGCAGGATACAAGTATTATTATTTTCTAGATGGTTACTCGGGGTATAACCAAATCATGATAGCCCTCGAAGAGTAAGATAAAATAACTTTTACTTATCCATATGGTACGTTTGCTTTTTATAAATTGCCCTTTGGGTTGTGCAATGCCCCTGCCACCTTTCAACGTTGCATGATGGTCATCTTTGGGGGATTGATTGAAAATATAATAGAGGTTTTTATGGATGATTTTTCCGTCTTTGGATCTTCATTTGATATATGCTTAGCTAATCTTTCTATAGTTTTGCAGCAATGTCAAGATACGAACCTAGTCTTGAATTGGGAAAAATATCATTTTATAGTTCAATAGGGTATCGTCTTGGATATCACATTTCGGAGAAAGGTTTGAGAGTTGATAAGACGAAGGTTATAGTCATAGAACATCTTTCCCACCAAAGAATGAAAAAGGGGTTAGATCGTTGATGAGTGTGTAAATTCACAAGTTTGGCGCTATGTTTTGTGCTAGTTTTGGAGAGTTTTGATGTGGAAATAGGTGGAAAACCTATATATATTGTGAATTAGCATGAATCAGGTGTTAGTGGAGCTATTTGAGTGTTTTCTTAGCAAAAACGGAGTGAAAGAGCCAAGAATCGAAGAAACGAAGTCGAAGCCACGCGAACTGCCCAAGAATTAGGTGGGTTCGACCTGGTTGGAGGAGGGTTCGACCTCTCCAGCAGGTCGAACCAACATTGCTGAACTTGTAGAGATGGATTTGACCACGACTCAAATGGTTCGACCTGTCCATCAGGTCGAACCATGGTCGAACCAGTTCGCAGGAAAGAGGATTCGACCACGACGTTGGAGTTCGACTTGCCAGTTGATCGAATCGGGAGCGGGAGTTGTCCAGTGATGAGGTTCGACCTGGGGTTCGACCAAGGCCTAAGTGGTTCGACCTGGGGCTCGACCTGGGGCTAGGGGTTCGACCTGTTTGACGCGGTCGAACCTATGCGCGAGAACTTACCTTATCCGGATTTTCGAGGCCGAAACGCGTGAGATCCCTTAGAAAGCCCATTCCAAGCCCTAGAGACGTGATTACAAGTATAAAAGGAGGCTCATACAGAGAATAAAGAGAGCTTTTGATCGTCAATCGTAAGAGAGATAAGAGTAGAGGTGGTGATCCATTCGGAGGGCTGTGACAGAGGTTCGCTGAAGGTTCAAGTAAGAATGATCAATCTAACCATGATTGTTCCTAGATCAATCATAGGCTAGAACCACCTTGGTAGTTCTAGGGTTATGAAAGTTTCATGATGTAATTCGTATTTCGTGTGTAAAACTCCGTACAATACTACATGTGGTTTGTTTTATATAAGATTGCATATTTAATCCATACTCATAGTTGTTTTGTGCATCAATGATCGTTGTGTAGAGTCTGAATACATAACATGGTTATTGATTGAGTGCGTTCACTACTGAGCAGGGTTTATTGTTATAATTCTAAGTGAAGGAATTCCGAAGTCTTATTAGAACTGTCTTATATGAATATTCATGAATTGAATTAAATTCAGGTTGATGAATAGGATGAAGAATATAACTTTATAGTACCTAAAAAGGGAGATCAAATCGGGTTAGATTCTAGACGTAGAAGATAATTGATTATGATAGTACCTAGAAAGGGGGGTGAAGTATATCTCTTGCTCCGATGTTATTCACACGTGTCAAGCGCATATTTACTTGTGTCTATAGAGTAAACTTGCTTGGTCTAGTGATGAGTCCACAAACCACAGGGCAGAGTCGGACACCATCACATGAAAATACGAATTGCTAGTGAAACTGGATGATCCGACGAACTACCTATTATTCTTATTGATCACAACTCACTTTTCTCTACTCTTGCTATTTCTTTTGTTATTTCGATTAGAAGTTATTATCCATTAAACCTTTACAACTACCAAACATAGTCTAAAATATACTAGAAGATAACAAAATTGATATTTATCCGTCCCTTGGGTTCGATATTGTAACTTGGTCATCTTCGCGACTACAATTGATATCCTTATACTTGAGGATTAATTTGTGTGTTGAGAAAACCCCTATCAAGTTCTTGGCGCCGTTGCCGGGGACGGCGTAAAATATCTTTTTTGTATTATTTCTAGTTTATTAGGACTATTTACCTTGTTTTGTTGTTTTCTTTCTTATTCGTTTTAGGTGTATGCTCACAAGATCAAAGAAATGTAATCTTGAACCGTATAATCCTGAGATTGGAGCATCATCAAGAAAGAAGAAGAAGAAGAGCAAGGCAAAGATAATAGACCCAACTGAAGCTCTGAATTTTGGAGTCGAGGTTGACGAACAGATTTCGCAAACGATTGAGGCTACAACTGAAGTTAATTTGGAAGTAGAAACAGTCAACATGGCAGCGAATCCGGATAATCTAGCCATCCGAGAGGTTTTCAGAAATAATGGGGCTGGAAATTATGAGCTTTTAGGAGCAAGGGGAACTAACACAGCGTTCGATCTTCATCCAGCTCTTATTAGCATGATAGAAAGAAACTCCTTTTCAGGAGGGTCTTTCGAGGATCCGCAGCAGCATCTGAACAAGTTCTTGGGCTATGCAAGTACTCAAAAAGACGTAGGAGAACATGAAGATGCTAGGAAGATCCTTTTGTTCAAATTCTCGCTTACTGAAAAGGCGAGGCATTGGTACGATACTATTAACGCAGCTGAGTGCACCACGTGGGAGCAATCGAAGTTAAGGTTCTTGGAAAGGTATATGCCACCTTCGAAGGTGTTTAAGATGAAGCAAGATATTAACCAATTTGCTATCAGTGGAGGTGAGAAATTTCATGAAGCATGGGATAGATTCAAGGACATGCTCAGGAAGTGTCCTCAACATGGGTTATCTAAAGCCCAATATATCAGTATATTCTACAATGGATTGGACTGTGAATCAAGAGTGCTACTTGATGCTTCTTCTAATGGAGCATTGCTTACAAAGTCATCTGTTGAGGCCGAGAGATTGTTTGAAGACATATCGATGAATTCGAGGGATTGGCCTACTGATAGAGTTAGAGGTACGTATGTTCTTGGAAAGGTAGCTCAGGTTGAACAAGCAATGGTGAAAACAAAGAGAGAGGATGAGATCGTTTCAAGCTTGTCCAATATCAACAAGCTACTTGAGTCTCAACAGAAGCAGATCAGTGAGATATCTCAACGAGTACCAATCATGCAGCAAGAGATGATGAATAATGTAACCATCCAAGAAGAATTGGAGGAAGCAAATTATGCCATGGGTCAAAGTATTCAAGGAACGAGGTACCCAAATCAAGGAAACTGGAATTACCAAGGGAACTATCGAGGGAATTTTAATAATCGTGGTCCATTTGGTAGTTATCAACAGCAACCAAGGAGGCCTGAATTCTCATGGAGCAATACGAACAATGCAGTGCAACTTCCGATGGGTGTTGATCCGGGAGAAAAGGTGGAAGAAGGGAAGCCTGGTTTTGAGGATACTGTGAACCGGTACATGGTAAAGAATGATGAAAGAGTGCACCGCCTTGAGGCAAAGCTTGAGAAAAAGATTGATAATCACCACAGAGATTTGTCCACTCAAGTGAAAGATCTCACGTTGTTGAAGGGTACAATTGCAGAGAATGTAAACACATTGACTCAAACTGTAGGAAAAGGGAAGTTTCCGTCTCAGAGTATAGAGAATCCAAAGTCGTGTAATGCCATCACACTGAGGTCGGGAACGCAGTACGAGGGACCGATGAGGCCGGAATCAAAGTTGGAATTTTCTAAGCCTAGGTTCGACCAAAATTCAGAGGGTTCGACCTGGCATACATGTCGAACCATGGTCGAACCTCATCAACAAAAGCACTCTATTTTGACGCAGGAACGGTTCGACCAAAATTCAGAGGGTTCGACCTGGCATACAGGTCGAACCATGGTCGAACCTCATCAACAAAAGCACTCTATTTTGACGCAGGAACGGTTCGACCAAAATTCAGAGGGTTCGACCTGGCATACAGGTCGAACCATGGTCGAACCTCATCGGCCAGAGTACTCTGTTTTGACGCAGGAACGGTTCGACCACGATCGAAATGGTTCGACCAACTCTTCAGGTCGAACCCAGGTTGAACCGAAGGATAGTGATGATACAGTGAAGTGGTTCGACCACGATCGAAATTGTTCGACCTCCAATGTTGGTCGAACCCAAGTCGAACCTCCGGAGCAGAATGAGATCAGTCTTCCAGGAGAGAGGTTCGACCAATACAGTTCTGGTTCGACCTCTCAAACTGGTCGAACCCTAGTCGAACCTCACCAAGATGTTTTGATTGATGCACCTGATGTTCCTTTTGATGTTGATGCAACTCCAGTGGTATGGAATAAGCAAAGTACAGACATAATAGCTGAGAAAAAATGGGAAAGAGCTAAGCGATTAAGAGCCGAAAAGGAGAAAGCGGAGAAGGTTGATCGTGATGAATGGGGGATTCCCAAAACAAAGATACCTCCACCGTTTCCCTACAAGCTAGTGAAGAAGGGGTTGGAAGAGAAGTTCAAGAAGTTTTCAGAGATAATGAACAAGATAAGCTTGAACATCCCTTTTTCAGAGGCAATCATGGAGATGCCATATTATTTTCGATTCCTTAAAGATATATTGATGAAGAAGCGAAGCTTAACCGGAGTTGAAACGGTAAACTTATCTGAGAATTGTAGCTCAATTATTCAAAAAAAGTTGCCACCAAAGATGAAAGATCCGGGGAGCTTTACTATTCTATGTGAGATCGGGAAGGGGCCAGCACGGCGAGCTTTGTGCGATCTAGGGGCAAGCATGAATTTGATGCCGTTGTCCATCTTTCAGAAGCTTGCTTTGGGGGAGCTGACTCTGACAACTGTTGCTCTCCAATTGGCAGATAGATCAATGACGTTTCCGAAAGGAATAGTTGAAGATGTTCTTGTAAAGGTGGAGAAGCTAGTCTTTCCTGTGGATTTCCTTGTACTAGAAATGGATGATGATAAGGATAATGTTCCTTTAATCTTTGGGAGGCCATTCCTTGCTACGGATGGAGCTATGATAGATGTTCGGAAGGGAGAATTGAAGTTGAGAATGGACAAAGAAGAAGTACTTTTCAACTTGGACAAAGCAATGAAGATGCCAATGGAGTCCCAGTGTTATAGTATTGACGTGGTGGAGGAGATTGTGAAGGGGGATATGTCTCTGATCTTGTCAAAGGATCCTCTTGAGACATGTTTGATGGAGTCTCTTACTTATCCCACTACGGAGCTTGACGGACTTTCTAACAAGGTATGTATTGAATTTCTTGAAAACTTACTTGCTTTGGGTGATGACAGGTTTGCATTGGAAAGAAAAAAAGTGGAAGAAGTCAAATGGACCAGGAAGTACTTGCCTTTGGATAACGAAAACACTCCAGTGGAAGAAAGAAAAGAGGAGTTGAAACCATTGCCGGAACACTTGAAGTACGCTTTTCTTGGTGATAATGGAAAATACCCGGTAATTGTATCTTCTTCCCTTAATGATGATCAACTTGAGGAGTTATTAGATGTCTTAAGGAAGTACAAGTCTGCAATAGGGTGGTCACTTGATGATTTGAAAGGTATTAGTCCTTCATATTGTATGCATCGGATTAGGTTGTTGGATGAAGCCAAGGCTAGTGTTCAGAATCAGCGTAGGGTAAATCCCGCAATTCAAGAGGTGATAAGGAAGCAAATTCTTACGTGGTTGGATGCTGGAATTATATATCCTATTAGTGATAGTCCCATGTGAGTCCATTGCATGTAGTTGCTAAAAAGGGGGGTATGACTGTAGTGGAAGCAGAGGATGGAGAAGCTATTGCCACGAGGATTCCTACGGGATGGCGTACATGAGTGGATTACAGGAAATTAAATGAGAACACGTGCAAGGACCATTTTTCTCTTCCGTTTATGGATCAAATTTTGGATCGTCTTGCAGGGTATGAGTTTTATTATTTCTTGGATGGATACTCGGGGTATAATCAAATCATGATTGCTCCCGAGGATCAAGAAAAGACCACTTTTACTTGCCCCTACGGGACCTTTGCTTTTAGGAAGATGCCGTTTGGATTGTGTAATGCGCCTGCTACTTTTCAGAGATGCATGATGGCGATTTTTGATGGTTTGATAGAGAAGATCATGGAAGTATTCATGGACGATTTTTCAGTCTTTGGTTCTTCTTTTGATATGTGTTTGTCTAACCTTGCTGTTGTTTTGAAGAGGTGTCAAGAAACTAATCTTGTCTTGAATTGGGAGAAGTGCCACTTCATGGTGAAGGATGGGATTGTTCTTGGGCATCATGTTTCCGCCAAGGGATTACAAGTAAATCGTGCTAAAGTGGTGGCAATTGAGAAGCTTCCACCACCGACCAATGAAAGAGGAGTGCGGTCCTTCCTTGGACACGCCGGTTTTTACAGGAGATTCATTAAAGACTTCTCGAAATACTCTAAACCCTTATCTCATTTACTTGAAAAAGATATTCCTTTTGTGTTTAATGATGAGTGTCTAACAGCTTTTCAAGTTTTGAAGGAGGCGCTTATTACTGCCCCTATCTTGATCACACCGGATTGGACTCAACCGTTTGTACTTATGTGTGATGCAAGTGATGTAGCACTGGGTGTGGTGCTCGGGCAGCTAAGGGAGAAGAAGACAGTATTTGCTGAGAAGGCCTTCCAAGAAAAACAAGACCTTCTTTGGAGAAACAAGATTTCGGTGAGAAAACAAACTCATCAGAGATATTGTTGTTGGATTGTATACTAAAAGTCTAGCTTTAGTATGAACAATGTCATAACAATATTTGAATTGAGAATCATTGATCAAATTATTGCATCTTATAATTTATTTATATGCATGATGCAATTGTCCACTTGCTTTATACTGTAGATAATATGTTGTGCGACAACACGCGGAAGATCATATTATCGGTTTCCTTATAAAGTATAAACAGATGCTCACAACTGAGATAGATGGGGACTCTCTATCGGTATGGTTGTAGTGTGGTTTGGTATTAGCTTGTCTTGGCTATAGAATCACATTAGTGCACTTGTGTGTATTGAGCAGGACCGCCTGAGATCGTTCTTCTTATACTGACTATATAGTAGAACTTGATCTCTGTTATTATGGAAGTTCGTGCTCTTAATCCCTATACAATAACCTCGACACGTAGGGCAGTATGTATTTCTTTGATTCATCAATGGGTGAGATTTATATGTATTAAATCAACAAACTCGGTGAGTTGGGAAGTAGTGCTGTATCTATGGTGTGCTGTTGATTGTAGAAGGAATCCATGTCCGTCATAGGTTGATGATGTCCCCTTGAGGAGCTCATAAGGTTTATCATGTAAATCTTGCAAGTGGATTAATTTCCGGCATGATAAAAAGGTTGAGTGGTACTACTCTCGGACGAGATATTAATTAATTAGAGTTGTCAGTAACTTAATTAATTAATGGACATTGAATATCTTAAACATGGGGAGACTATCGGGCTTATAATAAGAAGGAGCCCAAAACATAATTTGGGATTGGATGGGTAGTGCAATAATAATATTTTAGTGGACTATATTATTATTATTGGATTTAATTAAAAGCTTTGGGCTAAGCTTGGTTAATTAAATTCAATTGAGGCCCAGTCCAATTTCTCCTCCTGGTCCCTGCAGTAGCCCTTATAAATAAGTTATCTCAGTTCCTGTTAACCCTAAGTCAGTGCCTCATTTGACAGTTAGAAAGAACAGGAGCAGATTGAGAGAATCCTGCAGATTGTTGCCCACACAACAGCAGGATTCAACTTGGGACATACTGCAGAAGATTGAGAGGTGGTTCTCTGCAACGGATCAACCTCTACATCAACCCAGAAGTACGGTAAACAAGATTTAATTGCTTCCGCTATTTATTGTTTGCCTGTTTACTAACGATCACGTTTGAGCCACAAGATCCAATTGCCAACAATTGGTATCAGAGCGTTGGTTTCGTGGTGAAACGTGACACGTTAGATTGGATTTTTTTTGTCATACGTGTGTTTATTTTCATATTGAAAGCATGTATGTAAGGGGATTATTTGATTATACAAAATAATCTGGATATAATCGCTAGGGTTTTGGTTCTGTTATATTTTTCAACATAGTATCCAATTGGGCATGTGTGTTTGTTGCTATGTGTTATTGCTGGACACGACACACACTGCGTGAAACCCTATATGCTATCCTTTATCACTGTTAATTCAACGAAAGAAAACACACACGGCTGTAAAGCATACGACGGCTGGTTGAAGTCTCTGACGTGGGTGAGTCGACGACTGATGGGGGCGTATCGAGAATACGTCGCATGACTAGGAATGGTACGCCCGGTACATCGGACGCTGAAAGGCTTGATTGCAGTTGGCGCGACCACGACAAGGCTGGGCGATTCGATGCAGATCCAGTCGGATCGGGGAAGATCGACTCAAATCCGGCGGCGCTGATGGCGGTGACGTTGACGCAGTGGTGGCTGGCGGCGCGGCCGCTGAAGACTGGGACGCCTGGAAGCGCCAGTGTTTTCGGACGCTAGCTGGGCAGTCGATGAGTCGGCGCACTGACAGCTTGCTGTCGGCGACAGTTGTAATGGATTGAAGTCAGCGGTAACGCCGATGGCTCTGCTCGATGGCGGCGCTGATGGAAGTACACGGCGGGATGAAGTGCTCGCGGTCGGCTGCGATAGGTGAACGGTAGATGGCGGTCTGAAGAGGCTCCGATGAGCTGATGGCACCACCGCCGAGAGCGACGGTTCCGAGGAGTTCGAGAGCCTGCTGCTACTGAAGTTCGCGAGGAGTTCACAGCTGGGAGGCCGTGTCGGAGCTTGCGACGGCGCGACTCTGTCGGGCGGAGGCGGGACTCCAGCGGCTGACGGAGTGCTTTTGCGCCGGTGGTTGCTGGCTGTACAGCATCGGTTGGCAGGCCTTGGACGGCTGCCTCTTTAGGGCATCTTTGATGGGCTGCTCCTTGGGCCTCTATTATTGTTGTTGGGCCGTGTTTGATTATTTAGCTGGGCCCAAATTTTAATTATGTGTCTCTGCTGGGCCATTATTTTATTGCTGATTTTAATTAATTGCTAGTAATGGGTCAAGCATAATAAATTAATGGACTAATTTGTGCTAGTGGGCTTGGTGGACTTAATTTAATTTTGGGTTAAGATTATGGGCCATGGATAATGAGCTTGATTAATCATTTAATCTGCTGCTCATTTTGTGCTTTTTTGTTGCTCTTGGGCCCAAATTGATTGATCCACTAATTATGCAATTAATTAATGTTGTATAACTGATTAATTGATTTAATTGTCAATTATTGTTGTATATGTAATAGGCATATTCTATGTGATTTATTTATTTAAATTGCTGTTAATAGAAGCATGTCTAGGATGTATATTTTATTATGGAATATTATATGCATGTTAAAAACCCTCGGTAATTAAATTACTAAGTGGGAGAGGGGATTGGTAATAAATTCCCGCGGCCTCCATTATTGGTTTGTTAGCAATGTGAATAGACTTGCGCGTCGGCATTAGAGCCTTCCTCCCCATCGGATGAGTTTATTCATGGATTGCTGGAACAGACTTCATTAAATAATTACGTTTGTAATGTGATGCATATGAACTTGCGCGTTGGCTTAGACCTTCCTCCCTATCGGATAAGTTTATATGCGGTTCACTGGTACAAACTTGTAATTGATGACTGTAGGAAGTTATCCGAGCGCGTGTGTACTTCTCCATCTGTAAGGCACACAAGCTTGGGCCGCGGACTTGGGGTCAAATAATGGTGTACACTTAGATGTAAAAAATAAGTATCCTCCCCATCGGAGTCACTGCTTTTATTTGCATGGCTAAAGAGGAACCGACTATTAATTATTTTGTCATAAAGTGAGGTTGACAAATGAAATTAATGGGTAAAACCTTCTCTTGTAAATGTTCGGGTTTGTAAACGTCCACACTATCGTGGCTTGCAGACTCACGGTGCTTGAGATGTCGGTGAATTTTATTTTATATTGTTTTGAGGGAATCGATATAAAAGAATAAAATTCAAAGATTTGATCGGTAAATTTATTTGTGATTCTCTGAATTTCGAATGGTTTTATTTCACTAATTGTTTACTAAAAGACATTATATTTACTTGTCCAAATTAGATGATTAGAAAGAATCTTGGTTTTGATAATTACTGCTTAAGAAAATACATGTGAATTCTCACAAATGACGTCTCATGATGCCTATTAAAGTCTCTAGTGAAGAAATGAGAGGTTCATAGAAATATGATGGTCTCATGTAACTCTTCGGATACTTGAGTAAATTAAAAGGCAGAAGATCATGGTTGAATTGATGAATGAATTGGAAGAGCTTGGAATAGAAATTGAAAGGGAACCTAAATCAATTTATTCTTCACAATTTGCCTGGATGTTTTGAGCAAGTTCTACCTGAAATACGAGAGATTGTATATGGTGGGAAACTTCTAACAAAACATGTGGCAAAAGAAAGCCAATTTTCATCATGATGTGAACAAATTTAATATCTTATTTACTAATGGTCTAAACATGATTAGTGATGGCATCTACTGACACGAAGTATGTAGATACTGGAATTTCTAAATGTTTATCACTGAGTAAGGATAAGATTGTTAATAACATGGGTAAAACTACAAAGGTAGTGACTATTGCAGTGGGAGTTGTTTATTTATATCATGATAAGAATAAACGATTGATTATGAGAAATTGTCTTTACGTACGTTTCATAGAAAGAATTTAATTTTGGTTTCTATGCATTAACGGATGGATACTTCATTTCATTTAAATGACATGGTCATAGTAATGAGGAATGAGGCTATAATCCGTTAAAGTACGTTGGTGGATAAAAAGTATACTCTTGAATCATGTACATCCCACAGATGCAATAAATAGTAATTAAATAATGCATCTTCTAATATGAGTAAGAGAAAGGAACCTTCGGAAATGAACTAAACATACATTTGGCGTCTATGACTAATTCATTTTACTTAAATATGATTCAAAAGTTGATAGCCGATAGACCGTAAGGTTTATCTGAAGTGGAAACTATCGGACTTGCGAGTCTTGCTTGGAAGTAAAAATGATTAACTGCCTTTTCAAGGCTGTGGGGTATAGAGCCAAAGATATATATGTTGAAATTAGTTCATTCTGATTCAAGCGAACCTAATATTATCCAGGAGAGAGGTGGTTATGAATATTCGAAGATTATTCTGGAAACCGATATATTTATATGATGCACTGCATGTCTAAGTTCTTTGATTAAGTCAAGAATTGTAAGGCTGGTACAGTGAAGCATCATGGAAAATATATTAAGTCATTACGATTCAATCATGATGGCGAATACCTTTTGGGATAGTTAGGAGCTATTGATCAGAAGTTGAGATTAAATCTCAAGTGGACTACACCGGGCATGCCCCAGCTGAATGGTGTGGTGGGTAGAAGGTATTAGGCTCTTATGGTTATGATTAGATAGATGATGAATTATTTGGAATAATTAAATTCATTTTATGGATATGCCCTAAATACAATAATTCGTGAAATGTTTGTCTGTATATGGGATATCCTAGAAAAATGGAGGGTGATTTATTTAGTCCAAAAGATCGAAGGGTGACTGTTAACACAAACACAAGATTTTTGGAAAAGGACTATGTAATAAATCACAAACCCATGTATAAGTTGTTCTAAAGGAAGTGAGAGGAAAACACTAAGTATAAGTTCCAAGTGTACAAGAGGATATACCACAAGGTAAACTGCAACGCGTGTCACGTCTGATACACAATTACATGTAGTGCCTGGTCGTAGTGGGAGGGTTGTTTGATAACCCGTAAGATATATGTTTTGGGAGAGTCGTGAGACTTGGTCCCTAGTAAACATGGTATTGTCCCACGAATTCGACGTAGCACTACAAGATTAAAATGCGGAATCTTAGTAAGTTGCAATGTATGTTGAAATAGAATCTACGGATTCTAAATTAAGTCTGGAGCTTGAAGGATCACTAAAATGGTGTAAAAGCCATTGCAAGTGGTCAAAGGAAATAAAAGAGGATCATACAGAAAGGTGAAAATCTTGGAAGCAAAGCTTGTTGCGAAAAGATGTACTCAGAAAGAAATGATTCGATTATGAGAAAACATGTTCGCTGGTAGCTATGCTTATGTTGATTCAGATTCTTTTATTTATTGCTGCTCATATTGAATTATGAGGAACAGCAAATAGATGTCAAGACAGCTTTCCTGATTGGAAGTCTTGAGGAAAACATCTATGTGAAGCAACCAGAATAATTCATTGCAAAGTACTAATAGCATTTTGATAGTAAGCTTAAAATTGTCCAGCGATGGACTAAAGCAAGCTTTAAGATCGTGAAGCATCTGTTTTGATTAGGTAATCCAGTGGCATGGATTTAAATCAATGAGCAGATGAGTCTTGTGTGTTGTAAAGAGTGACGGAAACGTGGTGGTGTTTCTTGTACTGTACGTAGATAGTATCTTGCTCATTAGAGACAATAAAAGAGTATTATCGGGCGTATGGGTACGGTTAATAAAGCGGTAGAGATGAAGGACTTAAGAAAGGCAAAATATATCCTTTTGATCACGGTAATACGGATCACAAGAAAGGATGTTATGCTTATCTCAAGTTTCATAAAATGATACATCCATACTCGTTTAGCATGTAAATTTATCTAAGTGAATGTGTCTTTGAGACACAAGAAGAAGATATAGTAGATGAAAGCGGTTCCTTATGCTTCGGCGAATAAGGAAGCTTAATCTAAAGAATGCTATGAACGAAGTTGGATATCTGTGTTGCTGAACGCATGAACAGAAGGTATCAACGTAACCCGGAACAAGAATGATGAACTGTAGTAAGACATATATAAAGTGCCTGAGAAGGACTGGAAATTATATGTGGATTTACTAAACAGATTCACTGCTTCTTGTAGATTACGTAGATTCAGATTTCTTAGTCAGATTGGACGGCAGTAAATTCTCCTCAAAGGTTATGTGCTTAATTTTAGGAAGTAGAGTCATAATGTGGAGGAGTGTTATATAGAAATATATTTCAGACTCCGGACTCCATCATGGAAAGATGATAAATTGGAGCCTATGAGGCAGCCAAAGTATCTATATGACTCTAGAAACTTCAAGATGGACTTCGAAGTGTTTCTAAGTTTGCCCAAGGATATCACAATTTATATTGATGATATTGGTGCAGTTGCAAACTTGAAGGAATCACGAGTCCATAAGGCAATTAAACACATGGAGCGCGAGTACCACCTGTTACGAGAAATCGTATGATGAGGGGAAGGTTGTTGTCACCTAGATTGCATCGGATGATGACCTAGTAAATCCATTTACAAGGACCTTAAGGCGAGAGCTTTTAATGGTCGTGAAGTGGGAGTAGGAATCAAATGTATGGCAGAAGACATGACAGCATAGTCTTTTAGTATAAGTGGGAGATTGTTGGATTGTATACTAAAAGTCTAGCTTTAGTATGAACAATGTCATAACAATATTTGAATTGAGAATTATTGATCAAATGATTGCATCTTATAATTTATTTATATGCATGATGCAATTGTCCACTTGCTTTATACTGTAGATAATATGTTGTGCGACAACACGCGGAAGATCATATTATCGGTTTCCTTACAAAGTATAAACAGATGCTCACAACTGAGATAGACGGGGACTCTCTATCGGTATGGTTGTAGTGTGGTTTGGTATTAGCTTGTCTTGGCTATAGAATCACATTAGTGCACTTGTGTGTATTAAGCAGGACCGCCTGAGATCGTTCTTCTTATACTGACTATAGAGTAGAACTTGATCTCTGTTATTATGGAAGTTCGTGCTCTTAATCCCTATACAATAATCTCGACACGTAGGGCAGTATGTATTTCTTTGATTCATCAATGGGTGAGATTTATATGTATTAAATCAACAAACTCGGTGAGTTGGGAAGTAGTGCTGTATCTATGGTGTGCTGTTGATTGTAGAAGGAATCCATGTCCGTCATAGGTTGATGATGTCCCCTTGAGGAGCTCATAAGGTTTATCATGTAAATCTTGCAAGTGGATTAATTTCCGGCATGATAAAAAGGTTGAGTGGTACTACTCTCGGACGAGATATTAATTAATTAGAGTTGTCAGTAACTTAATTAATTAATGGACATTGAATATCTTAAACATGGGGAGACTATCGGGCTTATAATAAGAAGGAGCCCAGAACATAATTTGGGATTGGATGGGTAGTGCAATAATAATATTTTAGTGGACTATATTATTATTATTGGATTTAATTAAAAGCTTTGGGCTAAGCTTGGTTAATTAAATTCAATTGAGGCCCAGTCCAATTTCTCCTCCTGGTCCCTGCAGTAGCCCTTATAAATAAGTTATCTCAGTTCCTGTTAACCTTAAGTCAGTGCATCATTTGACAGTTAGAAAGAACAGGAGCAGATTGAGAGAATCCTGCGGATTGTTGCCCACACAACAGCAGGATTCAACTTGGGACATACTGCAGAAGATTGAGAGGTGGTTCTCTGCAACGGATCAACCTCTACATCAACCCAGAAGTACGGTAAACAAGATTTAATTGCTTCCGCTGTTTATTGTTTGCCTGTTTACTAACGATCACGTTTGAGCCACAAGATCCAATTGCCAACATTGTCAAGGTTGGAGACTAG
Source organism: Pogostemon cablin (assembly GCA_023678885.1). Lineage (NCBI taxonomy): Eukaryota > Viridiplantae > Streptophyta > Magnoliopsida > Lamiales > Lamiaceae > Pogostemon > Pogostemon cablin. Next base: position 22,818,253 of record CM042959.1, read on the forward strand.
GGAGCATTGTGATAATTCTTTCGAGTATATTGAAGAGATGTTCCCTGATAAGAAGATCATGGTTGTGGCTGTTGAAGGAACCGAGCGAGCATGTGTGGTTACAGCGCAAGGTATGGATCCATGGTACGCGGATTATGTTAATTACATTGTCATTGGAGAAATTCCAAGGGATCTCAATCGATATCAACTTACAAAATTTCGTAGGGAAGTTGAGACATTTATATGGTATGATCCGTTTGTTTACAAGATTTGTACAGATTCTATTGTCCGAAGATATGTACCCGAGATGGAAATGGAAAGTGTGCTTGAGTTCTGCCATGCACAACCAAATGGGGGGCATTTCGGAGCGCAAAAGACTGCAGCTAAGGTACTTCAATCCGCTCTTTATTGGACTACATTGTTTAGAGATAGTGTGAGCTATGTGGCGTCTTGCGATAGATGTCAGCGCATGGGAAATATAGGTAGGAGAGATGAGATGCCATTGCAGCCTAGCATAGTCGTGGAGATATTTGATGTATGGGGGATCGATTTCATGGGGCCTTTTCCCCCGTCGAATGGCTTTCTCTGCATTCTTCTTGCGGTGGATTATGTTTCAAAGTGGGTGGAAGCGATTCCTACTCGTGTTAATGACTCGAAAGTTGTTTTATCTTTCCTGAAGAAACATATTTTTACCCGTTATGGAGTTCGTAGAGCGCTAGTTAGTGATGGAGGTTCCCACTTCGTCAATAAATTTCTGGAGAAGGTGCTTAAGGATTATGGTGTTAAGTATAGGGTTACTACACCCTATCATCCGCAAGCGAATCGGCAAGCAGAGGTCTCCAACCGTCAAGTAAAACAGATTCTGGAGAAAGTGGTAGGAATTAATAGAAAGGATTGTGCTATGAAGCTTGATGATGTGTTATGGGGGTTCCGGACCGCTTACAAGACGGTGTTAGATATGTCACCGTATCAAATTGTCTATGGGAAGCCGTGCCACTTACCTGTAGAGATTCAACACAAAGCATTTTGGGCTTTGCGTCGCTTGAACTTGACCCTTAAGGATGTGAAGGAGTTGAGGATAACTCACATGAATCAATTGGATGAGTTTAGGAGTCGTGCTTACAAGAATTCAGAGATTTATAAGGAAAGAATGAAGAGGTGGCATGATTCTAAGATCTCATACAAGGAGTTCAAGCAAGGAGATGAGGTACTACTTTTTAACTCTCGTTTGAAGCTTTTTGCAGGCAAGTTGAAGTCTAAGTGGACGGGACCGTTCATGATTCATCGAGCCTTAGGAGGGGGGAGCTTTGAACTTATTGACAAAGATGGAGACGTTATCGCGGCGAATGGGTATCGGTTGAAGCATTATAGGTCGCCGGATGATGCGTGTGTCATTTTTGATGATACCTTGATCTGATTTGGTACCATCGTGACTCTACGACGTTAAACATGAGCGCTTGTTGAGAGCTTACTCTTCTGTTTTATTGCTTTATTTCTTGTGTGAGTAAGAAATTTTTATATTTAAGATGCTTACTAATCGGCAATTACATCTCTTTTCAAACTTAGTTTCGACTTACGTTTTTCCTAAGTTTGGGGGGGTGTGATGTTATTACCTCATTGAAGCATTATGAGTATAATCTTTTCTTTGTATTGTTTGTTAGGGGAGTTGGTTTTTGCGGCCATATTGAAATTTTAATCGATTTTGATGTGACGATTTTTTACAACTTGCCTAATGTTCAGTGGTTTTTGGTTGTGTTTTCTTTTACGGAGTTACTCATGAATGATTTTTGTGGAACAATTTTTGAAGTTATGCTCTAGATTGTACCTAATGAAGTTGTGTTGAAGCTTGAAGTATGTAGTGAATGAAGAACACTCAGTTTTGGAAATCAGGAGGAAGGTTCGACCAACACTAGGAGTGGTTCGACCAGAGCCAGAGGTCGAACAAAAGCAGAGGAAGTCGAACCGGCGTCGAAAGTTGTCCAGAGAGGAGGTTCGACCTAAGCCATAGTTGTTCGACCTGATCAGAAGGTCGAACCTAAGGTCGAACCTGTCAGTTGGAAGCACTCTGTTTTCCAGAAGAGGGGTTCGACCAATTCAAGGAAGGTTCGACCTGATTAGCAAGTCGAACCCCTGGTCAAACCGAGAAGATCGTTTGTCCAAAAGAGAGGTTCGACCTCGCCATCCATGGTTCGACCTGTTCAGGTGGTCGAACTTGAGGTCGAACCAAGCCAGGTACGCGATTTAAGTTCGATTTTTCAGAGGGGTTCGATCACTTTTTCGAAACACCAAACCTCGAACCCTCTTCGAACCTCTACACCCTTGCACAAATTCTTCAATTACACTTGATTTCACACCGATTACACAACACTACACCTTGAATTATCGATTCGGTCGCGGATTTGGGCAGGTTTCGTCGCGAGTTAGGGCTAAATCGCAATTTTTGGTTGTTGTGTGTTCTCGATCGGTTGTTCACCATGGGCAAGTCAAAAGGAAAGGGACAAGGATCAAGTAAAGGTAAAGGAATGGCAGAGGAGGAAAGATCGAAGAAGAGGCATGACAGGCCTTCGAATTTGGACAAAGTGACAAAGAAACTGAGGCTACAAGATCGTTTACCCGATAACTTCAAGATTCAGATGCAAGATTGGGATGAGATCAAAGAGAAGTGGGAAGAAGTTTCAGACAAGATAGCTCGCACTCGATACCAAGATGATGAAGCGATGAGGATAATGAGAATAGAAGATTCATGGAGTTGAAGAGGCCGACGTACTTCCATGTTACAGCGGAAGTAGTTTGCTCATTTGAGATGGAGAAGGACCCGCTTGGGTACCCATATCGGTGTACGTTTCAGCTTGGTGGAGTGAGTAGGAGATGGACGTCTGAGGATTTCAATGAGCTGTTTGAGATGCCTTTAGAGATCCCTCGTTTAAAAAATGTTGCATTCAGTGTAAAACAATTTTGGAGGGAGATCACTGGGGAGATTCGTGATTATAAGACCAGACAGGCTCGTGCTTCCGCAATAAAGAACCCAGTCTTGAGGTACATGGACCGCATCCTGAGCAACACGTTATTCGCCCGCTCGGAGGGGAGTGTTGTGTCTAGAGGAGAGCTTTACGCCTTGTGGTGTATGCTAAACGGGGTGAAGTTCAATGTTGGAGCTTATTTTATTGCGCAGCTGAATCGATTCAAGACCATTGGATTTCAAAAGGTGAATATTGGAGGGTTATTGACGATCGTGGCTGAGTATTTAACTTGGATCTCACCGGAATTACACCAGTAGAAGGAGAACCCGATCTGATGATGAGCACGTGCGCGAAGGGAGGATTTGCCCATTTTAGAAATGGAGATTGGTTTTTCACGAGGGGTCTCAAGTCTTTCGAATTTATGTTCCCCTTCGACGTGAGCAACTTGACAACTATTCGGGAAGCAAGGAATAAGTTAATGAATTCTCTTGGACACACCGTCTTATCCGTGGCAGTGAAGTCGGGTGGTGATTGGAGAGCGGTAGCACAGATGTGTGCTGAGGGGAGGATGGCTGAGTTACAGCAGATCGTTGATCAAGGAGAGTTCCGTCCACCTCAGCCACAGCAGCCTGAAGAGGAGGATCAGGTAGATGAGCAGCCGGAGATGGAGATTCCGGAAGGACAGCAGCATGATGCGCCTCAGCATGCTCCGGTACCGCAGCAGCGGCAAGCAGTTCTAGGTACTCGGGAGCAGCTTCGCTTGATTCATGAGCAGCTAATCGCGGTGGTAGCTGCACAGCAGGAGACGAACAGGCAGCTCGCGCTCGCTAACGCCAACTACGCCACGCTGAACGAAAGGTACTCTGCCTTGGATGAGCGTGTTGGTAGAGTGAGTAGTCGAGTGAATATGATGGATAAGCACATTACCAGTCTGTGCCGAGCTTTGGAAAATAGAATGGATGAGGATGACGATGATGATGAGGATGATGATGCTTCTAGGGAGTAGTTTCAGGTTTTCTTTTGGCTTCTCCGATTCATCTTATCTCCCATTCTTCTTTTTATTTTTACAGATTGGGGTGTGATTCATGTGTGAGTGGCATGTACCTGATATAGTTGATCTTGTATCATTGTTTTGTATATGGGTTATTGATTCTGTGCATTCATGTGTTTACGTGTTTATTTTCATTTGGAAAGAGCATGAATAATTTGTTAAGTATATGGAATTCATGAGGAATTGATTTTGATTATGTGCTATGAGGAGTATTAGGAATTGATTACCTATGTGAGGATTTGAGCCTTTATCATGATTAATCATGATAGTTTATTCTTGAGAGAATCATTCGTATGAACGTATTCTAGAACTTGGCTTGGAGTCTTGTGTGAAACTTACAATTGATGAAATATTAGGATATGATCTTAGGCCATTTTTGATTAATTGAGTCACTTAGCCAAATTTTACCTTTCCTAATGATTTTATCTTTGGTAGCCCTGTTTGAGCCTTTTAAAAGCTTTTTCTTTGGCAAGCCAAATATAAGAGCCTTAATTACCTTATTTGAGCTTTGAAAATACCCTATTCATTGGTAGAGAGAGTAAGGTGAATAAGTGTGGAAGAAACAAAGGGAAGATGGAATTAGGTTTAGTAAAAAAGGTGCATGGTTAAATCTTGTTAGGGGTAGTGCCTAAAATTGGTACCCCGAATTGCTTATACATGGGGCTTGAAGTTTTTAAGAAGCAGCCGAACGATGTTCGAGAAGGGTAGTGCCTGCAACTGGTACCCGAGCGATTAAAAGAAGAATGATGTTGATGCAAGGAAGAGAAGGAAAATTGAAAATTGCGAGTGCAAGAGAAGAATTGGAGGAGAATATGAAACCGAATGAGAAATCAAGAACCTCCAAGGTAACTCTCTACTAGTGTCTTAAGTCACTACGACCAAATTTTCCTACCCTTTCCAAAGAGCCAACATTACAACCTAGAAACAAGTCCTTTGTGATCCTAGTATTAATCTAATGTAAGTTGATTTTTGAGACCTTTGTCAAGCTTATGGTTACGCGTGAATATGAATTGATATGAGTGTTTATACTAGCCTATAGTGCCTCACGCATGAGCGAAAGAGAGTAAAGACTTATCTTGTCAGCGAGATTACTTAGTACTCTGAATGGTGTGTGATTAGATTGATTTTACATGAGTGAAATATTTGATGCAAGTAATTTTTATTTGATTCAATGATCGTTTTGGCATGTATATCACTCAAATCTGACATCGGATGAGAGTGTTATGCCCAAAACGGTGAGGCTGCACAGGCTGGTGTCGAGAATTCATCGTCTTCAACATACCCTGGTGAAAGGTAATACGTTTTTTATTTACTCGCTTCCGCTACTTGTTAGAAATGTATGAATCCCTAACTGTTCACATTAACCAAACGATCGAACGCCAACAGATATTCACACGTGTCAACGCTTGCTTACTTGTGTCTATAGAGTACGCTTGCATAGTTTAGTGATGCGTCCATAAACCACAAGGTAGAGTCGGACATCAAAACATGGAAAGAAAATTAATAAATAAAACTGGAGTACCTGAATAACTACTCTATTACTTACTTGATCACCACCGAAATTTCTCTATTGCTTTCTTAATTACTTTGTGAATTCAATTTATGTTATTTAGTTTTATAATCAAACCAACTCAAATATACCAACGTAATCTTAGTTAATTAGAATATAATCGAATTGATACTATTCTGTCTCTTGGGTACGATAAACATTTGGTCACTTATCGCAACTACAATTGATATCCTTATACTTGAGGATTAATTTTGTGTGTTGAGAAAACGCTCATCAATAAGTCCAACAATTTGCATGCATCACATAAGGTTTATAGATGAAGATAAGTCATGCATACAACTTCAAAGGCGTTTGATCCCAATTATGCAAGAAGTGGTAAGAAAAGAAGTTTTGAAATGGTTAGATGCTAACATTTTTTATGCCATAAGTGAAGTCCTCATGTAAGTCCTTTGCATGTTGTGGCTAACAAAGGGGGTCTAACCATTAATAAGACGGAATTTGATGAAGAGCTTGCTACAAGTGTGAAAATGGGTTGGAGAGTATGTGGTGATTATAGGAAACTTAATGAAAACACTCATAAAGATCATTTTCCTTTGCCTTTTATTGATCAAATGCTTGATAGGTTGGCAGGATACAAGTATTATTATTTTCTAGATGGTTACTCGGGGTATAACCAAATCATGATAGCCCTCGAAGAGTAAGATAAAATAACTTTTACTTATCCATATGGTACGTTTGCTTTTTATAAATTGCCCTTTGGGTTGTGCAATGCCCCTGCCACCTTTCAACGTTGCATGATGGTCATCTTTGGGGGATTGATTGAAAATATAATAGAGGTTTTTATGGATGATTTTTCCGTCTTTGGATCTTCATTTGATATATGCTTAGCTAATTTTTCTATAGTTTTGCAGCAATGTCAAGATACGAACCTAGTCTTGAATTGGGAAAAATATCATTTTATAGTTCAATAGGGTATCGTCTTGGATATCACATTTCGGAGAAAGGTTTGAGAGTTGATAAGACGAAGGTTATAGCCATAGAACATCTTCCCCACCAAAGAATGAAAAAGGGGTTAGATCGTTGATGAGTGTGTAAATTCACAAGTTTGGCGCTATGTTTTGTGCTAGTTTTGGAGAGTTTTGATGTGGAAATATGTGGAAAACCTATATATATTGTGAATTAGCATGAATCAGGTGTTAGTGGAGCTATTTGAGTGTTTTCTTAGCAAAAACGGAGTGAAAGAGCCAAGAATCGAAGAGACGGAGTCGAAGCCACGCGAACCGCCCAAGAATTAGGTGGGTTCAACCTGGTTGGAGGAGGGTTCGACCTCTCCAGCAGGTCGAACCAACATTGCTGAACTTGCAGAGATGGATTCGACCATGACTCAAATGGTTCGACCTGTCCATCAGGTCGAACCATGGTCGAACCAGTTCGCAGGAAAGAGGATTCGACCACGACGTTGGAGTTCGACTTGCCAGTTGGTCGAATCGGGAGCGGGAGTTGTCCAGTGATGAGGTTCGACCTGGGGTTCGACCAAGGCCTAAGTGGTTCGACCTGGGGTTCGACCTGGGGCCAGGGGTTCGACCTGTTTGACGTGGTCGAACCTATGCGCGAGAACTTACCTTATCTGGATTTTCGAGGTCGAAACGAGTGAGATCACTTAAAAAGTCCATTCCAAGCCCTAGAGACGTGATTACAAGTATAAAAGGAGGCTCATACAGAGAATAAAGAGAGCTTTTGATCGTCAATCGTAAGAGAGATAAGAGTAGAGGTGGTGATCCATTCGGAGGGCTGTGACAGAGGTTCACTGAAGGTTCAAGTAAGAATGATCAATCTAACCATGATTGTTCCTAGATCAATCATGGGCTAGAACCACCTTGGTAGTTCTAGGGTTATGAAAGTTTCATGATGTATTTCGTATTTCGTGTGTAAAACTCCGTACAACACTACCTGTGGTTTGTTTTATATAAGATTGCATATTTAATCCATACTCATAGTTGTTTTGTGCATTAATGATCGTTGTGTAGAGTCTGAATACATAACATGGTTATTGATTGAGTGCGTTCACTACTGAGCAGGGTTTATTGTTATAATTCTAAGTGAAGGGATTCCGAAGTCTTATTAGAACTGTCTTATATGAATATTCATGAATTGAATTAAATTCGGGTTGATGAATAGGATGAAGAGTATAACTTTATAGTACCTAAAAAGGGAGATCAAATCGGGTTAGATTCTAGACGTAGAAGATAATTGATTATGATAGTACCTAGAAAGGGGGTGAAGTATATCTCTTGCTCTGATGTTATTCACACGTGTCAAGCGCATATTTACTTGTGTCTATAGAGTAAACTTGCATGGTCTAGTGATGCGTCCACAAATCACAGGGCAGAGTCGGACACCATCACATGAAAATACGAATTGCTAGTGAAACTGGATGACCCGATGAACTACCTATTATTCTTATTGATCACAACTCACTTTTCTCTACTCTTGCTATTTCTTTTGTTATTTCGATTAGAAGTTATTATCCATTAAACCTTTACAACTACCAAACATAGTCTAAAATATACTAGAAGATAACAAAATTGATATTTATCCGTCCCTTGGGTTTGATATTGTAACTTGGTCATCTTCGCGACTACAATTGATATCCTTATACTTGAGGATTAATTTGTGTGTTGAGAAAACCCCTATCAATCGTTCCTTGGGCATGCCAGGTTCTATCGACGTTTTACAAAGGATTTTTCTAATATAGTCAAACCTTTGTGTAAGTTGCTTGAAAAAGATGCTCCATTTGAATTTAATGATGAATGTCTTGATGCTTTTAAGGTACTCAAGGAAGCTCTAATTTCTTCACCAATCATTGTCTCTCCCAATTGGAGTAAACCTTTTGATCTTCATTGTGATGCAAGTGACAATGCATTAGGAGTGGTACTTGGTCAAGTGAGGGAGAAGAAGTATTGAGCTATCTACTATGCATCCAAGACGTTCAATGCAAAACAAAATAATTATACCATAACGGAAAAAGAATTCTTATCCGTGGTTTATGCATTCAAAAAATTTTGTCCATATCTTGTTGGCACGAAAACCATTGTTTATACGGATCATGCCGCCATTAGCTATTTGATGAGTAAGAAAGATACTAAACCTAGACTAATTCGTTGGGTTCTTTTGTTGCAGGATTTCGATATGGAGATATGTGACAAGAAGGGAGTCGAAAATATTATAGCTGACCATTTGTCACGTTTGAAAAATGTTGATGAAGAAGGAATCATGGAGTTCATTAAGGATGTGTTTCCGGATGAAGAGTTACTTCAAATTGATTTTCAAAGGATGTACACTTTATGTGAGACCGGGAGGACATGGTATGTGGATTTTGTGAATTATTTAGCTTGTGGTCTTAAGCCGGATCATCTAACCGAGCCTAGAAGGAAGAAATTTTATCATGATGTCAAGGAGTACTTGTGGGATGATCCTCTTCTATTCAAGAATTATCCGGATGGAATCATACGGAGGTGTATTCCGGAAGAAGAAAAGTAACTATCATGGAGATGTGCCATAGTTCACCATGTGGAGGACACTTTGAATTTCAAAAGACGGGAGCAAAGATCCTACAATCGGGTTTGTTTTGGCCAACTTTGTTCAAGGATTGCAAGGAGTACATCAAGGGATGTGATCGGTGCCAAAGGATTGGAAGTATAGGACAACGTGATGAAATGCGCATGAGGAACATTTTTGAGGTTGAGGTGTTTGAGTATGGAGGATGGACTTCATGGGCCCATTTCCGTCTTCCAATGGTTACATTTACATATTGCTTGTGGTAGATTATGTGTCTAAATGGGTGGAAGCAATCCCGAAAAGGACAAATGATTCTCTAGTGGTCAAAACTTTCTTAAAGAAGAACATCTTTGCTAGATTTGGGGTGCCAAAGTCCATGATTAGTGATGGGGGATCTCACTTCATCAACAAGCTTATTGAGAAGCTCTTGAATGGCAATGGAGTGAAGCATAAGGTTTCTACACCTTACCATCCTCAAACAAATGGCTTGGCGGAGGTGTCAAATAGGCAAGTGAAGCTTGTACTTGAGAAGACGGTCAATGGAAATCAAAAGGATTGGTCTTCTAAGCTTGACGATGCCCTCTAGGCCTACTAAACAGCTTATAAGACCGCCTTAGTTTTCTCCATACAAGCTTGTATATGGGAAGGCATGCCATTTACCCATGGAGTTAGAACATAAGGCATTATGGGCCCTTAGGAAGTTGAACTTTGATGAGAAAAAATCTAGAAAGAAAAGGTGTCTCCAATTGGTTGAATTGGAAGAGTTTAGAGAAGAAGCTTATTCAAGCTCAAGGATTTTGAAGGAGAAGCTCAAGAGATGGCACGATGAAAGGATCAAAACAAGGGAATTTATTTCGGGGGATAAAGTTCTATTGTTCAATTCAAGACTTAAGTTGTTCCCCAGGAAACTTTGTTTTAAATGGACCGGCCCATACGTGGTGATTGAGGCTAAAGATGATGGTTCCTTGAAGCTTGAAGGATTAGATGGAAGTGCTTTTGTGGTTAATGGTCAAAGGGTGAAGCATTACCATTCTCCCTCTCAAAGAGAGTTGGTATATGTGGATACCTTCACTTCTTGAAAGATCGTATCCTTTTTAGTAGTTTAGGTTTGTAAATAGTTTTGTTTTCTTATTTTGCATTTTTGGCCCTGTAGGTGGATTGTGCTCATGAGAAGAATAGGTAGTGAAGATACGAGAAAGGCTTAATTTGAATTATGTAAGTATGTCTCACCATTTTTACAAACTTAATTCTCGATTCTTATCTCGATTTAAGTTTAGGGGGATGTTGTGTGGTGAACATACATGTTTTATTAGTAAGCATATCTTGCTCGCATTTTTAAGGCAAATTTGAAATTTTTCTCGTGTGCTCGGTGTGATTTTGGCCCGATTGGTTGTGTTGAAGTAGATGATAATCCGTGGTTTGATAACTAATATTGAGCTAATGATGTTTATGAGTTGTGAACATGAATAGGGAGTATGGAAACATAAAAACAGGGAAAGACAAGACTTGAAGTTGAAAATTAGATGGAAATTGGAGAAAACAGAACTGTAGGTACACGAGCCGTGTCGCCAACACGGCCCTATGACATGTGGTCGTGTGGCGACATCAATTCATCCAACACGGCCTATAAGAGACAGTCGTGCAGAGATATCAAAACACCCAACACGGCCACCTTTTGACCATGTTACGTGACACGACTCGTGTAATGTTTGGAGTCAGACTTTAAAATCCGGCTGTTGGAGCACGGCTGTTCATTCCCTTCGTGTCTAAACACCCCCGTAGTGCGGTTTTATCTCCAAACTCCACAAACTATCATCCAACATCAAAAGAGTGGTAAGATTGTGTGATTAAAGAGTGATTCTCAAAGGTTTACATCATTGTTTCCATTTAATTCCAAGAATCGAACCCTAGTTTTCAATTGAAGGTTTAATTGGCTAAATTCTTGTATGGGTTTGGGATGATAGCATGTTTGAAGCATGTCTAGGATGTTGATACATGAATGTGCAAGTTTAATTATTGGATTGATTGAAATTATGCAAGAATTAGGGTTCATGAACATTTTGAATTTGGGGATTTTTGAAGGAATGGAATTAAGAGTATATGTTGTTTCATATTGATTGATAATGCTTTTGTGATAATTGTACTGTGTACACTAGCTTAAGCATTGAGGATTTGAGCATGATTGAATTGAAAATTCTTGTTTATCTGATTGTGAAATACGTGAATGCCAAGTGTTTGATGAAATGCCTAAGTGAAGTTTTGAATTGAATTAAAAGCTTTTGCATAAAGCATTGTTGATATGGTGATGAATTCATGAAAGAATGGAAAGATTGAGATGTTGAACTTGATTGAATCAATAAAAATTTTGAATAAGCTGTTGCTAAAGTTGCTTGGATTGAAATGTGAAAATCCTTGGAAAATATTGTTTGTTGTGCTTGAATATGTGCTAGAATTGACACTTAGTTGAATATGTAGTGATGATTCTAAGCAAAAATAAGATATTTTGACTTGAGTTGAAGTTTAATATAATTTGAAATATGTTGAATATTGTAGATGGCTGAAAGAAGAGTGAGGAAACGCAATGAGGACTTCATTATTGTTGAGACAAATATGGAACTATCCAACCTCGATGCACAGTTGATGATGAAGGAAATACACCCTGTGAATTTTGGAGTTGAGTTCACAGAATGGGAGAAGTATGCATTAAGATGGGAATACATAGTGTCAAAAATTAGACCAACTCGATTCCAGGATCAAGCCACTATGGTTGGTCTTGGGATAGAGGGTGATATGAGGACCTTGTTCCGTCGGGTGGATATGGAAGAGTTCTTCAATAAGAGACCTCCCACTTACCTCCATCTTACAGCCGAGTTTATGAGCACCCTAGAGGTTCAGAAGGATAGGAACAAGTTTCATATCTCGATCACATTTCAGCTGAACAATGAGTTGTGGGAGTAGATTCCTGTGAATGAGATAAATATGTTCTTTGGGTGCCCGATTATGAGAGGTCATTAGAACTTTCTACCAGGAGGGGGTTTCAATCAACAAAACTGGTGGAGAAAGTTGGTTGACGATGGGACAGAACCTGGTGAGTACATTCCAAGCTTTTCAAAGGGGACAGCTATAAGAAATCCAGTCATGAGGTACCTTGAAAAGATTGTATCAAATACCATTCTGGGGAGATTTGAAAGTGGAGCTTTGGTGAGAAATAGTTGTACATCATGTATAGTTTATGTCAGGAGTTTAGAGTGAATATCGCAGCTCACTTCATTCAGCATGTTGAGAGGGTTGCAAAAAGAGAAAATACTCGAGGGATTATGATTGGAGGAATGGTGACCATGATTGCTCAAGGGTTAGGCATCGACCTTAGAGGTATGCCACACATGATGGTTAGTGAGGGACTCACTTACACACAGCTCGTAAGGATAAAGTTCCTATCATTTATAGGAAACTTGTATTGTTTGAGGCAAGATAAAGGAGCCCAATTTCCTCTACCTACTCCTGAGCTCACCAAAGTGCGCGGACAACGAAGGCAGCAAAATCTAGCAATGGCGAGTCCCAACCACTCCGCAGTTGTGAGAGCCATCTACAGACAAAATAGAAAAGGAGTGGAGGCAGTGCTCCAACAAATGAGAGTAGAAGAGAATCCGGAGCTAAGAAATCTGAGAGCTGAGCCAGTGGACATGGAGGTAGGAGATGAAGAAGAGCAACCTCATCATGTGGAATTTGAAAAGCAAGCACCAGAGCCTCCAGTATTTGAGCAAGAAGAAGATGAAGTCCAAGAGGAGGAGTTTCAACTACAGCAACAGTTTATGTGACCCAGAGTGGGGAATGCAAGGTGGAACATTTTAGAAGATGAAGTCAGGGAGATTAGGCAGACTCAGCAGTCACACGGAGATCAGATTAGAGAGTTCCGAGAGGAACAGCAGAGACAAGGTGTGATGATGAGGGAGATCCATGATGGGCAGTGTAGGAGGGACTATAATAATGAGCAAGCTCGTACCCACTCAAATAACATGGAGGAGATGCTCACTATGATGTTTAACTTCCAGTTCCCGGGTCCACCTCTTACCTAGAACCCTTGGGTAGCTTACCAGAGGACACCACCTCCTTCCCCAGAGAATTGAAGGGAGTACTTTTAGTGCTCAACACTTCTTTAGCTCATTTCTTGTTAACTTGGATTGTGATGGATTTGATACTTCATTAGTTTTATTTTGGGATTTTTTAATTTTGTAATTTAGGATTTTTTTTCAATTAAGGATGAGATGAGATGTGACTTATATTGATCATGGATGGGTGAATTTTGTGTTTTATTTCTTTATGTGGTGATTTTTGTTCTTGCATGTTATATGTTATTGTTTTGTTTCTTGTTTCTTGTGTCTTTTATTTTATGTTGTGAGTGTTTTCTTATTCTTGTTTAGGAGTCATTTTGGTGGTTTGTTTTTGGAAGGTTGTGAGTCATTTGGAATGTGAGTGATGATACATTGTTGTGATAAGTGATAACAAGTTATGATTAAGAATATCTACGCTTTTGAATTGTGACATGTTTTATTTAACTTGTTCAATTTTGAGATGAATGTGGTGTAATAAGTCCCATATGTCCGAGCATAAATTTATGAGAATTTGAGCCTCAACCATGCTTACATGGTATATCTTTTCATGAGTGGATCGGTTGTGTGTTGATAAACTAAATACTTGCTCAAGGACTATAGGAACGAATCCAATTAGTAGAGATTGATGATATGATTTAAGGCCATCCTTGTCATAAAAAGTTATTCCCAAAAATTTTCATACCATGAACATCATCCCTAGTCAACCACTTTGAGCTTATAATCCTAGTTCTTGTGAATTTAACACATTACAAGCCTTGATTACCCACATTAACCTTATATATATACCCTTTTGTGTAAGTGATTGAGGAGATGGTAGCTAGGAAGGAAAAATAAAAAGAAGAAAAGGAAACAATAACAAATGAGAAAAAAAGGATGAAAAGAGTATGAACAAAAAGATGCATATGCAACCTTTAAAATAAGAAGAAGAGCGAATCAACAAAGACTCTCAAGAAACTAAAAATAAAAAAAGGGAGCATAAAATCAAAAATAGTTGAAAAAGAAAAGTGAACTGATGATTAGTGCTTGAATGTTGCAAAAGACAAGAAGGGAAGAAAGAAAGTGGAGAAATGGAAGAAAGTAGATGCCTCTTCGATTACTCACACGTGTTAGCCACTTTTATCTAAATATTTCCTACCCTACCAAAGAGCCTATCATTACATCCTTAATGAAAGACCTTTTTGATCATTGATTGAAACTTTGGTGGTTTGTGAATGTAGTCCACGAGCAAGTCTATAGTGAGTCGAGCCAATCGATTGATGAGTGTTGATTTACCCCACTTAAAAGAGTGTTGAGTGAAATTGATAATCTATGTGAGGCTTGGACCAAAAGGACTATATTACACCTTATTCTATTTGGATTGAACTTGTTGATTTCTTATGTCATAAATCTAATATTGTAGGATAACTTAGCATGAGTTGTAGTTCTTGTTGCTATCGATGTGTTATTTCTTATGTTCGTTTAGTCTTTTTCTAGGTGAAAATCTCTCTCCCCTTGTTTTATTATTTTCGTTGTTCAGGGACGCACAACACTTTAAGTTTGGGGGTGTGATGAGTGATATTTTTACCTAGATTTTAGAGTCTTTTTAGGTCCGTTTTCATGTTATTTTATCTGTATTTGTATATTACTTGGTGGTGTTATGTGTTTTTATGGAATTGTGTGTGAATGAACTTAATCATATGTAAAACAGGTGAAAATAGAGCAAAAATTGAGACGGAAGATGAAACGAGGAAGAAGAAACAGGGCAGCATCAACGCGGCCGGACGTGTAGGGTACATGAGCCGTGTTGCAGCACACGGCCCATATCGCCAACACAGGCCTGTAAGGAGGAGCCGTGTAGCATCATCAATTCATCCAACATGGCCACTCTTTGGCCATGCGTCAGCACACGACTCGTGTGCCGTCTTGAGTAAAGTTTGACTGAGAAACCCTAATACGACTCGACGCGTGCTACAGCACATGAGTCCTGTCGGTGCCAAAATAGAAAACTTTTCATACATCTTCTAGAAGGTCTCCAAGGGGTATTAATACCAATTCATTCAATATTTTGATCATATTTGATCCGAAATTCAGCTGCCCATACACCCCACACACCAATTCCTTTATTTTACAACACATCCTTCATCACTTTCATCTATCTATTCACTTCATCATCATCTCACCATAAATCCTTCATTCAAGTAAAGAGAAGAAGCAAGGAGGAGAGGAAAACTGCAAGGAAAGGAAGGAGATAACCATTGGAGCCAATTCAAGGGAGTTTTCATCCAATTTTTGTAGTAAACCTAATTGTTTGACATGACTTGTAAGGTTTTTAATGTCTATGTTAATTATCTTATTATTATGGTAGGCTAATCTCCCTTGTGAGATTTGCAACATGAGAGTTGTTAGTTAATTTTTGGGATCTATATTATTTAATTCATGTGTTGATTGGATTTATAATTTATAATCATTGATTGTTAATTGCTTGATTTATATTTTCGAATTGTGTGATTTATTGTCATAGGCATGTGGTTAGATTGACAAATCAATTATATGTTTAGGATAGTTTATTGAAACAATTCATCATACATCTCATGTGCATTATAAGTCTTAAAGAGATAGAGATATCCTTTAGGATTTGGAACCCTTTGATAGGACATCCGATTGGTTTGATCGAGAGGTTGATTGATTATGTGAGGAGATTCTCATTTTAACTTAGTACCTAGTTGGAATTATTTGAGTGAGAACCAATCCATTGAGCTATTTTGGGATTCTTATTCGGATTCACATTCTATTCATTTCGAGAGAAAGTTTAGAAGAAGTTAGTGTTGGCCCTTAATCATTTATCCATGATGCATATGAATTTGTTACATAATTCCTAGAGTTACCACTTCTTAAGTGTTGTTAATCTCACTTTTGTTTAACTTGGAAAACCAATCACATTCATTTTAAATTTCGTTTGCTTGATCATTGCTTGTTTATTTGCATTGATTTATTTTATTTACTTGTTTGATAAAAAAACTATGATGATCCGTCTCTATAAAATTACAAGAAACGTGAGATCGCTTAAGTACTAGTGCCTACCTCCTTGTGGTTCGATGAATTCTTGAATTGTCAACCCGACTACAAGTTATGGCTAATCACCGATGGACCGTTAGGTTTGTTGGAAGTGGAAACTATCGAACTTGCGAGTCTTACTTGGAAGTGAAAATGATCAAATTGCCTATACAAGGCAAAGGGGTATAGAGCCATGAAAAGATATGTTGGAAATGGTTCATTCTGATTTAAGTGATCCTAAGATTATCCTGTCGAGAGGTGGTTATGAATATTCATCATTATGTTTGACGATTATTCTAGAAACAAGATATATTTATTTGATGCACTGCAAGTCTGAGTACTATGATTAATTCAAGAAGTACATGGCTAATGCGGTGAAGCGTCATGAAAAATATATCAAGTCATTACAATTTAATCATGGTGACGAGCACCTCTTAGGATAGTTTAGGAGGTGATAATCAGAGGTTGGGATTAAATCCCAAGTTGTCTACACCGGACATACCCCAGTTGTATGGTGTGGTGAAAAAAATGAATAAGGCTCTTATGGAAATGGTTAGATAGATGATGAATTATTTGAAATTGCTAAATTCATTTTATTGGTAAGCCCTAGAAACAACGTGTCGAATTGATATTTGTGGGATATCCTAGAAAAATGAAGGATGGTTTATTTAATAGTCCAAAAAGATCAAAAAGTGATTTTTAACACGATCACAAGATTTTTTAAGAACGATTATGTAATAAATCACATAGTCATGTATAAAATGTTCTAAAAGCTGTGAGAAAGGAAACATAAGTTATAGTACCAAGACTACAAGAGGATATACCACAAGTAATCTGCATCGCGTGTCACATCTAATACACAATTGCATGTAGTGCCTTGTCATAGTGGGAGGGTTGTTTTACAACGAAAAGATTTATGTTTTGGGAGAGTCGTGAGATTTGGTCCCTAGTAAATATGAAATCAACCCATGGACACGACAAAGCATTACATGATCGAAATGCGGCATTTTAGCAAGTTGCAATGTTTTCTGGAGCTTATAGCACCATCAAATAGTGTAAAAGCCTTTAAATGTGTTGGTCTACAAAATTAAAAGAGGATGGACGACATAATGTCGATCTGGATTCTTTTATTTATTGCTGCTCATATTAAATATGAGGTAAGGCAAATAGATATCAAGACAGAATTCCTGATTGGAAGTTTCGAGGAAAACATCTATATGAAGCAACCAGAGCGATTCATTGCATAGAGCTAAAAGCATTTTGAGTGTAAGCTTAAAAGTGTCTATCGGTGGACTAAAGCAAGCTTCAAGATCATGGAACATCCGTTTTAATAAGGAAATCCAGTCATATGGATTTAATCAATGCTCGGATGGGTCTTATGTATTGAAAAGAGTGACGGAAACATGGTGGTATTTCTTGTAAATACGTAGATGGTATCTTGCTCATTGGAGACAATGAAAGAGTATTATCGGGAGTATGGGTATGGTTAATAAAGTAGTATGAAATGAAAAAATTAAGAGAAGCAAAGTATATCCTTGCGATCATAGTAATAATGATCACAAGAAAGGATGTTGTGCTTATCTTGAGCTTCATGAATTGATACAATCCTCACTCGTTTTAGCATGTGACTTTATCTAAGGATTTGTGTCTTATAACACAAAAGAAGATAAAATAGATAAATGCGGTTCCCTATGCTTCGGCAATAAGGAAGCTTAATTTATGGAATACTATGTACGAGATTGGATATCTATATTGCCAATGGCATAGTCAGTGGGTATCAAGGTAACCCGGAACAAAAATAATGAATTATGGTAATATTGGATTGTATACTAAAAGTCTAACTTTTTGTATGAACAATGTTTAAATAATTTATTTGAAATGAGAATCATATGATCAAATGATTGCATCTTATAATTTATTTATGTGTACGATACAATAGTCCACTTACTTTATACTGTAGATAATATGTTGTGCAACAACACGTGGAAGATCATATTATCGGTTTTCTTATGAAGTATAAATAAATGCTCACAACCGATATAGATGGAGACTCTCTATCAGGATGGTTGTAGTATAGTTTGGTATTAGCTTGTCTTGGCTATAGAATCACATTAGTGCACTCTGTGTGTATTGAGCAGGACCGCTTGAGATCATTCGACTTATACTGACTTATAGAAGAACTTAATCTCTATTACTATGGATGTTCGTGCTCTTAATCCCTATACAAAAACCTTGACACGTAGGGTATTATGTATTTCTTTGATTCATCAATGGGTGAAATTTACATGTGTTAAATCAACAAACTCGGTGAGTTGGAAAGTAGTGATGTCTCTATCGTGTGCTGTTGATTGTAGAAGGAATCCGTGTCCGTTATAGGTTGATGATGTCCCCTTGAGGAGCTCATAGGAATTATCATGTAAACCCTGCAGGTGGATTTATTCCAGTATGATAATGAGGTTGAGTGGTACTACTCTCGGATGAGATATTAATTAATGGAGTTGTCAGTAACTTAATTAATTAATGGACATTGAATATCTTAAACATGGGGAGACTAACGGGCTCATAATTAGAAGGAGCTCATAACGTAATTATGAGATTAGAACAGTAGTGCAGTAATAATATTTTAGTGGAATATATTATTATTATTGGACTTAAGTATAAGCTTTGGGCTAAGTTTAGATACTTAAGCCCAATGGAGGCCCAACTCTAATTTCTCCTCCTGGTCCCTGCTGTAGCCCATATATAAGTCATCTCAGGTGTTCTAACTCTAAGAGAGACACGCCTAACACGTGAAGAGAGTATACAAAATAGCAGATTGAGAAGATCTCGAAGATCGTCGCCCACACGACGTCGAGATTGAACTTAGGAATATAGCAGAAGATCAGGAGGTCATTTTCTGCTACTGTCCGCCAAGTTGGATAATTTTTATAAAATTGTACAGACCTTGGAATTCAACGTGTAATATACTAATGGAATGCCACGGAAGAGAGGATCGTTTCGTGTAGATCACTCAAATCCGAGATTGAATGAGAGAGTTATGCCCAAAATAGTGAGGCTGCGCAGGTTGCCGGTGAGAATTCATCTACTCCAACATACCCTGGTGAAAGGTAATATGTTTCTTATTTTCTTTCTTCCGCTGACTATTAGAAATGTATGGAACCATAACGGTTTATGTTAACCAAATGATCGAATGCCAACAATTGGTATCAGAACTTCGGTTTCATGGTGAAGCGTGACACGTTAGGCTAAGGTTTATGTCTTTATGTGATTTAATTTTTGAAATTAGAATCGCATATGAACTAGGGTTTTTGTATTATTTGATTGTACCTGTATAATCCTATTTTGTCGATGGCCATGGGAGAATTTTACAAAACCTGATCGTAAACTCACACGAAAGAAAGCATGAGGATTAGGGTTTGGTGTATATTTGTATTACCATAAACCCTATGTGCTCGATGGTTGCTCTGTGGATAATCGAAATTGGTGGAGCCTGGCGGAGTTGAAAGGCAGCATCGATGAATGTTGATGCCTTTAGGAGCCGCTGGTGGAAATCGATGGCTAGCATCAAGGCACGATGAACGGGAAGGCTGCTCGCAATCGAAACAATGGTACTAGTCCTATGACTATGCCTAAGTTACATCGGTAGTATGGGAAAGGGACTAGGAAAACGTGGAGTTTGGCCAGCGTACCCGCTCGCTGGAGGCACACTGATGGCACCAAGGCAGCATGGGTTCGCGCACATAGTTGAGATTAACGAGTCGCTGGTCGACACTTTTTGGCGTGGCTTTGCGCTGGAGACGCTGGGAAGGTTGCGCACTGGTATGGCCTGGTTGCAGTAAGGTGGATGTCAGTATGCTAGCAGCACGATAGCAGCAGCATTCCGGGCGCGTCAGATTATGATTTCGGTCGAGTCCAAGAGCAGTTCCAATCGAGTCTGATTGAATTCCAGCTGGGCGAGTCTGTTCGACGGGCAGCGCACCCGGCTGAACTGGATTCGGGCGAGTCCCTGCTGGTTTTCGAGCGGGTCTGAGCTGTTTCCAGTCGGGCCTCTCTTATTTCTGGTCGAGTCCTCACACCATTCTGGGCAAGTCCACCAAGATTCCGAGCGGGTCTTCTAAGTGGCTGGGCGAGTCTCAGTTGTGTTTCAAGTACAGTCTAGCAGTAATTTTCGCGAGGCAGAATTCTGGACAGAATGGTGAGTAAGACCACATGGTGCCTGTCATGTGATGCTATCCGGTGACGCACAGGTGAGGAATGGGATGCTTGCTCATGGTAGGTGCGAGAGGCGATTGGCTGTGCGCTGACAGCGCTTGTCGAGCTGTTCTGGGCGAGTCAGACCCCAGTTCCAAGTGAGTTTGCTGGCGGCTGGGTCGTGTGGGATGGACAATCAACTGCTGCATGTGTGGAGTGTACAGCAAGCTAGCGGGAACTACTGCTCATTTTGGCACATGGTTGCTAGCGGACGTGCGTGTCACCAGATGGATTGCCATGAGGAGAAGTCCACGGGCACGATGCGTGCTGGGCTGAAGGTGTACTGCCACGCTGGCGGCCATGCATGGTTTTTTGGTGGCATGCGGATGGCAGAGTGTGGTGCCAAGCTCGTGTCGAGCTAGTGGCATGTGACACAACTCGGTTCGAGCTTAAGGGCGAGCAGGCAGAGAAAATGAGTGTGAATCGCGTCGGGTTTGCACGATGAATGGGCAGCTAGGTTTGAGGATGTCGGGCAGGGTGCCGGAGTGATGGAGCAAGCTACGGGGCAAGAAATCTGAAGAAATTTTTGTGAAGACCGGCTTTCGATTTTCCCTGCGACCTCACCGGAGAGGTCGATCCCCGTTTGTGTACCCGCATTCATGCTTGGTGATGAACAATCAAGTTTGCCAATATATAACTGTTAATAATTGATTTAATTATTTGATTATTGTTATATATGTTATGCATGATACTCTGTGATTTACTGTCGTATGTGCCGTAATAGGAGCATGCTAGGTTGCGTATTTTATTTAGAATATTATATGCATGTAAAAATCCCTCGGTGTTAAATAACTGAGTGGGAGAAGAGATTGATAATTAATTCCCGCGGCCTCCATTATTGGTTTGTAAGTGATGTGAGTAAACTTGCATGTTAGCAATAGGCCTTCCTCCCTAACGGATGAGTTTATTCACGGATCACTGGTACAGACTTCATTGTTTGTAATGTGGCACATTAACTTGGGTGTTGGCATAGACCTTCCTCCCTAACGGATGAGTTTATGTACGGTTCACTGGTACAAATATATAATCGATGATTGTAGGAAGTTACCCGAGCGTGTGTATACTTCTCTAACTGTAAGGCACATAATCTCGCGCAATGGACTTGGGATCAAATAATGGTGTACACTTAGATGTAAATAATTAGTATCCTTCCAAACGGAGTTACTGCTATTATTTGCATGGCTAAAGAGGAATCGACTATTAATTATTTTGTCATGAGGTTAGATTGACGAATGAAATTAATAGGTAAAATCTTCTCTTGGAAATGTTCGGGTTTGTAAACGTCCACACTAACGTGGCTTGCAGACTCGCGGTGCTTAAGATGTCGGTGAATTTTAATTTTATATTGTTTTGAGGGAATCAATATAAAATGGATAAATTTGAAGATTTGATCGGTGTTTTTATTTATGATTCTATGTAATTTCAAAATGGTTTTATCTCACTTATTGTTTACTGAAAGAAATTATATTTACTTGTGCAAAATTAGATGATTAGAAAAGAATCTTGATTTTGAATTTTATTGCTTAGGAAAATATAAGTGTGTTCTCACTGAGGATGTTCTTGATGCCTATTAAAGTCTCTAGTGAAGAGGTGAGAGGTTCATAGAAATATGATGGTCTCATGCAACTCTTCGGATACTTGAGTGAGGTTAAAAGGCAAGAGATCATGGATAAGTTGATGAATGAATTGGATGTGCTTCGAGTAGAAATTGAAGGGGAAACCTAGATCTATTTAATTCTCCATAGTTTGCCTAGGTGTTTTGAGCAAGTTCTACTTGAAATACAAGAGGTTGTATATGGTAGGGAACTTCTGACAAAACATGTGGCAAAGGAAATCTAATTTCATCAAGATGTGAATAAGGTTATTATCTCATTCACTAGTCGTTGAAGCATGATTAGTGATGGCATCTGCTGACACAGAGTGTGTAGATACCAAAATCACTAATAGCATGTAACTAAGTGATGATGAGATTATTATGGATATAGGTAATACTACGAGAGTAGTGGTTATTGCAGTGGGAGTTGTTTATTTATCTTACGATAGGAACAAATGTTTGGTTTTCAGAAATTATCTTTACGTATGTTTTTCATAGAAAGAATTTGATTTCAGTTTCTATGCATTTACGGATGGATACTCCATTTCATTTAAATGACATGGTCATAGTGATGAGGGATGGAGCTATAATCTGTTGTTGTACGTTGGTGGACAACTTGTACTCTTAAATCATGTTTATCCCACGGATGCAACAAATAGTAATTAATAATTCGTCTTCTAATCCTAATAAGAGAAAGACTCTTATGGAAATTATTAGATAGATGATAAATTATTTGGAATTACTAAGTTATTTTATGGGTATGCCATAAAAATAGCATGTCGTATAACGTTTGTCTGTTTGTGGGATATTCTAGAAAAATGAAGGGTGATGATTTATTTAGTCCAAAAGATCGAAGGGTGATTATTAATACAAACACTAGATTTTTGGAAAATGACTATGTATTAAATCATAAACCCATGTATAAATTGTTCTAAAGGAAGTGAGAAGAAAAATACAAAGTTTTAGTACCAATTGTACAAGAGGATATACCACAAGGTAAACTGCAACGCGTGTCACGTCTGATACACAATTGCGTGTAATGCCTTGTCATAGTGGGAGGGTTGTTCGACAACCTGTAAAATATATATTTTGGGAGAGTCGTGAGACTTGGTCCCTAGTAAACATGGAATGGACCCACGGATACGACGAAGCACTACAAGGTAGAAATGCGGAATCTTAGCAAAGTGCAATGAATGTTGAAATAAAATCTATGAATTCTAAATTAGTCTGGGAGCTTGTAGGACCATTAAATGGTGTAAAAGCCATTGGAAGTAGTCATAAAAAATAAAAGAGGATCATACAGTAAGGTGAAAACCTTGAAAGCAAAGATTGTTGTGAAAAGGTATACTCAGAAAGAAAGGGTTCAATTATGAGAAAACCTATTCGCCGTTAGCTATGCCTAAGTCAATCTGAACTCTTTTATCTGTTGCTACTCATATGAAATATGAGGGATAGCAAATAGGTATCAAGACAGCTTTCCTGATTGGAAGTCTAGAGGAAAACATCTATGTGAAGCAACCAGAGTGATTCATTGCAAAGAGCTAATAGCATTTTGTTAGTAAGCTTAAAAGTGTCCATCGATGGACTAAAGTAAGTTTCAAGATCATGAAACATTCGCTTTGATAAGGAAATCCAGGCATATGGATTTATTCAATGCGCGGATGTGACTTGTGTATTGAAAAGAGTGACGAAAATATAGTGGTATTTCTTGTACTATACGTAGATGATATATTGTTCATTGGAGACAATGAAAAAGTATTGACGGGCGTATGGGTATGGTTGCTAAAGTAGTATGAAATGAAGGACTTAAGAAAAACAAAATATATTCTTTTGATCACGGTAATAGGATCACAAGAAAGGATGTTATGCTTGTCTCAAGCTTCATGAAATGATACAATCCTTACTCGTTTTAGCATGTGACTTTATCTAAGGAAATATGTCTTGACACAAAAGAAGATAAAGGAGATGAAAGTGATTCCTTGTGCTTCGGCGAATAAGGAAGCTTACTCAAAGGAATGTTATGCACGAGATCAGATATCTGTTTTGCCGAAGGCATGGTCAGTGAGTATCAAGGTAACCTGAAACAAGAATGATAAACTGTGGTAATACATATACTTATGTACCTGAAAAGGTAGAAATTATATGTGAACTTACTGAACAGATTCACTGATTCTTATGGGTTACATAGACTCAGATTTTTCAAATCAGCTAGGGACAGCAGTAAATCTACCTCGAAGGTTATGTGTTTAATTTTAGGAAGTTGAGTCATAATATGGAGGAGTGTTATATAGAAATATATTTCAGACTCCGGACTCCATCATGGAAAGATGATAAATTAGAGCCTATGAAGCAGTCAAAGTATCTGTATGACTCTAGAAACTTCATGATGGACTTTGAAGAGTTTCTAAGTTTGCCCAAGGTTATCACAATTTATTTTGATGATAATGGTGCAGTTGCAAACTTGAAGGAATCACGAGTCCATAAGCAATTAAACACATGAAGCGCGAGTACCACCTGTTACGAGAAATCATATGATGAGGGAAAGATTGTTGTCGCCTAGATTGCATCGGATGATAACCTAGTAAATTCATTTGCAAGGACCTTAAAGCGAGAGCTTTTGATGATCGTGTAGTGGGAGTGGAAATCAGATGCGTGGCAGAAGACATGACAACATAGTCTTTTAGTATAAGTGGGAGATTGTTGGATTGTATACTAAAAGTCTAGCTTTTTATATGAACAATGTTTAAACAATTTATTTGAAATGAGAATCATATGATCAAATGATTGCATCTTATAATTTATTTATATATACGATGCAATAGTCCGCATACTTTATACTGTAGATAATATGTTGTGCGACAAAACGTGGAAGATCATATTATCGGTTTCCTTATAAAGTATAAACATATGCTCACAACCGAGATTGACGGGGACTCTCTATCGGGATGGTTCTAGTGTGGTTTGGTATTAGCTTGTCTTCGCTATAAAATCACATTAGTGCACTCTGTGTGTATTGAGCAGGACCGCTTGAGATCGTTCGACTTATACTGACTTATAGAAGAACTTGATCTCTGTTATTATGGATGTTCGTGCTCTTAATCTCTAACACGTGAAGAGGGTAGACAGAACAGCAGATTGAGAAGATCTCGAAGATCATCACCCACACGAAGTCGAGATTGGACTTGGGAATACAGCAGAAGATTAAGAGGTCGTTTGCTGCTGCTGTCCGCCAAGTTGCATGATTTTTATAAAATCGTACAGACCTCAGAATTTGACGTGTGATATACTGACGCAAAGCTACGGAAGAGAGGATCGTTTTGGCATATAAATCACTCAAATTCAAGATCGGATGAGAGAGTTATACTCAAAACAGTGAGGCTGCGCAGGCTGCCAGCGAGAATTTATCTTCTCCAACATACCCTGGTGAAAGGTAATACATTTCTTGTTTTCTTGCTTCCGCTGACTGTTAAAAACGTATGAAACCCTAACGGTTCATGTTAACCAAATGATCGAACGCCAACAGCTAAGATATATTTGAAGTGCCTGGAGAGGACTGGAAATTATATGTAAGCTTACCGGAATAATTCATTACTTCTTGATGGTTACTTAGATTCAGATTTTTCAAATCATAGGGACGGTAGTAAATCCACCTCAAGGTTATGTGTTTAATAGAAGTAGATCTATAGCATGGAGGAGTGTTATATAGAAATATATTTCGGACTCCACCATAGAAAATTGATCATATTGGAGCCTTGCGATGGTCAAAGTATCTGTATGGTTCTAGAAACATCGCAATGGACTTAGATGTGATTTTTAGTTTGTCCATGGTTATCACAATTTATTGTGATAATAATGGTGCAGTTGCAAACTTGAAGAAATCACAAGTCCATAAGGAAATTAAACACATTGATAGCTAGTACTACCTGATACGAGAAATCATATGATGAGGCCAAGGTTGTTGTCGCCTAGATTGCGTCGGATGATAACCTAGTAAATTCTTTTACAAGGACTTTAAGGCGAAAGCTTTTAATGGTCAAGTAGTGGAAGTGGTAATCAGATGTATAGCAGCAGATATGGCAGCAGAGTCTTTTAGTATAAGTAGGAGATTGTTGGATTGTATACTAAAAGTCTAGCTTTTTGTATGAATAATGTTTGGATAATATTTGAAATGAGAATTATGTGATCAAACGTTTGCAATTAAGTTATTGCAAAAGTCCATTTACTTTATATTATAGATAATTTGGTGTGCAGCGTCACACGGAAGATCATAATATTGGCTCCTTATAAAGTATAAACAGATGTTCACAACCGAGATAGACGGGAACTATCTATCGGTATGGTTGTAGTGTGATTTGGTATTAGTCTGTCTTGACTATAAAATCACACTAGTGCATTTTGTGTATTGAATAGGACCGCATTGAGATCGTTCGATTTATACTGACTATATAATAGAACTTGATCTCTGTTAATATGGATGTTCGTACTCTTAATCCCTATACAATAATCTCGATAGGTAAGCCAGTATTTATTTTTTTAATTCATCAATGGGTGAGATTTAATAGTTAAATCAATATGCTCGGTGAGTTGAGAGATGGTGTTGTCTCTATGGTGTGTTGTTGATTGTCGAAGGAATCCGTGTCCTAACGGAATTGGTTGATAATGTCTCCTTGAAGAGCTCATAATGATTATCGTGTAAATCATGCACGTAGATTTATTCCAGCATGATAATAAGGTTAAGTGGTACTACTGTCGGTATATATATTAATTAATATAGTTGTCAGTAACTTAATTAATTAATGGGCATTGAATCTTAAACACGGGAAGACTAACAGGCTCATAATAAGAAGGAGCCCATAAACGTAATTTGGGATTAGGGTGGCAGTGCAATAATATTTCTTTAGTGAAATGATTTATTATTATTGGACTTAAGTATAAGTTTTGGGCTAAACTTGGATGCTTAAGCCCAACGGGTGGCCCAAACCCTAATTTCTCCTCCTGGTCCCTGTTGTAGCCTATATAATAGCCAATCTCAGCATCCGGATAATTAGTAACACACACCTAAACACGTGAACAGCATATTTGACTGCAGATTGAGTTCGTCTTGTAGATCATTGCCCACACCAACGACAAGACGCGGCTTAGGAATAGAATAGAAGATCGGAAGGTCATTTGTTATTTCTATCCGTCAACTTCACCAATTTATCTAAAATTGTGTCGAAGTTGAAACTATACATATGATATACCGTTGGAAAGCCACTGAAGAAATGATCATTTTGGTGTATAGATCACTCGATTCTGATATCAGATTAGAGAGTTATGCCCAAAACTATGAGGTTGCATAGGCTGTCGGTGAGAATTCAACCTCTACAACAACCCTGGTGAAAGGTAATTCGATTCTACACTTATACTTCCGCTGTTGTAGAATTACATGCCCTAACGATTCACGTTAACTAAAAGATCCAAACGCCAACAGTTTTGAGTTCAGCTACAATAGGTAGCTAAAGGAGTTATCTCCTCTTGTTCTGTCAAGATGAGTGTGTAATAAATTCTCTATTCAATAAATAAATAATCTTGGGCTTTTACCCACACGTAGCCTTCTATTTTTCTGCAACCTTAATCTCCATAATTTTCGGCGAAAAACAGTAGCAAAATCCTGTACACCCGGTGTGGAAAATGAACCAGGGTTGTGCTGAGGTCCGCTGAAGGAAAGGGATTGAACCATCACACTGAGGGGCGCGTGGTTGGCTGTAAAGAGCAGCTGTAAAACCTCTCAATTACCTGGTGGATCGACAGTAAAAAAAGGTATTGTTACTAGTTGGTTAATTACGAGATTAATATGGTTTAATTAATGGAAGCATGTTGGGCCTGATATGATCGTAATGGACTATGTCTATTTTGAAAAAATTATGGATGAAAATCAGGATTAGAAGGAAGTATTACACAAAAATAGGCAAAATATTAGAAAAATCTGGTAATAGCATGAATTGGACTGGTCTTTGTAAAACAAAAGTTGACTTAGTCAAGATAAATGCTGACTTAGTCAAAATAGGACTAAATCTGGATCATTTATGAACATATAGGACCAAAAATAGACTAATTCATACATAAAGGACTAATAGTGAGAAAAGAAGAATAGATAAAGGTCGAAAAATGGAAAGTCAATAATTAAAGGACTAAACTAGGAAAACGCTATACTTAGAGGACTAAAAATAATATTAACTCACGCCTGAAATAGCAAAATTACACCTTTCTGGCGGATGGAGGGAGTATAAAACTTTCCTCTGCTATCATACCTATACTTATATTCGCATTACTAAAGACATGATGTCAGTTAAAATGATGTAGTGAGGTGAGAAAAATAATATTTAATGTAAAGTGGATAGTAGATTAAGAAATATAATATTTCATGTTTAGTGAGGTGAGAGAAATACTCCCTCCATCCCGATAATTTGTGCACATTTTCTTTGTAAATTACAAAGGAAGTGTGCATAAATTATCAGGACGGAGGGAGTAATATTTAATGTAAAGTGGGTAGTTATATTAGTGTTGTGTGTGGGCCGTACATGGAATAATTAATTATTTTATGTGGATCCAGCTTGACAAAAAAGGAAACGTAAATCTTAACTTGAGACAACTCAAAATGGAAAATGTAAACCTTACGTGGGATGGAGGAAGTATGTACTAGTATTCGAAAACTGATACTATTCCCTCCGTCCCACCACAAGGGTGGCGAAACTTTTTTGCACGTAGATTAAGGAATATAATATTTAATGTATAGTTAAAGAGAGATAAATAATATTTTAGTGTATAGTGAGTATGTGTATTAGTGTGGTGTGTGGGTCCTTAGGAATATATTAATTTTTTTGTGTGGACCTCATTTATTTAAAAGTGAAATGCACCTCTTATGTTGAAACCGTCAAAAATAGTAAAATGCACCATTCTGGTGTGACGGAGGGAGTATTAATTATGAGTAATAGTATCAATGTCTATTTCCAAAACTAAAAGTGGATACTCTATTGAAATGAAATTGAATAAAAGATAACTGCATACATCGTATATACACTAATAATAGAAAGTGAGTACAAAAAACAAAAAAATATGAATTTCAAATATAATTGTTGTTAATTAACTTTTCATTTAAGACTTTCACAGTAAACTCTCTTTGTAGAATTATCAACTCCATGTCTTAAAATCTATATATTAATAGAAGTAGAATAGTACCTCCCAAAGGAAGATGCCGCCAAAAACAAGGAAAAAAAGAAATAAAATTTTTGGAAAGTATATCTCGATAAATGTGAATCGTCTGCAAGAAAATTTAAAATTTGTCTATATATACATGACCAGTTGTAGAAAAGGGAGCAAATAAATTTACAGAGATAGAAGTGGAGGTGGAGTCGGAGGTGGTGATGGAGGCTCCCATGGAGGTTCCTCTATTTGGTGGAAGGGAAAGGGTGGAGTCGAAGGTGGGATTTGGAAGGGTGGAGTCGGAGGTGGTGATGGAGGCTCCCATGAGGTTCCTCTATTTGGTGGAAAGGAAAGGGTGGAGTCGAAGGTGGGAAGGGTGGCGTCGGAGGTGGTGATGGAGGCTTTGCAGAGATGTTCTTGGCGGCGTCCAACCTGATTGTACCGACATGAGAGTGTAGCGCTTAATTTGTAGATATATGACAGATGAGAAAGAAAGATTGGAGATATGAGAAGAGATTAGAAACTCGAGTTATTTTCTACATATTGGTGATTTGATTTTGCTCATTTTCTATTATTTTTAGACAATTACTAATGTGCAATAGTTTTTAAGGTGCAATTGGGTTAATTTTGACCCATGACCCATGATATTTATATGAGGTTGAGCCCAATGGATCATTAATTCTTACGTTTCTTTTCTCTAACTCCCCTCTCTCTCTCTCTAATTCTATCCGTTCTCTTTCATCCTAATCGACTCCTCCCCATTTCCAATCTCTAATCTGCTGCTCCCATCTACGATCGTCTTCCTTCCTCCGTCGCTCAGTCGTGTCTCATCTCCCCTCCTTCATTGCTTTCTTCTCCCGTCATCTTCCAGATCTGTTCAATATCATTCAAAATCTTCTAAAAAATTAGATGATTGCGTCCCCAATAGATATTCGTTCGAGAACTTCTAAAAAAATAGATTGTTGCGCCTTCAAAGGCTGTGTCTGATGAGTGGATGCGATTCTTCACTCCTTTGAACATTTTGAAATTTTTATCTTTCTTATTTTTTATAATTCCAGTGTGTGTGGATATGATTCTTCAATCCTTCGAACATTATAAAATTTTTATCTTCTTATCTTTTGTATGTTCAGTGACTGAGTGTATTTCAAATGATGTAATTTGTTGATTGTTCTTAATTTCTCCAATTTTTGAAGCGAAAATTTAAATTATGATGATTGTTGACGATTTTGCATTCAATTAATTTTAATAATTTTATGAGATTGTAGAAATAAAGTGGGTGGAAATTTTGTGGAAATTTTCAGTTTTTTAATTCAGTGTATATGTTTAATCATATAAGTGTATTACTTTTTATTCTAAAATGTATCATCAACTTTATATGTAAAATTTGTATTAAATCTTATTGATTTTCAATATATATATGCATTTTTCATAATCAAATCAAATGTATTATTTGTAATTTAATAATGTATATATTTTTCTCAATAAATGTATTTATTTTTTTTTTAAAAATTGACTTTAATTTTAACAATATATTTATTAATTTTTGTTATACATGTTAGTGTAAAATATTATACATTTTAATATAATATGTAATACATACATATATATATAATTTAATATTCAAGTATTAATATTTTAATATTCATATGTACAAGTTGCAACTTACTAACGTATACTCCCTCCGTCCCAGGAAAGATGACACACTTTCTATTTGGGTTGTCCCACAAAAGTGTACGCATTCCTAAAAAAATAAAAAATCAAACACAATCACCCTTCTCCATACACTTTATTTACAAAAAAATCACCCCTACCTAACACACTTAACAAACTTTATCATTTATTTATTACCAAAAAATATCATAATACCCCTAAAAGCCACCACTTTATTAATCTCCGTACCAGGAAAGGGGGTGCAATCTTTTCTGGGACGGAGGGAGTATGTTATAACTCATTAATGTATAAATAATACATTCATATGTATATATTAATTACATTTAATATAGATAATACATTTTTGAAAATAAATATATACATTAGTTGATTAAAAATTATACAATATACATTATTGTATTCCACATTCTAATCCACGCCCAAAATAACGATAAAAAAATTCCTCAGCAACAAGCATTCAATTCCTCCACCACCAACCAATCCTCTACCCAAACAGAAATTATGTTCCACCCAAACTCCATTGCCGTTAATGCAGAACCTAATCCAATCAGCTACGGTGATTAACGTTAGAATCTAATACAATTAACATAAAACATAATCTCCCATTCTACCCCTAATTCTAATACAACAATTTTACTTCAATGACCAACCGACATAATCGAAGAGGAGCGTAAAGAGGAGGCGGAGTAGATTGGGGTAGCGGAGATTTGACGGGAAAGCGGCGGCGCAAAAGGCGGTGCCAGAGAGAAGAAATAGATGAGAGTTACCAGATTGAGAGAGAGAGCAGCGGGAGTGAGGAGGAGACCGCAAGAGGCTGAGCAAGAGAGAAGAAATATAGGAGTCACCATTGGAGAGAGAAGCAGCGGAGTGAGGGAGGAGACCACTCACAAGGTAATGGAGATTTGACGGGGAGTGGCGGCGCAACAGGCGGAGCAGAGAGAAGAAAATCCACAGATTTGGGGAGAGAAGGAAGTCGCTAGATTTGGAGGGTTCACGAGCATGAATTGTAAGGAAGGAAGGAATGACCCACTTAGATGTTAGGATTACTATATAGTAGATCCAATTTTAAATATGGATCCTACATTAGATCAACTTTTATTTTTATACATGTAGAAATATATTTAAAGATTTATATATCGTATTCTTGAATTTTATATAGAATTTTGAATTTTTGTGTATATACTATATACTGTATTATTAATTTATTAATATATGAAAAGAAAAATTGAATAGTTCAAGAAATTCCAACAATCATGTAAATGGGAGTTCTTACTTCATACCGATGTGAAGGGGAGTTCTAAGTTCATGCCAAAAGTAAAATTATTGTATAAAATTCTTGCAATTCACACGTCGTTGAATAAAATTATTGTAATGTTTACAATGTTATATATTTAGAAGTAATAAAAAAATTTTGAACTATTATCTTATGAATATTTCGTGTTAACGTGAATATTGTATAATTGATAATTCGATTTATTTTTAAAAAAATATATATAAAATTATTATATTTTAAATGTACATTGAAGAAAGGACAAAATATATATTATTGAAAGAGGAAAATAAAAATATAACATCACTTATTTGATTTAAATAAATTCTAAAATAATAGTATAATATTTCTGAAGAAAAAAATGAAATTGATTTTTTTTAAATAAATGGGTTGATTTTCAAAGTGAAATGAAAAATATAAAAATATGCTTGTAAAATTCATTAAAATTGTACGAAAAAAGAATTAGATATCAATTCATTAAAATTGTGTGTTGATTTTCAAAGTGAAATAAAAAAATAAAAAAATATGCTTGTGAAATTCATTAAAATTGTATGGAGGAAGGAAAAGACATCAATTCATTAAAATTGTATGAAAAAGCAAAATATATAAATAGTTTTAAAAATATGTTAAATTAATACTATAACCATTTGTAGGAAGATATATAAGTAGTTTTAAAAATATGTTAAATTAATATGATAACCATTTCTATTATTTAACTAACAATCTTTTACACAAATAATAAGTATTCATTATCATTTTCCTACTATTATAGTTACCATTCTTATTCCAACTTCTATTAATAGATTGAACCCCTCAATGTTTGAAAAATAATTATTTTTTTCAAAACATAAAAAGAAATAGGATATGGATCCTCTTCCTTATGTATATTGACATTTTTTTCACATTATATAGTTAGTTTCACCTATATATCTTATATCCATATACGTATATAATAGATATATGTATATAATAGGAGAATAGCTAGATATTAAAATTATAAAAAATTAAATAATTTATAAAAAATTAAGACACAGACAATAGAAATGAGGTAAAATGATTGACGTTAAGATTTAAATTTAAGGAGGATGTTAATTTTTTAAATTTAAGATGGAATAGGGAACGGCATTAATAAAAAAAACAATTTATCCAAATTTTAAGAAAAATTAACTAAATATTCTAAAATATAAATTATTTTTAATTCATACTTGCATATGAGAATAGCTTAGACACTAAAATGGTAAAAAGTTAAATAATTAATAAAAAAACTGAGATACATACAATAGAAATGACGGTAAAACTACGCGAGTTAAAGATTAAAATTTAATGAGAATAGGCAACAATGCCTTTTATACAATAATAATAATAATAAAATGTAACTTATCCAAATTTTAAAAAAAACTAACAAAATATCTTAAACTATAATAGGGTGGGTCTTGCGTGAAACCGTCTTATGTGAGATCAATTTTCACTTTTTAAAATAATTATTACTTTCGCTATAAATGTTATCACTTTCGCTATAAAATTTTATCACTTTTTATTTATCACTTTTCATTAATTTATCATCACTGGCCGTCTCACGTAAGCCTTTATACATTAGACAATGTCACACAAGTCTTTCTCAACTATAAAATATATTCTTAATTATAAACTTAATTAAAACAAATTCTTTAATTTCATTTATGTCAAATTATACATAATTTCTTTTAAGTTATATATATATATATATATATATATATATATATATATATAACTTAATTATACATATTATGACTCATTTTTGACATATTTATGATTAGATTTAAACTTTTAAACTAAATCACAATAAGAGTCAATGTTATTTTCATCATTTTGGGCATTTTAACATATTTTTATTAACCATAAGACATTATAAAAACGGTCAAATCCATTTAGATATATAAAAAATTTATCCAAAATTTTATTACTCCTATTTTGTTCAAAATTTTTAGTCTAAAATAAAATTTAAATACATTTAAGTTAAGAGTAAAAAAATTATAAGTAAAAGTTAAGATATAGTGGATAATTATTGAAATAATTTTTTATTAATTTATTTTATTTAGTGATAAGGATAAAATATATGGATGTACCTAGGTGCTAATTATTGAATGTTTTTTATTAATTTATTTTATTTAGTAATAAGGATAAAATATGGCGGGTGTACCCGTGCCTGTAGTTTAATTCTTAATTTATTTATATATTTTTGAAATTTTTAAATTTTGCAAATACTTTACGGATGACTTTCATGGATATAAAGAGATAATATTTTAATAAAAAATGATATCCGAACTAATAAAAAGTATTGATGATGCAGTGAATTTTTATATGAATTAGTAGTATAATTAAAAAATATACTTTTTCAATGAAAATTTATAATATTTTAATAAAAGTGATAATTATTTAAGAAAACGAAAAAATCAATCTCACGTGAGACAATC
The DNA here is from genome assembly GCA_023678885.1 of Pogostemon cablin. Classification (NCBI taxonomy): domain Eukaryota; kingdom Viridiplantae; phylum Streptophyta; class Magnoliopsida; order Lamiales; family Lamiaceae; genus Pogostemon; species Pogostemon cablin. The sequence goes on from CM042959.1 coordinate 22,852,880, forward strand.
TCATACAAGTGTTTACCGTTTTAATTTAACATTATATTATAATAGTGTAGAATTAGAATTTGACTAAATTTTAAATAAAAGTAAAAGTATAATTAAAAATAAAATTATTATAATTATATTGGTGTTATTAAGTAAAAAATAAATTAACATTCACTCTAATATCAATTTCATGATGAATTTTGTTAACGACAAAATCTGTGTCATATTATATCATGGATTAAGTTATGCAAAGTGATTTAAAAATGATTAAATATTTTTTTTAAATGATGCTTAATTGATTACAAGTGATTGTTATCCAATAAAATTATTATATATATAATTTGTAAAAATAAAAAATAAAAAATGATAACTAATCAGTAAAAATAATACAATTTCTCTATAAATGACCTTAGACAAAACTTGATCAATATTAATATATGAACACTGAAATAAAATATATTAGTTCACATTCAAATCAACTACTTCAACAAGTGTTGTGTGTAGTAGTCAAAATAAAATCATTGCACTTTCTTTTTCTAATTAAATTTTCGTTAAAGGTATTATTTTATTTATTATACGAATTATTCGTGAAATTGTTTAATAGGATAACTTTCAGTATCATATTTTATTAAAAAAATATAACTATGTAGTGAATATAAGATGATAAATTGATAATGCTTATTAACTCACATGAAAAAATAAATAATTAATTAATGTGAACATTTATTTTGAAACTGAGGAAGTACTCCCCCGTCCCAACTTAAGAGTCTCATTTGCTTTTGGGCACGTGGATTAAGAAGTATTATTATTTAATGTGTAGTGGGTAGTTGTATTAGTGGGTGTGGGGGCCCAATGTTTTAATTATATTAGTGGGTGTGGGTGGGTCCCATGTGTCCAAAAAAGGAAATGAGACTCTTTGGGTGGGACGACCAAAATGGTAAAATGATCCTCTTAACCTGGGACGGAGGGAGTATAATTTATTATGAATTAGCATATGTCATGTGTATTACACGAATTATAAAGTTATAATTTTAAAAAATATAATTCAAATTTTATATAATTATTTATTCAAAAATTTAAAAAATATAATTTAAGTTTAATATAAATATCTATTCAATTATAATGTAATATAATATGTAATTAAAATCTAATATAATTTAAATTGAAAAGTAAAATTTAATTTATATACTCTCAAATGTGAATTTGTTTTCGTTGGTAAAAACTTAATTTCGTTATTAACTTGATTTACTAAAAAATTAAAAAAATATTAAATTGATTTTTCAAATTTTGTTACGTTGTTGCAAAATATAATTAATCAAAAATTTTTAAAATATATTAATTTAATCATTAAAGATAAAAAAATTATAAAAAAGTTAATTAATAAAAGATAAAAAAAATTATAAATCAATTCGATAAAAAATAATAAAATTAGTTTAAAAAATTATAATATTAACCATGAAAAAAAATTAGGGTAAATTACCAAAACCCCCTCGAGGTTTATCCAAATTACCAAATAAACCTCGTGGTTTGAAAAATTACCAATTACCCACTTTAAAAAACTTTTTTTTTAAAAAAAATAGTGAAATTTAAAATACAATATTAAATATATGGGTCTTGATGTCATTTCTATCCTTCTTTATTTTAAGAAAAATGTATTTTTATTAATGTTCAAATAAAAAATAAGTTAAAGGGGTAATTGATAATTTTTCAAACCACGGGGTTTATTTGGTAGTTTTGACAAACCTCGAGGGGGTTTTTGGTAATTTACCCATTAAGAAATAAAAAGTTTAAAATATAATAAAAATTAAAAAAAAAAACAGAATTAAAATAATTTTAAAAATAAATAAATAAAAGAAAGTTTGAAAAATATATAATAATATTCATAAAATTTATCAATAGAAAAAAAAATTAATAATGGATACCATTCTTCAAAAATTTAATAGAACATTAAAAAAACTTTTGTTCTTTATGTATGTATAATGAATGAATAAAGAGTTTTATTTATAAGTGCAGAGTATATTATTTGCACAAAAATTCACATGAATATATTAAAAAAATCAATAAAAAGTTTAAATAAAAATAAAAAATAATTAAAAGAGATTTTAAAAAATATAAAAGAAACGACAAAATAATCATTAAAAAAATAAAAATAACAGAAGAAATGGAAAACTTTCTTTAGAAAGTAAAGATAGTTTTTGTTCGTATTGATAAATAATTTATGCGTACTAATTAATAAAGGAGTTAATCTATTGTGCAACAAGTGCACCTTAAAAACATTATCCATATTTGAAAACGGGTCAGATATAAAAGGTAAAAAAAATCCAATCAAATCATTTCTTCTCAGGGTCATCACTCATTTCTCTCTGTTCCTTCCTCTTGTTTCTCAGTTCTCATGCTCATCCCGTTTCTCTCTCTTTTCTCTTCGATAGTCCGCCTCTCTCTCCTCGCTCTCTCAATCTGCCATCTCTCTTAATGATTAATGATTTCTCTTAATGATTAATGATTTTGGTGGACAAGGCGAAGAGGATGGCGATTGGTCAGGCAGGGAAAGCAGATCTGATTGTTGTTCGAACAGATCTGACAAGCGACGGTTGCATCGATTCTTCCTCTAACGCGGCGTCGACGTGGTGCGGCAACGATGACGAACTGGTGGTGAGCAAGGCAACGAAGAAGTGATAGATCTCGGTGTAGTGGTTGTTTCCGGCGAGCCCGTGGTAGATCGCCATTGAGAATGAAACTGGAAGAGTTCCTTTTCCAATCTGTTAAGCACTAATGTTAAGCAGTTTACATTAATGTTAAACTGTATTACTTTGTTTATAATATTGTATTACATATTATTAATTAATGTATATATGTTAAAGTGGTGGAGATGAGAGAAAAATAATCAAGGAAAAAAGTTTGCTTTAAAATTAACTCCCTGATGAATTTGTTTACTAACTATTGCTTCAAATTTTCGTTATCGGGTATTGTATTTTTTGTAATTCAATAGTGTACAAGTTTTTCTTAATAAATGTAAAATTGATTTTTTGTCTATTCTGTTTAATTTTGTTCATTTCTTAGTTGCAGTAAATATGATCTTCATAATTTCTCTCCATTATGTTGTGATAAAAATATTGATATAAAATATCAATATTAATAAATTTTACAAATTTTTTAAAATTGATACATTTATTAAGAATAACATGTACATTAATGAAATGAAACTTATACAATTAATTATTAAAATGTCGTGCATATTAATTAATAAATGCATTTATTTTATATAATGTATACACTAGTTAATTAAAACATATATAGTCATTAAAGAACTAAAATATAGTATTTGATAAATTTATACACAAAATTAATAAATACATCAAAGAATAAAATGTTATACATTTATTTTAAATAACATATACACTAAAAGTACTCGAAAATGTTTATATACCTACATCCAAAATTAATAAATATATTGATGACTAAAAAGCAATACATTTATTTTATATAATATATACACCAATCAATTAAACAGTTTACATTTATATCCCGATTTTGGTAATCTGATACATCAGAATAAGACTTTACATTTGTTTCTCCATATACTATTCAGATACTGTCTTGAATACATTTTCACCATTACAATTGAAATCTGAATTTCAAATCCAAGCCCCCAACAAAAAAATAAAGTCTCCAACAAAATTTATAACAAATCAAAAGCCAACCTCTAATTTAAATAGATCAATTAAAAAATTAGCATTGAATAAGAAAATGTTAAATCTCAAAATTAAATCTCCCACCATAACATTAACAGTATTAACATTAACAGCTACGCAATTACTACTTTCAATAAATCAAGCAGAGGAAAAGAGTAGAACGATCTGTAACTCTGGAGAATTACATCATAAATGGATTCAGGATACCCTTATCAAATAATGAAATCTTTCGAATCTCTATCTTTCATACAATAAGAGTGCGACGCATCCTTTCATATCTACAAAATAGGAATTGGATGCTTTCTTTCAAATCTACAAAACATGAATCGGAGTTCATCGACACGTTCCGTATCAACATAAGAGGAGTCGGTATAATCACAAAGATTCAGATCGTGATAAAAATGAGATTCACCAGCTTAAGAAGGAGATAAAGTAGCAATGAAGACAAGGATTCAAATCGAAATGGTGAGATTCACCAGCTTGAGACGGTGAAGGAGATGGAGCAGAAGGTTGAAATAGCAAGAGAAAAGAGTGGAGTGGATTGTGAGAGAGAGAAATCGATAACTAGGGTAAAGAAGGGTGAATTTGGTCAAATGACCCAACAAGCTGATTAGTATATATATCCGGGTCATGGGTCAATTTTGACCCTATTGCACCTTAAAAACTATTGAACAATAGTATTTGCCATAATAAAGAGTCTTATTATATAGGTGGAGAAGGATAAATTTTTTTTATTTTTGTATGTTTATAAATAAGATTTGATTTTATTTTTATTTGCATATAAATATTTGAATCTTAAGAAAATTTATGTATTTATCACTAAATATTAATTAGTAATTATTAAAATTAAAATTAATTCAGTTGACGACACATATTAAAATTTAAATTTTTTTTGTAAATTTAATTATGAAAAAACATTTAATAACGTTAAAAAATCAAAGATTAAAAATTACTAATAATAATAAAAATCCGAATTAGAACAAAAAAAATTAATTAAATAGAAAAAATAATCTAAAGAGAAATTATAAAAAAATTAATTAAAAAATAAAAAACTAACCAAGAAAAAAATTATTAACGTAAAAAATAAAAGATTAAAAAATTACATACTAATAAAAAATTTAAAACAACATAACATAATTCAAAAAAATAATAATAAAAAACAAAAGTTAATCAAAAGAGAATTTGAAAAATATAAAAAAAGGGCAAAAATTAAAATATATATATATCACATCCATATTCAATCTTAAAATAAATTTATTTTATAACATTAAATTTTAATGTTGGTGAAAATATATTAAAAAAACAAATTAAAAATTAAAACAAATAAAAAAATGAAAGATAATTAAAAAAAACTAAGCATTGATCTTTTAAAATAAAAATAGAAAATAAAAAATAAATTTATTATAAATAAATTTGAAGAAATAAGAAAATATAAAGAAATCATAACAAAATTAATTAAATAAATTAAAAGCATGAAAGATGAAATTAATAACGTAAAAAAATTAAAAAATTACATATATATTAATAATAATAAAAACCAAAACAGAATTGAAACCAAAAAAATAATTAAATAAATAAATAAATAAATAATTACTAATAGATACACACTTTGTACCCCTAATTACTACTGATACATTGATTTAAAATAATTATTCTCACATACAAAATATTAAAGTAAAATACCAAATATAACTCCAAACCATAAATCCTCACCCACTGTCGCACCACCACCGGACCACCGCCGGACTGCCGCCGGCCGGTCGTCGGCCGCCGAAATTCTGCCGGACCGCCGTCGATCGATCTCCGGAACTCCGCCGAACTGCCGGCCAAAAATCTGCCGGACCGCCGCCGCCGCTGCCGGCCGGTCGCCGGAATTCTGCCGCTGCTGGAATTCCGGCGACCGATCGCCGGACCACCCTATTTTTTTGCTGCACACACTTTTTTTTACTGCACACAACATTTATATGCAGCACATTGTAGGGAAAATATTATAATATCACTATATATTTTTGTAGTTAGTAGTAATATTTTTGTATGTTTGTATCTCATAGTAATTAAGGATTTTTTTTACCTAGTACTAATCCTCCCATAAAAAAAATATAATCAAAAGTATTAAATACTAACAATTAAAAAAGAGAACTAAAACAAAAAAATAAATAAATAAAAACAAAAAATAATGAAGGGGAATATAAAAATATAAAATAAATAATAAATAAAATATAATCAAAAGTGAAATCATGAAAAAATAATTTAATTACGTAAAAAAATCAAAAGATTATAAAATTACATGCTAATAATTAAAAAAATGAAAAAAAACAGAAATAAAACAAAAAATAAATAATTTAAAGACTATAAAAGAAACAACAAAATTAATAAATAATAATAATAATAATAAATTGATACCTTTTATTTAAAATTTGAAGAAAGCTTTTGTTAGTCGTGATGAATAAATTATTTGTGTAGAACGAATTAATATTGAGTCTTATTTATAGGTGAATAGGGGATAAATTTTCTAAATCTTATAGTAAATATATGTGTTTATCTATATTATTTTTTTAATTAATAGTGATTTGATAATATCATATCTTATCTTAAAAAAATATATGTATTTATCTATATTAAAATTTAATTAATAATTAAAATAACTGAAATTTTAATTTTAATTAAAAATTAAAATAATTGAGATTAATTCTCGTGACGACACATCATCAAAATTAAACTCTCTTTTAGTATATCAAAGATATATTTGTAAGGAGGAGTAAAAATAGTAGTAATATAAATTACTCATATAACTTTTTTTTTAAAAAAATTATTATATGGGTTTGGTAGTCACATTTTAATTATTTATATACTACAGGTAAATAATTCCACTTAATTCACTTACTTTTATATACTATGAATTATTTTGTTCTTTCAGTAAATATAATTCTTTTTAATGAAACAATTATTAATTTCTGACTTTTATTATAAAAATATGTACTCCTCCGTCCCAAAGATATTGACACACTTTTTTTTTGGGTTGTCACATAGAAATTGACATATTTCCTTTTTAAGGATATTAGACCCACACAAAAATAATTTATTTTTATTTACATGGACACACATCACACTCACCACTAATACAACTACCCACTACACATTAAGTATTATTTCTCATACTTCATTTTACATTAAATTATTATACTCTTTATTCTCCGTGTCTAAAAAAAATGTGTCAATTGTTATGGGACGGAGGGAGTAAATAAATGAGTCAAAACTTTTTTGCTTTTGTATTGAAAACTTAGGAATTAAAAACAATTTGATATTCAGTAATATTCCCAAACAAAGTTAACATTCATCTTTCCCAACAACCTCCCTCTCACCCCTTTTTTCCTTTAGTCTATCCCATATAAATAGTCATGAGACCAAAACTCTATTATCTTTTATAAAATGTTGATAAACACCAAAAAAAATTTAAAACCACTTATTTATTTATTTATTTAGAATATATAAATTTGAAGGTAATTGCAAAACAACACTTTTTTTTATGAATTATGAGCACAAATTCTTTAGATTACACATTTTCTTATACTAGTGTAACAAACGTGCGTTGCACGTTATACGTTGCAATGTGCTTTAAAATGAATTAAAATTTTAATCTTTGTGATGTGCTTTAAAATAAATTAAAATTTTAATCTTATATGAAATGAATGAACTAATTTCTAGATGCATTTTCCACCACCATAGGATTTCAAATTTCTGAAGTCTTTTTAAACTCTCTGTCGACCTTAAACAAATTTTCTTGCCTAATATTCCTCCATCTCATTTTAGATTACACCTCTTCTTTATGAAATACAAATAAGATGTGCAATCTTTAATGGAATGGATTACAAAGGAGATGTGCAATTTAAAATGGTGCATTGCGCATCTCATGCACGTTATACTGTATAATTCTTTTCTGAAAAATTATTTTTAATTGAGTACTTTTACATGACCTTTTCTCACTTGCAATTGTATAAGATAGATTTATTTTGGGATTGAATTCACTGTACTTCTAAAACGTAAAAATTGTACATCAATTAGTTGAATAATTATTGCACAAACCCAAATGGTTATTGAGCAAACCTTTGAAATTACAAACTAATCACTCACCTCGCCCACAAAATGCAGCTGGAATTTCAAAGCAGACTTGGGAAGCAAGGCCCCACCAGCTGATTTTTGTAATTAAAATATCTATCTATCATCTAAATGGAAGATTGCATGACAAATCCTATCATTCAAATGGTTGGGCTTCAATACACTTCAAGTCCATATCATTTTCTTACCCTTCAGTTCTAAAGTTAGAAACTACAACAGAACGATTGTGAAGATAATAATCAACATTAATGATTCCATGATCACATCCTTAATCCTTATTAGACACCAAAAGCAAATTTACAACTGGAAATTTGTCCAATGTACAACAAAGTTCAAAACGCCATGGATTATGTTTTCAGAAGTACATTTCAGACATCAACCAATTCAAATTCAACAATGAACAAAATCCTAATCAACATATGAGGAAAAGGAAAGACATCTTTACAAACCAAACATAAGAACCCACTGAAAACAATAACAGCCAAATGCTAAAATTCAATAGTCTATTTCAGTATTGTCATAATCGGACCGAAGATCAAACCGGTGTCCTCAACGATTTGCGGTCGGGCCGGTTGGACCGGCGGTTCAACCGAAAAAAACGAAATATACCTATTTTTAATTATATTTAGAGTAACCATTAAAATAAATATTACTCCATAATAAGTATTTTTTAAATAAAAACCATGGCTGCTTAATTAAGCCCACTTAAGGCCCACTACCCACCAATATTACTTATTATTAAAAGTTACAGGTTGGATCCAAATAAATTTTGTAAAGGTAGACCAAGGGTTTTATCTTCTTACTCATTTCACACATCAGAAGTTGCAGAACAGCTCCGTTTCTCCCCCCTCTTTCTCTCCCCATCCCTTTCTCTACAACTTTATCTCTCAATAAAAATAGCCAACATGCTTTCTCTTACTTCAAACAGTCGCCGCTCTCTCTCCCGTTTGTAGCAAATGTAGTTGAACGGTTTGTAGACGCGATGGGACTTGACGTCGATGGGATCCGGGGAGGACTTTTTTATTTATTTATTTTCTATTATTCTCTTGATTTCTAATTCTCCCAATGTTCGATTCATTTACGGGCGTGGACAAGAACTTCAGTCTAGCCTTTTAATTTTTATTTTTTTAAAAAAAATTAAATGAACCGGCGGTTTTCAGTTCACATGGTTCTCCCGGTTCCACAGATTTTGACCGGTTTAAGCCGATTTTTACCGGTTCAACAGCAAAAATGATTTTGGATGTTATCGGACCGATTCCTGGTCCAATTTTTGACAACACTAGTCTATTTAACTTCCATGTACATATATAAGGTTGCAAAAGTATTTGCGTCGTTCAGTGATAGGCTCAAGAGCAGTGCTAAGAAGCCATCTCAATCATCAACAAAAGCTTCAGAGGCATCGGAGGGATGTCTGGGGATGGAAAATAGAAAAAGAAGAAATATTTAAACAAATTCAATTCAAATTATAAGCAATAAGATTATCGTTTGTAACATGAATCAATCAATCAACTGTAACATGAATCAATCAATCAAACTAAATTTGAAGCATCATCCAAAAAACTAATAAATTGTAATCTCCATCCTTTTAATTGTCAGCAACTCATACATAAAGTGTAACTATACTCAAAACAACTTCAATACATTGTATTTGTTGGTCACCTCCCAACATCGTTTACCTTATCTGAATAATTGTTTTTTCTCAAAAGTCAATCAAACACATTAATATATTCACTCTCCAACACATTAAGTAAGATCTTTTGAGATGTTAATAGACCATAAAAGTCTAATCTAATCCACTTAACTGTTGCAAAAAGTGAATAAGATTTACGTTGAAAGAACTCACTAAAATTTTCAAAATCAATCATATGTAGTAGAAATGCCTTTCAAGAAAAAAAATTATTATCACAAGATAATCAAGAATGATATCAAAATGTGCAATCCAATATGTTAATATGTCCATATAATAGAGCCAAATTCCTTGTTTGCTGATTTTTTCACATCCGAATGCACAAATAAATCAGCATCCCAGTCCAGTGGCCATCTCAAATTAAAAAACCTCTTTGTCCTGAGGGATAAATGACACGTTGGTTGGACCCAAACAGTCAAAAAAAGGGAGAGAAAAAAAATAGCTACCAAGTCAAACTGAAAGAAGAGACATGATACTAAAAGGATATACCAAAAAAATTTCAAAGCACACCTTCCAACAGCTATAGGAATCATCTCGTTTTTCAAGGGTCAAACAATAATCTGAACAATATGACAGGAGTAAATAAAAATAAGAATAATAAAAAAAACCTAAAAAATGCATAGAGACCTCCGCATTCTCATCATTATTATTCCTAATCACTCCTAAATCTTAGTCCAAGTCGTCGGTCGATGATCCCTCATCTTCTTTAAGCCTAAAGAATCCCTCCCAAATTAGACTTATAGAACCATTTTCCTATGTCCAGGTAATAAATATACTCCTTACCAACTCACCCAAGATGCTTCTAAATAATGATGGCCAATGCAGTCATTTGTCCCAAAATGATGAAGTCAATCATCAATGTGTGATTGGCAACCAAAAACTGGACATTCCGTTTAAAGAACGAATTAAATGGTCATGTAAACAGGTTCATGTTTAGAAAAGCAAGGCATTCTGTAATCTATATGTTAAAGCTAGTGTAAACAAAACACCAAGCATAAGTCAGTCATTTAGGGATGGCTCACTTCGAAGATTATATTTTAGTACCTGATTAAAATCTCCAATGTTGTAGATCACAAACGGCAACACAACCAACAGACTATATGTCCTTGCTGTCATTCGAACAAACGGCAACCAGTTTCGAGAGTGCTTTCAAAAGATAAAACATGCACTTAAAAAGAATAGAATTAAGATACATGAACTAAAAAGAAAATCAATAATAACATACTATCAACAGAATAAAGAACAATTATAAATCAAACCAATAATTAATTATTAATCCAACACTCTGTTTCAGAGATTTGAAAAAAAATCCTTTAAATTAATACCCAACCAATATAGTGGATGAACCAGAAAATTAAGAACACAAAATAATCTGAATTATTCATAAGCTTAATATATATATAATAGTATAAAGAACTGTGTAAAAGAAATCCCATTACCATATTTGCCAAAAAATCGCAATCGTCGTGCGCAACCTCTCAGCTGCTACCACTGCTCAATCTATCTCATATTTTACATATAATGACGACATCGCTATCCTTTGATCTTCTCTTTGAACCCAAATTTTTGGTTTGTGTTGATGTGGAATGAATGGTTCTCTAGAATGATAAAGTGAGGTTCTGGGTGCTGAGAATAGAGAGGAGAAGTCTCGAAGATACGATTGAATTGAAAGTCCATTGAGGTAAGAATACTGCGGGGTGTTGGGGGAGATGTATTATACATACAGAGGTATTGCAATAGGCACAAAAATCTTGAATTCGAAAGCTTTACTATTTACTACTTATTGATCATAAATACAATATTAAATTAATGTGGAGCAGTTTGGGCGCGAGGAGAGGACCGATCAGTCCGAGCCTCGGCCCTTGATCGTGTATCGGCGTAGGCCTCGGGCCTAGTTTATAAATAATTCTGATTGCTTTGTTTTAGTAGTTATGGGCCATATGTGGGCATAGGGCTTTATTTCCAATTATTATTTAAATATTGCGACGTGAACATTGTGAGATATCTATTCAACATTGAAGAAATAGACGGGAGCCTTTTTGGCTATTTGGCAGACGCTTTTGCGTTTGATTTTCTGAGTGCTAACAGAGGACTTCTTTTACAATCTGAATTTTGCTGCTCTACTTTTCTTATTTTTGACAGATTAGTTATGCAACCTATTAATACACTCTTGAGTTCAAGTTTCACTTACGCTTCAGCTTCTCAATTTGGTTCGTGAGACTATAGGCAAACATCCCATCCGTTACTTTGAGTTCTTGATTAGTTGTTGCAACAGCATTGGTCCTATCTTAATGGTTAATAGATCCCAAACAAAAGGGTATGATGGTTGGTCATTTGAACAGGACAGTCGAGTATGTCTACACCATCTGATACAGCTTTAGTATATGCCTCGTCAGTACAACCAGGGTAGTCCCCACTGGCTCGTTGACTTGGAAGTTAGTTAGAGTAACTAACTTGTCATACGTGATAATATGCAAAAAGATCAAAAGTAACTGGTGAAGTAAACTTGTAGGCAAAAACTGAAAAAGTAGAGCTACTCTGCCACTGGATCAGTAATCATACCTTCCAACCGCATTTAATATTTTGGTTATATGAAGGCATAATAGCTGTCAGCTGCATCTTATAGACTTATATAGTGCCAATAAACTCATGCCACGACAGGATCAATCTGTAACAATTGGCATAATTATGAGTTAATGAAATATGTTTCCTCTAAAACACAATGCATTCAGGATGACCTGTGGTAATTAAGAATAATCGAATTCACTCTGTATCTACAATTTTAGAGAACATAGTGAAATAGCAGTAAAAAAAACATAATCAACTCTTCCTACCTCATGATGCCATTAATATTGCCCCCTCCACCTCATATTTCTCAATCTCTCGTTGATTCTCTCTCCTCTTCTGCAATTAATATAAGTTTGTAAATACATGGACATGCATGTCATCACATGACCAAGAGAAGTAGCTAGTGTACTTACCCTTGCGTAGAGTCTTTGAGGATCAGTTGCAGAACCCCAACCAGCTCGCCTTCAGTTCGAGCTCAACAATCCAGCTAAATCCTCTTCCAAACACCAGCTCATGCTCGTCGCGCCCGCCTTGGCACGTTTTGAGCTTCTCTTAAGTCTTATTCATCACCTGAATGAATTCATGATATATTGCAGCAATTTAAAATATATAGCTAGGAATACACTCCATTATGCATCGATATTCACATACTTATACTTACTGCAGCAGCTCGTTCTTGGATTGATGATCCGATAACTTGTTATTGCTCTCATTCTGCTCATCATCTACTACCTTCTTATCCTCCATCATCCAATAATAACCCACAAAAACATGCTGCCTCATTCCAAATATGCTACTTTCATGATCTAATGAGTACAATGTATCAACACAAGTACCAGCCGGCAGGCTGTTACTCTCACCAACAAGAAATAACAACCGATAAACACCAATAAGTCAAATGTAAAAGAAAATCACTGAAAAAACAAGTAGCTCGCTTAACATGAATTTCAAAGTGAAATGAAGCATGGTAGTTGTTCGACAAAAACAATGTTTCAATCGTGCCAATGCTGCCCAATAGGGAAAAGAAACCATCAGCATTACCTGTAACCCCATTCATTGTCATACCATGAAACAGGTGTGACAAAGTTCTTGTTCAAAGCAATCCCCAGCCTTGGATATTCAATAATGTTGGCAAGTGTCCCAAATATTTCATGAGCTGCAAACCAAATAAAAAAGATAAGAGAAACAAATTCTATTACATGAACTTCCATGAATCAGCATAAATCATATCTTTAGAAAATCAGAGATCGAAGGAGACGAATCTGCAAAAGAAACGTAGAAAATCCAACATCAAAAAAATACCCCACAAAATAAATTTTACCTAAGAGAAGAAGATAGAAATCAAATTGCGAAACAATTCCCACCGATTTCTGAAAAACGAATCCGTCGATTTCTGACATTTGAGATAGCCCTTTGTCGCCGGAGTGAGAATTGAAAAATAATTAATTTAAATTTGCATCATAGTCCTTTTAGTTATTAAAATTTATTAAGATGGCCCCGAGAATTCATCAGAAATATTGATACTAATCCCAAAAAACAAAAGTCTCTCTCTACAAGACTACAACCCATTCAGTGAGTACACTTTCTCTCTCTTACTCATCTCTCCTCTCGATCTACTTCATGCAATTCCACCGATGCTTTCAACACCAACTGCCTCTCCGACTGCTTCTACTCCGCCGGCGCCGGCGCCACATCCACCTCAATTAATAATACTCTTTAATCCACTTAAAAAACAAGTAAAAGACCCCCAAAAGCGAAGCGATCCATTATTGCAATCCGATCATTATTTCCAGTACCCGACCCGTGATGATGAAACTGCAGCTGGTAAATCTCTGCCTCCATCCTCGTCATTTCTCCAGTCATCGAACCAAACCAATTTTATCTTTTCAGATGCTAGCCACTTTAATGGCCCTCACTCTTCAACCCATCCAATGTTTTCATAGTAGTTTATTATAATTAATATATTAAAAGTGCCTTGAGAAGTGTTAACATTTTTTTCCAACTTTACCCTCACCTATTTTATTTTACTACATTTATAACCTTATATTAATATTAAAAAATAAAATCATAACTAATTTTTTTATCTGTTACTCCATTTACTTGAGTCTATACAACTTCTGGAGCCTCTTAAACTTCACTTCATATTAGTTACGCTGCCTTTAAATCCTTCTCAATCCATCCAAAGTTTTGAAACGCCTTCTCCGCCATCCCACCAGGCACGAGCTTTAATCCTGAGAACGGCTACCTGAAGTACGTCGCCACCGAGATCCGCTCGCGTCGTTTTCCGTCACCCCTCCTGATTCTATTCTAGCATCAGAAAGAGCTATTCGTCGCCGCTGATGTATTTACACCAGTAAGTTTATTTATTGTGGTAAGAAGGCCAATGTTAGGGTTTTTTTTTTTCACATTCACATATTCGATCACGTATTATCAACAGAAAACGTTTTATAGATGATTCAATTTTATTCTGGGCTCTGATTAAACTGAGAGGTTTGATTAATTATGTAGTTGTGTGTAGAGATTTTGTGTGTGGTTTTCACAAGAGCAAGAACAACAGAAGGAGGTTTTGCAAAACTGAGGAACCAAATCACCACAAAAACATTGAGCTTCATAATGAGGTGATACGTTTAACTTACATGAATAATGTTGGAAGTGTTTTAATTAAATTTCTTTGATTATTATGTACTCCCTATTTGCTTTGTTCAAAATCGAGTGGAACTTTTATTATTCGAATTTGGGGTTTCTATGACTGTTTAGGGTTAAAGAAGATGCAGAATTTGTTGCCTTTACTCATTTCTTTGCTATAATTTCTAGAGAGAGAAGAGAATGGTATCTATTGGACTACCAATAAGAATCTCTCACACTATTTTAGATGCTTTTTTTTTCCAATACAACTTGATAACTTGATTCATTGAAGGTTGCCGAAGGGGCAAGAAAATGTGGCGCTGATGTGAACCTTGAAAATTGGAACAAGTAAGTCCATGCTAGCTAGGTCTTCTCTAAAACTTGGTCATGTTGACAATGTATTAAAAATCTGTTTATTTCAGAAATTTTAATCACAGAAAATCCTATAAATTTGAAAGCACAAATTGAATGACGCGTGTGGAGACAATTCAACTGTATAATTTGAATTCGATTAGAAATATAAACAGAGGGAGGTGCAATGAGAGAAATTAAAGGAGGAAGAAATGAAGCGAGAGAAGAAAGGGTGGTTCAAAGCTGGAGAAAAATTATTGGGAGACCAAGCAGTATTTTGGATTTGATTACTCCGCAATACTTGCTACTGCAACAATGTGCTCCATGTTTATTAATGTAAATTCATTTGATGCTAAGTGGTGGGTCTAATGTGCACAAAATACAATTTTCTTGATTTCATGAGCTTATTGAATCCAAAATGAAAATGAAGAAGCTTGTGACTTAATGTATTAATCCAAAATGAAGATGAAGAAGTATGTGGCTTAATGCATTGATCCAAAATGATGATGAAGAAGTTGATTATCATTGGTTGAGTTTAAATTTTGAGTAGAAGTCATAGTTGCAGATTCATTTTTCTTCTGTCACAAGAAATGCGTCAACGGGGATTCCCCTAAATTCCAAGGTTTCAGAAGGCCGCCCATGTTGATATTACAGCATGCTTAAGCTTCTTTATTTGTTATTGTTTACTATAGTGATTTTACCATGAATATTAGTGCTTTAATCAATATTGCCTTTTTTTTATGGTTTTGTGTACTTGCAGCACTACCTATGGCTTCAGCTAATGGGCATCTTGGCAATGTCAACTATCTTATATGCAATGGACCAGTGAGCGAATGGTTACTGTGTATGTGATTTGGAGCATAAGTGGTTAGCTGATGAAGATGCCAACAAGTCATTCTTTAACAAGTGTTTTTTAGATTTGAATTTACTTCATTGATGAAGGTGGTTGTGCTGGACATTGGCAGCTAAGACAGTTGCATCTCTACCAATCCAACCCTCTTTAAAAGTTTAACACAGACATGTTGGTCACTGTAATATTATAACCACTTTCCTAGCTAATATATAACATTCCAATTTATAATGGAAGCCTGTCCAAAATGAAGAAGGCAGTAAGTTTGCAAGAAAATTATTAATGCTGGAAGAAATAGGCAAAAGTACTATGATTATGTTAATGTAGAATTTACTACTAACTTGGATGCTCAATTTTCTTTTGACCGCTTCATCCTTAAAATGCTTTATTCCTCAACAGGTATGTGTCTCGACAAGTAGAATAATGGTGAACTCTTTATTCCTCTGTAGTAAGTTCCCTTTTGTTTGTGGTTTATCGAATTACAAGCTTATATTTGCTGTTTTGTCATGCTGTCAGAAATCAATATTTTTGAGAAGTTACACAGGTGCCTTTTCCCGATATAATCTTCATTTGCCACCAAAGTGTTTCCCTTTAGTGATTTTGATGTATTTGACATTCAAGAGGTGCAAATTGCTTGACGATACTTAAAGAATGTATTGGGAGTGTTGGTATTGATATTTACTTTGTGGAATTGCCTATTTTTGCCTATTGGCTCTAAATTATTTATTATTATTTTAAAATTAAAGATTTTTGGATTTACAAAATTAACCAATAAAAATCACAAAATATACATTACAAAATATAACGTGTATGTGACGTGCAACGCACGTCTAAATAACTAGTTTAATTAAAAGTGAGTAGATTTTTTATATTTTTTTTTTATATTTTTTTTTCTAAACAACAATAAATCGGGATTCCGGTAAATATTGGCAATATTTTTAATTAAAAATAATGGCGTGTCATTTGTGGTCTGTATTATCCTCCCAACCAATCCGTGTAACTCCTCTCTCCACAAAAAATAAAAAAAATAAAAAAAATTAACTACTCATTCTTTAAACAAAATATCTGAGAATACCAAGAGTGTACACAAACACAAACTACAATTTCAAACAAAATCAAGAACCCTGATGATTTCACTTTTCATCTAAAAGTGATTCCCGAACCTAAATTGTTTATGTTGCTAGTTTCCAATGGCTACTGTTTGCACTGGTAATGGGTTTGGACTAGGGGGAGTGAAACTTCACTCCAACTCCAAACCCACTTCTCCATTTATTGGTAAGAAGCTGAATCTCAAACCTCTTCTTGAATCGAATTCGCATAAGAGATTCTCCAATTCGAGGTCCCAAAATCCTCTAGTGTACGCTTTGGGGGGCGAAGCTTTCAATTTTGTTCATGATGTGTTCCTGGGTGTTGGGGTTGGGCTTCCCTGTACAGTAATGGAGTGTGGAGATATAATTTATAGGAGCACACTGCCGAAATCGGAAGGGATTACACTTACTATTCCTGGTGCGATTCTAGCTGTGGGTACTCTGTCATACCTCTGGGCTACCCCTGGTGTAGCACCTGGATTCTTTGATATGTTTGTCCTTGCCTTTGTTGAAAGACTCTTTAGGCCTACTTACAAGAAGGTTTCTCTCTCTCTCTCACTGGGTGTGTCATGTGTGTATATTGGTGTTCTTTTTTGTTGTGATAATTGTGGATTGATGAGGTTCTCTTGATTTCATTGCAGGAGGATATTGTGCTGGGGAAGAAGTTGGGTGAAGGATCTTTTGGAGTGGTGTACAGGGCTTCGTTGCTTAAGAAGTCATCCTCTAAAGTATGTGCCGTCAGAAGTTCTCTATAGACTTTAAAAGAATTCTATAGTTTTAAGTCCCAATTTTGAAAGTACTAAGTTTAAATATGATCCAAAATTCCTATTTCTAGACAGTGGCTGGTTTGGTATTCTTATACTGCATTCCATATCATAATACATAGGGGAGTATTTGTTTTTGACTTGTCATTCAACTAATTGCCTTCACTTTCACTTGTTTCATTGGTTGTTTTTCTGTTTTCTTTATGCTAGGATGGTGATATAGTTGTGAAAAAGGCTACTGAATATGGAGCGGTCGAGATATGGATGAATGAGCGCGTGCGAAGAGCTTGTGCTAATAGCTGTGCTGATTTTTTGTATGGCTTTCTCGAGGTGTGCTCTGGCATTTGAAAACTTACAACATGGAGCATTTTTCCTTGTACTTCTTGAGTTTATTAGTCATTAATATAATCATTTTTTACGGCTGTGGCAGAGTTCTTCAAAGAAAAGACCTGAATATTGGCTAATATGGAAATTTGAAGGGGACGCCACACTTGCTGATTTAATGCAGAGTAAAGAATTCCCTTACAATGTTGGTACTTTCTTGAATCAAAGTTCTTTATAATGATCTGTAACTATTACCTACATATATAGAAACTGTTTCGTGGATTTAAGCTCTTTTTGTGTGCTGCTACTAATGTGAACATAGATAATTAGACTGAAGTTTTGATTGATCTGGAAATTTTCCTTTAAAGAGACTGAACTGATTTCTGATGCATGTTTCTTGAGTAAATAATGGGAGCGAATTATTTCGACTGATGGTAACTAGTAGTCTCTTCTCAGGATTCCCAATAAGATTTTTTTTAAGAACTAACTATAAAACATCCTGGTGATTATCTTCAGGTAGAATCCATGATTCTTGGGGAAAACCAGGACTTGCCTAAAGGGCTGGAGAGAGAAAACAGAATCATACAAACTGTCATGAGAAAAATCTTATTTGCCCTTGATAGTCTGCACTCGACGGGCATTGTTCATAGAGATATAAAGCCCCAAAACATTATTTTCTCAGAAGGTGAGAGTGTCATATTAAGCATCATTTGGAAACATATTGCTGCGATTTTTAACGAGTGACAATTTTACGTGCTGCTCATAAAACTGAAACAGATTCTCGTACGTTCAAAATCATTGATCTTGGAGCAGCTGCAGATTTGAGAGTTGGCATCAACTATATCCCCAAAGAGTTTCTATTGGATCCTAGGTGTTTTTTTTTTTTCACTCAATATTAGCTTCCATAACTCAAGACAAAGATCTTTCCGTTTCGCAGGGTAGCATCCAATTCTGCATTGTGAAAGATCTGTTTTTTTTTTTTCTTCCCTTCAGATATGCTGCACCTGAACAATACATTATGAGCACTCAAACTCCCTCTGCTCCATCGGCCCCTGTTGCTGCTGCACTTTCCCCTGTTCTGTGGCAGGTCTTCTGCTAATTCTCTCTTTAGTTTTTCGAAACGTGAAAGCGTTTATTAACATGTAAGTTTAATTCTATGCCACATTTTCAATCAGTTGAATCTTCCAGATAGATTTGACATCTACAGTGCTGGTCTGATATTCTTACAAATGGTATGTAATCAAGAGGGACTGTTATTTCACATCATCTATAAACTAAAATGGCCTAATCATACAGCTTTATATTCTATGTAGGCTTTCCCAGGATTACGCAATGACAGTGCTCTCATTACATTCAACCGTCAGCTGAAGAGATGCGACTATGACCTGATTGCATGGAGAGACACTGTGGAGCCTCGAGCTAGCCCTGATCTCCGACGTGGGTTTGAATTATTGGATTTAGATGGAGGAATAGGTTGGGAGCTTTTGACATCCATGGTTCGTTACAAAGCACGCCAAAGAATTAGCGCGAAAGGAGCTCTTGCTCATCCATACTTCGACAAAGAAGGCCTACTGGCTTTGTCCTTCATGCAGAACCTAAGGTTGCAATTCTTTAGACTCACTCAACAAGATTATAGTGAAACTGCCAGCTGGATCATCCAGCTGATGGCCAAGTCCGGAACGAAGAAGGACGGTGGTTTTACAGAAGCTCAACTGCAAGAACTCAGGGTTCTCCCCAACACTCGTCTCTCCTTTGTTCCAACAACACATTTAAAAATGATATTCAACTGATGTTTTGTACTGACATTTGCAGGAAATCAAGCCTAACAAGAAGCCGAACGTACAGCGGAACGCGCTTGCATCGGCTCTTCGGCTGCAGAGGAAGATCATTCGGACGATCAACGATAGTGTTGATGAACTTAACCGGCAGAGAAAAAGACTCTGGTGGAGCAGGTGGATTCCTAAAGAGGAATAACTTTGTGTAAATATATAAGTTTTTTTTTTAAAATGTAAATTTTGTTTGTAATTACGGATTTCCATGATTCAATCATCATGCGATGGAGGGAAAACTTTAGTGAATACATCATATCAATTTGTACTAATAAGAGTATATTCATCTCTACTTCATTAATCTTTATTTTGACTGAATGCAGCTTATAGATTTGGGTAGGGCTGGGGAAAAATACCGAAATTTCGGTATACCGCCCTTACCATAACGAAAAATATCGATTTTACCGAAATTTTAGGTATGCCGAAATTTTTGGTAAGGTATGATACCGTATTGAAAATTTTGGTACGATAAAAGTATATAAATGATCAATACCGCGGTATTTTGGTATATGCCGAAATACCGTAAAATATTCAATTTTTGAGTAATATGATACGATATTACCATATTAGATGATACATACAATTATAATTATTATTTATGTATTATAATGTTTAATTAAATTATATATATACACTATTTTATTAAAGATTAAATCTAAAATCCTACGGTATATTTCTTCATAATTATAAATTATTGATAAAGTTCATTGACTAATTTCATGATATTAGTACTTCTTTTTTAATTAAGTATTCTATCTTATATGAAAATTTAAAAGTGTTGATTTTAATATAAGTTCCATATATTTTTGTGTAGATCTCTTAGGTACTATTTATTTAATGACAAACACTTGTGTAAAACGGGTTTAGATATATTAATTATGTAAACTCGATTACTGTTTAGTACATAAAAAATTACTCTTTAGCACATAAATTGTTACTTTTTAAATTAAAAAATTACTCTTCAAATTCTTTTAAATCACGATGTATCGATTACTTTAAGTACATAAAAAATTACTTTTTAGAGATACGAATTATTACTCTATAGTGTAAAAATTATTACTCTTCAAAGAGTAATTTTTTATATATTAAAGAGTAATAAGGCTTACCTGTAAACCCAGTTTTCATGAGACTTACTCTTATTTAATTTGGTCGTTTGTAGATTGTCGTATAATTTTGAATTTGTTATTTATTACAGTTTGTTTTATAGCTATCTTTCACTTTTCTAGTACATGTTTTTATTAGATTTATTGAATTTTAGATGTATAACGACATAACAAACTATCTAATAGGATGGTATATACCGATATTTTAGGTATGGTATGGCATATCGAAATATTGGTAAGTAGAAGGTATACTATTTTCTTACACCGAAATATTGGTATACCGAACTAAGGTATACCGAAAGTTTAGGTAAGGTAACGGTATGATTTTTTATATACCGAAAATTTTGATACGGTATATGGTATGACCAAAAATCTTCGGTATGTCATACCGCCCACCCCTAGATTTGGGAATTAAATTGAATTTGCATTTACTACAAAAAGTATTATATTTATTCATATTTTTTTTTAATTTTATAACATTATCCTTTATTTCAAATATACGTAAATTAATTAAAATTTTATGTTTTAAATATTTTTTAAATTTTTATTTAATTTATTCAGTTCATTTTTGAAATTTATAAAATAAATAAATCTTATTTAATATAATATAAAATTAAGTACCATGTAATAATTTCAAAACATGGAGCATATGTATGGAATTTATTATTTTAAGCTACATACTTTACAACCTAATTACTCTTAGACATAATGAAAATAAGGGAAGACTATCAAGTATTAACTATACAAATTCATAGCAAAAGGATAAAATTACCCCTAGGTAGTTGCACATTCGTTTTAGCACAATATTTTTGCAGATTCGTTTTTGCACATTTTTCATGCATATTTTTTTGTACTTTTTTTTGCACAATTTTTCTGCACATTTTTATGTCATATATAGTACTCCCTCCATCCCGGGCAAAGGTCATCATTTGCTTTTTGCACGTGGATTAAAGAGTATTATTATTTTATGTGTAGTGGGTAGTTGTATTAGTAGTGAATGGTGGGCCACATGTGGTACCCTTCTATTAAAAAGGGAAATGAGGATCTTTGAGAGTGATGCCCAACATAATAAAATGGGGATCTTTCGGTGGGATGGAGGGAGTAATAATTTATTTATATGATAGATAAAGCGGTTGCAGTTTTGGGGTTGATTTAGTTGACGGTGGCTATGATTTGCAGAGCCTGAACGAACACTGTTCTTTTTTTGTGCTTTTCCTTTAAATTTCTTTTGTTATTTATTAAAGTCGAATTGTGAGCAATTTATTATTATTTTTATTTTTTAAAAAAACATGTGAGTAAGTTGGTACTTAATAAAGTGTATTGGGTTTATCATCAACTCCATCAAATATGATAAAGTGTATTTTATAAATTATTCTATAAAATAATTTAATAAACTCATAATTAATTGTTAGTTTGCAAGTTCGAGTGTTGGTACTTGATAGATTGATGCGGATTGAAGTAGAACTACTTCTTGTTAAATCAAGTTAGAGTGTTAGTACTTGATAGATTGATATGTAGAAATGTGTATAACAATGTAATATACAAAAAAAATTGTGCAGAAAAAATATGTAAAAACATTATGCAAAAAAAATGTGGAAAAAAAAGCGCAAAAATATTGTGCAAAAAAATGTGCAATCTACAGTGGTAATTATGGAATATTACATTATAATTATTTAGTTGATAGTAATAATATTTTATGCATGTATCTTAGAGTAATAATGAGTTTTTTTATGTACCTAATAGTAACTACCCTTACAATATGTGTAGTGAATTTATGAATTTATTTATTTATTTTTTTATATTTGAAAGATATTATTATTAAATAAATATTACCAAATTAAAAAAATCTTATTTTAAAAATATAATTTAATTATTTAATATAAATAATGCAATAATTACACTATATTATAGAATATTAACAATGCAATTAGAATTAATTAAAAATGTATTTCCATTACTAAGTTATTCCCAACTAATACCAATTATGAGAATTTTAATTTTTAATCATTCATTTTCCATTTTTATTGCATTCATGAGTTTATTCCATTCCCGTATAATTCAATTCAATCATGCCAATGAGGCCATAATAAGAATGCTTTTCCTTAAAGAATGTATTTCAGATTTTACTATTTTAATCCTTCCTCTACTATAAAACTTCTCTATTTTTTATACTATTATCATAACCCGTCTCCGGCAACTTATCGTAGTCATTTTTACCTAGATTTTAGTGTCGTTATGTGTGTATTTTCAGATATTTTTATTCATATTTGTGTAACTTTTGGTGGAGTTTTATGTAATTATGAGAGATTTGGTACGGATTGATAAAAATGTGTAAATGAGCTTAAATATGTGCAAAACAAGTAAAAAATGGAGCAAAACAGAGTCGGGAGCTGAAACCAGCTGAAACGTGCCGAAAAACACCCAACTCGAGTTGCATGATCTTGCTCGACTTGCAACTCGAGTCGAGTTGAGGGTCAAGCAAAGGCAGAAAGTGTCCAGTAGCTCAACTCGAGTTGCAATGTCCAACTCGACTTGCAACTCGAGTCGAGTTAGATACCGAGAAAAGTCAAGCTTCTGACACGAGTAGACAGGTGAGAGCTCGAGTTATCTTACTCGAGTCGAGCTGGGATCAGGGTAAGCCGAGCTGCAAGTCTAGCTGGGGCAGAGCAGCATCCAAAATCATCCAGTGAGCTAACTCGAGTTGCAAGGTCCAACTCGACTTGCAACTCGAGTCGAGCTAGGGTCGAAAAACCATCCAGTTTGCAGAGCCACACAACTCGACTTGACAGGCAGTAGCTCGAGTTGGCTACTCGAGTCGAGTTGGGTCAAAAGTAGAAAATTTAGAAAAATTCTGAAAGCTTCTAGAAGGTCCCCAAGGGGTATAAATGCACAATTGGTGCGAAAATTACAGGGAGAGCCTCATATGACAGTTATTTTAGAGATCAACACACACACTTTCTCACCACCATTTCACACACTCCATCTGATCCATCTCTTTCACCCTTCAATTCATCCATCCACCCAACTTGATCTTCATCAATCCATCACTCCATCCTTCCATCCACCATTTGAGAAGAGGAAAGCTTAAAGTAGTGAAGAAGTTGATATATTGAAGAAGAGGAAGGATTCTCCATGCAAGGGAAGCAATTCTATTTTTCATTTGTTGATTTTCTTCTCAATTTGACTCAAATGGAGCAATGTTTGATTTGTATTGAATTAATCACCATGTTTAGTGGCTAGTCCTATAGTAGGGCTAATCATATGAATGGTTGAGGTGAAGAGTTAGATATATAAAACTTGAGTAATGATTTGAATTGATTTGTGGATTTCATTTTATGATATATCAATCATGTTTCATTTCAATGTTTGTGTGATAATTCTCTATTCATAGTATTAGGATGGTCATTCCAATGTTGTGAGTGGATGTTTAATTGAATCATATATTGAATTGTGCATGTATGTTAGTATAAGGGAAGGTAAGTCATACCCTCCTTAAGCTTGGAACATTCATAGAAGGATACTTAAGAGATTGAGTGAAAAGAACCAACTTATGATCATAGTACCTTAAGGGAATTGAGATTAAGATCAATCTTAGGAGATTTAGGCTTGTAAAAGAGTCGAGAACCTAGTTGCCTTGGCCATAGGGACTAGGGATAAAATTGTGATTGCTTTTAATCCACAAGTTAATGAAAGTTAGCATAAAGAGTTTTGCATATCTAGCTCAAGTCTTAACCATAAGTATGATTAGTCTTGCTCTCTTCTCAAGTGAATTTCTACATCCATTCCATTAATCATTTGCTTGTTTTTTGATCATTTGCTTTTCTAGTTTAATCTCTAGCTAATTGAGTAGAATCATAAGCAATAGTTTTAAATACAAAACCTTCAAACATATCACCTTTACAAAGCACAAATCGATGAATAACTCGGATACAAACTTAGGTTTCATTTCTCTTAGGACGACATACTTATAAATTTTGTACTTGGTCGCGCGTTTACTCGACGATAGAGTCTCTTACTCTTACACATTGAAAAATGCGATTAAGTTCAGCAACGGCGCCAAAAATTTGATGAGCTTTTTCTCAGTACACAATTAATCCCCAGTATGAAGGATGTAACTATAATTT
The DNA here is from genome assembly GCA_023678885.1 of Pogostemon cablin. NCBI lineage: Eukaryota > Viridiplantae > Streptophyta > Magnoliopsida > Lamiales > Lamiaceae > Pogostemon > Pogostemon cablin. The sequence goes on from CM042959.1 coordinate 22,877,980, forward strand.
AGGCAAGGGAAATGGAAAAGAATACTTTTCCTTAAAAAATGTATTTCAAATTTTACTATTTTAATCCTTCCTCCACTATAAAACTTTTCATTTTTTTTAATATATCATACCAAAATTTGAACCAAAGATAAGGAAAGGAATATGGGTAAATGTGTCTTGTTGGAGAGTTAGGTTGAGCAATATGCTTGTTCACCTTTTTGCGTGTCCCAAGTGTAGGGAATCAATTGCAGTTCAACGTGTGATCAAGTCTATTATCGAACCCAAAGGATAATTCTAGAGTTACTATTTAACCTATCTATGACTATTCTAATATAAGATAAATCTGGGATTTGAAAAGGGTATTTATCAAACTAAAGGGTAATTTATCTAAAAGGAAAAATAAATAAATATAATAAAAAAGTCAAATAAAATAAATATGGAAGTGTTCAAGAGAGAAGATAGATAGCATTAGGTAATCCAGTTAAATTGGTCAAATCAAATTACTAGACAATCGGTTATAATCCTGCAGTTCTTATGAAAGCAATCACTTAATTATGTTAAACCCATCTTTTAAAGTAAATTTAACACATAAATCTGGTTTAAACCCTCAGATGCAGAAGAATAATTCATACTCCCTTTCTAGGTACTTCATGCAAAATTCCATTAAAGGCTAGAGTACTAGACTTCCCTTTATAGGTACTTAAGAATTAATCATCGGTTCTCACCTAACAATCTAATAAACCAAATCCTCTAGAATGGTAATTAATAAATATATTAGGTGTCCAGTATTAATTATTCTAATGAATAAAGGTTATATGGTTAGATCCCCTTTACCTATAACAGGTTGACAAATATAATCTCTTCTATGACACAAGCAATAATCATGAACATGCATAGGACAATGACATACCCATGAATAAGGACCATAAAGGACAAAAATATCAATCTCAATTCAAAGCATTAATAATGGAATAAGTATACTGCAGTATCCAACTTTAAATCTAGATCATAAATTCAAAACAACTTAACCTTCAAACCTAGCGCTATCCAAGAAGTACTAGCCCAAGGTGTTACAGGAAACACCCATGGTTAGGTATGAAAGCATGTTCAAAATTAAGAAAGAAATAATAAGAATAACCCTAAGAATGGTGCGATCCTCCGTTCTTTCCTCTGTGATTCTAAACCTTCTTGTTCTCCTTCTCAAGTAAGCAACACTGATGAACTTTTCGAGATAGGTGGATGAGATGATGAATTGTGAAAAGGTGTGTAGAGTTATAGAAAGTTGTGGAGAATTAGGGTTTGGAATGCCCCAAGGGTCTCTTTTATAGTTGAGGACTCAAAAAAATACAGATTTCACCTCAAAATAGGGCTTTTCACATCAAAAATAATGAACGGGCCAAAAAATGACGAAATGGGCCTGCTGGGCATGGCACGAGTCGTGCCGGCCTTGGCACGAGTCTTGTCACCCGTCGGCAGTCTGCACGATCTCACGGTTTTACTCATAACTTCTTCATCCGATCTTTGATTGAGGTAATTTTTATATTCACACGATTTTCTCTTCCTTGGCTTTCCAACCATATAAAGAACTCCTGAAAATTCGTCCATTTGAATATGGCACAAGTCGTACAAAGTGGCACTGCTCGTGCTGGTCAGCACAGCATGCACATCTTCACCGTTTTGATCATATCTCCCTCATCTGATGTCCAATTGAGGCGTTCCTTAAGCCAAAATGACCTTCTCTTCAGTAGCTTTCCAACCATATATCACATGATCAGTTTAGACTTCCACAAAGATACAGAAAAATTATACAAAGAGATCATGCGTTTTTCAGCATTCTTTCACGATTTCACTCCTCATTCCAACTTTGTGCTTGTAATCCGTTTTCCATCTAAAAATACGAAATAATACCTCAAATGCACCAATATCTAAAATATATAAAATTAACCATTTAGTGCTAAAATACGAACATAAATTCCTCAACACGGTGCTAAATCGGACCCTAAAACATGCAGATTTTCACACTAATCACAATATAAGAAAGATAAAAAAATTTTAGTATGCGTTTGGATGAAAGGATTTGAGAAGTGATTTGTAAATCCCTCCCTCAAATCCCTCCTTTATTTGTGTGCAATTTGAAATCAATGGATTTATAAATCCAATATTTTAAATCAATGTATTTCAAATCATGTATTTAATTTTGAATTTTTTTAGTTGTTTTGGATGGATTTTCAAATCCTTACTGAAATCGTGTCATTTGAAATCCTTCCATTGTATAATTGATATATTATTAATATATAAAAATAGTATATAAAATTAATAAATTAATTAAAAATATATATTATATTTTTTTAAAATTTTAAACCCCTACCACCCAGCCTACCCCTATCCACCCATCCCCTCGCAACCACCCCAAATTTTTTTTAATTTTAGATTTTAATATTTAAATAATAAAAAATTACCACCCACCCCCCTCCCACCCTCAATTTTTTTTTAAAATAAAATTTAAAATTTTATTATTTACTAATAAAAATATTACCACCAGCCTACCCCTCCCCACTCCCCCCTCCCCAAAAAAAAAATATATTTTTATAAAATTTAAATTTTAATATTTAAATAATAAAAGTATTACCACTCAGTTTACCCCACCAATCCCCATTCCCCCTCTACCTACCCAATCCACCCCTTCGAAAAAAAAATATTTTTAATAAAAAATTAAATTTTAATATTTAATATAATAAAATTTTATTATTTTTATTTATTATATATAAAATTCTATTTTAAAAATTAAAAAATAATTGTTGAATTATGAATTTATTCATAAATTCATATTTCATCCAAATTGTGGAATTCAAATGAATTAATTTAAAATTTAAAGAATTTTAAATCCATTAATTTTTAAATTTATTAAATTTGAAATTACTCGATCCAAATACAACCTTAGGGCATAAGTACGGGTATTCTATATTCAGAAATGGAATAAGTGTTAGTGTTACTTTGATTTATCTGGTTTTATCAATCATTGGACTTCGGACTTCCACTAAGGAATGAAAGCAAAGAAATCAACTAGGATGCAAAAGGAAATGACATGATTTATTAAAATGGAAAAGAAAGATGGCATGATTTATTTTACTTCTATATTTGGGATTTCCTATATAATGAGATTTCTTTAATAATGAATTTACCCGTTTCACATGATTACCGTCTCACGAGAAACTTTCAAAGAAAATGAAAAGAAAAATCTAATGGCCTTTTTTTGTCAATTTCAAAGAGTGTGATTAAATCACAATTTAAGTAAAAGTTATGATTTTTTTTTGCAATAAATTCAAAGATGACGTGAAATTATGACGTGAAAAATCAACAAATGCCAACGAGCTGGCAGGTTTGACTGTCGACGAGTACAATTCACAACAAGGTTTAAAGGTAATGGTCTTTTTTACTCGTAAGTTTTAAAGGTTGAGATTAAATTGCAATTGAAGTAAAAATTGAATTTTTTTTTTGCAATTAACCCTTGAAAATATTATTATCTTTTATAAAACTTACGAATTATTCATAAAATAATTTAATTATAAGAAGATCAATTTTCCTTAATCATACATTTTTTATTTAGCAAAGACTAGTGTGAGACCGTCTCACATAAGGACTTACGTGAGACGGTCAGAAAGTGATAACTTTATAAAAGAAAAGTGAAAATAAATTAATGGAAAGTAATAATGTTATTTCATGAACAATTTATAGTATAAATAAAAAGTGATAACATTTTATAGCGAAAGTGATAACTATTTTAAAAAGTGAAAAATGGTCTCACGTGAGACGGTCTCACGCAAGACTTACCCTTTTTATTTATTTTTACATAAAAAAGTTAGGCAAAGACTTGTGTGAGACCGTCTCACGTAAGGGTTAAGTGAGACAGCCAGAAAGTGATAATTTTTATGAAGAAAAGTGATAATAAATTAATGAGAAGTGATAATATTCTTTCATGAACAATTTATAGTATAAATAAAAGGAGCATGCTATTTAGGCAGAATCTGGCCAGCCAGAAAATGACATTCTTGTAAATTAGAGTAAAACATTAATGTTAATTGACAGATATATCCTTATCATCAACAATAATTAAGATGGCTGCTCTCTCTTTCCTAATTAATTGTTATTAGAATTTCGAGATTAATAATTATTATCATTAATTAATAACAATAACATAACTATAATACGAACACGATTCACGCCTTTTATTTTCTCTCTCTCAATAATTTGTGAATTCATTCATTTCATACTCTTTTTTTTTAATTAATTCTAATCAAATTTTTAGTTTTTTTTTCTCTGAGTCAGCTTTTTTAAAATATAATTGAATAACTGATCATGTTCCTCTTAATATAATATAACATGTAGTTATAATTAAATAATTAAAAGATTTTTTTTTGTGTTTCTTTGAAAAGGAATATTAATATAATATAACATGTAGTTATAATTAAATAATTAAAAGATTTTTTTTTGTGTTTCTTTGAAAAGGAATATTATAAAAATGTAGTATAATTAAATGAGTAAAAGGATTTATTTACGTTTAATCAATGATAAAATTTTGTCTGTTATTTTTTATTTATTTAATAATAAAAATATTAAATTCTAAAATTTAATTAAAACAATTACGTTTTTATGACCATTCATTTGATAACCATTTATTTATCAAAACATTATGAAACGGATGAAAAGTGATAACTTTTTTAACGAAATATGATATTGGATTAATGAAAAGTGATAATGTAATTTCATGAGCAATTTATAGTGTAAATGAAAAGTGATACAATATTTTATAATAAAAATAATAATATTTTATGACAGAAGTGATAAATATTTTTAAAAATGTAAAATGATCTCGAGATGGTCTCACACAACAAGAGCTACCCTTAATTAAAATGTTTATAAATGTTTATCTTAAATTCTTTTAAGGTAGTTGAAATAATATGCCTCATAGTACTTGATTCATAAATCTTGTTAGACTCATTTCGTGAAATAGATTAAAAAAAGAAAGAAAGGTGATAATATTATCTTAAATGAGATGTCACATAGTATTCATTACATAAGTTATGTAAGACTTATTTCGTGAAATAGATAAATAATACTACTTTTGTACAACTGTACGGTAACTATTTGTTTTTTATAAAATGAGTAATTGTATTTTTTATAAAGTGAGTAATTGTATTAAATGTGAGTGGTTGGTTCATTTTACTAAAAAAATAAAATGAATATTTTTAATATAAACGATAAAATGACAAAATAATACATTATCAGTAATAAAGAGAATATGATAATATTACCTGAAATAAAACGTCTCGAAATACTCATTTCATAAAGGCAAAGATTTGGGTGAGATCGTCTCATGAATACTCTTATTTGAGATAGATCACCCATTAATCCATTAATTATATTTGTAAGTGCTTTGTTTGTTTGGTTGTAGTCAAAATTGAAAATTAAAAATTTAATTATAAAAGTAAATTAATTCGATGTTTATATACTCCATATATTTTTGTATATATATATAATACTCCCTCCGTCTCAGAGAAGGTATAACATTTTTTGGGCACAGAGATTAAGGAGTATAATATTTTAATTTAAAGTAAAGTGAGATAAATAATATTTAATGTGTAGTGGGTGTATATTAGTGGTGTGTGTGGGGTGTGTGTAGGTCCATGTGAATATGTTAATATATTTTTTTTTTGTGGGTCTCATATACTTTTAAAAGAATGTAACAACTTTTGTGGGCAACCCAAAAAGGAAAATATCACAACTTCCGTGGGAAGGAGGGAGTATTATTTTTTAAATTATGTTTTTTTACTAATTTAAATTTTTTTCATTTAATTTTTTTAATTAAATATTATAAATTTATAAAATGTGATACTCAATTGATGAAAAGTGATAATAATGTTGTGAACTATTAAAAATTTATAATATAAATGAAAAGTGATAACATTTTAAATGAAGAGTGATAACTTCTTTAATAAAAAGTGATAACTAATTATCAAAGTGTGTTTTACAAATAATTTATAGAATGGATAAAACGTGATAATATTTTAATAAAAATGATTCCTAATTAAAGAAAAGTGATATTTATATAATTGAATTATTTCACAAACAATTCAATAGAATAATAAAAAGTGATAGTATTTTTAATAAAAAGTGAGTATATGATAAAAAATGTGATAACTTTTTAATTAAATTATTTTATATAAAACTGAAAAAAAAATTAATTTAAGGAGGAGTAGTGTCAGCCGTCAGGTGCGTAGTCGAAATATACATAGTACATAACCTCTGGGCGTGAAATTCCGAAGTTTAAAATTAAAAAAAAAGGGTTTAATTAATTAACCATCCAAACAAGCCGTTCTTTTCTTTCAATTTATTTTTAACTTAATATAAAATATATCTATTTAAATTAATGAGTTATCTGTCTCACATAAGGGATCCATGAGACGGTCTCACTAAAAACCTACCATTTCGTAATCATGTAAGACTCATCTCATGAAACAGATAAAAAGTGTGACAATATTGTCAAAAAAATTAAAGTATAGTATACTTTATAGAAATATTATCGTAAAATCATCTCACAATGAAATTATTTCACGTTTTATTAATGTCAAAGACTTGGGTGAGACCGTTTCACGGATCCTCCTATGTGAAACGAATCACCCATTAACCCATTAATTATATTTGTAAGAGCCCTATTTGGTTGTAGTCAAATTTCTAAAAGTAAATTAATTAAGTCTTTATATATATATTTGTATATATATATATATATATATATATATATAATGTTATTTTTTGAATTATATTTTTATTATGAAAATTTTTATTAATTTAAATTTGTTATTCATTTAATTTTTTTATTTAAATATTATAAATTAATAAATGTGATACTCAATTGATGAAGAGTGATAATAGTAATATAAACTATTATATGAACAATTTATAGTATAAATAAAAAGTGATAACATCTTTCATAAAAAGTGATAACTAATTATCAAAGTGTATTTTACAAATAATTTATAGAATGGATAAAATATGATAATATTTTTTATAAAAAGTGATAATTGTATTATGAGCTATTTCATAAAAATTTATATTATAGCCCCCACCCCCTCATGTGAGAGGGTCATGGGTGACCACGGGTCACCCAAGAATTACCCTAAAGTTTTAGCGAATAATTAGCTTATCCAAACAAGGCCCTTGTTTTACTCAATTCTTTTTTATTTTTTATTTTTATTTTTATATTAATGGATAGGATATGATTCGTCTCACATAAGGAGATTCGTGAGACGGTCTCACCCAAGACCTATCCTTTATTAATTAATAATTACTCTCTTCGTCCTGTCCTTATGGTTACGTTTGCTTTTTGCACATGCATTAATGAATATAGTATTTTTATGTGTACTGAGGTGAGAGAAATAATATTTTAATATAAAGTGGGTAGGTGTATTAGTGTGATGTGTGGGTCCATGGAGAGAGAAATAATTAATTTGTGTGGGTCTCATATTCTAAAAAAGAAAGTGTAACTATTAGAATGTGACGCCCAAAATAAAAATATATAATTATTAGGATGAGATGGAGGGAGTATTTTTTATTAAAAAATTATTACTTTTTATTTTTACTATAAATTCTTATTCATATATAATATTCCTTCCGTGAAGCTGTCTCATTCTCATACTGTACATATAATCTTATGCATAAGGTATAAATTATCTATAAATTATAATTATAGTAGAATGAAATTAAATTTTGGCAATTTATAGTGTGCACCCGGGTGCACCTAAAGATACGGTGCACCCATATACAAATATAAATAAAAATATATACAATTAAGAGTAAAAATGTTATATAATTTAATTGTTAATTTTTTTTAATGAAAATTTGTATATAATATTCAATAAAAAGATACACATATGGATATTAGTTTTTTTAATGAAAACATAATATGAAAAAAGTATACAATTATTACAAAACACGTATACAAAATAGAATAATATGTATATAAAATAGAATAAAAAGACATATACATATGGGTGCACCCTTGCACCGGGTGCACCCAATATACACTCTTAAATTTATATTCGACTTCGTCCAATGCAGTGCTTTTTATAATTTAATCAAATATTAAATTGATTGAAGCAACGAATGTTTAACTGAAAAGTTAAACTTTACATATTTTTAATTTTATTTTATAATTTCACCATTTATAATAGAAAATATAAAACCACCAAAATTATTTTAGATTTAATTCACCGAAAAGTTTAAAATTTTATTTTATTAAATAAGTTTTCTTCATTGAAGTAACAACTTATAGAGAAACCATAGAAATTTCCAATTGAGATTTTGAAAAAATTCGGTGACATGTAAATATAGTAAGGTAAAGAAATAATTATTATTAAATAAATATAAAAAAAAGTTTACCATAATTAATAGTAAATGAAATGAAAGCTGTTAGCTAGTACAGAATTGTGAAACAAAGCACATTCTGTTGCATAGCAAGTATTAATGACGGGAGTATTGAAATTAACAAGATTAATTAAGGCCAACTTATACTATTTAAGAAAAGTTATAAAAATTAATTAAGGGTAACATAGTAATTGTCCATTTAAATTTTGAATTCTGGCCCGCCAGAATTTGGCCACCAATATTTATCCTAAATAAAAAGTGATAATATTTTATAGTGAAAGTGATAACAATTTATAATGAAAATGATAACTATTTTAAAAAGTGAAAAATGATATCACGTGAGACCGTGTTACGCAACCCTACCAAAAAGTTATTCCTTTACAATTGTATCACGTGCCTCCCCCGCATAAAACATAAAACGATTTCAAACAGTACTTACTCTATTTCTTATAGTTGCAAATAATATAATCAACAACTTTCCATGCCTAAAAATTACATAATTATAGTAGAGTATTTGCACATTAACAATCAATACACAAAATAATTATAATATAGTATGCTTCACAATCTGGACAGTATCCGTCCACATTGATCGTTAAAAGAAACAACTGTGCGCACACAATAATCGTACAATTTAATAATCGCAGAAACCGATGCATATAATTTTCAAAAAGATCACGAACGATTTTCCTTACTGAACGCTGACTATAAAATGTGGATAAATTAATACTCAATCATCTAGAAATGTGTCATTATTTATTGTAGAATCGACTAACTCTTTTTTATTTTATTTTATTTTTTAATTTTTAACGTCTTATTAATCTTATTCTGTAAGATTTGTCTTATTTGATCCAATACAATATGTTGAAATTTTAAGTTGAATGAAAAATTACCACAAGTCATCTTATAAAAATGGTGTTATTATATTAATGTGTTTGTGAGGATGTGTCGGGTGTGAATATTACATAAATAATTTTTTTTCCATGAAATGACATTTGGCTCTAATTTTAAAAATTACTCCAAATGGTGCATATGATAATATATAGCGAAAAAAACTATACACTAAAATATAGTATAACAATTCGAGGCAGATAATGATTAAATTTTATTACCTCTTACGTATTAATCATATAATTAATGACATGAAAGATCATATACAATAGCATATATATAATATAAATACAACATAATTATTTTCCATAATCCACAATTAAATATCTCAAAACATAAAAGTGGAATACCTCTTCTACACACTTCCAAAACATGGTGTGAATGAAATAAGTTGATAATTAGATTAAATTTTTTCTTCTTTAGTTTTTCTATACCTAAAGTGATTCAAAATATGTGTTCTATCACAAAATATGAATCATTATTTCTTAGGAAAAAATTCCCATAAAATTGTACTTAAGCACATAAACACAAGACAATTTTATCTTTAAAAAAGAGTTCTCTTTTACCTCAACTCTAATCTCAATTTTCTATAATTCTGATCAAATTTTCTCATTAATATATTATATTTTATCTTTAAAAAAGAGTTCTCTTTTACCTCAACTCTAATCTCAATTTTCTATAATTCTGATCAAATTTTCTCATTAATATATTATAGTGAAACTCAAATATACATCTAACTATATACAGTGGAAAAAAACTTGTTTAGAAAATTTGAGAATTTTGCTCTATTTTATAATGAAATGTGTGATTGTAAACTCTCGTATGATCAGATGCTCGGTGGAGTATGAATGGTGGCAATGTGGGAGTAAAGTAATAAGTCAAATATGAGGTGAAAATTCGAACACGTGACTTTTTATTAATTTGTCCCAAGGAAAGAATGCAACTCATGATTTGATTATGAATATATCTCCATATTATGTTATTAATAATTTGATTAAGGTATGTTTTTTCATAATCAAATATTATTTTCTATTAAAAAATGTTACCCCCTTCGTACCATAGAAATACCTTGTGAATTAAGAAATATAGTATTTTTAATAGTATTGAAGTTAGAAAAACTATATTTTAATGTGTAGTGAGTAGTTTTATTAGTGTAGTATTGTGCCCCATGAAGATATTTAAATATTTTATGGGTCTCATTAACTATAAAGTAAAATGTAAATCTTTTTATGAAACGCTCAAAATAGAAATGCGTAAACGTTTCTATGGGATGGAGGGAGTATAATTTTGTTCTTCCTACGAATTATTCATGAAAATTTTTAATTTATTAAAAATAGCATCATTTTTATTAAAAATGTATCATCTTTTATTAAAATATGGATCGCATTAAGATTTTCGTTTGCTTTTTGCATGTAAATAAAACAACTTGATTGATTTGACCGGGAGATTGATTGGTTAAGTGAGGATACCTAGCTAAAATACTCTATTTGTCCCGCATTAAGGTTTACATTTATTTTTTTCACGTAGATTTAGAGATATAATATTTTAATGGGTAGAGGGTTGAGAAATACTATAATACTTAATGTATAGTGTGTAGTTGTACTAGTGTTGTGTGTAGACTCCATGTAGAATAATTAATTGCTTTGTGTGAGTTTCACTTACAAAATAAAAAATAAAGAAATGTGAACCTTAACTTATAACATATCAAAATGGAAAATGTAAGCATTAACGCATATCCATTTTTACCTGAAAAATACACAAACTCCAAATTGAATGCCGTTTTTTTCCTACATCTTTCTTTCACTTTTAAAATCCATTTTTACTTAAAAAACACACAAATTCCACCAAAGCACAAATTCTCCAAATATTTCCGAAGATTTCAGAGTATCAAGTATAATAGAGCACTTAAACATTCAAACCAAGCATAAATGAATAAAACCATGCTATAAATGGACCCTTAATTTTCTAAGTTTCTACACTCATCAATTATATACTCACCCCTTCCGCGTTAAGGTTTACATTTTTCATTTTTGTTTGTTTCAAATTAAGGTTTATATTTTTATTTTTGTCAAATGTGACCCATTCAAAACAATCAAGTATTCCACATAGGCCCCATACGCAATAGTAATACAATTACTGAACTTGTTTTCAATTTTAGTAAAATTGACTAGAGTAAGCGTACTCTATCATTGTGTAGAACGTAGTGACCAAGTTACAAAATTTATATATCGAAACCTAGGGAGAAAGTGTATGTATCCATATTTGAGAGATGTTTTACTCTAAAATGACTAATCAATAATGGAGGAGTTAAATTACACTACAATTAACTAAGAAAGCAATTAAAATAAAATGGAAAGATACATATGGGATGGAAGATAGATTTAGGTAGATCAATCTAAGAAGTATACAAGGCAAGCAACATCATGGAAAAGGCATATAGACTTACTCACACACACACACATGCATTGATGATCATCATGTTATGTATTAAGGGCACTCATTAAGAGTGTCTCCAATCTTTACTATTCATATAAGTACTTACGAATATTAATATACCTGTTTAAGGCAGGGACGATTTTCTTATGTTCCCTTTCTAAGGTCAAGTAAAAATTTGGCTTGGGTCCCCTCATTAATTCAAACACTTTTTACGAGTAATCATCACTAATGTCCTATCATGATATTTTAAGCACATGAAGCTTATGACCAAACTTCCCACATACTAATCAAGTCACCTCATGCAATCAATGATTCAATTAAAGATTCAATTAAAACCCTAAGCATAATATTGGAATGGTCATCCTAACATTATGAATAGAGAATTTAACCACATAAGTAATTATAAAAGATTAGAATAAGCATTCATGATAGAAAATATTCATAACAATCATTTTACCAAACATGTTTTGTGCATTATCTATATATTCCTCAAACAATCATATTGCTAGCCTCACACATGAGACTAGCATTGCAACATCATCATAAGATCATTACAAATTTGATTACAAAACATTGTTGCTACAAAATTAGAAAATGAACAAATCAAGAGGATGAATGCTTCCTTTGTCACTTGAGAAGAACCTCCCTCTCTCATGCCCAAATCCTATTCAATTTGATTGCTCCTCCTTAGATTGGTGAAGTATGAAAGATGTATGGAAAAATTTAGTGGATTTGATGGAGGTTGATTGTAGGAATTGATGGAATGGATGGGGGAGGAAGTGTGTAAAAATAGAGGTGAAAAGTGTGTGTTCTCAATCTGGAAGTGTAAACTCACTTTTTGAACAGCTGGAGAGAGTTAAATATCCAAATTGGGGAAGATTCTAGAATTTTAGCTCATTTTACGACTTTTGACTGAACTAGGGTTAAAGTCGGGCCTCGGGTCGAGCTCGGAAATAGGGGTCGAGTCGAGTTCAGAACTAGACTCCCTATCGGGGTTGAGTTTGTGTTGCAGGTATGTACAGTCGACCCACCTCGGATGGTCGAGCTCTGAGCTCGATGCGTGTTTCTGTCGCCTACTTGAGTCGAGTGGGTGTAGTAGTCAGCAAATCTTATTTTAGCTTGTTCTCCCTCGTTTCAACTTCGAATTGAGCTTCATTTTTTCCTATATCTTCCTTTTCGCATCTATAATTCATTTTTACCTGAAAATTACACAAATTCCACCAAAATACCAATTCTCCAAATATTTAAAAATATCGCGTAATTTAAGGCACTTAATCATGAAATTCAAGCATAATTACATAAAAACATGGTACAAAAGGGCTCTAAATTCACAAAATTTCTACACTCATCAATTACCCACTACACATTAAATATTATATTTCTCAACCCACTATCTATTAAAATATTATCTCTCTTAATCCACGTAAGAAAAACAAACATCAACGTTAACGCGGGACAGAGGGAGTATATATACATGAAATAATTCAATTTATGGTTATCACTTCTTATTGATCTATTATCACTTTTTATTAAAAATATTATTACTTTTTATTTATCATATTAATTGTCATGAAATAGTTCAATCGTTTGATGATCACTTTTTCTTGATTAGATATTACTTTTGATTAAAAATATTATAACATTTTACTAAAAAATATTAACACTTTTTATCTGTCCTATGAAAAATTTATAAAATAATTCAATTAAATAATTATCATTTTTTCTTAATTCGGTATAACTTTTTATCCATCCAAGACTATTCATAAAATGATTCAATTGGACGGACATCACCTTTTCTTGATCTCTTATTACTTTTTATAAAACATATTATCACTTTTTATCTATCATAAGAATTGTTCGTGAAACCGTTCAACTGGACAAGTATAATTTTTTTATAAAAAAATATTGTCAATTTTTATGTGTCATACTAATTGTTAATGAAATAGTCTTATTAGATGAGTGTCGCTTATCTTTGATTAATTATTATTTTTTATTAGAAATGATACTCATAAATTTTTACCTTGCTTATAAATTTTTTCATAAAATAATTATGAAATAGTTCAATTAGATGGTATCATTTTTCCTTTATCAGATATATCATGTCTTACATTAAAATATTAAAAAATTGGAGCAATAAATTTAATTAAAAAATAAGTTTAATTAAACCTATTTTCAATTAGATTAGATTAGTTATTAAATACTACTCCCTCCGCCCCATATTAAATTTCACACTTTCTGTTTTTATTCGTTTAACATTAAATTTTGCCATAAAAAAAGTCGAGACATCATATCAATACCAAACCTTAAAAGTATACTCCTTCCGTCCCACAACAAGAGTTACATTTTACTAAGTAGGGCATCCCACTACAAGAGTTACATTTTATTTTTTAGTAGATGAGACCCACATAAATCAATCACTTTATCTTTATGGTACCCACATACAACACTAATACAACTACCAACTACTCCCTCTGTCTGCTTCTAAGGTATCCATTTGCTTTTTGCACGTGTCCGATTTTATGGTATCCATTTACTTTTTACATGTGAATTAAGGAGTATTATTATTATTATATGTAAAGTGGGTAGTTGTATTAGAAGGAAGTGGTGGGCCATATTGTGTATTTTTTTACTAAATAGGAAAAAATAAATACCTTTGAAGCGGACGCCAGAAATAGTAAATGGATACCTTAGAAGCGGACAGAGGGAGTATATATTAAATTATTATATCTCTCAACCCACTACACATTAAAATACTCCCTCCGTCCAACATTAATCTATCCGTTTGCTTTTTGCGCGTAGATTAAGGAGTATTATTATTTTATATGTAGTAGGTAATTGTATTAGTGGTGTGTGGATCCTATATTTTAATTGTATTAGTGTGTGAGTGGGTCTCATGTGTCTAAAAAGAGAAATGGATAGATTAAGAATAGACGTCCCAAAATGGTAAAATTGATAGATTGACAGTGGACGGAGGAAATATTATATTTCTTAATCTCCGTGCAAATAGTAAATGTAACTCTTTTCATATGACAGAGTGAGTATATCTTAATTAAACTTGTCACTCTCAGGTGACACGCATAACATACTTTATAATTTATTTATTATCTAAATATACTATATTACCCTAAAAATACTATATTATCCTCCAAAAGTTAATAAAATTAGCTAAAAAGTAATTTTTCTTAAACTTCATATCTAAAAAACCAGTTAAATTTAACTTGGAGCAAAGAGAGTAAAATATAGAAATAATAATTAAATTTTGAATGAAAAATTAATATATTATAACTTAAATTTATAGTTATTAAATACAATTAAATTAATAGCTGAATTTGAATCAAGAAATTTTACGTTTGAACTTTAATTTAAAAAACTAAAAATAAAAATTCTATGGTAATGTTAGAACAGGTGAAAAAAAAAAAGCAAATGCAAAATCTTACATTCTCCTAACCCGATTCGATTCTCCTGTTATATTTTGATAATACATCTCTTATTGCGCACCGTTGGATGATTAACACGTATGATATAATAAAACATAAACCCCAAAAGGAAAGCTTAAAACCCTAAAAGCAATGGTTGAGATTTTCTTCCCCATACACGTGTCACTCATCTAACGCGTGTTAGGATATATAACACCAAGTGTAATAGAACATCCAAGATCCTCCTAACCAAACTAGCTACTTGATCTTAGACGTTCTATTACATTTGGTGTTAATTTTCCTATTATACGTGTTAGATAAGTGACACGCATGCAAGGAAGAAATTTTCAACCTTTCCCCTTATGGTTAATACTTTTATTTGGGTATATATTTTATTATATCATACGTGTCAATCATCTAACGGTGCACAATAAGAAATGTAATACCAAAATGTAACAAGAGAACCAAATCACATGCAATGAGTAAATAAGCCATATTTTAATATACTTATAGAATTGCAGTGTGGATCAGGTGGCTTCATTTCACTAAATGAGATCCGTGAGACAGTCTCATATAAATTTTATTATTATAAAAAAAATACTCCTGTGATTGCATTTTTATAATAGCATATAGTATACCATTTCAAGGAACTCCTCTCATAGACACATAAAAAGTGATAATATTTTAACAAAATCCTGATTGATGAAAAACTATAATTATTTAGTGAAATATTTGATAAACAATTCGTAATATGATAAATAAAAAGTAATAATATTTTTAATTAAAGTAAATAGTTAATGTCTACATAAAAAATATAACTAATTAAGAAAATTTAAAATGATTCTACACGGATGTTTCTCTTTTATAAAATTATTTATCTGAGTTGATCTACTGTACCACATATGTACACTAAAAACATACACATATTTAGAAACGGGTCTGGTATAAATAAAATTTAGACCCTAATTTTCCCATTCTAACGCCTCTTACCTAACATGCCCAACCTCCTCCTTTCTCTCCTCTGGTACTCCTCTTCTCCATCTAGCTACATGAGCCGTTTTCATTATATTGTTTGCCAATTCTCCATCTCCATCCGTTTAATTATGGTGTTGCTGCCTCCACCTCCAACCTCTTCCGGCTCTCCACCTCCTTCGTCCTCCTCTGATTCTACATCTTCGTCACTTTTATCATGGTGTTGCAGCCGCCTCCTCCTCCTTCACCTTGATTTGCCAATCTTCTGAGCAATCGGTCTCACGATATTTTTCTTCTTTAGTCTCCCTGGATTTGTCAATATTTTTCTTCTATGCAACAGATCTAGTTCTTCTCACGATGTTCTTCTTTAGATCTCCTTAGATCTGTCAACTTTGTTTTTCTAAGCATCAGACCTTTTTCTTAAAGGATGATTAGGTTTTAATTTATTAATGTACATATTTTTATGTATAAATGTATTACATGTATATATGTGTGTTGAGTCGAGATCTTGTTGTTCCTTCTCCATCACGACTTCAAATACATGGGCTAATCTTGTTATGACATTCCGTCTTCAACAATCATCAGCGATTCCTTACTTTATTGGTTTTAACTTATTACTGTATGTGTTTGTATATATAAAATGTATTGTGTAATTTTGTTCTTATTATGTACTCTGAAATTCATCTTATGGAAAATTATATGGATCAATGTCTTTCATTTTTAATTGAAATCAGATAGAACCTGTTCTCTCTCTATGCTCTTGTACTTCTTCAATGAAAATTACATTAAAATTTTAAAAATATACAATATAAATAAGACTTTATATACTTGTACATTAAAATTGATACACTTACACAATTAAAATTATCCACTCCATCTTTTAAACTGCATAAAGTTTTCAACAAAAAAGTATACACTTAACAATAAAATTATACACTACATTTGTAAAATTTATACACTTATTCAATAAAGCTTATACACTCTGTGTTTAAAAAAAATATAAGTAAATAATCATAAACACAAATTACACCGGCAACACAGGTTACACCTCCAATAAAATTTATTGAGGTTACACCACCAACAATACCTACTGATCAAAGCAAGACTAAGTTCCCATTTGGTTGAGGCCTTTAAACAAAGGAATATATTCAAATTATAAAGTGGTTGTTTGGTCCAGAACTTTCATTCTGATGAACAGTATATTAATTCCATGAAATCTGGGAATCACCCATTCCTTAGAAATTTTGGTAAGTTTTCCCTCCACTTCTTGATGAGTGATATTTTCACCTAGACTTTAGTGTCTTTTTATATGTGTATTCATATTATTTTATCCGTATTTGTGTATAATTTAGTTGTATTTTATGTTTATGAAAATGTATGAGAATAAGCTTAAACATATGATTTGAAGGCAAAAGTAGATCCTAAACGTGAAAAGAAAGACATAGGAAAAAGCGGATCTCAATTTGGAGTTGAAACAAGGGAGAACGAGTCAAAACAAAAGAAGAAAAACAAGGACTGCACCAACACGGTCGGCCATATGCGAAACATGGCCCTGTAAGAGGTGGCCTTGTACCGACGTCTGAAACACCTACACAACCACCCTATGGTCGTGTGCACGCACACGCGCCGTGTAGGTGCAAAATCTGTGAAAAAAATCAGAAACCTTCTAGAAGCTTTCCAATGGATATAAATATCCAATACTTCAATATTTGATGAGAATTCGAGGGCTTTTACTGTTTCACAAAAATCACACACATTTTCTTCTATTTTTCACCATCCCTTTCATCCATTCTTCATCCATATCATCTACCTTTATCCCACCATCCAATCCACCATCCAAGTAGTTAGAGAAACAAGGGGGAGTGGAGATTTCAAGAAAAGAAAGAGAAGCACCATTGAAGCTATTCAAGGGAGTTTTAATTCTAATTTTTGTAGACTTCTTTGTAGTTCAATCATGGGTTTTAGAGATATAATTGCCTATGTTGTTTTCTTTGAGACTATGAAAGGCTAATCTCCTTTGTGAGATTAGAAATATGAATTGTGTTAGATAATTTTGGGTATTTTGCAATTGAATTCATATGTTAATTGGATTTGTTAATTTTCTATCATTGATTGTTAATTGCTTGATTTGTATGATTGATTTGTGTGGTTAA
Organism: Pogostemon cablin; assembly: GCA_023678885.1. Classification (NCBI taxonomy): domain Eukaryota; kingdom Viridiplantae; phylum Streptophyta; class Magnoliopsida; order Lamiales; family Lamiaceae; genus Pogostemon; species Pogostemon cablin. Next base: position 22,896,248 of record CM042959.1, read on the forward strand.
TTGTCATGGGCATGTGATTAGATTGAGAAATCAATTATATGTTTATGATAGTTCATTGAATCAATTCATCATACACTTCATGTGCATCATAAGTCTTAAAGAGATAGAGATGTCCTTTAAGATTTAGAATCCTTTGATAGAACATCCGATTGGTTAGATCGAGAGGTCGATTAATCATGTGAAGAGACGCTCATTTCAAGCTTAGTACCTAGTTGGAATTGTTTGAGTGAGAACCAATCCATTGAGCTGCAATACCCACCTTTTATATATATATATATATATATATATATATATATATATATATATATATATATAAAATAAATAATTATGCTTGATATTTTTGCAAGTCGTAGTTTAGATAAGGCACACACACATAAGCACATGTAAACCCTAAACACGTAAGCTAGAGGTTGGATAAGTACAAATATTGTGGTTATATATACACACATATCTTTTTAATTCATATGTGGGGCAGAGGTGTGAGGAGTGAGTAGTTTAGAGGTAAAGTCCCTTTCACTCAAGTCTTTTATGTTTCTATATATATATATATATATATATATATAGTTATATGCACACACATATACATACATATATAAGCACACACAACTCACAAACGTATATATACACACTGATATTTTGAGAAATTTTCTATTCTTTGTCAAACCTTATCATGTTATATACGAAAATTATCGTCTCGATGCGTAGAGTCCATATATATAATTCTTTTTGTGAAATAGATTTCATATGAGTTAGAAAAGCTCCATCGAAGTTTTAACCCTTTAATAGAGTATTTTATTTCGTTGGGACATAACTTTGATATTATAGGCCATTTTGAAGCTCTCCTCACGAGGATCACAAATATATAATTAGTTTTGAGTATGGACGTGAAATGAAGAAGATGGGAAGAGACCCACTTCGTGTTAAAATTTTGTCCCCTTTAAACTTCGTTATTGAACTTAGTCTCAATTTTGGTACAAATTGATAAGAGTAAGTATACTCTATCGTTGTGTGTAGACGTGGTGACCAAGTGCAAAATTTATAATATCGAACCCAAGGGAGAAAGTGATGTATCCGTACTCAAAATATGTTTCACTCAAGAAGGACTAATCAATAAAGGGGAGTTTAATTACACTATAAACTAACTAAGAAAGCAATTAAAGATAGAACATGTACATATGAGATGGATGATGGGTGAAGGTGAGCAATCTAAGAAGTATGTAAGACAAGCAATATAATGGAAGCGACTCATGTAGATTCTCACACACACATACATTGAAGGTCATCATGTTATGATATTAAGGGCAATCACTTATGTACCCCTAATCCCTATGGCCAAGGCAATTAGGTTCTCAACTCTTTTACAAGTTTAAATCTCCTAGTATTGTGTCTTACTCTCAATTCCCATGAAGGTACTATGGTTATAAGTTGGGTTCCCCTCACTAGTTCATCACTAATGTCCTATCATAAGATTCTAAGCACAAGAAGGGTATGACTTACCTCCCCTCATACTAACTAAGTCATCTCATGCAATCAATGATTCAATTAAACCACTAAGCATAATATTGGAATGGTCATCCTAACACTATGAATAGAAAATTTAACCACACAAATCATACACGAAATGAGAAATAACATTCATGATAGAAAATATTCATACAATCAATTCATTAAACATATAGTGTGCAAAATCTACATTATCCTTCACCAATCATATTGCTGGCTTCACATGAGGACTAGCCAATATAAATCATTACAAAATCAATATAATTCATGGCATGCTCCAATTGAGCCACATAATGAAGACAACAACAAATCAAAGGTTGATTGGCTTCCCTTTTGAAGTTGGCATTATCTTCCTTCATCATGCTCCAATCTTCACTCCTTGATGTTCTTCCCTTCCTTAGATTGGTGGATTGATGGAACTGTGGATGGATGTGAGAAATCAAGAGGAATGGGTGGATGGAATGAAGATGGAGGAATGGATGATGAAAATAGAGGAATGGATGATGGATGGATGGAGAGGAGTGTGTGCAGCCCAAAACCCTCGATTTTCTGATGCAAATGGTGTAATTGGGAGTATTTATACCCCTTGGAAAATATGGAAATCGCACTTGAGTTGTGACACTTTTGCATAAAAACACGGTCGTGTTTTCTTGCAAATTTTCAGCTCTCTAGATATTTTTTGCACTTTTGAATAGACAACACTGTTCTGAATAGTATTGTCTTTTATGTGTTGTCTTTGTCAAATTTTCTCCTTTTTTCGCTTTTTTCATCCCGACTTAATTCCCGTCTTCGTTTTTGCTCTATTTTCATCTATTTTTTATACGTTTAAGCTCATCTCACAAATTTCTATAAAAACACAAAATACAACCAAATAGTATACAAATACGGATAAAATAATATGAAAATACACATAAAAGACACTAAAATCTAGGTGAAAATAACGAGGATCAACCCCCCAAACTTAAAGTGTTGCTCATCCCCGAGCAACGAAAATGATAAACCAAGAGGAGAAATTTTCACCTAGGAAAAGACCTAACGAATATAAGCAATAACACATCGATAACAATAATAACTACAACTTATGCTAAGTCATCCTACAACATTAAATTCATGACATGAGAAATTAACAAGTTTAATCACAAGAGAATAAAGTGTAATATAGTCCCTTTTTGGTCCAAGCCTCACATAGGATATCAATTTCACTCAACACTCTATGATTTAGGTAAAACAACACTCATCAATCGATTGGCTCGACTCGCTATAAGCTTGATCGTGGACTACATTCACAAACCTCCAAAGTTGCAATCAATGATAAAAAAAGTGTTTATATTGGATGTAATGATAGGCTCTTTGGTAAGGTAGGAAGAATATGGATCATAGTGACTAATCAAGCATAAGTAATCAAAGAGGTAGCTACTTTCTTCCATTCCTCCACTTTTTCTTTTCTTCCTTTTTATCTTTGTTGGTCACAAGCACTATTCATCATCTTTATCATATGAATCGAGCTCCTCATGATGCATGCTTCCTTTCTTTGAACTTTTATTTTCTTGAGCATCTTGTTGTTGTTTGCTCCTTCTTTTGTTTTTAGGTTGCATGTGCATTCTTGCTTGTGCTCTTTTCATTCTTTTTCTTACTTGTTTACCATTTTCTTTCTTCTTTTGTTATCTCATCAAATATTTCTAGCCACCATCTCCTCAATTACTCACACAAAAGGGTACATATATAAGGCTCATGTGGGTAATAAATGGTTGTTATGTGCTAAATTCACAAGAAATAGGCTTATAAGCTCAAAGTGGTTGACTAGGGATGATGTTAACGGTATGGGAATATTTGGCAATGACTATAAATGACAAGGATGGTCTTAGATCATATCATTAATCTCCACCAATCGGGCTCGTTCCTATAGTCCTTGAGCAAGTTCTAACTTATCAAACATAATCGATCCACTCATGAAGAAATACCATGTATGCACGGTTGAGGCTCAAATTCTCACAAGCTTATGCTTGGACCTTAAGGACTTATTACACCACATTCATCTCAAAATTGAACAAGTTAAGTAAAACATGTCACAATTTGAAAGTGTAGAGATTCTTAATCATAATTTGTCATCACTTATCACAACAACATGTCATCACTCATATAAAAAAAAGACTCACGACATCTCAAAAATAAACCACCAAAATGAACCTTAAACAAGAATAAAAATACACACAAAACATACAAAAAAGACACACCAAACAAGAAACAACACAAAAACACGAGACACAAGACATAAGACATAAGAAAACTATGTGCGCCAGTGCAAATGTTCAAAATATGAGAACTACGAGAGCATAAAAAAAATTTGACCCCCCCAATCTTAATTCTTAGCTAAGACTAGAATTAAGTTGGAGCCAAAGAACAAGTACTCCTTTTGAAGCATCCCTCGTAGCTCTTCTCGTAATCCAAAATGCTCCATATCTACACCAAGCTCAACATAATTTCTACATAAAACACCAACAAATACAAAAATCAAACCAAAACACCAAAAATCAAATCCATCATCCTTATTGAAAGCAATAAATAAAGTAATAAAGATAATGATGGGTTGTCTCCCATCCAGCGCTAAGTTTAACGTCTTCAAGCCGGACAGAACTTGGAGAACTCATCGGAATGGCCAAGGATATCATTCGTTCTTGCCATCAAATTTTAATCTTTGTGCTTCTTCCTCTATTAGGCATTTGTGGCAAGTAACGACCTCAGTTGCATCCTTCGAGATTGGCTTTAAATATTCTACTCTTTTGAGCTTACATTCCATCAACCTTTCCATTCTTGAGCACCACTTATTCCTTCTCTCCACATAGAGTTCTAGCATGTCTTCAAGTTTTCTTTTGTCCTTAAGAATATGAGAAGAATCAATAGGTAAGACAAAGTCTATAAAAACAATATTATGAAATTCAAAGCAACTTAAAGAGTTTAAAGGTTTAGATATGCTCATTTCACTCTTCAAGTCATCATCACTTGCTTCTAGACTTTGTTCCTCTTCATTAACATCATTTGCCTCAATAGGCTCTTCAAGCACCTCTTTTGATTCTTCTTCCCCCAAATTTTCTTCAACCTTATTTTTCTTATCCTCAATAAGCTCAACATCTCTTGAGTCTTCATCATCCCCCGAACACTCTTCTACTTCTAATTCTTCTTCAATATCTTCATTGAAATTTTTTATTTCGTGAAGAGTGTTCCGTTCACTATTCATTTGACTCATTTGACATTCTAGGGCCTCAAATATCCTCTCATTTTTCTCATCTTCTCTCTTTCTGTCAACTCTTCTTTCTTCAATCATCTCATTGAGCATATCCATGAGTTGCCCAATTCGATCTTCTACGGGTGGTTTTATCTCTTCACTCGGTGGATGCCATCTTTGTTCTTGGAGATAATTTCCTTGATCTTGGAAATTACTCCCTTACATGTAATAAATTTCCTCCACTTGAGAATTACACATCATCCACTCTTGTTGCACCGTAGTATAAGAAGTTGACATACTTTGAAGATATTGATCCCCATAACTAGGAAGACTTGGTTGAACACTTTGCCTTTCATTGGTCCTATGAGCATATCTTCTATACAACTCCATTAAGGTACTATTCTCGGATAGAGGAGTAAATGTTGAAACTTGGTTGTAGGAACTTTGTATGGAATAAGTGTTTCCTTGAATCGGTTGGAATGTATTCACATTGTAAGCTCCTTGCCATCCCCCGTATATTCCATTGTCATAGCATTGATCCATTTTTACTCTTCTTCTCAAGATCTACTATAATTCTTCTCCAATTACTATTTTTGGTTTTGCTCCTTCTCCCCTTCTTTCAAGGTTGATGTACCTATCAAGAAGAACAAGTGAGAATTTTTTTTTTCCAAAGCTAATATAAAAGCAAAAATAAGAAGGAAAAAAAATGTCCTAAGTAGAGCTAACAAATCCAAACACGTTACACCAAAGCCTTTCTCCCCGGCAATGGCGCCATAACTTAGTCTCAATTTTAGTACAAATTGATAAGAGTAAGCGTACTCTATCATTGTGTGTAGACGTGGTGACCAAGTGCAAAATTTATAATATCGAATTCAAGGGAGAAAGTGATGTATCCGTACTCAAAATATGTTTCACTCTAGAAGGATTAATCAATAAAGGGGAGTTTAATTACACTATAAACTAACTAAGAAAGCAATTAAAGATAGAACATGTACATATGAGATGGATGATGGGTGAAGGTGAGCAATCTAAGAAGTATGTAAGGCAAGCAATATAATGGAAACGGCTCATGTAGATTCACATATACATGCATTGAAGGTCATCATGTTATGATATTAAGGGCAATCACTTATGTACCCCTAATCCCTATGGCCAGGGCAATTAGGTTCTTAACACTTTTACAAGTTTAAATCTCCTAGGATTGTGTCCTACTCTCAATTCCCATGTAAGTACTATGATTATAAGTTGGGTTCCCTCACTAGTTCATCACTAATGTCCTATCATGAGGTTCTAAGCACAAGAAGGGTATGGCTTACCTCCCCTCATACTAACTAAGTCATCTCATGCAATCAATGATTCAATTAAACCACTAAGCATAATATTGGAATGGCCATCATAACACTATGAATAGAAAATTTAACCACACAAATCATACACAAAATGAGAAATTACATTTATGATAGAAAATATTCATACAATCAATTCATCAAATATGTGGTGTGCAAAATCTACATTATCCTTCACCAATCATATTATTAGCCTCACATGAGGACTAGCCAATATAAATCATTACAAAATTAATATAATCCATGACATGCTCCAATTGAGCCACATAATGAAGAAAACAACAAATCAAAGGTTGATTGGCTTTCCTTTTGAAGTTGGTATTATCTTCCTTCAACATGCTCCAATCTTCACTCCTTGATGTTCTTCCCTTCCTTAGATTGGTGGATTGATGGAATGGTGGATGGATGTGAGAAATCAAGAGGAATGGATGGATGGAATGAAGATGGAGGAATGGATGATGAAAATGGAGGAATGGATGATGGATGGAAAGAGAGGAGTGTGTGCAGCCCAAAACCCTCGATTTTCTAGTGCAAATGGTGTAATTGGGAGTATTTATACCCCCTTGAAAAATCTAGAAATCGCACAAAAGTTTTGACACTTTTGCATAAAAATACGGTCGTGTTTTCTTGCATCTGCCCGTATTTTCTTGCAAATTTTCAGCTCTCTGGACATTTTTTGCACTTCTGAATAGACAACACTTTTCTGAATAGTGTTGTCTTTTCTGTGTTGTCTTTGCCGAATTTTCTCCTTTTTTCGCTTTTTTCATCCCGACTTAATTCCCGTCTCTATTTTTGCTTCGTTTTTACCTATTTTTCATATGTTTAAGCTCATTTTCATAAATTTCCATAAAAACACAAAATACAACCAAATAGTATACAAATACGGATAAAATAATACGAAAATACACATAAAAAGATACTAAAATCTAGGTGAAAATAACGACGATCAGTTATTTTTATGAAAAATTGGTATGCATGTGATCCTCACCTTGCGAGGACTCCATACATACTTTCGAATTTTCAAACGGAGTTGTATAACTCAACTGTTATTTTGTAATAAGGTTAAAGTTTAGAGTAAGTTTAAATAAGAATTTAATATAATGCAGGGACTTGATTGCAATTTATATATATATATACATTATTAATAATATTAAGTGAAAAGAAAGTTTTATTCAATATATAAAAATCCTGAAAGTCTACTGATTGAGTTTCATGAAAGTCGACTGATTGCAGTAGCTTTTGGTCATGTTTTATTTATTCTATTTATTTATTTGTTTATTTATTTATTTTACTTTAATTAAATGCTAATATCATAATTATATATATACTTAATTTAATAATTTTATCTTAATTATAATTTTACTACTATTATTATTATTGGTGTAAAATCTTTATTTAATACCCATTTTTAATAAAATTAATGTCATTCATATTTATATTTTGTAATGTTACAATTTATTACTAAAGTTGAAAACTATAATTATTAAATTATTAATTATATATTTCTATTTTATTATTTTATTTAACGATTAATTATTTATATTTTCTTAAGTTAATAATTAGTATATTATTAATTATATAATAATAATTAGTTTGTTTTAATTATATTAGAATTTTAGCTTAAGTACCAGAAATTATTATTATATGTAGAACTCAATTTAGTATATCCTTGCAGTCGTACTTGAGACTCAAGAACAAGTGTAGTCCAGCTTACTATTTCCTAGAAAGTTCAAGGTGGGGTAACTTTCACTCTTTACCGAGTGCTACAATTTTATGTCTTGATTGCTATGTTAAAATGTGATATTTGTTACTTATATATCATGTTATGTGTTATATGTGCTTTTAGTTCGATGATAAATATTTTCTTACTAATAGTTGTACGAGGTGACGACTCAGTGCACATATACCAACTAACACAAGTTATCGTGTGACGGTTCGGTACTAAAAATATTTCAAATCTACTAATACTCATATTGAATGACGATTCAATGCACATATACCAACTAACACAAGTTATCAGATGACGTTTCAGTCTAAAATATTTTCATTAAGTTATCGAACGACAATGTGCAAATTATTTTATTAAAATGGCATATGTTACATTTTATGGTATATTTTGCATGCATATTTATTTTAACTGTGCAATCATTTAAGTTAATCCACTGAGTGTTTTTTTAGACTCTCACCCCTTATTGATTTTCACAACAAGGTTTAGAAGATGAAGAGGCCCCTGCAGATGTCCCAACCCCATAGAGGACTTTATATCATGTCTTATATTTTAGTATTTTATCAAGAATTCTATTTCAGATATATCATCTGAACGCACTTGTTTTGGATAATCCACTCTACTCGGGTGAGTAGACGCTAATATGTAATAATCTCTATACAACTTTTATTTTATTATATTATCGCTTTGGCGATTTTATATTATTTTCGCTGTGCATTCTCGACCCCTTTATTACTATATTGGGAATTGTATATCTAGTAGCGTCCCAACCCCATAGCATAACCCGGGGCGTTACAACGTGGTATCAGAGCAGTCTATATCGAACTTGCTCAAGTACCTAACTTAGGTCATAATACTTCATTCCTAGGATACCTCATTCTCTTAGATTATGACATCATTACACTATAGGATTTCCTGGCGTATTTATTTTAATATTTAAAGTTCTTTAATATTTAAATAAACTTAGAATGGGTTTTGAACTTGTAAATCAGATGGACATTGACTGGATCAATGCTTGAAGAAGATTCAGAGTGCAACTTTGGGAACGAACTGAAGAACAAGACCTACGACCACATATTAGCGAAATGGCACTTATGCACCACCTAGATGCCCAAGGTAATGGGGATATGGATGATTTTGGTCATTATCTCCTCTTAATTAACACTGTGAGATGTTTGTAATTCTACCTGGACCTCCCGTGGTGAACTACATAGCTTACTATGCATCTATTTTCATGCCTGGCTTCTGAGCCTCGTGCCACCTGCTCCTCAATTTCTGGCATTTTTTCACGAGGAGATTCCGGCTGCACCCGTGGAGCCTGAAGAGGATGGACCTGGGGATGATGGGGAAGTGATTGATTAGACAGACTAGTACTACACTGACTTAGACTAGTTATGACTCTTATTATAGTAGTAATGACATGTTTCTATAGTAGGAACCTTTTGGCCGTTAAGTGGGTAGTATGTATATATATATATATGTGTTTAGATGTCACACTTGATAGGTGATTAGCCATTTTGTAGTAGGGATGACCAATTAAAATAATTTATCGAATCACAGGGAGATCGGCGCTAGAGCTTAAGCGAGATCACGTTTATCGCAATTTTATAAAGACGAATCATCAATGGGTAGTTTGATCAAACAAGAAATTAAATCAATCAAAGTAAGCAAGCAAGCATTTATTAGCAAACAAGATAGATGGATGAAGAGTGGTTTTCCAAATTAAGTAAAAGTGAGATTAACAATAATTAAGAAGTGGAAATCCTAGGATAAATGCATCGAATTCACATGAATCATGGATTGAAGACTAAGGGCCAACACTAAGATCACTTAAACTCCCTCTCAAGATGGATATGATATGGTTCTAAACATAGCTCAATGAGTTGGTTCTCTCTCAAACAATTCCAACTAGGTACTAAGCTTGAAATGAGAGTCCCTTCACACGATTAATCAACCTCTCGATCAAACCAATCATATGTTCTATCAAAGGGTTCTAAACTCTAAAGGATTTCTCAATCTCTTTACAATTTATAATGCACATGAAGTGTTTGATAAAATGATTCACTCAATTATCCTAAGAACATAATTGATTTCTCAATCTAATCACATATTTAGAACAACTAAACACACAAATCATCAATACAAATCAAGCAATTAATAATCAATGATAGAAAACCATAGATCCAATCAACATATGAATTCAAATACACAAATCCCAAAATTATCCAACAACTCTCATATTGCTAATCTCACAAGGGAGATTAGCCTACCATATTCATAAAGAAATTAACATAGACAATTAAATCCTTACAAATCATGATAAAACTATAAGGTTTAATACAAAGATTGAATGGAAACTCCCTTGATCTATCTTCAATGGTGATCTCCTTCCCTTCTTTGCACTTTCCTCTCTTCCTTGATCATTTTCCTTCACTTGGATGTAGAAATTGATGGTGGAATGATGGTAGATGGTGTAGATGAAGAATGGATGAAGATGATGGAGTAAAATAAGAGAAATGGTGTGTGAGGTGTGTGAAACAGTAAAATCCTCGTCCCATGTCATCAAATGTTGAATTATTGGGTATTTATGTCCCTTGGGAAGCTTCTAGAAGGTTCTGCAATTTTTAGCAGCTTTTTACACAACACGAGTCGTGCTCTGCAACACGGCCACAAGGTTGCCGTGTTGGGTGAATTGATGTCGCTGTACGGCCAAGACTTATAGGGCCGTGTTACGCAACACGGCTCGTGTGATGTAACATGGGCACAGGGTGGTGGTGATGGATGAATTGATGATGGCACACGGCCACTTCTTATAGGGCCATGTTCCGTACACAGCCCGTATTGGTGCATGCCACTGTTTCCTTCACTGTTTTAGCTTGTTCTCCCTCGTTTCAACTCCGAATTGAGATCCATTTTTTCCTACGTCTTTCTTATCATGTCTAGCATCTATTAAAAACTAAAAATCATAGGTTTAAGCTCATTCACACATATTTCAATAAAAATACAAAACACAACCAAATAACACATAAATACAAATAAAATAATATGAAAATGGATATAAAAAGGCACTAAAATCTAGGTGAAAATATCACTCATCACACCCCCAAACTTAAAGCGTTGTGCATCCCCGAACAACGAAAATGATAAACCAAGGGGTGAGATTTTCACCTAAGAAAAGACTAAACGTACATAAATAATAATAAATCAATAGCAATAAGAATTACAATTTATGCTAAGTCATCCTACAACATTAAACTCATAACATGAAAAATTAACAAGTTCAATCTAAAGAGAATAAAAGTGTAATAGTCACTTTTTAGTCCAAGCCTCACATAGGTTATAAATGTCACTCAACACTCTTTAAAGTAGGGTAAATCATCACTCATTAACCGATTAGCTCGACTCGCTATAAGCTTGCTACTGGACTACATTCATAAACCACCAAAGTTTTCATTAGTGATCAAAAAGGTCTTTAATTAGGATATAATGGTAGGCTCTTTGGTAGGGTAGGAAGAATATGGATAATAGTGACTAAGCAAGTGTAAGTAATCGAAGAGATGGCCAAGTTCTCCAACTTCTCCACTTTTCTTTCTTCCTTTCTTGTCTTTAATGTTCACAAGCACTAATCATCAACTTTCCTTGGATTGAACTTCTTTCAATGCATGCTTCCTTCTTCGAACTTTTAAGTACTTGAGCATATTATTATTGCTTTGCTCATTTTCTTGTTTTGAGGTTGCATGTTCATTTTTATTTTTGCTCTTTTAATCCTTTTCTTAGTTATTTACCATTTCCTTTTTTCTATCTCATCAAACCTTTCTAATCCACACCTCCTCAATTACTCATACAAAAGGTATGTATATAAGGCTTAAGTGGGTAATCATGGCTTGTAATGTGCTAAATTCATAAGAAATAGGCTTAAGTGCTCAAAGTGGTTGACTAGGGATGATGTTCATGGTAGGAAAATATATGGCAATGACTATAATAATAAGGATGACCTTAGATCATGTCACTAATCTCCACTATTTGGGCTCGTTCCTATAGTCATTGAGCAAGTTCTAGCTTATCAAACACAATCAATCCACTCATGAAAAAAAACATATATGTACGGTTGAGGCTCAAATTCTCACAAGCTTATACATTGGACCTTAAGAAACTTATTACATACCACATTCATCTCAAAATTGAACAATTTAAATAAAACATGTCACAATTTAAAAGTGTAGAGATTCTTAATCATAATTTGTCATCACTTATCACCACAATATATCATCACTTTACATTCAAAAATGACTCACAACATCCCAAAACAAACCACCAAATCAACCCTAAACAAGAATTAAAATACACACAAAACACAAAATAAAAGACTCACCAAACAAGAAACAACCAAAAACACATAACATGCAAGAATAAATTCCATCATTATAAAATGAAGCACACATTCATACCATCCATAATCAATTAAGTTCACAAACATCCCATCCTTGATTGAAAAGGAAAATCCTAAATTACGGAAGTAAACCTCCCACAACATAACAAATGAAGTAACATGCTAATCACATCAATCCAAATCAAAATCAATTTGAAGTGATAGGGTGTAGAGTCAACTCCCTCAATAGGCATTTGGTAGTGGAATTTGTTAGCTTCAAGCTCCATTCATGCTTCCAATGCCCTTCATTCATGCTCAAAAACTCATCAAACACCATTAGCTCAATAATTTCATTAAAAATATGGATTCACATTCACTTTAACACAACCAATCATACCAAAATCCAACCAAACTCATGAGAAAAATTTTAAAATTGATCAATTTTACAAGAAGACCTAAGACCTATCATCATCATATCAGGCACACTCAAATGGTGAGTCACACCACGCACTCTTCCCCCAAACTTAAATCGAACTAAGACGTGAGAATTAAGTTTGCAAAAAGTGGTGGGACTTACCCTTGTAGTTTCATCAATGATCTTCTTGTAGAGAAGCATACGCATCCATACAACTCAAGCTATATTCACCACGCACTAGCCCCCCAACTTAACTCGAGACAAGAGTTGAGAATTAAGTTTGCAACAAGTGGTGACATATCTACTCGAATCCATGAAGCACTTCTCTTTTCTTCAATATGCTTTCTTCTCACGAGCTCAATCCACCTACAAGACCAAAATGCAAGCAACAAAACAATCAAAATATAAAAAGAATGGGTTGCCTCCCATTTAGTGCTAAGTTTAACGTCTTCAAGACGGATGGAATTTTCACGCTCATTGGACCAACTGTTGGTCCACCACACTTTCTCCTTGCATCCTCTCTTTAAACATTTGTTTTGCCCTCTTCTTGTCAACAAGCTCCACTTCATCATTCTTGCTCACGAGCATCAAATCATTATCAAGAAGTGCTTCTAGTGGACTTTCTCTTTCTCCTTTATCAATTTTCCAATCAAGGTCTGGAGCTTTCTTCCTATCAACATCACAAGAAGACAAGTTAGCATTTGACAATTTCATATAATCGTGAAGAAAGGAATTTAAGTTGTCAAAGAGAAGAGAATCATGATCCATTAGATCATCCGGAGGCTTTATATGAGACTTGGCTCCTTTTTCCTTATTGCATAAGAATGTGACTCTTTTTCCTTTTGAACTTAAGGATAACTTTTCTCTTCCAACATCAATCTTTGCTCTTTCGGTAGCTAGAAATGGCCTTCCCAAAATGAGTGGAACTCGAGAGTCCGCCTTCACTTCCAACACCATGAAATCAACCAGGAAAGCTAGCCCTTTCACTTTCACCTTAACGTCTTCAACAATCCCTAATGGCTTCACAACTTCTCCATTTACTACTTCAAGACGGATAGTAGTAGGCTTTACCTCTCCAATTTCAAGATCTTTGAAAGTGGCATGAGACATCATGTTGACACTTGCCCCCAAGTCACACAATGCACCAAGAGTGCTCTTCCCTTCAAAATCACAAGGAATGATGAACTTTCCCGGATCACCAACCTTTGTAGGCCCCCTTTTTGTATTGACTCACTTATTTTGGATGACTCTTCTTTTTTTTCTCCTCATACTTCTTCTTAAGATTCTTCACATATTCCTCAAACTCATTTTTCTTCTCCTCCTTTACAAACATTTGTGGATAGGGAATAGGGAATGGAGTGATTGGAATACCCCAATAATCACGTTTGTACTCCTCTTCTTTGGCCTTCTCCTCCACTTTCTTTTCCTCTTGCACCCTTTTCCACTTAGGTATCCATTTAGGCCCCTTCTCTTCTTTCTTAAGTATCTCTTCAATTTCTTCACTAACCTTGCGTTCTACCAACCCTTCTTCAACCTTTCGTTCCTCTTTCATTTCAACAAACAAATATTGAGCTTTTGAATTAACCTCGGTTGTGGCCAGAAACTTCCCTTTTTGTTGAGCACTCAAGGTACTTGTAATGTGTCCCACATTATACTCCAAAGCTTTGAGCCTCTGTTTATTTGCTTCTTCCGCTTTTTTCAAAGCTTCATCTCGAGCTTTGTTTGATGCTTTTCAAGCTTTGTTTGATGCCAACAATTATTCAAGTAGCTCATCGATGGATGCTCGTCCCTCGTTGTTTGGTGCCTTAGCCCCCCCGGTTGATACCCCGGAGGATACGCAACCGCATTGCTCGGATTAGAGTAGGAAAAGTTACCTTACCTTTGTTGTTGTTGTGGGTATGAGCTTCCACTACTTTGACCATTAAAGCCTCCTTGCCTTGGTGGATAGTTCCCTTGACTTTGGTTGAAATTGCCTTGGTAACTGTTTTGATAATTCTCTTGGTAATTTCTTCCTTGCATGTATTGCACATCTTCCACTCGTGGCATTGAGTTGGCCCATTGTTCTCCACTCACAATATTCAGAGGTAGCACACCTTGATCGACTTGTAGCCCCTCAACTATATTAGCTCCTTGATTATTCACACATTGGTTCAAGCTCATTTGTTTCATGACCTCCGCCACTATCAATTCCATGCTTGGCATACTTGGTTCAACACTAGCACTCTTAACTTGTTGACCATGATCAAAACTTTCAAACCCATAGCATCTACTAACCCTTTCTGATGGCCATTGATAAATAATTGTAGCAATCTCTTCAAATATTTTTATGGCCCTTTCTGGAGTCACTCCAAGTACGGATCCACCCGCCGAAGCATCAACAAGTACTCTTTTCCCATTCACAAGTCCTTGATAGAAAAATCCAACTTGTTGATTCTCCGGGAATCCATATTGTGGACACTTGCGTAGCGTATCCTTAAACCTTTCTCATGTTTCATAAAAGCTCTCTTGAGGCATTTGCTTGAATTGAGTAATCAAGCTCTTCATTTGAAGCGTCTTAGATGGTGGAAAATACTTGTTCAAAAATATTTGCGCAAGTTCATCCCAAGTGTTGCACGTACCGGGAGTAATGGTGGATAACCACGTTCATGATGATCCCTCAATGAAAACGAAAACAACCTCATCTTGATACAATCTTCACTCACCCCATTCATCTTCACGGTGTTGGAAATCTCCACAAATTGAGATAAATGAGCATTAGGATCTTAATTGGGGTTCCACTAAACTGTTGCTCTCTCACCATAGAAATCAAGCCCGCTTTAATTTCAAAATTATTGGCGTTGATTGGTGGAGCCATCATGTGTGGCACGGCCCTCGGCATAAAGAAATCCCGAATCACCCTTTGATCATTTTGCAGTCCATGTTGCACCAGAGGTGATGGTGGTGGTACATAAGCTTGTTGTGGAGGAGCATAAGCTTGTTGAAAGCCTTGTTGCCTTAGAACTTGTTGCACCATTTGTTGAAGCAAAGCTTTGTTGTTGAAAGCTCCATGATTTTGATAGGCTTGTTGAGGAGGATTTGCATTGAATTGAGGTGCGTTGTCTTGCACGTTCACATTTTGTCCTCCTTCCCCATCATGCTCTATCTCCACATGATTATCTTCTTGAAAGTTCTCCATTAGATCACTATTTTTGGTATTGTTCTCCTTTCTTCTCCTTCTCAACGTATGCTCAATCTCCCAATCAATAGGTTCTACTTGTTTCTCCTTGGATCTTGTTTGCATACACCTTCAAAGCAAAAAGAAGTTAGAACAAGGTTTTCAAAGCAAATACAAGTAAACAAACAAAATAAAAAAATATCTCTATTAAGATTACTTAAAATGATCCTTCTTCAAGCTACTAGCAACCGTTACCTCCCCGGCAATGACACCATTTGATTAGCCATTTTGTAGTAGGGATGACCAATTAAAATAATTTATCGAACTACAAGGAGGTCGGCGCTAGAGCTTAAGTGAGATCACGTTTATCGCAATTTTATAGAGACAAATCATCAATGGGTAGTTTGATCAAACAAGAAAATAAATCAATCAAAGCAAGCAAGCAAGCAATGATTAGCAAACAAGATAGATGGATGAAAAGTAGTTTTCCAAATTAAGTAAAAGTGAGATTAACAACAATTAAGAAGTGGAAATCCTAGGATAAATGCATCGAATTCACATGAATCATGGATTGAAGACTAAGGGCCAACACTAAGATCACCTAAACTCTCTCTCAAGATGGATAGGATATGGTTCTAAACATAGCTCAATGAGTTGGTTCTCACTCAAACAATTCCAACTAGGTGCTAAGCTTGAAATGAGAGTCCCTTCACACGATTAATCAACCTCTCGATCAAACCAATCATATGTTCTATCAAAGGGTTCTAAACTCTAAAGTATTTCTCAATCTCTTTACAATTTATAATGCACATGAAGTGTTTGATGAAATGATTCACTTAATTATCCTAAGAACATAATTGATTTCTCAATCTAATCACATATTTAGAACAACTAAACACACAAATTATCAATACAAATCAAGCAATTAAAAATCAATGATAGAAAACCATAGATCCAATCAACATATGAATTCAAATACACAAATTCCAAAATTATCCAACAACTCTCATGTTGCTAATCTCACAAGGGAGATTAGCATACCATATTCATAAAGAAATTAACATAGACAATTAAATCCTTACAAATCATGATAAAACTATGAGGTTTAATAAAAAGATTGAATGGAAACTCCCTTGATCTATCTTCAATGGTTATCTCCTTCCCTTCTTTGCACTTTCCTCTCTTCCTTGATCTTTTTCCTACACTTGGATGTAGAAATTGATGGTGGGATGATGGTAGATTCAAAGGATGAAGAATGGATGAAGATGATGGTGTAAAATGAGAGAAATGGTGGGTGAGGTGTGTGAAATAGTAAAATCCTCGTCCAATCCCATCAAATGTTGAATTATTGGGTATTTATATCCCTTGAGAAGTTTCTAGAAGGTTTTGGAATTTTTAGCAGCTTTTTACACAACACGAGTAGTGCTCTGCAATATGGCCACAAGGTGGCCATGTTGGGTGAGTTGATGTCGCTGCACGGTCAAGACTTACAGGGCCGTGTTACGTAACACGGCTCGTGTGCCGCAACACGGCTCGTGTGATGTAACACGGGCATAGGGAGGTCGTGTTGGATGAATTGATGATAGCACACGGCCACTTCTTACAGGACCGTGTTCAGTACACGGACCGTGTTGGTGCATGCCCCTGTTTCCTTCACTGTTTTAGCTCATTCTCCCTCGTTTCAACTCCGAATTGAGATCCGCTTTTTCTTCTGTGTTGGTACACACATTTCAATAAAAATACAAAACACAACCAAATAACACATAAATATGGATAAAATAATACAAAAATGGATATAAAAAGGCACTAAAATTTAGGTAAAAATATCACTCATCAATAGGCCCTTTTGAGACAGTACTTTATGATGTATAATCTACTAATGTATAAATAACAATGATGTTTCGAGTGCCTTAATGGCACAATTTTGTGGATATAAATGTTTATATGTTTAAATATCTTAATTGTTATGTTTAATTGAAGTACTATTATAACTATAACACTTTTATCAGATCATGAGTTGGAGAAGACCATAAAACCTACCTACTAATGAGAATCTTGAGAACATTTATGGTGATCCAGGAGATGATTTGGTGATAATCCTTCGAGTATTGGCTCAACAATTTCACGCAAACTCTGCACGACCACAACCACCACCAGAACCTATTCCTAGAAATGAACCAGCCTTAGTAATTGCACAATTCTGACATTTCAATCCACCAACATTCAACGGAACAGAGGACCCCGCAGAAGCTGAGAAATGATTGAGGTTGTTAGATAAGATTTTTACCTTCTCGATTGCACTGATGCGCAGAAGATCGCGTGTGCTATTTTTCAATTTGTGGGAGAAGCGAATTTCTGGTGGGAGGCTTATGGACGTACCAAGACACATGAACAGAAGGCAAGGATGACATGGGAAGACTTCAAGGATGTGATATTTCAAAACTACATGCCTCAGTTATTTCGAGATGAAAAAGAAAGTGAATTTCTACATTTAAAACAAGGAACAATGAGTGTTCTCGAATATGAAAGAGAATTCAATCGACTCTCTAGATTTGCCACACACCTTTTCAACACAGAGGAGAAGAAAGCTAGACGATTTGAAAAGGGATTGCGATCTGAGATCAGCACTATCTTAGCTGGACAAGGGTTGATGACTTTTGCAGATGAATTTTCCAGAGCTCAAGAAATTGAGTCTCGACAGAAGAACAATAGTAACCAAAATAAAAAGGCGATGGAAATACCTGCAAATCGCAAGTGGGGAGGACAGGTGATCGGAAAAGAAAATCATAAGATTCAGAACAAGAAAATAAAAATTGGAGGAGGATCAAGACCACCGCCACTCGGAATAAATTCTCCCTGCTTAAAATGTGGAAAGAATCACCTTGGAGCATGCTTATATGGAACTGAAATATGCTATCAATGCCGTCAACCGGGACACACCATACTAGATTGCTCAAAGTCTAAAGCAGCAGGAGGATCGAGTGATAGACCAGCATGTGCATATGCTATGACACAGCAAGAAGTTGAGGAAGAACCAAAAATAATGGCAGGTATGCTATCAGTATTTAGCACTCCTGCTCTTATACTTTTTGATATAGGAGCCACTCATTCATTTATATCTGCTAAGTTTTATAAGAAAGTAGAAAATAATTATGAGGAGTTAGACAAATCAACTCTTGAGGTTAGTATACATTCGGGTAACTCCATCCGAACCATGAAGTTGTGAAAAAATGTGAAGATAGGGATGAATGACAGAGTTCTACTTGCAGACCTTGACGTAATTGAGATGAAAGATTTTGATGTAATTTTAGGGATGGATTGGCTTAGAGCTAATCATGATGTAATTAGATGTCGTGAAAAAGAAGTGCAGTTCCAACTCCCAGGAAATGAGAAGTGTACTTTTCACGGAGCTAAAGCTGGAGTAATACCGCGAATTATAACTGCAATGAAAGCAATCAAAATGATGAAGAAAGAGGGATGTCAACCATTTTTAGTGAATATAGTGGAAAGTGAAGGCGAAAAGATGAGCATAGAGGATGTTCCTATTATGCGAGAATACGAGGATGTGTTTCCTGAAGACTTACCAGGCTTGCCACCCGAAAGGCAAGTAGAATTCATAATCGATCTAGTACCGGGAGCAGCACCAGTCTCAAAAGCACCTTATCGAATGGCACCAAAGGAGTTACAAGAATTGAAGATCCAATTATAAGAATTCTTGGATTTGGGTTTCATACACCCTAGTGTTTCACCCTGGGAGCACCTGTTTTGTTCGTAAAGAAGAAAGATGGTTCGTTTAGGATGTGTATCGATTATCGAGAACTGAATAAACTTACCATCAAGAATAAGTATCCATTACCAAGGATTGAGGATCTATTTGATCAACTGGGCGGTGCTAGCATATTCTCCAAGATAGATCTGAGGTCTGGATATCATCAAGTGCGAATCAAGCAGAGCGACACTTCGAAGATTGCTTTTAGAATACATTACGGGCATTATGAGTTCGTAGTAATGCCTTTTGGTCTCAGCAGTGCACCAGCAATTTTCATGGATTTGATGAATCGTGTTTTCCACTCATACTTGGACAAATTTGGGATCGTGTTCATTGATGATATCTTAGTGTATTCTAGAGATCGGGAACAACATGAAGAACATCTGAGAATCGTTCTAGAGACACTAAGAAAGGAAAAGTTGTATGTCAAATTCATGAAATGTGAGTTTTGGTTAGACAAAGTTGTCTTTCTTGGGCACATTGTGTCAGCTCGAGGAATCGAGGTGGATCCGACTAAGGTGAAAGCAGTAGAGAAATGGAAGACACCTACGGATGTAGGAGAAGTACGCAGTTTCATTAGATTGGCTGGATATTACAAATGATTTATTGAGAGATTTTCAAAGATTGTAGGGCCCTTGACGAAATTAACTCGCAAGGAAGTTAAGTTTCGTTGGACGGGAGAGTGTGAAAAGAGTTTCAACCTTCTCAAACAAAAATTGTTCACTGCACCTATACTGACAATTCCTGATGGGGCAGAATAATTTGTCATCTATAGTGATGCTTCAAAGCAAGGATTGGGATGTGTTATGATGCAACGTAATAAAATAGTTGCCTATACGTCTAGACAACTCAAGATCCATGAACAAAACTATCCAACTCATGATTTAGAATTGGCAGTTGTGGTACATGCCTTGAAAATTTGGAGACATTATATGTATGGAGTAAAATGTCAAATTTATACGGATCACAAGAGCTTAAAATATTTTTTTGAACAAAAGGAATTAAACATGAGGCAAATGAGATGGTTAAAATTAGTTAAGGATTACGATTGTACAATACTGTACCATCCAGTGAAGGCAAATGTGGTAGCAGATGCTCTTAGTAGAAAAGGAAAAGGGGAATTGGCCTATTCTATAACAAACCAAGAATTATTGGTGGCTGAGTTCTCTCGAATGAGTTTGGAAGTTATGATACCTCCAAGTAGCATTGAAGCAGTGTTACCTGCATTACTGATTAAACCCTCCTTAAGAGATAGAGTCAAGGAACTCCAAGATGGAGATGAATTTCTTAGAAAAATTAAGAAACGCGTGAAGATTGGAGAAGGAAAGGGATTTGCTCTCACTGACGATGGGGCACTCGTCTTTGGAAAAAGATTATGTGTTCCTAAAAATGAGAATCTTATTAGAGAAATATTGTCAGAAGCTCATTGTACTCCATACATGGTACATTCAGGAGGAACTAAGATGTACCAAGATTTGAAGAATGCATTTTGGTGGAGAAATATGAAGAGGGATATAGGCTTATTTATCCAAAAGTGTATGACTTGTCAACAAGTAAAAGCAGAGCATCAACGACCCTCAGGACTCTTGAAGCCATTAGAGATTCCTGAGTGGAAATGAGAGCATATTACAATGGATTTCGTTACTGGATTACCAAGATCAGTGCGAGGAAATCAAGCTATATGGGTGATAGTGGATCATTTGACCAAGTCAGCGCATTTTCTTTCAGTCAAAACGACTCACGGAATGGATAAGCTTGCACAAATCTATCTAGAAGAAATTGTCAGATTACATGGTGTACCAGTTTCTATAGTTTCGAATCGAGATCCAAGATTTACATCAAAATTCTGGCACAGCTTACGAAATACGATGGGACGAAGCTAAAGTTTAGCACGGCGTTTCATTCTCAAACCGATGGCCAATCTAAAAGGACTATTCAAATTTTGGGAAAGTTGAAAAAAATACATACCACTGATAGAGTTTGCTTACAATAATAATTTTCAAGCCATGATAGGTATGGCCCCTTACGAGGCACTCTACGGAAGGAAGTGTAGATCATCCCTCTATTGGGATGAAGTTGGTGAGAAGAAAGTTTTAGGACCAGAGATAATAGAAAAGACAGTAGAAGCAATTGAAAGAATCAGAAGAAGAATTTTGATAGCACAAAATTGACAGAAGTCTTACGCTGATAAGAGACGCAAAGATTTGCAGTTTCAGGAAGGAGATAAAGTTTTTTCTCAAAGTCTCACCAATGAAAGTAATTTCTCGCTTTGGAAGGAAAGGAAAAATTAAGCCAAGATACATTAGGCCTTACGAGATTTTGGAATGAATCGGCGAGTTGGCATGTAGATTGCTTTACCATCTGAATTAGCTGGAGTACATGATGTATTTCACGTGTCCATGCTACGGAGTTATGTATTTGATCCAAGCCATGTTGTTAATCACGAAGTTATAGCTATTGACGATAACTAGCGTACGAGGAATTTCCTATAGCCATTCTTGACAGAAAAGTTCATAAGCTAAGGAATCGTGAAGTTACTTTAGTCAAAATCTAATGTAGCCAATACAATGAAGAGGAAGCAATGTGGAAACGTGAAGACGACATACGAAATAAATATCCAAATCTATTCTTACCTAGTAAGTGAAATTTTCAAGATGAAATTTTTATTTTAGCAGGGGACACCTCTGCCTCACATATGAATTAGAAAGATATGTGTATATACATAACCACAATATTTGTACTTATCCAACCTCTAGCTTACGTGTGTGTGCTTACGTATGTGTGCTTACGTGTGTGTGCTTATCTAAATTACCACTTGCAAAAATATCAAGCATAATTATTTATTATATATATATATATATATATATATATATATATATATATATATATATATATATATATATATATATAGTTATATGCACACACACATATACATACATATATAAGCAGACACAACTCACAAACGTATATATACACACTGATGTTTTGAGAAATTTTTTATTCTTTGTCAAACCTTATCATGTTATATACGAAAATGATCATCTCGATGCGTAGATTCCATATATATAATTCTTTTCGTGAAATGGATTTCGTATGAGTTAGAAAAGCTCCTTCGAAGTTTTAACACTTTAATAGCGTATTTTGTTTCGTTGGGATATAACTTTGATATTATAGGTCATTTTGAAGCCCTCCTCATGAGGATCACAAACATATAATTAGTTTGAGTTTGGACGTGAAATGAAGAAGATGGGAAGAGACCCACTTCATGTTAAAATTTTGTCCCCTTTAAAATTGTTATTTTCATAAAAAATTGATATGCATGTGACCCTCACCTTGCGAGGACTCCATACGTACTTTCGAATTTTCAATAAGGTTAAAGTTTAAGGTAAGTTTAAATAATAATTTAATATAATACAGGAATTTGATTGCAATTTATATATATATATATATATATATATATTATATATATATATAATTAATAATATTAAGTGAAAAGAAAGTTTTATTCAGTATATAAAAATCCTAAAAGTCAACTGATTGCAGTAGCTTTTGGTCATGTTTTATTTATTCTATTTATTTATTTGTTTATTTATTTATTTTACTTTAATTAAATGCTAATATCATAATTATATATATACCAAATTTAATAATTTTATCTTAATTATAATTTTACTACTATTATTATTATAGGTATAAAATCTTTATTTAATATTCATTTTTAATAAAATTAATGTCATTCATATTTATATTTTTTAATGTTACAATTTATTACTAAAGTTGAAAACTATAATCGTTAAATTATTAATTATATATTTCTATTTTATTATTTTATTTAACGATTAATTATTTATATTTTATTAAGTTAATAATTAGTATATTATTAATTATATAATAATAATTAGTTTGTATTAATTATATTAGAAATTTAGCTTAAGTACCAGGAATTATTATTAGAAGTATAACTCAATTTAATATATCCTTGCAGGCATACCTGAGACTCAAGAGCAAGTGTAGTCCAGGTTACTATTTCCTAGAAAGTTCAAGGTGGGGTAACTTTCACTCTTTATCGAGTGCTATAATTTTATGTCATGATTGCTATGTTAAAATGTGATATGTGTTACTTATATGTCATGTTATGTGTCATACTATGTGCTTTTAATTCGATGACGAATATTTTCTTACTAATACTTGTACGGGGTTACGACTCGGTGCACATATACCAATTAACATAAGTTATTGTGCGACGGTTCGGTACTAAAAATATTTTAAATCTACTAATACTCGTATTGAATGACAATTCGGTGCACATATACCAACTAATACAAGTTGTCGAATGACGATTCGGTCTAAAATATTTTCATTAAGTTATCGAACGACAATGTGCAAATTATTTTATTGAAATGACATATGTTACATTTTATGGTATATTTGGCATGCATATTTATTTTTAACTGTGTAATCATTTAAGTTAACCCATTGAATGTTTTTTTAGACGCTCACCCCTTATTAATTTTCATAACAAGGTTTAGAAGATGAAGAGGCCCCTGCAGATGTCCCAAGCCCATAGAGGACTTTATATCATGTCTTATATTTTAGTACTTTATTAAGAATTTTATTTCAGATATATCATCCGAACGCACTTGTTTTGGATATTCCACTCTACTCAGGTGAATAGACGCTAATATGTAATAATCTCTATATAACTTTTACTTTATTATATTATCGCTTTGGGAATTTTTATATTATTTTCACTGTGCATTCTCGACCCCTTTATTACTATATTGGGAATTGTATATCTAGTAGCGTCCCAACTCCATAGCGTAACCGGGGCATTACAGAGCTATTTTGGGATTCTTTAATGGATCTACATCCTATCCATCTCGAGAGGGAGTTTAGGTGGAATTCGTGTTGGCCCTTAGTTATTAATCCATGACATATATGAATTCGTTGTATGATACCTAGATTTTCCATACTTTAAGTATTGATAGTTTCATTCTCTATCTACTTGGCTCATTCATCCATCTTCCATTCATCTATCTTTGTTTATCTTGTCATTTAATTGTTTAATTATCATTTTTGATTAAACCTTTCCCTTCATGATCATCTCTATAAAACTATGATAAACACGAGATCGCTTAAACTCTAGTATCTTCCTCCCTGGGGTTCGATAATTTTTTTAATTGGTCATCCCAATTATTAACGACCAATCAAATGGCGCTGTTGCAGGGGAGGCAACAGTTGCTAGTAGTTTAACGAAGGAGTATTTTGATTAGTATTACTAGAGATATTTTTATTGCTTTTTATTATTTGCTTTGAAAAATTTTTATCTCACTTTTTCATTTTGATAGGTACTTGGAAACTACCTTGAGAGAAGGAGAAGGGGGATCAAAGTCAAAAATAGAAATTTTGAAGAAGAATTGTAGTAAGCCTTGAGAAGAGCATTTAAATGGAAGATTGGAACCAATACTTAAGTGATTTCTTTGGGGATCAAAGTGTTAGGATTCCACCTGCACAATCAAGAGGCTACATGAATGAGAGCAACTATGGTTACAATTTCCGAATGGATCAAGATAGCTCTCAATACTACAATCAAGGAAGAAATGGAGAATGTCAACAAGCTTACAATGTAAATACATTCTACCCTTATCAAGCATGTGCTTATTCTTCACCAAATCCCAACACCAACCCTCCGTTCTAAAATTATGCCTTATTGGACTTATATAGAAGATGTGCTCAAGGAAGTGATGAAGGTCAAAATCCTCAATCAAGTTTTCTTCAAAATGAATCCTCCGAGATAATTACCCCCGCTACTTTGGAATTGACAAGATAAATAAGGATGATGAATCAAGGTGTTTATGATCAAATCTTGCATAGTACAAGTTTGGGGATGGTCAAAATGTGCAAAGTGTGTCGATTCCTAGTCCTATAGAGCAAGAAGAGTGGAGGATTCCTAACTCTCAAGTAGGAGATGCTTATTTCATGGGAGTAGATGATTTCCAAGGAAATTTTCAAAATAACTATGAGGGAAGTTTTCATGGGAATTATCCATCAATTCAAAGTGGGAATTTTGACAACCAAGAGGGAGGAAACTTTCAACAAGTTGAGGAAGAAAAATCATCTCTAGAAGTCTTGATTGAGATTATGGAAGCAAGCATTAAGGAGAACAAGAAAAGAGATGAAGCACGCCTTGAGGAGAAGAAGAAAAGAGATGAAGCAAGAAAAGAGGTTTGAAGCCTTAGAGCATCAGTTGAGCTAAATTGTAAGTGCTTTAGCCACTCGTCATCGATTTGAAGTTGAAGAGGAGAGTAAGGCTGAAAAAGGATTGGAGAAAGGAGAAATGTTTGGAGAAGAAGAATCAAATGAGGTATTTGAAGAGCCTATTGAGGCAATGATGTTGATGAAGAGGAACAAAGTCAAAAAGCAAGTGATGATAACTTGAAGACTAAAATGAGCATTTCTAAACCTTTACACTCTTTAAGTTGCTTTGAATTTCAAAATATTTCTTACATTGATTTGTCTTACCCATTGATTCTTCTCATATCCTTAGGAACAAAAGTGAACTCGAAGAGATATTGGGAATCTATTTGGTAAAGAGAAATAAGTGGTGTTCAATAATGGAAAGGGTAATGGAGTGTAAGCTCAAGAGAGTCGAATTTTTAAAGCCATTCTCGAAGGATGCAATGGAGGTCGTTACTTGCCACAAGTGCCTAATAGATGAAGAAGTAAAACAGTTAAAATTCGATGCCAATGACGAAAGATTTCCGTGGCCACTCCGATGATTTCTCCATATCCCATCCAGCTTGAAGACGTTAAACTTAGCGCTAGATGGGAGGCAACCCATCATTATCTTTATTACTTTATTTATTGCTTTCAATAAGGATGTTTATTTTGTTGTTTGCATTTTGGTCTTGTAGGTGAATTATGCTCGTGAGAAAATACATATTGAAGATACGGGAAGTGCTTTATGGATTCGAGTAGGCGTGTCTCACCACTTGTTGCAAACTTAATTCTCGACTCTTGTCTTGAGTTAAGTTTGGGGGGCTAGTGCGTGGTGGATATAACTCAATTCGTTGGATGCGTATGCTTCTCTACAAGAAGATCATTGATGGAAACTACAAAGGTAAGTCTCACCATTTTTTACAAACTTAATTCTCAACTTGTTTCGATTTAAGTTTGGGGGAAGAGTATGTGGTGTGACTCACCACTTGAGTGTGCTTGATATTATGAAGATGAGAGGTCTTCTTGTAAAATTGACCCAATTTTAAAATTTTTCTCATGAGTTTGGTTTTATTTTGGTCCGTTTTGGTGGAGTTGAAGTATATGATA
This sequence comes from Pogostemon cablin, assembly GCA_023678885.1. Classification (NCBI taxonomy): domain Eukaryota; kingdom Viridiplantae; phylum Streptophyta; class Magnoliopsida; order Lamiales; family Lamiaceae; genus Pogostemon; species Pogostemon cablin. The sequence continues at coordinate 22,923,079 of CM042959.1, forward strand.
ATCCGTATTTTGATAACACTTATTGAGCTAATGGTTTTGATGAGTTGTTGAGCATGTATGAAGGGTATTGGAAGCACGAATTGAGCTCTGAGCTAACAACTTTTACTACCAAATGCCTATTGAGGGAGTTCTCTACACTCTACCACTTCTAGTTACTTGACATGAATTGATTTTGATTTGGATTGATGTGATTAGCATGTTATTTCATTTGTTATGTTTGTGGAAGGTTTACTTTCATAATTTAGAATTTCCTTTTCAATCAAAAATGGGGATGATTGTGAGCTTATTTGAATATGGATATTATGAATGTGTGCTTAATTCTCTAATGATGGTAATTTTTATTTTTGCATGTTATGTGCTTTTGTTTTTTTTCTTGTTTGTTGAGTCTTTATTTATATTTTGTGTGTATTTGTATTCTTGTTTAGGGTTTGTTTTGGTGGTTTGTTTTTTGGATGTTGTGAGTTATTTTTGAATGTGAGTGATGATATATTGTGGTGATAAGTGATGAGAAGTTATGATTAAGAATCTCTACACTTTTGAATTGTGACATGTTTTATTTAATTTGTTCAATTTTGAGATGAATGTAGTGTAATAAGTTCTTTAAGGTCCGAGCATAAGCTTGTGAGCATTTGAGCCTCAACCGTGCTTACATGGTATTTCTTCATGAGTGGATTGGTTGTGTTTGATAAGTTAGAACTTGCTCAAGGACTATAGGAACGAGCCCAATTAGTGGAGATTTGTGATATAATTTAAGGCCATCCTTGTCATGTATAGTCATTGCCATATATTTTCATATCATGAACATCATCCTTAGTCAACCACTTTGAGCCTATAAGCCTATTTCTTGTGAATTTAGCACATTACAAGCCATGATTTCCCACTTAAACCTTATATATACCCTTTGTGTGAGTGATTAAGGAGATGGTGATTAGTGAGGTTTGATGAGTTATTGTGCAAAAGAAGAAAGAAAATGGTAAACAAGTAAGAAAAAGGATGAAAAGAGCATAAATAAGAATGAACATGCAACCTCAAAACAAGAAAATGAGCAAAGCAACAACAAATATGCTCAAGCAATCAAAAGTCAAAGAAAGGAAGCATGCATCAAAAGAAGAGTAAAATCAAAGGAATGATGATGATTAGTGTTTATAATCAACAATGATAAGAAAGGAAGAAAGAGAAGGTGAAGAAATTGAGGAAGTTGATCATCTCTTCGATTACTTACAATTGATTAGTCACTATTACATATATTCTTCCTACCATATCAAAGAGCCTATCATTACATCCGAATGAAAAGTCCTTTTTGATCATTAATTAAAACTTTGGTGGTTTTTGAATATAGTCCACGAGCAAGTCTATAGCGAGTCGAGCCAATCGGTTGATGAGTGTTGATTTACCCACTTTATAGAGTGTTGAGAGAAATTTATACCCATTGTGAGGCTTGGACCAAAAGGGACTATATTACATTTTATTCTCTTTGAATTAAACTTGTTAATATTTTTTTCATGTTATGAATTTAATGTTGTATGATGACTTAGCATAGTTTGTAGTTCTTATTGCAATTGATGTGTTATTGCTTATGTTCGTTTAGTCTTTTCCTAGGTGAAAATCTTTCCTCTTGATTTATTATTTTCATTGTTTGGGGACACACAACACTTTAAGTTTGGGAGTGTGATGAGTGATATTTTCACTTAGACTTTAGTGTCTTTTTATATGTGTTTTCATATTATTTTATCCGTATTTATATGTTATTTGGTTATATTTTGTATTTTTATGGAAATATGTGAGAATGGGCTTAAACGTATGATTTTCAGGTAAAAGTATATCCTAGACGCGAAAAAGAAGACGTAGAAAAAAGCGGATCTCAATTCGGAGTTGAAACGAGGGAGAACGAGCCAAAACAAAAAAAAACAGGGGCTGCACCAACACGGCCGGTCATGTGCGGAACACGGCCTTGTAAGGGGTGGCCATGTACCAACACCTGAAAGACCTACACGACCACCTTGTGACCGTGTGCACGCACACGAGCCATGTAAGTGCAAAATCTGTGAAAAATCAGAAACCTTCTAGAAGCTTCCAAGGGATATAAATACCCAATACTTCAATATTTGATGAGAATTCGAGGGTTTTTACTGTTTTACACACATTTTCTTCCATTTTCACCATCCCTTTCATCCATTCTTTATCCATATCATCTGCCTTCATCCCACCATCCAATCCACCATCCAAGTAGTTAAAGAAGCAAGGGGGAGTGGAGATTTCAAGAAGAGGAAGAGAAGCACCATTGAAGCTATTCGAGGGAGTTTTAATTCCAATTTTTGTAGACTTCTTTGTATTTCAATTATGGGTTTTAGAGATACAATTGTCTATGTTGTTTTCTTTGAGACTATGAAAGACTAATCTCCTTTGTGAGATTAACAATATGAATTGTGTTGGATAATTTTGGATATTTTGCAATTGAATTCATATGTTGATTGGATTTTTTAATTTTCTATCATTGATTGTTAAGTGCTTGATTTGTATGATTGATTTGTGTGGTTAATTGTCATGGGCATGTGATTAGATTGAGAAATCAATTATATATTTAGGATAGTTCATTGAATCAATTCATCATACACTTCATGTGCATTATAAGTGATAAGCCATAGTTTAGTGGAGAATGACCAATTCAAGAAATTATCGAACCCAAGGGAGGTAGGTACTAGTGCTTAAGCGATCTCACGTTTCTTATAATTTTATAGAGACTAATCATCAAAGGGAGGTTGATCAAACAAGAAATTAAATCAATCAATGCAAGTGAACAAGCAATGATCAAACGAACAAGATGGATGGAAGAAAAGTGGTTTACCAAATTGATTAAAAGTGAGATTAACAACAATCAAGAAGTGGTAATTCTAGGAATTATGTATCAAATTTATATGTATCATGGATTGAAGACTAAGGGCCAACACTAAAATCACCTAAACTCCCTCTCGAGATGGATAGGATATGAATATCAAATAGATCAATGGATTGGTTCTCACTTAAACAATTCCAACTAGGTACTAAGCTTAAATGAGAGTCCCTTTACACAATTAATCAATCTCTCGATCAAACCAATCACATGTCCTACCAAAGGGTTCTAAACTATAAAGGACTTCTCAATCTCTTCACAATCTATAATGCACATGAAGTGTTTGATGAAATGATTCACTTAATTATCCTAAGCATATAATTGATTTATCAATCTAATCACATATCTAGAACAACTAAACACACAAATCATCAATACAATTCAAGCAATTAATAATCAATGGTAGAAAATCATAGATCCAATCAACATATAAATTAGAATACACAAATCTCCAAAATTATCCAACAACTCTCATGTTGCTAATTTCACAAGGGAGATTAGCCTACCATATTAAGAAGGAAATGAACATAGACATTAAGATCCTTACAAAACATGATGAAACTATGAGGTTTAATACAAGAACTGAATGGAAACTCCCTTGATGTCACTTCAATGGTGATTTCCTTCCTTCCCTTGTTCTCTTCCTCTCTTTCTTGCTTCTTTTCTTCAATTGGATGATGATTTTGATGGTTGGATGATGGTAGATCCAAAGGATGGTGAATGAATGAAGATGATGGTGTAAAATGGAGAGAATTGTGTGTGATGTGTGTGTGGAAGGGTGGAATTTCGGATCTTTTTTTTATTGTTGAATAAATGGGTATTTATACCCCTTGGGAAGCTTCTAGAAGTTTTTGAAAATTTTAGTAGTTTTGACACCTACACGGCTCGTGTGCTGTAACACGGCCTGAGTCGTGTCTAGGGCTTCTGGTCAACGGCGAGCTTTGGACAGCGCACGGCTCGTGCGCAGCACACGGCCACAGGGGTGGCCGTGTTGTATTTTCTGACGTAGTCGCACGGCTCTCTCTTACAGGACCGTGCTTGGTGCACGGCCCGTGTTTCTGCACACGGTCCGTGTCCTGCACTCGGCCACAGGGATGGCCGAGTTGGTGCTTCTGGCGTCCGCACACGGTCACTTCTTATAGGGTCGTGTTCCATACACGGCTCGTGTAGGTGCACGCCCTGTTTTACTTCTTCCGTTTTTGCCCGTTCTCCCTCGTTTCAACTTCGAATTTAGATCCGCTTTTTCCTATGTCTTCCTTATCATATCTACCATCCAATAAAAAGTGAAAATCATAGGTTTAAGCTCATTCACATACATTTCAATAAAAACACAAAACACAACCAAATAACACATAAAATACGGATAAAATATACGAAAACTCACATAAAAAGATACTAAAATCTAGGTGAAAATATCACTCATCACACCCCAAAACTTAAAGTGTTGTGCGTCCCCGCACAACGAAAATGATAAACCAAGGAGAGTGATTTTCACCTAGGAAAAGACTAAACGAACATAAGTAACAACACATCAATAATAATAAGAATCACAATTTATGCTAAGTCATCCTACAACATTAGATTCATGACATGAAGAATTAACAAGTTCAATCACAAGAGAATATTAGTGTAAATAGTCTCTTTTTGGTCCAAGCCTCACATAGGTTATAAATGTCACTCAACACTCTTTAAAGTAGGGTAAATCATCACTCATTAACCGATTAGCTCGACTCGCTATAAGCTTGCTCGTGGACTACATTCACAAACCACCAAAGTTTCCATTAGCGATCAAAAAGGTCTTTAATTTGGATGTAATGATAGGCTCTTTGGTAAGGTAGGAAGAATATAGGTAATAGTGACTAAACAAGTGTAAGTAATCGAAGAGATGATCAACTTCCTCAACTTCTCCACTTTTCTTTCTTCCTTTTTTTTTCTTTGGTACTCACAAGCTCTACTCATCAACTTTCCTTGGATTTCTTGAGCTTCTTATGATTCATGCTTCCTTCTTTGGATTTTTAAGTACTTGAGCATATTATTGTTGCTTTGCTCATATTTCTTGCTTTGAGGTTGCATGTTCACTCTTGTTTGTGCTATTTTCATCTTTTTTTTTTCATTTGTTTACCATTTCCTTTTCTTCTTTTTGTTTCTCATCAAGCCTTTCTAGCCACCATCTCCTCAATCACCCACACTAAGGGTATATATACATGGCTTGAGAAGGTAATCAAGGCTTGTAATATGCTATATTCACAATAAAAAGGCTTAAAGGCTCAAAATGATTAACTAGGGATTATGTACATGGTAGGAAAATATATGGCAATGACTATGAATAATAAGGATGGCCTAAGATCATTTCACTAATCTCCACAAATCGGGCTCGTTCCTATAGTCCTTGAGCAAGTTCTAGCTTATCAAATACAACCAATCCACTCATGAAGAAAAACCATGTATGCACGGTTGAGGCTCAAATTCTCACAAGCTTATGCATTGGACCTTAAGAAACTTATTACACCACATTCATCTCAAAATTGAACAAGTTAAGTAAAACATGTCACAATTCGAAAGTGTAGAGATTCTTAATCATAACTTGTCATCACTTCCACAACATATCACCACTCATGTTCAAAAATGAATCACAACATCCCAAAACAAACCACCAAACATACCAAGACAAAAATAAGAAAACACACCGAACATAAAATAAAGACTCAACAAATAAGAAACAAAACAAAAACACATAACATGCAAAAACAACAATAACCATCATTAGAAAATGAAGCACATATTCAATCATCCATAACAATGTAAGCTCACAATCATCCCCATCCTTGATTGAAAAGGAAACCTCCCAAAGACATAACACATAAAGTAGCATGTTAATCCATCAATCCAAATCAAAATATGTCAAGCAACTAGAAGTGATAAGGTGTAGAGTACTCCCTCAATAGGCATTTGATAATGAAAGCGTTAGCTCCAAGCTCTATTCATGCTTCCAATACCTTTCACTCATGCTCAAAGACTCAACAAACACCATTAGCTCAACAATTTCATAAAAATATGGACAATCATGAACTTCAACACAACCAATCATACCAAAATCCAACCAAAACTCATGAGAAAAATTTTAAAATTGACCAATTTTTACAAGAAGACTTATCATTATCAAAATATCATCATATCAAGCACACTCAATTGGTGAGTCACACCACACATTCTCCCCCCAAACTTAAATCGAAACAAGTTGAGACTTAAGTTTGCAAAAAGTGGTGAGACTTACCCTTGTAGTTTCCATTGATGGTCTTCTTGTAGAGAAGCCATGAAACACTTCTCTTTTCTTCAATAAGCTTTCTTCTCACGAGTTCAATCCACCTACATGACCAAAATCAACAAAAAGCATCAAAATATAAAAAGAATGGGTTGCCTCCCATTTAGCGCTAAGTTTAACGTCTTCAAGCCGGACGGAATTTTCATGCTCATTGGACCAAAGGATGGTCCATCCCACTTTCTCCTCGCATCCTCACTTTGAACATTAGTTTTGCCCTCTTCTTGTCAACAAGCTCAACCTCACCATTCTTGCTTACAAGCATCAAATCTTCATCAAGGAGTGATTCTAGTGGACTTCCTTTTTCTCCTTTATCAATTTTCCAATCAAGGTCCGGGGCTTTCATCCTATTACCATCATAAGAAGATAAGTTAGAATTTGACATTGTCATATAATCATGAAGAAATGAATTTAAGTTGTCAAAAAGAAGAGAGTCATGATCCATTAGATCATCCGGAGGCCTTGTATGTTGAGACTTGATCCCTTTATCTTTGTTGCACACGAATGTGACACTCTCTCCATTTGAGCTCAAAGAAAGCTCTTCTCTCCCAATATCAATCTTTGCTCTTCCGGTGGCTAGAAATGGTCTTCCCAAAATGAGTGGAACTCGAGGGTCCGCCTTTACTTCCAATACCATGAAATCAACCGTGAAAGCTAGCCCCTTCACTTTCACCTCCACGTCTTCAACAATCCCAAGTGGCTTCACAACTTCACCATTTACTACTTCAAGACGGATAGTCGTAGGCTTTAGCTCTCCAATTTCAAGGTCTTTAAACGTGGCATGAGACATCACGTTGACACTTGCCCCCAAGTCACACAATGCATCAAGGGTACTTTTTCCTTCAAAATCACAAGGAATTATGAACTTCCCCGGATCACCAACCTTCGTAGGTCCCCCTTTTTGCATCGACTTACTCATTTCGGGTTGCTCCTCTTTCTTTTTCTCTTCATACTTCTTCTTGAGCGACATGACATACTCCTCAAATTCCTTCTTCTTCTCCTCCTTTACAAACATTTGTGGATAGGGAATAGGGAATGGAGTGATCGGGATACCTCAATAGTCACGTTTGTACTCTTCTTCTTTGACCTTCTCCTCTACTTTCTTTTCCTCTTGCACCCTCTTCCACTTGGGTATCCATTTAGGCCCCTTCTCTTCTTTCTTACATACTTCTTCCATTTCTCCAACAACCTTGCTTTCCACCAACCCTTCTTCAACCTTTCGTTCCTCTTTCATATCAACCAACAAACATTGAGCCTTTGAATTAACTTCGGTTGTGGCCGAAAACTTTTCTTTTTGTTGAGCACTCAATGAACTTGCTATTTGTCCAACATTGTACTCCAAAACTTTGCATCTTCTATCACTATTTTCCTCAATAGCTTTGAATCTTCTTTCATTATTTTCCTCAATAGCTTTGAATCTTCTTTCATTAGCTTCATCTCTAGCTTTTTCCGATACTTCTCTAGCTTTGTTTGATGCAATCAATTGTTCAAGTAGCTCATCGGTTGATCTCTTCCCTCATTGTTTGGTGCCTTAGCCCCTGGTTGATATTCCGGAGGATACGCAACCGCATTGCTCAGATTAGAGTAGGAAAAGTTACCATGCCTTTGTTGTTGTTGTGGGTATGAGCTTCCACTACTTTGACCATTGAAACCTCCTTGCCTTGGTGGATAGTTTCCTTGACTTTGGTTGAAACTACCTTGGAAATTATTTTGGTAATTCCCTTGGGAGTTTCTTCCTTGCATGTATTGCACATCCTCCACATGTGGCATTGTCATAGCCCATTGTTCCCCACTAACACCATTTGGGGGAAGCACACTTTGATCCATTTGGCCATCAACCATATTAACTCCTTGATTAGTCACTCCTTGTTTCAAACTCATTTGCTTCATTACCTCCGCTACTATCATTTCCATGCTTGGCGTTTGTGGCTCAACATTCACACTCTTCACACTCGAGTGTTGCCCTTGATCATAGCTCTCAAATCCGTAGCATCCACTAACCCTCTCCGATGGCCATTGGTAGACATTTGTAGCAATTTCATCAAAAATCCTTATAGCCCTTTCCGGAGTCATTCCAAGTACGGATCCACCCGCCGAAGCATCAACAAGCACTCTTTGACCATTTACCAAACCTTGGTAGAAAAACCCCACTTGTTGATTTTCCAGAAATCCATGTTGAGGACACTTGCGTAGCATTTCCTTAAATCTTTCCCACGCTTCGTAAAAGCTTTCTTGAGGTAATTGCTTGAATTGAGTAATCAAACTTTTCATTTGAAGCATTTTAGAAGGTGGGAAATATTTATTCAAGAACATTTGTGCTAGCTCGTCCCATGTGTTTCACGTACTGGGAGTAAGACTGGAGAGCCATGTTCGAGCTCTATCCCTCAACGAAAATGAAAATAACCTCATCTTGATACAATCTTCACTCACCCCATTCATCTTCATGGTGTTAGCAATCTCCACAAATTGGGCTAGATGAGCATTAGGATCTTCATTCAGAGTTCCACTAAATTGTTGCTCCCTCACCATAGAAATCAAGCCCATCTTAAATTCAAAGTTATTAGCATGGATTTATGGCCCCATCATTTGTGGCATTGCTCTTGGCATAAAGAAATCCCGGATCACCCTTTAATCATTTTGCATTTCATGTTGCACCGGAAGTGGTGGTGGTGGTACATATGCTTGTTGCGGAGGAGCATAAGCTTGTTGAAAGTCTTGTTACCTTAGAACTTGTTGCACCATTTGTTGAAGCAAAGCTTGGTTGTTCATAGCTCCATGATTTTGATAGGCTTGTTGAGGAAGATTTGCATTGAATTGAGGTGCGTTGTCATGCACGTTCATATTGTGTCCTCCTTCCCCATCATGCTCTATCTCCACACGATTATCCTCTTGAAAGTTCTCCATTCGCTCACTATTTTTATTCTTCTTTCTTCTCCTTCTCAACGTATGCTCAATCTTCCAATCGATAGGTTCTACTTGTTTCTCCTTGGATCTTGTTTGCATACACCTCCAAAGCAAAAGAAGTTAGAACAAGGTTTCACAAAGCAAATACAAGTAAACAAATAAAATAAAAAAAATGTCTCTATTAAGATTACTCAAAATGATCCTTCGTCAAACTACTAGCAACCGTTACCTCCCCGGAAACGGCGCCATTTGATAAGCCATAGTTTAGTGGAGAATGACCAATTCAAGAAATTATCGAACCCAAGGGAGGTAGGTACTAGTGCTTAAGCGATCTCACGTTTCTTATAATTTTATAGAAACTAATCATCAAAGGGAGGTTGATCAAACAAGAAATTAAATCAATCAATGCAAGTGAACAAGCAATGATCAAACGAACAAGATGGATGGAAGAAAAGAGGTTTACCAAAATGATTAAAAGTGAGATTAACAACAATCAAGAAGTGGTAATTCTAGGAATTATGTATCAAATTTATATGTATCATGGATTGAAGACTAAGGGCCAACACTAAAATCACCTAAACTCCCTCTCGAGATGGATAGGATATGAATATCAAATGGCTCAATGGATTGGTTCTCACTTAAACAATTCCAACTAGGTACTAAGCTTAAATGAGAGTCTCTTCACACAATTAATCAATCTCTCGATCAAACCAATCAGATGTCCTACCAAAGGGTTCTAAACTATGAAGGACTTCTCAATCTCTTCACAATCTATAATGCACATGAAGTGTTTGATGAAATGATTCACTTAATTATCCTAAGCATATAATTGATTTCTCAATCTAATCACATATCTAGAACAACTAAACACACAAATCATCAATACAATTCAAGCAATTAATAATCAATGGTAGAAAATCATAGATCCAATCAACATATGAATTAGAATACACAAATCTCCAAAATTATCCAACAACTCTCATATTGCTAATCTACAAGGGAGATTAGCATACCATATTAAAAAGGAAATGAACATAGACATTAAGATCCTTACAAAACATGATGAAACTATGAGGTTTAATATAAGAAATGAATGGAAACTCCCTTGATGTCACTTCAATGGTTATTTCCTTCCTTCCCTTGTTCTCTTCCTCTCTTCCTTGCTTCTTTTCTTCAATTGGATGATGATTTTGATGGTTGGATGATGGAAGATCCAAAGGATGGTGAATGAATGAAGATGATGGTGTAAAATGGAGAGAATTGTGTGTGATGTGTGTGTGGAAGGGTGGAATTTCGGATCTTTTTTTTTATTGTTGAATAAATGGGTATTTATACCCCTTGGGAAGCTTCTAGAAGTTTCTGAAAATTTTAGCAGTTTTGACACCTACACGGCTCGTGTGCTGTAACACGGCCCGAGTCGTGTCTAGGGCTTCTGGTCAACGGCGAGCTCTGGACAACGCACGGCTCGTGCGCAGCACACGGCCACAGGGGTGGCCGTGTTGTGTTTTCTGATATAGTCGCACGGCTCTCTCTTACAAGGTCGTGCTTGGTGCACGGCCCGTGTTTCTGCACACGGTCCGTGTCCTGCACTCGGCCACAGGGATGGCCGAGTTGGTGCTTCTGGCATCGCACACGGTCACTTCTTACAGGGCCGTGTTCTGTACACGGCCCGTGTAGGTGCACGCCCTGTTTTACTTCTTCCGTTTTTGCCCGTTCTCCCTCGTTTCAACTCCGAATTTAGATCCGCTTTTTCCTATGCCTTCCTTATCATATCTAGCATCCAATAAAAAGTGAAAATCATAGGTTTAAGCTCATTCACACAAATTTCAATAAAAACACAAAACACAACCATATAACACATAAAATACGGATAAAATATACGAAAACTCTCATAAAAAGATACTAAAATCTAGGTGAAAATATCACTCATCAATAAGTCTTAAAGAGATAGAGATGTTCATTAGGATTTAGAACCCTTTAATAGAACATCCGATTGGTTAGATTGAGAGGTCGATTAATCATGTGAAGGGATGCTCATTTCAAGCTTAGTACCTAGTTGGAATTGTTTGAGTGAGAACCAATCCATTGAGCTATTTTGGGATTCTCTAATGGATCTACATCCTATCCATCTCGAGAGGGAGTTTAGGTAGAATTCGTGTTAGCCCTTAGTTATTAATCCATGACATATATGAGTTCGTTGCATAATACCTAGATTTTTCATGCTTTAAGTATTGCTATTCTCATGCTCTATCTACTTGGCTCATTCATCCATCTTCCATTCATCTATCCTTGTTTATCTTGTCATTTAATTGTTTAATTGTCATTTCTTGATTAATCCTTTTCCTACATGATCGTCTCTATAAAACTATGACAAACACGAGATCGCATAAACTCTAGTACCTTCCTCACTGTGGTTCGATAAATTCTTTAATTGATCATCCCGACTATTAACGACCAATCACTTCTCCATTTCATTACACTCCTCTTCTCTATTTCTTTTATCTTTCTTCACATAGAGTCCCGTTAATTCCCACTCTCATGGATAGCAAAAAAATATGCCTCTTATAATCTTCATTTCTGCATAAGGTCAACCATTTCTTTCCTAATTTGTAATTTCTAGAATTTTAATAACTTGATTTAACCCTAAAAATAAAGGAAATGAGGTGATACAGAGAATGTGAATTTCTAAAGGATTGTTGCCTCTTTTTATTCGTTGATGGCATTCCTTCAAAATCAACGCCTATAAAAAAATAACTGGATTTCTTTTTTCAATTTGTATGCCATATTTCATGTAATCTGTCATGAACAGGACTAATGGATAAAAGAATATGACTTATAATAATGTCTATTTTTTTACATCTAAAGATCAGATATGTTATCTCTATTAATATAATAGCAAAGTGAAAAAGTCAAAATTGAACCAATTTTTAATTTACACCTTTGATTTTAATTACTAATTCTTTTTTAATCTCATCCGTTCATCACATTACTGAATCTCATCCATTCATCACACTTATAAGATTAGATCTTGAACATTCATTTTTTTGTCATAATAATGATACCTTATTTAAAATGATACATTAATAATGATACCTTATTTAAAATCCTTATTTAATTTTTGAAATAATAATATCATATTTCACTAATTTTTATATTTTAACAAAATCCATAATATAGTTTTAACAATTAATTCATTATTAAATTATTTAATAATTACGACTACAGGTATTTCAAATATGTTATGTTATATAATTAAGGAATAATTACTTGTAGGTACAAACTTCCTATGTATAATTATGTTAAGATAGATCCATAAAAATAAATTATTATTAGGTACAATTTTTAGAGTTAAAATTCCAAATTTATCCTTAATTAAAATATATCTCAATAATATCTCTTCCACTCTCAACGTATTTCACTTTAAGATTTCTTGACTTGTCATAATGAATTATAATTAATTCCTATGAATTCCTATTCATGTTGTTAGAAACCCCTTGACTTGCCATAATGAATTATGATTAATTCCCATGAATTCCTATTCATGTTGTTAGAAACCCCCAAACAAATCTGCATTTCGTGCAGAAAAATATCATTAATTGCGAGAATTGGAAGATAAATATGCATTTCGTGTAATTTCGTGCAGAAAATTAACTACATAAAAAATCTGCATTTCATGCAGAAAATTAACTATTAAAAAATCTGCATTTCGTGAAAAAAAAATCAACTAAACCTCCTTCAAATTGTATTTTTTTTAACCGGAATTTGCATTTCGTGAAAAAAAATCAACTTAACCCCAATCAAATTTGCATTTTTAACTAAAATCTACATTTCGTGCAGAAAAATCTGCATTTAAAATCTAAATTTGGATATTAGGGCAAAAAGGGAAATACATACATAAATTTTGTAGTTAGTAGTAAGAGTTAATTTAGAATGTATCTATCAGTTAATTACGCTTAGGGAGTGTATTGGATAGTAACCAACCCTATAATTAATTAATTAATAATTATAACTTATAATGTAGTTTTAACAATTAATTTATTATTAAATTATTTTATTCATTATTAATAATTTTAAATTAATATTATTGGTCCTAACATCTTAATAATTTTAAATGGAGTAATTTATATTTAAATGGATTCATGATTAAATTATTTTCTTCATTATTAATAATTTTGAATTAATATTATTGATCCTAACATCTTAATAATTTTAAATGGGTATGTGTAATCAACGGGTAATGATAAACGGATTAGAGACAGGGAGAATCATAATATATATTTTTAATGAAACGAGTACTTAAATGTGTAGTTTATATTTAAATGGATACGAGTACGTAACAATTAATTCATTATTAAATTATTTTCTTCATTAATAATAATTTTGAATTAATATTATTCGTCCTAACATCTTAATAATTTTAAATTGGTATGTATAATCAACGGGTAATGATAAACGAGTTTTGTATGAGTATGAGTATCATAATTTTTTTTAACAAAGTGGGTACGAATATGACTAAATAAACATTAGGGTGATCACATGACAGATATTTTCGAATATCTGATTTACCAAAACCTTAAAAAAAACGAGTACGGGTAGTTATACATAGGATTTATGAGTTTAGGGTTATAGGGTTTAGGGTTTAGGGTTTTAGGGTTTAAGGGTTTAGGGTTTTAGGGTTTAGGGTTTTAAGGTTTTAGGGTTTTAGGATTTAAGGTTATGAGATTAGATTAATTTGACACCTTATTTACAATTATAATTAAACAATTATCAACATCACAATTATCAACGTCACTACTTAATATAATCCATATGCATAAACTAATTTTAAATAAAAATTTAGTAGTTTTTTTATTTATGATATATAATTTAGGTTATTAAAATAATTAAGTATATAATCTTTTTAATATAATATGATATATAATTTAAGTTATTAAAATAATTAAGTATATAATCTTTTTAATATAATATTTTTTTATATTATAGATTATACATAGGGTTTATGAGTTTAGGGTTTTAGGGTTTAGGGTTTAGGGTTTTAAGGTTTAAGGGTTTAGGGTTTATGGGTTTAGGGTTTAGGGTTTTAGGGTTTAGGGTTTAGTGAACCAATTTTTTAATTTACACCTTTGATTTTGATTACTAATCAATTTTTAATCTCATCCATTTATCACATTATTGAATCTTATCAATTCATCACAATTATGAGATTAGATTTTCTTCATTATTAATAATTTTGAATTAATATTATTGATCCTAACATCTTAATAATTTTAAATGGGTATGTGTAATCAACGGGTAATGATAAACAGATTAGAGACAGGGAGAATCATAATTTATATTTTTAATGAAACGGGTACTTAAATGTGTAGTTTATATTTAAATGGATACGAGTACGTAACAATTAATTCATTATTAAATTATTTTCTTCATTAATAATAATTTTGAATTAATATTATTCGTCATAACATCTTAATAATTTTAAATTAGTATGTATAATCAACGGGTAATGATAAACGAGTTTTGTATGAGTATGAGTATCATAATTTTTTTAACAAAGTGGGTACGAATTTGACTAAATAAACATTAGGGTGATCACATGACAGATATTTTTGAATATCTGATTTACCAAAACCTTAAAAAGAACGAGTACGGGTAGTTATACATAGGATTTATGAGTTTAGGATTTTAGGGTTTAGGGTTTAGGGTTTAGGGTTTTAGGGTTTAAGGGTTTAGTGTTTAGGGTTTTAGGGTTTAGGGTTTTAAGGTTTTAGGGTTTAGGGTTTTAGGATTTAAGGTTATGAGATTAGATTAATTTGACACCTTATTTACAATTATAATTAAATAATTATCAACATCACAATTATCAACGTCACTACTTAATATAATCCATATGTATAAATTAATTTTAAATAAAAATTTAGTAGTTTTTTTTATTTATGATATATAAGTTAAGTTATTAAAATAATTAAGTATATAAACTTTTTAATAAAATATGATATATAATTTAAGTTATTAAAATAATTAAGTATATAATCTTTTTAATATAATGTTTTTTTATATTATAGATTATACATAGTGTTTATGAGTTTAGGGTTTTAGGGTTTAGGGTTTAGGGTTTTAGGGTTTAAGGGTTTAGGGTTTATGGGTTTAGGGTTTAGGGTTTTAGGGTTTAGGGTTTTAGGATTTTAGGGTTTAGGGTTTAGTGAACCAATTTTTAATTTACACCTTTGATTTTGATTACTAATCCATTTTTAATCTCATCCATTCATCACATTATTGAATCTTATCAATTCATCACAATTATGAGATTAGATTAATTTGACACCTTATATACAATTATAATTAAACAATTATCAACATCACAATTATCAACGTCACTACTTAATATAATCCATATGCATAAACTAATTTTAAATCAAAATTTAGTAGTTTTTTTTATTTATGATATAATTTAAGTTATTAAAATAATTAAGTATATAATCTTTTTAATATAATGTTTTTTTATATTATATATTATACATAGGGTTTATGAGTTTAGAGTTTTAGGGTTTAAAGTTTTAGGGTTTAGGGTTTTAGGGTTTAAGGGTTTAGGGTTTATGGGTTTAGGGTTTTAGGGTTTAAGGGTTTAGGGTTTATGGGTTTAGGGTTTTAGGGTTTAAGGGTTTAGGGTTTTAGGGTTTAAGGGTTTAGGGTTTAGTGAACCAATTTTTAATTTACACATTTGATTTTGATTACTAATCCATTTTTAATCTCATCCATTCATCACATTATTGAATCTTATCCATTCATCATAATTATGAGATTACATTAAATTGACACCTTATTTACAATTATAATTAAACAATTATCAACATCACAATTATCAACGTCACTACTTAATATAATCCATATGCATAACTAATTTTAAATTAAAATTTTATAGTTTTTACCTTTATCCCGTGCATCGCACGGGTTCAAAAGCTAGTTTAGTATAATAGACAACTGAAATTTTATTGTTGTTGGTTTGTTTCATAGGTCTATTGGAGTATCGATTAGATTAGAAAACAATTAAAGTAGTTTATCATTGTTTTGTATTAAATTAAAGTGTTCTTAATTTAGAAGTTGTTTGTTAAATAACTTTTTAAGCATATTTGTGGCATTTATATGTCTTATGAAAATAATTTATATATTATTCTTATGTTATAACTTATTTTATGATTTTATCATTTCTTAATAAGAATGGTTGCATCTATACCTATTCGTGGGAGGGGAAAGAACAAGCAATTTTAGAAGAATGATGAAGTTGAAGCTTTAGTTGACACATTGCAAGAACTAGCTGCTGATCCTTTATGAAAAGTTGATTAATGGTCTAAAAATAATTACATGGTTTAGGTGAGATATTGTTACATAGGATTCCTTGTTTTGATAAAGAAGTTGTTCCTCATATATAATCTAAGATTAAGTGGCTCAAAGAAAAGTATAACTCAATTTCTGATATATGTTTGCAAAGTGGCTATCAATGGGATGAGGTTGAGTACAAAATCAAATGTGAGAAACAATGGTACGATGATTGGTGCTCGGTAAGAGCTTCTATCTTAACAATTATCATTGTTTTTAGTTTAGTAAATATTAATCTTATTGTTATTAAGTTGATTGTGTTGTGTACGTATTAGATTTAATGTAGGATCACAAGAATGCAGTTGGATTATGGAATTTTAGATTCCGATACTTGAAGAAATTGGACTTTGTATGAGGTTATTAATGAACTTATTATGATCGGCATGTCTCCATTGGATATTGGTAAAGCTGCAGAAAATTTGCTATAATGATTCTGCTAAAGTTCAAGTTATGTTTGCTTCATTTGAGAAGTTCCTTTGTGCTTTGATTCCTCTATCCATCTCCTAACCCATAAATTTGAATATATATATATATATATATATATATATATATATATATATATATATAGATTTTGGTATGTATACTTTTGTAAGTGATCTTAAGATGATATGTAAGCAAGCTATTCTATAATGGATGGGCAATGTAGCTCTTTGCTAATCCATCTTTTGATTTATAATACTTGAACTACATTTTGATGTATGTATGTTTGTAAGAAATATATTCTTAAGATGCATGGTAAATGAGATATTTTGTAATGGATTGATATGTTGTGGGTATAATATATGAGAATATAAGGAAAGCTGAAGATCTTGATTATTTTTTATTATTTGAAGTATCATTTTGTACTGAAATTAAATTGTAAGTTATGCTAGTATGGAAAGGTCTATTTGAAGTCTGATTTTGTATTGAAATTAAATATTCTATCTTAATGCTCACTACTCAAGTTGTAAAATTGATAAGGTTGCAACAGGAATTGGAGCTCAGTGTGAAGCAAAGACCACGGTTATTGCATCCATGGTTTTGCAAAGGCTACGGATATCGGATCTTCACATATACTATATTGTATCATTTTTTTATAATTACTTATCGGATCTTCACATATATAATTAATTTGCATCATTTTTAAAAAATTGCATTTATTTATATGAAAATCTTAAAGTGGAATACCTATATTAATAATATTTTTTATTCAATATTCAATTAAAATTCTAAAAAATAAATGACTAAATATTAATTCCATACCTAAAATTTTAAAGAAACCAAACAAGTTAAATGACTATGATAGTGATTCCAAATATTAACCAAACACTACACAAATAATGTCCGTACACATTCTCATTCCTCAATACTCTCATTCATATTCTAATTCCCATTCCTTGTAAAATATCAAACACCCCCTAATATTCCATCAACACAATCTTATTAAGAGAATGGTGAAACTTTCAAATACCACAAGAATATTATACAATTATTCAATAAAACTTATACACTTCGTGTTTAAAAAGTATACATAAATAAGCATAAATACAAAATAAAAATTCAATCAAGTTCAACATTATTTCTACTGGTAAAATTAATGATACATTAAAGAATAAAAAGTTATACATTTTTTTGATATAACACATACACCGGCGAATCACAAATGAACATTCTTATACAAGCTCCACTAGTTTTACATTTCCAATTGGAATATCAACATGCTTCTAATCTCTAATGTCAACATTTCACCTCGGGAAGATAATTGAATGTAGATATCAACAAGACATTATCAAATTAATTTAGATAAATTAATGTAGATCTCAACCCTCAACAATATAGTTGATAAACCACTAAGCAACCATTGAAGGTGGCACATCAGATCTAAGCAACCATTGGAGGTGGCACGTCAGGTCCACATCAGACCCTCAGCGTATAGAAAGATCTTGAAGAATCACCATGAGATATGTATCGAAAAAGTTTGTCTCTTCATTGGAAAACACAAATGGAGAAGAGTGGTAGAGATCTCAGAGATTTAGCGAACTTGATAAAAATTTCAGAGAAAATTTTGGATAAATCTTGAAGAAGAGATGAAGGGGAAGCACCACAACGGAGAGGGAGAGGAGGCGGCGGCGGCCGGAGCCTAATGATTGAAAGAGAGGAGGAGGCGGCCGAAACCTAAGGTGAGAAAAAGTTAGACAGAGATTGAAATTTATGGTGAAAAAATGATTAAATAGAGAAAATTGCAATTCGAGTCCCACCCGTCACAGTCCCATTTGGGTTTGGACTCAATAGTCTTGACTTCAATCCCAAATATTTTCTTTATGCAATAATGGTTCCGCTGTTAAATTTTCCATTATTCACGTTAAGCAATTTTGATCCCACTGGACAATCCTTAAATATTGGGACCAAAAATACAAGAATCTTGCATTTTTTGTCAAAAAGCACCTGTGCAATCCATTTTTGGCGGACAAATTATTCAACCAACACTAGTTCTTCCATCATAGTTTTTTCTCCACTAATTTGTGCATCTTCATAGTACTCTGCCTCACCCTAAACCCTAAACCCTAAACCCTAAAACCTAAAACCCTAAAATCCTAAACCCTAAACCCTAAACCCTAAACCCTAAAACCCTAAACCCTATACCCTATACCCATAAACCCTTTTGATCTTGTAGCATCAAGGAAAATAGAAAATATCCTCTTCTTTGCAGCATTAAAATGCCTATCAATATCAAATACGCATGCAATCAACTATGTCCAATTTACCATCTTTTCTCATTTCATAGTACTTTTTAATCCCAGCATATCCTAACTCTTCACATATCCTGTCAAGATACCCTAAATCTACCTTGGAGCAGTTAACAAAATCATACGCACTTATTTTCCCTCCAATATACTCAAAATCATCTATATTATTCTTAATTATCATTCCACCATGATGCAACTTAATAGTGTACAAATTTCGAGAATGACCAAAAATAAAACATACCAACAAATAAGACCGAATAAAAATAATCACTTTATCATCTCAATTCACAAAATAATCAGACTTGTACGTGAGAATGTGATTAGAAAAATATTGAAACAAATACACACCAACAACGACGTGAATGCAAATACATTGTGTAGCAATAATCTTGAAAACACTGTGAATGCAAATACACACGCAACAACGACATAATTAGCGAACTGGTGTGTTCGTACGAAGTAGACAAAGGTAGAAAGATTCACACTTATTGTAATCTGGAGTCGGGTATCGAGCGAGGGATAAAAAATTGATCTAAAATCGATATCACAAAATCATCGAAATATATATACAACAACTTTAATACTTACTTGGATCAATTATTGAACTAGTACAATAAAAAAATGAAGAAGCAAAATCGCAATCGGAAACGTCGATGAGAAATAGGATAGGTAACGTTGTACCGTCGGTTCACAGCATGGTAAAATACTACTGCCATTTTTTCGCACTGTTTGATAGATAAGTAGAATGAAATTCATATCAGCATCAAATAAACTATTTAATTTAATTATGGACATAATTTAATTTTAGTTACTAAAATCTTTATAAGATTGTTAGTACATCTACATAATTAAAAAAAAATCCCATCTACATATAATCAGTAACCATTCTTTTCCAACCTCAAGTTGAACCGACTTGATGAACCTTCTTCTAAAAAAAATTACATAAGGTTTCAGTTTTATTCTTTATAAATTTCTTTGTTGGGAAATATCTCTATGTAATTCGCATGAAATAAATATATATGCCCACATAAAATTCTCAAATATATTTGAAGAAAAAGTAAGAATTATTAAAAATTGATGGATTACAATTGTAATTAATTTTTAAATTACATAAAATCGACTTACTCCCAAGATACATCTATTGCATCACCTTCGTTATTTGTTTTAATAAACGAAATTGTATTTTCTTCACCTAATTCATAATTCAATAAAATATATGCTTTAATTTCCAGAAGAATACATAAATAATTTCAAAGTTGAACCCTAACTCAAAGCAGACGCTCAGCTCGACGAGGTCATCGTCTGTAACACAGCGGCCGCGTCGGAGGCAATTTTTTCTCCTGCAGTTGGTCCATGCCTCTTCACGGAGGATGTCGGGTGACAAAGAATGCTGCTTGAGAAGGGAACAAATTGATTTGTGAAGTGAATTAGGACAGATTTAGGGTGGACTCAAATTTGGGGGAAAATTAGGGTTTGTCTAAGGTCGTTGTGTTTTGTATTTGGGCAGAGAAACTAATTTCTATCCAACTAACGACCACATGAGAAACACGTGAGCCTCTTCATTACATGTAGCCGGCAGTGGGATCATGAAAATTGCTAAAAAAATATTGTGCGAGTTCATTATTTGCTAGAAAAAAATATTTGGGACTGAAGTCAAGACTATTAAGTCCAAACCCAAATGGAACTGTGACGGGTGGGACTAGTATTGCAATTTTCTCTGATGAAATGAAGCCCGATGGTATGTGTAGAGTATAAGTATCTGGGTTATGAATAAAAATTGACCCGATTACACCTTAAAAATTATTGCATATTACTCCCTCCATTCATCCTCAATGTATCCATTTGCTTTTTGCACGTGGATTAAGGAGTATTACTCCCTCCGTCCCACACTTATATTCACACTTTCCGTTTTCGTCCATCCCACACTTATGATCACCACCCATAAAAGGAAACTTCACATTATCCAAAAACTTCAAAAGTTATTTTAATTTCAAAAATACCACTCACACCTAACACACATAACATACTTTATAATTTATTTATTACCTAAAAATACCACAATACCCCTAAAAAGTCAATAAAGTTGGTCAAAAAGTAACTTTTCTTAAACTCCGTATCTACAGTGTCGGTGAACTTAACTATGGGACGGAGGGAGTATTATTTTATGTGTAATAAGTAGTTGTATTAGTGGAGGGTGTGGGTCCCATATTTTATTTGTATTAGTGGAGGGTGTGGGTCCCATAGTCCAAAAAAAATGGATATATTAAGGATGGACGGGCCAAAATAGTAAAATTAATAGATTAACAGTGGACGGAGGGAGTAATATTTGCCTATACTCCCTCCGTCTCCCTCCGTCCCGCGCTAAGGTTTACGTTTTCCATTTTGGGTTGTCCCACGTTAAGGTTTACATTTTATTTTTTATCAACTTGGGCCCACACAAAATAATTAATTATTCCATGTAGGGCCCACCCACAACACTAATACAACTACCCACTTTACATTAAATATTATTTCTCTCACCTCACTACACATAATATTATACTCCCTCCGTCCCATAAAAAGAGTTACATTTACTGTTTACACGGAGATTAAGAAATATAATATTTTAATGTGTAATGGGTTAAGAGATACTCTCTCCGTCCGCTTCTAAGGTGTTCATTTTACTGTTTTTTGCGTCCGGTTCAAAGGTATCCATTTTCCATATTTAGTAAAAAAGTACACAACATGGCCCATCACTTCCCTTTAATACAACTACCCATTTTACATATAATAATAATACTCCTTAATTTACGTGCAAAAAGCAAAAGGACACCTTAGAACCGGACGAAGGGAGTATAATATTTTAATGTATAGTGGGTAGTTGTATTAGTTTTTGTGTGTAGGTCCCATAAAGATAAAGTGATTGATATATGTGGGTCTCATCTACTAAAAAATGAAATGTAACTCTTGTAGTAGGACGCCCTAATTAGTAAAATATAATTTTTGTGATGGGACGGAGAGAGTATCTCTTAATTTCCGTTAAAATGTAAATATTAACGTGAAACATATTATATTGCGAGGATATTAATTAATTAACATGATTTGAGATCTCAATTCCACCCCAATCCATCTCATACCTATATTTTAAAATAGGTGTATAAAAGTAAGGGAAGATGAAAATCGAGTGTACCCAAAATTAAAATAACTACTCTAATAATAAGGTACACCATTAATTTAATCCTCACCTAATCAATCAAAAATCATACAACGTGGGATCACAAGTCACCTACCACGCTCTACTAATCCTACTTATAATTAACAATCCACTATTCCATATTATAAATACAGCCAACTCCATTCACTTTAATCACAAATCTCACTCAAAGTCAACATGGCTTCTCTTCATCTCTCTTGCACCACCGCCGCCGCCACCCCCTCCTCCCCACTCCGCCAATCCTCCGGCCGCCCACTCTCCGCCAAGCCGTCACATTTCATCACCCATGCAAAGCGGAACCACCGCCTCCAAGTCTCTTGCACCACCAACGACACCCCCCAAAATGCCGACTCATCCCAAGCAGGGAAGGTTGACAGGAGGAACATGCTCCTCGGCTTAGGCGGCCTCTACGGCGCCTCGAGCCTCGTCTCCGCTCCATCGGCTGCTGCTAACCCAGTACAGGCGCCGGAGCTGGACAAGTGCGGCGTGGCCACCAATCTCAACACCGGTGAAAAGCTAGACATCAATTGTTGTCCACCACTCTCGGGAAGCATCATTGATTACAAGCTCCCCCCTGTTTTCAAAATGAAAACAAGACCAGCTGCCCATAAAGTGTCCAAAGAATACATTTTTAAGTACAACACTGCCATAGATCGCATGAAGAGGCTGCCCAAAGATGACCCTCGTAGCTTCATGCAGCAGGCTAACATCCATTGTGCTTACTGCAATGGTGCCTACGATCAACCAGGGCAGGGCACTCTGGATCTTCAGGTCCACAATTCATGGCTGTTCTTCCCTTTCCATCGTTGGTACCTCTATTTCTACGAGAGAATCTTGGGCAAGCTCATCGATGACCCTACCTTCGCATTGCCTTTCTGGAATTGGGACAACCCCAAGGGCATGACCATCCCGCCCATGTTCGTCGATCCGAAAGCCGCCATCTTCGACGAGAAGCGCAACCAGGCGAACCTCCCGCCGGCGGTGGTGGATCTCGGAATGACGGGCAACACCGACCCTCTTCAGGTCGTGTCCAACAATTTGACTATAATGTACACCGAGATGATTCGAGGTAACTCGAGCGCTACTGACTTTATGGGGCAGCCTTACCGCGAGGGGACTCCGGTCAACCCAGGTCCCGGAGCCTCCGAGCGTGGATCCCACACTGCTGTGCATGTCTGGGTTGGGGACCCCAGACAGCCCAGCGGTGAGGACTTAGGGAACTTTTACTCAGCAGGCAGAGATCCCCTGTTCTATTGCCACCATGGGAATGTGGATCGAATGTGGACTCTGTGGCAGTACTTCCTTCCTAGTAGCAAAGTTCCCGACAAGAAAATCACCGACCCTGACTTCCTCAATGCCTCGTTCTTGTTCTACGACGAGAACGCGAAGTTGGTTCGAGTCACGGTGAAGGATTGTCTCGATAATCTCCGCATGGGATACGATTACGAGAGAATCGATCTACCGTGGCTCGACTACCGGCCGCCACCTCAGACGGCGGCCGCTAGGGTCAACAGGGTCGGTGCCAGCACAGCCGGGAAGGCGGAGAACGTCTTCCCTCTGCCGCTTGACAAAATCGTCAGAGTGCTGGTGCCAAAGACGAAGAAGGGGAAGGCGGACGAGTTGCTGGTGATAGAGAACATCACGGTGGACACAACCAAGTTCCTTAAGTTCGACGTCTTCATCAATGACGAAGACGACAACGTGGTGGAGCTTGACAAGGCGGCGTATGCCGGAACTTACGCGCAGGTGCCGCATAAGA
Source organism: Pogostemon cablin (assembly GCA_023678885.1). Taxonomy (NCBI): domain Eukaryota; kingdom Viridiplantae; phylum Streptophyta; class Magnoliopsida; order Lamiales; family Lamiaceae; genus Pogostemon; species Pogostemon cablin. Next base: position 22,947,244 of record CM042959.1, read on the forward strand.
CGGCGAATAAGAGTGCGACGACATCGATCAGATTGAAGCTGACTGATCTGTACGATGATATGGATGTTGCAGATGATGATGAGGTGCTTGTAACGCTGGTGCCAAGGCATGAAGGCCCTGGTGTCACCATTGGTGGAATCAAGATCATTGAGAACCCACCACCACCTAAATCATCTTGATCAATTCGTCGATCTCTCAAGGCCTGCTGTGTTGTGTTTGATGTGTTGTTGATGTAATAAAGTCCTCCTGCACCTTTTTGAGGGAGTACACAACGGATCATTTTGTATTTTTAATTCTTGTTTTGGATTTTGGTCATTTGTTGTCTCTTTTTTCTTGATTTTGTAATAACATATTTCTCCGATTTGGTTCGTACTATTATTGTTAATTTACTATTGTTAGGTTTAATTTGAAAATGTAGGAAATGATATTTAGAATGGGCAACTTGACAAACTGCATGCATTAAAAAAAGGAAAAGGGTAATCCACTTGTTGTAATTATGATTTTCAAAATTATGAGTATTTTATAATGCACATATATTTTAGTCTCGATGGACTACGCTTACGTATAATATGTATTACTCCATTATCTATTGTGTCACAAGTTAAATAGATGATGAAGGTAAAATAGAAAATTATATTTAAATAAATAAAGTATAAATAAACCTTGTAATAATTGGATTTGGGCAAGTTTGTGTGGGAGTGATTTTAAAATTTCTTAAATACTTAACTTATTATTAAAATATATAATTACTTTCAATGAAAATTTTTTTATTACTTTTTATTTATACTAGTAATTCTCGTTCGTGCGTTGCACGAAAATTATTTTATTATAGAATTATTAGTTAATGAGAAACTCTCTTTGTGAGACGAGTCGATCCATCACTATAGTATATTTATTGTATAGATAAAGTATGTTAATTTGTAGTTAAAGTATATCAATAATAAATTATATTATAACACACTAAAATCATACGTACTTTAATGCATAATGTACCATACTTTATGTAAATTATAAACATACTTTAACACGTCTCACAAAGCGTCTCATGCAAGTAACGTCTCAGAAGAGACTTTGTCTTAGTTAATTTTATTATTATTATTTGTTTAATAGTATTATGTATCTGTATGAATATATTTGAGCTTCTCTCATCTGGTTTTCTTCTAATTTCAATTTTGTAGTAGTATTTTTTTTATATTTATAATTATCTCATATGTGTTTTGCACGGAATTAATTATATTTTGCGAATAATTTTTAAGCATTTTATTATAGGATTATTGTTAAATTCAAAAAAAAAAGTTGAGCTCTAAAATTAAATTAAAATTAAATAATTTAAATAGATTAGTTGAATATTAAGAAAAATAAATTATCAAAATATAAGTCTTATATAAATTAAATTGAAATATTAATTGAAAATTAGTATATTGATAATTAGCTAAATATGCTAAAAATATCTTTGATAAATTTTTATTGTTAATTAAAAAATAAGAAAATTATTATTGACATAAATATAATCCATTTGTGCGTTGCACGAAAAGAATTAAATTACAATTATACTTTTATATTTAATTTTTTCTTATTTTCACCATAATATATATATATATATATATATATATATATATATATATTATTTATATTAATTATTTATGAAATATATACTACTAATTATTTATGTATAGTATATAAATGTATTTCTTTAACATAACGTAATTTTATATTTATCAATTAAATCGCATTGTTTATAGGCTTATTTTTTATAACATTAAATTTGATTCGGTATTTAAGATAAATAGAGTATATATTAACTTTCTATTATTAATTATATTAAAATTATTTTATTTTAATTGATATCTATTTATTTTTTAAAAAAATAGATATAATCTCTATGTAAAACTCAATTACTATTTTGTAAGGAAGATATAGTATACTATAATTTATATTTTATTTTTAATTGAATAACATATTGATAAAATAAAATCTAAAATATTATTTAATGTACAAATTATAAATATCAAAATAATATTTCTGGAGACGATACTAATGAAAATAAAATTAAAAAAAATCACAAAATTCGAAAAAAATTTCATACATTAATCTTAAAGATTAAATTAAAAGAATATCAATATAGACGATCCTAATGAAAATATAATTGAATGAAAAATTAAAATAAAATACAAAAATTCGAAAATAAATTTCATACATTAATCCAAAATATTAAATAAAAAATATATTTAACAAATGGATCATATCATATAGAAAAAAAAAAGAAATAGAAGTGTATAACGAACAAATCAGAAAAAGATGTAAAATGTCAAAAAGGCCAAAATGCTCTATCTAAATCTAAAAAATTCTTTGTTCATATCATAGAAGAGCAGATTATGAAGAGCAGGAGGCGCCGAGTCCAGCCACGTTAAAGGCCCACCAACTACCGAGAGAGCATCCGCGACGCTGTTGCCTTCCCTAAAGATGTGAGAGATGCAGAATGTGAAGTCTCGAAGCATTTCTTTAGCCCTTCGCCATCTGGAAATAATTTTCCATGGCATTGTAGGGTTTTGATGTTTAAACACATAAACTACGTAAGTAGAATCCGTCTCAAGCCAAAGCCTCTTCCAGTTTCGCTCATGTGCATATTCAATAGCTAGGATTGCCGCTAACACTTCTGCCTCCCCATGACCAAACACTGAAGTGAAGCAGCCCATAGGAAAACCCCTACTATTCCGAAATATACCTCCTCCAGATATCAAACCAGGACTTCCAGAAACATGTCCATCCACGTTGGCCTTCACCCATCCCACCGCCGGCGGCTGCCAATGCAAGGAGACGATTGAAAAAATTTGATCGCTATTTTTTTTCGAAAATATTAATCTCACCCTCAAGTGTAATGGATCAATTGTATTGCGCGTGTGACCAAGTCAAATGTCGAACCCACGGGATATTGTCAGAGTGACAAATAAATCTAATATGACTATTTCTATTTAAGACAAACTCAAGTTTATGAAAATTAATTATTAAATAATAAAAATAAAATAAGATACGCTGGCGAGAAAACAATCAAGTATTCCAAGATAAGAGACTGATAACGCTAAGGACAATCCAGCTTAACCATGTGACTGTTTATTCTAAACTCAAATTAATTACCTACAGATATTTATAAGAGGATCGCTAAACCTAGTTAGACCACCTTGATCGGGTAAGATCTAACACTTATAATGAGCTGCAAATCCTAGGATCGATAAGGAATTAATTCTCTCTCCCTCTATAGGTACTTCATGCAAAATTCCATTAAAGGGTAGAGTACTAGACTTCCCTTTCTAGGTACGCAATTATTAATCCCTTTTGTCTCCTTACCAATTACCTAATAATGATGTTTTATCAAGTAATTAAATGTATGTAAGCAATTTTGGAAGTAACCCTCCCCTGGAAAGATTTCGTCAAGACTCTACAATCCTCAAAGTGTAATGACATATGAGTGTTGAGGATCATGTCTACAATATGAGGATACGCCTGTGTGAAACTTTAGGTGAAATGCCAATCCCCATCGTACAAATTGTCCCCTATCACATCATCAAACTGCCGTCGAATCTCTTGGGGGATACCAACCATGTCAGCAATCGAAACACCAATTCAATTGTCTAACCAAAATTTAACCTTCGTATCATAACCTACTAACCAGATTTCCTCCTCCTTCAACCTATCTATATGACTCATGCAAGCCCCACGGATAGATGAGGGAGTGTATCAAACCCTCAATAAATGACCATCAAACCACCTGCTCTTAACAAAATTTAGTGCACCCTTCCCTTCCATAATATCCCATTCGAGCTTCATCAAATAAGCTCATTGGCTGATTTAATGGAGTGGATGCCTAGTCCCCCTTCCACCGTAGGGGCGCATACTCTCTTCCAGGCCACCGTAAAGTGATGTTGTTTCGTTAGATCACCTGACCAGACAAAATTCTGACAAGCTTGCTCGATTCCCTTAATCTGGTGCCTTGGCCATCGATATATCATCATTACATGCACCGCTGTGGAGATGATAACTGAGTTAACTAGACAAATTCTGCCAGCCATCGATAATGTATTGCCTTTCCACCTTTGAAATTTGCAAAGAATAACATCTGTAGCCTGCTGAAAATAAGCAATTTTAGGAGCCCCAATAAAAATTGGAGCTCCTAGATATTTGAACGGAAAGCTTACCTCTTGAATACCCAATAAGTGACGTATGCACCGCTTTTCTATCTGAGTGATGTGTTTACCAAAATACACTTTCGATTTAGATGGATTATATACCTGCCCAGACATGGTTGCATAACTACTCATGATGCCTTTGACACATCTAATAGTACTCTCATTACCCCTGCAAAATATGACAATATCGTCAGCGTAGAATAAATAAGGGAGTATGAGAGTATTCCTGTTTGCTCGAGCTTAAAGTAAGTCTCCATGACATATCCTGTTATCAAACCACTTTCCCAACACTTCTTCAGCAATACAAAACAGAAGGGGTGATAATGGATCTCCTTGACGAACCCTTCTACCATATTCAAAGAAACCGTCTGGACTTCCATTAATAAGGATCTAGATTTTTGCCGAAGTGAAAATAACCTGAATCCATTTGATAAACGTTGGATGAAACCCCATTTTATGAAGAACTTGCAGCATAAAGTCCCATCTTAAAGTATCGAATGCTTTCCTGATGTCCACTTTAAATCCAACACTTCCCAACGTAGAATTATCAAGACTGTTGAAACTTTCCAATGCTATTGCAATGCAGTGATGTATGTTGCGCTCTGGGATGAAACCAAACTGGTAAATCCCTAAGTGCCTGTTAAGAATCGGGCCCAATCTGCTTGCTAAGATCTTAATAAATATCTTGAAGAAGAAATTACAACGATTAATCGGACGAAAGTCTTCAACACTGTTAGCTCCATCAACTTTAGGAACAAGAACAACAAAATTACAATTGATACCTGTATGAAGTTGTCCATGAATAAAGAAAAACTGTACTGCTTTACACACATCCTTCTCAATAAAGTACCAGCACCTCTGGTAAAAAAAACCCCCCAAAACCATCCGGCCCTGGAGCACTATCTGTTGAAAGACTCATCACTGCATCGTTAATTTTCTCCGTGGAAGGAATAGCCGTGAGAGCAGTGTTGTCTTCAACAGGCATGAAAGCATCAAGAAACCCTAAGTTGTCGAAACTAACCTCATCATTTGGAGCTCTAAACAGAGCTTTGTAGTAATCCACCACATGTTGTGATATCTGCTGCGAATTACTAGTAATTTCCCCATCAATGAGCATCGAGTTGATAGTAGATTTTGTCTTGGAAATTCTTTGATTCTTGTGAAAGAAATTAGTGCTTCTATCACCATCTTTCAACCAAGATGCACGGCTCCTTTGAGCCCAAAATTTATGCTTGTCAAGGAGTTTTTTATTTAAAGCAATATGAGCATCCATCTCCTCAAAAAACAAATCCACTAAATCACCCTCTTCTCCAATACGAATTTGAATATCCCGCAATGAATCCATGGCCGCATCAACATCGTCAAAAATGTTACCAAAGCTGGAATAATTCCAGCCCTTGATATCATTTTTTAGTCTTTTTAACTTTGCAGCAAATTGTGTGATAGGATTGACATGCATGAGCAGCCAAGCCCATGAGGTTTCTACCATCACGAAGAACCCTGTATCAGATAGCCACATAGATTGAAACCGAAAGGACTTCGGAGCATGGACAAAAGTATTGCATGAAGTGAGGATCGGGGCATGGTCAGAACCATGTCGTGCAAGAGCAGAAGTAATGACAGAATCCCAAGCATCGATAAACCCATCGGAAGCAAGAACTCTATCAATTTTAGAGGCCCGCATAGCCCTGGAAGCTGACCTACTTACCCAAGAAAACCTAGCGCCATGCATATCAAGATCATTCAATCCTGAAGTCTCCAAAAATTCCTTGAATTTCGTAGGAGCCGAGTTCTCATGTCTAGAACCGTGCAATCTCTCATGCGCCCCAACGTAGAATTAAAATCTCCAAGAATCAATATATTATTCGAGAGGTGTGTGGCCACAACCACCCATAGAGTGCGACGAATAATATAATCAGTATAAGCATGAACAAATTCAAACCGATAATTCGCAGCATTGTAGATAAAATCAAAAATCATGATTTTGAATTAGAAAGGACAACCTGGACCTGTGAAACAAAGCGAGCATTGTAAAACACCCATATGTTAGGCCGAAGTCCATCCCTATAGTTCTGACCAGCAAAAGTCAGCCCCATATTGCTCCAAGTATAAGTCGGAATCGAAAGAAACAAAACTTTAGGTTCCGCAATGGCAAGCCAAAGGGGATTGTTCTTACGGCATATATCCTTCAGGGCAGCACGAGCAGATGCATGCCCTATACCTCTCACGTTCTAGAACAAAATCTTCATTTGAAACGAGCACCACGATCATGCTTCGGCGGCTTATTAGGATCCTCCCACTCCTTGATAGCAGTGGTGTGCATGTTTTTTGTAGATTTAGAACCAGGGCTGACATGCTTGACACTACCTGTGCTTTGAATCTCCAAATTAAAATTTCTGGAATTAATTCTAAATTGTCCAAATTCATCACTCCAAACACTGGTGATTTTTTTTAATGATTGAAGTTGAAAATATATAAGATCAAATAAAAATAAGAATAATAATGTTAAAAAAATAAAAATAAATTTTATACAATATTTAGAAAATAATAAAAATGAAGGAAAAACCATAAATTATAAGATAAACAAAAAATTAAAAAAGAAAAGAAAAAAGAATGATACCTCAAAGGAGAATGATTAAATTTGAAAATAAGATCAAATAGAAATACAAAAGATAAAATAAATTAAAGTATAAAAATATAATTTATAAAATTATAAAGAAAATATTCTGAAATTAATTATGGATTGTCCAATTTCATCACTCCAAACATTGATGACTCTTTAATAAAGCTGCAAATAAAATAAATAAAAATAAAAATCAATAAGATTAAAAAATTATAAAAATAGGATTTATAGAATATGAAGAAAACACAAAATCGAAAAAAACATAAATCATAAGATGAACGAAAAACAAAAAAGAAGAGTGATACCTCACAGAATGATTGAACCTGAACATTAGATCAAATAAAAGTAAAATAAAAAAGATAAAAAAAATTTAAATAGTATGAAAGTGAAATAGAGAAGAAAAAGAAAGAAGCATCAAAAAGAAAAGAAAAAAAGTAAGGATTTTATTAGGTAATGAAAATGTTCATATATAATGATTTGAAAGAATGAACGATCGTGATGTAAAACAATTAATGTCATAGAAAAAAGTTTAAAAATTACCAAATATAGCGTTGAAAGATTTGATATATATATATATATATATATATATATATATATATATATATATATATATATATATATATATATATATATATATATATATATATATATATATATATATATATATATAATCAGTATATTGATCGATAATTAATAGAATATATGCAATAATATTTTTTATAATTATCAATTTTATATTATTAATTAAAAAAATACATAATTTAGTATTAGCAGAAATAAGATCTATGAGATTTAAAGTAGGAAATGTCCGGTCAAGATTAAAATTGAATGATTACTAAGTTTACTAAAATTGAAAGATGTGGAAAAATTGAAGATAAAAATAGAAATTCATGTTTTTATATATTATGTGTATATATTATATATAGATTAACATATATTGATTAAAAATTAGTCAAATATGTCAAAAATATCTCACGTATTTACCAAATTTATATTGTAAAATAAAAAGGTAAAATTTAAATAATAAATCATTATTAATATAATTAAATTTTATGATTGAAATCAAAAGTATTAATTGGACGATCAAGACTAAAAAATTGAAGTATTAATTGGACAGTTAAGATTAAAATTGAATTATTTCTAAATAGAGTAAAATTGAAAAAAATTTGAAAATAAATATGAAATTTTAGGTTTGTTTTTATATATGTATATAGATATAGATAGATAGATTGCGAATTATACATAAAATAATTAATTGTATTACTATCATTTTTTACCAATTCGAATATTACTTTTTATTATAATATTATATTTTTTATCCATACTACAAAAATTTTCTCATAAAATGTTATTACAAGTCTTTATTATTGAATCTTATTATCTCTTAAATTTCAATTTAAGTATAGGCTAAATATAGTGTGCACCCGGGTGCACACGAAGCTTCGTGTGCACCCACGTACAAATATAGGGAAAAACATATACAATTATGAGTAAAAATGTATACAATTTAATTGTTAATTTTTTAATAAAAAATTGAGTGTAAAAAAATGTACAATTATTAAAATACATGTATACACTATTGAATAAAAAGTTATACACATATGAATGCTTGTTTTTTTAATGAAAAACTTAGTGTGAAAAAAATATACAAATATTACAAAACACGTATACAAAAGAGAATAACATGTATACAAAATAGAATAAAAAGTTATACAAATATGGGTGCAAGGGTACACCCGGATGCACCTAATATACACTCTTAAGTATAAGTATAAGAGAGAAAATATAAAACTGATACGTCACTAGTAATTTAAAATTTTCTCTTTCTTTTTAGAGTTTAACATCTCTCCTCCACACGGAACATTTGTATTTTTTTTTTCAAAGGATATCTATGCTCCTAACATTCGAATTGAATTCTTTATTCTACATGTAGTGTTTTATTAGTGTTTCACGATATAAAAAAATTATAATCCACAGATGACTATTAAACCCTTAGAGCATGTAATAAATTTTAAGCATTAATCATAACACATAGTAAAAATTTATTGAATGGAATATAAAAATAGAATATGTTATCTCATCGGTCTAAAATTCAATTTTTTTTTAAACATAGTTTTCTACTCATCCCTATGCCTCATATAGCATAGAAGATTGATTCATCAAAATGAGTGAGACTCTTGTGTCTCGGGGATACTGTGTCACTTTGCAATTTAAACCCCTAGCAATACATATGTTTAAATAAAATATGGAAGGGAGGGTTGTGTTCACATGGGCGCAACAGCTTTTACCCATCAAAATTAAAGAAAATCCAGATCCCACCTAATGAGATTTGGCTAATAAAATTTTGGATGGGTTACTGCGCTCTCTCTCTCTCCCTCTTTATATATACTCCTTCCGTTCCTTTTAAAGAGTTTTTTTTTTCATTTTGGGTATCTCACCTAAAAAGTCCTATTTTCCTTTTAAACATATGAGATCCACACACACTTATTAATACAATTAAAATATGAAGTCCACATTCTCACTAATACAACTATCCACTACACATTAAATAATAATATTTCTTAATTCAGATGAAAAAACAAAAGACTCAGGACAGGATGGAGGGACTATATAAATAGATGTGGTAGGCTTAGAGCATTTTTCTTTTTTTCCTTTTTTTTAACCTTTTTATTTCTATAAATTTAATTTAAGTTGATGATATCTTGTGTAATATTTCAAAATTTTAAAACATTAGTGGACCTGATCCGATTGCTAAAAAAAAGGTAATGTTTATATATATTTATATCAAAATAACAGAATGAATACTCTTCCAAAGGATGAAAGAAGTACTCCATCAATTTCTAAGATATTCATTTTATTATTTTTGGCGTCCACTTCAAAGATATTCATTTCCCCTATTTAGTAAAAAAGTACACAATATGATCCACCACTTCCCTCTAATACAACTACCTAATTTATATATAATAATAATACTCAATAATCCACGTGCAAAAAGTAAATGGATACCTTAGAACGGATGGAGGAAGTATTAGTTAAAATTTTATATAATTATACTGCTTCCATCTGTTTTAACGAGTCTCTATTTTTTGTCATTTTGAGTATCCGTTACAAATAGTTCTATTTTTTTTTACACATGATACTCATATACACTCATTAATACAATAAAAATGGCTCACACACTCACTAATAAAATTACCAACTCTACATTAAATAATAATACTCCTTAATCCACGTACAAAAAGTAAAAAGGGCTCTTTAAACCGAACGAAAGGAGTATTAAAATAAAAGAATTTTTCTATTCTAAACCTGAAAATTAATTAAAATATCCCTCTGGAATCTAAATTATTTATTTTTAGCAATTAGGGGATTGAAATATTATACTCAATTCAAAATCTAAAATTATAAAATTATCTAAAATAATTTTTATTTAAAAAATAATAATAACAAAAAAAGTTTGCCTCCCTCCGTAATGATTTTATTTTCATATTTATTTTCGCTTGTAAATCATGAAACTGGTTACTTTCGGAGGTATTTTAGTTTTTTTAGTAACAATAAATAAATGATAAAGTATGCATATTAGGTGTATTAGATAAGAGGTGATAATTTTATAAATAAAGTGTATAAAGGAAGTTAATTGTTTTGACTTTTTTTATCATTTTAAAAATGTAAAAAATTTGTGGAACGAATGAAAATGAAAAAAGTGAATTATTTTGGAGATTGAAATGTTATTTTAATGTCAATAAATTATTAAAAGAGTATCGTTAAATACACACCCCTTTCTATTGAATACACACCCTTATTAACACGCACTCCTGTTTTATTATTTAAATTTTAATTTGATTGTATTCACACCCCCTGAAAACCCTAATTTACCCTTTGTAATTTTGAGAGGATACACACCCCTCCGTCCACTCTGTACACTGCCGTCCATGAATTAGTTTCTCTTGTTGCGTTCACAACACTCCATCGATGGGATGTTACGTCCTTCGATTCCATCTTGCACCTTCTGTGGATTTCACAAGGAGACCCGAGTCGACTAAGGATGTTGCTGCAGATCCCCCCGCCCCTGCTGCAGTGAAGTCTTCCGATGGAACAGGGCTGCCTGGGTTCCTTCTTCCAAGTTTCCGTCGTCTCTGACGCGCCGATTTTCATCTTTCAGGCTGCCGATCATTGATGGAACTAATCACAGTATCTCTCGCCTCGATGGATGCCACCTTTAATCAAGCCCTTTCTGCACCTATTGACCGGCCCCAAAACTATCGCCATTTGGCTTTCTCTCAAAGCCCTTGATTCGCAGATGATTATCGTAAAAATTTAGTAGATTTTAGAGTCGTGTTCGTGTGAATTTTTGCATGCTTTTTATATTATTTATAGTATTGTATTCTTTATTTTTTTTGTTTTTATTTTTGGAGTAAAATGTGTGGAATCATGCTATTTTTCATGTAGGAATGAGGTGTATTTGAGCAAAAATTAAAAAAGAAAGAAACAGGAATTAAATCAGGATAAAAACGAGAAAAAAGGTTGCAGTTGAAAAGACAACAGAATTAGAAGAGGCTACGACAACACTTTTACTAAGTGTAGAGAAATGAGTGAATAGACAACAGCCTTAAGTGTTATCGTTTCAGCGTTATCTATTTGAATTGAAGGAAGCAAAATTTTTAAATAAAAGATCTTCGAGCGAATTTTACGACAACACTTTTAATAAAAGATCTTCGAGCGAATTTTACGACAACACTTTTACTAAGTATAGAGAAATGAGTGAATAGACAACAGTCTTAAGTGTTGTCATTTCAGCGTTGTCTATTTTAATTGAAGGAAGCAGAATTTTTAAATAAGAGATCTTCGAGTGAATTTTTGCTTCCTCGGATGAATTTTAGGCACAAAGGGCTCTAATCCTCTACTTCGCACTCACAGCCTCCTTTACTTAAAAAATTAAACTGCGCTGAGGGGGCTTCGAACCCGCAAACTTTGGGTGGCATGCGCGCATTGAACCGCTGGGACAAGACCGGCTTTTGGTCATAAATCGTGCGGAATTATTCTTAAACTTAGTTTCTGGAATCGAATTTTCTAAAGCCTAATTTTCTACACCTAAGCCCATGACTCAATTGTGCCCTAATTTCTTTTGACCATCCATACATATAAATACCCTCCTTATCATCTTTGTCCCCAAACCCCCATTCTCATTCCTCCACTTGGAGACTACACCTCTCATTTCACACACACTCCTCTCCATCCATCCATCTTTCATTCCATCATCCACCAATCTAAGAAGGAAAAATCAACACAAAGTGAAGATTGGAGCATGTTGAAGGAAGATCAAGCCTACTTTAAAAGGGAAGCTTATCAACCTTTTATTTGTAATTTTCTTCATTATTTAGCTCAAATGGAGTAAGCCATGGATTGTATTATTTTTGCAATGAATTTTAGTGGCTAGTCCTCATGTGAGGCTAGCCACATGATGGATTGAGACTATTCTATATATGTAGGATTTTTAATGGTTTAATTTAATTGATTTTGGAATTTATCTCATAATCTATGATTACTTGATTCATGTTATGAATTGTGTAGATAAATTCTCTATTCATAGTGTTAGGATGGTCATTCCAATATTATGTCTAGGGTTTAATTGAATCATTTTATTATATGATCATGTATGTTAGTGTAGGGAGATGTAAGTCATACCCTTCTTGTGCTTGGGACATTCATGCGATAATACTTAGTTAATGGATCTAAATTGGTCATTAATTGAGTGAGAGGAACCAAACTTATGATCATAGTACCTTCTAAGGGAATTGAGTATAAGAATCAATCTTAGGGGCTTGCAAACTTGTAAAAAGTTTAGAACCTAATTGCCTTGGCCATAGAGATTAGGGAAACATATGTGATTACTTCTATTCCATTTTCAATAATGTTTGTCATTAGAAACTTGCATGTTTAGGTGATGTCTAGATCTTGATAGTGGTTAAGCCTTGCATACTTCTTAGATTGCTCACCATCACCCATCATCCATCTCATATATAAATTTTCTATCTTTAATTTCTTTCTTAGTTAGTTTGTAGTGTAATTAAACTCCCCCTTTATTGATTAGTCCTTTTAGAATGAACATCTTTCGAATACGGATACATACACTTTCTTCCTTGGGTTCGATATTATAAATTTTACACTTGGTCACCACGTCTACACACAACGATAGAGTACGCTTACTCTTATTAATTTATACCAAAATTAAGACTAAGTTCATGGCGTCGTTGCCGGGGAGAAAGGCTTCGATGTAACGTGTTTGAATTTATTAGCTCTACTTAGGATATTTTTCTTATTTTTGCATTTATATTTGCTTTGGAAAATCTTATTCTATCTTGTTCTTCTTGATAGGTACACCAACCTTGATTGAAGAGAAGAAGGAGCAACTAAAAATAGAAAGTGAAGGAAGTTGTAGCAAGCCTTGAAAAGAAGAGTATGAACATGGATGGTTGGAACCAATACTTGGGAGAAAATTATGGAAATCTACTTGATTTGGTTCCACCATAACAATCAATGGGCTATATGAATGAGAGTAACTATGGGTATAGTTGTCAAATGAGTCGAGCAAGCTCTTAATGCTACAACAATAGGACTTATGAGGAATGGCAAAGTGCTTACAATAGAAATACATTCCAATCTCATCAAGCATACACTTATTCCATACCAAGTTCCTCCGGTTACAAATTTATCCAAAAATAATGCCTTAATGGAGTTGTTTAGAATATATTCTAATGGAAGTGATATAAGGCAAAGTTTTCAATCATGTCTTCCTAGTTATGGGACTCAAGATCTTCAAAGTATGTCAACTTCGTACCCTATGGTGCAACAAGAGTGGATGATGCCAAGTTCTCAAGTAGAGGATATGTTTTACATGCAAGGGAGTAATTTCCAAAATCAAGGAAATTAACTCTAAGAACAAAGTTGGCAACCACCGAGTGAAGAGATAAAGCCATCCGTAGAAGATCGAGTTGGACAACTTATGAAAATGATGTATGAGATGATTGAAGAAAGAAGAGAAGAAAGAAAGAAAGAAGATGAGGAAAATGAGAGGAGATTTGAGGCCCTTGAATATCAAATGAGTCAAATGATAAGTGAAAGGGAACACTCTTCAAGAAATTAAGAATTTTGATGAAAAGTTTGAAGAAAAGTTGGAGAAAGAAGAGTGTTCGGGGGATGAGGACTCAAGTGATGAAGATCTATTTGAAGATAAGGATGACAAGGAGAATTCAAGTGAAGATGAAGAATCGAAAGAGGTTTATGAATTCAATGAAGAGGAACAAGGTCTAAAAGCACTTAAAGAAGAGTTCGAGAGTGAAATGAGCATTTCTAAACCGTTTAACTCTTTAAGTTGCATTGAATTTCAAAATATTGTTTATATTGACTTTGTCTTACCTATTGATTCTTCTCAATGTCTTAGGTACAAAAGAGAACTTGAAGAAGTGTTGGGAACATATTTGGTAAAAAGGAATAAGTGATGGTCTCGAAAGGAGTGGTCAAGGGAATGCAAACTCAAACGAGTAGAATTTTTAAAGCCAATCTCAAAAGATGCTACGGAGGTCGTTACTTGCCATAAATGCCTAATAGAGGAAAAAGCACAAAGATAAAAATTTTATGGCAAGAACGAACGTTATCCTTGGTCATTCCGATGAGTTCTCCATAATCCGTCCGGCTTGAAGACGTTAAACTTAGCACTAGATGGGAGGCAACCCATCATTATCTTTATTGCTTTCAATAAGGATGATGGATTTGATGTTGGTATATTTTGGTTTGATCTTTTTGTTTTGTTTGTGTTTTATGTAGGAATTATGTTAAGCTTGGTGTGGATTTGGAGCATATTGGATTACGAGAAGAGCTACGAGGGATGCTTCAAATAGAGTACCTATTATTTGGCTCAAACTTAATTCTAGCCTTAGCTAGGAAATTAAGTTTGGGGGGTTGATTTTTTATGCTCTCGTAGTTCTCATATTATGAACATTTGCACTGGCCCACATATATAGTTTCCTTGTGTCTTATGTCTTGTGTCTTATGTATTATGTCTTGTATTTTTGTAATTTTCTTATTTTCTTGTGTTGTTTGTTGTTTGCTTGTGTGTTGGTAATGTGGGTATTGATTGTGAATAGAGAGTTGTTAGTGGAACTAGGATGTTAGATTAGGATATGATAATAAGTGCACTTTAAATTGTTCAATGAGAAAAAGGTGATGTACAAGTATACTTTTGATCCTAACATAATGAACCGTGAGATTTTGAGCCTAACCATACATCCTAAATGATTTTATTTGTTTGTGAGAGGACCGATCATATGTGTATGAACTAGAATTTACTTGTTGACTCTTCTAAAGTGCTTGTTGGTGGACATTTGAGAAACGATAAGAGGTCATCCTTGATCTTATAACCTATGTCCATAAACACATTTTCCCTACCTTTCAACATTATCCATTGCTAGCCATTTTGAGCCTTATTAGCCTTTATTCTTTGATGAGCACATCTCTAGCCAAAATACCACTTAAGCTAAGAAAGAACCCTATGTGTGAAGTTTGCCTAGAGAAAGTGAAGTTAAGTAATGTGAATCATAAGAAGCAAGAAAGGAAAGACAAGAGAAGTATTGCAAAAAGAAGGATGTGAGATGTAAAAAAGAAAAAGAGCATCGAATGTAGAAAAAAATCAAGAAAGAAGAATAGTCATTGCTATACATTTACCATGAGAAAATTCTTGAAAAGAAAGAGCTCAAAAGAAGGAATTTATGATTGGAACATGGAAGAAGAATGCTTTTAAAAGAAGAAAAGTGGCAAGAATGAGGAAAATTATAAGGGTGATGAGTCTTTCGATAGGATCTCTCCACACTTTTAGTCACTTTAATCCTATAATTATCCTTCCCTAACCAAAGAGCCTTCCATTACATCTAAATATAAGACCTCTTTGATCTTTCATGGACATTAATTGAGTTTCTAAGAGTGAGTCAATTTGCAAGCATATGGTGAGTATATTTTGATCGGTTGATGAGATTATGCACATCCCTCTAAAATAAAATGAGTGGAGTGATACACTATCCGTGAGGTTAGGACATTAAAGTATACTTGTGCAAGATCTTTTTATTATTGAACATTTTAAATGCAAAGTGTTTAAATTTCCTACTTCTAATGTTTTAATTTTATTGATGGTTTTTTGTTTATGGTTGATATTAACATTACTTTTGTTGTTCGACTCTAATATCTACGTAAATTTACCCTCTAATTTTTTTTTCTTTTTCGTTGCTTGGGGACAAGCAACACTCTAAGTTTGGGAGTGTGATTATCGTGAAAATTTAGTAGATTTTAGAGTCGTGTTCGTGTGAATTTTTGCATGTTTTTTATATTATTTATAATATTGTATTCTTTATTTTGTTATTTTTATTTTTGGAGTAAAACGTGTTGAATCATGCTATTTTCCATGTAAGAATGAGGTGTATTTGAGCAAAAATTAGAAAAGGAAGAAACGGGAATTAAATCGGGAAAAAACAAGAAAAAAAAGTTGCAGTTAAAAAGACAACAGAATTAGAAGAGGCTACGACAACACTTTTACTAAGTGTAGAGAAATGAGTGAATAGACAACAGCCTTAAGTGTTGTCGTTTCAGCGTTGTCTATTTGGATTGAAGGAAGCAGAATTTTTAAATCTGTAAGATATCTTCGAGCTAATTTTTGCTTCCTCGGACGAATTTTAGGCACAAAGGGCTCTAATCCTCTACTTCGCGCTCACAGAAGGCCTCCTTTACTTAAAAAATTAAATTGCACTGAGGGGGCTTCGAACACGCAACCTTTGGGTGGCATGAGCGCATTGAACTGCTGGGACAAGATCGGCTTTTGGTCATAAACCGTACGGAATTATTCTTAAACTTGATTCCTGGAATCGAATTTTACCCATTTCTCCACTAAAGCCCAATTTTCTACACCTAAGCCCATGACTCAATTGTGCCCTAATTTCTTTTGACCATCCACACATATAAATACCCTCCTTCTCATCTTTGGCCCCAAACCCCCATTCCCATTCCTCCACTTGGAGGCTATACCTCTCATTTCACACACACTCCTCTCCATCCATCCATCTTTCATTCCATCCTTCCACCAATCTAAGAAGGAAAAATCAACACGAAGTGAAGATTGGAGCATGTTGAAGGAAGATCAAGCCTACTTTAAAAGGGAAGTTTATCAACCTTTTATTTGTGATTTTCTTCATTATTTAGCTCAAATGGAGCAAGACATGGATTGTATTGTTTTTGCAATGAATTTTAGTGGCTAGTCCTCATGTGAGGCTAGCCACATGATGGATTGAGACTATTCTATATACAGTAAAACTTCTATAAATTAATATACTTGGGACCAAAGAATTTTATTAATTTAGAGAGATATTATATAATCGATAAATTAATAATTTATTAATTTAAAGAGGTTATATACAAAAATTATAATTTTCATAACTTATTTATACATATTAAGAATATATTGATTCGAATATATGATGACATTTAAGGGATTTACAATTATATATTACTTGTAAATCAAATTAGTTATATGAGTTTAATATCTCATGAATTATGTAATAATATAATATTTATCAATATTTTATAGGAGTACATCAACATAAAATATTGATTTATTTTATTTGTTTGTAACTTGGGTGCAATCGAGAGATTTAAAGATGGGATTAATGAAGATATTAAGTTTAATAAAAATAATAATAGTATATTTATATTTTACTAATTATCTTAGAATGTTAAAGTTGATAATATATATATATATATATATATATATATATTTGATTTTTTTTAATAATTATTAATTTATACTTTTATTGGGACCTTAAGTATATTTTAGAATTTTCTAGAAAAGTATTATCTTATTATTTAATTGATTGGTACCCAAATTTGAACTGGTCCCAAGTTGGGATTATCGAGGTTATTAATTTATCGAGTATTAATTTAACGAGGTTCTACTGTATGTAGGATTTTTAATGGTTTAATTTAATTGATTTTGGAATTTATTTCATGATCTATGATTACTTGATTCATGTTATGAATTGTGTGGTTAAATTCTCTATTCATAGTGTTAGGATGGTCATTCCAATATTATGTCTAGGGTTTTAATTGAATCATTTTATTATATGATCATGTATGTTAGTGTAGGGAGAGGTAAGTCATACCCTTCTTGTGCTTGGGACATTCATGCGATAACACTTAGTTAATGGATCTAAATTGGTTATTAATTGAGTGAGAAGAACCAAACTTATGATCATAGTACCTTCTAAGAGAATTGAGAGTAAGAATCAATCTTAGGGGCTTGCAAACTTGAAAAAGTTTAGAACCTAATTGCCTCGGCCATAGGGATTAGGGAAATATATGTGATTGCTTCTATTCCACTTTCAATGATGTTTGTCATTAGAAACTTGCATGTTTAGGTGATGTCTAGATCTTGATTGTTGTTAAGCCTTGCATACTTCTTTGATTGCTCACCATCACCCATCACCCATCATCCATCTCATATGTACATTTTCTATCTTTAATTGCTTTCTTAGTTAGTCTGTAGTGTAATTAAACTCCTCCTTTATTGATTAGTCCTTTTAGAATAAAATATTTTTCGAATACGGATACATACACTTTCTCCCTTGGGTTCAATATTATAAATTTTGTACTTGGTCACCACGTCTACACACAACGATAGAGTACGCTTACTCTTATCAATTTGTACCAAAACTGAGACTAAGTTCAGCAGACTGATCGGTCCGCAACTTCAGTGGTCGCTCTGCGATTGCTCTTCCAGCTAAGATTTGTTCATTGATCTCCATTCGTGAGCCTTCTCCTACTTACTGCATTTCTTTTTCTATAGAGTACGCTTACTCTTATCAATTTGTACCAAAACTGAGACTAAGTTCAGCAGACTGATCGGTCCGCAACTTCAGTGGTCGCTCTGCGATTGCTCTTCCAGCTAAGATTTGTTCATTGATCTCCATTCGTGAGCCTTCTCCTACTTACTGCATTTCTTTTTCTATTTTGGACTCCGTCCACTGTGAAAATTGTGTTCATTATCTGTTGTGTATCGTTTCTCTATTAGTCTTGAATTATTCAATGTTTTGATTTGGCTTGCAATGTTTTGTTTTTCAGCTACGTCCTGGTTAAACATTATTCTGATGTGTTAGATTTGATTTAAAGCTGCTATAAAGTAATGATTTGGTGGGGTTTGTATTTAATAGTTGAAATTGGGCTAGAATTCCTTTTTTTTTCTTGAAGAAACTCCATGTTATCTACTTATCTTATTAATTCAATAATGAGAATGAGTACTCATGACGTGTTTCAGGAAATATTTTTGTCATATGTGAATTGATTTGCGGCTGTGAGAAACTTGCCTTTATCTTATTTGTATTTTGATTGAATGAAGAAAATTCTTGTCTGAAAACTTTACATTGTGAGATGTCTTTTTAGTATTATTTTTGTCTCTTGCTTTGAAATTTTGTTTAGTTATGTTATTCTCTCTCTCATTATATATTTAGTCAAAGTGATTCCAAGTTCTGATTTTGATTTTTCTTGGCAGTAGTTGAACATGTGTAGTACATATTGACCTTTTGTGTTGGACTCACATAGCCCTGAAATTTTAATAGATCCCCATTTTCTTTGTATAGTTTCTTGTGCATGCTAATTAGTCATATTACCCTTTGCTGAAATTTAGTATTTTCAGAGATAAACATTCTTCTGGCCCTCTGGACAATAAGAAAGTGGAAACAAAATCCCATTCTAAAATTACTCCATTATTATGATTAATGTTGTTATTTTAGGTTTATTTACATTGTTTTTGAAATTTTTGTTTTAGAATTAACAGTAGAGTAGGTGGTTTGGTTGTATGGAAGGGTGGGTAGGTAGTTTCAGGAATTTGATTTTGTGATGATCGAAAATGGAGATTTGCCTTAACATGAAATATAGCCGTTGAAGATGGAGACCGTGTTGTGTGTGTATGTGTGAGAGAGAAAGTGTGTGTGGGAGGGAAAATAGTTAAAAAGGTGTGGTTGGATGGGTACACGCTCGGCTTATCAGGCAAAACTATAATAAAAGCCTTCTTAACCTCTTTAAATGCACCTTGAGTGATTTTAATTAGTAGGAGGAATGATTCCTTGAAAACTGATGACAAGTCCTTGGTGTTTATGGAGTCCACCCCAGGAATGTAAGTTATATCATCTTCAACATCATCTGTTGTCATCATATCTTACTCTTACTTCATACTTCACTTATTGGTTCAACCAAAATAAAAATAATTAAATATTGTTTGGATATGATCATCCGCCGAATTCTTACTGAAGGAAGAAAATTAGCAACTTTTTTTTAAAAATATTTCTTTAAATGGGGAGGTTTGGTGATGCAGCTGCAGTGGTATAGAAAATAGGGGAATCTTTTATCTTTGCTCTAACTTTTGGTTTACATTCATCCTAGATAAAATTATCACTTTTTATTTTTTTTTTACATAAATAACTATCAGTAACAGTAAGTAAATAAAAAAAAAATTCCATATACTCTCTCTGTCCATTCTTAATCTATCTATTTTATTATTTTGGGTCGTCCGCTCTTAATCTATCAATTTCCTCTTTTAGATACATGGGACCCACAAACACCACTAATACAATTAAAATATAGAACCTACACACCCACTAATACAATTACCCACTACATATAAAATAATAATACTTCTTAATTTTCATGCAAAAAACAAACGGATAAAGTGATCGTGGACGGAAGGAGTATATAACAAATGAAGTTTTCACTTTATCTCATCATAAGTCCCTTTTTTTATATGAATAAAGGTGAAGGTTTGAATTCTAATTAGTCATTTTAGTGTGAAACATTTTATAATCTTGGTACTCATCTAATTATTGACATTATACTTGTTAGGAAAAGAAATCATAAGGGTTGTATTAATAATCTGTTGTGATGAAATTGCAAGAGAAATGCAGTGAAGGGATACTAATTTGAAAGATTAGTGGGTGATGATGTGAGACATCAATATTCTTCATTACGTTATTTTAATATATACATTGCACTGTAAAAAAGGTCTGAAAATTCATTTTTGAGATTTCACCTCCTAAACCTTATGAAAATTAAATGAAAATCAAATTTTAGTCGTTGATGATTCTCCTAGTTTTGAATCAGTAATGAGGCAACAAATCTTCACGCTTTTAAAATTTAAATTTTTATAGTTATTCTGTATGTAGATTTTCTATGTTATGTGTATTTTGAGAATGCTTAATGTGATTATGCGAATTTGGGATGGAGCTTCCCCTCTTACATCTGTACAGCTTATGGAGTTGGGGTAGAGTTGTCATGCATAAGCCAAAAAACCATACTATTGTTGCATTGGATCATTCGACTGAAGAGCCTAGCTATGATCAGGTGATGCTTTTTTTTAATTGAACTAGCTTACTTGTTTGAGAATCTATCTGTGGTGCCCAGATATGCATAAGCCATGTCTAGTTTGTCATGCTCGATGTGTTCCTGTTGGAGACGAGCTTGCTTCTGATATGTAAGTGTGATTTAACATTTATATGATTTTACTCTCTGAATATTAGATTATTGTATCTATCCAGTATTGAGAATCTATAGTTGAGTTTTTTTCTCACACTCTTAGAAGTGTAACTGGATTCTTTAGAGTGCATCTTGATTTGTCGGCTGAAGATCTTCATGTTCTGGACCTTACACAACTATAGTCTAGATGACATAGTTTGGTCTC
The DNA here is from genome assembly GCA_023678885.1 of Pogostemon cablin. Lineage (NCBI taxonomy): Eukaryota > Viridiplantae > Streptophyta > Magnoliopsida > Lamiales > Lamiaceae > Pogostemon > Pogostemon cablin. The sequence goes on from CM042959.1 coordinate 22,968,812, forward strand.
TTTGTTTTGTTAAAACTGCATTTACCCATACTTTAATCTTTTACCTGTGGATATAATATTATGTACTTCCAATATCATGTATGTTTGCTCAATCATTTATTAACTTTTGACATTTATAATTGATCAGGAATTCTTATGTAATATATGGTCATGAAGCTACTATTGAAGTTGCAAAAACATCATTGACATGGAGAATGAAAGTGGAGATTAGAATTGGGTATATTCTCGTTATAATTTGCGGCAAGATCATATATGAAGAATACATTTAGAAGATCAAGATTGTGATAGATTTGTTATAATGCATTGTTATTAAATTTGTTTGTGTGAGGCTCATGAGATGTAAATTTAGTTAGTAAAAATGATATTGATTTAGTTTTGTCTTGAAGAATACATTAGAGATTTTAGTTAAATTTTGAATGTGTATTGATGTATTGGATTGGTGATGAATTTCTCAATAATATATTATGGTTTTTGAATTTTTTATCATATTTTAGAGCAGGTAAAAAAAAAGATTAAACGGCTACAACAATGAAAATTTCCTGTTATTACATGTATGTTTTTATAACACCTCAAACAACAACGAGATACTACCTACGATCACGAGGATAAACATTGTGAGAAATTTACAACAACGTGATTATTCGTGGTACGAGTAATTGCCTATATGGCCTTTTTAAAGTCGCCTGTTTGGCTTATTCATTTGACGTTGTCAATTGTTGTTACTTCTTGTACTCTCTGTTCCCTCTCCCTTCTTATTTTCATTTACCTTTTAATAAAACGCTTGCTTCACTCCTGTCCCAAATTTCAACTAAGGCAAATCTTTAGTAACATGAGACATTATATGTTGTCTTCTTTTGAAACAAGACAAGATACTGTAATTTATGCAGTTGAGGTACATACATGAGCAAGCATAAAATTGCTAGTGAACTCGGATTTTATCTTATTTTTTATAGTGCTTTTTTTAAAAAAAAATATTTTAGGCTTCCTATGAATTTTTGGGTTAGCAACCAAATACACACAATCATGATACATGTCATGCATGTCACAGGAGAAAATGTGCACAAGAAAACATGTATATTGTGTATCAATTGTCCTGCTCTCCTACAAACTAAAGTAATCAAATGAATAAATATACAAGTGTAAAGAACAATGCTCATTATATATAAGATGACAAGACATTTGTTTAAAAAAATTTGAGACAAAGGTCACTGCCAAATCATTTAGCGAAGGAAACAAGAAGATACATAAGGTATGCATGTGTTAAAAATTAAATAGTAAGACAGAGCATTAAAAAGTGGAAAAATATCATATTAAAAAGTATGTCATGCATGCGACGTGCAACGCACGTCTAAAAATCTAGTCTCTAAAACATAATGTATAAATCATATGACTAAAATGTTGATTAATAAATAAATGCATTAATTCGTCTTCTGAGACGTAGTTAGTGTCTTCTTTTTCATTTGACACTAATCCTTGTTCGTATAGGATTTCCCACTCAGCTGCTTCTTATAGACGATTTATAACATAAGCTGTGGAAACATTTGGCAATGGTGTGTCTGGTTTTAGAAATACCTACATATCAATAATATATTAATTAATATCATGAGTGATAAATAAAGTATAATTGATAAAAACAATTACCTCTACGAAATGGTTTTCATTAAGTATCGCGATACAAAGTACTTTGAAAATTTTGGGAGGCGATGTACTCAATGGTAAAAATGTAAAGCTCTGTAGGGGCGTTAATGTAACCAATGCCACATTAAAGCACGATGCAACCAGATGCCCCATTTCAGGCAATGAAAACCAATATGGTTTTTCAGCCGGTCTTGTATAATAATTCAATATTGTCTTCATCAAATCCACACGTCCATGTACCATAAAAACAGCATTGTACAACTTCTCGTGTACTTCCAACTTCCTATAAAGTTCACCGCGTACTCTACCCCATGAATGTTCTCCATAACCCAAAAGATCTGCAACTGCACAATATCCACAATGTCCATCTCCCAAAACATTCTTATATCCAAGGACAAATTCTTGATATTCAGATGGTAAAGCATCAAGTATCGCCCCATCTATCTTTGGAATCTATTTTTTAAAAAAAGTAAAAAAAGTTTTATACTGTGAGGAGAGAATAATGTATAATAAAATGTCAATTTCATCTTAGTAAGTGAACATGTACCTGTTTCTTTCTCTTGCGATCATTAGTGGATATTAGTTTTTTAAATGTAACTGCACCCTTCGTTTTGTTAGATTTCGGACGACCACGAGTACGTACAACAACCTTAGGCTCTAATAGTGTAGTGGTGACTGGATTTACTGCCTCTATTATTCGCTTAAGAATGAACTCCCTCTCTGACTTTTTTGAAATTCCGAATGTGTTGCTCACACAATCAAAAACCTTCATCAATTGAAGACGCTGCTCGTCATTATCATCCAGATCAATTGAATTTGACGACATGTCAAGCTTTTTCCAGAATTTATCAACAAAATCTAGTGTAATGGGGGGTACCCAACTGAACGTGTGTTGCAATATCGTGCACACAAGGCAAACCAAACACTATTTTATTTGTGCATGTACACCCCTCATGGTTGGCATCAACCTCGTTCACCCGTACAAACTCCTCATGAATTTTCTCTAAAGCTGGTATGGTCACTGCACCGCGTAACAACTCGAACACTTTTGAATTAAACTTGTGCAGTGCCCTGTTGATACTCTTTTCAAATGAGTGCTTTATTGCGTTGTGTGACGTTTCAAGTAGTGTGTGAATATGGAACTAATTTGTTTTAAAATTCCCTTTGCTGGATTTTAATTATATCTTTAATGCTGAATGATGGCTTTCTACCCTGAAAATTAACTAATAAACTAGTTATAAAAAATTTAATTGTTTTAAGTGAAATTAAACTACATGTAATACGATATTATAACCAGATACCTGCTCGTTGTTGTGTTGCCAAAATGCATGACCTTATTCGCCCAGGCTGAGATGAATTTCTCCTTGTATGGAATAATACATTGATCCATTACATACCCAATAGCCTCGGGATAATTTGAAAAATCTTTCTAAAAAATAGCCAGTTGTTCATGAAATGTCGTTTCAGATTCTGCAAATACCAGCTCATTCCAACCATAGTTGAATAGGTTCCACTGTTCATTAGTAGTGAATTTCTTCTTACATGCTTGCAAAATATTTCTGTTGATATGCCACCTACAAAGAAAATGATGGGTTGTGGGGAACGTGGATTCAATTGCTTTCATCAATGTTAAATCTCTATCTGTAACAATCACATTTGGAAAAGATCCAAACATCAAATCTTTCAAAACTCCACATGCCCACGTGTAGTTATTTTCTTGTTCCAAATTCAGATAGGCACATACAACTTGAAATGTTATGGCGGTTGATGTGACATCCACCCACAATTTCCATCAAAGGCAAGTTGTAGGTATTAGTTTTATAAATGCAGTCCATCAACAACACATTTGGAAAATCACGTAATAATGCGATGCTTGTTGGGTGTGCGTAAAACAGATTTTTACAATATTTGAACTTTCTAATCTTCTACCTTTGAAGGAATATCCATGAGCATTTAGCTTCCCCATAAGAAACTGCATTTGTGACTGGTCATCCCGTTTAGCAATCCTATATTTTGTTCGACAATTATATAGAGTACTTATGGTGGAAGTGTTCTTATCAAACTTATACCGAAGAGAATGCAATATATACTTCGGTGCGGTGTTGGTATTTGACATATCAACAACAAACTCTTCCTCATCGACCGATAGTCGACCGGCATAAGAATGACCCTCTAGATATTTTTCAAATAAATGATTGTGTACACCACACTGAACTTCCAATACCCATTCACCTAACATGGTTATTTGTTTCCCTTTTAAAGCAAATGGACATCCTATTTTTTTTGTCCCAGTATTTCGTATGACATCAAACTTTCGTTTTAACTCATCTGTGTGATCATCTCTCTCAAGCGATTCTCTTTTCTTTTTTCCCTTGAACTTACGAAACTCGCCATTGCGTTCACAACCCAAATAAACTCTTGATATTTTATCCCCATGATTATTCTTGGACCTCTTCACAGTAATGACTATAAGATAGATTCTTCCAACTTTTCTAACCCAATCTATCAAAGCTTGGCGAGACTCAAATACTTCTGTTGTTACAAATGCTTCAGTATAATCGGTGTACTCTATGCCATCCTGAACTTGAATATTTAGATTGTCCTGTGGCATGTGAAGAGAATAAAACCACATTACTCAAGCGTTCAACACTATGTAATTTATTCCAACATGCTGATTTTTTATATGAATACATTTCCCAAATACATTGCTTGACTCGAATGTTAGGGTAAACAAGTTTAACCTCAATTTACGCATAACTCTACATAAAAACTATGTAGCATTCGTATAAGCATGAACACTATGTAGCATTCATATCAACGTGAAAACTTGTATAGGTATTTAACAAATGAAATCGGTTTCTCTATTGTTATTGACAGATTGTGATTTGGAGGTTTTTGCACCGAGTAGAAGATTCAGATGTACTGGGTAAAAAAAGCACTAGTGATAATTGTATTACTTCAATACATTCCTAGTTTTGTGAGGTTTATTCCTCTTACTTTGGAGTTAAAGAAGAGTCAAGGCGTGTTTGCAGAAACAACATGGGCTGGTGCAGCTTATTACTTGCTATGGTTCCTGCTTGCTAGTCATGTAAGTTAATATTGTCCACCAAGTTCTGATTTTATATTCTAGTATTTTTACGTGATCAACATTCAATTATCTAAACCATGGTAGTGGACCTACCAGCCGTGTTGGTCACCAGACTAACTCAAATTAAAACTTAATATGAACAAAAAATTATTAAGAATGTAATTATTAAGAATGTATCTAGGACAAGTGTCCAATCTGTAGGAATGTTATGCATATTTTTTACGTTAATTTGTTGCCTTTTAATTTCTTAATTATCAACACAAAGTTAAAGTCCTTAGCTAAAGAAGTTATCTTATTCTATTGACAAAATATATGTGGTGTTAGTTAAGTAAACAAACATAAACAGCATCCTTGGAATCATGTAGTACACACGCACGTTATACAGAAATTAATAACTCCTAATTATCGTATATGCTATTTCAATCAGTAGTGCACAGTCGAGTTTATATAATTAAGCATTAATGTTTATTGTGATAGAGTGATAACGATCATCGGTTTCTGCGAAAGTAGTGTCCGATGTTATTGTATTTATTGACAAACTACAATCTGTTGTTGACGTTTAGTGATGATTTAATACAAATTCAACAAATTCAATGAAAACTATATATAAAATACATTAAAATAATAAACTAAATCAAAGATTAACAATTAGGGTTTATACAAAAATATAGAATTGATGAACTTGTTCATAAAAATAATAAATTAACTTACATTAACTTGCTTTTCTGTCTTCATCTCAATACGTTTTCATCTTTTTTCATCTCAGTATCTTTCTCCATCCCAAGAGATACGTAGAATTCACAGGAGTGTATATGACGTGTTATAATTTAGGATTTATTTAATTTATTTAGTATAAAATAAAATATATACGGAGTGTGTATTTAACAAATTAAGGATAATTTAGACTTTTTAAAAATATATATTTTAATTATATATTAATGGAGTATGTATTCAATAAAAGGGGGTGTGTATTTAGTCTATGTCTTATTAAAAATCTTAAAAGACATTAATTAATATATGAAGTTTAATAGATTGTAGTAATATTTTCTTTTGTCAGTTACTACTAGGCTAGGTTGAATATGAGCTTGGATCGTAAGTTGGATTGGTCAGAATATGGGCTTGGATAGTAGGGTTTGCCGAGCTTTATAAAAATTTATTGCCTACTCAAAAGTCAAAACCCATAATAATATTTAAATTTTGGCTCATTTAACTCACATTACTCACGGATTGAGCTCGGGGCCGGGTCGGCTCATGACGAGATGGGCCTAAGCTCGACCAGGGCAATTCAGCACATTTGACAACTATATACTTAACCACTATGCCACTAAAATGTATTGTGTTGAAACTTGAATGCGGCATGCATCCGCCTTTGATAATGGGCACACTAGTTTGACTCTCAAATTTGTGTTCATTGTAAAGTTGATGCTTAATTTTGATTGAAATTTGGAATAAAATATATAGGAATTTTTCTTTCTTGTTAATTTAGTATAGGTGCATGAGAATATAGAAGAAATTTGTATAAATTTTTTCTTTCGTTTAATTTGGGTGAAGGTGAATATTGATATTGAAGAACTAAACAATACATGGTGAGAGATTTGATTTGCGTACACACCGGACAAATGAGCGTCTTACATCCTTAAAATTATTTTTTATTTTTAGTTATAACTTAAAATTATTTTTTTTTTAGTTATAATTATGGATGTTTTAGACTTTTCACTGTTTTATTTTATTTACCAAATAATGAAATGAAATTAATCTTGATCTAACTACATACTACTCCGTACAAAATGTGGTCAATTGATTTCTCTGACGTAGATCCAAGTATAATTATATTATGTATATAATTATATTATGTATGGTGGATAATTGTAATAGTATGAAAGGTGAATCACATATGTAAACCTTTTAATAAAAAGGAAAAATGAGTATCTTTAAAATAGTAAAATGTGGATCTTTTGACTAGACAAAGGGAATACTAAACAATAATAATATATTAATAATACTCCAATAAAAAGAGTTACTTTACTGTTTGCTTGAAAATTAATAAACATAGTATTTTAATGTGTAATAGGTTGACAAATAATATTTTAACGTATAATTGTATTAGTGTTGTGCATAGATACCATAAAGATATACTATTAATTATTTTATGTAATCCCTATTTACCAAAAAGGAAAATGTAACTCTTGTTAGAATAGCCTAAAATGAACAAATGGCGGACAAAAGGGGCATGTAATTTTCTTAAATTAATGATTTATATTTTCCCTCTTATCTCACGCAGATTACCAAACTAGCCCTTACTAAATTGTTATCCGACACAAATTTTTTTCATCGTATGTGTTAAGCTTATCAGATCATGTTGACATAAAACACCACATAATAATACAATGACACCCCTATCCATCAGTGAATAGACCACCATGTCATGATGCACAATCACACACCAGTTTGTGAAACAGAGTGACGGCATAGAAAGAAGAAATACAGTGTGAGACGCAGTTGGAAAAATAGTCGTGAGTCGTGGGCAATCAAACTTAGAACACCTAAAGAACTGTCTCCTAAAATGAATCATTGACAAAGATATGATTGGCCTACTATAAAATCATTGGAAATTGGAATGCAAGAATTCATTCTGCATCTCAATTCGAAACCGAAGATTCAAATGAAGAAAGAAACATAGATTCGATACGAGTTAGATGCAGAATTGGGCTCCATTTCCGGGAGACGATACCAAGTGACATATATATATATATATATATATATATATATATATATATATATATATATATATATATATATATATATATATATATGTATGTACATTCACATACCTAGCGCCATTTCCAACCTTGAGCTATAGGATGATTGTTTCAAAACGAATTCTTGAAAAGAAGACCTCGGTGATAGAGGCGACCTAATTTTCTTCACCCTATCGTCATCAAACATGAGCATTAGCATGGAGATTTTTTCTCCGTGAAAATGTATTTCCATGGTACATGTATGAAGACAGACCCTAGAAATAGAATTGACAACTCTGCTTCACCTCTGTTGTTACCTATAAAATTAGAAATGTCACCAACAGTTTTACTATATTCGTTCAAGGGAAAGTTGCACGTTGATAGATTGAGCAAACTTACCTCAAGGTCTAGTGCCAAGCAACTCCTGGGGTACTAGTCCTGGCACGAGCCTCGGCCAATGATACAGCCATGGCTAACATCATCTGCTCCTCGAAACTCTCGGGAACAATTGGGCCGGTGAAAGGTTGAACGCTGCACTGATTCTCATCTTCCTGGGGAACTACAGAAGAACTTACAGCAATATCAAATTCATCAGAACCTCCAAAACTAGTTCCCACTTCAGCCATGTCAGATCTGTGGTCTACCCACTCTCCAGCATCCCCGATCATCTCCAACTGGTTATCAGGTGATACCACATTGGCACTCTCAGCAGGAAAATAGCTTTCAGATTCTTGACCTTCCTGATTCATGTACCTGCTACTCCCGGGCATGTTATACGCAGACATTTCCCCACCATAGTTATTAGATGCCTCTCCGCTCATCTGCTGACGTTCAGCAAGAGCAGCTATTGCACAAGCAAGACCACCGGAAGGAGACGATGATGATCCAGCTACTGAGGCAACTGCTGTCAAGGAGCTACAATCTTCTGCCATGTACTCTTCTAACTGCACAGCATCACTGTAAGATTGATCCTGGCGCTTCCCACGTTCCTATCACAATCACAAGGTGATGGAATTCAAGTACTTAAGAATATGAAGACACTAAACCTCAAATATAACAATTAATCAATTTAATGATAAAACAGCACAAACATTGCCATTTTCAATGCATATGTTAGTGTGCAAAGTAGTTAAAGCTAGTAGATGAGATTAAGTGATATACTCAGCAAATTTCATCAATATTTTCTTAATTCCACAGTTTTCATTAGGATTTAAGGTTCTTAATCTACTCCAAATGGTAAATTTAAGGATTTGCACTACAAATGAAAATAATATGAGCCTTTGAAGGGGAAATACCAATCTCATCTCTACTTGTTAGTTGTTCCCATCAAATCCAATAGTTCAAATCCATAATTTCAAGCTCCAGTTATAAGTTCAAAGTACACTCATGGAACCCACCACTATGACCAGCATTTGTTTAATGAGTACTACATATTTTAGTTTTTGTCAATGTATAACAACCATCCCTTACGAATCATCATAATAAATTACAAGAATCATAAACATCATCATAGCCTGTTCCCACCACTCGAGGGTCGGCTCTTCAAATAAGTGATCCATCACTTAATACAAAATCCAGCATGTCTTCCTAAACCACCTTCATCCAATTTATGGGATCTTCTCATATAACATCAATTAGACACCACTTGTATGGTCTCAAAGATGGAATATAATTGACATCCAAGTAGTCTGAAAATTCCGAATGAATAGTTGAGAACTACTTCTGGTCAAATGAGGAGATTAAGTAGGCCTGTTTCCTCCAGATAGATGTGAACAAACATGATTTGGAAATTATTGTTGCACTATAATGTTAATGAATGCTTTTAGGAAGAAAAAACAATTGAGTCCTAAGCTTGCAAGTTGCACAAAACCCAAGATTCAAACAATGATATAAAGTAAAAAAAAAAAAATGACCCCTGAATTGCTTCTGTGTTTCACACTTATAATGGTTTCAGAAGTACCTGAATCGACAGCCAAATGGCTTCCATAACCATTATATCCTCAAGATCAAGGTCAAACTCTTCATCCCTGCATTTTTAAAGTAGCATAAGAGTGACATTTGATCATATTTCATCTCTAGAATGAAATCATTAATTTCAAAGGCTACAATCATTATCAAACTTATATTTGAATTTTAAAGGGTTACAGAATTTGCTATCCTACCTTTTCAGTTTTTTGCACTTTAATGTACAATTTCTTTTGTTAAAATTTGTGTCCAACTAAATTACTTCACTTTGCCATCTAAGATAGACACAGGGTAACATATATAGAGAATGCTGAATAAGAATCAGTTGGAGGATCATTTGAAATGGCAAAGTGCAACAAAAAGTAAAGTTCTGAGTGTAAATTGCAATTAAAAAGAATCTGAATGGTCAAGTGCAAAAACCCAAGTTTGGATGACACTTTCAAAAAACCCCAAAAATAAATATACAGAGAAACAAAAAATTCCAAAGGTGATATGCATGTGAATTGTGAATGTGTGTGGTCACATAAAACTACACTTGATGATCATGTTAAGATTTCACTCTGTAAAATTTAGTTACATGCCTGTAGGTCCAAAATCACAATCAAATCTAAGGAAGCAATAACATTGGTTTACACATCCCCTTTTGGCTTTTGCGTAGATTCTAGCGCTTCCCCCACCCACCCCCCACCCCCCCGAAAATCAACTAAGTTCAAACTGAAAACAAAGAAAATGTATACAGTGCTTTGACTCTAAACACTTGGTGCAAATAAAATAAAATTTGGAAAAAGAGGGAAAACGAATTTCGAATAGCACCGGCATTTTATGGCTTTGCTCCCACTTTTTCTTCACACACCCACAGAGGTGTAATCTAGTTTCCTTTTGCATGTGCATACATCTCTCAAATCTCAAAATTCCATACAAGTGGTAATTGTCTGCCACAAGAGCTGTCCACAAGTTACACGTCCAAAACATATACAGAGAACTTCTGTGAAGCAGTTTAGCTTGACGAGGAGGTCCTAAATCGTTTGAGTTCGAGATTTTATCCAGAGAGCCAAGTAACAAATCAGGGATTATTCCTAGTCTAGCGTCAAAGTCTGAAAAGAGGAGAATGGAATGCTCAATTAGATGATGCATGGAAGAGGTCAGCACCTAGAAAGGGACATCCCATAGATCTTGGAAAACTAAGTCCCACACTCACACTATAATGAGACCTAGAAACAACATAAACACCTTGAGGTAGTGATATGAAAAATTCTACATATCCGGCATATTAGGAGAGGAAGATTTTGAGAAAATAAATAATTATATAAATAATAACACAAAGTCATAGCCTTAGAAAACAAAGAAAGCAGTCTATTGTCCACTCAGTGTGTCCCTGTTATCACTTGTAAGATAGCCTTAGAAAACAAAGAAAGCAGTCTATTGTCCACTCAGTGTGTCCCTGTTATCACTTGTAAGATAGCATCCATACTCTAAGCCATTCATAATTTCATACGACATGGTGCAACTGCCACGCTTGATTGGAAAGTGTCAAAGGAGTTGTAAGTGACAGAAGTAAGGCCCCCAAATCAGGGCTAATCATGCTCTAAACCAAATAACTAGACATTGACTCGTAAACTGTGCAAATGCCCAGGAGTTCTTGACTGACTGAGTTAGTCAAGGAATGTCAGGCAATAGATGTTGGGGGCAAGAGGTGCATGGATGAGCAAAGGGTTTTCTAAAGCTTCAGATGGGTAGCGTGCCTGCAAAGGGTTTTCTAAAGCTTCAGATGGGTAGCGTGCCTCTTGTTAGTTAGGACATAACTTATCTACAAACCCTACAGCTTGACATTTTCCTATTTGACACATTATCACCGAATAAAATAGAGATAATACAAAAGAGAGATCTCAATTTTTGTCAATTTTTTTGTTTGTTGATGCACCGGTATCCGATCCGTAGACCAACTAATCCGGGGGAGGCCAGAACCCACCGTCCACTAGCGGGGACCCCCATTTCAAGCCAGAGCTTTGCGCTTTGTATGGACTGGCCCCTCAGAGGTTGATCGCACTTGCGGGTTTTGAACATGAGACCTCTGAGAATTTCACCCTTAGGCACCTCATGTCCTCACCGCTAGGCCAACCCTTGGGGGTTCCAATTTTGGTCAATTAACTTAGGTTAAATCAAATTTTGGTTCTTAAACTTTTAACTTTTTCAATTTTAGTCCTTTTACGTCAATTTCAGTCATTACTGAGATTATCATTTTAGGGAAGTGCCTGTTCGTTAAGTTTCTGGACTAAAGACTAATGTGCTGGCTTTAAAGTTCACTTGGCGAGTTAAGCGAGCCTTTTACACCACATTCGACCCTCATTATATATTATTCTATTCATTTTAACTCTTTTGCTTTAAAATTTTCTCAAAACATTCGAGTCTCTTAGCATAAGCATAATAGTGATCTGAAGCTTTGCCAGTGCGTCCCATGCTGGATTCTGGTCATTCAGTATTTCAGTAGATTTCTATTATTTAGACCGGAAACATGTCATCCAAATTCCAATGCATCTAAGCAAACTAAGGGAATAGTCAAGATTTAGGGCAAGGGAATCGACATGAAGAGTATCTCATCCAACAGTAAATCAAATATGAAACCCTTTACCTCAAGCTCCCATATATTGCTATTTGTGGAGGTATTATCGTGAATCTCAAGTCTAGCTAATATCAAGTTTGTTCATCAAACTATTGCAATTGGACCACTACAACATTACTACAAGTACCACTAACCTTTGTTTCTCTATTGTTTACCAGTTTTAGCTATACTACAAACACCTGTAATAAAAACGAAAAAAAGTTGCATTTAGATTGAAGATTTGAAATGCAATCATTTGAAATAAAAATTTCCCTCAAAGAATTAGTTCAAAATGAGGATGATGGATTCCAAATCCATGCCACTCCAAATGAAACCCAAGTTCCTACAGAATCAAGTTAATATAAAATTTAGAGTAGAAGAATACTGATTGCATTCTGCCAATGCCCTTTATGAACGACTTACATAGATTTTCCATCACCGTGTCAAGGGAACTTTGCATTAATTCATGACTTTATGAGTTACAAGAGACCATTAAAGAACATGATTTCCTCAACAGTAACCTGCTATCCCCATCAAATTGTTCACTCTAGACAGAACCTAATCCCTTCCCTCATTATTAACTTCCTAAAGGGAGGTCCAGTTAATTAGATAATTTGCAGCCAATTGCTAATTTTGGCTCATTGACAAATAAAAAATGGTCTCTCTTTTATCTGCCTGAAACCAATATACCTAGAAGACAGGCTAAAATGCACAAACCAAGGGAAAAGACATGTTGTAAAGCAGCAGTCTGATTTCTAGACTAGAAATTTTATTGCAATCCAATCATATTAACGAATAGGCGATGCTTTTAATAGTGTATTAGCAATTTCAATAAATTTAATGCCCCAATACTGTAAAAATTCAAGAAAGAAAAAGCCATTAAGCTTGAGATATAGCTACAACCATAAGCTTTAAGAAACAAGCCCACTGCTAAAGAAGAATGAAACCAACATGAACTATCCATACTTATAGTTAAACCTTCCATGATAATTTAGATTATGATGCACATTATGCACTCAAAATTGTTTCCAAGCTGCAAAGTATTAAACACTAATTCAAATTTAACATTGACAACTGATCTGCTTTTCGTTATATATCATATTAGAAAGTAGTGGTAAGATGATCGAATCCTATTGTGATGAATCTTGGGCAAAAAGGATGTTAATAAGTATTATCGCAATAGACAAGCCCAGAGAAATTCAAATTCAATATAAATTTATTAAACTAACCAAGATCTAATATATAGACCTCTTAATCCTCAGAAACACATAAATTTAGGAATATGCCAACCAGATATGCAATGCAATTCAGTTACAATAAGCTGACAGCAAGAAAATGTTATACCTTGTGTGCCTTTGTCGAGGAGACGGTCTTATTGCAGAAGTAGCATTCAAATCATGAGACGCAACAATTTCTTCCCTCTCTATAGTGGTAACGACAGATGGTACTGCATACGTATAGGACAATGAGTGCATGAGTAAGAAAGCCAAGACCTGTTAATTCAGTCTATATCAGTTACCTCTAGTTGAGTAGTAATCAACTTCAGTTGGTGCTCTCATACTGTTAGACGAGCAGATTTCTCTTTGTTTCAGCATCCTATCCTCTTCATCCTGAAGTTCTTGTTGCCTCATCCTTATTTTGGCTTCTATAACTCTTTGTTCTTCCTACAGGCATAAGTTAAAATACAATTTTCTGCAAGGAGAATACCATCTGGGAAATACAACTGAAGAAAAATTAGAATCCAAAACCGATAGGAAACTACTCACAAGTTGCTCCAACCCTTTCTCCTCCTTTGTCTTAACACCTCGATACTCCACAGCGTAGTTTGAGGTTTTGCAGAAAGGACACCTTTTAACAGTTAAGATAAACAAAAAAATAGAACGCAATGCAACCACAATGTAGATGGAGATTTATAGAGGTGCATGTGTGGGTTTGTTCCAATGCAAACACAGAGACAAGCAACTTTGGCCAAAATCAAATCCAAAGAATCAAGGATACTGTGTTGGTCGGGTAGAATTAGGTGTCTTCATCTGCAAAAAGCACTCTACAAAGGGCACAATTCAATACAATCACTAAAAATTAAAAAATAAAGCAGAATAACAAATCATCGCTGCTCAAAGTACAGTAAAATATGAATGATAAGGAAAATCTATACCAGTACAAATGCCTTTCATGCAACATCTGGATCGATTAAGACTTGGATAGTACTGTAAAATCCAAAACAAACAAGAAAAGTATTAGATGAAAGGCATGTTGCAAGAACTGAGAGGGGACACACATACTACACATTATACTTTGCAATTCTGAGAGGTGCAAATCCTCAAGAGAACAAAGACGTTTAGATATTTCCAACCAAAACATTCTTTTTGTTCTAGGCTTCTAGTTCAAAACAAACAGAATGATGTGAAATCAAAGTAAAGAAGCAAGTAAAAACGCTCTTTAGTCAGTAAATTAATGCAATTGCATGGTAATGGATTTAGGATAACCTATTTCCAAATCTTCCAACATATAGTGACCATGCGATTTGAGAGCATCATTCCTTAGTCCAGAAACCAATTAGAACAACATGAAATCATTTTTATCTTAAGTAATCTACTTCAAAGGAGGATGCAGTAGTATAATCACCAACATTGCAGGAAATGAAAAAATAAATACACACACACACAGAGATAGATATAAACAGATAACTGAATAATCCAAGAGTATAATGATAAGACTACAAACCAAGAAACAGATAGGGCATTCCTCAAGGTCACAGCCATTATCATCGTCACCAGGGTAACAAGGTGCAAGTTTTGAGTCCAGAATCAGCTTCCTAAGCTTTTTGTGATCCACATCTCTGTGTTGGTACAACCCCTGAGGCCTAGTGTACTTCTCGTCCACCACCTGCCTCCTCCTCCCTAATTTATTCCCCATCCAATGAAAACCAACCCACAACTTCCTCTCTCTCTCTCTCTTCCTCGGTATGAAGCGCTCAGTAGTTCACAATTATAAGGAGATTCCTTCAGGAACCAACAAATTTCTCACTGTTTCATAACAAGACTTGAGAGAATTTGCAGCGGGGACACATCGAAACACCCTGCAGAACATAGAGATAAGACAAAAACCATCAGTTTTCTCTGAAATAACAGAGGACCACAAATTATACTCGAGAAAAATGGAATCCCACCTAAAAGAAACAAATGGGAGTTCAAGAAAGAATGGGATTCGAGGGTACTGAAACTTGGAACAAGAAAATATCGTCCCCGAAGGGATTCTCAAGAAGATAGAGAGAGAGAGAAAGAGGAGTTCCCCTATGTACAAGCATACAAGTATGTGTGTTTGTGTAGGTGAAAATGCACACACAAGGAGAGAGAGCGGGGGGTGAGGAAGATGAAACAAGATTAGAACTCTCTATTGATATATGTGTTGTATCGCGTGGGTAGATACATCGGCGTATACGTGGCTTGTGGGTGTATATTTGTTTTCTTGGTTCGGTGTTACCTAGAAAACATTAAAAACTACTAATTTAATTAAATTAAATACCGCAAGAAGAACTGAAACGGCGTAATGGTGCAAATATGTCTAGAGTGGAGCCGCTGATTAAATATTATCGAGTTTTAAAATTAAAATATATATTTAATTTTTTATATAAACAATCGAATTGAGTTTAAATAAACTTTTATCAAGTTAAATTTGAGTAGTTTAATAATTTCACATTTATTTTACATATTTTCATGAACGATCTAAGTCGAACTTTTAATTTTATCTAACATTAACGTCTATTTAAACTTGTCTGATATTTATATCAAACTAAACTCAAATGAGCTTTTACTAAATGACCTCGAATCAAGTATCGAGTAATTTGATTTGATTATTACCCCTAAAACGACGACATAATTTGATAATTTCCTTTGAAAATGAATCGTGCGAGACATTCTCATTAAATGATAAGAAGTTAATAATTTTTATAATAAAAAGTTATATCTAATTCAATTTAGGATCAGGGTCATTAATTAGTAAGTACACAATGTATTTAAGTATTACTTAACAATACATTCACTTCAAAAAAATTATTGATAAATAAAAAATTATATTTTGTTTTACCCATAATACGCATACTCATCCGCACATTAGTATGCATTGTTAAAGAGAGAAACAAAAATACGCAATTAAATATTCTTACTAATGTACAGTAGTGTGCATTCGTGAGAGAGAAATAAATACATGATTAAATTTTCAGTATAATGTATATTAGTGTCCATTGTTAAGAGAGAAACATAAAATACACGATTAAATTGAAGAAAGGGTAGTTCATTAAACCTCTTTCTAAATCTCTCCTTAAATCTCTCACCCATTGTCTTTCAATCAAACAAGAAAACAAATATAATGTGCATTCCACATTAATATGCATTGTCAAGAGAAAACAAAAATACTGTGCATTTCACATTAATATGCATTGTCAAGAGAAAACAAAAATACATGTGCATTGTCAAGAGAAAATAAAAATACGCAATTAAATATTCTTGCTACTGTACAGCAATGTGCATTTATGAAAGAGAAACAAATACAACATTAAAATTTCATTATAATGTACATTAGTGTGCATTGTTAAGAGATAAACAGAAAATATGTGATTAAATTGAAGAAATGGTTGTTCCTTAAATCTCTCACCCATTATCTTTAGTGCACATTAGTGTTCAATAATATTATTAAGTGCAAACACTAAATATTAATGGTTGTAAATAAGGGTAATACTGGGAAAAAAGACGTTATGTCTTTATCAGTTACTCCTTTCGTCCAATTCTAAGGTATCCATTTACTTTTTGCACATGATTTAAGGAGTATTATTATTATATATAAAGTGGGTAGTTGTATTAGAGGAAAGTGGTGGGCCATATTGTATACTTTTTTTACTAAATATGGGAAATAGATACCTTTGAAGCCGACGCCCAAAAATAATAAAATAGATACCTTAGAAACGGATGGATGGAGTATTATATCATATCAATATATTTATTAATAAGGAAAAATTAATTTTTTCGTCCGTTAACTTTTCCTTATTTTGAAATTGGTCCATCATTTTCTTTAATTTTGAAAACACTCCTTTATCTTTATCAATCCCAACTTTTTGGTCCTTTGACCTGCTATAGCAGGTGCTCAATAGGTTTTGACAATAATATCAACTAAATTTTGAAATCAATCCACTAACTTTGCAGATTTTAACCTTTTAGTCCTACAACAGGTATTTCAGCCTTAAATTGTTTATATCATATCATTTTTCACCAAATTTTTATCACTTTCTATTTTTCAAAATAGACATAGTCCATTACGACCATATCAGACCCAACATGCTTCCGTATAATACTTTAATCTCGTAATTAAACAGCTTGTAATAGTAACATTATCTTTTTTTACCGTCGATCCACCGGGTACCCAGAAGGTTTTACGACTGCTCCTCACAGCCAACCACGCGTCCTTCAATACTATGGTTCAATCCCTTTCCTTCAGCGAACCTCAGCACAACCCTAGTTCATTTTCTACACCGGGTGTACAGGATGCTGTTACTGTTTCTCGCCGGAAAGTATGGAGATCAAAGTTGTAAAATGGAAGGCTACATTCGGGCAGAAGCCCAAGATTATTTATTTATTGAATGGAGAATTTATTACACACTCATCCTCACAGAATCAGAGGAGATAAATCCTTTAGCTACCTATTGTAGAAAGAGAAAACAGAGGGTGATGGTCGATACCTTCTGCTTTCCTCAACTCACCTATTTATAGAGGCTTTCAGATTTGAAATTTGGATTTCAAAGTCTCCTAACTTCTTTTGACGTCACTGCTTACGTCATTTGCCTTGGATTCCAACTTTAGCAGCTGGCTGGTCCATTCTTCTTTATTGGATTCTTTTTTGTGACGTCACTGCTTGCGTCACTTTATATTGGATACCAACTTTTCAACAGCTTTCTTTATTGGATTCCCCATTATGGGTCATCTGTCGGTCACATGTCTCTTGCCCTTTCAAAAAGATCACTTGGCTCTTGCTTTTTTGAGGAGTCATTTGTCCTCTTTAGTGCCTGATGATTCTCCCAGCTCCTGGGTATTCCGAAAAGGTTTTACCCTCTTCTTTCCACGTGTCTCTTTTGTTGGGGTGGATCAGCAGTTCTGATCATCCCTATTCCCAATCTTATTCATTTTCCAAACTCTGGTTCGGTTTGGATGGAACAGCTCGAACATACCTTGTTTGTCCATTGCCCGAAATGGGCCATGTTGCAATATCTGCGATGAGTTTGTTTACTCATCGGAATCTTGTTTCTCCAAAGAAGGTCTTGCTTTTCTTGGAAGGCCTTCTCAGCGAACACTGTCTTCTTTCCTGTTAAAGTATTCAACAGAAAAGACCCATTCAAAGACTTATGCTCGAACTTGAATGGGAACTTCACCTCTACCATTGCTTTGATGCAGGCATACAAACCCCTCGCTCTTCGCGTAGAGATCTGTTCTTCAGAGAATATAGAAACTAAGACCGGTTCCTTTCCAGAAGACTCTTTGATCTTATTTGATGCTGAAACATCGGGTCTTCTTAGCTTGATGAAATGGAAGGCCTCGTGGTTGCCTTTTTCGACTAGTTCTGGGGCTGCACTGGTGAAGTACAGCTCTAATACATCGCTTCTGGATAGAGTCGAGTTATTTTCCCATGCCTTAAAAACCTTTTCTCCCAGCCAATCTGGAAGTTTTGCAAGTTCTGGGAAATCTGGTGCAACAGTATAGATCGAGGCTAGTGCCCCAAAGCCATACCACTACTTTACATCCATTGGATTTGAGCCTTCTCGCATTCAAACTCAGGGATATTCCCCTGATATATCCACCGGCATTTCTCCGGTCAGATTCCTTGTCTGGTGTTCAATTTCTCCCAGCTGGCCTGGTATTCCTGCCAATAAGAGAAATCAGCTAAGTTAATTCCAACCTTAGCAGTGCCCATCATAGGCCTAAGGTTGATCTCTTCCTCTTTGACCCCAGAGGTGCTAGGTTGATTCGTCGACTCTAGATGTGACTCCAGGTCTTTGATTTTTTCTTGGACCAGTTCCTCTTTTGGAGGTTCCAAACTAGGACTTGTGCTAAGGGTACTTGAATCTCTTGCTCCGGGTTTAGAGCCTCGTTCTCGACTACTCTCCTTTTGTCGATTGCAATTGCTATAACAGTCCAGAGGAGTGGCTCTCGTGTTGCTTCAAACAGACTTGCACCATTTCGAATGCAGTCTCGTATGCGATTAGACACTTTGGTCTGATCACTATCTTGTAATCTTCCGGCCCGCCTTGCATTGAGTGCTAGATTCTCGAATTCCCTTTGGAGCAACTCAAGGTTGTCCATCAGCTGCCTTGAAACCGTCAGGATGGAGTCTATTTCAGCTCCTTCCATCTCTCGTCAGGAAATCTGCCAAAACATTATCAACAGATTTAATAATGACAATATTAAAATCATAATATTGGCATTCTGCTTGCCATCTTAGTAGTCTAGCCTTTTATGGTTTAGATTCAATTTTATTTTTCAAAAAGGCTTTAACGCTTGTGTTATCAATCTTTAGGATAAATTTCTTCGTGAGGAGAAATAGCGGCCATTTCTTGAACGCCTTCCGAACCGCAAAGAACTTCTTTTCATTGATGTGCCATCTATTTACTTCGTTCTCTGTGAAGAGCCCGCTACAGTATCTGCATGCATTTCTCCTTCTGTTGTGGACTTTGTAAGAACCGCTGCCCATCAATGGTCACTGGCATCTGTATATAGTACCAGATCATCCTCGTCATTAGGAATGGCTAATTTGGGGAGCTTTTTGCAAACCTCCTTTAGTTGTTTAACCATTGCTCGGTGTGAATCATCCCATTTGAATTTAGCATCTTTTTTCAACAAAGGATTGAACACCTTCTTGTATTGCACCATATTGTTGATGAACATTCAAGCAAAGTTGACCACTCCTAAGAAACTTTGGAGTTGTTTCTTGTCTTTGAAATCTTCGGAAAATCCTTGGACCTTTTCTACAATATGTGGTTGTAGAATAATTCTGGATTCGTCGATCTCTACTCCAAGAAACTCGATCTGCCTTGTTGCTATTATTGCTTTCTTTTCAGAAAGCACCAATCTTTTCTTGTGGCATACTTCTGAAAATATTTCCAGATGTGCCAAATGTTCCTTCATGTTCTTTGAGGCTATGAGGATGTCATCCACATAGACAAATATGAATGAGAAATAATCTTTGAAAAGATTATACATCTTCCTTTGGTATTTGCCAAGCCCATAGGCATGACATTCCAAATATAATGGCCTTGTGGTGTGGAGAAGGCTGTGAACTTCTTGCTCCCTTCTTCCATCATAATCTGGTAGAATCCAGATTTGCAATCAAACTTTGAGAATACCTTGGCATTCTTGATACAGTTGACCAAGTGTTCCCTACTTGGTATGTAGTATCCATCGAACTCCAAGATGTTGTTGATCCCTTTGTAGTTGATCACAAGTCTCGGCTTTCCCCGCTTGACTTCTCCATGATTTCGAACTAGAAATCCTGGACTACTGTATGGAGATACTCCTGATGATATTAACTTAAGGTCCAGATGTTCCTTAAGTATTAGCTGCATATCCTTTCGATCCCCTTGGTTCATTAGGATAGGGTTATATCTCACGAACTCATGCTCCTTTCCTTCTTTTATTTTGAGTGAAGCTTTGAGGTCGTTCTTATCCCACCAGGCTAAAGGATCCTCATTGAAGTTCCTCTGTATCTTCTTCTTGACATCCTCCAAAGATGTTTGTTCTTCGATTGTGATGTCTCTCTGTAGGTTCTCTTTGAGAAATTGGATTGTGTTCTCCTTTAGTTTCTCCATCTTCCATCCTCCTTTAGTCTTGGTTCTCATCTGAAGGACTGCTTCGCCATATCTCCTTCGATCATTCATCTTCAGATAGCTCAGTTTTCCTTCATCACCACGCTTGCTGTGAAATCTGATTGGCATTTTTCATTGAAATGCATTACGCAGTCTTGGTGTGATGATCTTATGTTCACAAAGGGTTGTGAAAATAAGTCTCTTAGTTGTGTTTTCTTGGGTAAAACGCTTGAATGTCTGTAGAAAATTGTTTCCTAACAGAATATCCACTCCGGTGTCGTGAAAATATAATGGTGGAGTTTTCACCTTGTACCATGGGGTACGATCTGCTCCTCCGATCATGATTTCTGCTTGCTTGATTCCTCTGTTAAGGATTAACACCCTTTGTAATAAATCTTTTCCGAGAACTATTAGCAGTTCTTCGTCTGAGCCTTCCGGGAAGACCCCTTCCTTTACTGTGCAGATGCCGGCTCCTGAATCAATGTATGCCGCAAAATACTCTGCCTGATGCTCCTTATATATCATTCCGACAGTGATATATATTGAAAATAGACTTGTGGCCATGGGCGGATCAGAGCTTATAAGCCCGAACCTCTACTAGTAAACTTTGTATCTTTTTCCCTTGACTGTAAATTCCATTCCATCTTGTAGTCATTTCCAAGGTTTGTGATCCTCGAGAAACTCCAATCCCAGAACCAGTTGTTCTGGAAATCTTCCTGCCACTCCTTCGATTATCAGCTCAAGATCTCCGAGTTTGAGCTGTCCTTGATATCTCCCAGTTGTTGGTTGTTGAAGATAATACAAGACATCACAAGGAATAGAGTTTTTCTTTTTAGTGATATCGAATATTACTTCGACTCCTCTCCATCCTTCTGGGCATTTTAGTTCACCTTTGGTTGTGAACTTTTCTGGCTCCTGGATTACCTCCACGATTAGTTTTTTTCCCCATTTTTCATTAATCATCCTATCTTTTTGGAAAGAAATCCTTCTTTGCTTGAATCTGAGCTTATCTTGTCTGCTCCAGACTGGCTTGTCCTTGATTCGTAAATCCATGTCGTGGATTAGTGGTAACTCCATTATTTCTGGCCTGATTACGCATGCAACCCTCTCGAATACTTCTGATATCTCGATATACTCCTTCATTTGGAATAGATCCGAATGATGTGTGTTGGACAGGGCATATGAGATACTGTAGGTGATGAAGTAAGGCCTATTCCCTTCTTTCATCAGATCATTGTTCTTGAAGTCTTGATGAAGGGTGAGTGCCCTACTGAAATCTTTATCTGCTAGATTGTAGGCAATCCCTGGATATATGTAGGATGCCACCTTGCCTGCATATAGGTTTCCTGAAATTCCTCCCAGGCATGCCTCTCTTGTATTCTTAATCCTCTTATCAAAGATTGCAATATCGATTGGTGTATCGATACCTTCTTTGAAAGTTGCTTTGATGAGGATCCGGATTGCTCCGATATGGATCCAAAACATGGTCTTGGCTATTCCTTTCTTGAGTTTACTGAGTTCCCTTTTGATTTCGTCAACAGGAACTAGTTGCATTTCCATCACATTTTTCGTGAGCTCCATTGGGATGACAATTTCCCCTTCGGTCACTTTGTATATGATGTCGTGCTTTCTCTTCTTGAAGCTTGGAAAGAATTTGTCCATCCTTCCTACGGTGAATCCATCATATAGGTTGAGCCTTGGATCCTCCTTCATGATTCTCATAAGGGCTTTATGAGAAATGGATGTCTGGGAAAAGAATCCCGACATATCTTCTTGCATCTCCTGTCTGAAGCTTTCTTCTTCATTCTGCCTCATCTTCAGATGACTCATCATGGCTGAAGAATTCTTCTACGTAGATGCTCTCATCGGAGGGTATATCTTGAAACTGATATACATGTACTAGATCTTGGAAGTAAACAGCCTCCTCTATTTCTGGAGTTACCTCGAACTGTCGTACTTCTCTCTTCTGATTTTCTGGGCAATCTGGTGAGATATGCCCTCTGGCTCCACACGTGTAGCAGTTGCAATCGTTGAATCTTTTATTGACTCGTGTGGCTGCTCTTTGGAACTTCTTTCTTGTGGGAGTTCTTCCTGTGCTCCTCTGGTTTGACCCTGATGATGAGGCTTGGCCTCTTGAACTCCATCTAGATGGTCCAGTTCTTTGCCCTAATTTATAGCTTCGGGCCTTCTGTTTAGACCAAAATGATCTTGGTCTTCTGGATCTCCATCCTCCGCTCCTTTGATTGTAAGGATGATTCTTCTTCATCCTTTTCTGCTTCTTTGAGTTTCTTCCAATGATAGTTGGAAGATCATTGCTTTCGCAACATAAGGGGACTGTCTTGTTGATTTCCCTTAATCTCTTGTAGTTCTTGTGTAGCACCGCTTAATGACACCACTCTGCAATCTTGGCTTTGAGGAAGGACATTCATCTTGCTATCGAATCCAGCTCGCATGGTTCATACTCTTTAATCAGCATTTCTCTCCATGGGCTCGGGATCTTGGCAAAGAATAGGTGGAATACTTCTTCCTCTTTGACCTTTGACTTCCATCTATACTCTGTAAAGAGTTTGATGTACTCATCTACGTGACAAATGTCAAGTAGTTCTAGGCTGTATAGGGCATTCCTATACTTCTTCTTCTTTTGTTCTTCCATTCCTTCGAAGTACCCTACTCGTATGAAATGGATCTTGAAGATCTTGGTCATCCGATCAACAATATTGCCTAGATCTTCACCTTCCATAGCCTCCTTTTTGACTTCATCTGAGAGCTCCTCCTAGGCGTATTTTACTGATCCTTCCAGGCTCATAGTAAGGAATCTTATGAATCATTCCTTGTCCAGCTCCAATGCGCCACCTGTGATCTTCATGGCATCTATTCTTGAAGTCTAGAGTGTCGAGGTTTAAGATCAACCCGTATGAATTTATCGGTTCAAGATGAAACCGGACATATGGGGTGTTGTGTATATTAGATACTCGAACTCGGCTTGCTCCTGTTGACATTCCTATGGTCTTCATTTTGAAGTTTCCTGGTTGTTAGAATATATCTTCTTGTCTTGCCCCATGGACTCCGTGTGATCCAGAGGTTCCTTCGTCTTGGCTCCGATCCTATTGGGTCTGATGAGCCTGGGACTGTTGTTGAGTACTTGATGCCTCTCCAACATTCATCTTTAGATCTATAATCGATAGTCCTTGGAAGGACTCATATAGATCTTGTAGATCTTCAAGATTTGCTCTTGCCATCCAGGGATGTGGATTCTCCTCGAAGGATAGCAATCATCTTTTCGCTTTCCGACTTTGGCCTTATGACCTCTGTCGTTTTCCCCTTTTGGTGTAAAAGGGGTTCTGTTCCGAAGGTTAGTGGTAACCTTCCCCCTGATCTTCTTTCTGTCACCTTAGTTTCCAGGGATTTTACTTGTTCTGTCAACTTTATGATGAGGTCGAGTTACTTGTTATGCAATTTCTCCACCTTATCCATCTTAAGGCTGATCTCGAACATTGTCTTGGACATGCTTTGACAATATTCTCCAAAGAATCTCACCGTGCTCTACAATTCTCTAAGATCTTGGTTCATCTTAGAGTTATCTGTCTCGATCTCCTTCCACTCTGTCATTCCGTCCAGTGTGAGAAGTGATAGGGCTTGCAGATCTCTCTTGGACCTTGGTTTGGTTGTCTCTCCATTGCTCTTGTTTGGGGATACGTCCATGGATCTCGGTAAAACTTCAGATTTCCACGATGTTTCTTGGTACCTCTTTCGAGTACCTTATCTGTATATGGCGTAGATCCTCTGGAGATTATTCTTTGGTGTGGTTAGCACGGGTTTCCACCACTCTACACCTTCGATCGAGGTTATCCCAAATCGATCGGCGTTCTCGTATTCTTTCTCTGCTTATTGTCTATACAACATACAATAATATTGTTGTATAGAACTGCTTGTCTCGTCGTAGTTGAAAGGCCAGAAGTCCCTGTTGCTCCATCTTGGAACAGGGCTGATAGTCCTGTCACTCTCGGATGTGAACTTTCGTTCGGATCCATATCTCTTTGAAACTCTCCTCTCGTTAAGTGATATAAGTTTATAATAAATTTGTCATTCATAAATAAATAAACCTAGGGCTCTGATACCATTTTGAAGCATGTAGAAAGTAGAGGAAAATCCAGCTTAAAATGAATATAAGATGAGTATGATACAAGGTAAGCGACCGGTTGTGACCTGTAATATGACTGTTTTATTGAACTAAGTAAACATAATGGATGGATTTCAAAATTCTCTAAACATAATGGACGATTTTCAAAAAATGGAAAACCTATGGACTAAAATCAAAATTGGGCAAAGTTAATGGACAAATAAATATATTATCTCTATTAATAATTAGATTATATATACACGTATCTATCAATAATAATCCCTTCAATTTACAATATAAATGAAAAATGATAATATTTTTAAAAAAATGAAAACATTTTTAATAAAAAAATGTAACTAATTTACGAAAGTAACTACATTCAGAATTCATATACTAATGAATAAAAATATATTATACACTAATAAGAACCTATACACTTATTAGTGAAATATTTGTTAGTTTTTTTTAATAAAAAATGAATTATAAAAAAGTTATACATTAAGAAATACATATTATATTATTAAATTAAATAAATACAGATATGGGTACACGCATACACCCGGGCTTACAAAATATATCAACTCAATTTAAGGGTTCATGAAAAGATTCACCCTAAAACCCTAATTTGTGAGAGAATAACTCGAAATTCTATACTACAATAAGTCATGAGTATTTGCTCCTATTGTTACGACGATGTAATTATATTCAAATTCAATTATAATAAAGATTGAATTATAAAATTTTAGTGACTATAAAATACTATAACATATGAGACATTGTCATGTGAGACGAGTTATTTGTAAGTTAGGAGTGAGACTGGTCGACCCATCACTAAAGTATGCTTATTTTCAGTTAAAGTATGCTAATAATAAATCAAATTATAACACATTAAAATCATACTTTAATACATAATACAACATACTTTAAAAAACATTAAACATACGTTATCTAAATAATAGACATACTTTAACGCTTCTCACAAACCGTCTCACATAATTAACGTCTCGACTTTCTCATAACGTGAATACTCCTTTCGCCTTACACCATCTTTTACATTTGTTATTTCATTTTATTTAAGAAAATTTGTTAATTCTTTTTTTTATTTTTCAATTTTATTAAATTTTTGGAATATTTTATGATTTTTAGATAATAATTAAAGAATAAAATAATGTCATTAGTGTAAGGAAAGAATCACATATTTGATATTTAAGTAAGTTATTGGATAAAGTTTAATTTTTTTATTTTTTTCGTAAAGAATTTATGGAACAAATAACACTACAAAAACAGTATTTTTTAGCAATGAAATTTACGAACGGAATTCAATCCGTTGGTAATTACCAATGAACTAGCAACCAAAATGACATTTTCCTATTAGCAATAAAATGCCAACAGATTTATTCTCTATTTTACCAACGGAATTCAATCCATTGGTAATTACCAACGGATTATCAAGGGAATCTTTATATAAATTACCAATGGACAGAATTATTTACCAAATGAATTGATTTTTCGTTGCTAAAAATTTACCAACGGAAATTTATCAACGGAGTTCGTTGCTAATCCGTTGGTAAACCAATTTAACAATGGAATTAAAGTTTTTATCAACGGAATATTACGTTGGTAAGTAATTTTTTTTCGTGTAAATAAGTAAAGTATGAATTGTTTGGTGAGATTGGGGGAGTATTTATGTGCAATCACTTTTATCTGTGACCGTAGATGCTTTATAATATGATGGTGAAGTGTTTCTCTTCTGTATAAGATAATATTACTCCCTCTATCTATCCTTAATATATCATTTACTATCTACGTTCCGTAATTTTAATATATTCATTTTTCTTTTTAAGTATATAGGACCCACACACATCACTAATACAATTAAGATATGAGACCACAACTCTCATTAATACAACTACATATTACACATAATCTAATAATACTCTTTATGCAAAAAGTAAATGGATAAATTGATAATGTACGGATGAAGTATTATTGAATTCTTCAGGATAGAGTAATCTCATATATTCAAAAGAATAACACTCGGCATTTTAAAAAGTATTTCATCCTTCCCAACAAGCTTTTCATTGTTTCCTAGTTTGTTTGTTACACTGCACTCTTTATCCTCACACTCTTTATCCTCAAAAAAATAATAAGAGTTTCAAAATAAATAACCTTTCATTACATCATATTTTTAAAAATATTACTCTCACATAACTTACTTTATCATTTATTTATTATTTAAAAGTACCAAAATGTCCTTAAAAATTAATAAAGTTGATAAAAAAATAATTTCTCTTAAATTCTATATCTATAGTATCAATGAAGAGATAATCGAAATGAAAGAAGTAATACTTTTTGGAATGAGACACCATACATTCAATTGCACACGAACATACTTATAAGATAAATTATCATATTACATCTAAATATTTTACTGTAATCATAATGCTATTATATGACCGTACAAATGTATTAAAAATATAAAGTATCAATAACATTTAAAAAAAATATTATGTACATTAAGACAAAGTTTGTTGTGAGACAATAATTTTGTAAGATAGAAAATATTATGTACATTAAGACAAAGTTTGTTGTGAGACAATAATTTTGTAAGATAGATTGTGAAACGGGTCGACCTGTTGTTAAAGTATGCCTATTAGGAGTAAGTAAATTATGTTAATTTGTTGTTAAAATATATTTTTTAAATATGATGAATAATAAATTAAAGTATGTTTTTAAAGTGTTATAATATGTTTTACTACAAACATACCTTAACTACTAATTAACATATTTTACTTATATATCAAACATACTTTAACATCGGGTAGATCTTTTCCATAAGAAATTCTCTCATATAGTGAAATTTCGGATAAACTCAATGAAGAATCGTAAATACTTCATTCGAATAACTAATTCGTAAAAATTTCGGCCAATGTTCTTTTTAAGAAAACATTTTTTTTTTCCTTTTTCCATTATTCTCCTAATTAATAAAGATTAAATCCAAAATGATAATCAAAATTATTTAATTGTATGACAATAACTAATTTAACCATGCGTAAATACAATAAACAACACGTATTCCGACAACAATAGTGCATTTAGAAATTAGTAGTATAATTTATCCAAAACCTTATTGGTTGGTAATTTAATATTAAGAAAACAATTGAAAGAAGCAAAGGGTGGAGTGGAATGACCGGAAAGAATCGAGGGCTAAATATTAATTAATTAATTAATTAATTAATTAATTAATTAAGAAGTTAAAATAAAGTGAGAAAGAAAATGGCTGCTTTAGAAGTGGGAAAAACGGTACGCGCCAATTGTGATGCGTGTCGCAGAAATGTCAATGGGCCGGGTCTGGGGCGGGTACCCAACTACCGGACCCGATCCATTTTAATAGTACCCGCCCCGGACCCATACAGTTCTCATTTTATAGACCCAGACCCAAATGGGGCGGGTCCGCCTCGCCCCGTTCTCCTTTTTTAAAAAATAAAAATAATAAATATTTTTTTGAATTTTTTTATTTTATTTTTTAATTTTTATGTGCACTCATAAATCACTAACTCTCTCACTTCATCATTTTTCATAACTTCAAATAATAATTATATCAAAAAAATAAAATAAAATATAAATAATAATAATAATCATAAAATTAGTAGTAAATTATTAGAATTTTAAATGATTATTAAAATAAAAATATATAATATTTATATTTTACGGGTCGGGTCGGGTCGGGTGCCCGCGTGTCTGGGATAATACCCGGACCCGGCCTGAAACGGGTCCGGGGCGGGTCCGCCCCGTTTCCAGTTCGGGGCGGGTCTGGGCCGGCGGGCAGGGTGGGTACCTGCGGGTCGGTCCCAATTTGACATCTCTACCCACGTATGACATAACACTCACTACTAATACAACTACCTACTACACATAAAATAATAATATTTCTTAATTTACGCGCAAAAAGAAAATAAGAACCTTTGCCCGAAACGGAAGGAGTATATCTTAATTACAAAATGTAACTCACTAAAATTAAAAGATACTTATATAAAATACTAAATATTCTCTATTTTAAACTCTTTTACCATTTTAATTAATTAAACCTAAAACTTTTAATAAAATCAACTTATCCAAGAAAATATTAAAAGGAATTAGTTATTCATACCCCAAATATAGTAAATGACTCTGAATACTAGATGCAAATGGGATCACATATTCCACATGATGTTTCATCTCCTATTCCATAAATTAAATGCTTGACACGTATCATAATCAATACCCAAAATTCAATAATGCCCTAAGGATTTAATGGTCATTTGTAGGGTATAATTTTTTTATATTGTGAAACACCAATAAAACACAGATAATGTAATGAAAAATTCAGTACCACAATCAGATTTAATAATATGGATTTATATTACTACCTCCTCCGAATGAAATCCAATGGGATCCACGGAGACCATGTCTTCATCCATAGGATGCCAAGTACTGGGTCAATCGAAACTTCGATTCTTTCTGAACCACTCATTTTCAAATGATATCCACATTGTTCACAAATATTCATTTTTTATTTAATTTTTTTATAATTTAATCCATAACAATTTTTGCATTGAACCTACAATTGCTTGTATTTTTTAGTGGCATCAAGATTACTAGACCTATTTCTTAGAGTTAAATCACTACTCTTCGCGCGGAGTCGTACACTGGGCCTCCCACCTTCACTACCACTAGTAGTTTTACGTTTATAAAAAACGCACCTAGAACTGTAACTGTCCCTACTATCACTTACAGTGGACGTATCAAGACAGATTTGAAACTGAAGATAACTGTCAATGCAACTAGTAATATGATTATTCCAATTGGATTGCCAACTGGATTGAGTATCATACATATAACGATTGTATAAGGAATCTTCATTTGTGGATCCATTATTCATAGAATTCGAATTGCGATAACTAGAAAAAGAAATTTCCAACCCATTTATAATATTTGTGTCCTTTAATTTAATGGGAGAATTGAAATAATACACAAAATTCAATATTCAAAATCTTTACCATAACTTAATTTTGTTTGTTATTTTTTTTTAAATAATTGTAATTTTTATGATTTCTTTACCCTTCTATTCAAAATCAATACCCAATGTGTCCCCTGTGTGGATCACGATGTAGGTCACCCACACGAGTCCACTGACATCGGTTTCAGTGTAGATCACCCACACAGGTCCGTACCCACATCAGTTCCAGTATAGGTCATAGTGTAAGTTACCCACATGAATAGCGGCGGACGGTGGCCGACGGTGGTGCCGACAGTGGGGGTGAGTGGGTGGGTACTTAAAAATATTTTAATTTTGAGGGAGGGCTTTTAGGGGTGTTTTGATTAAAAAATAAAGAAGAGATGGACTAGGGTACAACTGATTGTGCCAATTGAATTGGCACAAACTTGGTCCCCACCTTTCTTAATTAATTCTTGCTCCCTCATTAATATTATTTTATTTTTAAATTTATTTTATTTAAATGACTATTATACTCTAAACCCTAAACCCTAGGGATAAATTATACCCTAAACCACAAGGGTAAAATTATAATTATACCCTAAACCCTAAACCCTATGGATAAATTATACCCTAAACCACAAGGGGTAAATTACAATTATATCCTAAACTGTAAACCCTAGAGGATAAATTATACCCTAAACTATAAGGGTAAAATTACAATTATACCCTAAACCACAAGGGTAAAATTGCAATTATATCCCTAAAATTAAATTAAAAAAAAGAGGAAAACACACACTTAAGGTGAAGGAATGAAGTTGTACCGGAGGTTGTACGAAAATGAAGGTTGTATACAAGTCATTGTCAATAAAGAATATATTTGAGTTATTGGTATTTGATTTGTGGAGTTGTGTAGTTTTTCCTATTGGCACTAATTTAAACCCTTCATAATTCATGAAGACTAACACTTATGTAAACCTACATAAATTAATATGTAAATCCTGTTACTCTCTAGTAAATAAAAAATTACTCTTTAGATATATAAATTATTATTCTTCTAAATTAAAAAATTACTCTTCGATTTCTTATAAACCCTGATTTAAAGATTACTTTTTAATACATGAAAAATTACTCTTTAGAAATATTAATTATTACTCTTCTATATAAAAGGGTTTACGTGTAAACTCGATTTACATGAAACTCACTCAAACATAAACTCAAATAATTGTAAAACTCATAATTGTTCACAATCACAACCATGCTCGCTCACACCAATAAAAGAGAGAAAGAGCACTCCGAAGGAATACCTCCAACTAATATTTTTTTTTTTTTCGAAATTCAGAGTAGTAATTGATTTGAAGTTAAAGAATTAGATAATGTGATGGGGTCTGTTGAAATCAGAAGCAACAATCAATAACATATCATGTCGTTAAGTCGTTAACCATCTTCATTGGATTATCGAAATATTATGCAGCTACCTCAATTTCAGGTGAGACAATCAAGATAATTTAATCATACTTTACAATTTATTCATTATTAAAGAATACCAAACTATCCTAGAAATAAGTCAACAAACAACTTTTCTTAATATATATGAAAGTAAAAATGTGAAGATAAGTGACGAATGAAATAAAGTATAATCCAAATTTGGTTCATTATTTGTATTATAGGAGTTGATATCTTATGCATTTTGGTGTATATGTGCACTATATGTATATTACTTCCTCCGTTCAAGAAATACATGCGTGTATTTTGTGGTACAGAATTTAAAAAAAAGTAACTTTTGATATAATGATGTAAGAAAGAGAAATGATATTTTGGGTAATTAAATAGAATAAAATGTATGATATGGTTGACTTTGACTAAATTATGTATAAAAAGAAAATGACATTTTTGTAATATTATAGTATTGTAAGGTTATTGATATTGAGTGAGTCTCTTGTGCGGCTGGGCACACGGATTTAGATACGTCCCCTTTGCAATTTCCGTGCCCCTTTACAATTTAAACTCTCTAGCAATACATATGTTTAAATAGAATAGGGAGATGAAGGATTGTGTTCACATGGGGACACGGACCGTGTCTCCGGGGGCGCAGGAGCTTTTGCCATTGATATTATATATGATTCCATTTTTAGAGTGTTCAAGTATTCTTGGGACGGAGGAAGTAACTTTTATTCAATAATGTAAGTGTTTTTCTTAATAAATATATTACTCCCTCCGTCCCATAATACTTTTCCCACTTTCCTCATTTGTTTGTCCCACAAAACATTTCACCCCCCAAAAAAGGAAACATCAATTTATCCAACAACTCAAAAGTTACTTTAATTTCAAATTTGTCACTCATTTTTCACACACATATCATTACTTTATACTTTTTAATTACCTAAAAATACCACAATACCCTTCAAAGTCAATAAAATTGGTCAAAAAATATAACTTTTCTTAAACAACGTGGAACAGTAAACGCGAAAAGTTTTCTGGGACGGAGGGAGTACATTTTTATATTAAGTGAAAAATCAAACAGAAAATTTGTTAAAATTTTACTTACAAAATATATAAGTTTTTATTCATTAAATTATACTACTCCCTCCGTTCCAAAGAGAAGTTCCCGATTTCTGTAGGTACGGAGTTTAAGAAAAAGTTATTTTTTACTTTATTTTTAGGGTAGTTTGGTATTTTTAGATAATAAATAAATTATAAAGTAAGTTATGTGAGTTGTAAAGGGTGATAATTTTGAAATTAAAGTATGTTGTGGAGTTATTGATTTGTGTGTATTTTCTTATTTTGGGGTGTGAAATTGTTTATGGAACGAACAAAAATAGAAAGTGTGAATTTGTTTATGGGACGGAAGGAATATATTTTTATTAGAGTTGATATCTGTGCACCTAGGTACACACGTACATCTAAGTACACACGTGCATCCACATTTGTATAAATTTTTATTTAATAGTGTATATATTTTTTTAAATAATTGTATAGCTTTTTATACATTATTTTTTTATTAAAAAAACTAACAGAAAATTCGATAATAAAATATATGCTTCTTCATTAGTTTATATATATATATATATATATATATATATATATATATATATATATATATATATATATATATATATATTTATTTATTTATTTATTTATTTATTTATAAGTATATAAATTTCTAAAGGAAGGTGTACAGAATTATTTGCCTTATCATTATTAGTGTATGCAAGTTTTAAAGAATTTACCATACAAACATATTGCATCGATCCATATTAATCTAGTTGACTAATTCAAACCTAACCTGAGCCGAATTTGGTTGGTTGGACATCCATCGTACTTTTTTTCTTCATTTTAATTGCTTTCATCTTTTCTTTTGTATATTTAAATTGTGTCATATAAAGCATTACATCACTAATTAATATATACTATAATTAATACATTTAAATGCCATAGCATTAACCATGGAGTGTTAGAACTTCATCCCACCTCATAAATTGTTCATATATTGTACTCTATATTATTATCCGCCTTAAATACCAATAAATTCTTTAAACTCTAAAATATTAGTAAAAGTTTAATATTTTGACAAATTTTCATGTAAGACATCCATTTAGGTAAGACGGATTTAAGACGGGTATTCAAGTGTAATTTGACCATTTTAATTAATTCATAAATTAATTAATATAATCCCTTAAAATTTGCTTGATTAGTTTAGATTTATGAGAGAGAAGAGTTTTCCCAAATTCAACTCGTCCTTGCATCAATCGAGTAGAGAGAAAAGAGTCCCAAATTCATGACATCCCCCAATCCATCAGAAGAAGAGAAAGATTATACAAGGTATTCTTTCAAAATTTCTAATATCTCATTGACGAATGAACGAAGAAACGTAAAAATTCACGTTGAAGAAGAGAAATTTCTAACATCCCATTGAAGAATGAACGAAGAAGAGAAAGATTATACAAGGTAACTTTGAAGAATGAAAGAAGTTGTGCGGATCTGTCGCAGGAAATACCCCACACATCCGGATCTGTCGCACCCCACCGTCGAGTCGCTAGCCCACTGAAGTTCGATTGGTCGCCCATGCCCTGCGCCGATTCGTCCCTTTCCGGAGTTCCACACAGCAGATCTGAAGCCCGATCGTGCACAAGCTACCGCCCACTGCCAATTGGAAGCTTCATCGCGATGAGTTAATGCTTTCATTCTTATTATATATTGCGAATTAGTGTAAGGTTATTATTTTCTTGTTATTGTATGTGAAATGTCATTATATTAGTTTAATTCTGTAGTATGTTAGTTTTATATTATAATATGTCATTTGATCACTGTAGTGTGTCATAGTTTTGTTAGAAAGACATGATTGTGATTTTACCATGTGAATGATATATTATGTTATTTTTGTATTAAAGTATGTCATTTATCCGCTCTAGTATGCTAGAGTTTATTAGACAGAAATAAATGTGATTTTACCCTGTGAATGCTATAGTATGCTATTTTTATGTTATAGTATGTCATTTCACATTAAAACGACATACTATGAAACATATGTAATACACTAAGATTAGAACATACTATAACACGAAAACGACGTACTATGAGACATATGAAATACACACAAATATAAAATATTGTTTCAGGTAATATACAATAACACAATAATTACATACTCTAATACATATTTGACATACTATAAAAAATATAATATACTTTTAGCGACATACTATAGCACTTACATTGCATACAATAATACGGAAACGACATACTATAACACCACCAAAATATTCTTCCAGGCAAGAAAAAATAACACAAAAATTACATACTATAATGTCTCCACAACATACTATAACACATGTAATGTACACGAGTGTTTATTAGGATAGTTTATGATTTACAACGACTATTTATCGGAGTGAAAAAATGGCCACGCAAAAAAATTTAATGATTTGAATTTATCCCATAAATTTAGAAACTACTAAAAATAAATATGCATTAATTCGTCATTATTCATCCCATAAATTTAGGAATTACTAAAGATAAGGGGTTGACTAATCATAATTATATTATATTATATTATATTATATTAATTAATTATGGATAATATGTTGAACTGGCTCGTTTCACGACCCGTCTCACCAAGAGACTAGCTCTAATATTTTATGGGAATAATACACTTTATTGTTCCTATAGGGTAAACACATGTTACAATTGCATCACCACACACACATTGCCCAAGTTATTGTAATAAAAGAATTACAAATAATGTCATAAGGTTAAAATTTGTTTATTGAAAACATGAGAGAATTACAGATAATGTCATAAGGTTAAAAATTATTTATTGAAAACGTGAAAATTAATTGAAGATGTTTATTTATCAACTCATGAAATAACAAATAGTATTCACACACAAGATAGTACTCTTCAAAAATAAGAAAGTACCCTTAAAAAATTGTCTTTTTTCATTTTGGGCGTTCCATCCAAAGAGTCATATTTTTTTACACACATGAGTCTCACACACACCAACTAATACAAATAAAATATGGGACTCATAATCCCACTAATACAACTATTCACTACATATTAAATAATAATACTCCTTAATATACGTACAAAAAGCTAAAGACCATCTTGTTATAGGAGACTGAGGGAGTATACATGTATATGCTGAAAGAAGCAAATAAGGAACAGGAAAATGCTGGGCTTTGGGCTTCATCTAATTAAAGTCAGCCCATCAACCTGGAGAAGAAAAGATCATCAATTGCGTCAATATTCCAGGACCCAACGCCAACGGGCCCAATAATATGTAAAACTCCAAATGTTATTTATATGAAATTTCAATCTAACAGCATGTTGATTATATAAACAGTACTGTTAAATACACACCCCTTTTTATTAAATATATACTTTTTATTGAATGCACGTTCCTTTTAAGTTTTAATTTTTAATTTTTAATTTTACTAAATGCATACCCCTAAAACTCCAAAACTACCCTTTTAAAATTAATATAATACACACCGTAAAATCCATCTTCTTCTTATTACTGGCTTTCCCTAAAATCCATCTCCTTTCTTATTACTGCCTTTGAAGATGATGGAAGCTTTAGAAAATCATTAATGGCGGATAAGAGTGATTCATCATCATCTTTTTTTTTCTTCATCCCAACATCATAAATCTTGATTATTTCTTATAGAAATCATAGAATTTCTAAATTTAACAATAAATAAATAAATAAAAATACAACGCTCATTAAATGTGTTCCTTAAAGAATTGAGGAAAAGAAAATAACAATAATAATGAGATAAAAAAAACCAAAATTGTGATGTTGCATCCCAATCACCTGACTTTATTTCATGCGCCTCGATCAGAAGTTAATAAAAAACACAAGTAATCTAATGATTTCACTCATCAATTTCATCCTCATTAATTCAAACTTTATTTTTTTAATCATTTTTAATTGATGATTAAATTTGTACACGCATGTTAATGTGTGTATATATAGATAGATCAAGAATCAAGATTATTAATATTTATTGATGTTCTAGAAAATTTATAATTCTTTCTTCTGTACATATTCTGAATTGAGTGGTAAAAGGAGGAAGAAGATAAGAATTAAAGGCGGTATAAAATATAATATTCCCTCCATCCTATAGTTAAGTTCACCGACACTGTAAATACGGAGTTTAAGAAAAATTATTTTTTGACCAACTTTATTGACTTTTTAGGGTATTGTGGTATTTTTAGGTAATAAATAAATTATAAAGTATGTTATGTGTGTTAGGTGAGAGTGATATTTTTAAAATTAAGATAACTTTTGAGGTTGTTGGTTAATGTGAAGTTTTCTTTTTCGAATGGTGAACATAAGTGTGGGACGGACGAAAACGGAAAGTGTGAACATAAGTGTGGGACAGATGGAGTATAAAATATATATTATGGGGTGTATATTTAATAAATTAATTTTAGAATAGAGAGCAACTAGGGTGAGATCGGTCCCATGAAAATTTCATGAAATCGGATCTTACATCACAAATCTCGCGGGTCTGCCAAATATCACGGATCCCCACATTTCATCTCTCCTACTATTAATTCTCTTTCCTTTCTGTCCCCCCACCTAGGGATGGCAACGGGTAGGGTACTCGCTTATTTTTGGTACTCGTATCCGTATCCGATTAAAAAACAACTACCCGTATCCGTATCCGTCCAATTTAAAAAATTTATTATGGTACCCGTACACATCCCATTACCGTTTATCACTACCCGCGGGTACCCATACCAATTTAATATTAATTTATTTTATATGTATTTATATTTTTTTATTGTCTAAATAAATATAATAATAAAAATTACATTATTAATAATTAAATATAAAATAAATATAATATAAATTGTATTATTTTAAATAAATATTTAATAAATATGTTTAAATAAAACTTATAACTATTAATTAAATATACAAAATATCTTATCATATATAAATTATATAATATATATTAAATTTTATAAAAAAATATATATATAATCGGGTTATCCGCGGATATTTGAGGCATTACCCGTACCCGTCCCAAACCCGTTTAACACTACCCGTACCCCACCCATTAGGGTTCGAATAGACCGGATACCCGGAAATACCCATCTCATTACCATCCCTACCCTCACCCCAACTTTTTATCTCTCTCTCATCATTAATTCTCTTTCCATTCTCGTGTTGTCCCCTCACCCCAACTTTTTATCTCTCTCATTATTAATTCTCTTTACTATAAATTTTATTGTGTTGTCCCCTCACCCCAACCTTTTCTCAATATCACTATTAATTCTTTTTCCTACTTTATTTCAACCCCATCTTTTCTCTCTCTCCCAGTATTAATTCTCTCTTCTCCATTAATTTTACTTCCTCCATTTCTGTGAATCCATTAATTTTAAAAAGTAATTTAATTATTTTTATAGTTTGATACATTAAATTAGAGATGGTATATAATTTAATTTTTCACAATACATGATATAAACTATCAACTTACATATTGCATATAATTTAATTATTTATAATATATCACTTTTTTTAGAAAATCTGAGTATGAAATTAAAGAGTAACCTAATTATTATAAAGAGTAACCCAATTAATAGAAAATAATAACTTAAAAGATATTAACCAAATAAAATAATATTTTATAACCAAATAAAATAATATTTTATTTTCTGAAATTAGAATATGAAAGTAAAGAGTAATCAAATTATTAACAAGAATAACTCAATTAACATAAAAGACTGACCTAAAAGATATTAACCAAATAGAACAATATTTTATTTTCTAAAATATAAAATTAAAGAGTAACCTAAATTATTAAATAGAGTAACTCAATTAATAGAAAAAAGTAACATAAAAGATGTTAATCAAATAGAACACTATTTTATTTTTTAATAAAAATTAAATATGAAATTAAAGAGTAACCCAAATTATTTAAAAGAAAAGAGTAACCCAAATAATAGAAAAAGTAACCTAAAAGACGTTAACTAAATTGAACAATATTTTATTAAAGTCACTGGAAACAAAAAAAGCTTGAGGAGAGGTGTTAATATAATTTTCTAGTTTCGTGTTAATATAATTTTCTAGTTTCATCTAAGTGTTGTTAATTTAATGTTATGATCCAAGAAATATTATATCAGCACAATAAATGCGTACTATTTTGAAAATCTTGAACAAAAATAATCTAATTGCTTTCCTCATGGAACCAAATTAATTAATAAAACATGCTTTGAGGCGAGAGCAATTTTTTTACACCAAAGGATGGCCCACCACATTTGAAAACTAAAATAAAATAGAGTAAAATATTAAGCAAGACATTATGGAAAATAAAATTTTTGACCAATAACATTAGAAATCACAAGAAAAAGAGAGAGAAAAGAGCCTTAACAAGAACCATCTGCACCCAACGAGTTTTCCAATTTATCCTGCACTAATTTGCTGGACATCATTGATTTCGACGATTTCTTTCTTGGAATCAGCATCGACGGCGATGTATTACCCGATTTGGAGATTTTGGGCGAGCTTTCATTGAGCGATGAATCTGAGGTGAAAGTTCCATCATTATGAGTTGAAGATGAGGATTTTTGAGATGAACACCTAATTACTGTTGTTTCGGATCTGGTGTCTGCTTCATCTAGTTCGATTCAAGAAGATGATACCAAGCATGAATCTGTTGTTCCAACTTCTAAGAAATTACCTACTGCAGATCATAAAGGAAGAAAATCTGCACCCAACTCAAAAAGCCATCGGCGGCGACGTCGACTCTCCATCTTTGGTGGTGGATGGCATGGACCTCATCGGCGGCAGCGATTCTCCATTTGAATTTGATAAGAGAAGAGAGAAAGCCAAATGAGAGAGAGAAAGTGAGAGAAGTGGGAGACAGATCAACGGGATAAAAGATTGGGTTGATTTGTGACGTGGCATGATTTGGTGAGAGAATGGGGCGTGATTTGATGTGGGAATCCTATTAGTACTTTGACCCATTAGTATATAAGATCCGGTCGGACCGGTCCTATAGATTTTAAAAGATAAGACAGTTCCAACATAGTGTTTGTCTTTAGAATATATGGGTGTA
The DNA here is from genome assembly GCA_023678885.1 of Pogostemon cablin. NCBI lineage: Eukaryota > Viridiplantae > Streptophyta > Magnoliopsida > Lamiales > Lamiaceae > Pogostemon > Pogostemon cablin. The sequence goes on from CM042959.1 coordinate 23,008,352, forward strand.
TATTTAATGATCTTAAGAGTAATATAGATTTTTTAAATATAATATTTTAATTTTATAATAATATAGGGTGTGTAACCAAGAAGAAAGGTGTATTTAGTGTATGCCTTATATAAAATGAACTTGAGCAACTAATACATAAAAATGAAAAACATAAACTATATTACAATTAGAGGATAATCCACTGACAATTATGTAAAATATACATCAATAAATCAAAGAATTCAGTAAGACATATATCAACCACATATTCTGTAATATACTGTCGCTATATCTCCCATGACAAATCGTTCACTAAAGAATATGTCGAAGAGTAACAAAATTACGATAAAACTAAGATGTCTTTCTCTCTTATATGCACGGATCCTCTCTGAAACCAGAAGTCCTTTTCCGGAGAGGATCCATTTCCTCGGTGCCCAATAGATTTGACATTAATGCATAACAGAATATCTGAAGGTGGTCAGAAATGTGCTATTCCGCGTAAATCCTGTATAATTCATCTAGTGGAGGCAATTCCATTAGCATCCTATCAAAATCCTTAAACGAGATAACCCGGTCCATACCCGGTCCCCTACTAAACCCACCCGCCACCTCATTTCCGGGTTGAATGCGCCGCTGCGTCGTGGCAGCGGCGGCCGCCGTGGACTCTTTTCCGGTGAGCTTTTGGACTACAGATTTGAAGCTCAAAGCATCCGTTTCCACGTACTCAGTGTTGATTATCACTACCTTAACAGGCTTACCACCTCCCATAATTTCGTCTTTCTTTTCTAATAAAAGATGACAAATTGTGTGTACGAATATACTATGACGAAAGATTGGTTGTGTGTGTGTGTTTTGGATGTATTGATGTATTTATATGAATGTTGGGGGGTGGTTTCGTGGGGGGCGGGTGTGTACGGTTTGACATTTGAGAGATGAAATAAGTTGACCGCGATTTATGTCTAGAAAGAAGATGTGATGAAGTCAAGCCCACGCGATTGCCAAACTTTTTGCTTGTTTCTAACTCCCACGAAATTACGCATCATTAATCATTTTTGCCAAAATCTCCTTTACATCCTATGTATACAACCAAATGTCAAAAATCAAGTAATTTTTGGGTAAATACGGGTCACCCAAATGATCTCCAAAATTCATTTTGGCAACATATCCTTTAAATCCTAGGTATAGAAACAAACTGACGGCTTACATATTGTGAGATGAATTAACAATGAAATAATTCATATTATTACATGAATTCTACTCACCTTCGAGAAATTATAAAAAAAATACAATTTTTAAGTATTATTATAAAACACACCAATTATTTGTGACTAAAAATAACATTATTGTAATTAACCTTAAAGTATATGAATACTGCACTAAAGTATAATTATGGGATATTATATCATAATTTAAATAAATATAATTATTAAAGAATAAATTATATTATAACATCTCCAAATTATATTTTGATATATTATTTATTATATTTTAACTATCAATGATATACTTTACTTATGTAATAATCATACTTAAATAATGAAACGACTCGTTTCACAATACATCTCACATATAGTCATCTAATAAGAGAATACCCCTTTTATATATATATATATATATATATATATTAATAGAAAGTGATAACTAATCAATAAAAAATATAGGAAAAATTACTACTAGGTACACACTTTTACCCCTAATTACTATTAGATACATTAATTTAAAATAATTACTATCACATATAAAATATTAGAGCAAAATACCAAATATAACCCTAAACCCATACACTTTTAAACCACAAACTAAAACCACCACCCACCGCCGGATCACCACCGGCCGGTCGCTGGAGCTACGCCGGACCGCCGGTCGGTCGCCGGAGCTCCGCCGAACCACCGGCCGGCCGCCGGAGCACCGCCGACCACCCCACTTTTTTACTGCACATATTTTTTTTTCTGCACACTATTTTTTTACTGCACACACTTTGCTGCACATGAACTTTTGTTGCATACAACATTTATGTGCATCATATTTTAGGGATAATATTGGAATATCACTATATATTTTTGTAGTGAGTAGTAATATTTTTGTATGTTTGTATCTCATAATAATTAGGGGTTTTTTTTCATCTAATAGTAATCATTCCAAAAATATAATTGTTCAATGAGTAATTCATATGATTGATGAAAAGTTATTATCATCCGTCTTGCACATATGTATATTTTGCTAATTTGGTAAGTCCTACTACAAAATATATATTTTTCTCTTTGGTAAATGGACTACAATACAATTTTATTTTTTTATTACATCTATGAATTTTATAATATTACATAATATGCCATCAATTTTAAATTAAAATTATGAGAAAAAATATTTTTAATTAATTATTACTTCGTATTTTTTAAATTATATATTTTGCTGTTAACACAATATTATTTGTATTTTTTTAGAGATATATAATATTTTAATGTGTTGTGAGTAATTGTATTAATATTGTATATATATGTAGATCTCATAAAGATATTTTAATTATTTTGTGTGGGTCACAACTATTAAAAATGAATATTTTTTAGAGTGAGGCTTGCGTGCGCCCGGGTGCACACCATGCGCCTTTAGAATTTAGTATTATGAATAAGGGTACATTATTTTGTTCTAAAAAATATACACTTTAATTAATAAGGGTATATCATTTTTTTTAAAGGGTATACACTTTTCATTAATATTTTTTATTTTTCTTCAAAAAATAAAGGGTACACATTTTTATACTAAAGGACATATAATTTAACACAAAATTCTAAAGGCGCACGGAAAGTGCTCCCGTGCACCTGTGCGCACACAAGTTTTTGCCTATTTTTTAATGGAACGGAACAAAAGAATAAAATAAATATTTTTTAATGGGACATAGAGAGTAAAAATTATCATTTCATGATTTTAAAACTACGTAAACTTAATTAAACAAACATACATTTAAGGATAATGATTAAAACATAGGGTAAAATAGATTATAAATCATAAAGAGAAACAAAATTATATAAACTATAAAAATGAAATTATAATTATACTTTTATAGGGATAAATCATAAAATAGATCATTTACCACAATGTTTCGAGAGATAAAATATGTTATGAATTAAAATAATAAAATATCTCATGAATTATAAATTATAATTATAATTATAAATTAAAAATATAAATATTAAGAATATAAATTAAACATTCATGCAAACACTGAATTGGGTTCATTCGTAACCTTAATTCATCGATCACTCTTTAATACATGGAAGATTATTTTATAGGATAAAAAATTCTTAATGGAAAATATTACTTTTCAAATTCTTACATCCTAATTTCCCGATTACTTTTTAGTATATAAAAATTATTTTTTAAAGAGATGAACTAGTCTTCTAAATAAAATATTTATCTTCAAATTGTAATATGTTTGAATTTTTTTATTGAGCATAATTTGAATAATTTTTTTTATTATTTAAAAGAGTAATAATTAATCGCTATAAATTTTTATAGAAATAGAATTCAAGAAATCGAATTTACTTCGTACTCAATAAACATAGTAGGAATAATAATGTTAGGTTGCAACTTGCATGGGTAACCTTACCATACAACACTTTGTTTGATAATTAAAATGAAAAAGAAAAAAAAAACTCCCTCCGTCTCACGTATTTTTACCCACTTTTCATTTTGCGCTGTCCCACGTATTTTTACCTATTTCATTAATAGTAAAAATACATAATATTTTATTATCTACTTTTTACAATCCAACAATTTTAATTATTTTTTTACACTTTATTCATCATTCCTAACAACTTTATTTACTTTTTCTTTTTAAATTACTAATTTATCCATATTTTTTCTTACTTTATATATTAAAAAAATAACATGTCTTAATTTCTTTGCCCGTACAAATGAATAAAAATATTCGGGAGTAAGGGAGTACTAGATATTAAAGATTTTGAAAATGAGGATTGACTGGTTTTCAAAAGTCAAAATAAAATAAATAAAATAGATTGTAGCAAGTGTTCGTGGCCAAATATGGGTCACTTATTACATTGCGGGAGAGCTTAAAGTTGTACTTCTTCATCATCCTGACTTTGTCCGACTGCATACATTTTCAATTTGTGCCCACACCTCATTAATACCACGAAACTTAACCTAATTAGCATCGAAGAACATATTTTCTTAATTTCTAAATCGCGTTTTAATAATAGTAATAATAATACTCCCTCGGTCCCGGGTATTTTTACCCATTTGTACGGACACGGAGATTAAGACGTTTTATTTTTTTAATATATAATGTAAGAGAAAGTAGGGATAAATTAGTAATTTAAAAAGAAAAAGTGAATAAAGTTATTGGGAATGATGAATAAAGTGTAAAAAAGTAATTAAAGTTGTTGAGATTGTAAAAAGTAGGTAATAAAATATTATGTATTTTTGCCAAAAATGGAATGACTAAAAATACGTGGGACACCCCAAAATGGAAAGTGTATAAAAATACGTGGGATAGAGGGAGTAATAAATATTATTATATTTTTTCAAATAATTATATTTATTTGAATGAAAAAGGTGAATTAAAGCAAATTTTCATGTATTTGAAGTTAAAAAGTACTAGTAATTTTTATATATTAAAGAGTATTGAGTAAATTAGGGTATGATCTTTGATTCACACGAGAGTTTATGTAGTTTTTGACACTCCTTTTGTCCCATACAAAGAGTTTTTTTTCTATATTGGGCGTCCCACCCATAGAGTTCATATTATTTTTTTACATATATAATCCACACCCATCCACTAATACAATTAAAATATGAGGCTCACACTCCCACTAATACAACTACCCATTACACATTAAATAATAATACTTCTTAATTTACTTGCAAAAAGCAAAAACTACTCTTCGAATGGGACGGAGGGAGTAAATTTGTGTAAATCAATTATACGGATTAATATTCGTGCAATTGGTTCATGCCTAAATGAAAAATTTTAATATATTTGTATAATATAATACTTTATTTTATATATATTTATTAATATATTGATACTTATACTCATAATATTGATACTTTTTCGAGTGATTTTTAGGTGACCACAAGTCACCAATAACCTTCTCATATGTAATATGCACAGTGCAAACCTCATATATGAGGATCATCGATGATTTATGATCACCTGAATAAACCTCTATTTTTGCTGGGTAGTGATATTTCAGAGCAAAACCCATATTTGCATAGCTAGTTTAATAATTTATCTTTAAACTAAGGAAATATCAGAAAAGAAGGAATAATATTGGCAAAAGCTCCTGTGCACCCGGGCGCACGGACCTTTAGAAATTTGTGCTAAATTGTATACCTTTTAGTATACAGATGTGTACCCTTTATTTTCTAAAGAAAAATCTGGGCGCACGAACAACACTCCGTGCGCCTTTAGAATTTTGTGTTAAATTGTATACCCTTTAGTATAAAAATGTGTACCCTTTATTTTCTAAAGAAAAAAAAATATTAATGAAAAGTGTATACCCTTTAGAACAAAATTGTGTACCTTTTAGTAATTAAAGTGTATATCCTTTAGACCAAATTAATGTACCCTTACACATAATACAAAATTTCTAAAGGCGCACGGAATGTGTTCCGTGCGCCCGGATGCACGCAAGCCTCACTCATAATATTTTATATTCCCTCCGTCTCCTTTTATATGACACACTTTCTATTTTATACTATCCCACAAAAGTTTACATCTTCCAAAAAAAACAAAAAGTAAAAAACAATCGGCCTTCCCAATACCCCTATACAAAAAAATCATCTCTAAAAATCCCATAGTCTCTTGCCAACATCCATCTACCAGGGATTTATCTCTTATCGATTCTGCTTTTGGTAGGATCGGATGCGTCGTCTCTATTCTGGAGCCCACGTTATCTCGTTGAGATCCGGCTCCCATCGTCGTTTAGGGCTCCCGACAAACGTGCCTATTTTCACGGGTTATCTTCTTCAAGCGCTGGCCATCGACGAAACACAACGCTTCATGTTTTCCATGGCCGCCGCCTCCAGGCAGCCACGTCTGCCCTTCGACGAGCCCCCATGCCGTCGCCTCGCTTTGCGCGATTTAGGTCTTATCCAAACCCTCTCAATATACGGCTGTCTAGCCACCGGATTTGCGACTCAACAGGGTGCCGCCTTTGTTGTCGGCTCCTATTTACTCCCAGATCTATTGGCGGTACTCGCGACAAATCGGCCGCCGGAGATACCATCCCGGCTTTCCAGTTTCGTGAACATCGCCCGAGTCTCGCATCAGGCGAATTCACCGCCGTTCATAGGCGATTCTTCATCTGCCGCCGCCGATTTAATACCAGCAGAGTTCTCCGCCTATTTCTCCACCAGATGTAGCGGCTATTTAATCCAGGGTGTTTCCCTGTTTATTCTCCCCTTCTAGGGGTTCCCAACACATCGGCGTCCACTACCAGATACTCGTATCCACTCTCGGATGCGATGCCCTATTCTGATGGGCTTTCCCGCTCAACTTCTCATCGGTGGTGCAGCCTTTCCCGACATTCCTCGACTGGACACTATTTGATTAAAATCGACAGATTATTGGGAATTTTGGTTCAATTCAATCTACTGCTCGCGATGGGGGATTCGTCCCTGCTGCTTATTGGCGGCTAAACGCGCTTTATCAGCCGCCGGTGAACCCTCCGATCACAGGGCAGTCTCCAATGGGTACCCTACTGTTTGGTGGTTAACCATTCTTCTCGGAGTTCCACTTCAGCCCTGAACTCTTCTCGATCAAATCTTCTCAAGGCCTCTTTCTGTGGCTCGGTAAGAGCCATCTCCTACTCAACTTGCCGACTGTTTTTCTGCTGTATCCTTTGTCGGTGCGTGCTGTCTCAGCATTGATTCTATCTTGTGTGCGCCTTCTGCCGAAGATAGATTTCATTCTGATTATTGGGCATGGTTGCTCATTTCTTTTGCTTGATGATGCTCTGTGATTTTAGCAGTTTGATTTCTTATGATGCATCTTATGGCTTGTGTTTGATGATGTTCTTTGTTAAAGACTCCCGTGGCTTGGCAATTTGTAGTCTTTTGGATTATTCTGGCGGGGTCTATCTGGTCTCTTTATGCAGATCAAGTGGTCTTATAGTCCACTCTTCGGTGTGGATTGTTTGGCTTATTCATCATAGCCTCTAGTTTGTTAGTAAATTTCATTTGTAAGGCTGATGATGTTATCATGTTGGCACTTTAGCCATCTTTCTTCAATTGGTCACCTGTTTAGACCATTTTTCTTTTTAACTGGTCCTTAGGACCATATCTGTTAGCTTAGGCTTTTCCTCTCTCCCTTTCTTATTTTCATTTTACTTTTTAATAAATCTTGATTTATTAGCCTAAAATACTTTATTATTTATTTTTTACAAAAAAAAAAAATACCATTATACCCTAAAAGTTATCACTTTTTTAATCTTCATGTCGAAAAAGCGGCCCAAACTATTCCGGGACGGAGGGAGTATTCATTTTACTATTACCTATGGCCCGTTCATATAATTTTAGAGTATATGTTTGGTTGGATGCTTTTAAAAACTTAAATTAATTGAGAAGAAATCAAAATTAATTACTTGCTCCGTCCCATGATAAGAGTGACGTTTCTTTTTTGCACGTAGATTACATGATATAATATTTAATATGTAGATGAAGAGAGAAAAATAATACTCCCTCCGTCCCAAACTCGTTGTCTTAGTTACTGTAGATACATAGTTTAAGAAAAGTTGCATTTTGACTAATTTTATTGATTTTTTAGGGGTATTGTGGTATTTTTAGGTAATAAATAAATTATAAAGTATGTTATGTGTGTTAGGTGGGGTGATATTTTTGAAATTAAGATAAACTTTTGGGGTTGTTGTTGATGTGAAGTTTTCTTTTTTGGAATAAGATAATTAATTTGGGACGGATAAAAATGGAAAGTAAGACAACGAGTTTGGGACGGAGGGAGTATATTAATGTATAGTAGGTATGTGTATTAGTGTGGTGTGTGGGCCCCATGGAATATATTAATTGTTTTGTGTGGGTCCATTTACTAAGAAGGGAAATGCACCTCTTGTGTTGAGACGGACGAAAATGACAAAATGCATTCCTTGTGGAGGGAATATTTAATTGAAATGTTTTGTACCCAAGAACTTTGCAATTTTAGTCCCACATGACACATAATCTCTTCAAAATAGTCCCAATACTTTCACTTTTAGTCCCAAATGATTATTTCTTTGCATATTTGGTCCCATAAAACTTCATCCTTGCATATTTAGTCTCATAAAGCTCCATTATTAATCCCAAAATTTTATATTCATATTATATTTTATTTATTTATTTATTTTTAATGTTACCAAATTATTATTAAATTCAAAAAAGACATGCTAAAAAAAAAATAATAAATAGAAAAAATAAAATATGAATATATAGTTACACTATTGATTATTTTATTTATTTATTTATTTACTTATTTATTATTATTTTTATTTTTTATTGACAATTAAATCTTTACAAACTTGGCTCGATAAAACTTCATCCTTGCATATTTAATCATATATAGATGTATTATTGATAAAAAAAATTAGATTCATATTTTATTTTATTTATTTTTTAATTTTTAATTTTTTTTATTTTTAATGTTATCAATTTTTTATTGTTAAACAAAAAGACATGTTAATAATAATAATAATAATAATAATAATAATAATAATAATAATAATAATAATAATAATAATAATAAATATGATATAAAATTACACTATTGGTTATAAGAATTTAGATTCATATTTTATTTTATTTATTTATTTACTTATTTATTATTTTATTTAATGTTAGATTTTTATTACTTTTTAAAACATGTTCAAAATAATAATAATAATAATAAGTATTAATATAAATTTAATTTTTTGGGATCAATAGTGTAATTGAATGGACTACATATGCTAAGTTAAAGTCTTATGAGACCAAGTCTGCAAAGAAATAATCGTTAGTCACTAAAAGTGAAAATATTAGATTATTTTAAAGAGATTCTGCGTTCTGCGAGATCCAAAGTACAAAATTCTAGTATTTTGTAACCTTTACAGTGATATAAATCCCAAAAAGTAAAGAATACGCAATTCCGTAATAATTTGTCCAGTATGACTTTCATTCCATAGCCATGAATAATATTTATTTATTTATTTACTCTTTTCAGTTAAAGATTATATTTTACTTTTTAATTTAAAAATTATTTTAATAAAAAAATTAATTTTTTACTGAAGGAATAAATATATTTATATATAGAAAAATATAATATATTGATTTCATTCTCATAAAATTTTGAAAAATCCATACAAAATCAAAATAATAATGATAAATATTCTTATTCATAACAAACACTATTATTTTGAATTCATTACCATTCCTAAACCAGCTTATCATTCATATTTCAATTCTCAATCTTAAAAACTAATTAAAAACCCCTTTTAGTGTTTGAAGAATCAAATTCAATTAAACAGACAATATATTTATGCAATTAATACGCACAATTTTTTGTGAAAATTAGTAAATGGATCACACAAGTAAATTTGTAACAACAGAAATATTGTTTACCACATAATTAATTATTTACGAAAAAGTTTGAATTTATTTTTATAAAGTCTTGCATGTGTAAGAGCTAGCGTTTCTTGGTAAGACCATCTCAACCATCACTTTTTTTTAATTAAAAATATTATTACCTTTCATTTATTTTACAAATTATTTATAAGTTTAATACTTTAATGTTTCATTTACTTTAAGGGTTGGGGTTAGGGTTTATAAACCTTGAGTAAAAGTTTAGGGGAGGTTGAGTAAAAATTAACTTCTTTGGTTAAGGTTAGTCCATGGTGTTTACTTTGAATGCTTATTTTTAAGGTTTTTACTTTAATACCCTTTATCAAAATATTCTAAAATAAAATAAATACTCCATATCAATTTATCTTCCTTCCATATTGACATACACGAAATCATATATATCCCGAAATCAGATCTACCTTCAACATCTCAAATCTAAATCAGATCTGCTTTCCATATCGACATCTCCGAAATTAAATCTAAATCAGATTTTTAGTGAGATAGAAAGATGGGTGTGGATGTTAAGATGGGAGAGGAGAACGCGAAGACTGAAATTAAATGGATGTGCCGCCGGAGAAGATGACGACCTCCACTCCCCTCTTGGCTGGCAGAAAAATTAAAGGGATTTAGTGAATCTCCGGCGGAGAAATAAAAGAGATATAGTGAATCTCCATCAGTGAATCAATGGCAGAGATGACTACTTCCGCCTCCTCGCCGCCTTTATGGTTCGCATCGGAGGGATGTAGTGAATCGCCGACGAGAGGCAGGTTTCCTCGCCGAGTTTGGATCTTTTACTCCGCAGTTTTTCTATTCTGGTCATTCTAGTCATCAAAGATCTTAATTGTATTGAAAAGGGCAGAAGAACCCTGATTTTGAAATCAAAATAAGAATTTCTTCTACAGAAATGAAAATATTGGGGTGAATGGTGGTGGGGAGAGAAAACACTAGCAGGGCTGGAAGATGAGAGAGAAGATGAATGTGTGGATGATGATGATTGGTTGAGGATAGAATGGATGGAGGTGGGCACGGTTGTAGCAGGAGCAATCAAAGAATAAATTCATCAAGTTTGAACATGAGACTAGAGACAAAAAAGGAATTTTAGTTGCATAACCCTCGGTTAAATTCTGTTCTTCCAATTTAGAAGGGATAAAGAAACCCTCACAAAATATTCCACGTCAGCGTTTGATACAGGGCCGACAAGGGCCCGGAGGTTATCCCTTAACTCAAACCTTAAAAGTAAACAATGTTTAACCAGGGTTCGAGGAGGGATAACCCTCTTAAACCCTTAAAGTAAACACTCCCATAATAGTTTAATTGGATAATTGTTACTTTTCATTGATCGAATTTTACTCATTTTTTACTAAAATTTTTTTTTATCATTTTTTATATACATTTTCCCCTTTTAATAAGTTTTTGTCATTGTTTTTCCCCTTTTTGCGTGAAATCATCTCATGAAATGAGTTTCGTGAGATATATAAAAGGAGTTAATATTTTAATAAAAAAATACATACTTAATAGATCATGGATAGTGTCTTAAACTATTTTATGAATAATTTATATATAGAACAATTTATATATAATACAAATAAAGAGTGATAAGTAGAAAAAATTCTCAACCTAAACAATAGACAACTAAGTTTGAAGGTTTCTTTCTCTCTTACCTTTTCCGTAGGAGGAACTCCAAAAGCTAATGTAAAATACATAATATTTATATTATAAAGAGAATTTTAAATAAGTTAAATTTCAACACACTCTCTATTTTAACATTTAAACTAGTGTTTACCCCGGTTGTGCGTTGCACGGACGGGGAAGTTTCTAAAACAGTTTTATATATACAATTTTATTTTTCTTATAAGGTTAATAGAATTTCCTTGGAATGCGAAAGGTACTTTTTTTATACGCGGTCGTGCATATCCCCTTTTTGGATATTTTGTAATTTTTTGAGAACCATTCAAAGTATATTTCATTTTACTGCTTATATTCTTTTTTGTTGGTTTCTTTTTTAGTTACAATTAAATATTAGAAAGATTGATTTTCTCTTTTTAGTATTAATTATGAGAGTTTTGCAATTTCAGATTCATTGTAGGATAACATCGGGCATGGAAAGCATCAACGTAAATGATGAAAAAAAAAGTAAGGATTGGTTCATACGCTTGTCTCCACAATTCAATATCTACATGTCGAATTTTCAGATCATCAATTTTCAAGATAGATAGCATTTTACCTGCAAATGACAATGGACAAAATGATGCGTTTAAAAAAATTCTAATTAAAATAACTGAATTTGATAGACATTAAATATGCTATGTATTTTTATGCAGAGTGCCATGAAACATTTGATAATTCCTTAGAATGACAATTAAGATGCAGATTAAACACAAATTAAACAAAATAATCTATTATAAAGAATGTAATGAACATCGTATATAATGTTTGTATGATTTATTCTCATTTCTATTTAGCAATTGTTGATAAGAGCATGGAAAAGAACTTGAACATGCAACCAGGTATCCAGAAAAATCTGCAAATTCACTGTCATAATAGATAAAAATTTTTATTTAAATATTAATTACATATATCCATATCTGTCCCATTTAAAAATTTTATTATGATATCCATACTTGTCTCATACTCATTTATCAATATCTGTGGGTTACCCATACCCATTTAATAATTATTTATTTTATCTATGCTTATATTTTTTTATTGTTTAAATTAATATTTTATTAAAAATTATTCTATTATTAATTAAATATATAATAAATATAACATTAATTCTATTATTATAAATAAATATTTAATAAATATGATTAAATAAAACTTGTAACTATTAATAAAATATATAAAATATCTCATAATATATAAATTAATATATATATATATATATATATATATATATATATATATATATATATATATATATATATATATATATATATATATATATGAGTATCCGCAGGTATTGAGAGTTGAGGCACTACTCGTACCCATCCAAAATCCTAATGAGATTTTATTTAATTACTTGTACCAGTTCCAAATCCATTTAAAATTATCCGTACCCATTTCATTAGATTCGAGTAGACCGGATACTCGAAATTATTTGTCTCGTTGCCATCCCTAATTATAAAGATTATGACACTTCATCTTTACAAAATTCTACAAATTTTAAACATATTTCTTGCATAAGGTTAATAATTAATAATAAACATGTTGTACCTATTAAATTGAAGAAACTACATTTGTAATTTTAATATCAACTTACATATAGCTACATAGAAATCATCACGTTTTTTTAAAAAAAATTTAAATGTACTATTGTAAAATAGAATTTAATAGTAGAAATCATCACTTTTTCTATACACAATTTTATGTGCGACCATACATACTTTTTATTTACTAAAATATGTGTATTGTTGCACACGATTCTACGTGTGATTATGCAATAATTATACAATGAATAGTGGTAAAAATTTCAAAAATGACAATTTTTCCAAAAAGAAAATGTGTTGAGTCACTTGAGTGTCATTTTTCAAAATCAACTTATTATTTGAAATATTTTTCAAAATAAAAAAAAAATCTTCGATGATTTATCATTAATCATCTATTTAAAATAAGCGAACACTTTTGATATTGATTTTGTTCAACACCCGTGCATCACATATAGTAATTTCATCTAACATTTACCAGCCCGTGAGTTGCACGGAAAAGAATTATAAGACAACTATTTATTTTATGTTTAAATTGATATTTTATATATTAACTCTACAAATTTTATTTTAAACTTCATCAGTCTTGCAAAAATATTTACATTTGTTTTTTACACGGGAATTAAGAAATTTAATATTTTACTGTGAAGTCATGTATAACCCTAAACTTTCATTTTTTCAAGTGAAACTTACAAAATAATTAATTATTCTACATGGGCCACACAACACTAATACAACTACCCACTAATCATTAAATTTATATCTCTCAACTCACCACCCATTAAAATATTATATCTCTTAATTTATTTAAAAAAAAAAAACTTAAATCTTGATGCATCTATGATTTAAAAAATCCGTAACCCGTATCCACTTAAATTTTCACCACCGGTATCTATTAATGACAACCGATAGGATACCTGCTTATTTAGGGGTACCCGTACCTAGAGGTGTTAAACGAGTCGAGCGAGCTCGAGCTCCCAATACTCGAGGTCGGCTCGAGTACTTATCGAGTCGAGCTCGGCTCGTTAAGGCAATGAGCTTATATACGAGCTCGGCTCGTTAATAAAAAATGATGAGTTTTTGAGCCTTATCAAGTCGAGCCGAGTCGAGCCTAATATTAAGTAATATATTTTTTATTATATATAAAATATTTATTTTATTACATATTATTATAATTAAATAATAATAATTAATAATATTAATATTATTAATTATTATTTTCGAGCCTTAACGAGCCGATCCGAACTCGGCTCGTTAACGAAATGAGAATATTTACGAGCTAGAACTCGAGCTCGAATGAAAATGAGCCGAGCCGAGTTCGAGCTTTTTTGAGCCGAGTCGAGCCGAGCCTTCGAGCTGCTAATTTGTCATAACAGCTCTACCCGTACCTGTATTCTGTTAACTATTAAATACTCATACCCGTCCCGCTAAAAAAATTATTATAATACATGTACCAGTCACATACTCGTTTATCAATACCCTCAGGTACTCGTACTCATTTAATATTAATTTATTATATATATTTATATATTTTTTGTTATTTAAATTAATATAATAATACATTATTATTAATTAAATATAAAATAATGATAAATAAGTTTTTGTCTATTATCATTGATGAGTGATATTTTCACCTAAATTTTAATGTCTTTTTATGTCTATTTTTATATTATTTTACCCGTATATTATACGTAATTTAGTTGTGTTATGTGTTTTTATGAAAATGTGTGAGAATGAGCTTAAACGTATGTTTTAGGGTGGAAAACGGATTAAAAGCGCAAAGTTAAAATGAAGGGTGAAATCGTGAAGAATGCTGAAAAATGCAGGAGCATTTTACATGATTTATCTGTATTCTTGTAGAAGTCAAAACCGATCATGTGATATATTTTTGGAAAGATACGGAAGAGAAGATTATTTTTCCGCAAGAATCACCTAAATTTGAGCTTGGATGAAGAAGTTATGATCAAAACGGTGAGGCTGCACAGAAGTGCACGACCACAAGAAGGGTCCTCGTGCGTTCAAACAGTGAAAATGCATGGGCAGCAGTGTAGTCTTGTGCATTTGAGTGAAAAATGCACAGGCAACAGTTTAAGTCATCGTGTGCTCAAATAGTGAAATGCACGGGCAGCAGTGTAGTCATCGTGCATTTGAGTGAAAATGCACGGGCAGCAGTTTAGTTATTGTGCGCTCAAACAGCGAGTTTGCACTGGTACAAGAATGGTCATCGTGCATTCGACACAAGTTACATGATTAAGGCCCAGACTTGCTTCTACTCTCTTTTTAGAGCCTAATTAAATTAGATTTGAAGCCCAAGTTTAGAAAAGATATAAATACCCTCAAGTTCAATATTTGAAGGGAGGATCACAAGGGTTTCACTTGGACACACACATCACACACAATTTCCTCCAATTCACACTATCATCTTCATCCATTCACCATCCATTTCATCTACCTTCATCCCACCATCAAAACCTTCATCCAATTAAAGAGAAGAAGTAAGGAAGAGAGGAAAATTGCAAGAGAAGGAAGAAGATCACCATTGAAGCACTTCAAGGGAGTTTTCATCCATACTTTGTAGTGAAACCTTATTGTTCATCATGTTTTGTAAGGATTTTAATGTCTATGTTACTTTTCTTTTGAATATGGTAGGCTAATCTCCCTTGTGAGATTAGCAACATGAGAGTTGTTGAATAATTTTTGGATTTATGTATTTAAATTCATGTGTTGATTGGGTAAAAAGATTTTCTATTATTGATGTTTAAGATCTTGAGGTTTATGATGATTTGTGTATTTAGTTGTTCTAAATATGTGATTAGATTGGGAAATCAATTATGTGCTTAGGATAATTGAGTGAATTATTTCATCAAACACTTCATGTGCATTATAAATTGTAAAGAGATTGAGAAATCCTTTGGAATTTAGATCTCTTTGATAGCACATGTAATTTGTTTGATCGAGAGGTTAATTGATTAATTGTGTGAAGGGACTCTCATTTCAAGCTTAGTACCTAGTTGGAATTGTTTGTGTGAGAACTAATCCGTTGAGCTAATTGAGATTCATATTCTATCCATCTCGAGAGGGATTTTAGGTGAACTTAGTGTTGACCCTTAGTCTTATACCCATGATTCATATAAATTTAATGCATATATCATAGGATTTCCACTGCTTAATTGTTGTTAATCTCACTTTTACTTAATTGGAAAACCACCCTTCACTTATCTATCTTGTTTGCTAATCATTGCTTGCTTGCTTTGGTTATTATTATTTACGTGTTTCACAACCAACCCTTTGATGATTCGTCTCTATAAAATTACAAGAAATGTGAGATCGCTTAAGCACTAGTACCTACCTCCCTGTGGTTCGATAAATTATTGAATTGGTCATCCCAACTACAAAATGGCTAATCAAATGGCGCCATTGCCGGGGAGACAACTGTTGCTAGTAGCTTGAAGAAGGATCGTTTTAAGTGATTTTAATAGAGATATTTTTATTTTATCATTTATCTTATTTGATTTTGAAAATCTTGTTCTAACTTCTCTTATTTTGAAGGTGCATGCAAATATTGTCAAAAGGGAAACAAGTTGAACCTATTGATTTAGAGATTGAACACACTTGTCGAAGAAGGAGAAAGGAGAACAAAATCAAAAATAGTGAGCTAATGGAGAATTTTCAAGGAGATAATCGTGTGGAGATAGAGCATGATGGGGAAGGCGAACAAAATATGAACGTGCAAGACAACGCACCTCAATTCAACACCAATCCTCCTCAACAATCTCATCAAAATCATGGAGCTTTCAACAACCAAGCATTACTTCAACAAATGGTGCAACAAGCTTTACTTCAACAAGGATTTCCACAAGCTCATACTCATCCTCAACAAGCTTATGTACCACCACCACCACCTCCGGTGCAATATGGAATTCATAATGATCAAAGGGTGATTCGGGATTTCTTTATACCAAGGGCAATGCCACAAATGATGGGCCCACCAATCAATGCCAATAACTTGGAATTTAAGGAGGGCTTGATTTCTATGGTGAGAAAACAACAATTTAGTGGATCCCCGAATGAAGATCCTAATGCACATCTAGCTCAATTCATTGAGATTGCCAACACTGTGAAGATGAATGGGGTGAGCGAAGATTGTATCAAGATGAGGTTGTTTCCATTTTCATTTAGGGATCGTGCTAGAACCTGGCTCTCCACTATTACACCGGGTACATGTAACACTTGGGATGAGCTTGCGCAAATATTCTTAAACAAGTATTTTCCACCTTCCAAGACGCTTCAAATGAAGAGCTTGATCACTCAATTCAAGCAAATGCCTCAAGAGAGTTTTTATGAAGCGTGGGAAAGATTTAAGGATATGCTTCGCAAGTGTCCACAACATGATTTCCTAAAAAATCAACAAGTTGGATTTTTCTATCAAGGATTAGTGAATGGTCAAAGAGTGCTTGTTGATGCTTCGGCGAGTGGATCCGTATTTGGTGTGACTCCGGAAAGAGCTATAAGGATATTTGATGAGATTGCTACAAATGTATATCAATGACCATCGGAGAGGGTAAGTGGATGCTATGGTTTTGAGAATTTTGATCAAGGGCAATAGTTTAATGTCAAAAGTGTGAATGTTGAGCCACAAACGCCAAGTGTTGAGGTGATAGCGGCAGAAGTGTTGAGGCAGATGAGTTTGAATCAAGGTGTGATTAATCAAGGAGTTAATATGGTTGAAGGCCAAATTAATCAAGATGTGCTTCCTCCGAAAAAGGTTAGTGAGGAACAATAGGCTATGACAATGCCACGTGTGGAAGATGTACAATCATGCAAGGAAGGAATTACCAAGGTAACTATCAAAACAATTACTAAGAGAATTTCAATCATAACCAAGGAAACTATCCACTAAGGCAAGGAGGCTTTAAAAGTCAAGATAGTAAAAGCTCATACCCACAACAACAAAGGCAAGGCAACTTCGCCTACTCTAATTCGAGCAATGCGGTTGCTTATCCTTCGGGATATCAATCGGGGACTAAGGCACCAAACAACGAGGGACGAGCATCGGTTGATGAGCTACTTGAATAAATGATCGCATCAAACCAAGCTAGAGATGAAACATTGAAAAAAGCCGAATAAACAAATAAAAAGAGACTTAAAGCTTTGGAGTACAACGTTGGTCAAATTGCAAGTTCATTGAGTGCTCAATAAAAAGGAAAGTTTCCGGCCACACTCGAGGTTAATCCAAAAGCTCAATGTTTGTTTATTAATATGGAAGAGGACCGAAAGGTTGAAGAAGGGTTAGTGAAATGTAAGGTTGGTGAAGAAATTGAAGAGATAAGTAAGAAAGAAGAGAAAGGGCTTAAATGGATACCTAAGTGGAAAAGGGTGAAAGAGGAAAAGAAAGTGGAGGAGAAGGTTAAAGAAGAGGAGCACAAACGTGACTATTGGGGTATTCCGATCACTCCATTCTCTATTCTCTATCCACAAATGTTTGTAAAAGAGGAGAAGAAAAGGGAGTTTGAGGAACATGTCAAATCTCTAAAAAAGAAGTATGAGGAGAAAAAGAAAGAAGAGCTACTGGAAACAAGTGAATCGATGCAAAAAGGGGGGCCTACAAAAGTTGGTGATCTGGAGAAGTTCATAATTCCTTGTGATTTTGAAGGAAAAGACACTCTTGATGCATTGTGCGATTTGGGGACAAGTGTCAATGTGATGTCGCATACTACTTTCAAAGATCTTGAAATTAGAGAGCTAAAGCCTACGACTATCCGTCTTGAAGTGGTAAATGGTGAAGTTGTGAAACCACTAGGAGTTGTTGAAGACGTGGAGGTGAAAGTGAAGGGGCTAGCTTTTTCGGTTGATTTCATGGTATTGGAAGTGAAGGCGGACCCCCAAATTTCACTCATTTTGGGAAGGCTATTTCTAGCTACGAGAAAAGCTAAAATTGATATTGGGAGAGATGAGCTTTCTTTGAGCTCAAAAGGAAGGAGTGTTACATTCTTATGTAACAAGGACAAAGGGACCAAGTCTCATTTGAAACCTCCTAATGTGCCTCCGGATGATCTTATAGATCATGATTCTCTTCTCTTTGACAACTTAAATTCGTTTCTTCATGATTATATAAAAATGTTAAATACTAACTTGTCTTCTTGTGATGTTGATAGGAAGAAAGCATCGGAGCTTGATTGGAAAATAAACAAAGGAGAAAGAGGAAGTCCATTAGAAGTTCTTCTTGATGATGATTTGATGCTCGTAAGCAAGAATTGTGAAGTAGAGCTTATAGATAAAAAGAGGGCTAAACAAATTTTCAAAGTGAGGATGCGAGGAGAGAGTGTGATGGACCATCCTTTGGTCCAATGATCGTGAAATTTCATCCGGCTTGAAGACATTAAACTTAGCGCTAAATGGGAGGCAACCCATTCTTTTTATCTTTTGATGTTTGTTTTGTTGTTTGGTCTTATAGGTGGATTGTGCTTGTGAGAAAAGACATAGTGAAGAAAAGAAAAGTGCTTCATGGATTCGAGTAGGCATGTCACATCACTTGTTGCAAACTTAATTCTCGACTCTTGTCTGGAGTTAAATGGACGCCCAAAATGGTAAAATTGATACCTTGTAAGTGGCCGGAGGGAGTAACCAATCTCTCTTTTTAATGACTCGACTAAATGAACTTGTATTTTACAAAAGTAATATTTTATTTAATAAATTAATCCTAACATTACTAAGAGTAGCTGCTTAATTCTACCCAGTTGTGATGCTACTGCCCAGTTGGAAGCTCCCAAAATTTGGGACAATTTAAAAAAAAATTCAAGAGTTATGAGACGATTTGCAAGGAAAAAATTAGTTATGGAACAAAATTTAAAATTTTGAGATAGGTACGGGACTAAACCAAAATTTCAAATAAATTGGGATGAAAATCGAATTTGACAAAATTTATGGAACCGAAATTTGTAGGACTAAAAGTGCATTTTGCTATACTTGAGAAGTGCACATATATGTATGCATATGTGTATGCTCCCCATTGAATAAGAACACAAGCTTAACTGCATTCTAAAATCAAAATTTTCATTATTACCTAAGAAAGGTGGACATGATTGAAACAAACTAATACGTACTCAATAATATAATACAACTTGATACTTTTCATGGATAACAGTAGAGAGAAAGCTGTTAACAAGGTGTGGAAAGTGCAGGAATCATGGAAGGATGATTGGCTTCTTTTTTTTTCTTCTTTTCTTTTCTTTTTCTTTTTCTTTTTTTTTTCTTTTTCTTGGTAATTGAGGCCCAGGTTGCTGGTGAAATAAGCGTGTCCGTATGAAAAACTGCAAGAGGAGTAAACCAGTTGTTAAGCATTGGTTGGACAGGCTTTAGAGTGTTTTGATTGTAAATGTGGAATATTGTGGGTGGTTCAAGGACAGTAGAGATGAGCAGAACAAGAGGTCCATTAGGGTTGTGGTGGTACAACAAGGGTGTCAATGCAAACAAGTTTATGCTGGGGAGAGGTGGATTCAACTCTCCAAATTGGATGAACCATATCTTAGTCCAGGATTCCTCCACCCCGTAATCCTTCATCGCCCACACACCCATACTCCATTCGAAGATGTCACGAGTTTCGAACACAGATACGTGCAGCATTCCATTAGCAACAATGAGCTCACCGTCGAGATTCCGAAATTGATTTATAGACTCCGGTAGCCCCATGGTTAGATAATCATGGCTGCATATATCCATTCTAACGATGCCCATTTTAGGATCGGTATTCTCGTAGAACATCCAATGCAGACCTCCCTTCAGTAACTTCCCCCCATTCATTGCTAGTAGATTCCCCCCATTCCTTGTCACCCTGAACGGGCCCGGAAAATCCGGAATCCGCCTCCAATGATCCTCTCTCAAACTGTAAAGCACAGTGTTCGCACGCTTGCCGCACTCTCTAGCTCGAGCTCGCTCGATCTCGCACGGAATTCTCACCACCTTAAAGTCATCCCCTAGAGCATCGTACCTATTAGAGAGGATAGCATTTAGATGATGTTGTCCTTTAACATGTTATCAGAGTCATAATCTAACAAAGGTTCACATATTTATAAAAAAAATTATACTCCCACCATCTCATACTTATTTGCACCGGTACCCTAGATACGGAGTTTAAGAAAAGTTGATTTTTGACAAATGACTTTTTAGGGGGGGATTGTGGTATTTTTAGGTAATAAATAAATTATAAAGTATGTTAAATGTGTTAGGTGAGAGTGATATTTTTGAAATTATGATAGCTTTTGAGGTTGTTGGTTAATGTAAAATTTCCTTTTTTGGGTGATGAACATAAGTATGGGACGGACGGAAACAGAAAGTGTGTGAAGAAAAGTGTGGGACGAAGGAAGTACATGCAATGCTTGAGGAAAAAGTTATGTGGTGTGTTAGAGTAACTTGATTTAAAAGTACCCCATTCCGTAATACTGACAGAAGTGGTTGCAGTAATTTGAGGTGTTGGGCGGAGGGGGGAGTTTCTTGTATGCTGATTTCAACGAAGGATTCCACAGAAACAGCGTTCTATGGTAGCTGACGCACCAGAGCTCGTCGCAGGAGGCCACGAGGAAGGAGTTCATGAAGTCACGGCTTTTGCAGCTCATATACCCTTCTTCTCCGCTGTTTATGTCAATGTGGAATGGGTTGGTAAGAGGGGTGATATTGTATTCGGGTAGGGAAACAAGGGTGGTGTACCGCACGGGAAAGTTAGCCAGCACAATCATCTGCATTCGAGACAAAGGCAATGAGGATCGAGAAAAGGCGTGGTGTTTAATGACGAAGGAGGGCTGAGAAATCAAGGAATTCCATTGTTTTGAAACGCAACGGAAGCGATTAAGCGATTTCACCGGCAGTTTCAACAGTATTATCTCCACAACATCCATCGGTACATGCCCAACATCGCTCTCCATCTTAATTTTTCTTTTACTTTTTATTCATTTCCTTCTCATCTGTAAAAAAGGAATACCACATAAAATCCTTCAAATGTATCTTTCTGTAATAAGAAACAAAAAAACGAAAAAAGAAATACCCTACAAATAGCTAGTTAGTTAAGAACTTGTCGTTGCACAATTGAAATTCACGGTAATATCTGCCCAAGACTAGCTGCATCTAAACAATACCAAGTACAGGTCAAATGTTTTTTAACACCTTGTAATTGGCATAAGTTTTGTACCAATTTTTTTAGCTCAAACAATAAAAGGGAGTAACACGCGCGAACGGTGTGAAGGTCCCATACTCAAACTCATGTATTAATATTTTATTGGGTCATTGCGATAGGTACATTTTATGTACTTATATTACTATTAGGTACACAAAACGAATTATATTACTCCCTCCGTCCCAAAACAATTGACACATTATTTTTGGGCACGGAGATTAAGGAGTATAATAATTTAATGTAAAGTGAAGTGAGAGAAATAATATTTAATGTGTAGTGGGTAGTTGTATTAGTGGTGAGTGTGATGTGTGTGTAGGTCCATGTAAATAAATAAATTGTTTTAGTGTGGGTCCCATATCCTTAAAAAGGAAATATGTCAATTGTTGTGGGACAACCCAAAAAGGAAAGCGTGTCAATATCTTTGGGACAGAGGGAGTACTAAACAATACAAATTGAATACGTGAAATACCACTATTATCCTTATTTTAAGTGTGTTTAAAAATTAATGTAAAAGGTATTATATATATATAATTTAATAATAGAAAGATAATTATTCCCACTAATTTCTTCTAAAAATTTGGGAAGATTACGGTTTCAAAATTCTCACGAATTTCTCTATAATCCTCAGCATTAAAAATCGTTGTTGATTGGATTCAAAATTCAAAATTTATTTTGACTTGTGTTCAATAATAATTTAAAAGGATAAGATATAGTATTATTTTAATATTTTAAAAAATAATTTTATTATTTACTCGCATTAAAAATCGGTTGAGTTTGGTTTCAACATTTATTTTGATTTTTTGTGTTCAATAATAATTTAAAAGGATAAGATATATTATTTTAATATTAAACAAATTAATTTTATTATTTACTTCTAATCGATGTTTCAGATTCTTCGGTGTTCATAAATTCTGAATACATTGTTATTGAATATTAACATGGATTATATTATTTGGTGTCTATAATTTTTGAATACACTGTTACTGAATATTAACATTGATTAGATTAGTGTTCATCATTTCTGAACACATCGTTACAGAATATTAAATATTTTGAATACTTACTGATTTTAAATATAAAAATATTTCAATGAATGAATTTAAAAAAAAAATATAATCATTATAAATACTTCGTGGAATATTGAGAAAATAAATAATGTAAAATATATTGAATACATATTGAATACTTCATAGAACATTGAGAAATATTTTTGAATACATTGATATTGAACATTAAATATTTTGAATATTTAATAATTTGAATATAAAAGCAATAAATATTTTGAATACCTAATAATTTGGAATATAAAAGTATTTTTATGAATGAATCTAAAATATAAAATATATTGAATAATATTTCGTGGGATTGTAAACAATTCTTAATAATAATCCAATTCTCAATTAAATCTAGATTTATACATTGCCTTTAATCAATGGAAGCTCTAAACAACCAAAAAATAAAAAAAAATAAAAAAAATTAAAAGAACCAGAGGGTGCAGAATGCAAAATCCACGTAGTGACTCAAAATGATTGCAATTTTGGAAGGCAATTCAATAAGCTATGCAAGAACGCTCATCAATCACAAATCCATTATTCACAATATACTCAAAATCTTCCATGCCCTCGTCAAATTTTCGATAAGCTTTTGTCAAACTTCCTACACTCTGCGTATTCATATGGAGAGATAATCAGAATGTGAAATGAATTTATTCTGGATATATATTATTGGAGAGAGGACTAAAATATAGAAAATGAATTTAACATACAAACATAAATCTAATTAATATATAAAGGGTAGTTGAGACTTTTCATTAAATATTTTGTAGTAGGTAGTTATAAAATATATACGATGTATCTATTAGTAATATTAATATATATTTAGTACTAGTTAGTAATAAATCCTATTTTATTTCCTATTAAAAAAACAAAATAATGGTGTAAATCGGGTTTTTCATGCATGCTAATTTGAGGAACTCTCTTGAGACGGATTTTTTTGAGACGGGTGTGAGATAGGTCAACTCATTACTAAAATATGCTTATTTGTAATTAATGTATGTCAATAATAAATCATTTTATAACACCTTAAAATCATACTTTAATTCATTATCCATCATAATTTATAAAACATACTTTAGAACCCATTAAATATACTTTATCTATATAATAAACATATTTTAACATGTCTCACAAAGTGTATCACATAACTAGCGTCTCACAAGAGACTTTGTTTACTAATTTTATTGAAAATGATTTTTTGATACATAAAAATAATTACTTTTTCTAATAAAAAATATTTTTATTTAAATTTTGGGATGTTGTATTTTTTTTAATAAAATAAGTAACATTTTTTGTTCAAAAATAATAATAATAATTAATTTGGCAAAGACTTGAGTGAGACCGACTCACGAATCCCCTTATGTATGGACTATCCATGAACCTACTTAAATAATTTAAAAGGTCCTATTGGGTTATTATGAAATTAGAAAATTAAAAAATTAATTATATAATAAAATTAATAAGCCCTAAATAAAATTAAAGGGTCTTGTTTGGTTGATATCAATTAAAAAATTTAAAATTAATTATGAAAGAGAAATTAATTAAGTCTTACATGTATATTTTTTTCTATGTTTCTTATTTGATTTTATATTTTTTATCATTTAAAAATGTAATAATTTTAATTAAATAAAATGATAAATTTTCATTTGAATTATATCATAAATAATTAAAGTGGCAATGACTAGTGTGGAACCATCTCATGAAATGATTTTTGTGAAAAGAATAAGAAGTGATAACATTTATAATGAAAAGTGATACTCAATTGATGAATAATGATAAAAGTGCTGTGATTTATTTCATGAACAATTCATAGTGATAATAGTGACGTGAATTATTTCATAAACAATTTATAGTATAAATGAAAAGTGATAACACTTTGAAAGAGAAGTGATAACATCTCTAATAAAAAGTGATAACTAATTACCAAAGTGTATTTCACGAATAATTTTTAGAATGAATAAAACTTGATATTATTTTTAATAAAAAGTGATTTATAATCAAAGAAAAGTAATGTCCATATAATTGTACTATTTCACGAATAATACATTGAATTAATAAAAAGGGGAAAATATCAATTTTGGTCCTTTAGGATAGGCCAAATCCAACTCTAGTCACGAGTTTTGGTCCTCCGGTGTTCGAATTTAGTCATTTTTGTCCATTTTTGGTCATTTTCTCACCGAAATTCCTTAAAGTCGCCGAAAAATAGAGTGTGAGATGCACGCGCCAAGAAATTTTGAAATTAGTCATTTATGTTTGGCATAATCCAAATTCAGTCCCCTTAGATATTCTAGTGTCCGATTTTAGTCCTTTTTTTCCAGTTTTAGTTCATTATTAGCCAGAAATTATTGTCATCGGGAATTTGAGCATGAGATGCATGCGCACAACAAGTTTTTGGCTATCTCCAATTGTTCTTGCTTACATGGCAGTTTCCTTAATTTCATTTTTCATAAATACATACATATGTTCTTGGCCTATTTCGCCTTCTCGGCTAAGGAAACCTTCATCGGGAAGTCCTTAAACCCTAAACCTCAAAAAACTCTCTCCATCTCTTTCCTCTCTTTATTAGTTTTGCTGAGCTCTGTGGCGGCGGTACTCTTCGCGACTTTAGCAATCTCTTCCTTCGCTGCTAGGTTCAAATGCATAATCGGAATCGATTGTAGCACAATGAATTAATCAAATCAAGTAGATATTGAGAAATTAAATTTTTTTGTGTGGATTTTATGCAGATTCCATTTACAAACATCAACTTCAGGGATGACATCAACAACCGAATGATGAACTACAAAAAAGTATTTTTTAGCAACCGAATTTACCAACGGAATTCAATCCGTTGGTTATTACCAATGGATTAGCAACAAAAGTGACGTTTTTGTTTTAGCAACTTCTTGTTCACCTTTTTGCGTGTCCCGAAGTGTAGGGAATCTATTGCAGATAAGCGTGTGACCAAGTATATTATCGAACCCAAAGGATAATTCTAGATTTACTATTTAATCTATTTATAACTATTCTACTATAAGACAAATCTGGGTATTTTGAGAATTACCTAATTTAAAGAAGCAGAAAATAAATACTAAAAATAATAAAATAGCAGATAAAATTAAATATGGAAGTGTTCAAGAGAGAAGATAGATAGCTCTAGGTAATCCAGTTAAATTGGTCAAATCAAATCACTAGAGAATCGGTTAGAATCCCTGCCGCTCTTATGAAAGCAATCACTTAATTATGTTAAACCCCTCTTTTAAAGTAAACTAACACATAAACCTGGTTTAAAACCTCAGATGCAGAAGAATAATTCCTACTCCCTTTCTAGGTACTTCATGCAAAATTCCATTAAAGGCTAGCGCACTAGACTTCCTTTATAGGTACTTAAGAATTGATCTTCAATTCCTACCTAACAATCTAAGAAACCAAATCCTCTAGAATGGTAATTAATAGATACATTAAGTGTCCAATATTAATTATTCTAATGAATAAAGGTTATATGGTTAGATCCCCTTTATCCATAATAGGTAGACAAATATAATTCTTATATAATGCAAGCAATAAGCATAAGCATGCAAAAGGTATTGACATACGCATGAATAAGGACAGATCATATAAAATAAAATACAAGTCTCAAATCAAAGCATTAATAAAGGAATAAGTATACTGCTGGTATCCACCCGTAAGTCTAGATCATCAATTAAAAACAACTTAACCTTCAAACCTAGCGCTATCCAAGAAGTACTAGCTCATGGTGTTACAAGCAACACACATAGTTAGGTATGAAAGCATATTCAAAATTAAGAAAGAAAGAGTAAGAATAACCCTAAATATGGTGTGATTCTCCGTTCTCTCCTACGTGATTTTGAACCTCCTCGTCCTCCTTCTCAAGTAAGCAATACTGATGAACTCTCCGGGATGGGTGGACGGGATGGTAAATTATGAAAGGGTGTGAAGAGTTAGGGTTTGGAACACTCCAAGGACTCCTTATATAGTTGAAGGCTGATAAAGTTTGTATTCTACTCAAAATAGGGTTTTTTCACGTCAAAAACACGTACGGGCCGAAAACTGCACTGCCAGGTCTCGCCACTCGTCAGCAGATTGCGCGATCTCACAGTTTTGCTCATAACTTCTTCATCCGTACTCCGATTGAGGTGATTTTTGTACTCATGCGATATTCTCTTCCTCAACTTTCTATCCATATAAATAACTCATACAAACTACAATATTTGAAGAAAACAAGTCGTGCAAAAGTGACACGAGTCGTGCTGGTCGGCACAGCTTGCGCGTCTTCACCGTTTTGATCATAACTCCCTCATCTGACCTCCAATTGAGGTGTTTCTTGAGCCAAAATGACCTTCTCTTCTGTATCTTTCCAATCATATATCACATGATCAATTTAAACTTTTACACAAATACAGAAAAATTATACAAGGAGGAAATGTTTTTTTCAGTGTTCTTTCACGATTTCACTCTTCATTCCAACTTTGCAATTTTAATCCCTTTTCCACCTAAAAACAAGAAATAACACCTCAAATGCACCAATATCTCAAATATATGAAAATTAATCATTTAGTGCTAAAATACGAATATAAATTCCACAAAACGGTGCTAGATTGGACCCTAAAACATGCAGATTTTCACACTAGTCAGCAACGGAATGCCAGCGGATTTATTCTCTATTTTAACAACGAAATTCAATCCGTTGGTAATTACCAATGGATTACCAAGGGAATCATTATATATTTTCGCCTGGCAACATTATCCAGATTCTGCTAATTCTGCCTTGCCCCAATTTTAAGCAGTAGTATCAACATTGAAAAAATTAGGTTACCAGTACAGAAATAGCAAAGTTAAATCCCTAAAATTGATCCATTTCTGTATGAACCAGAGAGGAAAAATTAAGCATAAAATCGCCTAAAATTCCACTATGCAAATTCAATTTACTTTATGATCCTCTTTATCGTCACGTGCTAGTATACTTCAAAAAACTCAGAAATCCCACAAAAATGCTACGGATTCATCTGTGATCCTTGGTGGAGTGCAACCGTATTTTGTTGTGTACTTTCTACATGCCTAATCAATGCATATATTTGTGAGAAAGATTACGATGGGATGGTGAAAATAAGTGAAACTACCACATAAGTAATAACAATTGGAGACAATAAAGAATATATTTTTTTGGGCATGTGCCACGCTCGAATTCCCGGAGACATATTGTAGTTTTCGGCAATTAAGGGACCAAAACTGGATAAAAGTGATTAACTCAGGACTGAAGTTGAATTTGGTCTATCCTAAAGTACTAAAATTGATGTTTCCCTAATAAAAAGTAATATCATTTTTAATAAAAAGTGATACATAGATAAAGAAAAGTGGTAACAGTTTAACTAAATTATTTTATGAATAATAGGATGTAGGATGAATAAAAAGTGATTTTTTTTAATATAAAGTGATAACCAATTAAAATAAAGTGATAACAAAACCATTGAATTATTTAATGAATTAATAATAATAATAAAATATTTTTTTATAGAACTGAAAAAATGATTTTAGATGGAGTAGCATCAGGTGTGTAGTCGAAGTATATAGTCGGCATGTGAAGTCGTGTGGCTGAAGTTTAAATTTTAAAAAGGCTTAATTAATTAAAGCCAAACAAGAAGACCCTTCTTTTTCTTTTAAGAGGGACTCTCGTGTGATCAGACGGGTTTATGTAAGATGGGTAGTGAGATAGATTGTTCAGTTGTTAAAGTATAGTTGTTATAGAGGTAAAGTATGCTTATTAGTAGTTAAAACATGTTTATAGTGAAACATACTATAACACTTTAAAAACATACTTTAATTCATTATTCATCATTACTTTAAAATGACATACTTTAACTACAAATTAACATACTTTACCTATATAATAAGCATACTTCAACAAGGGGTCGACCCATCTCACATAATTACCGTCTCACAAGAGACTTTGTCTTCTTTTAATTCTTTTTTAATTCAATATAAAATATATTTATTTGGGCTATTAGTCATGTCTCACATTAGGGGATCTGTGAGACTGTCTCACCCAAGACATACCCTAATAATTTATCTCTTTTAAAAGATATTTTTTAATATTAAAAAGGAGTTGAACTTGGGTGGAACCGGTCCTATAAAAATTTCATGGAATCGAATCCCAAATCACAGCCACAATGAAATCTCACAGATCCCAAATCACAACCACATCCCAAATTACAGCCACAATGAAATCTCATGCGATTGTTGAGTTTTTGCTGGATCTTTAAGGATTTTTTGTGACACAAACCCAAACTTTTGTTCTCTTCTTCATGCAAGTCCTCCGTCGCCGCCGCAGCGCCGCCGACCTGGACTTGAGCTAGGATTTGTTATAGGTTGTATCTCAATGCGTTTGTCGTCGCTTTGTTAGATTGAGCCACGCCACGTTATATTTAATTTTTTGATCTTCTCGATTTGTGCCTCTTTTGCTTTGAGTTTTTTTCATTATGTTTTCCTCACCACCACCGCACTTCTTTGGGAGTACCTCTTTCGCCTCTTTTTCAATTTCGTGCCTCACTGTTTCCTGGCACTGATAGACTGGATCAAAGTGTGGCAACCAAAGCAGGCGGTGGCGAAGGTATTCTTCAAAGATGAGAATGATGATGTGGCAGTTTTGGTTGTTGACAATTGGATCGTGTGGATCAACGTAATCGTTAGGATAACTGGCAAACAATATCAGCGGAAGCGATTAAACGTGTTTACCGTACTTCTGGGTCGATGTAGAGGATGAAGATCTGTGATGAACACCTCTGATCTTCTACCGTATGTCCCAAAGTCAACTCTGGAGTTGGGTGGTCAACAATCCCCAGATTTCTCTCAATCTGCTCTCTGTTATCTCCCGTATGTCAAATGAGGCACTAACTTAGGTTTAACAGGAACTGAGATGACTTATATACTTGGGCTACAGTAGGGACCAGGAGGAGAAATTGGACTGGGCCTCAATTGAATTTATTTAACCAAGCTTAGCCCAAAGCTTTTAATTAAATCCAATAATAATAATATAGTCCACTAAAATATTATTACTGCACTACCCGTCCAATCCCAAAATTATGTTCTGGGCTCCTTCTTATTATGAGCCCGATAGTCTTCCCATGTTTAAGATATACAATGTCCATTAATTAATTAAGTTACTGACAACTCAAATTAATTAATATCTCATCCGAGAGTAGTACCGCTCAACCTTATTATCATGCCGGAAATTAATCCACTTGCAAGATTTACATGATAAACCTTATGAGCTCCTCAAGGGGACATCATCAACCTATGACAGACATGGATTCCTTCTACAATCAACAGCACACCATAGGGACAGCACTACTTCCCAACTCACCGAGTATATTAATTTAATACTTATAAATCTCACCCATTGATGAATTAAAGAAATACATACTGCCCTACGTGTCGAAGTTATTGTATAGGGATTAAGAGCACGAACTTCCATAATAACAGAGATCAAGTTCTTCTATAAATCAGTATAAGTCGAACGATCTCAAGCGGTCCTGCTCAATACACACAAGTACACTAATGTGATTCTATAGCCAAGACAAGCTAATACCAAACCACACTACAACCATACCGATAGAGAGTCCCCGTCTATCTCAATTGTGAGCATCTGTTTATACTTTATAAGGAAACCGATAATATGATCTTGTGCGTGTTGTCGCACAACATATTATCTACAGTATAAAGTAAATGGACTATTGCATTATGCATATAAAATAAATTATAAGATACAATCATTTGATCATATGATTCTCATTTCAAATATTGTTATAAGATTGTTCATACTAAAGCTAGACTTTTAGTATACAATCCAACAATCTCCCACTTATACTAAAAGACTATGCTGTCATGTCTTCTGCGATACATCTGATTTCTACTCCCACTACACGGCCAATAAAAGCTCTCCCCTTAAGGTCCTTGTAAATGGTTTACTAAGTCATCATCCGATGTAATCTAGGCGACAACAACCTTCCACTCATCATACGATTTCTCGTAACAGGTAGTACTCGCGCTCCATGTGTTTAGTTGCCTTATGGACTTGTGATTTCTTCAAGTTTGCAACTGCACCAATATCATCAATATAAATTGTGATATTCTTGGGCAAACTTAGAAACACTTCAAAGTCCATCTTGAAGTTTCTAGAGTCATATAGATACTTTGGCTGCCTCATATGCTCCAATTTATCATCTTTCCATGATGGAGTCCGGAGTCTGAAATATATTTTTATATAACATTCCTCCACATTATGACTCTACTTCCTAAGATTAAACACATAATCTTTGAGGTGAATTTACTGCCGTCCAATCTGACTAAAAAATCTGAATCTACGTAATCCACAAGAAGCAGTGAATCTGTCCAGTAAGTCCATATATAATTTTCAGTCCTTCTCAGGCACTTTATAAATGTCTTACCACAGTTCATCATTCTTGTTCCGGGTTACGTTGATACCCACTGTTCATGCGTTCAGCAAAACAGATATCCAACCTCGTTCATAGCATTCCTTAGATTAAGCTTCCTTATTCGCCAAAGCATAAGGAACTGCTTTCATCTCCTTTATCTTCTTTTTGTGTCTCAAAGACACATTCACTTAGATAAATAAACATGCTAAACTAGTATGGACTGTATCATTTTATGAAACTTGAGATAAGCATAACATCCTTTCTTGCGATCCGTATTACCGTGATCAAAAGGATATATTTTTGCTTTTCTTAAGTTCTTCATCTCTACCGCTTTATTAACCATACCCATACACCCGATAATACTCTTTCATTGTCTCCAATGAGTAAGATACTATCTACATATAGTACAAGAAACACCACCACGTTTCTGTCACTCTTTACAACACACAAGACTCATCCGCTTATTGATTTAAATCCATGCCACTGGATTACCTAATCAAAACAGATGCTTCATGATCTCAAAGCTTGCTTTAGTCCATCGCTGGACACTTTTAAGCTTACTATCAAAATGCTATTAGTATTTTGCAATGAATCACTCTGGTCGCTTCACATAGATATTTTCCTCAAGACTTCCAATCAGGAAAGCTGTCTTGACATCTATTTGCTGTTCTTTATAATTCAATATGAGCAGCAATAAATAAAAGAATCCGGATTATCATTAGCATAGCTACCAGCGAATATGTTTCCTCATAATCGAACCATTTCTTTCTGAGTACACCTTTTCGCAACAAGCTTTGCTTCCAAGGTTTTCACCTTTCTATATGATCCTCTATATTTTCTTATGACCACTTGCAATAGCTTTTATACCATTTTGTGGTCATTCAAGTTCCCAGACTTAATTTAGAATCCGTAGATTCTATTTCAACATTCATTGCAACTTACTAAGATTCCACATTTTAATCTTGTAGTGCTACGTCGTATCCGTGGGATAATACCATGTTTACTAGGGATCAAGTCTCACGACTCTCCTAAAATATATATTTTACGGGTTGTCAAACAACCCTCCCACTACGACAAGGCACTACATGTAATTGTGTATCAGACGTGACACGCGTTGCAGTTTACCTTGTGGTATATCCTCTTGTACACTTGGTACTTTTACTTTATGTTTTCCTCTCACTTCCTTTAGAACAACTTATACATGGGTTTGTGATTTATTACATAGTCCTTTTCTAAAAAAATCTGGTGTTTGTGTTAACAATTACCCTTCGATCTTTTGGACTAAATAAATCACCCTCCATTTTTCTAGGATATCCCATATACAGACAAATGTTTCACTAATTACTGTATCCAGGGTATATCCATAAAATGAATTTAATTATTCCAAATAATTCATCATCTATCTAATCATAACCATAAGAGCCTTATTCCTTCTATCCACCACACCATTCAGCTGGGGCATGCCCGGTGTAGTCCACTTGAGATTTAATCTCAACTTCTGATTAATAGCTCCTAACTATCCCAAGAGGTATTCGCCATCACGATAAAATCATAATAACTTAATATATTTTCCATGACGCTCCACTGTACCAGCCTTGCAATTCTTGAATTAATCAAAGAACTTAGACATGCAGTGCATCAAATAAATATATTGGTATCTAGAATAATCTTCGAATATTCATAACCACCTCTCACCTGGATAATATTAGGTTCACTTGAATCAGAATGAATTAATTCCAACATATATATCTTTGGCTCTACACCCCATAGCCTTGAAAAGGCAGTTAATCATTTTTACTTAAAAGCAAGACTCGCAAGTTTGATAGTTTCCACTTCAGATAATCCTTACGGTCTATCGGCTATCAACTTTTGAACCCTACCTAAGTAAAATGAACTAATCTTAGATGCCAAATGTATGTTTTAGTTCATCTCCGAAGGTTCCTTTCTCTTACTAATATTAGAAGATGCATTATTAATTATTATTTATTGCATCTGTGAGATGTGCATGATTCAAGAGTTTACATATTATCCACCAACGTACTTTAACGGATTATAGCCTCATTCCTCATTACTATGACCATGTCATTTAAATGAAATGAAGTATCCATCCGTTAATGCATAGAAACCGAAATCAAATTCTTTCTATGAAACTTACGTAAAGACAATTTCTCATAATCAATCGTTTATTCTTTATCATGAGATAAATAAACAACTCCCACTGCAATAGCCACTACCTTTGTAGTTTTACCCATGTTATTAACAATCTTATCCTTACTCAGTGATAAATATTTAGTGATTCCAGTATCTACATACTTCGTGTCAGTAGATGCCATCACTAATCATGTTTAAACCATTAGTAAATAAGATATTAAACTTGTTCACATCATGATGAAAAATGACTTTCTTTTGCCACATGTTTTGTTAGAAGTTTCCCACCATATACATCCTCTTGTAATTCAGGTGGAACTTACTCAAAATATCTAGGCAATTATGGAGAATAAAATTGACTTAGGTTTCCCTTTCAACTTCTATTCCATAATTTTCCAATTCATTCATCAAATTCTATCATGACCTACCACCTTTTAAATTACTCAAGTATCCGAAGAGTTACATGAGATCATCATATTTCTATGAAACTCTCATCTCTTCACTAGAGACTTTAAAAGGCATCATGAGACGTCCTATGTGAGAACACATTTTTATTTTATTAAGCAGTAAAATTCAAACCCAAGATTCTTTTCTAATCATCTAATTTGGACAAGTAAATATTATTTCTTTTAGTTAACAACTAGTGAAATAAAACCATTTGAAATTCAGAGAATCACAAATTAATTTACCGATCAAAACTTCGAATTTTATTCTTTTATATTGATTCCCTCAAAACAATATAAAAATAAAATTCACCGACATCTCAAGCACCGTGAGTCTGCAAGCCACGTTAGTGTGGACGTTTATAAACCCGAATATTTACAAGAGAAGGTTTTACCCATTAATTTTATTTGTCAACCTAACTTTATGACAAAATAATTAATAGTCGATTCCTCTTTAGCCATGTAAATAATAGCAGTGACTCCGTTGGGGAGGATACTAATTATTCACATCTAAGTGTACACCATTATTTGATCCCAAGTCCGCTGCCCAAGCTTATGTGCCTTACTGTTGGAGAAGTACACACGCGCTCAGATAACTTTCTACAACCATCAATTATATAAGTTTGTACTAGTGAGCCGTATATAAGCTCATCCGTTAGGGAGAAAGGCACTATAGCCAACTTGCAAGTTCATATGCATCACATTACAAACAATAATTATTTAAAGAAGTTTGTACCAGTGATCCATGAATAAACTCATCCGTTAGGGAGGAAGGCTCTATTGCCAACGCGCAAGTTTACTCACATCACTTACAAACCAATAATGGAGGCCGCGGGAATTAATTACTAATCCCCTCTCCCACTTAATTATTTAATACCGAGGGTTTTTAACATGCATATAATATTTAGAAATAAAATATACATAATAGCATGCTTCTATTAACAGCAATTTAAATAAATAAATCACATAGAACATGCCTTTCACATATACAACAATAATTGACAATTAAATCAATTAATCAGTTGTATAACATTAATTAATTGCATAATATGTTGGATCAATTAAATAGGCCCAGCTGACCCAAACATCATTAGCATAAAATGAGCAGCCCATTAATTAAATAATTAAGCCCATTTACCCTGCCAATTTATGCATTAAGGTCTAGCCCAATATTTAACCTGGCCTAACATTAAGCCCACAATTAACTAAAACCAGCAATTAATATTGCCTAGCAGCCCATTACCATTTTAATTAAAATTGGGCCCAACAGCCCAAATCCAAATTAAAATTAATTGAGCAGCCTTTATTAATTACTGTATATGGCCCATTAGGCAATTAAATTTGCCCAACTACGACAGCCCACAAGCATTTTAATTAAATATGGGCCCAACAGCCCATAACCAAATTAAAATAAAATTGGGCCCATAACATAAAACAGGCCCAAACCACCAAACAGCTGCCCTAATATCAGCCGCCGTCATTCGTCCCTGCCAGCCGATCAGACACCGCCTACGAACTACTACCGGCGCATCTAGGTGTCTGCCGCCGACGCCGCCGCCCAGAGACCATCGGAATCGCGCAGTCAGGGCACCACGACCGGAACGAAACAAACGTCAGACGCTGCCCAGAACCAGCAGACCCAATGCTCCCGGTAGCCGCCGCCGATAGCCAACCGGAGCCGCACCGTCAGCCGTCAGTCGTTCAAGCTGACAGTCGCTCCCGGCTGCCATGCTACCGCCGACCAAGATATGCACATGCAGACATTCCGGATCTGCTAAATGCGACACTCCGTCGAGACGCGACGAAGTTCAACGCCGCCGCACAGTCGAGCGGCCGCACACAACACACACCCCAACCCTCGTCGCAGAGGATTACCAAAAGCAGCCCACTGGACCCAGCCAAAGCCACCGGGCATTGAAAGTCGGCGCCAGTCAGTCATCCATCACCTCCAGCGCCACCCAGTCACCGACGTGTTTCTGCCGTTTCCAGCGCCGTCGTGATAGATCTGCCCGCCACGACCAGAACATGGTTGGACTGGCACCCAACAGGATTGAAAATCCGCCGTTCGATGTCACCCTTTAGTCGCCTCCGTCGATCTGTCCAGGGTTGACTGGTCTTTCTCCTTGGCAGCCAATCACCGTCGATTCTGATGCTCGACCACCAGACGCCGCCGCGACCATACAACGATCGATACGCCACCATTGGTGAGAACGGCAGCTTTTGACTCACCTTCCCAGAACGCAGTTTCACTGCCACCACCGCTAACGCCCGAACGCGAGCCGTCGCCTGTGACTCACTCGGATAGCGGCCTGATTCGGTCGAAAACTGCTTCTGACTCCTTCTACCCTTCCACTTGCCGCCGGCTGGAGCCTCATCTTGTAGGGTGGGTTTGGTGATACAGGGTTTGAGATGGGATGCTAGTGGTGTGATAAGATGGCAGATGGGTCTCTCGGAGTGTGTGTGTTGAGTAATTAACAAATAATTTAACAATCACACATTCCAAATATCATGCCATGGTAAAAAAATAGCAGTACAGAACCCATGAAATAATTTTTAGATCATATCACATAATCAAATTATCCTATTCAAACATGCTATCTATCAGATCATAAACACACAAAAGGCACATGAACCCCTTAACGTGTCACGTCTCACCACGAAAACCAACGCTCTGATACCAATTGTTGGCAATTGGATCATGTGGATCAACGTGATCGTTAGGATAACAGGCAAACAATATCAGCGGAAGCGATTAAACGTGTTTACCGTACTTCTGGGTCAATGTAGAGGATGAAGATCTGTGATGAACACCTCTGATCTTCTACCGTATGTCCCAAAGTCAACTCTGGTGTTGGGTGGTCAACAATCCCCAGAGTTCTCTCAATATGCTCTCTGTTATATCCCGTATGTCAAATGAGGCACTGACTTAGGTTTAACAGGAACTGAGATGACTTATATACTTGGTCTACAGTAGGGACCAGAAGGAGAAATTGGACTGGGCCTCAATTGAATTTAATTAACCAAGCTTAGCCCAAAGCTTTTAATTAAATCCAATAATAATAATATAGTCCACTAAAATATTATTACTGCACTACCCGTCCAATCCCAAAATTATATTCTGGGCTCCTTCTTATTATGAGCCCGATAGTCTCCCCATGTTTAAGATATACAATGTCCATTAATTAATTAAGTTACTGACAACTCAAATTAATTAATATCTCATCCGAGAGTAGTACCACTCAACCTTATTATCATGCCGGAAATTAATCCACTTGCAAGATTTACATGATAAACCTTATGAGCTCCTCAAGGGGACATCATCAACCTATGACGGACATGGATTCCTTCTACAATCAACAGCACACCATAGAGACAACACTACTTCCCAACTCACCGAGTATATTGATTTAATACTTATAAATCTCACCCATTGATTAATCAAAGAAATACATACTGCCCTACGTATCGAGGTTATTGTATAGGGATTAAGAGCACGAACTTCCATAATAACAGAGATCAAGTTCTTCTATAAATCAGTATAAGTCGAACGATCTCAAGCGGTCCTGCTCAATACACACAAGTGCACTAATGTGATTCTATAGCCAAGACAAGCTAATACCAAACCACACTACAACCATACCGATAGAGAGTCCCCGTCTATCTCAGTTGTGAGCATCTGTTTATACTTTATAAGGAAACCGATAATATGATCTTCTGCGTGTTGTCGCACAACATATTATCTACAGTATAAAGTAAATGGACTATTGCATCATGCATATAAAATAAATTATAAGATGCAATCATTTGATCATATGATTCTCATTTCAAATATTGTTATAAGATTGTTCATACTAAAGCTAGACTTTTAGTATACAATCCAACAGTGGTGTCGTCGGGGCAAAGGTTTCCAGTGGAGCAAACAGGGCAGAGAATGCCTGAAGGTATTTGATTAATTTGCTCAATGAATTATTACCTCTTTATCTGGATTTACATTGATGTGGGATTGGACCTAAACTTGAACAAAAGTATAATTAGGATTTGATAAAACTTGTTTAGAACAAATCCTAAAAATTCAGAGAAGGAAAGGTTGAGGTGCGTTAGGCCATGTAGCTTCCAAAACTTGAATGAAATTCGGGAGGTGATGAGAGTGAAAATAAGCGTGTTTTAATATCCAATTTAACACCTTTTTTATATGAATTATTGTTATATATTTGCACAAGTGTCTTATATTCACTATATTTGAGAAAAAAGGTGCACTTGAGGTATTTTATTGTATTTTAGGTGGAAAAAGGATCAAAAGTGCTAAGTTGGAGAAAAGGTACAACTTGTGTTGGAATGCTGAAAAATGCTCGTTCAACTTGTGAAAGTTTTTTATATTCGTGTTGAGCTCTGAATTAAAAGTGTTATACATTTTTGAAAATTCACAAAAGAGAGGATCGTTTTGGCATAAGAAAAACTACAATCGGAATCCA
Organism: Pogostemon cablin; assembly: GCA_023678885.1. Classification (NCBI taxonomy): domain Eukaryota; kingdom Viridiplantae; phylum Streptophyta; class Magnoliopsida; order Lamiales; family Lamiaceae; genus Pogostemon; species Pogostemon cablin. The sequence continues at coordinate 23,046,856 of CM042959.1, forward strand.
AACGAGAAAGTTATGATCAAAATGGTAACGTCGTGCAAGCTGTTAAGAATAGAACAGATGTGTCAATTTTCATGACTGGTTACATATTCAAATGTTTGAGTTTCGATGAGTTCTTATTATGGATAGAAATCCAAGAAAGAGAGGATCTCATGAGCGTAAGAACACTCAAATCGGAGCTCGGATGTGGAAGTTATGCGCAAAATCGTGAGACAAATATGCAGCTTGACCAGCCATTCGACCAAAGCCTGCCCGTTCGACCAGAACCACTTTGGTGGAACGGGGACGCAATATTCTGTTTTCGATGGAATTTTCACCCCCTATGCGTGTATTTTCGTGTTTTCCAAGTAAAAGCCCAGTCAAGGTCCATAATGAGAGCTTACAAGTATAAAAGGGGAGGTAGATCACATCATTATTTATTGGATTTGAGAAAGCAATACAATCATCCTATACCCCACAAGGGGAGATCACCCCCCAACCATCATCCACATCCTTTCTTCCATCCATCCATCACTTTGAAGATTCATTTGTGGAATCAAGAGGAGAACCAAGAGGAGGTATCAACACGGACAAGGATGCGACGACGCCCACATCTAGGGTTTCCTTTGTTTCCTAATTTATCTTGTATTTTTGGGACATATGGGTAAGATCTATCCAACATCCATGAACATTCTTCAAAATGTCATGGGCTAGAACTGTTTTAGTAGATCTAGGGTTTATGAAGGTTTTACAAGTTTATTGAACTTTCGTGTGTATACTCCGTACAACACTACTTGTGGACTTATTTTATATAAGACTATGCATTTTTAATTCATACACAAAGTCATTTTGTGCATCATTAACTGTTATGTAGAGTCTGAATACATATCTTGGTTATTGATTGAGTATGTTCACTACTGGGCAGGATTCCATGTTATGATTCTAAGTGAGGGGACTCTGAAGCTTCATTAGAACTATGATATATAAATATTTCTTAATTGAACTGAATTTGAGTTAATAAGCAGGATAAAGAGGATAATTTTGTAGTACATATAAAGGGAGATAATATCAGTTTAGAGTACCAATCCTAGTGTGAAATAATTGATACTGATAGTACCTAGAAAGGGAGGGGGGGGGTGAAATTATATCTCTTGTTCCAAGGTTATTCACACGTGTTACACGCATATTTACTTGTGTCTATAGAGTTGATTTGCATGGTTTAGTGATGCGTCATTCCAAAAGGTAGGGTCAGACATTGATACATGAAAGGGAGATTAATGAGTGAAACTGGATTACCCTGGGGTTACATATTCTCCTACTTGATCCACTTTCGTATTCTTCAAGTGCTTTTATTTTAATTGTTATTTTAATTAATTTGTTAGTAGTTAATAATTAAATCTCAAATTTTATTGCCACAATTCATCTTAATTAATTTAGTAAATAATTAAAATGATAATACACCATCCTTTGGGTTCGATCTTTAACTTGGTCGCTTGTTTAAACTGCAACTGATATTCTTCATACTTGGGGATTAATTTTGCGTGCAAAGAAAATGCGCATCAAGTTTTTGGCGCCGTTGCCGGGGATGGCTGTTATTATTAGTTTATTATTTATAGTTGATTAAGAATTTTATTAGTGATTATTTATTTCTATCTAACCTTGAATTTTTCTAAGGTACTTGTGTGCTAGGAAAAGTAGAGGAAGGAATGAAGGAATAACACACAGTGCTAAACATGGTCGGAGCAAGGCAGAATCTGGATAACGTTGCCTTACGTGAAATTTTCACGAACTATGGTATTGGCAACTTGGGGTTGATAGGATCAAGGGGGGAAGATGATGATTTTGAGATACATCCCGCTCTTATTAACATGGTGGAAAAGAATCCATTTTTTGGAGGTCAATTTGAAGATCTATATCAGCATCTCCGAAGATTTCTTGGTTATGCAAACACTCAGAAAGGTGCTGGAGCTAATGATAATGCTAGGCGGATTGCCTTATTCAAGTTCTCTTTGATTGATAAGGCAAAAGCTTGGTATGAGACTCTTAATGCCGCAGATTGCACTACATGGGACCAACTGCAGTAGAAGTTCTTGGAGAGATACATGCCACCCTCAAAGATCTTCAGAACGAGGCAAGAGATCACCCAATTTGTTATGAATCAGAGTGAGAAATTTCACGAGGCGTGGGTCGGGTTTAAAGACATGCTCAGGAGGTGCCCGCAGCATGGGATGTAAAGGCTCAATACATAAGTATCTTCTACTATGGATTAGATTGTGAGTCACATATTCTTATTGATGCATCGTCAGGTGTAGCACTGTCATCTAAGACATCACTTGAAGCGGAAAGGTTATTTGAAGACATCTCTATGAATTCACGTGTCTGACCTATGGAGAGAGTAAGAGGAACTTATGAAATGGGCAAGGTGGCTCGAGTTAAACATCAAACGGTGAAGCCGAATAGGGATGATGAGATCGTCTCTAGTCTAGCTAATATGAACAAGCTAATAGATTCCCAGCAGAAGTAGATTATAAAGTTGACACAAATGGGGCCTAGTATGCAACAACAAGAAGTGAAGACTATTGAAGATACCTTCAATCGATACATGGCTAGGAATGATACAAGAGTGGATCGTCTAGAGGCCAAGCTAAAGGCTACTATGAATGTTGATAATGCAGATGTATCTAAGCAGTTGAAGGACCTTACCTTGATTATGGGGCGATGGCTGGGAATGTGAGTCAATTGACACAAACATTGGAGAAAAGAATATTCCCGTCTCAAGGCATAATGAACCTTAATGATTGCAAAGCAATCACATTGAGGTTCAGGACATAGTACGATAGTCCGATAAAGCCGGTGGATGAAAACAAAAATGGCAGGCTCCCATTCGGCCAAGCTTATGCCATTCGACTAGACCTGATGGTCGAACTGTGGTCGAATGAATTCTGGAAAAATAGATAAACAATGATCTATTTTCTGATTCGCCGTTCGACCGAAGCAGCTCCATTCAACTAGACCCCTCTGGTCGAACAATGGTCGAACGAGCACCTGTTGAACAGAAAACTCAAGTTTAGATTACATACACCGATTAGATCATACTTATTCCATTCGACCAGACCTGTCTGGTCGAAGTCTGGTCGAATGAGACCTGGACAGTCTGAACCCATTTACAGATAGTCCGTTCGACCAGACTCAGTCCATTTGACCAAACTTAGTCCATTCGACTAGAGCAATATGGTTGAACAGAGGTCGAACTGCATCAATCGAGCCCCGTTTCTGTACTGAATGCTATACCAGATGTTTAGGGTACTCTTGTACCATCGTATGAGCAGAATACTGAGCTTATAGTTGAGAAGAAGTGGGAAAGAGCAAAGAGGTTGAGAGCTGAGAAGTTTAGACTACAGATGGATAATGCAGATGTGGTTTTCTCTCTTGATCAAGCAATTAAAATGCCCATGGAGACTCAATCTTGCAAAAGCATAGATGTGGTTTCTAACTTGTTTAATCTTTATTTTAATAGGACCGATGAATCTAAATTTAAGTGGAAGATTGACAAGGAGGTGGCTAGACAGCCATGGGAAGAAGAAAAATCCAAGAGTCATATACTTGTGACCAAGAAAGTCGAGGTGTTGAGTGTAGATAAGAAGAGGGAAAGAAAATATTTAAAGGTGAGGATGCGAGAAGACCGTCCTCTGATCAAGTAGTTTACAAAGCATTACATCCTTCTTGACTCTCCGACATTAACATGAGCGCCTATTAGGGGCTTATTGATGAGAGTGAAAATAAGCGTGTTTTAGTGTCCAATTTAACACCATTTTTATATGAATTTTTGTTATATATTAGCACAAGTGTCTTATATTTAATATATATGAGTAAAATGTGTGTTTGAGGTGTTTAATTGTGTTTTAGGTGGAAAAAGGATCAAAAGTGCAAAGTTGGAGAAAATGTGTAATTTGTGCAGGAATGCTGAAGAATGCATGTCCAACTTGTGTAATTTTTTGGTATTTTATGGAGCTTTGAACTATAATTTTCATACATGATTGGATATCCACAGAAGAGAGGATTGTTTTAGTGTAAAGAACACCTCAATCAAAATCCAAATGAGAAAGTTATGATCAAAATAGTGACGTCTAGCAAGCTGTTTCTACTCAGCACGACTGTTCTATTTTATATGACCTTTTACATCTTCAATTGTTGGAATTTTGGTGATATCTTTAAATTAAAAGAAATCTAAGGAAAAGAGGATCACGTGAGCGCAAGAATCACTAAAATTGGAGTTTGGACGGGGAAGTTATGCTCAAAATCGTGAAGTCGCGCAGCTGCCAGGTAGAATTTCCGAAAATAACCTATTTCTTGGAGCACAATTAATCTCCTTATCAAAAAATTCTCCATGATTCACCCATATATTTTATTTCCTTATTTAATTCCCTTATCTCTCACACACACACGCACACACACACACACACAGATATATATATATATATATATATATATATATATATATATATATATATATATATATATATATATATTTTACATCATTATTTATGTGAGGAGGCACAACAACACAATCATCCTACACTCCATAAGGGGGGATCAGCCCCCAACCATCATCCATATTATTTCCTCCATCCATCCATCACTTTGAAGATTCATCTGCGGAATCAAGAGGAGAATTCAAGACGGAGAAGTTCGCGATGACACCCACATCTAGGGTTTTATTCGTTTCCTAATTTATCTTTTATTTTGCGGACATATGTGTAAGATCTATCCAACACCCATGATTGTTCTTCGCAACATCATGGGCTAGAGCCGTTTTGGTAAATCTATGGTTCTGAAGGTTTTTACAAGTTAATTGAACTTTCGTGTGTATACTCCGTACAACACTACTTGTGGATTTGTTTTATATAAGATTATGCGTTTTTAATTCATATTCGGAGTCGTTTTGTGCATCATTAACTTTTATGAAGAGTCTGAATACATATCTTGGTTATTGATTGAGTGCGTTCACTGCTGGGCAGGATTCCATGTTATGATTCTAAGTGAGGGGACTCTGCTTCATTAGAACTATCATATATAAATACTTGTTAATTGAATTGAATTTGGGTTAATAAGTAGGATAAAGAGGATAATTTTGTAGTACCTATAAGGGAGATCGCATCGGGTTAGAGTACCAATCCTAGGGAAAAATAATTGATACTGATAGTACCTATAAAGGGGGTTGAAATTATATCTCTTGCTCCAAGGTTATTCACACGTATTACACGCTTATTTACTTGTGTCTATAGAGTAGATTTGCATGGTTTGGTGATGAGAGTGAAAATAAGCGTGTTTTAATATCCAATTTAACACCTTTTTGTTTGATATTGTAGTCTTATATGAGCACAAGTGTCTTTTATTCGATATATGTGAGAATCATGTGCACTTGAGGTGTTTTATTGTGTTTTAGGTGGAAAAATGATAAAAAGTGCAAAGTTGGAGAAGAGGTGCAATTTGTGAAAGAATGCTGAAAACGCACGTCCAACTTTCATAATTATTCTGTGTTGATATGGAGCTCTGAACTGGTAGTGTGATACATGAATAAAAAGCCCAGGGAGAGAGGATCACGTGAGCGCAAAAATCACTCAATTCGGAGGTCGGATGTGAAAGTTATACGCGAAACGGTGAGCCTGCGCAAATCGATTCGACCTGTGGCCAGTGGTTCGACCTGTTTGCTGAGGTCGAACCATCGCACGAGAACTTACCATATCCGTATTTTCGAGGCTTAAACGGATGTGATCACTTGAAAAGCCCATTCCAAGCCTAGGAGATGTGATTACAAGTATAGAAGGAGGTCTATACAGCCACAAAAAGGGGATTGGAACACAACACAAGAGAGAAGAAGAGAGGCCACAACATACAACACCCCACAAGGGGGGATCACCCCCCAACCATCATCATTTCCTCCATCCATCCATCACTTTGAAGATTCGTTTGTGGAAACAAGGGGAGAACTAAGAGGAGAATTCAAGAGCGAGAAGGACGCGATGACGCCACATCTAGGGTTTATTCATTTCCTAATTTATCTTGTATTTTCCGCACATCTGGGTAAGATCTATCCAACACCCATGATTGTTCTTCGCAACATCATGGGCTAGAGCCTTTTTGGTAGAACTAGGGTTGTGAAGGTTTTATCTAGTTGATTAAACTTCCGTGTGTACACTCCGTACAACACTACTTGTAGATTTATTTTATATATGATCGTGCATTTTTAATCCATACTCATAGTCATTTTGTGCATCAATAATCGTTGTGTAGAGTCTGAATACATAACATGGTTATTGGTTGAGTGCGTTCACTGTTGAGCAGGGTTTATTGTTATAATTCTAAGTGAAGGGATTCCGAAGTCTTATTAGAACTATCTTATATGAATACCTATTAATTGAATTGAATTCGGGTTAATAAGTAGGATAAAGAGGATAATTTTATAGTACCTATAAAGGGAGATCATATCGGGTTAGTGTACCAATCCTAGGGGGAAATAATTGATACTGATAATACCTAGAAAGGGGGATAAAATTACGTCTCTTACTCCAATGTTATTCACACGTGCTACACACATGTTTACTTGTGTCTATAGAGTAGATATGCATAGTTTAGTGATGCGTCCATATTCCACAAGGCAGAGTCGGACATTGACACATGGAAGGGAAATTAATTAGTGAAACTGGATTATCCTAGAGCTACCTATTCTCCTACTTGATCTACCTTCGTATTCTTTGAGTGGTCTTTTATTTTATTTGTTATTTAATTTAATTGTTAGTAGATTAATAATTAAACCTTTACTTTTATTGCCATAATCGTCTTAATTAATTTAGATAATAATTAAATTGATAATACGCCGTCCCTTGGGTTCGATATTCATTTGGTCACCTTTCGAGAGTACAATTGATATCCTTCATACTTGGGGATTAATTGTGTGTTGAGAAAACGCTCATCAAGTTCTTAGCGTCGTTGCCGGGGATGGCTGTTATTATTGATTTTATTATTTCTAGTTTGATTAAGATTTTTTTTTCTTTTATTTGTGATTATTTATTTCTATCTAACCTTGAATTTTTATGAGGTACTTGTGCACTAGGAAAAGGAAAGGAAGGAAAGTAAAGAATAACACATTGAGCTAAACATGGCTGGAGCAAGGCAGAATCCGGATAATGTTTCCATTCGTGAAATTTTCACGAACTTTAGGAATGTCAACATGGGGTTGATAGGAGCAAGGGGGAAGATGATGATTTTGAGATAAATCCCGCTCTTATTAACATGGTAGAGAAGAATCCCTTTTCTTGAGGTTGTTTTGAAGATCCATATTAGCATCTCCGAAAATTTCTTGGTTATGCAAACACTCAAAAGGGAGCTGGAGCTAATGATCATACTAGACGGATTGTCTTATTCAAGTTTTCCTTAATTGATAAGGCAGAAGCTTGGTATGAGACTCTTGATGCAGCAGATTGCACTACATGGGACCAACTGCAGCAGAAGTTCTTAGAGAGATACATGCTACCCTCAAGGATCTTAAGAATGAAGCAAGAGATCACCCGATTTGTTATGAATCAGGGTGAGAAATTTTATGAGGCGTGGGATAGGTTCAAAGACATGCTCAGGAGGTGTCCACATCATAGAATGTCTAAGGCTGAATACATAAGTATCTTCTACTTTGAATTGGATTGTGAGTCGCGTATTTTTATTGATGCATCATCAGGAGGAGCGCTGTTATCTAAGACAACACTTGAAGCGGAAAAGTTGTTTGAAAACATCTCTATGAATTCACGTGACTGGCCTATGGAGAGAGATAGAGGATCATATGTACTTGGCAAGGTGGCGCAGGTTGAATATCAAGTGGAGAAGCCGAATAGGGATGATGAGAACGTCTCTAGTCTAGCTAACATCAACAAGCTACTAGAGTCCCAGCAGAGGCAGATCACAGAGTTAACACAAAGGGGGCCTAGTATGAAGCAGCAAGAAGTGAAGAGTGTTGAAGATACCTTCAATCGATACATGGCTGAGAACGATGCAAGGGTTGACCACATCGAAGCTAGAATGAATGTTGATCATGCAGATTTATCTAAGCAGATGAAGGAGCTTACTTTGATTATGGGGCAGATGACCGCGAACGTGAATTAATTGACACAAAAATTGGAAGATAAAGCCATCATGTTAAGGTCGGGAACAAAGTACGAGGGACCAATGATGCCGGAAGCAAAATCAGACATGACGAGGAGCCAGTTTGACTTCGGTTCGACCTACCATACAGGTCGAACCGAGAAGGGGAGGTCGAACTGGGCTTCTGAAAGTGTTCCAAGAGCAGTTGGCACTCGGTTCGACCTGGGAGGCATCATTTTGACTACGCCATCTGGTCGAACCCAGCTCGAACCACCCCATCTGGAGCACTCTATTTTCATAAATTCTCGGTTCGGCCACGATTCTATCGGTTCGACCAGACCAACTGGTCGAATCCAGGTCAAATCCGCCCCTCCGAAGTATCATCAGCAACTCAGTTCGACCAATACCCAGTCGGTTCGACCAGTACCCCTGGTCGAACCAAGGTCGTGTTGGATTGTATACTAAAAGTCTAGCTTTTTGTATGAATAATGTTATAACAATTAATTTGAAATGAGAATCATATGATCAAATGATTGCATCTTATAATTTATTCATATGTTCGATGCAATAGTCCACTTACTTTATACTGTAGATAATATGTTGTGCGACAACACGCGGAAGATCATATTATCGGTTTCCTTATAAAGTATAAACAGATGCTCACAACCGAGATAGACGGGGACTCTCTATCGGGATGGTTGTAGTGTGGTTTGGTATTAGCTTATCTTGGCTATAGAATCACATTAGTGCACTTGTGTGTATTGAGCAGGACCGCTTGAGATCGTTCGACTTATACTGACTTATAGGAGAACTTGATCTCAGTTATTATGGAAGTTCGTGCTCTTAATCCCTATACAATAACCTCGACACGTAGGGCAGTATGTATTTCTTTGATTCTTCAATGGGTGAGATTTACATGTAATTAAATCAACAAACTCGATGAGTTGGGAAATAGTGCTGTCTCTATGGTGTGCTGTTGATTGTAGAAGGAATCCGTGTCCGTCATAGGTTGATGATGTCCCCTTGAGGAGCTCATAAGGATTATCATGTAAACCCTGCAGGTGGAATTTATTCCGGCATGATAATGAGGTTGAGTGGTACTACTCTTGGATGAGATATTAATTAATTGAGTTGTCAGTAACTTAAATTAATTAATGGACATTGTATATCTTAAACATGGGGAGACTAACGGGCTCATAATAAGAAGGAGCCCAAAACGTAATTTTGGGATTGGTACGGTAGTGCAATAATAATATTTTAGTGGAATATATTATTATTATTGGACTTAAGTATAAGCTTTGGGCTAAGCTTGGATACTTAAGCCCAATGGAGGCCCAACCCAATTTCTCCTCCTAGTCCCTGCTGTAGCCCATGTATATAAGTCACCTCAGCTTATCTGGAACCCTAATCTAATCTAATCTAATCTAATCTAATTGATTATTCACATGTGATGAGGGTTGAGAGCAGATTGAGGAGGTCTCGTAGATTGTCGCCCACACGACGTCGAGATCGGACTTGGGACATACAGCAGAAGATCAGAAGGTAGTTTGCTGCTGCTGTCTGTGACCTTACGAAATTTGTATAAATTCGTAAATTATTTAGAATTTGATGATCAATATACTGACGGAAAGCCGTCGAAGAGAGGATCGTCTGAACTCAAAGATCACTCAATTCCGATATCAGACGAGGAAGTTATGGCCATTTTCGTGGGACTGCGCAGGCTGCCTGCGAGAATTAATCTTCATCAACATACCCTGGTGAACGGTAATCGTTTCTATGATTTATTACTTCCGCTGTGGTAGAAACGCATGGTATGCTAATGGATCACGTTAACCAAATGATCGAGCGCCAACAATTGGTATCAGAGCTTCGGTTTCGTGGTGAAGCGTGACACGTTAGACTAGGGTTTATGTGGTTAATTTTTCGAAATTAGGATCGCATGTTTAGGGTTTTGGTTTTACTGCGCAAACCATGATATCCCTATGTGAAATATACCCTATATCATATCTGTTCGTTGATGGTTGTGTGTGAGAGGATTCGACGAAAACTGTTCGTCAATTTCACATGGAAGGAAGGAATTGAGAGAAAATCCAGCGCAGTGATATTGCAGAGGCAATAACCAGACTTTCAACCGTCGGATCAGGCTGAATTTTGGTCAGCATGTTCGGATTTTGTGGATGTACATTCTGAACGGTGAAGATTGTATTTGGAGCTTTGCGTTGTCAGGAATACGTCGAAAATAGAAGCAGTTTTTTGGGCGATTCTGTTCTGCGCAGTCGAGGGAAAAGAGCTGTTTCTCACAATCTAACCGTTGGATCGACCTGTAATTTGGACAGCATGTTCAAAACTCACAGTCGTAGATTCTGGACGGTGAAGATTGGATTCCCAGGTTCCTAAAGTTGCGAACCCTGAACGAAAGTTGGTGTAGTTTGATGTTGCGCGTTGGGCTGAACTTGGTTTCGTGCAAGTAGGCCCTTGGACGAGCGGATTTGCATCAGGTTCGATCGATGCTGCACCAGGTTCGAGCAGATTTTCATCAGGTTCGATTGGTCTGCATCAGGTTCGATCGATGCTACACCAGGTTCGAGCGGATTTGCATGAGATTCGATTGGTCTGCATCAGGTTCGATCGATGTTGCACCAGGTTCGAGCAGATTTGCATCAGGTTCGATTGGTCTGCATCAGGTTCGATCGATGCTGCACCAGGTTCGAACGGATTTGTATTAGGTTCGATTGGTCTGCATCAAGTTCGATCGATGCTGCACCAGGTTCGAACGGATTTGCATCAGGTTCAATTAGTCTGCATCAGGTTCGATCGATGCTGCACCAGGTTCGAGCGGATTCACATCAGGTTCGATTGGTCTGCATCAGGTTTGATCGACTCTGCATCAGGTTCGAGCGGGTTTGCATCAAGTTCGACTGGTCTGCATCAGGTTCCACGTGAGTCTTCACAATATGATCGGGCAGGATGCCAGAGTGGTGGAGCAAGCTGCGGGGAGGTCGATCCCCATCGCAGTTGTCCGCATTCGTGATTGGTAGCGAACAATCGAATTCGCTGTTATATAACTGTTATAATTGATTTATTAATTGATTATTGTTATATATGTATGCATGATTCTCTATGATTTATTGCCTTAAATAGAAGCATGCTAGATTGCGTATTATATTTGGTATATTATATGCATGTATGTTGGAGTGTTGATCAAGTCAACTTTTTTTTGGCAATTTATTTCCTTATATATAACTGCTATAATTGTTTTATTGGTCTATTATTGTTATATATTTGGAAGTATGAGCATGCTAGGTTGCGTATTTTATTTTTAAATATTATATGCATGTAAAAACCCTCGGTGTTGAATAACTAAGTGGGAGAGGGGATTGGTAAAAATTCCCGCGGCCTCCATTATTGGTTTGTTAGCAATGTGAATAAACTTGCGCGTCGACATTAGAGCCTTCCTCCCCATCGGATGAGTTTATTCATGGATTGCTGGGACAGACTTCTTTAAATAATTATGTTTGTAATGTGATGCATATGAACTTGCGCGTTGGCATAGACCTTCCTCCCTATCGGATGAGTTCATGTGCGGATCACTGTACAGACTTATAATTGATGACTGTAGGAAGTTATCCGAGCGCATGTGTACTTCTCCATCTGTAAGGCACATAAGCTTGGGCCGCGAACTTGGAGTCAAATAATGGTGTACACTTAGGTGTAAATAATAAGTATCCTCCCCATCGGAGTCACTGCTTTTATTTGCATGGCTAAAGAGGAACCGACTATTAATTATTTTGTCATAAAGTTAGGTTGACAAATGAAATTAATGGGTAAAACCTTCTCTTGTAAATGTTCGGGTTTGTAAACGTCCACACTATCGTGGCTTGCAGACTCACGGTGCTTGAGATGTCGGTGAATTTTATTTTTATATTGTTTTGAGGGAATCAATATAAAAGGATAAAATTCGAAGTTTTGATTGGTATATTTATTTGTGATTCTCTGATTTTCAAATGGTTTTATCTCACTTATTATTAACTAAAAGAAATTATATTTACTTGTCCAAATTAGATGATTAGAAAAGAATCTTGGTTTTGAATTTTACTGCTTAAGAAAATACATGTGTGTTTTCACAAAGGACGTCTCATGATGCCTATTAAAGTCTCTAGTGAAGAGATGAGAGGTTCATAGAAATATGATGGTCTCATGTAACTCTTCGGATACTTGAGTAATTTAAAAGGCGGTAGGTCATGATTGAATTTGATGAATGAATTGGAAATACATGGAATAGAAGTTGAAGGGGAAACCTAAGTCAATTTTATTCTTCATAATTGCCTAGATGTTTTGAGTAAGTTTCTCATGAATTACAAGAGGTTGTATATGGTGTGAAACTTCTGACAAAACATGTGTTAAAGGAAATTCAATTTCATAAAAGGAGTGAACAAGGATAGAATCTTACTTACTAGTTGTTTAAACATGATTAGTGATGACATCTACTGACACGAAGTGTGTAGATACTGGAATCACTGAATGTTCATTACTAAGTGAGGATAAGATTGTTATGACATGGGTAAAACTACAAGACTAGTGGCTATTGCAGTAGGAGTTGTTTATTTATCTTACGATATGAATAAACGTTTGATTTTGTAAAATTGTCTTTACTTACGTTTTCATAGAAAGAATTTGATTTCGGTTTCTATGCATTAATAGATGGATACTCCATTTCATTTAAATGACATGGTCATTATAATGAAGGATAGAGTTGTAATCTGTTATGGTACGTTGATGGACAATTTGTATACTCTTAAATCATGTATATTCCACAGATGCAACAAATAGTAATTAATAATGCATCTTCTGATCTTAGTAAGAGAAAGTAACCTTCGGAGATGAACTAAACATGCATTTGGCGTCTAAGACTAGATCATTTTACTTGAGTATGACTCAAAAGTTGATAGCTGATAGACCGTAAGGTTTATCTGAAGTGGAAACTATCGGACTTGCGAGTCTTACTTGGAAGTAAAAATGATTAATTACCTTTTCAAGGTAAAGGGGTGTAGAGCCAAAGATATATATGTTGGAATTGGTTCATTCTGATTCAAGCGGGCCTAATATTATCCAAGCGAGAGGTGGTAATGAATAATCGAAGATTATTCTAGATACCGATATATTTATTTGATGCACTGCATGTCTAAGTTCTTTGATTTATTCAAGAATTGCAAGGTTGGTACAGTAAAGCATCATGGAAAATATATCAAGTAATGATGATTTAATCGTCATTACGAGTACCTCTTAGGATAATTAGGAACTATTAATCAGAGGTTGAGATTAAATCTCAAGTGGTCTACACCGGGCATGCCCCAGCTGAATGGTGTGGTGGATAGAAGGAATAAGACTCTTATGGTAATGATTAGATAGATGATGAATTATTTGGAATTACTTAATTCATTTTATGGATAAGCCCTAGAAACAGTAATTCATTTGAATGTTTGTCTGTTTGTGGGATATGCTATAAAAATGAAGGTGATTTATTTAGTCTAAAAGATCAAAGGGTGATTGTTAACACAAACACTAGATTTTTGGAAAGGGACTATGTAATAAATCACAAACCCATGTATGAGTTGTTCTAAAGGTAGTGAGAAGAAAACACAAAGTATAAGTACCAAGTGTACAAGAGGATATACCACAAGGTAAACTGCAACGCGTGTCACGTCTGATACACAATTACATGTAGTGCCTTGTCGCAGTGGGAGGGTTATTCGACAACCCGTGAGATACATGTTATGAGAAAGTCGTAAGACTTGATCCCTCACAAACATGAAATGGACCCACGGATACGACGAAGCACTACAAGTTAGAAATGCCAAATCCTAGCAAAGTGCAATGAATATTAAAATAGAATCGATGGATTTTAAATTAGGTCTGGATGCTTGTTGAACCGCTAAATGGCGTAAAAGCCATTGGAAGCGGGCATGCAAGAATAAAAGAGGATCATAGAATAAGGTGAAAACCTTGGAAGCAAGCTTGTTGCGAAAAGGTATACTCAGAAAGAAAGGGTTCGATTATGAGAAAACCTGTTCGCCGGTAGCTATGCCTAAGTTGATCCGGACTCTTTTATTTGTTGCTACTCATATGAAATATGAGGGATAGCAAATAGATGTCGAGACAGCTTTCCTGATTGGAAGTCTTAAGGGAAACATCTATGTGAAGCAACCAGAGTGATTCATTGCAAAGAGCTAAGAGCATTGTGATAGTGAGCTTAAAAGTGTCCATTAATGGACTAAAACAAGCTTCAAGATCATGAAACATCCGTTTTGATGAGGTAATTCAGTGACATGGATCTAATCAATGATCGGATGGGTCTTGTGTATTGAAAAGAGTGATGGAAATGTGGTGGTATTTCTTGTACTATACGTAGATAGTATCTTGCTCATTGGAGACAATGAAAGAGTATTGTCGGGCGTATGGGTATGGTTGATAAAGCGGTATGAGATGAAGGACTTAAGAAGAGCAAAAATATCCTTTTGATCACGGTAATACGGATCACAAGAAAGGATGTTATGCTTATCTCAAGTTTCATATAATGATACGATCCTTACTCGTTTAGCATGTGAATTTATCTAAGCGAATGTGTCTTGTGACACAAAAGTAGATAAAGAAGATGAAAGCGGTTCCTTATGCTTCGGCAAATGAGGAAGCTTAATCTAAGGAATGCTATGCACGAGATTGGATATCTATTTTTCCGATGGCATGAACAGTGGGTATCAACGTAACCCGGAACAAGAATGATGAACTGTGGTAAGACATATACTTATGTACCTGAAAAGGACTAGAAACTATATGTGGACTTACCGAACAGATTAACTGATTCTTATGGGTTACATAGATTCAGATTTTTCAAATCAGATAGGGACGACAGTAAATCTACCTCAAAGGTTATGCGTTTAATTTTAGGAAGTTGAGTCATAATGTGGAGGAGTGTTATATAGAAATATATTTCAGACTCCGGACTCCATCATGGAAAGATGATAAATTGGAGCCTATGAGGCAGCCAAAGTATCTGTATGACTCTAGAAACTTCAAGATGGACTTCGCAGTGTTTCTAAGTTTGCCCAAGGATATCACAATTTATATTGATGATATTGGTGCAGTTGCAAACTTGAAGGAATCACGAGCCCATAAGGCAATTAAACACATGGAGTGCAAGTACCACCTATTACGAGAAATCGTATGATGAGGGGAAGGTTGTTGTCACCTAGATTGCATCGGATGATAACCTAGTAAATCCATTTACAAGGACCTTAAGGCGAGAGCTTTTGATGGTCGTGTAGTGGGAGTGGAAATCAGATGTATGGCAGAAGACATGACAGCATAGTCTTTTAGTATAAGTGGGAGATTGTTGGATTGTATACTAAAAGTCTAGCTTTTTGTATGAATAATGTTATAACAATTAATTTGAAATGAGAATCATATGATCAAATGATTGCATCTTATAATTTATTCATATGTTCGATGCAATAGTCCACTTACTTTATACTGTAGATAATATGTTGTGCGACAACACGCGGAAGATCATATTATCGGTTTCCTTATAAAGTATATACATATGCTCACAACCGAGATAGACGGGGACTCTCTATCGGGATGGTTGTAGTGTAGTTTGGTATTAGCTTGTCTTGGCTATAGAATCACATTAGTGCACTTGTGTGTATTGAGCAGGACCGCTTGAGATCGTTCGACTTATACTGACTTATAGGAGAACTTGATCTCAGTTATTATGGAAGTTCGTGCTCTTAATCCCTATACAATAACCTCGACACGTAGGGCAGTATGTATTTCTTTGATTCTTCAATGGATGAGATTTACATGTAATTAAATCAATAAACTCGATGAGTTGGGAAATAGTGCTGTCTCTATGGTGTGCTGTTGATTGTAGAAGGAATCCGTGTCCGTCATAGGTTGATGATGTCCCCTTGAGGAGCTCATAAGGATTATCATGTAAACCCTGCAGGTGGAATTTATTCCGGCATGATAATGAGGTTGAGTGGTACTACTCTTGGATGAGATATTAATTAATTGAGTTGTCAGTAACTTAAATTAATTAATGGACATTGTATATCTTAAACATGGGGAGACTAACGGGCTCATAATAAGAAGGAGCCCAAAACGTAATTTCGGGATTGGTACGGTAGTGCAATAATAATATTTTAGTGGAATATATTATTATTATTGGACTTAAGTATAAGCTTTGGGCTAAGCTTGGATACTTAAGCCCAATGGAGGCCCAACCCAATTTCTCCTCCTGGTCCCTGCTGTAGCCCATGTATATAAGTCACCTCAACTTATCTGGAACCCTAATCTAATCTAATCTAATCTAATTGATTATTCACGTGTGATGAGGGTTGAGAGCAGATT
Organism: Pogostemon cablin; assembly: GCA_023678885.1. Lineage (NCBI taxonomy): Eukaryota > Viridiplantae > Streptophyta > Magnoliopsida > Lamiales > Lamiaceae > Pogostemon > Pogostemon cablin. Next base: position 23,063,371 of record CM042959.1, read on the forward strand.
GAGGAGGTCTTGTAGATCGTCGCCCACACGACGTCGAGATCGGACTTGGGACATACAGCAGAAGATCAGAAGGTAGTTTGTTGCTGCTGTCTGCGACCTTACGAAATTTGTATAAATTCGTAAAGTATTTAGAATTTGATGATCATTATACTGACGGAAAGCCGTCGAAGAGAGGATCGTCTGAACGCAAAGATCACTCAATTCCGATATCAGACGAGGAAGTTATGGCCATTCTCGTGGGACTGCGCAGGCTGCCTGCGAGAATTAATCTTCATCAACATACCCTGGTGAACGGTAATCGTTTCTATGATTTATTGCTTCCGCTGTGTTAGAAATGCATGGTATGCTAACGGATCACGTTAACCAAATGATCGAGCGCCAACAGGTCGAACCAGAAGTCAGAAATCATCCAGAGAGCCGATTCGACCTGTGGAGAGTTGGTTCGACCAGTACCCCTGGTTAAACCCAGGTCAAACCCAAATTGCAAAGTGAGAATGGACTTCTAGGAGCTTGGTTCGACCACTATGTACCTGGTTCTACCAGTACCCCTGGTCGAACCCTGCCAAAATGCAGCATTTTCCACGCCGAATGCTTTTCACGATGTTGATGTTACTTCAGTACCATTACATGAGCAGAATACTGAGCTTACAATGGAGAAGAAGTGGGAAAGAGCAAAGAGGTTGAGAGCCGAGAAGCTTAGACTGCAGAAGGATAATGAAGATGTGGTTTTCTCTCTTGATCATGCAATGAAGATGCCCATGGAGACTCAATCGTGCAAGAGCATTGATATGGTTTCTAACTTGTTTAATCTTGATTTTTCTAAGACAGGTGATTCTAAATTTAAGTGGAAGATTGACAAGGGGGTGTCTAGACAGCCATGGGAGGAAGGAAATTTCAATGATCATATTTTTGTGACCAAGAAAGGTGAGGTGTTGAGTGTAGACAAGAAGAGGGAAAGAAAGTACTTGAAGGTGAGGATGCGACAAGACCGTGCTGTGATCCAGTAGTTCAAAGTGGTAATCCGTCGTGACTCTTCGACATTAAATATGAGCGCCTGTTGGGGGCTTGCCCTTCCGTTTTATTGCTTTATTTCTTTCGTGTGAGTAAGAAATTTTTATATTTAAGGTGCTTACTAATCGGCAATTACATCTCTTTGCAAACTTAGTTTCAACTTACGTTTCTACTAAGTTTGGGGGGGTGTGATGTATTACCTCATTGAAGCACCAAGAGTATAATCTTTTCTTTGTAATGTTTGCTAGGGGAGTTGATTTTTTGCGATATGTTGAAACTTTAATCGGTTTTGATGTGTCTATTTTTTTGCAATTTTCCTAGTATTCAGTGGTGTTTCTAGTGTGTGGAGTCGATTACATAGTCAATTAATTCTTTCTTAGAGTTCTCATATTTTATTATTGATGAATCTTGTGATGATGAGTGTGCTTGAGCTTTGATGATAGAAAAGGGTAACTAGGTGGCAAGACGAGTTCTACATTGAGGTTTCAATTCGAGGAGCTCGTGCATACGTTGAAGAAAAATCAGCTACCCTTGTTTCCTTTTTCTAATTTTTATATGTGCTTTTAATTCATGGAGTGAAGGGGTGAATTTATGGTGGTGATCCATGTGAGCTTATATTTTTGAAGTGTGCTAAAATTCATATGCTCTTCAAATTGATGAAGGAAGTGTATTTGAGTTATATTGTTATATGAAGTTCTATGTGTACTTGTGGGATATTGCTTACCATGAAAGTGCTCTGTTACTTGTTAAAACCCATGTGAGATTTTGAGCCTCGTTGATCATGTACATAATCACATGATATTTGTTTCTGGTAAGTATCGTTCTTGTGTGTGTATTCTAGAACTTGCCTCTTGTCTTACTTGAAACTACATGTGTGTTAGATGATGGGAGATGATCTAAGGCCATCCTTGAATTTATGAGTCACTTAGCCAAATAATTCCCTACCGAATGATTTTATATCCGTAGTTAGCCCTTTTGAGCCTAAAAACCTCATTCTTTGGTAGCCTACGAAGACAACCACTTTGATATCCTATTTGAGTCTTAAATTCCTATATTTAGTGGAGAATTAAATGCTGTCAAAGTGTGTAAATTGATTTTCATTGAGTTTGGAAGGAATAAAATATTTGGAGCTGTACAAGTGATTATGAGCAAACACAAAAATATGAGCTTAAAAATAAGTTGCTTAGGGGTAGTGCCCGAAACTGGTACCTCAAGAAAGGAAAAAAAAAGGATGTGCTTGAGAAAAGAAAAATGATGTTGAACTTGAAGGAAAGGAGAGAAAAGAAAATTAGAAGAGCATGAAGTTGGATAGCCTTGAAATGTAAAAATTTGCAGTACAAAAGATCTCCAATTTTAATTCTCTACTAATTGAGTCACATTATCCATATAATTCCTACCATTACCAAAGAGCCAACATTACATCCACAAGAAAAGTCATTTTTGATCCCATTGTCGAATCATACTTTTAAGTTGTAGAGAGTTTGAGGCTGTTGGCAAGCTTATGGTTACGCATGCACTTGAATTGAATCTGAGCGTAAACACCTTAACCCATAAGTGTACATTTTTACACTTGAGTGCGAGTGATATATATACTCCCCGTGAGAACATGTTGATGGAGCATTTGAATTGGTGGTGATTGTCTTAACTTGTATGCTATAAATTGATTATTACATGTAATGAGAGTTGCATGACCTAAGTTGATGACGATTGTATTTTCATTGGTTGGTCATAGTCCTTGTTCCCTGCTAATTTTCATACTCCCTTTTTCTTTATCTTTATTTTGTTGCCTCGGGACGAGCAACGGGTAAGTTTAGGGGATTGATGAGAGTGAAAATAAGCGTGTTTTAATATCCAATTTAACACCTTTTTGATTGATATTGTAGTCTTATATGAGCACAAGTGTCTTATATTCGATATATGTGAGAATCATGTGCACTTGAGGTGTTTTATTATGTTTTAGGTGGAAGAAGGATGAAAAGTGCAAAGCTAGAGAAAAGGTGCAATTTGTGCAAGAATGCTGAAAACGCACGTCCAACTTTCATAATTATTCTGTATTGATATGGATCTATGAACTGGTAGTGTGATACATGGATAGAAAGCCCAGGGAGAGCGGATTGCGTGAGCGCAAAAATCACTCAATTCGGAGGTCGGTTGTGAAAGTTATACGCGAAACGGTGAGCCTGCGCAAATCGATTCGACCGGCGGCCAGTGGTTCGACCTGTTTGCTGAGGTCGAACCATCTCACGGGAACTTATCATATCCGTATTTTCGAGGCCTAAACGCATGTGATCACTTGAAAAGCCCATTCCAAGCCTAGGAGACGTGATTACAAGTATAAAATGAGGTCTATACAGCCACAAAAAGGGGATTAGAACACAACACAAGAGAGAAGAAGAGAGGCCACAACATACAACACCCCACAAGGGGGGATCATTGTTGGCAATTGGATCGTGTGGTTCAAACGTGATCGTTAGGATTAACAGGTAAACAATAAGCAGCGGAAGCAATAATGTGTTTACCGTACTTCTGGGTTGGTGTAGAGGTTGATCGTTGCAGAGAACCACCTCTCGATCTTCTGCTGTATGTCCCAAGTGTGATCCTGCTGTTGTGTGGGCAACAGTCTGCAGGATCTCTCAATCTGCTTCTCTTCCCTTCTCTCACCAAAAGAGGCGCAGGAATAATCTAAGGGTTCCAGGAAGCTGAGTTCACTTATATATTGGGCTACAGCAGGGACCAGGAGGAGAAATTGGGCTGGGCCTCAATTGAATTTTAATTAACCAAGCTTAGCCCAAAGCTTTTAATTAAATCCAATAATAATAATATAGTCCACTAAAATATTATTACTGCACTACCCGTCCAATCCCAAAATTATGTTCTGGGCTCCTTCTTATTATAATCCCGATAGTCTCCCCATGTTTAAGATATTCAATGTCCATTAATTAATTAAGTTACTGACAACTCAAATTAATTAATATCTCATCCGAGAGTAGTACCACTCAACCTTATTATCATGCCGGAAATTAATCCACTTGCAAGATTTACATGATAAACCTTATGAGCTCCTCAAGGGGACATCATCAACCTATGACGGACATGGATTCCTTCTACAATCAACAGCACACCATAGATACAGCACTACTTCCCAACTCACCGAGTTTGTTGATTTAATACTTATAAATCTCACCCATTGATGAATCAAAGAAATACATACTGCCCTACGTGTCGAGGTTATTGTATAGGGATTAAGAGCACGAACTTCCATAATAACAGAGATCAAGTTCTACTATATAGTCAGTATAAGAAAAACGATCTCAGGCGGTCCTGCTCAATACACACAAGTGCACTAATGTAATTCTATAGCCAAGACAAGCTAATACCAAAACACACTACAACCATACCGATAGAGAGTCCCCGTCTATCTCAGTTGTGAGCATCTGTTTATACTTTATAAGGAAACCGATAATATGATCTTCCGCGTGTTGTCGCACAACATATTATCTACAGTATAAAGTAAATGGACTATTGCATCATGCATATAAAATAAATTATAAGATGCAATCATTTGATCAATGATTCTCATTTCAAATATTGTTATAACATTGTCCATACTAAAGCTAGACTTTTAGTATACAATCCAACAATCATCCCCCAACCATCATTCTTTCCTCCATCCATCCATCACTTTGAAGATTCGTTTGTGGAAACAAGGGGAGAACTAAGAGGAGAATTCAAGAGCGAGAAGGATGCGATGACGCCACATCTAGGGTTTATTCGTTTTCTAATTTATCTTGTATTTTCCGGACATCCGGGTAAGATCTATCCAACACCCATGATTGTTCTTCGCTACATCATGGGCTAGAGCCTTTTTGGTAGAACTAGGGTTGTGAAGGTTTTATCTAGTTAATTGAACTTCCGTGTGTACACTCCGTACAACACTACTTGTGGATTTATTTTATATATGATCGTGCGTTTTTAATCCATACTCATAGTCGTTTTGTGCATCAATAATCGTTGTGTAGAGTCTGAATACATAACATGATTATTGGTTGAGTGCGTTCACGATTGAGCAATGTTTATTGTTATAATTCTAAGTGAAGGGATTCTGAAGTCTTATTAGAACTATCTTATATGAATACTTATTAATTGAATTAAATTCGGGTTAATAAGTAGGATAAAGAGGATAATTTTATAGTACCTATAAAGAGAGATCATATCGGGTTTGAGTACCAATCATAGGGTGAAATAATTGATACTGATAGTACCTAGAAAGGGGGGTAAAATTACGTCTCTTGCTCCGAGGTTATTCACACGTGCTACACGCATGTTTACTTGTGTCTATAGAGTAGATATGCATGGTTTAGTGATGCGTCCATATTCCACAAGGCAGAGTCGGACATTGACACATGGAAGGGAAATTAATTAGTGAAACTGGATTATCCTAGAGCTACCTATTCTCCTACTATATCCACCTTCGTATTCTTCGAGTGGTCTTTTATTTTATTTGTTATTTAATTTAATTGTTAGTAGATTAATAATTAAACCTTTACTCCTAATTAATTTAGATAATAATTAAATTGATAATACGCCGTCCCTTGGGTTCGATATTCACTTGGTCACCTTTCTAGACTACAATTGATATCCTTCATACTTGGGGATTAATTGTTTGTTGAGAAAACGCTCATCATTTGGTGATGCGTCCATATTCCACAAGTCAGAGTCGGACATTGATACACGAAAGAGAGATTAATGAGTGAAACTGGATTATCCTAAAGCTACCTATTCTCCTACTTGATCCTTTTTCGTAATCACCTAGTGATATTTTATTTTATTTTATTTATTATTTAATAATTCTACTTAGTAGTTTAATAATTTCAAATCTCAAACTTAATTGCTTTTCATCTTAATTAATTTATGAATAATTAAATTGATAATACGCCATCCTTTAGGTTCGATATTTAACTTGGTTTTTTGCTTAAGCTGCAACTGATATCCTTAATACTTGGGGATTAATTTTGCACGCAAAGAAAACTCGCACACTTGTCTCTTCTATTTTATTGCTTTATTATTTCTTTCGTGTGAGGGAGGAGTTATTATATTTGGCGTGCTCACGTTTTGGAAATTACATCTTTTTTCAAACTTAGTTTCAACTTAGGTTTTGACTAAATTTGGGGGGTGTGATGTGCTTACCTCGTCTTATGAGCACTAAGGGTGTAACTTTTCCTTTCGTTCATTGTTTGTTTGTTAGGGAGTTAATTTTTTGTTGTATATTAATATTTTAACCGTTGTTGGTATGTCGTTTTTTTGTAACTTACCTAATGTTTAGTATGTTGTGTTGGTGTGTCTAGTATGTGGAGTCAATTAGATAGTCAATTGAGTCTTTTTTATGGTTCTTCTATATTATTATTGATGAATCTTTGATGATGAGATGTGCTTAATTTTTAATGATAGAAAAAGGTAAAAGAGTGGTAAGACGAGTTCTACACTGAGGCTTTAACCTGACCAAGTTGAACAACTCGAGGAGCTCATGCATAAGTTGAAGAAAAGAATCAGGTGCCCTCGTTTTCTTATTCTAATTTTTTATATGTGCTTTAAATTAGTAGGAGTGGAAGGATTGAGTTTCTGATTTTGGTGATCCATGATATGCTTTTAAAATTGATGAAGGAAGTGTACTTGAGTTATATTATGGGATGAAGTTCTATATATACTTATGAGATATTACTTACCATGAAAAGTGCTCTGTTACTTGTTAAAAACCCATGTGAGATTTTGAGCCTTATTGATCATGTTACATAATCACATGATATTTCTTTTCTGGTGAGTATCGTTCTTGTATATGTATACTAGAACTTATCTCTTGTCTTACTTGAACATACATGTATGTTAGATGATGGAGATGATTTAAGGTCATCCTTAAATTTATGATTCACTTAGTCAAATAATTCCCTATCGAATGATGTTTATCTGTAGTTAGCCCCGTTGAGCCTAAAAACCTCATTCTTTGGTAGCTTACGAGAAATAACCACTTTGAGCATCTGAATTTTTTTAGCTTTGATTCAATCATAACGAGAATTAATGACTTTTCAAAGTATGTTGATGGAGTTTGAAAATAGTTTGGGAAGGAATGAAATTGGTGTGAAATAATGATTGAGCTTGAAAATGCATCTAAGGAAATGCATGGAGTAGTGCTTAACTCTAGTACTCCATTGAATCAAACACTATATGATAGTGCTTAAATCTAGTACCCTATGGAGGATGCGTGAGTTAGTGCCCGAAACTGGTACCTCAAGGAAAAAAATAGGAGAGAAAAAAAAGAAAAGAAAGAAAATAGTTGCTTGAAGAGAAGAAAGAAAAAAAGTTGTGCTAGAAGGTGAAGAAGGAATGAAAATCGTCTGCATTTAAAAGAAAGAGAGGATGAAAGTTGAATTGATCAATCAGCTTTAGTTCTCCACTATTTGAGTTACATTATCCATATATTTCCTACCTTAACCAAAGAGCCCAACATTACATCCAAAAGAAAAGTCTTTTTTGATTCCATTGTCGAATCATACTTTTAGTGGTGGAGAGTTTGAGATGTTTGGCAAGCTTATGGTTACGCATAAAATTGAATTGAATCTGAGCGTAAACATCTTAACCCATAAGTGTACATCTTTTACACTTGAGTGCGAGTGATATATTCTTCCCGTGAGAACATGTAATGGAGCATTTGATTGGTGGTGATTGTCTTAACTTGTATGCTATGAATTGAGTATTACATGTAATGAGAGTTGCATGACCTAAGTTGAGCAAAAGTGAATTATGAAGGGGGTATTGGTCATAGTCCTTGTTTCCTCGCTAATTTTCTTACTCTCTTTCTCTTTATTTTTATTTTGTTGCCTCGGGACGAACAATGAGTAAGTTTGGGGGATTGATGAGAGTGAAAATAAACATGTTTTAGTATCCAATTTAACACCTTTTTGATAGGAATTGTTGTTATACATTAGCACAGGTGACTTATATTCAATATATTTTATAAAAAGGTGAACTTGAGGTGTTTTATTGTGTTTTAGGTGGAAAAAGGATCAAAAGTGCCAAGTTGGAGAAAAGGTGCAACTTGTGTAGGAATTCTGAAAACTGCATGTTCAACTTATGTAATTTTTCTATATTCTTATGGAGCTCTGAATTCAAAGTTTGATACATGGTTGGAAATCCACAGAAGAGTGGATCGAATTGGCATAAGGAACACTCCAATCGGAGTCCAAACGAGAAAGTTATGATCAAAATGGTGACGTCGCGTAAGCTGTGATGAACAGAACAGATGTGTCAATTTTCATGACTTGTTCCATATTCAAATTTTAGAGTTTCTATGAGTTCTCTATATGGATAGAACGCCAAAAAAGAGTGGATCGCATAAGCGTAAGAATCACTCAAATTGGAGTTTGGATGTAGAAGTTATGCACGAAACCGTGAGACTACGCATGCAGCTCGACCAGCCGTTCGACCAAGGCCTTCCGATTTGACCAGAACCACTTTGGTCGAACGAAGACGCAAAATTCTATTTTTGTTGGGATTTTCACCCCCTGTGTGTTTATTTTCATGTTTTCCAAGTAAAAGCCCATCCAAGGTCCATAAGGTGAGCTTACAAGTATAAAAGGTCCATAAGGTGAGCTTGCAAATATAAAAGGGGGTGTAGATCACATCATTATTTATTGGATTGGAGAGAGCAACACAATCATCCTACACCCCACAAGGGGGGATCACCCCCCAACCATCATCCACATCCTTTCCTCCATCCATCCATCACTTTGAAGATTCATTTTTGGAATCAAGAGGAGAACTAAGAGGAGGATTCAAGTTGGAGAAGGACGCGACGACGTCCACATCTAGGGTTTCCTTCATTTTTTAATTTATCTTGTATTTTCCGGACATATAGGTAAGATCTATCCAACCCCCATGAACGTTCTTTGAAACGTCATGGGCTAAAACTGTTTTGGTAGATCTAAGGTTTATGAAGGTTTTATAAGTTAATTGAACTTTCGTTTATATACTTCGTACAACACTACTTGTGGATTTATTTTATATAAGACTATGCGTTTTTAATTCATACTCAGAGTCGTTTTGTGCATCATTAACTGTTATGTAGAGTCTGAATACATATCTTGGTTATTGATTGAGTGCGTTCAGTGCTGAGCAGGGTTCCATGTTATGATTCTAAGTGAGGGGACCCCGAAGCTTCATTAGAACCATCTTATATAAGTACTTATTAATTAAATTGAATTCAAATTAATAAGTAGGATAAAGAGGATTATTTTATAGTACCTATAAAAGGAGATCATATCGGGTTAGAGTACCAATCCAAGGGGAAAATAATTGATATTGATAGTACCTAGAAAGGGGGGTGAAATTATATCTCTTGCTCCGAGGTTATTCACACGTGTTACACGCATATTTACTTTTGTCTATAGAGTAGATTTGCATGGTTTAGTGATGCGTCCATATTCCACAAGGCAGAGTCGAATATTGATACACGAAGGGAGATCAATTAGTGAAACTGGATTACCCTGGGTCTACCTATTCTCCTAGTTGATCCACTTTCGTATTCTTCTAGTGCTTTTATTTTTAATTGTTATTTTAATTAATTTGTTAGTAGTTAATAATTAAATCTAAGATTTTATTGCCACAATTCGTCTTAATTAATTTAGTAAATAATTAAATTGATAATACGCCGTCCTTTGGGTTCGATATTTAACTTGATCACTTGCTTAAGCTGCAACTGATATCCTTCATACTTGGGGATTAATTTTGCGTGCAAAGAAAACGCGCATCAGGAGACGGAGAAATCCTTGTGGGCAAGATTGAGGTCACACTATAAAATACATTATATAACACCAAAAAAATATTACTTAACAATATAAAAATATTGTTATAGATTATAAGTAACATTATAACACTTTTTTATGTTATGATCACACCTTACATCAATTGTAACAATTTCTTATAACACTTTTAAGAGATGTTACATATACTTTTATGTGACATTTAATTTTCCTAATGTAACATTATTTTGTTAACACTTTAATTTTAAGGTAACATTAAGGTAACACTTTTTAATATAACATAACATTAAGTATATTGTTTTGATAACACTATTGAAAATAAAGTAACATTAATTACATTATTTTGATAAAACTTTTTAATTTAATGTACCATTAATTTCATATATTAATTGTATCACTTCAAAGAATACATGTAACACTTTTGTAAAGTCATTATGTAACACTTAGATTTTTATGCAATATTTATTAATAATAACTTCTATTATTATCATTATTATTATTTTATTTAATTAATAAATTTATAATGATTATTTAACAATAAATTAAAATACTAATAATTTAATAATATTATTATTATTATTATTTAAATGTAGATGTTACAGATGGAAATACTAAAATATATTCAAAATTAAACTCTATGGTGTACAAGACATCGATGGCATAATAATGCATAGTTAAACTAGCTCCATAGTGAAACTAAGGCTAACTTCTACATAAAACAAGGAACCAATCAATATGGTTAGATCATTTGTCTAGGAAGTTGTACAATTACAATCAGAAAGATACATAAAACTGATTAACCATAGCTTCAAATCTTTATCGAGAAAATCAAACCACCAAGAAACCACATACGTTGATTCAGCAGTAGAAACCATTAAGCATATTGTACCCTACAAAAATGCAGCAGGATGATAGACATGAACAAAGCAAATTAAACCTACAAGTAATTTACAACATATTCATATAACCATTCATATAAAACATATAATGAAAATGACACCAAACTCATTGTCAAAATTTGTTACAGAACCTCCAGCTTCCTATACATATAACCTCCAGTTTGGTCGAGCTATGGTCGAACTAGTCGAGTGGAAGAGTTTCAGATTACAGACACTCAGCTCGACCAAGGCCTTTAGCTTGACCAGAACTACTTTGGTCGAGCTAGGTCGCGAATTTCCAAATCTGAGCAGTTTTTACACTCACAGTGTGGGTATATCCGTATTTTCGTTTAAAGAAGCCCATCCAAGGTCCATTAGGAGAGTCTAAAAGTATAAAAGGACATCATAAGAAAGGTTAGAGACACAACTACAATCATCCTACACCCCACAAGGGGAGGATCACCCCCACACCATCCATCCCTTCCTCCATACACAACTTTGAAGATTCGTATGTGGAAACAAGAGGAGAACCAAGAGGAGGATTTAAGACGGAGAAGGACGTGACACCGCCCAAATCTAGTGTTTTTATCATTTCCTAATTTATCTTATATTTTCAGACATATAGGTAAGATCTAATCCATTATTGTTCTTTGCAACATCATGGGCTAGAGCCTTTTTCGTAGATCTAGGATTTTGAAGGTTTTTATAAATTAATTGAACTTTCGTATGTATACTCCGTACAACACTACTTGTGGATTTATTATATATATGATTATACATTTTTAATCCATATTCAGAGTCGTTTTGTGCATCTTCAACTGTTATATAGAGTCTGAATATATATCTTGGTTGTTGATTGAGCGCGTTCACTACTGAACAGGATTCTATGTTATGTTTCTAAGTGAGGGGACTCCGAAGCTTCATTAGAACTGTCATATATAAATGCTTATTAATTGAATTGAATTCGGGTAAGTAAGTAGGATAAAGAGGATAATTTCATAGTACCTATAAAGAGAGATCATATTGGGTTATAGTACCAATCTTGAGGGAAAATAATTGATACTGATAGTACCTAGAAAGGGGAGTGAAATTTTTTATATCTCTTGCTCCAAGGTTATTCACATGTGTTACACATATATTTACTTGTATCTATGAAGTAGATTTTCATGGCTTAGTGATGCGTCCATATTCCACAAGGTAGAGTCGGACATTGATACACGAAAGAGAAATTAATGAGTGAAACTAGATTACCCTAGGGCTACATATTCTTCATTCTTGAGTCACTTGTATTCTTCTAGTGTTTAATTTTCAATTGTTATTTAATTTTTAGTATTTTAGTTAACTAGATAATAATCCTTTAAATCTTATTGACATTCCTCTTAATAGATTTAGTTAATAATTAAATTGATAATACGTCGTCCTTTATGTTCGAATTTAACTTGATCGCTTGCTTAAACTGCAATTGTTATCCTTAATACTGGGAGATTAATTTTACGTGCAAAGAAAACGATCATCAAGAGTTTGACACCATTGTCGGGGACAACTGTTATTATTGATTTTATTATTTCTAGTTTGATTAAGACTTTTATTTGTGATTATTTATTTCTATCTAACCTTGAATTTTTCTGAGGTACTTGTGCACTAGGAAAAGGAGAGGAAGACAGAATCCGGATAATGTTGCCATACGTGAAATTTTCAAGTACGTTGGTATTGGCAAAATGGGTTTGATAGGAGTAAGGGGGGAAAATGATAATTTTGAGATACATCCCGCTCTTATCAGCATGATGGAAAAGAATCCCCCTTTTGGAGATCAATTTGAAGATCAATATCAGTACATCAAAAGATTCCTTGGATTATGCAAACACTAAGAAGGGTGCTGGAGCTCATGATAATGCTAGACGGATCGCCCTATTCAAGTTCTCTTTGATTGATAGGGCAGAAGCTTGGTATGAAACTCTTGATGCAGCAGACTGCACTACATGGGACGAACTACAGCAGAATTTCTTAGAGAGATACATGTCATCCTCAAGGATCTTAAGAATGAAGCAATGCATCACCGAATTTGTTATGAATCAGGGTGAAAAATTCCATGAGGTGTGGGATAGGTTCAAAGATATGCTCAAGAGGTGCCCACATCATGGGATATCTAAGGCTCAGTATATAAGTATCTTCTCATATGGATTGGATTATGAGTCGCGTAATCTTATTGATGCATCATCAGAAGAAGCGATGTAATCTAAGACAGCACTTGAAGCAGAAAAGTTATTTTAAGACATCTCTATGAATACACGTGACTGGCCTACGGAGAGGGTTAGAGAATCTTATGTACTTGGTAAGGTGGCTCAGGTTGAACATCAAGTGGTGAAGTCGAATAGGGATGATGTGATCATATCTAGTCTAGCTAACATCAACAAGCTACTAGAGTCCCAGCAGAGGCAGATTAAAGAGCTGAAACAAATGGGGCCTAGTATCCCGCAGGAAGAAGTGAAGAGTGTTGAAGATACCTTCAATCGATACATGCTACGAATGATGCAAGAATGGATGGACTTGAGGCTACTATGAATTCTAATCATGTAGATTTATCTAAGCAGTTGAAAGACCTTACTTTGTTAATAGGGTAGTTGGCCGGGACGTGAATCAATTGAGACAAATGTTGGAGAAAGGAATGTTCCTGTCTCAAAGCATAACAAACCCAAAAGAGTGCAATGTCATCACACTGATGTTAGGGACGCAGTATGAAGGCCTTATGAAGCTGGTGGGCAAAAACGAAGACAAGGCATCCTAGCTCGACCAAACTGCTTGGTTGAACCACAGTCGAGCAACACTTTTCGAAATAGAGAAATGAAGCTCTGTTTTTGGACTTGCAGCTTGACCAAACATCACTGGTCGAGCTATGGTCGAGCCACCCACTGTTGAACCGAAATGTCACGTTCAATTACAGAGCCCTGCTCGACCAAGATGGAGTAGCTCAACCAGATCCTTTTGGTCTAGTTGTGGTCGAGCGACCACTTTCTGAACTGAACAATCAGAATCCATTTACAGGACCTTGCTCGACCAGTTTTATCTTACTCGACCAGACCATTCTGATCGAGCTAAGGTTGAGCAGCGGTGCTCATAGTAACACTTTAAATTTATGTAATACAAAATGGTAATACTTTTTAAATTATTATGATATGTAATATTTTTGTAACACTTTTTATATAAGTAACACACACATTTAACACTTTTATAATATATAACACATGTAGATAACACTTTTGTTGGATTGTATACTAAAAGTCTAGCTTTTTGTATGAGCAATGTTATAAAAAATTAATTTGAAATGAGAATCATATGATCAAATGATTGCGTCTTATAATTTATTTATATGTACGATGCAATAGTCCACTTACTTTATACTGTAGATAATTTATTGTGCGACAACACGTGGAAGATCATATTATCGGTTTCCTTATAATGTATAAACATATGCTCACAACCGAGATAGATGGGGACTCTCTATCGGGATGATTGTAGTATGATTTGGTATTAGTTTGTCTTGACTATAGAATCACACTAGTCCACTTTGTGTGTATTGAGAAGGACCGCTTGAGATCGATCGATTTATACTGACTATATAGGAGAACTTGATCTCTGTTATTATGGATGTTCGTGCTCTTAATTCCTATACAATAGCCTCGACACGTAAGGCAGTATGTATTTCTTTGATTCATCAATGGGTGAGATTTAAATGTAATTAAAATCAATAAACTCAGTGAGTTGGGAAATAGTGTTGTCTCTATGGTGTGCTGTTGATTGTAGAAGGAATCCGTGTCCTATTTAGGTTGATGATATTCCCTTGAGGAGCTCATAAGGATTGTCATGTAAACCCTGCAGCTGGATTTATTCCAGCATGATAATGAGGTTGAGTGGTACTCTCGGATGAGATATTAATTAATAGAGTTGTCAGTAACTTAATTAATTAATAGGCATTGTACATCTTAAACATGGGGAGACTAACGGGATCATAATCAGAAGGAGCCCATAACGTATATGGGATTAGAACGGTAGTGCAGTAATAATATTTTAGTGGTATATATTATTATTATTGGACTTAAGTATAAGTTTTGGGCTAAGCTTGGATACTTAAGCCCAATGGAGACCCAACTCTAATTTCTCCTCCTAGTCCCTATTGTAGCCCCATATATAAGTCATCTTAGCTGTTCTAAACCCTAGAAGAGACACGCCTAACACATGAGTAGGGAAAGAGAATAGCAGATTGAGAAGATCTCGAAAATTGTCTCCCACACGATGTCGAGATTGGACTTGGGAATACAGCAGAAGATCGGAAGATGTTTGCTGCTGTTGTTCGTCAACTTTCATAATTTTTCTAAAATTTTGTGAAACTCAGACTGGATGTATGATACACTTTTGGAAAGCCACAGAAAAGTGGATTATTTTGGCATATAGATTACTCAAATCGGAGATCGGATGAGAGAGTTATGCCAAAAATAATGAGCCTGCGCAGGCTGCAGAACGATAATTTTTGAAAATTTAATCTTCCTTAACAAACCCTCATATCCTGGTGAAAGGTAATGCGAAACTTTTATTCTTTCTTCTGCTGATATAGTTTGCATGGAACCCTAACGGTTCACGTTAACCAAAAGATCCAAACGTCAACAACTTTTATATATATAACACATTTTATGTGACACTTTATAAAGGTAACACTATATAATATAACACTTTTACAAAGGTAACACTATACAATATAACACTTATACATAAGTGACATTTTTATATAACACTTCTACATACATAAATTATTTACATAACTTTTAAAATAGTACTCTTAACCCATATTTAAAAAATTACAAATTTATTATATTTTAAAAAAGTTGAAAGAATTAGTTTAATTTAAGGCAAAAGCTTGTGCGTGCCCGGGCACACGGGAGCGCATTCCGTGTGCCATTAGAATTTTGTGTTAAATTGTATACCCTTTAGTATAAAGATGTGTACCCTTTATTTTACAAGGCAATAACTTGTGTGCGCTTGGGCGCACGGAAACACACTCCGTGTGCCTTTAAAATTTTTTGTTAAATTGTATACTCTTTAGTATAAAGATATGTACCCTTTATGAAAAGTGTATACCCTTTAAAATAAAATAGTGTATCCTTATTAATTAAAGTGTATTCTCTTTAGAATAAAATAATGTACCCTTATCCATAATACTAAATTCTAAAGGCATACGGAGTGCACCCGGGTGCACGCAAGCCTCACTCTTAATTTAATTATAATACATATATAATTCCTTACATAAAATATTTTTTCTTTTAATATATATATTATTTAAAATTAAATTATAAAATTTTTAAAAATATATTATTTACGAAAAAATATCTTAAGTTGTATTTGTTAACATTTTATGTTAACGGTTAAATTATTTAAATACAAAATTTTATTTGAAAAGGAAAAAAATATTGAAATATATAATGAAATAAATAATTAATATTTCTTAAGATTGATGGATTAACTAAGTTGGTAGATGAAACAAATTATAACTCATAGGTCATGGGTTCAAACCCGCAAATGCAATTTTATTTTTTAGTTTTATAAAAATAGGTAACAGGGGCAACAACGACACCCCTAAAAGTGTTACACATATAGTATAACACTATTAAGCTATTAGATAAAAATTTTTACGTGTCAGAGAGACCTGGGCTAGACTCATTGATCAAGCTCATTCAAGGGGTGGTATCGCTGAAGCTTGTGCAGTGCTGAAGAGGGCCAGTCAGTAGTAGCAGGAGCTTACTTAGGGCAGTGTGAATCAAAGGTTACGTAAAGCCATTTATGTTGTAGTGACCATCCGGCTCTCGATTCCGCGCAAAATGCTATACTTTGATGTTCAGAGCACTCTAGTACCATCACAGGAGCAGAATACAGAGTTTAGACTGCGGAAAGATAATGAAAATATGGTTTTCTCTCTTGATCAAGCAAATGAAGATACCCATGTAGACTCAATCATGTGAGAGCATAGATGTGGTTTCTAACTTGTTTAGTCTTGATTTTTCTAGAAAAGTTGATTTTGAATTTGAATAGAAGATTGACAAGGAGGAGTCTAGACAGCCATGGGAGGAAGGAAATTCCAAAGATCATATACTTGTGACTAAGAAAGGTGATGTACTGAGTGTAGACAAGAAGAGGGAAAGAAAGTATTTGAAGGTGAGGATGCAAGAAGACCGCCCTCTAATCTAGTAGTTTAAAAGGTTTCATACCGTCGTGACTTTGACATTAAACATGTGCGCCTGTTGTAGGTTTGACCTTCCATTTTATTATTTTATTATTTCTTTCGAGTGAGTGAGGAGTTATTATATTTGAGGTTCTCACGTATAGGCAATTACATCTCTTTTCAAACATAGTTTCGACTTACGTTTGAACTAAGTTTGGGGGGTGTGATTATGTACTTACCTCGTCTTATGAGCCCCAAGGGTAAAATTTTTTCTTTTGCTTTTTTTTTGTTTGTTAGGAGGTTGATTTTTTGCAGTATATTAATACTTTAATTAGTGTTGGTATGTCGATTTTTTGCAACTTACCTAATGTTTCGTGTGTTTTTGTGTGTTTCCTAATGTTAGTGGCTGAGTTATTAAATTTTGGTCTTGTTGATTTTTCTGGTATCTCCTATTTTATTATTGATGAATCCTGTGATGATGAGGTATGTTGAGTTTTGATAATCGAAAAAGGTACTAGGTGGCAAGATGAATTATACATTGAGGCTTTGACCTGACCGAGTAAAAAAACTCAAGTAGCTTGTACATACTTTGAAGGAGAAATTAGGTGCCCTCGTTTCCGTATTATAATTTTTATATGTGCTTTTAATTCGTGAGAGTGGAATGATTGAGTTTGATTTTGGTGATCCACATGAGCTTATATTCTTAAATTGTGCCTGAAATTCATATGATTTTGAAATTGATGAAGGAAGTGTACTTGAGTTATATTGTGTGGTATGAAATTTTATGTGTACTTGTGGGATATTGCTTACCATTAAAGTGCTCTGTTACTTGTTAAAAACCCATGTGATATTATGAGCCTTATTGATCATGATACATAATCACATGATAATTCTTTTCTGGTAAGTATCGTTCTTTTTCATGTATTCTAGAACTTGCCTTGAGTCTTCTTGAATATTCAAAATTAGTCTCGCGGATTATGGAAATGATATTAGACCATCTTTGATTTATAGCCCATCTTTTCCCATACTCTTTACCTGAATTCAATAAATCCCTAGTCAGCCCGTTGAGCCTTTTAAATCCATTCTTTTGATAGCCAATAAAATTTAATTGAAGGGAGTGGTGATTTGAGCGATGATGAAAGAAGAGTCTTAAGGATGAAAAGGAAAATCATGGAGCATGTTCTTAGTCCAATTTTTAGTAAAAATGATTTAGAGCAAGAGACTATATCGTTGTTGTACACGTGTGACCAAGTAACAAAATTTATAAGTATGTCGTCCCAAGGGAAAGTAAACTCATAGTTGTATTCGTATTTGTCATTCATTTTGCTTTGTAAGAATGAATAGTTTGAAAGTTTGGTTGTATACTAAGAATTACCCTAATCAATTAACTAACAAAATTAATTAACAACTACTAATAACAATTGTCAAATTTGTAACAAAGTGAATGAAATGGAATGGATAGATTGTATTTAAGAAGAGAGCAAGGCTAACCATACTCATGGTTAAGAAACTAGCTAGATATGCATGACTTTCAACATTGAACTTCATTAATTATGGACTAAAAGCAATCTCATTTTTCCCCCTAATCCCTATGTCTAAAAGGCAATTAGATTCTCAACTCTTTAACAATTCTAAATCTCCTAGGATTGTGCTTACTCTCAATTCCCTTAAGGTACTATGATCATAAGTTTGGTTCTTTTCACTCAATTTCTTAAGTGTCCCCTATGAATATTCCAAGCATAAGAAGGGTATGGCTTACCTCCCCTCATACTAACATACATGCTCATCTTAATAAATGATTCAACTAAATCACCAATCATAATATTGGAATGACCATCCTAATATTATGAAAAGAGCATTTAATCACACAAGTATTGAAATGAAGCATGAATCATTAATCATAAAAGGAAGTCCAAAATTAATTCAATTCAACATCTAAAATCCTACATATCTATCATACTTCTCAACCAATCATATGATTAGCCCTACTATAGGACTAGTCACTAAACATTGTGTTCAAATCAATACATTCAAAGGCTTGCTTCATTTGAGCCAAAATATGAAGAAAAATAACACTTGAAAAGTAGTTTGGCTTCCCTTTTGTGAAGATGGCCTTCCTTCTTTCCAACATGCTTGATTCTTCAATCTATGATGATCTTCTCTTCTTAAATTGATGGAAATTTGGAATGATGGATGAATTTAGGTAGAATCAATGGATTGAATGGATGAAATTTGTGGAAGATGGATGAATTTGAATGTGTGTGAGAAGGTATGGTGTGATAGTGTGTGTTTGGATCTTAGAAACTGCTCCAATAATGTGATCTCCCTTAATTTTCTCACTCAATTGGGTTTTTATACCCCTTGGAACCTTCTAGAACCTTCCAATTTTAACTCTGACTTTTGCACCTACACGGGTCGTGTAGCAGCACACGGCTCATGTAGTGCACACACAGTTCGGCGTGTCCTGCGCGTTCCCAAACACGACTCGTGTAGCAACACACGGCCTCTCCCATGGGAGTGTAGCACGTTCTGATGCTTATACACGGCTTCTCAAACAGGCCCATGTTTCACACATGAGGCATGTACTTGCGCACAACCCGTTCACCAAAACACGACCTTCTCCTGGGCGTGTCCAACTTTCTGATGCTCGAACACGGCCACCTCGGACAGGCCCATGTTCCGCACACGGGGCATGTCCGAGTGTGCCATGTTCTTCTTTCTCCGTTTTAGCTCCCAATTCCGTTTTTCTCTATTTTTAACATGTTTTACACACATTTAAGCTCATTTACACACTTTTATAAATCACTACAGGTTACACATTTTGTGACAAAAAATTTTGGGACAGAAGATTTTAGTCATATTTTGTAATTCAAAAGTGACAAATTTTACTTTCGTCGCTGAAATGCATCTTTTAGCGACGCAAAAAGTTGTTGTCATTATACATAATTTTATTTGTCACTATTTACTCTATTTAGTGATGACATTGATAAATGCGTTGCGATTCTTTTAAAGGATATCTTCTTCCAATAAAAATTTGAAGGTTAGTTCTTTAATGACTAATTTATATTATTTAGCAACGAACACTATTCATTAATAAAATATATTTTCACGATAAAAATAAAATGTCATCAAACTTTTAAACAACTTGTGACATTAAATATTTTGTTACCAATATCTTACTATAATGACGATATATAGAAATCATCATCATTTTATTTAAAAGTGAGTTATAGAGTTATACTATATCACAATCACGAATTTTGTCATATTCTTTCATGCACATTGTCACAAATTTAAATTTTGTTATTCTTTAGGATCACAACTTGTTATTTTTATTAATAAAATTTTATTTCTCATTGATTATTACAATGCATGACAACATCAATAATTTCGCCACAATTAAACTTATTTAAAATAAGTAAAAATGTCTCATGAAGCACCAAATATATTTCCAAAGATTTTAATTTTTGAGTGAGGCTTGCGTGCACCCGGGCGCACGGAACACATTCCGTGCGCCTTTAGAAATTTTGTATTATGGGTAAGGGTACATTAATTTGGTCTAAAGGGTATACACTTTAATTACTAAAAGGTATACAATTTTGTTCTAAAGGGTATACACTTTTTATTAATATTTTTTTTTCTTTAGAAAATAAAGGGTACATATTTTTATACTAAAGGGTATACAATTTAACACAAAATTCTAAAGGCGCACGGAGTGTTGTCCGTGCGCCCAAAATTTTCTTTAGAAAATAAATGGTACACATCTGTATACTAAAAGGTATACAATTTAGCACAAATTTCTAAAGGCGCACGGAAAGTGTTCCGTGCGCCCGGGTGCACAGGAGCTTTTGCCTTAATTTTTACTCTCAAGCAAAACCATAGCAACAACAATTTAATTTTCTATGAGGAACAGGGACAGAAAGCAATTAGCAAGATAAAATTAACAATATTCCTTTGATGGAATGTTTTAGATAAGAAACTAGCTTCAAACCTGGAATATATATGCTTAATTTTGCAATTTTATTAAATATTTCAGAGATAACTATATAAGGTATGATACATCGAAAGCTTCACGGTGCAAGAAATTACAAAAAATATCCTCTAAAATAGAGGAGTCTATTCCTTGTCTCAATACGAATATCTTAAAATTGTTGAATGCATTCTAGGAAATACTAAATAAATATGAGAGGAGCTATCTCTGAAATATTAGCACCCAGCAGCAAACATCCAGTGACAATTGCACAGCAGAAAAAGGCTCACCAGCTAGCTAGTGAAAATGAGTCAAAAATCAACAAAGAAACCGCAACAAGCTGTTGTTCCTGCTGTCCATTCATCAAGGCAGCAACCATACAAGCCCCAAAAAGAGACAATTATCTTAACTCCGCAGCGACAAAGGACCAAAAAACCAACAACATAAAACTATAAAAATAGAGAAATAGCAGCAGCCATGCTAAACACAACATGATGGATAATCATCAGCGGATTAAACAAGTTGAACGAGTCCCATAATTGAAGAAGAAGAAACAGTGATGTTTAATATCCCAACAAGGAGAAGGGGAAAAACCCATGAGCAAATATATGCAGGTGATTAATACCTTGAGGTAGAGTGTATATGATGCACTATGCTATCCAAGCATCATAACCTACACAACTCAACGAAAACCAGAAGCCAAAACAAGCAATATGTCTTGCCTACACCAACAACAAGGATAGGAAAATACAGCAATAACAAAGACAAACCAGAGGAGTAAGAAGTTCACCATAGCAAAAAAAACCCCCTAAAGATCAAGGCTACCAACAACAAGAAAATGCAGGAAACAAAACAGCAAGGAACAAGCACCATTAGTATAGAAATCATAATAAGAGAATCTGCATCAACAGAATGAAGTAAGAGGTCAGAAACTAAAAGAGCACAGATCCGGTGAAGGCAGCCAAAGCCCAATGTGTGTAATCAATAAAGTAGGACAAGAACCAACTAACAGATATCTACTAGGAGTCAACCTAATTCAATAACATCTAATACAATAAACAGATTCCAATTGCTGCTAGCAGAAATGAAAGGACAACAATGTGCAGCAGCTACAACTACTGCTACACCTGATCACAACATAGCAGCCTCTACACTATAATAAAAAACAAGAAGAGAAACATGTTGAATAAAATAAATGAGAGCCAGTGTCCGCATCCTGGAAAATTAATGATATGCAAAATCATCAAGCATAACACCATCATGATAAACCAAGTAACCATACATACTACATAGAAAAGACTAGACAATACGATATTAACAGCAGCTTCTAATAGCTGCAAACAGGGCTCTAGATTATATAAGTAGGTAGGGGTGCTTCCTAACCCATAAAATATTCACATAATCATGTCCTAGGCATGATCCTACCTTAGAGAGGTAACGGATTCTGGAACGATTCCAGCCTGTCAAGTGATTCAGTGCTCATAGGCTTGTTTCCTAACCTACTACCCATGGATGAACTACTACGATCATCCAAATAATTCTGATTAACAAGCACATTGAATCTAGAGGAGACAGCTTGATGAGAGTGGAAATTCATGAATTTTTTTGGGTCCGATTTGATACTTCTTTGAGTGTTTAATTACTATTATTTTCATAAATCTTAATACTTTGAATGATTATTGACTAAAAGGTGCTTGAGTGATATTTGTTGTGTTTTGATAGGAAAAATGATGAAAAATGCTAAGTTGGAATGAAGGGTGAATTTTTGCAATATGTCAAAGAAACAAAGGACTGTATTTCGTAATTTTTTGGTACACGTGTAGAAGTCCAAATTGATCAAGTGATATATTGTTAGAAGCTACTGAAGAGAGGGTCGCGTGGGCGTAAGAATCACCTCAATCGGAGATCAGATGAAGAAGTTATGCTCAAAACCGTGAGGTCGCGCAGATGCCCGCGTGAATTTCGAAAATTCACGAAAATTACCCTCTATTTCCTATTTTCTTGGTGGCCAAGTTATTTCCTAATATAATATCCCTCCATATCTTACATAATTATATTTTTCTAATTTTTCAAAATCCCACATTTTTTTTACTCCTTATTTTATTCTATTCTCACACCTATGTATACCACATTCTCATCACCACATAAAGGTGTGGAGAAACCGCCTAATCTACCACCACCACATCACCTAGGGTTTTTAACCCTAGTCCACCATATCAGCCTTTCATCTTCTACCCATCATCCGCCATCCACCATCTGGTGAGGATTCAAAAGAGTATTCGTCTACTTGATCGAAAACGGGAATTCTAGAGAGGACGAGTTGAAAGGAGAACCAAACAAATAAGTTTTCTATTCTTTACTTTATTCTTTCTAGTTTTTAGACTCATGGGTAAGTTTTCTTCCATATACACGGTTGTTGCTTGTAACACCATGGGCTAAGTATCTTGTTGGTATTGTTAGGGCTATTACTATTTTGATTATATGATTTGATTGCCCTAGACTTGGATTTCTTATACTGCAATATGTTTATTTCCTTATTGAAGGGGATATTTTGAGACTTCATATTATTGCGTTTTGAGTATTGATTTCCTTTAACTATTCATGACGGCATCACTGATTGATAGTTAATAGGATTCTTTATTTCTGCATGAGAGTTGTTGTTTCCTATGACAGTCTTAGGGGATTGACCTATAATACCTAAGAGTGTTAGACAATCAATTTGGAATATTAATTACTTGGTAAAATATTATTATTAGGTAATTGGTAAGGAGACAAAAGGGGTTAATAATTGCATACCTAGAAATGAGAGTCTAGTGCTCTAGCCTTTAATAGAATTTAGCATGAAGTACCTATAGAGGGAGAGAGAGTTAATTCCTAACGATCCTATGATTTGCAGCTCATTATAAGTGTTAGATCTTACCCAATCAAGGTGGTCTAACTAGGCTTAGCGATGCTCTTATAAATATCTGTAGTTAATTAATTTGGGTTTAGAATAATCAGTCACAAGATTAAGCTGGATTGTCCTTAGCATTATCAGTTTCTTATCTTGGAATACTTGATTATTTTCTCGTCAGCATATCTTATTTTATTTTTATTATTTAATAATTAATTTTCATAAATTGAGTCTGTCTTAAATAGAAATAGTCATATTAGATTTATTTGGCACTCTAACACTATCCCTTGGGTTCGATATTTAACTTGGTGACACGCGCACTACAATTGATCCCTTATACTTGAGGATGAGATTCATGTTTTCGAAAGAAAATAGCTGTAACAACAAATTTTGTATTTATAATAAAATAAATACAAATTAATTACAAAGATAATCCGGATGAATTGAACTTAATAATTTAGCAAATAATCTCTATCAATCCTCTGATTCTTCTCTCTCGAACCAACTTGGACTTTGACTTTGATTGGTTGTGTTGACGGCGCTGACTGTGTTGACTGCGCTGACTTTGACTTTGTTGACTGGAGTGTACGCTGACTGTTTTGACAGCGTGTTTGGAGTCGGATCTTCAATTGAAGCTTGTCCGAGCTCAAATTTGGGACTTTGTAACGTTTATCCAGAGGCGTCGAGCCTTTATTTGGATTAAACGTATTTGATGTGAAAACACTCAATCTGGGGGGCTCAGCACCTTAATCCTGGGTCGTTTGCCGTTCTTGTCTCGAAGAACACTGAAGAACTTAGTTTATGATGAACGCTCAATTTGGGGGGCTCCGCACCCTAATCCCGAATCATTTATCGTTCTTGACTTGAAGATGCTTGAAGTATTCAAGGGAGCACTTCTCGTATTCTTGATCTCTTCAGAGCTTTTGTCTTCAGATGCTTCAGTGTGTGTTGAATGAATGGGGAGACCCCTTTATATAGGTGAGAGGTGAAGACCCCCTCATAAATGTACTGTATTCTGATTGGTCCAGAGTTATTTGGGCCATATCCTGTGGGCTTGGGCCTCCACTTGTTTGGGCTGTAATCAGGCCTATTTTATTTGGGTCTGATTTAATTTGTATGAGCTTGTTTGACTTCAGTCAGACCTCCTTTAATTTAGGGCTTATTTGACTTGGGTCAGGCCTCATTTAATTTAAGCTCCATTTAATTTGTTGGGCCCAAATTATTTATTAATTTACTTTAGGAATTAGTTAATTTAAATTCCAAAATAAATTAATATTTAATTAATAAAATCCACATGTCGCCATTTAATTGCACCGTAAATTTTAATTGCTTACAAATGCCCCCTTGCGATTTGTTTCACGGACGCCATGTCTTGTTGTGAAGGAATCGCAAAAGTCCCTTTTATTTTTAGCATTTATAATTTGGGCTTTTGCAATTGAAAAAAAAATAAAAAAAAATTACTTTTTCCAAATAAACTTTTTTTCTTGGCCCAATTTTAGGTGGCCCAACTTTAGGTGGCCCAATTTATTTTCTTATGCCCAACTCCAAAAGAGAATATGGAATAAATTTGTTTCTTGTCCACCAAGATAAGAGAATATGGGACATATTTGTTTCTTGTTCACTAAGATAAGAGAATATGAGACATATTTGTTTCTTGTTCACCAAGATAAGAGAATATGGGACATATTTGTTTCTTGTTCACCAAGATAATTTCCATAATTTGCTGTAGCCTCTTCACTATATAAAAAGGCCCAAGGTCTTTGATTTTTTCACCAATCGAGTGTAAGACATTTACAGCTCTTCTTTTCTTTTCTGCACTCACCATTTTTTTCTTCGAAGAGTTATTCTCCTTTGCTTTGCAAATTCCTTCATCAAGCATTGCCCACTATCAGTGTAAGCCTCAATCTTTTTAAATTTGCTTCTTTATTTCTTTATCATGTGAGCAATTTAGCAATAAGAGCATCGTATATGGCCCATATACTGTACTTTCGCATCCTTGTTTGGTTCTTATCACTATACACTTTTTTTTGCTTCCTCATATCTGTTTTTATTT
Organism: Pogostemon cablin; assembly: GCA_023678885.1. Classification (NCBI taxonomy): domain Eukaryota; kingdom Viridiplantae; phylum Streptophyta; class Magnoliopsida; order Lamiales; family Lamiaceae; genus Pogostemon; species Pogostemon cablin. Next base: position 23,089,197 of record CM042959.1, read on the forward strand.
CTTTTTTTTTTGTCTGCCTTCTTTACTTCTGCCTTCCTTTTTCACTTGTCACTGTACAATTACATACTTGTGATTCTTTTTGTCAACCTCGTGCCTTGTCCCTTAACGGTTCTTGTCAACCTCGTCCCTTAATCGGTTGTCCCTTATCGTTTGTCCCTTAATGATTGTCCCTCGATTACCAGTTGCGTATTGCAATTGTCGGCTACTACAACAATGATTAGTGGCGAGGGTCATGAGTATTGATGGTTGGAACCTGATTCCGATGGCGACAGTGCGTGCGATGGCGCGGCAATCGGTTCTCAACGGCTGATGGGCGCTAGCGGCGCTGGTGGCACATGATCGATTGGCTCCAGACTGTTTGTCGTTTGCGACAAAACTAGCAGTTGCTTGGTGGTCGACGACGAGCATTTCTGTGAAGGTGGATATAGGCAGCGGTTGTTGCCTCATCCCTTAAAGTTTGGTCCCTCGATTGCCCCTCGATTGTCCCTTATAATGGAATCGATAATTGTCCCTCGGTTGCCCCTTTACGGAATCAGAGGTTACCCCTCAGTTGTCCCTCGGCAACAGCTGTCTGTGGCGTGGGAAATGGTGGTCGATGATCGAGCGGGCTTCTCCAGTGGTTTTGCGGGTTTGCGACTGGAACACCTTGAGCAACGGAGCTAGGGGATAATTTGGCTTGCAGCAGCGCTCGCGATCGGGGAACCGGTGGTGGCTGCAGCGAATTGATGATGGGAGTGGCTGACGGGTGCTAGCAACGTGTGATTGCCGGTTGACGGTGGCGGAGTAGGATTCGTGATGATGGCTGGTGCTTCGCGTCTCCCGGGGCGGCGCTCTTCGACAGCAAAGTGGTGATATGAGCAGCGTTCGCAGTTCCGACTTGTGGTAGTGGTCGATGATCGAGCGGAGATGGGATCGGGGCTCGATCGATGGGAATAATGGAGTCAACATGGGGAAGAAACTCCAGGATAAAGCGGCTGACTCAACGGATAGCTGTGATGCGACAGGTTCGCTCGATTCAAGGCTGTGGCGTGAAGCAATTTGCAGCAGCGCGGCGGTCGACGCCCCTCGGCGGCGAAGTGGTAAAGTGGCTGACTCGCGGCGGGCTCGGGCGGCGTCTGCTTCCGGTGGGCAGCAGCGCGCGCAGAGTCGGTGCGGTGATCCGGAGGTGACGACAGCTATGCATCGATAGGGGCGGCGAGATGCAGCGGCGTTGGAGCGGCAGATGGCCTGGTTCATCGCAGAGAGCCTTCTGCTTTGGAAGAGAGAAGCCCTCAATTTTGACTCACCCTTTTAAATTTTGACTTCTTTAATTGGGCTTTATTTTGATTCTCAATTAGCCCCATTTGGCTTTGACTTAGGCTTCCTTTAGTTGCATGATGCTTTTGGGCCTCATTATAAATTCATTTGGGCTCCACTCTTTTTTTTTTCAAGGATTTGGCTCCAATTTTTTTTTTCAAGGATTTGGGCTCCCTTCAATATTTGACTCTTTCTCATCATATGTTTAATTTATAATTTTGAATTTAATAATTAACTGACCCATGAATTCATTTTGGGCCTTTTAATTAATTAAATCAAAGAAATATAAATTAATTTGAACCCCTTTTGCTGATATATTCTCCCATATATTTCCTTGCAGTTAATTCAACTTCAAGATGGTTTACTTCGCTGGTATGGTCATAGACTCCAATAAGCGCCAATTGGTGATTCTTGACAATAAGAACTCACCATCCGATGGAGCAACTTATCTTCCGATTGAGAGACCCTTGATGGGTGCACCTATAGACAAAATTCCTTGCGAGAATAGCGAACCTGATCTAAAGACTTGGACTGAAGATCTGAACTTGGGTGAAACCGAAGTTGTAATTTTGAAGACGATTAACTATACCGAAAATGAAAACCTTGACCCTTTGCCCATATTAGGGCGCCGAATAATTGATGATCATGCAGCGTGGGGCAATTCGGTGAATTTTCCTGGAGAATTCCGTTATACTCCTGGCTATTGGGAATGGACTGAAGTTGTCCTAAGCAGATATCATGACGATCTTGCAAGAATAAAGATTTATGACCCAATTTTTGCATCTTTATTCACATATGACTGCAACCAAGAGATCATCAAAGCTTTCTGTGAGGCGTGGTGCCCTGTTACCAACACTTTGCTCACTTCTTTTGGAGAAATATCAATTTCTCTATTGGATTTGTACAACTGGACGGGCTTGCCACTAGCCGGTCATTTATATGAAGAGGTTGTGCCCGATAAACCTGAACTCTTCAATGATCGTGACCTCAATGGCTTACGTATTCCATCTAGTTGTCGGCACTTGCTGCACGCCTACCATAGACTTCGTAGTCTTGATGGTACTGACTCTGTTTCACTCACTCGATGGGTAAAATTTTGGTTTTGTCGACCTATAACATACAAGAAACCTCCTGTACGTGTAGAGAAGAGTAGGAAGAACCGCCGCAAGAAAACACACAACCCAAATGGGATTATTGGTGATCATAAGAAATGGACCTCTGCAGAAACAGGACCCTTCAAAATGCTCGGTATTGATGTTATGCACCAAGAGGAGACATATCTGGCTGCTTATCTGGCTTGCTGGCTTTGCTCTTTCGTACTCCCTACCGATGAAGTAGATTTAATACGTCCTGGAACCTTTAAGGTAGCGAGTTTGATGGCTACAGGAAGGTCAGTTGGACTTGTCGTCCCAATCCTGACGAGTATCTATAGAGGCTTGAACAAAATTTCAAATGATCCTAGACCCTCTGAGATGAAGTCAACATTCCCCGTACACTTTGTGTATACCTGGTTGGCTCATTATTTCAATACTCATTATCCAAATCCACATGAACTGAAGATCCCTTTAATGGTAACATATTCAGGTGAGAATGGGGCAAAGTTCTTTACTCCAACTAATGCTCGCAAAAGACTTCAAAATGGAAGTAATGCTTCCTTACTTTGTAATGTTCGCCGCATAAATAATCCAAGGGAGTATATTGATATTGACCAAGCATCTTGGCGTGATTGGGGCTTCTTCATTGCCATTCGTATGAGTTATCTCACTCTATGACAAAATGGGAGATTTTTTATTGAACCTTACAGCCCACATCGATTCAGCCGTCAATTTGGCTTTTATCAAGAAGATACTCCAGGGAAACTGAGAACAGACCTTCGAGAGTCTACTTTAGAGCAAGGGCTCCAGCTTTGGAGGCGATGTATCTTACGCAATTCTCGCTCTAAAGCGACTTTTTCATGCGCCCCCACAGAGTTCAGAAACTTCTGCTCACCAAAGTATGCTGAGTGGTCCTCTCAAATTCATGGGACTTATTTTATAGATCATATGGCGGATCTAATCAGAATTGTTCCGAGCCACAACATAGAAGAAGAAGTTGACATTATTGGCAATTTGGATAATGCCAAGATTGATGAAGCAACTGTATCGTTAGAAGCCCCACCTCCTCAGAAGGTGATTGTTGGAACGTCAGGTGTAGCAAAAAAAAGAAAGAGTGGTCTCTCTTATTCAAATAAGAGTAGCACAGACCGAAACTTGAAGAGGACCAAAAGAGGCGAATCTCCTGTGCACGTCCTGATAACTCAAACTAAGGTTTTCAATCCCCTTTTTAAATTATGAATTCTATACTTCCATACATATAACTATTTTCTAATATCCCCTTTTTTTTGTAGCATCTGGATGCTGTATTTGGCTCTGATTATGACGAACTTGAGGAAGAAGGATCAGCTTCTGCTGCAGCCCTTAAAGGCTTAGTAGATGATGTAAATCAAATTTCTCCTATTGTGCCCGAGTCTCATCCTCCAATTACTACAATGGAAGCTCCAGAAATTACAACATTTAACTTTGATGCCAAGATCACGGATGCTAGGAAACTAGTTAATATGAAAGTGTGGAAAAGCTTTCAAGATAAGTTGAAGAGGACTTCTGTCAGCTCCTTATCTTCTATGCGGAATGAGGGACTCAAAATGGTGAATAATTTTAAGAGCGCTCCAGAGATTGACGGATCTGCTTTAGAAGCATCATTTGACTTCTTATTTACTAAAGCTGATGCGTATGATGCCGTGAAGATAAAACTTGCTGATGGGCTGTCCAGGAGAGAAGTTAATAAGCGCCTGACCGATGCAAGGAAGCGTGCTGATGAACACAAAGGCGAAGAAGTTGTAGATATCAATCAATTGCAAGAATCCGAGACTAGGTTGAAGCAGATTGCGGAAGAAATTGAGACCCTATTGAAGGAGAAGGAAACAGTATCCCGAAAGGTTGAACGTCTTCGTGAATCCATTCAAAATGCAAAGCTTAGAGCCCAAACTGCTGCCAGGGACATTGGTGTACTAAAGAAAACACCTATCCTAGAAGATTCCATTGCTGATGAATTAAGGACTGTTACACAAGCTTTGGAGGCTGCTCGAGATGAGTTATCCAGTATGAATATTTTTCATTAGTTTGTATTGAAACCATTTCATTTCAATGTCTTTTTTTTGAACTGTAATGATATTATCAATAAAATCCATATTCTCTCTTATCTTTTTTTTTTCTTCTTATTCATCACTGCATCTTTCGCTTTGCTTTACTGCTTTTAGGATGTTTACCTGCTGCCTCTATATCTTAATTTACTTTTTGCTTCACAAATTTGATACAAACAAACAAAAACATGACTGAACTTAACAAATATTAAGCTGCCTACGTATCTCTTCAAAGAGAATCAAGTCATAACGTAGTTCAAAGGGACATGGTTTTGATTGGGGTGCCGTGCACAGTTTATACTCATGCGGGCCAGGAGTTTGTCGTACACATTTTATACTCATGCGGACCAGGAGTTTGTCGTACACATTTTATACTCATGCGGACCAGGAGTTTGTCGTACACAGTTTATACTCGTGTGGACCAGGAGTTTGTCGTACACAGTTTATACTCGTGTGGACCAGGAGTTTGTCGTACACAGTTTATACTCATGCGGACCAGGAGTAACATGCAGTTTAGGCTCGTGCGTCATGGAGCGTTGAATTTGAATTTGCTGACAACTTATACTCATGTCAATGAGTCTTGAATTTGAACTTGTAGACAGTTTATATTCGTGTCAAGGAGCCTTGCATTATTTGTATCAGATAGTTTAAACTCATATCAAGGAGTATCATGTGGACAGTTTTAGCTCATATCAAGGAGCGTAATATCTTGTAGTTGTTTTACGCGTAATAGCGTTTCAAGAATTTCCCATTTATGGGGCCAATATTTACGCCATCTTCTGATATCAACTTGTAGGCGCCATTTGTGTATACTTCCTTTACAACATGAGGGCCATCCCATTTTTGGAGAAACTTATTTCCAACACGATGTGTGACCACAATAGGTCTTCTCACGGCAAGCACCAAGTCGCCAACTTGAAAAGAACGTATCTTCACTCTTTTGTTGAATGTTCTGGATAAGCGAGATTGATAACACTCAAGTCTTTGTTGTGCCTCTAACCTCTTCTCATCTAGAGCTTCTAACTCTTGAAGGCGCAACTTTGCATTTTCTTCTTCGGTTAAGCCTTCTTGTATGGCCATCCTTAAAGAAGGAATTTGTTTCTCGAGAGGTACCACAACTTCAACACCATAAACCAAAGAGTACGGAGTAGCCTGAGTAGGAGTTCTATAGGTGGTGCGATACGCCCATAAAGCTTCATTTATTCTTTCATGCCAATCTCTTTTAGACTTGGAGACCACCTTCTTCAACAGACTACACAGGGTTTTTTTGAATGCTTCAGCTAGACCATTGGAAGCTGCATTATACATTGACGACTTCCTTTGTTTGAAGTCGAACTTCTCACACAACTTATCGATCCAGCTGTTGCTGAATGTTTTTCCATTATCGGTGATGTTTTTCCATTCTCACACAGTTTCCTTCTTTACTTCCCTCAAAGGCACAGCTTCAGCCCATTTGGAAAAGTAATCGGTGGCAGCAAGGATGTAGAGATGACCACCAGAAGATTTTGTGAGAGGCCCCACCACATCTAATCCCCAAGCATCAAAAGGCCATGAAGCAACTGTCGGGTGCAAAGGCTCCGGAGGTTGATGGATCAAGTTCCCATGAAATTGGCAAGCCTGACATTTTTGTGCATACTCCATGCAATCTTTCACCATTGTTGGCCAATAGTAGCCCATTCTTTTGATTCTGAAGTGTAGCTTCGGCCCAGACTGATGAGCACCGCAAATTCTGGAATGAGCTTCCTCCATTGCTTGAACAGACTCTTCTTTACTTAGGCATCTCAAGAAAACTCCATCAAATGATCTTCTATACATTGTGCCTTTGAAATAAATAAATCGAGGTGCCCGACGCCGAATATCAACCCTTTGACGTGGCTCATTTGGCAATTTATCATACTTGAGATAATCGATGAGTGGTTGACGCCAATCCTCTTCTTCAATTTCGAAGACTTCCACCAAATGATTTTCAACTTCTTCATAATCATCATCCTCGAAGATTGGTGGTACAACCCACCTTTTGCACACTGAAATTTGAACTTGCGCCTCAGGCATAGCTATATTTGATGCTAGCTTGGCGAGGGCGTCAGCTTGCTTATTCTCTCTTCTGGGTAAATGCTCGATATCAACATCACCAAGCCAGCTCATCAGCTTTTGAGCATACTTGTGGTATGGGAACAACTCAAGCTTCCTTACTTCATACACCCCAAGTAGTTGGTTTATCACAAGTAACGAATCACCATATACTTTCAGGTGTAATTGCTTTATATCGACGGCCATCACTAAACCAAGTATGAGTGCTTGATACTAGGCTACATTGTTAGAGCAGTTTTCTGTTAAGGAAAATGAGAATGGCAAAACTTCACCACTGGATGTTATGAATACGACTCCAGCACCGGCCCATTCCCTATGAGATGCTCCATCAAAATACATTTTCCAAGGAGAAGCTATCTCCACAGCGAAAGCATCTTCATCAGGGAGTTCATCAGACAGTTCCCATTCCGCAGGCATTAGATGATCAGCTTGAAAATCTGCCAACACTTGTCCTTTTACGGCCTTCTGAGGGACATATATAATCTCAAACTGTTGAAGTTGGAGATACCACCTGGCAAGCCGATCTGAGAGTACTGGCTTTGACATGACGAACTTTAGTGGGTTAGCTTTTGAAACTAGCCGAACTTTATGAGCTTGGAAGTAATGTTTCAACTTCTGAATCACGAAGATAAGGGCCAAGCAGATCTTCTCAATTGGTGAATATTTCAACTCATTTGGAGTCATGGTTCTACTCAAATAGTAAAGGGCAGTTTCTTTGCCATCATCTTTCTCTTGTGCGAGTAAAGCTCCAACAGAACGTTCTTGAGCAGCTAGGTAGAGAATTAACGGACGTCCAGGTTTCATCAAGTACTCTTTAATGCTATTGAAAGCATTATTGCAAGCTTCATCCCATTCAAATATACTGCCTTTCTTCATGAGATGACTAAACGGTTGACATCGACCGGCCAAGTTTGATATGAATCTTCTCAAGTATGCCAATTTTCCTTGCAGACTTTTGAGTTCATGGATGTTCCGAGGCACATGCATCTTCATGATTGCATCAATCTTCGCCTTCTCAATCTCGATTCCTCGACGGCGAACAATAAATCCAAGAAATTTTCCGGATGTAACCCCAAATGCACACTTGAGTGGATTCATCTTGAGTTGATGCTCCCTTAAACGCTCAAACACTCGCCTTAAATCATGGAGATGATTTTTCTTTTTCTTTGATTTTACCACAATATCATCAACGTAGCATTCGACGATCTTATGAAGCATGTCATCAAATATCTTTTGCATGGCTCGTTGATAAGTGGCACCAGCATTCTTTAAGCCAAATGGCATCACATTATAGCAATATATTCCTTTCAGAGTACGAAAGGTTGTTTTCTCTTGGTCTTCGGGAGCCAGACCAATCTGGTTGTAGCCAGATGATCCATCCATAAACGAAAGGACCTCATGCCCCGTTGTTGCATCTATCATGAGCTCAGCAATTGGCAGTGGGAAGTCATCTTTCGAACAAGCCATGTTCAAATCCCGAAAATCAACACATACTCTGATTTGCCCATTTTTCTTTCTCACTGGCACGATGTTAGAAATCCATGTAGGATACTTGACTTCTCTGATCTTGCCTGCTTCAAGAAGCTTATTAATTTCATCTTCAATTAATGGAATTAACTATGGTCGAAATCGACGCTGCATTTGCTTAATTGGCCGAGTTCCCTTTTTAATGGACAAATGATGTACTGCGATCTTTGGATCCAAGCCTGGCATTTCTTTATGCGACCATGCAAAGACATCCCGAAATTCTCGTAAAAGGCTGATATATTGTTCTTCTTCCTCATTACTTAGCAGGGCACTTATGTAAGTAGGACGTGAGCCACCTTCGTCACCTAAGTTGATTTCTTTCAACTCATCAACAGTGGCTTTCACACCCTCCTCAAATTGTGGAGGGGCATCCTCGGCATCCACTTCCTCCACTTGAGAATCCTCAAGAGCAGTGATATAGTTGGTGGAAGCTACACTTTCTTTATCATCATCATTGTCTTCTTTAGTAAAGACAATTGTCTGCATCTTAGCCTTCAACTCTCTTCCACATGAGACTGTCAAGATATTTCGCCTCTTCATACGAGAAGGGATTCGACTTCGGAGTTTTGGGAAGCTAGGAGACTTGAAATTATTTTTCTTTCCAATCTTGTTCCTTTCACACGGTCTGAGCCTTTCGAAAACACTTCCAAGCCTTTCGAAGATAGAACTCCTCTTGATTTTCCTTCCACTCTCATCAAAAATGTCTTCTGTGGACGAAACTTCTCCTTCTGTGATATAATTTGTGTTTGCTCTTCTGATTGCTATGCGGACTGGCTTTTGAGGGACATATCCCAAACCTGGCTTAGCATTCTTGACAGTGTGGCCACTATTTTTCAATGTTTTCTGAGTGGCATTGAGCCTATGTTCAGATGGGATGACAGTCTCTTGAGGCAACTTGCTCATCACTGGTTTCTCCTTTGGTTCATACCCAGCCTTCTTGAGGAGTTTGAAAGCTTGCGGGCCATATGACTTAGATATTTCTGCTTCAAATACTTCACCATGCTCGGTTTTTGCTCCTTCAATAGGACGTACGAATCCTTTGAGCGGTGGAGAAGAAGTCTTACCTTCATCAATTTTTGTTAAAGGCAATGTCAATTCTCCTAGGGCCTCAAGCTCTTTGCCTTTGTTCTTCTTGAGAGTGGTGGATGATGTGCTACCTTCCTCCTTTATTTGTTTACTGCCCCCATTATCTTTTGCTGGGGCTTCTTCTCGGTTCACTTTCTTTGTATTCTTAAAGAAGTATTTAACATCAGCAATGTAAGATTCAGCTTCAGTAAATGGCTTATCATCGCCGAATACCCTTTTCACACTGTTGCCTTCACTATACTTGAAACACTGGTGTAATGTAGAAGGGACCACACCATTCTCGTGCAGCCATGGGCGCCCCAAAAGCATTATGTATGAAGTTTTTGCGTCTATGACATGGAAGAGCACCGTTGATCTCATCTCATCAATCATCAAATTGAGAACAATCGTGCCGAGAGTCCTTTGCCCTTCATGATTGAACCCTTGGATCATCAATCGGCTATGATTGAGTTCATACACCGGTATCTCTAACTTTTTCAACATTCTTAAAGACAGAATGTTTACTGCTGAGCCTCCGTCAACAAGTATACGCTTTACTTACAGCCCTTGCGTATAACCAGTTATAAATAGAGGTCGGTTGTGAGGCTGTGAACCCAACAACATGTCTTCATCTGTGAAGGTCACCTTCATAGATTAAGCTTTTTCCTTGTTCTCACCTCGTTCATCTTCATTGCCCTCCTCACTCACCGCATGACAAGAGCCTTCATTGTGAACTTTTTTTATGGAAGCGAAGTTTGCGGCCACTTCATCCTCCAATACAATCTTTCCCTCCTTAGCCAACTGCATGATCTTTTCCTTGAAGATGAAGCAATCATGAATGGGATGACCCACCAATCTATGGTACTTGCAATATTTTGGGTCATTGGTTAGACTCGCTTCCTCTGGACGTTTCATTTCGGGGAGTTCGATGAGTTTGTCTTTCATCAAATCATCAAATATGCCAGAAACATCAGAGTTCAGAAATGGATACTCTTTTTCTTGCATCTCCTTCAGGGTCAACCTTCTTTGCCCCCATTCTTGGGTAACTTGTTTTCCTTTATCTTTCTTGTCATCTCCATTCTTTCGAATCTTGACTGTAGCAGTGTTTATGGCCATTGATTCTTTATTGGAGTTTCTTGCATAAGGCTTGCCCCCTTTCTTGGCTTCTTGTCTGTCTCTGGACTTGTAAGAATCCGACACTGGTGAGTGTTTGATTCCACTGGCTGCCATGCTCAATTCCATATCATGAGCTCTCGTAGCCAACTTCTCGAAAGTCTTTGGCTGAATCCCTTTGAGTATGTAGAGTAAATTCCACTCCATCCACTGGATACACATTTCGATAGCAGACTCTCCGGATAATCGGTCTTTGCAATTTAAACTCAAGTTTCTCCATCGATTGATATAATCAATCACAGGCTCGTCCTTCAATTGGCGAGTATTAGTTAGCTCAATCATGCTAACAGTTCTCCTCGTGCTGTAGAAACGATTGAGGAATTCATATTCCATTTGTGCCCAACTGTCGATGGACTCAGGCTGCAAGTCGATATACCAATCAAAGGCATTTCCTTTGAGAGAGCGAACGAATTGCCTCACCATATAGTCTTCATAAGTACCAGCATCATTGCACGTCTCAATGAAATGTGCCACATGCTGTCTGGGGTTTCCTTTGCCATCAAATTGCTGGAATTTAGGAGGTTGATAACCAGGTGGCAACCTTAAGTTATTCACTCTTTTTGTGTAAGGCTTAACATAAGTGACGGTAGGCTTGGCATTCAATTCAAACCTTTCTTTTATTGTTCCAAGTATAATATCTTTGAGTTGCTCCACTTGGAGCATTCCATCAGCTGAAAGTTGCACTCCTCTTTCAGTTTGCTCTTTTTCAGCAGTTTGGCATTTTGTGAACTCTTCCACCTCACTCTCGTCCACAACTCCTTTTCCATTTGCACGGCTAGTCTCCACAATGTCTTTTTTTTCCATCAATTGGGAGATCTTGGTGTCTTGAGCTTCTATATGTTTCGTGAGCCCTTCGATAGCTTTTATCTTATTTGCTAATTGCTCCTCAATAGTTGTAGTGCCGACCATCATTACCGGGGCTGCAATTGAGTCCGATGAAGAGCTTGAGGATGAACGAGGATGTGAGCATGCAGAATCTTCATCACTATCCTCTTTCATGGGTAGCTGTTTTCTTGAAGCCATTTCAACCAAAAAGTTAGAGCCGGAGGAGGCCTCTGACTGAGCTTTCATCGACATACTCCTTGTAACAACAGCAACTTGTTCACTCAACTAGGCAGAGAGCTTGGAGGCAGAAGTTCTTCCTACTATGATCTTGACAGGAGTCATGTTGTATCTTTGTAGGGAGAAGAGATGAGAGATAGAGATAGTCCCACCGGGCGTGCCAAAATTTGTAACAACAAATTTTGTATTTATAATAAAATAAATACAAATTAATTACAAAGATAATCCGGATGAATTGAACTTAATAATTTAGGAAATAATCTCTATCAATCCTCTGTTCTTCTCTCTCGAACCAACTTGGACTTTGACTTTGATTGGTTGTGTTGACGGCGCTGACTGTGTTGACTGTGCTGACTTTGACTTTGTTGACTGGAGTGTACGCTGACTGTTTTGACAGCGTGTGTGGAGTCGGATCTTCAATTGAAGCTTGTCCGAGCTCAAATTTGGGACTTTGTAACGTTTATCCAGAGGCGTCGAGCCTTTATTTGGATTAAACGTATTTGATGTGAAAACACTCGATCTGGGGGGCTCCGCACCTTAATCCCGGGTCGTTCCGTTCTTGTCTCGAAAAACACTGAAGAACTTAGTTTATGATGAACGCTCGATTTGGGGGGCTCCGCACCTTAATCCCGAATCATTTGTCGTTCTTGACTTGAAGATGCTTGAAGTATTCAAGGGAGCGCTGCTCGTATTCTTGATCTCTTCAGAGCTTTTGTCTTCAGATGCTTCAGTGTGTGTTGAATGAATGGGGAGACCCCTTTATATAGGTGAGAGGTGAAGACCCCCTCATAAATGTCCCGCATTCTGATTGGTCCAGAGTTATTTGGGCCATATCCTGCGGGCTTGGGCCTCCACTTGTTTGGGCTGTAATCAGGCCTATTTTATTTGGGCCTGATTTAATTTGTATGGGTTTGTTTGACTTCATTCAGACCTCCTTTAATTTAGGGCTTATTTGACTTAGGCCAGGCCTCATTTAATTTAAGCTCCATTTAATTTGTTTGGCCCAAATTATTTATTAATTTACTTTAGGAATTAATTTATTTAAATTCCAAAATAAATTAATATTTAATTAATAAAATCCACATGTCGCCATTTAATTGGACCGTAAATTTTAATTGCTTACAATAGCGATCAAGTTTTTGGCACCGTTGCCGGGGATAGCGTTAGATACTTATAAGTCTTTTATGAATTATTTTTATTTAGGATGTTAAACTTTGCGCTTGGTGGGAGGCAACCCACCATTTTATTATTTTTTTTATTTTGTTTGTTGTGTCTTATGCTAGGTGAATTATATTCAAGGTGCGTGCTTACACTTAAAATAATAACATCCTTTGAAACTTAGATTCAACACACGTTTTTATCTAAGTTTGGGGGGTGTGATGTTCTTCCCTTGCTCCATCCGCACCTAGGTATGTTCACTCTGTGTGTGATGCTTGGAGGTCGATTTTTTTAAAATTTTTGAAATTTATTTCGATCTTTCGAATTTTTTTGCGACTATCCAATTGTCTTGTGTGTTATCAATTATTTTTATGTGTCCCATGTTGCTCATACGTTGATTTTTGTCTTTTTGATATTTTTCGATCCTTGATTTTCTGATGTCTCTGATATTTTTATTTCTTATGAATCCTGTGATGATGAATTTTGTGTTTGAGCTTTTATGATTGAGAAGGTATTAAAGGTGATGAAGTGAACTTGCAAGATGTGAAGGAGATTGAAATCAGGTTACTTCATTTCTTATTCTAATTTTTTGTGAGTTTCAAATTCTTCTGAGTAAGGAGCATGAGCTTTAAATTCTACGACCTGAATTTCATGGTGATCTATGAGCTTCTACGATGCCTTTGATAAGATGTTGATTATGATTGATAAGGGGATTTTACATGCTTTGATTCTCAAGTACTTGAAGTTCTTGACATGCTTGTTATGATGCATGCGTAGCCTTGAAGAGTGCTGGTTCATACTATGAAAAAGCCAAATGAGATTTGAGCCTTTAAATCATGTTACATGGTGCATGATATTTTTATTCTTGAGCGTATTGTTCTTTTGCGTGTATTCTACAACTTGCCTTGAGTCTCCTTGAATATTCAAGAATAGTCTAGTGGATTATGGAAATGATATTAGGCTATCTTTGATTTTTAGCCCATATTTTCCATACACTTTACCTGAATTCATTAAATCCTTAGTCAGCCCTTTTAGCACTGAAAAATCCATTCTTTGAATAGCCCGTTGAGCTTAATCAGTATTTGATTTTTTCTTGTGTTACTTGGATCAATTGAATAATTGTTGAAGTGGTTAGAAGAAGAATGTGAATATGTTGGGGTTGAAAAGGAAGATGAAGAAAGGAGAAGAAAAAGGATATAAAAATCCTAATGAGTTGTGAAAAAGAAAAAAATGGAAAAAGAAGGAGTTGAAAAGAAAATTAAAGTGAGAGAAAGAAAAATATTAGTGGGTTAGTGCACAAATTTAATACCCCTTGATGCTGAAGGAAAAGAAGAAAAATATTCTCTCGCTATTGTGGTTGAAGAAAAGGAATAAATATTTTGGAGATGGGGAGGAGTTGTGTCTTATTGAAAGTGATGAGGAAGAATGAATGATCATGATGGACGGTGATGAGCATTTTCTCAATACACAAAATTAATCCTCAAGTATAAGAATATCAATTGTAGTTTCGAAAGGTGACTAAGTATGTATCGAATCCAAGGGACGGATTAGTATCAATCTAATTATATGCTAATTAACTAAGATTATGTGGGTAAAATTGAGTTGGTTTGATGAAGAAACTAAATAACATATAATGAAATTATTAAGAAGTAAACAAGTAAGAATAGAACTTCGGTTGTGATCAGGTAAGTAATGGAGTAGTTCTTAAGGTAATCCAGTTTCATTCATTAATTTTCTTTCCATGCGTTGATGTCTGACTCTGCCCTGTGGTTTATGGACGCATCACTAAACCATGCAAGCGTACTCTATAGACACAAGTAAGCAAGCGTATGACACGTGTCAATATCCTTGGAGCAAGACGTATACTTTACCCCCATTTCTATGTATTATCATAATCAATTATTTCCCGTGTACTTAGTACTCTAACCCGATTTGATCTCCCTTTTTAGGTACTATAAAGTAATACTCTTTATCCTACTTATTAACCCGAATATGATTCAATTAACAAGTATCCATATAAGATAGTTCTAATAAGACTTCGGAATCCCTTCACTTAGAATTATAACATGCAATTCTGCTCAGCGGTGAACGCACTCAATCAATAACCAAGTGATGTATTCAGACTCTACATAACAGTTAATGATGTACAAAACGACCATGAGTATGAATTGAAAAAGCACAATCTTATATAAAATAAACCACAAGTAGTGTTGTAAGAAGTTTACAAATGGAAATTCGATTAACTCAATAAACTTTCATAACCCTAGAACTACCAAGGTGGTTCTAGCTCATGATTGATCTAGGAACAATCATGGCTAGTTGGGATGATCTTACTTGACTCGCTAGACGAACCTCTCTCTCAACCCCATCAGATGGTGGCAGGGCTTGGTGGATGAAGGAAGATGTGTTGTCTTTTGTTCTTCGTCCATCTCTTTTTCTCCTACGAAAGCCCTTCTTTTATACACATAGGATCTCCTTATGGGCTAAGGATGGGCCTTTTCTTGAAGCATAGGTCAAAATTGGTGAAAGACATCTGGAATTACCATAAATAGCATTCAGCGACACGTCGTTCGACCTCAGCATTCAAGTTCAACAAGAAGCCCCTGGTCGAACAAACATTCTGGACAACTTTGGCAATTTGCTCGACCCAAACTGCTCTTGCTCGACCAGATTGATCTTGGTTGAGCAACTCCTCCAAGTCGAACGATCTCTCTGGACGTTTTCTCCATTTTGCTCGACATCTTCTCATCTGTTCGACCAAGATAATGTTGGACGAGTAAATCCTCCAAGTCAAACCAGGTCACTGGATGGGCTCTAGCAATCTGCTCGACTTGTCACCTCCCGTTCGACCACCTGTTGTTGGTCGAGAAAGATATCCTTGGTTGAACATCACCTTAATCTCGCCTCCAAAATCGTGTCTTCCAATTCAGAGCCTTTTTCACCCGTTTTCCTATACAAATATGCTCAAATAGCCCTTGTACCTTTTGATTTGTGCCTTTCTCATAAACGTACCAATTTATCTCGATAAAAGACCAAATAGCACTCTATTTCCATGCAAATCAAGGCCCAAAACATGCGAATTTACACTCATGAAACCCCAAACTTACATGTTGCTTGTCCCGAGGCAACAAAATCAAAATCGAGAGTGTAATCGCCAGGTACAACATATCAAAATACATGCAATTATATTAACTTCGAACACGCAACTATCATACATTTCATTCACGCAAAAACATCAATCAATTACAATACTTCTACCAGTGCTAAGTCATCTAGCTCACGGGTAAGTATTTACTCTCTCACTCAAGTGTAAAAGATAAACACCTTATGGTTGATATCAACACTCACTTTCAATTTATATACTCGCGTAACCATAAGCTTGACAATGGTCTAAAAACTTAATCCATAATCAACTCAATACTAGGATCACAAAGGACTTGCTTGAAGGATGTAATGTTGGCTCTTTGGTTAAGGTGGAAGAATATAGGTAAGTGACTAACTTTACTAGTAAAGAGTTACCTTGGTATATTACTTTCAGTTTCTCCCTCTTCACTGCTTTATCATCGATCACGATCATAGACCATTCGTTCATCTTCACTTGGCTCAACTTCTTCTCTGTAGTAACACACCAATTCCGATTTTCTTAAAGGATAAGGGTACCAGTTTCGGGCACTACCCTCTCTAGCATTCGGGATACCGGTTTCAGGCACTATCCCTCACAAGATTTAACTTCTTGTCTCTCGAATTTACTTTTATCAAATCTCTCATCCTTTTTAAAACTTCTGAAAGCACTCATCTACATTTACTCTTACTAGTAATTGTTGTTAAAAGCTCAAAAGGGTAAACAGCTCATCATCAAGGCTTGCCAAAGAAAAATGCTCAAAGGCTCAATAGGGCTTACAAAGATAATTATAAAATCAGGTTAGATAAATTTGGCTAATTAACTCGATTAACAATAATGGCCTAAGATCACTTCCTAGTATCTAACAATTATAGATTTCAAACAAGACTCCAAGTCAAGTTCTAAAATACAAGTACACAAACATCTCTCAAGAATAAACAATCATGCATATAGCACGATAAAGAGTCTTAAATCCTCACAAGGTTAATAGAATCCTAAGCACTCTTCAAAGCATGCAATAAACATCAATTTCTTATGAACTACAAGTACAAATAGAACATGCTTGCCATTAACAAATTATCATGCATCAATACGGACCCATTCATACATGAATTCATCTCAAGCACATCATATCCATCATTCAATCATCATCATTATACAAACCACTCACACAAGAATCACCACACCCCAAACACTCAAACCGGCACCTGTAAAGTAGAAAAGAGAATGGGGGATGAGAGGAATCAGAAAAGAATAAAAACCTGATGCTCATCACTCCTCCGGAGCATGATCATCATCCGAACTCCCCGCTTTCTCACCATCCATCTCCAACCGCATCCGGTCTACATCTCTATGCAAGGCATTGAGATTCCTATCTAACCTTTGCCCATTATCCTGCAACTGCCTCAATCGTCCATCCATCTCAACATAATGCGTGTTGAGTGCAGCATAGTTGGCATTTGCAAGTGCCAGCTGTCTATTCGTTTCTTGCTAGTTCGTGTTGAGCGTGGCAAAGTGCCCATGCACCAGTTAGAATTGTAGTTCTCATTTTTCCCCATTATAGCTCTCCAAAAATCATTCATCCTGAAGTCATCACTCTCATTTCCAACCACATTCTCACACCCAATGATCTCCTTAAACTCACGAGCCCACATAGTCTGCGATTGACCACCTATTTGCATATGACCATAGGGAAGATATCCATCACCACGCTCCACTTGCAACGTGCACAATACTTCCGTAGTGATGTAGAAGTACGTCTCCCATTTCATCTCCATGAATACTGCGATCCCCACTTGGTTGAACATCCAACGAATGTCGTTGATGATATACATATCCATCATGGCACGATCATCCTGATACCTCGTCCTTCTTATCTTTAACAAGATTGCATTCCATAGCTTCTCTTTCTCCTCCCACTCGCCAATCTTGATTCCAAAATCCCTTGGTGTCTTCCTTTTATCCATCTTTATCCTTTTGACAATCTCCACCAACGGGGGTGACTTGTTCCCCTTCTTCTTTGATGACGAAGCAATCTCTTTTCCTACAAAAATTATACTTCAATACACCAAAAAGAGATAAAACCAAGCCTATGTCTATCATGAATCCTACTCGAGACTTCAAATTCATGTATCCAATCCAACTCAATCTCAAGTGTTTTCAAATCATCAAACTCTAAACTACACTTTTAATCAAGAATATCAAGATTCAAGTAATCCAACACTACCCCACATCAACATAATAACAAGTCAACTCCAAGTTCACCAAGTCCACAAAACATGCTCAAGTTCCATCACCAATTGCATCTCATCAATTTCCAAATTCAATGAGCCCATATGTATAATTCAAAATTAAACCCAAGCTCATGCTTCATACAACAATAGATTCAGAAAATTTCCACAATTCAACGAAGCACAATTCAAGAAATTTCGAATGCAATCTATAATAACAACTCAAGCAATTCAACACTCATACAAACCAAATCTAGCATGAATCCACTCACCCATTCTTTACTAATCAACATCATCACAATCCACAAGTAAAGTGAGAAGAAAACATACCTTTGTTTGACATGGTGTGCGTGTGTTGACAATAGCGAAAATCCCCAAAAGTTGAGCGAAAATCCGAGATTGGATCTTGCAATCCCTCAAAATTGGATGTGAAGTGTGTGGAAGAGAGGATTAAAGTGTAGGAAGGAAGTTAAGAGGAAGAACTTCCGGTTACAAAGTAGTGCTCAAGAAAGGGTGACAGAAGTGGGTGTGTCGAACGGATGAAATACCTTTTTTAAAACTGCTCCAAGCCTCCGTTCGATCGCAGCTCAACTTATGAGGGTTGGTCGAACAACGTCTCTAAGTCGAATGACCCAGATTTGGCTTTTAAATCTCCTAGCTCGACCTCCGTTTGACCTAAATATCTTGGTCGAACAACACGTGGAAGTCGAGCAACGCGTGTAGTCAGCCCCTGTTTTCCTTCACTTGTTCGACCTGTCGAACAACTAGTGCTAAGTTGAACAACCTTTCTGGATAAGTTTATCATTTTGCTCGACCATTTTTCGACTTAGATTCCTTGGTCGAACAATATGGTTTAGGTCGAACAACCTTTCTGGACATCTTAGGCATTTTGCTCGACCTCCGTTCGACCTGAATTTCTTGGTCGAACTTGCCTCCTCGATCTCCTCTTGGCTTACTCCTTCATAGCCATCATCCTGCTGCATTATTGGTACTCTCTGAGATAAATCAGTGATCTGCTTTTGTTGAGACTCTAGTAGCTTACTAATGTTAGCCAAGCAAGAGATGATCTCGTCATCTCTCCCTGACTTCACCATCGTGTGCTCCACCTATGCTACTTTTCTAAGGACATAAGTGCCTCGAACTGTATCAGTCGGCCAAACCCTTGAGTTCATCGAAATATCTTCGAAAAGCTTCTTGGCCTCAATGGGTGACTTCGTAAGCAATGCTCCATTAGAAGAAGCATCTAATAAAACTCGAGAGTCGCAATCCAACCCATTGTAGAATATACTGGTATATTGGGCCTTTGGTAGCCCATGTTGAGGACACTTACGAAGCATGTCCTTGAACCGGTCCCAAGCTTCATGAAACTTCTCGTTCCCATAGATAGAAAATTGGTTAATTTCTTGCTTCAACTTGAACACCTTAGAAGGTAGCATGTATCGCTCCAAGAATTTAACTTTCAACTTCTCCCATGTAACACATTCAGCAGCTTCAAGATTATCATACCAATCTCTCACCTTTTCATTCAACGAGAACTTAAACAATATGATCTTCATCGCATTCTCATGAGCTCCTGCATCTTTTTGTGTACTTGCATACCTAAGGAACTTATTAAGATGCTGTTGAGGATCTTCGATCATTCCCCCCCCAAAGAAGGGACTCCTCTCAATCATGGTTATAAGAGCAGGGTGTAAATCGAAATCGACTACGGTCCCTCTCGCTCCTAAAAACCCAGCATTGCCCCCTCCGTTGTTCTTAAAAACTTCACGGATGGCAAGTGTATCAGGATTCGCTGCCATGTTGATTGTTTCTACTTCCAAATTATCTTCGGTTGCAGCTTCAATTATTTGCAAATTTAGCATATCAACTTCAACTCCAAAGTTAAGAGCTTCAGTTGGATCTACGTTCTTGTTCTTATTCTTCTTCTTCTTTTTCTTCCTCGACGATGCTCCGATCTCTGAATTATATGGTTCTAATTCACCTTTCTTTGATCTTGTGACATTACACCTAAGAAGAATAAGTGTTAGAAATTGAAAACAAGAATAATAATCTCAATTAAACTAGATATAATCAAAAGATATTTAATGCCGTCCCCGTCAATGGCGCCAGAAACTTGATGAGCGTTTTCTCAACACACAAAATTAATCCTCAAGTATAAGGATATCAATTATAGTTTCGAAAGGTGACCAAATATATATTGAATCCAAGGGACACATTAATATCAATCTAATTATATGCTAATTAACTAAGATTATGTGGGTAAAATTGAGTTGGTTTCATGAAGAAACTAAATAACATATAATGAAAATATCAAGAAGTAAACAAGTAAGAGTAGAAATTTAGTTGTGATCAAGTAAGTAACGGAGCAGTTCGTCAGGTAATCCAGTTTCATTAATTAATTTTCTTTCCATGTGTTGATGTCCGACTCTGCCCTGTGGTTTATGGACGCATCACTAAACCATGCAAGCATACTCTATAGACACAAGTAAGCAAGCGCATGACACGTGTGAATATCCTTGGAGCAAGACGTATACTTTATCCCCCTTTTTAGGTACTATAATAATCAATTATTTCCCGTGCACTTAGTACTTTAACCCGATTTGATCTCCCTTTTTAGGTACTATAAAGTTATACTCTTTATCCTACTTATTAACCCAAATACAATTCAATTAACAAGTATCTATATAATATAGTTCTAATAAGACTTCGGAATCCCTTCACTTAGAATTATAACATGCGATTCTGCTCAGCGGTGAACACACTCAATCAATAACCAAGAGATGTATTCAGACTGTACATAACAGTTAATGATGCACAAAACGACCGTGAGTATGAATTGAAAAAGCACAATCTTATATAAAATAAACCAGAAGTAGTGTTGTATGCAGTTTAAAATGGAAATTCGATTAACACATAAAACTTGCATAACCTCAGAACTACCAAGGTGGTTCTAGCCCATGATTGATCTAAGAAAAATCATGGCAAGTTTGTATGATCTTACTTGACTCGCCTGACGAACCTCTCTCTCAACCCCTTCGGATGGTGGCAGGACTTGGTGGATGAAGGAAGTGGTGTGTTGTCTTGTGTCCTCTTCAGTCTCTTTTTCTCCTGCGAAAGCCCTTCTTTTATACACATAGGATCTCCTTATGGGCTTATGATGGGCCTTTTCTTGAAGCACATGTCAAATTTAGTAAAAGACATCCCGAATTACCATAAATAGCATTCAGCGACACGCTGCTCGACCTCAGCATCCAAGTCGAATAAGAAGCCCCTGGTCGAATAAACATTCTGGACCACTTTGGCAATTTGCTCGACCAAGACGCTCTTGCTCGACCAGATTGATCTTGGTCGAGCAACTCCTCCAAGTTGAACGAGCTCTCTGGACGTTTTCTCCATTTTGCTCGACTTCCTCTCATCTATTCGACCAAGATAATATTGGTCGAGCAGATCCTCCAAGTCGAACTGGCTCACTGGATGGGCTCTGGCAATCTGCTCGACTTGTCACCTCCCGTTCAACCATCTGATGTTGGTCGAACAAGCCATCCTTGGTCGAACAGCACCTTAATCTTGCCTCCAAAATTGTGTCTTCCAATTCCAAGCCTTTTTCACATGTTTTCCTATACAAATATGCTCTAATAGCCCTTGTACCTTCTGATTTATGCCTTTCTCATAAATGTACTGATTCGTCTCGATAAAAGACCAAACAGTACTCTATTTCCACATAAATCAAGGCCCAAAACATGTGAATTTACACTCTCATCAAACCCCCAAACTTACATGTTGCTCGTCCCAAGGCAATGAAATCAAAACCGAGAGTGTAATCGCCAGGTACAACATATCAGAATACATGTAATTATATTAACTTCGAACACGCAACTATCATACCTTTCATTCACGCAAAAACATCAATCAATCACAATACTTTTACGAGTGCTAAGTCATCTAGCTCACGGGTAAGTATTTACTCTCTCACTCAAGTGTAAAAGATATACACCTTATGGTTGATATGAACACTCACTTTCAATTTATATACTCGCGTAACCATAAGCGTGACAAAGGTCTCAAAACTTCATCCATAATTGACTCAATACTAAGATCACAAAGGACTTGCTTAAAGGATGTAACGTTGGCTCTTTGGTTAAGGTGGAAGAATATAGGTAAGTGACTAACTTTACTAGTAAAGAGTTACCTTAGTATATTACTTTTAGTTGCTCCCTCTTCACTGCTTTATCATCGATCACGATCATAGACCATTCCTCTATCTTCACTTGGCTCAACTTCTTCTCGGTAGTAGCACGCTAATTCCGGTGTTCTTCAGGGATAAGGGTACCAGTTTCGGGCACTACCTTCTCTAGCATTTGGGATACCGGTTTCAGGCACTATCACTCACAAGATTTAACTTCTTGTCTCTCGAATTTACTTTTATCAAATCTCTTATCCTCTTTAAAACTTCTGAAAGCACTCGTCTACCTCTACTCTTACTAGTAATTGGTGTTAAAAGCTCAAAAGGGTAAACAACTTATTATCAAGGCTTGCCAAGAAAAGGCTCAAAGGCTCAATAGGGCTTGCAAAGATAATTATATAAGAAGGTAAAATAAATTTGGCTAAGTAACTCGATTAATAATAATGGCCTAAGATCACTTTCTATTATCTATCAATTATAGATTTCAAACAAGACTCCAAGTCAAGTTCTAGAATACGAGTACACGAACGTCTCTCAAGAATAAACAATCATGCATATAGGACGATAAAAAGGCTCAAATCCTCACAAGGATAATAGAATCCTAAGCACTCTTCAAAGCATGCAATCAACATCAATTTCTTATGAACTATAAGTACAAATAGAACATGCATGCCGTTAACAAATTAACATGCATCAATAAGGACCCATTCATACATGAATTCATCTCAAGCACATCATATCCATCATTTAATCATCATCATTATACAAACCACTCACGCAAGAATCACCACTACACCCAATACTTAAACCGGCACCTGCAAAGTAGAAAAGAAAATGGGGGATGAGAGGAATCAGAAAAGAGTAAAAACCTGATGCTCATCACTCTCTCGTAGCATCATCATCATCCGAACTCCCCGTTTCCTCATCATCCATCTCCAACCGCATCCGGTCCACATCTCTATGCAAGGCATTGAGATTCCTATCCAACCTTCGCCCATTATCCTAGCCTCTTCGCACCCCCTGTTCTTCTCTATCTTGCTCGACCTTTGTTTGATCACTTACCCCTGGTCGAGCAAGCAAGGATTGGTCAAACAAACTCTCTGGAAGTTTTTTGCCATTTGCTCGTCCAATGCTCGACTTCAGCTTCGTGGTCCAGCTAGAAGAGTTAAGTTGAACAACTCTTCTAGAATATTTTGACACTTTGTTCGACCAGTGCTCGACCAAAATGCCTGGTCGAACAGCTCATGCGAGATCGAACAACTTCATGATCTCTCTCAATTTCGTACCCCTCTCGTTTCTTCCTGCAAAATTCAATTATAGGACAACATCAAGTATCAAGATATCCAAAAATTAAGCTAGAGAAACCATATAAAATCAAGTGCAGCTCCGCAATCACACCAAAATAACAACTCTCACTAAACACTAGGCAAATTGTAAAAAAAATCGATGCATCAAAACCGGCTAAAGTTTTAATATACCGCAAAAAATCAACTCCCCTAGTAAACATTACAAAGTAAAGATCACATTCGCCGTGCTATAATGAAGTATACACCATACCCCCAAACTTAGTAGAAACCATCGGTGAAACTAAGCTTGTAAAGAGATGTAATTTCCGAATGATAAGCACGTTAAATAAGAAAATTTCTTACGCACACTAATGAAATTAAAGAAATAAAATGAGAGGAAAAAGCCCCCAACAGGCGCTCATGTTTAACGTCGGAGAGTCACGATGGTACCAATCTAGTGCAAGGTATCCTCAAAGATAATGCAAACATTATCCGGCGACTTGTAATGCTTCAACCGATGCCCATTTGCCACAATAATGTCCCCATCTTTGTCCATAAGCTCAAAACTCCCCCCTCCGTAGGCTCTATGGATAATGAACGGCCCCGTCCACTTCGATTTCAATTTCCCTGTGAAGAGCTTCAAGCGAGAATTAAAAAGTAATACCTCATCACCTTGCTTGAACTCCTTGTAAGAGATCTTCGAATCATGTCATTTCTTCATTCTCTCCTTAAAAATCTCTGAGTTCTTGTAAGCACGATTCTTAAACTCGTCCAGTTGATTGATATGAGTCATCCTCAACTCCCTTTGATCTTTCAAGGACAAATTCAAGCTTCTCAATGCCCAAAAAGCTTTGTGCTGAATCTCTACGAGCAAGTGGCACGGCTTCCTATAGACAATTTGATACGGTGACATATCCAACACCGTCTTGTAAGCAATTCGGAACCCCCACAAAACATCATCGAGCTTCATAGCCCAATCCTTCCTATTGGTTCCGACTACCTTCTCCAAGATTTTCTTCACTTGGTGGTTGGAGACTTCCGCTTGCCCATTCGCTTGAGGGTGATAGGGTGTAGTGACCCTATGCTTCACTCCATAATCCTTAAGCACCTTTTCAAGAAGCTTGTTGATGAAGTGAGAACCTCCATCACTCACTAATGCTCTAAGAACTCCATAACGGGCAAAGATATGTTTCTTCAAGAAGGATAAAACAGTCCGTGAATCATTCACGCGAGTGGGAATGGCTTCCACCCACTTAGAACATAATCCACAGCTAAAAGGATGTAAAGAAATCCATTAGATAGGGGAAAGGTCCCATAAAATCGATCCCCCATACATCGAAGATCTCGACAACAATGCTCTGTTGAAGTGACATCTTATCTCGTCGACTTATGTTCCCCATCTTTTGACATCTTTAAACAAGGTCGGCCAATAAAGAGCTGACTGAAGTACCTTCGCTGCCGTCTTTTGAGCCCCAAAGTGTCCCTCGTTAGGTTGTTCATGGTAAAACTCAAGAACACTCTCCATCTCCATCTTCGGCACACACCTACAGACTATGGAATCCATACATATCTTGTAGATAAATGGATCATACCATATGAAGGTCTCAACATCCTGCTTGAACTTTGCAAGTTTGTATCAGTTGAGATCTCTCGGGATTTCTCCTACGGCAATGTAATTGATATAATCCGCATAACACGGATTCATCCCTTGGGCAGCTACTACACATGCTTTTTTCAGCTCCTTCAACAAGCACCGCCATGATCTTCTCATCAGAGAACATCTCTTCTATGTAATCAAACGAATCATCACAAAGTTCCCTTGTCTCCAACCTTGATAGGTGATTCGCCAAGTCATTTTCCGTAGCCTTCTTATCTCGGATCTCCATATCAAACTCCTGTAGAAGAAGAATCCATCTAATAATCCTTGGCTTCGTCTCCTTCTTCTCCATCAAGTACTGAATCGTAGAGTAATCCGTGTACACTATTGTTTTCATGCCAACCAAGTACTGTCAAAACTTATTGAATGCGTACACCACAGCAAGAAACTCCTTTTTCAGTCACCGTGTAGTTCTTTTGTGCCGCATCGAAAGTCTTACTCGTTTAGTAAATGGCACAAAACTTCTTATCCCTCAACTTCCCAAGCACCACTCCAAGTGCTAAATCACTCGCATCACACATTAGTACAAATGGTTGAGTCCAATCCGGTGTGATCAAGATAGGTGCAGTAATAAGCGCCACCTTCAAAACTTGAAAAGCTGTTCAACATTCTTCATCAAAAACAAAAGGAACATCATTTTCAAGTAAATGAGATAAGGGCTTGGAGTATTTCGAGAAGTCCTTTATGAATCTTCTATAAAAACCGGCGTGTCCAAGGAAAGACCGCACTCATTTCTCATTCGTAGGTGGTGGAAGCTTCTCGAACGCCACCACCTTTGCTCTATCCACCTGCAAACCTTTGGCTGAGATATGATGACCAAGAACAACCCAATCTCTCAACATGAAGTGGCACTTCTCCCAATTCAAGACAAGATTCGTTTCTTGGCATCTTTTCAAAACAGTGGTTAAACAAATATCAAAAGAGGAACCAAATACAGAGAAGTCATCCATAAACACCTCCTTGATCTTTTCTATCAACCCACCAAATATGGCCATCATGCAACGCTGCAATGTCGCAGACGCATTAGACAATCCAAAAGGCATCTTTCTAAAGGCAAACGTTCCATACGGGCAAGTGAAAGTAGTCTTCTCTTGATCCTCGAGTGCAATCATGATTTGATTATAACCTGAGTATCCATCCAAGAAGCAATAATACTCATACCCCATGATGGGGGTTTTCTCAACACACAAATTAATCCTCAAGTATAAGGATATCAATTGTAGTCTCGAAGATGACCAAGTTATATTATCGAACCCATGGGACGACTTAACATCAATTCAATTATATTCAAGTATATTTCAGATTATGTTTGGTAATTATAATGGTGTAGATTTCAAGTATCATCTATTAATTTAAATAGCAAAGTAAATAACAAGAATAGGAGAGAGGTGAGTTGTGATCAAGAAAGATAGTAGGTAGCTCGTTGGGTCATCCAGTTTTACTTATTAATTCATACTTTCGTGTGATGGTGTCCGACTCTGCCCTGTGGTTTGTGGACGCATCACTAAGCCATGCAAATCGACTCTATAGACACAAGTAGATATGCGTTTGACACGTGCGAATATCCTAGGAGCAAGATGTATACTTTACCCCCCTTTTTAGGTACTATCAGAATCAATTATTTTCCGTGCACTTAGTACTCTAACCCGATTTGATCTCCCTTTATAGGTACTATAAAGTTATACCCTTCATCCTACTTATCAACCCGAATAAGATTCAATTAACAAGTATTTATATAAGACGGATCTAATAAAACCTCGGAATCCCTTCACTTAGAATTATAACTTTAAACCCTGCTCAACAGTGAACCCACTCAACCAATAACCATGTTATGTATTCAGACTCTACACAACGATCATTGATGCACAAAACGACTATGAGTATGGATTAAATACGTGCAATCTTATATAAAATAAAACCACAGGTAGTGTTGTACGGAGCTTTACACACGAGATACAAATTACATCAAGAAACCTTCATAACCCTAGAGCTACCAAAGCGGCTCTAGCCCATGATTGATCTAGAAACAGTCATGGCTAGATGGACCAATCTTACTTGAACCTCCAAGGAAGCCTCTGTCACAGCCCTCCGGATGGATCACCAATCTCTTCTCTTGTCTCCTCTTATGATTCACGATCAAAAGCTCCTTTTCTCTCTGCATGAGCCTCCTTTTATACTTTTAATCACGTCTCTAGGGCTTGAAATGGGCTTTTCAAGTGATCTCACGCATTTTGGCCTAGAAAATCCAGATAAGGTAAGTTTCCGCATCTTGGTTCGACCTCAGCAAATAGGTCGAACCACCGACCGCAGGTCGAACCCTGCTATTGGACACATTCTGCACTTGGTTCGACCTCTTGTACAGGTCGAACCACTCCCTCTTTGGTCGAACCACATGTCGAACCACACCACTGGATAATTTCTGCTCCTGGTTCGACCAACTGTTAGGTCGAACCACAACGTCGTGGTTGAATCACACTTCTCGCGAACTGGTTCGACCACGGTTCGACCTGATGAGCAGGTCGAACCTTTGAGTCATGGTCGAACCCTCCTTCTGCACACTTTGCAATGCTGGTTCGACCTGTATGAGAGGTCGAACCCTCCTCCAACAGGTCGAACCCACCTCTTTTCTTGGCGGTTCGCGTGGCCTCGACTTCGTCTCTTTGATTCTTGGCGCTTCCACTCCGATTTCGCTATCAAAACCACTCAAATAACTCCAACAACACCTGATTCATGCTCATTCACAATATATATAGGTTTTCCACCTATTTCAACCTTCAAACTCTCCAAAACTAGCATAAATGCCGGTGCTAAACTAGTGAATTTACACACTCATCACCCTGCAAGACGATCAAGCATTTAATCCATGATAGGAAGGGAAAAATGGTCTTTGCATGTATTCTCATTCAACTTCCTGTAGTCTGTACACACACGCCATCCCGTAGGAATCCTAATGGCTAATGTCTCATAATCTTCGGCTTTCACTATAGTCATGCCCCCCTTTTTAGCAACAACATGTAGTGGACTCACATGGGGACTATCACTAATAGGATAAATAATCCCTGCATCTAGCCACGTTAGGATTTGCTTTCTAATCACTTCTTGAATAGCGGGATTCACCCTCCACTGATTCTGAATGCTACTCTTGGTCTCATCTAACAACCTTATTCGATGCATGCAATACGAAGGACTAATACCTTTCAAATCGTCAAGAGACCAACCAATTGCAGACTTATACTTCCTAAGTACATCCAAAAATTCCTCAAGTTTATCATCATTAAGAGAAGACGATACAATTATCGGATATTTTCCATTGTCACCAAGATAAGCATACTTCAAGTGTTCCGGTAATGGTTTCAACTCCTCTTTCTTCTCCTCTTGAGGTGCACTCTCTCTGTCAAAAGGCAAGTTCTTTCTTGTCCACTTCACCTCTTCAACCTTTGTTCTTTGCGATTCATACCTGTCATCACCTAAAGCAAGCAAGTTTTCAAGAAATTCTATACATACCTCATTGGAGAGTTCATCTAGCTCCGTAGTGGGAAAAGTAAGAGACTCTATCAAGCATGTCTCAAGAGGATCTTTGGAAAGAATCAGAGACATGTCTTCATTAATGATCTCCTCCACCACATCAATATTGTGGCACTGCATCTCCATCGGCATCTTCACTGCTTTATCCAAGTTAAACATGACTTCTTTATCCATCCTCAACCGTAGCTCACCCTTTTGCACATCTATCATAGCTCCAGCAGTCACAAGGAATGGTCTCCCTAAGATTAAAGGAGCATTATCCTTGTCGTCTTCCATCTCTAGCACCAGAAAATCCCCAGAAAATACAAGCTTTTCAACTTTGACTAGGACGTCTTCGATAATGCCTTTTGGAAATGTCATAGACCTATCCGCTAGTTGTAGAGCCACCGATGTGGGAGTTAACTCCCCCAAACTAAGCCTTTTAAAAGTGGACAACGACATCAAATTGATGCTTGCCCCTAGATCACACAAGGCTCGACGTGCCGTCCCCTTTCCAATTTCACACAAGATGGTGAAGCTTCATGATGAGAGTGAAAATAAGCGTGTTTTAGTGTCCAATTTAACACCTTTTTGATTGATATTCTTGTCATATATTAGCACAATGGTCTTATATTCATTATATATGAGAAAAAGGTGCACTTGAGGTGTTTTATTGTGTTTTAGGTGGAAAAAGGATCAAAAGAGCCAAGTTGGAGAAAAGGTGCAATTTGTGCAAGAATGCTGAAAATGCACGTCCAACTTGTGTAATTATTCTGTATTCATGTGGAGATCAAAACTGTTGGTGTAATATATGGTTGGAAAGTCACTGAAGAGAGGGTCGTTTTGGCGTAAAGAACACCATCATTGAAGTCCGAACGAGGAAGTTATGAGCAAAGTGGTGACGCCGCGCGAGCTGTGCGAACAGAATTGCAGTGCTATGTTCCATGGCCTGTTACATATTCAATTATTAGAGATTTTATGATTTCTTTATATGGATAGAAATCCAAGGAAGAGAGGATCGCGTGAGCGCAAAAATCACTCAATTCGGAGGTCGGATGTGAAAGTTATAAGCGAAACGGAGAGACTGCGCAAATCGGTTCGACCTGCTTGAGGTCGAACCGAGGTCGAACCCAACGGAAAAATAGCTGGTTTGACCACGACATGCTGGTTCGACCTGTTGGGATGGTCGAACCAAGCACCTGGGCGTCCAGAAGGGTGGTTCGACCATGGTTCGACCTGTAGGAGTTTGTTCGACCTGTTTGGGAGGTTGAACCACGCTTTGGGAACTTTCCAAATTCGTATTTTCGAGGCCTAAACGCGTGTGATCACTTGAAAAGCCCATTCCAAGCCTAGAAGACGTGATTACAAGTATAAAAGGAGGTCTATACAGCCCAAAAAAGAGGAGGTACACAACACAATACAAGAGAGGAGAAGAGAGGCCACAACATACAACACCCCATAAGGGGGGATCACCCCCCAATCATCATCCACATCTTTTCCTCCATCAATCCATCACTTTGAAGATTCGTTTGTGGAATCAAGAGGAGAACCAAGAGGAGGATTCAAGATGGAGAAGGGTATGAAGACGCCATATCAAGGGTTTCTTCGTTTCCTAATTTATCTTGTATTTTCCGGACATCCGGGTAAGATCTATCCAACACCCATGATTGTTCTTCGAAACATCATGGGCTAGAGCCTTTTTGGTAGATCTAGGAGTTTTGATGGTTTTATGAATTAATTGATCTTCTATGTGTAAACTCCGTACAACACTACTTGTGGATTTATTTTATATGTGCTTTCTTAATCCATATTCACGGTCGATTTGTGCATCATTAACTGTTATGTAGAGTCTGAATACATATCTTGGTTATTGATTGAGTGCGTTCACTGCTGAGCAGGATTCCATGTTATGATTCTAAGTGAGGGGACTCCGAAGCTTCATTAGAACTATCATATATGAATACTTATTAATTGAATCGAATTCGGGTTATTAAGTAGGATAAAGAGGATAATTTCATAGTACCTATAAAGGGAGATCATATCGGGTTATAGTACCAATCCTAGGGGGAAATAATTGATACTGATAGTACCTAGAAAGGGGGGTGGAATTATATCTCTTACTTCGAGGTTATTCACACGTGTTATACGCATGTTTGCTTGTGTCTATAGAGTAAATATGCATAGCTTAGTGATGCGTCCATATTCCACAAGGCAGAGTCGGACATCGACACATAGAAGGGAAGTTAATGAGTAAAACTGGATTATCCTAGAGCTACCTATTCTCCTACTTGATCCACTTTCGTATTCTTCAAGTGATACTTTATTTTATTTGTTATTTAATTTCCAGCATATTAGTTGTTAGATAACCATTCAAACGTAATTGCCTTGTCTTAATTAATTTAGATAATAATTAAATTGATAATACGCTGTCCCTTGGGTTCGATAATCACTTGGTCACCTTTCGAAACTACAATTGATATCCTTCATACTTGGGGATTAATTTTGCGTGCAAAAAAACGCGCATCAAGTTCTCTTCTCCTCTCTTGTTGTAGTATAGTGGTGAGTATTCCCGCCTGTCACGCGGGTGACCCAGGTTCGATCCCCGGCAACGGCGCCAAGAACTTGATGCGCATTTTCTTTGCACGCAAAATTAATCCCCAAGTATTAAGGATATCAATTGCAGCTTAAGCAAGCGACCAAGTGAATATCGAACCCAAAGGACGGCGTATTATCAATTTAATTATTATCTAAATTAATTAAGACAAGTGATAATAAAGTTTGAGGTATGGAATTATTAATCTACTAAGCAAGTAATTAAAATAACATATAATATAAAATATCACTCGAAGAATACGAAAGTGGATCAAGTAGGAGAATAGGTAGCTCTAGGGTAATCCAGTTTTACTACTTAATTTCCCTTTCATGCGTTGATGTCCGACTCTGCCTTTTAGAATATGGACGCATCACTAAGCCATGCAAATCTACTCTATAGACACAAGTAAACATGCGTATAACACGTGTGAATAACCTCGGAGCAAGAGATATAATTTCACCCCCCTTTCTAGGTACTATCAGTATTAATTATTTCCCCCTAGGATTGGTACTCTAACCCGATATGATCTCCCTTTATAGGTACTATAAAGTTATCATCTTTATCCTACTTAATAATCCGAATTCAATTCAATTAATTAGTATTCATATATGATAGTTCTAATGAAGCTTCGGAGTCCCCTCACTTAGAATCATAACATGGAATCCTGTTCAGCGGTGAACGCACTCAATCTACAACCAAGATATATATTCAGACTCTATATACCAATTGAATATGCACAAAACGACCGTGAATATGGATTAAGAAAGAACAATCATATATAAAATAAATCCACAAGTAGTGTTGTACGGAGTTTACATATAGAAGATCAATTAATTCATAAAACCATCAAAACTCCTAGATCTACCAAAAAGGCTCTAGCCCATGATGTTGTAGGAAACACACATGGGGGTTGGATAAATCTTACCCGGACGTCTGGAAAATACAAGATAAATTAGGAAACGAATAAATCCTAGATATGGCATCTTCATGTCCTTCTCCGTCTTGAATCTTCCTCTTGGTTCTCCTCTTGATTCCACAAACGAATCTTCAAAGTGATGGATGGATGGAGGAAAGGAAGTGGATGATGGATGGGGGGTGATCCCCCCTTGTGGGGTGTTGTATGGTTGAGGCCTCTCTTCTCCTCTCTTGTATTGTGTTCCTCTCTTTTTTGGGGCTGTATAGACCTCCTTTTATACTTGTAATCACGTCTCCTAGGCTTGGAATGGGCTTTTCAAGTGATCACACGCGTTTAGGCCTCGAAAATACGAATTTGGAAAGTTCCCGAAGCGCGGTTCGACCTCCCAAACAGGTCGAACCAACCCCTACAGGTCGAACAAAACATGTCGTGGTCGAACCAGCATTTTTTCCGTTGGGTTCGACCTCGGTTCGACCTGGTGCTCAGGTCGAACCCACCTGTCGTGGTCGAACCGGTCGGAATCAGCTTGCACAGTCTCACCGTTTCGCGTATAACTTTCACATCCGACCTCCAAATTGAGTGATTTTTGTGCTCACACGATCCTCTCTTCCCGGAATTTCTATCAATATAAAAAACTTATAATAACTCCAAGAATTGAATATGTAACAGGCCATGGAAAGTAGCACTGCAATTCTGTTCGCACAGCTCGCGCGGCGTCACCACTTTGCTCATAACTTCCTCATTCGGACTTCAATGATGGTGTTCTTTACTCAAAAATGACCCTCTCTTCAGTGGCTTTCCAAACAAATATCACAAATCCAATTCAGAGCTCCACATCAATACAGAATAATTACACAAGTTCGACGTGCGTTTATCAGCATTCTTGCACAAATTGCACCTTTTCTCAAACTTGGCTCTTTTGATCCTTTTTCTACCTAAAACACAATAAAACACCTCAAGTGCACATAATTCTCACATATAATGAATATAAGACCATTGTGATAATATAAGACTACAATATCAATCAAAAAGGTGTTAAATTGGATATTAAAACACGCTTATTTTCACTCTCATCAATCCCCCAAACTTACCCGTTGCTCATCCCGAGGCAACAAAATAAAGATAAAGAGAAAGAGAGTACGAAAATTAGCGGGGAAACAAGGACTATGACCAATACCCATTCAAAATACAATTGTCCTCAACTTAGGTCATGCAACTCTCATTATATGTAATAATCAATTCATAGCATACAAGTTAAGACAATCACCACCAATTCAAATGCTCCATCAACATGTTCTCACGGGAAGTATATATATGATCTCTCACTCAAGTGTAAAATGTACACTTATGGGTTAAAGTGTTTACGCTCAAATTCAATTCAAGTACATGCGTAACCATAAGCTTGCCAAACGTCTCAAACTTTCTACCACTAAAATTATGATTCGACAATGGGATCAAAAAGGACTTTTCTTTTGGATGTAATGTTGGCTCTTTGGTAAGGGTAGGAAACATATGGATAAAGTGACTCAATTAGTAGAGAATTAAAACCGGAGATCTTTTGTACTGCAGATTCTTACACTTCAAGGCTATCCAGCTTCAGGCTCTTCTAATTTTCTTTTCTCTCCTTTCCTTCAAGCTCAACATACTTTTTCTTGTCTCAAGCACATCCTTTTTCTCTCGAGGTACCAGTTTCGGGCACTACCTCACGCATCCTCCATAGGGTACTAGATTTAAGTACTACCCTAGGGTTTTTGATTCCATGGAGTACTAGATTTAAGCACTACTCCATGCTTCTCCTTAGATGCATTATCATAATCCATCACTATTAATTTCAACACCAATTTCATTCCTTCCCAAATTGTTATCAAGCACCATTAACACACTTTGACAACATTTAATTCTCCACTAAATATAGGAATTTAAGGCTCAAATAGGATATCAAAGTGGCTATCTTCGTAGGTTGCCAAAGAAATAAGGCTTTTAGGCTCAACGGGGCTAACTACGGATATATAATTATTTTGTAGGGAATTATTTGGCTAAGTGACTCATAAATTCAAGGATGGCCTAAAATCATCTCCCATCATCTAACACACATGTAGTTTCAAGTAAGACAAGAGGCAAGTTCTAGAATACATACACAAGAACGATACTCACCAGAAAAGAAATATCATGTGATTATGTACATGATCAACAAGGCTCAAAATCTCACATGGGTTTTTAACAAGTAACAGAGCATTTTCATGGTAGGTAATATCCCACAAGTACACATAGAACTTCATATCATAATATAACTCAAGTACACTTCCTTCATCAATTTCAAGAGCATATGAATTTCAAAGATAATTTTAACAATATAAGCTCACATGGATCACCACCATAAACTCAATCCTTCCACTCCATGAATTAAAAGCACATATAAAAATTAGAAAAAGGAAACAAGGGCACCTGATTTCTCCTTCAATGAATGCACGAGCTCCTCGAGTCAAAACCTCAATGTAGAACTCGTCTTGCCACCTAGTTACCCTTTTCTATCATCAAAGCTCAAGCATACTCATCATCACAGGATTCATCAATAATAAAATAGGAGAACTATAAGAAAGAATTAATTGACTATGTAATCGACTCCACACACTAGAAACACCACTGAACACTAGGCAAATTGCAAAAAAATCGACACATCAAAACCGATTAAAGTTTCAATATACCGCAAAAAATCAACTCCCCTAGCAAACATTACAAAGAAAAGATTATACTCTTAGTTCTTCAATGAGGTAAGTACATCACACCTCCCCCAAACTTAGTAAAAACGTAAGTTGAAACTAAGTTTGCAAAAAGATGTAATTGTCGATTAGTAAGCACCTTAAATATAAAAATTTCTTACTCACACGAATAAATAAAGCAATAAAACAGGAGGGAAAGCCCCCAACAGGCGCTCACGTTTAACGTCGGAGAGTCACGACGGATTACCACTTTGAACTACTGGATCACAGGACGATCTTGTCGCATCCTCCCCTTCAAGTACTTTCTTTCCCTCTTCTTGTCTACACTCAACACCTCACCTTTTTTGGTCACAAAAATATGATCATTGGAATTTCCTTGCTCCCATGGCTGTCTAGACTTCTCCTTGTCAACCTTCCACTTAAATTCAGAATCACCTGTCTTAGAAAAATCAAGATTAAACAAGTGAGAAACCACATCAATGCTCTTGCACGATTGAGTCCCCATGGGCATCTTCATTGCATGATCAAGAGAGAAAACCACATCTTCATTATCCATCTGCAGTCTAAGCTTCTCCGCTCTCAACCTCTTTGCTCTTTCCCACTTCTTCTCCATTGTAAGCTCAGTATTCTACTCATGTAATGGTACTGGAGTAACATCAACATCATGCGGAGCATTTGGCGCAGAAACGGGCAACTTCTGGATGGGTTTGACCAGGGTTCGACCTGTGGAACAGGTCGAACCAGGCATGTACTGGTCGAACCTACCTTCTGGACAACGACTCTTTTTTTTAATTTGAGGTTCGACCTGGGTTCGACCAGTGTTAGAGGTCGAACCACTGCCCCCTAGGTCGACCTGCCTCACTGTATAGTTTATATCCTCCGGTTCGACCTGGGTTCGACCTACTGGGTTGGTCGAACCATTACGGTCGTGGTCGAACCGTTGCTGCGACAAAATAGAGCACGTCAGATGAAGAGGTTCGACCATAGTTCGACCTGAATGCCAGGTCAAACCTTCTGGGTGTTGGTCGAACCGAAAATTTTCAAAAACAGAGTGCACTGCATGTGAGGTTCGACCATTGTTCGACCTGAATGCCAGGTCGAACCTTTTGGGTGTTGGTCGAACCGAGGATTAGTCATGTCCAAATTTGATTCTGGCCTCATCGGTCCTTCGTACTGTGTTCCACACCTTAACGTGATGGCTTTATCTTCCAATTTTTATGTTAATTGATTCACGTTCGCGGTCATCTGCCCCATAATCAAGGTAAGCTCCTTCATCTGCTTAGATAAATCTGCATGATCAACATTCATTCTAGCTTCGATGTGGTCAACCCTTGCATCGTTCTCAGCCATGTATCGATTGAAGGTATCTTCATCACTCTTCACTTCGTGCTGCTTCATACTAGGCCCCCTTAGTGTCAACTCTATGATCTGCGTCTGCTGGGACTCTAGTAGCTTGTTGATGTTAGCTAAACTAGAGACGATCTCATCATCCCTATTCGGCTTCTCCACTTGATGTTCAACCTGCGCTACCTCGCCAAGTACATATGATCCTCTATCTCTCACTACAGGCTAGTCACGTGTATTCATAGAGATGTCTTCAAATAACTTTTCCGCTTCAAGTGCTGTCTTTGATAACAGCGCTCCTCCTGATGATGCATCAATAAAAATACGCGACTCACAATCCAATCCATAGTAGAAGATGCTTATGTATTCAGCCTTTGGCATTCCATGCTGTGGATACCTCCTGAGCATGTCTTTAAACCTGTCCCAAGCCTCATAAAATTTCTCACCCTGATTCATAACAAATCGAGTGATCTCTTGCTTCATTCTTAAGATCCTTGAGGGTGGTATGTATCTCTCCAAGAACTTCTGCTGCAGTTGGTCCCATGTATTGCAATCGGCTAGATCAAGGGTCTCATACCAAGCTTCAGCCTTATTAATTAAAGAGAATTTGAATAAGGCAATCCGCCTAGCATTATCATTCGCTCCACTGCCCTTTTGAGTGTTTGCATAACCAAGAAATCTTCGGAGATGCTGATATGGATCTTCAAAACAACCTCCAGAAAAGGGATTCTTCTCTACCATGTTAATAAGAGCGGGATTTATCTCAAAATCATCATCTTTCCCCCTTGCTCCTATCAACCCCATGTTGACATTCCCAAAGTTCGTGAAAATTTCACGAATGGAAATATTATCCGGATTCTGCCTTGCTCCGGCCATGTTTAGATCAATGTGTTATTCCTTCTTTTCCTTCCTCTCCTTTTACAAGCGCACAAGTAACTTGGAAAAATTCAAGGTTAGATAGAAATAAATAATCACAAATAAAAGAAAAAGAAAAAAAAATCTTAATCAACTAGAAATAATAAAATCAATAATAACAGCTGTCCCCGGCAACGGCGCCAAGAAAACGCGTATTTTATTTGTGCAAGAAAACAAGTTCAATAATAAATATCAAGAACTTGATGCGCGTTTTTGTAAATAATAATTTAATATTATATATTATATTTTCCACATATGAAAATATGTGGCACGCTGCATGCAGAGAGGGAGTTAGATACAGTTTTCTCTCCGTTTTCCTTACGTTGGTTTTTGGAAAAAAAGAAAACTGCGTACGCATGAAAACATAGAAAGAAGAACACGGTTCTAAGAGAAAACGTTCGCTCTTCAATTCTCTCCAATATTCTTTATCCATCCTTAATACAAATTCGTGGAACATTTATCTTTCAACCCCGTGTTGAAGATTGGATCCAGAGATTGCAACGTGAGTGTCAATCGGTTCTCAATACTCTTCCGCTGCAACACAATCCATTGGTGAGAGGTAATAGGATTCCTCTCTATGCATCCTGATGAATCTGTGTGTTTCCAACATTGGTATCAGAGCCAATGATTTGTACTTCGTTTTCCTTCTCTGGATTTGTTGCGTTAAAGTTTTTTGCTTTTAATTTTTGAAAAATTCTCACATGATTTTGCTGGAAGTTATATGATTGGTGAATTGTGTAACTTTGATGGGTTATTTATGTGAGTATGAGGCATATTAACTATGTTTCCAGTGTATATGTGAATGACGTTAATGATTCCCCATTAAACTTGATAGTGTGATTTTTTCGTCATTTTTTTGTACAAGCAAAAGCATATTTTGTTTATACTACTAGATAGGTCTCGTCGAGAGGAGTCCGTCAGTATTTTTTGTGCATTTTTTGGCCTTCTAAAACTCCATTTATGATTTTTCAAAGATTTTCACGAAACTGGGCTTAATTTGCAAATTTTCAGAAACTTCAGGGGTTGTTTTTTGAGAATTAGAAATTATTGAGGGGCTTTTCTGCAATTAATCATAACTGTTTTTGTATTGGGTTGGGCCGGGTCAGCATATTTGGGTCGGGTCGGACCAGGTGGGTCAGCCCAGAGCCGAATCCACCGGTGAACAAGCAGAATACGGAGGTGCGTGGAGAAGATGCTCCGGCGCGGCAGTGACGCGTGCGTTTCACGCGTCGGTGATCGTCCGAGCGCGTGAGGTTCACGTGCCGACAATAAGCATCACCGGCGGTGGCGCGTGTGATACACGCACTGGGGTCAGCCTGCTGATAGCCGCGCGTGGTGGCGCGTGGATGTGCGTGGGAGCGCGTGAATACTACAGCCGGCGCGTGAGGGCGCGTCGGGGCGCGTGAATGCATTTTCCGGTGTCTGTCCGATTTATTCTGACGTCTTTCGATGCGTGGAGTCCGATGATGATATTTTCAAGAGTGCTTGACGACATCTTTAGTGTGTGTGTGTGGTTTTACTTCGTTATATGACATTTTTGTTGAATAAAAACCTTTATGGTAGCTATTTGGTTGCATTTTATGATGATTATGCACCTTATACTGTCATTTAATCATAAGTTCATTGTTATGTTGAATTGTTCAAACTCTTGTAACCTATGAAAGTGGGAGCCAATAGAGTTGAACTCATTCACTTGTGAATATGCCTATTGTATCTTGGAAATTTGTTTCCATGTGCATTATGTGGAGAGGAAATTCATGTGATATAGTTTGACTAACACGGGTGTGTTTTTATTTTGGTTGCTCATTTTTAATTGGCATGGCATCAAGGAGGAGAACAGTTTCAACAAGGGACATCAAAACTAAACAGATAGTCCTTAATGAATTTCTGAACTACAAAATGAAACCACAACACAACGTTAGGGACCATGTATTGGAACTATTTGAACGATACAACCATTTGTTGTTCTTGATCGATAAAAAGCTTCTCCCATCTAGTGAGTACAATAAGATTTCTAGTCGTGAGACCTGGGCTAACACTTTACCTTCTTACTTGCAAAAGGAGTTTTGGGCTCAAAGGAAGACTTATAGTGTGAAACCGAATGGTCGTCAATTGATGTATGAGCTGATGATTGCTTCTTTAGAAGAAGATAATAGACAAGCACTAAGATCAGCTTGCTTAAGTATGGGTGGGGTTCGACGATCTGATTTTCTAAGATTGATCAGATTAAGAATCCTCTTGCAGATCCTTTGGCACGAGCTATCTATAGTGTGGGGACTAGAGATTTTGATTATATTCGTTATTTTGAATCAAGTGACGTATATGGAGGTTCTATTCGTAGACGTTCATAATTCCATTTTCTAATTGAATAACTCGAGGAGTCTATTAGAATTTATGTGATGTCAGACTTGATTTATTTATAATGATGGATGGTTGTTGATGTTTTATTTATTAGTGGCTGTTCAATATTAATTGTTGATTACTGGAACCTTAAATGTATTTTACGTTTTGAAACAAGTATCTAGTATTATGACACTTGATGAGATTGATGATTAGTAGTCTCCGAGCTATTTTTCGAGATTAAGTCTTGTGTTATTGATTGAGATGTTTTTTGTTTAAGCTTAACGTAAAATTTGATAAAACATTATTAACATAATGAATCACTTTAATCTCTAATTAAGATCATGGCATCGAAATCAATTGTCGCTGAGTTAAACAAAGGAGAGAAACTCAATGGTGACAACTATGACACTTGGCGTCATAAGATTTGGTACGTGTTGGATGAGCAAGATGCATTAGACGCTATAAACCAAGTCATGGCTGATCCAGGTGTGGGAAATGGAACTCAAGGGAGACGTGACCAAGAGGCATACCTGGCTTGGAAAAAGAAAAATTCCGTTGCCTGTGGTATCCTCGTTAGCTCGGTAATCGATCCGATGATTCATGAGTGTGAACAACATCCCACTGCACATGATATCTGGGTGTATCTGCGTGAAAAATATGGTGGAACATCGATTACGAGGCTTAGGCAGTTGACTATTAAGTTTGATACCTACAAGAAGAAACCTAATCATAACATTAGGCAACATCTCAGGGAGATGTCTAATATGATAATTGAACTTAAGAATGCTGGTCACATTCTCTCTGATGAGCAACAGATCCAAGCACTGATCCGCTCTCTACCTGATCGTTGGGAACATCTTAAGGTTAACTTGACTCATAATGAAAGTGTTAAAACTTTCAATGATGCTTCTCGTCATGTTGAGTTGGAAGATGAGAGGCTTGGAGCCTCAAAGCCAGTTTTTGGGGTTTTCTATGCCGGTTCTACTTCCAAAGGAGCTTCGGGCTTCAAAAGGAAAAGGAATTGGAAGAAGAACAAGAAGGGTAAACGATCTGACGGTGAGAAGCATGACAACAACCCAGCAACCAAAACTGATGAACAGAAGAAGAAAAAGAAGCAAAACAAAAAGAATAAAAAGGATAAGAGCAAAATGTCATGTTTCAATTGTGGAAAACTTGGTCACTTTGCACGTGAATGCCCTGAGCCCAAAAGGGACAAGGTAGATTCATCTTATTCTTTTGCGTGTGAAATTAATGTCTCAAGTACTGTCTTGTTAACTGATTCTTATCCGTTGTGGATTATAGACTCAGGAGCAATGGACCATGTGACGAGAGACAGAGGAGCTTTTGTAGATTTCCGTCGTGTTCCAAAGGGGACTAGGTGGATATATGCGGGAAACAACGCTCGAGTCGAAGTCAAAGGACTTGGGACTTGCAAACTGGACCTTGACAATGGTCGGGCCTTTATTCTACATGATGTTCTCTATGCTCCAGAAATCACGCGGAATCTAATATCTGTTTCAGTTTTAGTTAATTTGGGTTATGATGTATTATTTACTAAAAATATTGTGGTAATTAGCATTAATGGTACTTGTTATGCATCGGGACATATGAATGATGGTTTTATGGTTTTAGATTGTAATAGAATGACTTTTAGTTATTATGATGATTATTCATATTTACTAAATGCTTGTTCTTCTATTAATGCAAATGTGAATGATAATGTTTGGCATGCTAGATTGGGTCATATTGGGCAAGATAGGATGAATAGTCTTGTAAAAGAAGGATTGTTGAATCTTTCTTCAAAAGTTGTATTATCCAAATGCGAACATTGTGTTGCTGGAAAAATGACTAGAAAACCATTTGGTAAAGCCATTAGAGCTGAATCTCCATTAGAAGTAATCCATTCCGATATATGTGGTCTTGTAAATGTGAGAGCATGACATGGAGCTTATTATTTCATTACGTTTATTGATGATTATTCGCATTTTGGATATGTCTATTTGATATCTCATAAGTCTGAAGCATTGGATTGTTTTAGACGATATTTGAGCGAAGTCGAAAATCAAAAGGACAAATCTATCAAAGTTTTAAGAACTGATAGAGGACGTGAATATCTATCGGAATAATTCAAAGAATTTTGTAATGAAAAGGGTATAGTCCGACAATTAACCATTCCTTATACACCTCAACAAAATGGTATTGCTGAAAGAAGGAATAGGACTTTGTTGGAGATGGTGAGATCCATGATGGCACAAGCTAATTTACCGATCTCTTTTTGGGGAGATGCGTTACTCACGGCAACTTATGTGCTTAATCGAGTGCCTTCCAAATCAGTTGCTTCAACTCCATATGAACTTTGGACGGGTAGAAAACCTGACATAAGTAACCTTAGAGCTTGGGGATCGGCAGCTTATGTACATGATTCATCGAGTCAGTATGGAAAGTTGGGTCCCAGAGGCAAGAAGTGTATCTTTATAAGATACTGCGAACATTCTAAGGGTTACGTGTTCATAGGAGATCAAGATGGGAGTTTAACTGAGACAGAATCACGTAATGCTCATTTTCTGGAAACAGAATTTCCTAGTAGAGGGGACATTAGGGATGCCGAACCTATTTTCTAGGTAGTAGAAAACCAATTCCTACAAGATCCAAGTGGGAGTAGTAGTTTAGCTGATAGTATGGATCTTGATAGATATTTGCCAATTGAGGATCAAGCGATTCTCAATGAGAGTATTTTGTCTATAGAAGATCATCAACATCTATCTCAGAAAAGTTCTAGGAAACATGTGCCCAAAAGACATTATGATATTGAAGGACATGCCTTCTTTATTTCACCAGAAAATGGAGATGTTTCTCCTATTGATGAGGAAGAGCCTAGAAATATGAAAGAAGCTCTGACTTGTCCGGCGAAGGAGAAATGGATGAAAGCGATGAAAGAGGAGATGGAGTCTATGAAGTCAAATCAAGTATGGGAACTTGTAGATCTTCCAAAGGGACGAAAGGCAATTGGGAATAAATGGATTCTCAAAATCAAAAGAAAATCTGATGGCTCAATAGAGAGGTATAAGGCTCGCTTGGTGGCAAAAGGTTATACTCAACAAGAGGGTATAGACTACGAAGAAACTTTTTCACCTGTGGTGAGGTTTGCCTCGATTCGTCTACTATTGGCTATAGTGGCTAGTATGGATTTAAAATTACACCAAATGGATGTTAAGACCGCATTTCTCAATGGAGAATTAGAGGAAGAAATCTACATGCAACAGCCTGTATGATTTATACTTCGAGGTCAAGAGGATAAAGTTTGTAGATTGAAAAAGTCAATCTACGGACTCAAACAATCCTCTAGACAGTGGTATTTGAGGTTTCACAATACAATTATCTCATATAACTTCGTTATGATAAATGAAGACCACTGTGTTTACGTTAAACAGTCCAATGGTAGTTTTGTGATTCTATCTTTGTATGTGGATGACATACTACTAGCTAGTAATAGAAAAGAGTATCTTGAAACCATAAAAAAATGGTTATCTTCAAACTTCGAAATGAAAGATATGGGTGAGGCAGAATACATAGTTGGTGTGAAGATCCATAGGGATCGTTCAAAGAAGTTATTGGGTTTGTCTCAAGAGACTTACATCAAGAAACTTTTGGAACGGTTCAAGATGGAAACTTGCAAGCCCATAGATACTCCTATAGTGAAAGGCGAATCATTGAGCCAACATATGTGTCCCAAGACTCAAGATGAAATCAATGAAATGTCCAAAGTGCCATATGCCAATGCGATTGTAAGTCTTATGTACGCAATATTGTGTACAAGACCAGACATTTGCTATGCCGTTGGTCTGGTTAGCAGGTATCAATCCAATCCGGGGAAGAAGCATTGGATGGCTGTTAAAAGAATTTTCAGATACCTAAAAGGGACTGCAGATTATTCTCTTTGTTATCAAGGGAATAACAGTACACTAAATGGGTATTCAGACGCTGACTGGAGTGGAGATTTAGATGAACGTAAATCAACTTCTGGTTATGTCTTCTTGCTCAACAATGGAGCAATCTCATGGTGTAGCAAGAAACAGAATTGCATCGCATTGTCCACAATGGAAGCTGAGTTTGTGGCATGCGCGGCTGCAGTTCAAGAGGCTATCTGGTTAAGAAGATTCATGAAACACTTGGAGGTCTTAAACACTTCAGTGGGAGCTGTTTTAATCAATTGTGATAATCAAGCGGCTATTGCTTACACAAAAGACCCC
Source organism: Pogostemon cablin (assembly GCA_023678885.1). NCBI lineage: Eukaryota > Viridiplantae > Streptophyta > Magnoliopsida > Lamiales > Lamiaceae > Pogostemon > Pogostemon cablin. The sequence goes on from CM042959.1 coordinate 23,132,810, forward strand.
AAATATCATGGAAAGACCAAACACGTTGATACTAAATTCAACTTTGTTAGAGATATTATAGAAAAGAAGAAAGTGATTCTTAAATACATTTCTACTCGTTCAATGTTAGCAGATCCTTTTACCAAACCAATTCCCAGAGATGTGTTCGTAGGGCATGTAAGAGGATTGGGTTTGCGAAGGATTTAAAACGATGTATTGAATATGTTTATGTATGTTAATGGAATGGTTAATGACTTAACTATTTATATATGTTTTATAAATTATATGTGACGATTCATGTATAATAGTATGTCAGCAAGTTACGATTGGCTCTCTCATACGAGCAATCACCTCTGGCTAAGTGGGAGCGCAGAGATGAGATTACGATAATTAATGTGATCGAGATAGATTTAGCCACGAAACTAATCCAACTTGTTATAAAGCTAAATCGATGGAGATCCTATACGTGGGAGGAAGGATATCCGAGTTAAGTGTATGGAACACACTTGAACTTTGATTTACACAATGTCTATATTAAAATAATATACGACATACACTTTCATGGAAGGAAGTTAAAGACATTGTGACAAGTGTTTTAGAAAAACAACTTGTGCTGAGTTGACCACAAAAGGATTGAGAATATTATTCCCATTTTCTCAAATAGTATGAGTCCTTATCTATTAGTTACCCTTATGACTTTCTACTATATTCTAAGTCTTCACTTTAGTCTTGCTACTTTAGCATGTTACCAAAAGAGCTATGGTTAATAACGGCAATGCGGTGCATGTCTAGGAAAACAGCTGCAGTGGGAGACTGTAGATACTTAGTGAGACGGGAAGAATGTCTTAATTTAACATATACTATTGTGATTCATTGACTAGTCAATCAAGCAGGGTCTTGATTATGAATACATAGTTTTTTGCAAAACGGTTGAATATGCTCTTACAAATTAAGGGGATTGAAAAGAGATATGTCAACTTATGTTAAATATTCAAGAGTTCTGGGGTATAGCGAGCTTGTTGAGTTTCTTCGATAAACTGGTTGAGTTGCTATATATCTCTAACAAGTGTATAGCAATTAAAACTCGTATCTCGTGGGTCACACGATGTATTAATCTGGACTAGAATATGATTCATGAAGAAAATGAATCAGGAGATTTTTTGATTTCATATGTGAGTGGGAGATGTAAATAATAATTTAATATTATATATTATATTTTCCACATATGAAAACATGTGGCACGCTGCATGCAGAGAGGGAGTTAGATACAGTTTTCTCTCCGTTTTCCTTACGTTGGTTTTTGGATAAAAAGAAAACTGCGTACGCATGAAAACATAGAAAGAAGAACACGGTTCTAAGAGAAAACGTTCGCTCTTCAATTCTCTCCAATATTCTTTATCCATCCTTAATACAAATTCGTGGAACATTTATCTTTCAACCCCGTGTTGAAGATTGGATCCAGAGATTGCAACGTGAGTGTCAATCGGTTCTCAATACTCTTCCGCTGCAACACAATCCATTGGTGAGAGGTAATAGGATTCCTCTCTATGCATCCTGATGAATCTGTGTGTTTCCAACAGTTTTCTCAACACACAATTAATCTCCAAGTATGAAGGATATCAATTGTAGTTTCGAAAGGTGACCAAGTGAATATCGAACCCAAGGGACGGCGTATTATCAATTAAATTATTATCTAAATTAATTAAGACAAAGCAATAAGAGTTTGATGTTTGATTATAACTAAAATACTAAATTAAATAACAAATAAAATAAACTATCACTCGAAGAATACGTAGGTGGATCAAGTAGGAGAATAGGTAGCTCTAGGATAATCCAGTTTCACTCATTAATCTCCCTTTTATGTGTTGATGTCCGACTCTGCCTTGTGGAATATGGACGCATCACTAAGCCATGCAAATCTACTCTATAGACATAAGTAAATATGCGTGTAACACGTGTGAATAACCTCGGAGCAAGAGATATAATTTTACCCCCCTTTCTAGGTACTATCAGTATCAATTATTTCTCCCTAGGATTGGTACTCTAACCCGATATGATCTCCCTTTATAGGTACTGTAAAGTTATCCTCTTTATCCTACTTAATAATCCGAATTCAATTCAATTAATAAGTATTCATATATGATAGTTCTAATGAAGCTTCGGAGTCCCCTCACTTAGAATCATAACATGAAATCCTGTTCAGCGGTGAACGCACTAAATCTACAACCAAGATATATATTCAGACTCTATATACCAATTGAAGATGCACAAAACGACCTTGAATATGGATTAAGAAAGCACAATCATATATAAAATAAATCCACAAGTAGTGTTGTACGAAGTTTACACATAGAAGATCAATTAATTCATAAAACCATCAAAACTCCTAGATTTACCAAAAAGGCTCTAGCCCATGATGTTTCGAAGAACAATCATGGGTGTTGGATAGATCTTACCCGGATGTCCGGAAAATACAAGATAAATTAGAAAACGAATAAACCCTTGATATGGCGTCTTCATGCCCTTCTCCATCTTGAATCCTCCTTTTGGTTCTCCTCCTGATTCCACAAACGAATCTTCAAAGTGATGGATGGATGGAGGAAAGGAAGTGGATGATGGATGGGGGGTGATCCCCCCTTGTGGGGTGTTGTATGGTTGTGGCCTCTCTTCTCCTCTCTTGTATTGTGTTCTCTCTCTTGATTGGACGCCTTTCTTGACTGCATGAGCCTCCTTTTATACTTGTAATCACGTCTCTAGGGCTTGGAATGGGCTTTTCAAGTGATCACACGCGTTTAGGCCTCGAAAATACGGATTTGGTAAGTTCCCGAAGCGCGGTTCGACCTCCCAAACAGGTCGAACAAACCCCTACAGGTCGAATCATGGTCGAACCACCCTTCTGGATGTCCCAGGTAGTCGATTCGATCAGATTCCAGGTCAAATCGAAATGTCGTGGTCGAATCGGTCGTTTTTCCGTCGGGTTCGACCTCGGTTCGACCTCAATCAGGTCGAATCAATTTGCGCAGTCTCTCCGTTTCGTGTGTATAACTTCCACATCCGACCTCCAAATTGAGTGATTTTTGCGCTCACGCGATCCTCTCTTCCTTGGATTTCTATCCATATAAAGAAATCACAAAAACTCTAAGAATTGAATATGTAACAGGCCATGGAATGTAGCACTGCAATTCTGTTCGGCACAGCTCGCGCGGCGTCACCACTTTGCTCATAACTTCCTCGTTCGAACTCCAATGATGGTGTTCTTTACGCCAAAACGACCCTCTCTTCAGTGGCTTTCCAACCATATATCACACTTCCGGTTCAGAGCTCCATATCAACACAGAATAATTATGAAATTTGGACATGCGTTTTTAGCATTCTTGCACAAATTACACCTTTTCTCCAACTTTGCACTTTTGATCCTTTTTCCACCTAAAATACAAAAAAACACCTCAAGTGCACATTTTTCTCACATATAATGAATATAAGACCATTGCGCTAATATAAGACTACAATATCAATCAAAAAGGTGTTAAATTGGATATTAAAACACGCTTATTTTCACTCTCATCAAACCCCCAAACTTGCCCGTTGCTCGTCCCGAGGCAACAAAATAAAAATAAAGTGTGAGAGAGAGTAAGAAAATTAGCGGGGAAACAAGGACTACGATCAATACCCCATTCAAAATACAATTGTCCTCAACTTAGGTCATGCAACTCTCATTATATGTAATAATCAATTCATAGCATACAAGTTAAGACAATCACCACCAATTCAAATGCTCCATTGACATGTTCTCACGGGAAGTATATATTACTCGCACTCAAGTGTAAAAGATGTACACTTATGGGTTAAGGTGTTTATGCTCAGATTCAATTCAAGTGCATGCGTAACCATAAGCTTGCCAAACGTCTCAAACTTTCTACCACTAAAATTATGATTCGACAATGGGATCAAAAATGACTTTTCTTTTGGGTGTAATGTTGGCTCTTTGATAAGGTTAGGAAACATATAGATAAAGTGACTCAATTAGTAGAGAATTAAAATTGGAGATCTTTTGTACTGCAGATTTTTACACTTCAAGGCTATCCAGCTTCATGCTCTTCTAATTTTCTTTTCTCTCCTTTCCTTCAAGCTCAATATTTTTTCTTTCTTTTCTTTCCTTTTTTCCTTTCTTGAGGTACCAGTTTCGGCATTACCTCTAACATCTCGGGGTACCAATTTCGGGCACTACCCCTAAGCAACTTATTTTTAAGCTCATAATCACTTGTACAGCTCCAAATATTTTATTCCTTCCAAACTCCATGAAAATCAACTTCACACACTTTGACAGCATTTAATTCTCTACTAAATATAGGAATTTAAGGCTCAAATAGGATATCAAAGTGGCTATCTTCGTAGGTTGCCAAAGAAATAAGGCTTTTAGGCTCAACGGGGCTAACTACGGATATAAAATTATTTGGTAGGAAATTATTTGGCTAAGTGACTCATAAATTCAAGGATGGCCTAAAATCATCTCCCATCATCTAACACACATGTAGTCTCAAGTAAGACAAGAGGCAAGTTCTAGAATACACACACAAGAACGATACTCACCAGAAAAGAAATATCATGTGATTATGTATCATGATAAATAAGGGTCAAAATCTGACATGGGTATTTAACAAGTAACAGAGCACCTTTCATGGTAAGCAATATCCCACAAGTACACATAGAACTTCAGATCACAATATAACTCAAGTACACTTCCTTCATCAATTTCAAGAGCATATAAATTACAAAGATAATTTTAACAGTATAAGCTCACACGGATCACCACCATAAACACAATCCTTCCACTCCATGAATTAAAAGCACATATAAAAATTAGAAAAAGGAAACGAGGACACCTGATTTTTCTTCAACGTACGCACGAGCTCCTCAAGTCGAAACCTCAATGTAGAACTCGTCTTGCCACCTAGTACCCTTTTCTATCATCAAAGCTCAAACAAACTCATGATCACAGAATTCATCAATAATAAAATAGGAGAACCATAAGAAAGAATTAATTGACTATGTAATCGACTCCACACACTAGAAACACCACAGAACACTAGGCAAATTGCAAAAAAATCGACACATCAAAACCGATTAAAGTTTCAACATACCGCAAAAAATCAACTTCCCTAGCAAACATTACAAAGAAAAGATTATATTCTTAGTGCTTTAATGAGGTAAGAACATCACCCCCCCCAAACTTAGTAAAAACATAAGTTGAAACTAAGTTTGAAAAGAGATGTAATTTCCGAATAATAAGCACGCCAAATATAAAAATTTCTTACTCACACGAAAGAAATAAAGTAATAAAACAGGAGGGAAAACCCCCAACAGGCGCTCTTGTTTAACGTCGGAGAGTCACGACGGATTACCACTTTGAAGACTACTTGATTAGAGGACGGTCTCCTCGCATCCTCACCTTCAAATACTTTCTTTCCCTCTTCTTGTCTACACTCAACACCTCACCTTTCTTGGTCACAAAAATATGATCATTGAAATTTCCTTCCTCCCATAGCTGTCTAGACACCCCCTTGTCAATCTTCCACTTAAATTCAGAATCACCTGTCTTAGAAAAATCAAGATTAAACAAGTTAGAAACCATATCAATGCTCTTGCACGATTGAGTCTCCATGGGCATCTTCATTGCATGATAAAGAGAGAAAACCATATCTTCATTATCCATTCGCAGTCTAAGCTTCTCTGCTCTCAACCTCTTTACTCTTTCCCACTTCTTCTCCATTGTAAGCTCAGTATTTTGCTCATGTAATGGTACTGGAGTAACATCAACATCAAAAGGAACATCAGGTGCATCAATCAAAACATCTTGGCGAGGTTCGACCATGGTTCGACCTGTTTGAGAGGTCGAACCAGGTTTGTATTGATCGAACCTCTCTCCTGGAAGACTGATCTCATTCTGCTCTTGAGGTTCGACTAGGGTTCGACCAACATTGGAGGTCGAACAATTGCCCCCGAGGTCGAACCGCTTCACTGTATAGTTTCTATCCTCCGGTTCGACCTGGGTTTGACCTGATGGGTTGGTCGAACAATTACGATCGTGGTCGAACCGTTCCTGCGACAAAATAGAGTGCTCTTACTGATGAGGTTCGACCACGGTTCGACCTGTATGCCAGGTCGAACCCTCTGAGTGTTGGTCGAACCGTTCCTGCGACAAAACAGAGTGCTCTTGCTGATCAGGTTCGACCATGGTTTGACCTGTATGCCAGGTCGAACCCTCTGAGTGTTGGTCGAACCGAGGCTTAGAAAATTCCAACTTTGATTTCGGCCTCATCGGTCCCTCGTACTGCATTCCCGACCTCAGTGTGATGGCATTACACGACTTTGGATTCTCTATACTCTGAGACGGAAACTTCCCTTTGCCTATAGATTCAGTCAATTTGTTCACATTCTCTGCAATTGTACCCATCAACAACGTGAGATCTTTCACTTGAGTGGACAAATCTCTGTGGTGATCAATAATCTTTTTCTCAAGTTTGGCCTCAAGGCGGTTCACTCTTTCATCATTCTTTACCATGTACCTGTTCACAGTATCCTCAAAACCAGGCTTCCCTTCTTCCACCTTTTCTCCCGGATCAATACCCATCGGAAGTTGCACTGCATTGTTCATATTGCTCTATGAAAATACGGGCCTCCTTGGTTGTTGTTGATAACTACCAGAGGAACCACGATTGTTAAAGTTTCCTCGATAGTTCCCTTGGTAATTCCGGTTTCCTTGATTTGGGTACGTCGTTCCTTGAATACTTTGACCCATGGCATAATTTGCTTCCTCCAATTCTTCTTGGATGGTTCCATTATTCATCATCTCTTGCTGCATGATTGGCACTCGTTGAGATATCTCGCTGATCTTCTTCTGTTGAGACTCAAGTAGCTTGTTGATATTGGACAAGCTCGAAACGATCTCATCCTCTCTCTTTGTTTTCACCATTGCTTGTTCAACCTAGCTACCTTTCCAAGGATATATGTACCTCTAACTCTTTCAGTAGGCCAATCCCTCGAATTCATCGATATGTCTTCAAATAATTTCTCGGCCTCAACGGATGACTTTGTAAGCAATGCTCCATTAGAAGAAGCATCAAGTAACACTCTTGATTCACAGTCCAATTCATTATAGAATATACTGATATATTGGGCTTTAGATAACCCATGTTGAGGGCACTTCCTGAGCATGTCCTTGAATCTATCTCACGCTTCATGAAATTTCTCACCTCCACTGATAGCAAATTGGTTAATATCTTGCTTCATCTTAAACACCTTCGAAGGTGGCATATACCTTTCCAAGAACCTTAACTTCAATTGCTCCCACGTGGTGCACTCAGCTGCATTAATAGTATCGTACCAATCCCTCGCCTTTTCAGTAAGCGAGAATTTGAACAAAAGGATCTTCCTAGCATCTTCATGTTCTCCTACGTCTTTTTGAGTACTTGCATAACCCAAGAACTTGTTCAGATGCTGCTGCGGATCCTCGAAGACCCTCCTGAAAAGGAGTTTCTTTCAATCATGCTAACAAGAGCGGGATGAAGATCGAAAGCTGTGTTAGTTCCCCTTGCTCCTAAAAGCTCACAATTTCCAGCCCCATTATTTCTGAAAACCTCTCGGATGGCTAGATTATCCGGATTCGCTGCCATGTTGACTGTTCCTACTTCCAAATTAACTTCAGTTGTAGCCTCAATCATTTGCGAAATCTGCTCGTCAACCTTGACTCCAAAATTCAGAGATTCAGTTGGGTCAATTGTCTTTGCCTTGCTCTTATTCTTCTACTTCTTTCTTGATGATGCTCCAATCTCAGGATTATACGGTTCAAGATTACCTTTCTTTGATCTTGTGAGCATACACCTAAAACGAATAAGAAAGAAAACAACAAAACAAGGTAAATAGTCCTAATAAACTAGAAATAATACCAAAAAAAATATTTTACGCCGTCCCCGGCAACGGCGCCAAGAACTTGATGCGCGTTTTCTCAACACACAATTAATCCCCAAGTATGAAGGATATCAATTGTAGTTCCGAAAGGTGACCAAGTGAATATCGAACCCAAGGGACGACGTATTATCAATTAAATTATTATCTAAATTAATTAAGACAAAGCAATAAGAGTTTGATGTTTGATTATAACTAAAATACTAAATTAAATAACAAATAAAATAAACTATCACTTGAAGAATACGTAGGTGGATCAAGTAGGAGAATAGGTAGCTCTAGGATAATCCAGTTTCACTCATTAATCTCCCTTTTATGTGTTGATGTCCGACTCTGCCTTGTGGAATATGGACGCATCACTAAGCCATGCAAATCTACTCTATAGACACAAGTAAATATGCGTGTAACACGTGTGAATAACCTTGGAGCAAGAGATATAATTTCACCCCCCTTTCTAGGTACTATCAGTATCAATTATTTCTCCCTAGGATTGGTACTCTAACCCGATATGATCTCCCTTTATAGGTACTATAAAGTTATCCTCTTTATCCTACTTAATAATCCGAATTCAATTCAATTAATAAGTATTCATATATGATAGTTCTAATGAAGCTTCGGAGTCCCCTCACTTAGAATCATAACATGAAATCCTGTTCAGCGGTGAACGCACTCAATCTACAACCAAGATATATATTCAGACTCTATATACCAATTGAAGATGCACAAAACGACCTTGAATATGGATTAAGAAAGCACAATCATATATAAAATAAATCCACAAGTAGTGTTGTACGGAGTTTACACATAGAAGATCAATTAATTCATAAAACCATCAAAACTCCTAGATTTACCAAAAAGGCTCTAGCCCATGATGTTTCGAAGAACAATCATGGGTGTTGGATAGATCTTACCCGGATGTCCGAAAAATGCAAAATAAATTAGAAAACGAATAAACCCTTGATATGGCGTCTTCATGCCCTTCTCCATCTTGAATCCTCCTTTTGGTTCTCCTCCTGATTCCACAAACGAATCTTCAAAGTGATGGATGGATGAAGGAAAGGAAGTGGATGACGGATGGGGGGTGATCCCCCCTTGTGGGGTGTTGTATGGTTGTGGCCTCTCTTCTCCTCTCTTGTATTCTGTTCTCTCTCTTGATTGGACGTCTTTCTTGACTGCATGAGCCTCCTTTTATACTTGTAATCACGTCTCTAGGGCTTGGAATGGGCTTTTCAAGTGATCACACGCGTTTAGGCCTCGAAAATACGGATTTGGTAAGTTCCCGAAGCGCGGTTCGACCTCCCAAACAGGTCGAACAAATCCCTACAGGTCGAACCATGGTCGAACCACCATTTTGGATGTCCCAGGTAGTCGATTCGACCAGATTCCAGGTCAAATCGAAATGTCGTGGTCGAATCGGTCGTTTTTCCGTCGGGTTCGACTTCGGTTCGACCTCAATCAGGTCGAACCGATTTGCGCAGTCTCTCCGTTTCGCGTATAACTTCCACATCCGACCTCTAAATTGAGTGATTTTTGTGCTCACGCGATCCTCTCTTCCTTGGATTTCTATCCATATAAAGAAATTACAAAAACTTCAAGAATTGAATATGTAACAGGCCATGGAACGTAGCACTGCAATTCAGTTCGGCACAGCTCGCGCGGCGTCACCACTTTGCTCATAACTTCCTCGTTCAAACTCCAATGATGGTGTTCTTTACGTCAAAATGACCCTCTCTTCAGTGGCTTTCCAACCATATATCACACTTCCCGTTCAAAGCTCCACATCAATACAGAATAATTATGAAAGTTGGATGTGCGTTTTTAGCATTCTTGCACAAATAATCCCGTCCTGTTGTGTACACCTTTTTGAGAAAGTATAAAGGATATCAATTGTAGTTCTCAGAAAGTATTTGAAGGTGAGGATGCGAGAAGACCGTCCTCTACCGTCGTGACTCTACGACGTTAAACATGAGCGCCTGTTGGGGGCTTGCCCTTCCGTTTTATTGCTTAATTTCTTTCGTGTGAGTAAGAAATTTTATATTTAAGGTGCTTACTATTCGGCTATTACATCTTTGCAAACTTAGTTTCAACTTATGTTTTTACTAAGTTTGGGGGGGGGGTGTGATGTTCTTACTTCATTGAAGCACCAAGAATATAATCTTTTCTTTGTAATGTTTGCTAGGGGAGTTGATTTTTTGCGGTATATTGAAACTTTAATCAGTTTTGATGTGTCAATTTTTTGCAATTTGCCTAGTGTTCAGTGGTGTTTCTAGTGTGTGGAGTCGATTACATAGTCAATTAATTCTTTCGTATAGTTCTCCTATTTTATTATTGATGAATCTGCGATGATGAGTGTGTTTGAGCTTTGATGATAGAAAAGGTAACTAGGTGGCAAAACGAGTTCTACATTGAGGCGTTGACTCGAGGAGCTCGTGCATACGTTGAGGAGAAATCAGGTGCCCTCGTTTTCTTTTTCTAATTTTTATATGTGCTTTTAATTCATGGAGTGGAAGGATTGAGTTTATGGTGGTGATCCATGTGAGCTTATATTGTTAAAATTATCTTTGAAATTCATATGCTCTTGAAATTGATGAAGGAAGTGTACTTGAATTATATTGTGATATGAAGTTCTATGTGTACTTATGGGATATTACCTACCATGAAAAGTGCTCTGTTACTTGTTAAAAACCCATGTGAGATTTTGAGCCTTATTGATCATGTTACATAATCACATGATATTTCTTTTCTGGTGAGTATCGTTCTTGTGCGTGTATTCTAGAACTTGCCTTGAGTCTCCTTGAATATTCAAGATTAGTCTAACGGATTATGGAAATGATATTAGGCCATCTTTGATATTTAACCCATATTTTCCCATATACTTTGCCTGAATTCATTATATCCCTAGTCAGCCCATTTGAGCCTTGTTAAATCCATTCTTTTGATAGCCAATAAAGTTTAATTGAAGAGAGTGGTGATTTGAGGGTTGATAAGGATGATGAAAGAAAAATCTTAAGGATCAAGAAGAAAATTCGTGGAGTAGTGCTTAAATCTAGTACTCCATGGAATCAAACACCCAAGGGTAGTGCTTAAATCTAGTACCCTATGGAGGATGTGAGAGGTAGTGCCCGAAACTGGTACCTTGAAAGAAAATTAAAAAAAGAGAAAAAGAGGGTGAAGAAAAGGAGAATGATGGAGTTGAAGAGCTAGGAAAAGTTGAAAGAAAATATGTTGTGCTTGAAGGAGAAAGATGGAAGAGTATTGTGCTTAATTGAAGTGATGAGGAAGAATGAAAGATCGAGAGAGACTGCAGCTTGATTGATCCGAGTTTTGAGTCACTTATCCATATATTTCCCACCTATTCCAAAGAGCCTACATTACAACCTAATAAAAGACCTTTTTGATCCATGATTTACTAGCTACAAGAAAAAGGAGAGTTGAGACAATAGGTAAGCTTATGGTTACGGATGCACTTGAATTGAATTTGAGCGTAAACACCTTAACCCATAAGTGTACATTTTTACACTTGAGTGCGAGTGATATATACTTCCCGTGAGAACATGTTGATGGAGCATTTGAAGTGGTGGTGATTGTCTTAACTTGTATGCTATGAATTGATTATTACAAGTAATGAGAGTTGCATGAACTAAGTTGATGACGATTATATTTTGAATGGGTATTGGTCATAGTCCTTGTTTTCCCGCTAATTTTCGTACTCTCTTTCTCTTTATATTTATTTTGTTGCCTCGGGACGAGCAACGGGTAAGTTTGGGGGATTGATGAGAGTTAAAATAAGCGTGTTTTAGTGTCCAATTTAACACCTTTTTGACTGATATTCTTGTCATATATTAGCACAATGGTCTTATATTCATTATATATGAGAAAAAGGTACACTTGAGGTGTTTTATTGTGTTTTAGGTGGAAAAAGGATCAAAAGAGCCAAGTTGGAGAAAAGGTGCAATTTGTGCAAGAATGCTGAAAATGCACGTCCAACTTGTGTAATTATTCTGTATTAATGTGGAGATCAAAACTGTTGGTGTGATATATGGTTGGAAATTCACTGAAGAGAGGGTCGTTTTGGCGTAAAGAACACCATCATTGAAGTCTGAACGAGAAAGTTATAAGCAAAGTGGTGACGCCGCGCGAGCTGTGCGAACAGAATTGCAGTGCTATTTTCCATGGAATGTTATATATTCAATTCTTGGAATTTTTGTGATTTCTTTATATGGATAGAAAGACAAGGAAGAGATGATCGCGTGAGCGCAAAAATCACTCAATTCGGAGGTCGGATGTGAAAGTTATACGCGAAACGGAGAGACTGCGCAAATCGGTTCGACCTGCTTGAGGTCGAACCGAGGTCGAACCCAACGGAAAAATAGCTGGTTCGACCACGACATGCTGGTTCGACCTGTTGGGATGGTCGAACCAAGCACCTGGGCGTCCAGAAGGGTGGTTCGACCATGGTTCGACCTGTAGGGGTTTGTTCGACCTGTTTGGGAGGTCGAACCACGCTTCGGGAACTTTCCAAATTCGTATTTTCGAGGCCTAAACACGTGTGATCACTTGAAAAGCCCATTCCAAGCCTAGGAGATGTGATTACAAGTATAAAAGGAGGTCTATACAGCCCTAAAAAGAGGAGGAACACAACACAATACAAGAGAGGAGAAGAGAGGCCACAACATACAACACCCCATAAGGGGGGATCACCCCCCAACCATCATCCACATCTTTTCCTCCATCCATCCATCACTTTGAAGATTCGTTTGTGGAATCAAGAGGAGAACCAAGAGGAGAATTCAAGATGGAGAAGGACATGAAGACGCCATATCAAGGGTTTATTCGTTTCCTAATTTATCTTGTATTTTCCGGACATCCAGGTAAGATCTATCCAACACCCATTATTGTTCTTCGAAACATCATGGGCTAGAGCCTTTTTGGTAGATCTAGGAGTTTTGATGGTTTTATGAATTAATTGATCTTCTATGTGTAAACTCCGTACAACACTACTTGTGGATTTATTTTATATGTGCTTTCTTAATCCATATTCACGGTCGATTTGTGCATCATTAACTGTTATGTAGAGTCTGAATACATATCTTGGTTATTGATTGAGTGCGTTCACTGCTGAGCAGGATTCCATGTTATGATTCTAAGTGAGGGGACTCCGAAGCTTCATTAGAACTATCATATATGAATACTTATTAATTTAATCGAATTCAGGTTATTAAGTAGGATAAAGAGGATAATTTCATAGTACCTATAAAGGGAGATCATATCGGGTTATAGTACCAATCCTAGGGGGAAATAATTGATACTGATAGTACCTAGAAAGGGGGGTGGAATTATATCTCTTGCTCCGAGGTTATTCACACGTGTTATACGCATGTTTGCTTGTATCTATAGAGTAAATATGCATGGCTTAGTGATGCGTCCATATTCCACAAGGCAGAGTCGGACATCGACACATGGAAGGGAAGTTAATGAATAAAACTGGATTATCCTAGAGCTACCTATTCTCCTACTTGATCCACTTTCGTATTCATCAAGTGATACTTATTTTATTTGTTATTTAATTTCCAGCATATTAGTTGTTAGATAACCATTCAAACGTAATTGCCTTGTCTTAATTAATTTAGATAATAATTAAATTGATAATACGCCGTCCCTTGGGTTCGATAATCACTTGGTCACCTTTCGAAACTACAATTGATATCCTTCATATTTGGGGATTAATTTTGCATCGAGAGTTGCGTCGAAAGTTGGACGTGCATTTTCAGCATTCTTGCACAAATAATTTGTATGTTGAGAAAACCCCTATCAAGTTCAAATAAATTAGGAAACGCATCAAGTACATCCATTCCCCGGCAACAGCGCCAAGAACTTGATGCGCGTTTTCTCAACACACAATTAATCCCCAAGTATGAAGGATATCAATTGTAGTCTCGAAAGGTGACCAAGTGAATATCGAACCCAAAGGACGGCGTATTAACAATTTAATTATTTACTAAATTAATTAAGACAAGATGACAATAAGATTGATGGATTTAATTAACAACTCCTGAACAAGTAATTAAAATAACAAATAAAATAAAGTATCACTCGAAGAATACGAAAGTGGATCAAGTAGGAGAATAGGTAGCTCTAGGGTAATCCTGTTCTACTACTTAATTTCCCTTTCATGTGTTGATGTCCGACTCTACCTTGTGGAATATGGACGCATTACTAAGCCATGCATATTTACTCTATAGACACAAGCAAACATGCGTATAACACGTGTGAATAACCTTGGAGCAAGAGATATAATTCCACCCCCCTTTCTAGGTACTATCAGTATCAATTATTTCCTCCTAGGATTGGTACTCTAACCCGATATGATCTCCCTTTATAGGTACTATGAAGTTATCCTCTTTATCCTACTTAATAACTCGAATTCAATTCAATTAATAAGTATTCATATATGATAGTTCTAATGAAGCATCGGAGTCCCTTCAATTAGAATCATAACATGGAATCCTGTTCAGCGGTGAACGCACTCAATCTACAACCAAGATATATATTCAGACTCTATATACCAATTGAAGATGCACAAAACGACCATAAATATGGATTAAGAAAGCACAATCATATATAAAATAAATCTACAAGTAGTGTTGTACGGAGTTTACACATAGAAGATCAATTAATTCATAAAACCATCAAAACTCCTAGATCTACCAAAAAGGCTCTAGCCCATGATGTTTCGAAGAACAATCATGGGTGTTGGATAGATCTTACCCGGATGTCCGGAAAATACAAGATAAATTAGGAAACAAATAACCCTTGATATGGCGTCTTCATGCCCTTCTCCATCTTGAATCCTCCTCTTGGTTCTCCTCTTGATTCCACAAACGAATCTTCAAACGAATCATACAATACCAACCAACTTCCTTTCCTCCATCCATCCATCACTTTGAAGATTCGTTTGTGGAATCAAGAGGAGAACCAAGAGGAGGATTCAAGACGGAAAAGGACATAAAGACGCCATATCAAGGGTTTATTCGTTTCCTAATTTATCTTGTAATTTCTGGACATCCGGGTAAGATCTATCCAACACCCATGATTGTTCTTCGAAACATCATGGGCTAGAGCCTTTTTGGTAGATCTAGGAGTTTTGATGGTTTTATGAATTAATTGATGTTCTACGTGTAAACTCCGTACAACACTACTTGTGGATTTATTTTATATATGATTGTGCTTTCTTAATCCATATTCACGATCGTTTCGTGCATCTTCAATTGGTATATAGAGTCTGAATATATATCTTGGTTGTAGATTGAGTGCGTTCACCGCTTAACAGGATTCCATGTTATGATTCTAAGTGAGGGGACTCCGAAGCTTCATTAGAACTATCATATATGAATACTTATTAATTTAATTGAATTCGAGTTAATAAGTAGGATAAAGAGGATAATTTTGTAGTACCTATAAAGGGAGATCATATCGGGTTAGAGTACCAATCCTAGGGGGAAATAATTAATACTGATAGTACCTATAAAGGGGGGTGAAATTATATCTATTGCTCCGAGGTTATTCACACGTGTTACACGCATGTTTACTTGTGTCTATAGAGTAAATATGCATGGTTTAGTGATACATCCATATTCCACAAGGCAGAGTCGGACATTGACACATGGAAGGGAAATTAAGTAGTAGAACTGGATTACCCTAGAGCTACCTATTCTCCTACTTGATCCACTTTCGTATTCTTCGAGTGATACTTTATTTTATTTGTTATTTTAATTACTTGTTCAGGAGTTGTTAATTAAATCCATCAATCTTATTGTCATCTTGTCTTAATTAATTTAGTAAATAATTAAATTGATAATACGCCGTCCTTTGGGTTCGATATTCACTTGGTCACCTTTCGAGACTACAATTGATATCCTTCATACTTGGGAATTAATTGTGTGTTGAGAAAACGCGCATCAAATTCTTGGCGCCGTTGCCGGGGATCGAACCCGGGTCACCTGCGTGACAGGCGGGAATACTTACCACTATACTACAACACACAAATTAATCCTCAACACACAAATTGATAGGGGTTTTCTCAACACACAAATTAATCCACAAGTATAAGGATATCAATTGTAGTCGCGAAGATGACCAAGTTACAATATCGAACCCACGGGACGGTTAAATATTAATTTTGTTATATTCTAGTATACTTTAGACTATGTTTGGTAATTGTAAAGGTTTAAGGAATAATGACTTCTAATCGAAATAGCAAAAAGAAATAGTAAGAGTAGAGAAAAGTGAGTTGTGATTAAGAAGAATAGTAGGTAGTTCGTCAGGTCATCCAGTTTCACTAGCAATTCGTATTTTCATGTGATGGTGTCCGACTCTGCCCTGTGGTTTGTGGATGCATCACTAGACCATGCAAGTTTACTCTATAGATACAAGTAAATATGCGCTTGACACGTGTGAATAATCTCGGAGTAAGAGATATAATTTCACCCCCCTTTCTAGGTACTATCATAATCAATTATCTTCTACGTCTAGAATCTAACCCGATATGATCTCCCTTTTTAGGTACTATAAAGTTATACTCTTCATCCTATTTATTAACCCGAATTTAATTCAATCAATGAATATTCATATAAGACGGTTCTAATAAGACTTCGGAATCCCTTCACTTAGAATTATAACAATAAACCCTGCTCAGTAGTGAACGCACTCAACCAATAACCATGTTATGTATTCAGACTCTACACAACGATCATTGATGACCAAAACGACTATGAGTATGGATTAAATATGCAATCTTATATAAAACAAACCACAGGTAGTGTTGTACGGATTTTTACACACGAAATATGAATTACATTATGAAACATTCATAACCCTAGAACTACCAAGGTGGTTCTAGCCCATGATTGATCTAGGAACCATCATGGTTAGATTGATCATTCTTACTTGAACCTTCAGCGAACCTCTGTCACAGCCCTCCGGATGGATCACCACCTCTACTCTTGTCTCTCTTATGATTGATGATCAAAAACTCTCTTTATTCTCTGTATGAGCCTCCTTTTATACTTGTAATCACGTCTCTAGGGCTTGGAATGGGCTTTCTAAGTGATCTCACGCGTTTCGGCCTCGAAAATCCGGATAAGGTAAGTTCTCGCACGTAGGTTCGACCTCGTCAAACAGCTCGAACAACTGGCCACAAGTCGAACCCCGCTACTGGAAGAATTCTGCACTGGTTCGACCTCTTGAACAGGTCGAACCTCTCAGGACTTGGTCGAACCCCAGGTCGAACCTCATCACTGGACAATTTCCGCTCTCGATTCGACCAACTGGCAAGTCGAACTCAAACGTCGTGGTCGAATCCTCTTTTCTGCGAACTGGTTCGACCATGGTTCGACCTGATGGACAGGTCGAACCACTTGAGTCGTGGTCGAACCTTCTTCTGTAAGCTCAGCAATGCTGGTTCGACCTGCTGGAGAGGTCGAACCCTCCTCCAACCAGGTCGAACCCTCCTATTTCTTGGGTGGTTCGCATGGCTTCGACTCCATCTCTTCGATTCTTGGCTCTTTCACTCCGTTTTGCTAAGAAACCACTCAAATAGCTCCACTAACACCTGATTCATGCTAATTCACAATATATATAGGTTTTCCACCTATTTCCACATCAAAACTCTCCAAAACTAGCACAAAACATAATGCCAAACTTGTGAATTTACACACTCATCAAACCTCCAAACTTGCATGTTGCTCGTCCCGAGGCAACCAATTTAAACCACAAGAGTTGTGTATAATTCAACAAGATCAAGTACAACACATATTATACATGCCACTTCATTGAATCAAACAAGAATTACTTGCATTATATATTTCACTCATGTAAAATTAATCCAATCACACACCATTCGGAGTACTAAGTAATCTAGCTGACAAGATAAATCTTTACTCTCTTTCGCTCACGTGCGTGAGGCACTATAGGCTAGTATAAACACTCATATCAATTCATATTCACGCGTAACCATAAGCTTGGCAAAGGTCTCAAAAAGCAACTCACATCAAATTAATACTAGGATCACAAAGGACTTGTTTCTAGGTTGTAATGTTGGCTCTTTGGAAAGGGTAGGAAAATTTGGACATAGTGACTTAAGAACTAGTAGAGAGTTACCTTGGAGGTTCTTGATTTCTCATTCGGCTTCATATTCTCCTCCAATTCTTCTCTTGCACTTGCAATTTTCGATTTTCTTTCTCTTCCTTGCATCAACATCATTCTTCTTTTGATCGCTCGGGTACCAGTTGTAGGCACTACCCTTCTCGAACATCATTCGGCTGCTTTTTAAAACTTCAAGCCCCATGTATAAGCAATTCGGGGTACCAGTTTCAGGCACTACCCCTAACAAGATTTAACCATGTACTTTTCTTACTAAACCTCATTCCATCTTCCATTTCTTCTTGCACACTTATTCACCTTACTCTCTCTACCAATGAATAGGGTATTTTCAAAGCTCAAATAAGGTAATTAAGGCTCTTTTATTTGGCTTACCGAAGAAAAAGCTTTTAAAAGGCTCAAACAGGGCTACCAAAGGTTTATAAAATCATTAAGAAAGGTAAAATTTGGCTAAGTGACTCAATTAATCAAAAATGGCCTAAGATCATGTCCTAATATTTCCTCAATTGTAAGTTTCACACAAGACTCCAAGCCAAGTTCTAGAATACATTCATACGAATGATTCTCTCAAAAATAAACTATCATGATCAATCATGATAGAGGCTCAAATCCTCACATAGGTAATCAATTCCTAATACTCCTCATAGCACTTAATCAAGATCAATTCCTCATGAATTCCATATACTTAACAAATTATACATGCTCTTTCAATGAAAATAAACACGTAAACACATGAATGCACAGAATCAACAACCCATATACAAATCAATCATACAAGATCAACAAATCAAGTACATGCCACTCACACATGAATCACACCCCAATCTATAAGAATAAAAAAAAGAATGGGAGATAAGATGAATCGGAGAAGCCAAAAGTAAACCTGAAACTACTCCCTAGGAGCATCATCATCCTCATCATCATCTTTGTCATCCTCATCCATCCTATTCTCCACAGCTCGGCACAGACTGGTAATGTGCCTATCCATCATATCCACTCGACTACTCACTCTACCAACACGCTCATCCAAGGCAGAGTACCTCTCATTCAGCGTAGCGTAGTTGGCGTTAACGAGCGCGAGCTGCCTGTTAGTCTCCTGCCGTGCAGCTACTACCGCGACCAGCTGCTCATGAATCAAGCGAAGCTGCTCCCGTGTACCTGGGACTGCTCGCTGCCGCTGCGGTACCGGAGCATGCTGAGGCGCGTCATGCTGCTCTTCTTCTGGAATCTCCATCTTCGGCTGCTCATCTACCTGATCCTCCTCTTCAGGCTACTGTGGCTGAGGTGGACGGAACTCTCCTTGATCAATGATCTGCTGTAACTCAGTCATCCTCCCCTCAGCACACATCTACGCTACCGTTCTCCAATCACCACCCGACTTCACTGCCACAGATAAGGCGATATGTCCGAGAAAATTCATCAACTTATTCCTTGCTACTCGAATAGTTGTCAAGTTGCTCACGTTGAAGGGGAACATAAATTCGAAAGGCTTGAGACCCCTCGTGAAGAACCAATCTCCATCTCTAAAATGGGCAAATCCTCCCTTCACGCACGTGATCATCATCAAATCGGGTTCTCCTTCTACTGGTGTAATGCTGGTGAGATCCAAGTTGTAATGCTCAGCCACGATCGTCAGTAACCCTCCAATATTCACCTTTTGAAATCCAATGGTCTTGAATCGATGTAGCTGCGCAATGAAATAAGCTCCAACATTGAACTGCACCCCGTTTAGCATACACCACAGGGCGTAAAGCTCTCCTCTAGGCACAACACTCCCCTCCGAGCGGGCGAATAACGTGTTGCTCAGGACGCGGTCCATGTACCTCAAGACTGGGTTCTTTATTGCGGAAGCACGAGCCTGTCTGATCTTATAATCTCGAATCTCCCCGGTGATCTCCTTCCAAAACCGATTTGCACTGAGTGCAGCATTTTCCAATCGAGGGATCTCTAAAGGCGTCTCAAACAACTCATTGAAATCCTCAGACGTCCATCTCCTACTCACTCCGCCAAGCTAAAACGTACACTGATATGGGTACCCAAACGGGTCCTTCTCCATCTCAAATGAGCAAACTACTTCCGCTGTAACATGGAAGTACGTCGGCCTCTTCAACTCCATGAATCTTCGGATCCCTACTTGATCGAACATCCAAAATATGTCATCCCCTATTCTCATTGTCCTCATCGCTTCATCATCTTGGTATCGATTGCGAGCTATCTTATCTGAAACTTCTTCCCACTTCTCTTTGATCTCATCCCAATCTTGCATCTGGATCTTGAAATTTTTGGGTAAACGATCTTGTAGCATCAGTTTCCTTGTCACTTTGTCCAAATTCGAAGGCCTGTCATGCCTCTTCTTCAATCTTTCCTCCTCTGCCTTTCCTTTACCTTTACTTGATCCTTGTCCCTTTCCTGGCTTGGTTCGACCTCAGGTTCGACCTGCTGAACAGGTCGAACAATGGATGACGAGGTCGAACCTACCTTCTGGACAAATGCTCTTCTCAGTTCGACCTGGGTTCGACTTACTGATCAGGTCGAACAATCCTTGAATTGGTCGAACCCATTTTCTGGAAAACAGAGTGCCTTGAACTGACTGGTTTGACCTCAGGTTCGACCTTCTGAACAAGTCGAACAAATATGGCTTAGGTCGAACCACCTCACTGGACAACTTTCGACTCTGATTCGACTTCCTTTGCTTTCGTTCGACCTCCGGCACTGGTCGAACCACTCCTGGCATTGGTCGAACCATCCTTCTGACTTAAAACTGAGTGTTCTTCATTCACTACACACTTCAAGCTTCAACACAACTCATTAGGTACAATCTAGAGCACAACTTCAGAAATTATTCCACAAAACATCATTCATGAGTAACTCCGTAAAAGAAAACACAACCAAAAACCACTGAACATTAGGCAAGTTGTAAAAAATCGTCACATCAAAATCGATTAAAATTTAAATATGGCCGCAAAAACCAACTCCCCTAACAAACAATACAAAGAAAAGATTATACTGTCGGTGCTTATCGAGGTAAGTACATCACACCCCCCCAAACTTAGGAGAAACTACAGTCGAAACTAAGTTTGCAAAGAGATGTAATTGCCAAAAAGTAAGCACGTCAAATATAAAAATTTCTTACTCACACAAAAGAAATAAAGCAATAAAACGGAAGAGTAAGCTCTCAACAAGTGCTCATATTTAACGTCGGAGAGTCACGACGGTACCAAATCAGATCAAGGTATCATCAAAAATGACACACGCATCATCCGGCGACTTATAATGCTTCAACCGATGCCCATTCGCCGCGATAACGTCTCCATCTTTGTCAATAAGCTCAAAACTCCCCCCTCCTAAGGCTCGATGAATCATGAACGGTCCCGTCCATTTAGACCTCAACATGCCTACAAAAAGCTTCAATAAAGAGTTAAAAAGTAGTACCTCATCTCCTTGCTTGAACTCCTTGTATGAGATCTTAGAATCATGCCACCTCTTAATTCTTTCCTTATAAATCTCTGAATTCTTGTAAGCACGACTCCTAAACTCACCCAATTGATTCATGTGAGTTATCCTCAACTCCTTCACATTCTTGAGGGTCAAGTTCAAGCATCGCAAAGCCCAAAATGCTTTGTGTTGAATCTCTACAGGTAAGTGGCACGGCTTTCCATAGGCAATCTGATACGGTGACATATCTAACACCGTCTTGTAAGCGGTTCGGACCCCCATAACACATCATCGAGCTTCATAGCCCAATCCTTTCTATTAGTTCCTACCACTTTCTCCAGAATCTATTTGACCTGACGGTTGGAGACCTCTGCTTGCCCATTCGCTTGCGGATGATAGGGTGTAGTAACCCTATGCTTAACACCATAATCCTTAAGCACCTTCTCAAGAAATTTATTGACGAAGTGGGAACCACCATCACTAACTAGTGCTCTAGGAACTCCATAACGGGCAAAAATATGCTTCTTCAAGAAAGATAAAATAATTTTCGAGTCATTTACACGAGTAGGAATCGCTTCCACCCACTTTGAAACATAATCCACAGCAAGAAGAATGTAGAGAAACCCATTCGACGGGGGAAAAGGCCCCATAAAATTGATCCCCCATACATCAAATATCTCCACAACTATGCTAGGCTGTAGTGGCATCTCATCTCTCCTTCCTATATTTCCCATGCGCTGACATCTATCGCAAGACGCCACATAGCTCTCACAATCTCTAAACAATGTAGGCCAATAGAGAGCGGATTGAAGTACCTTAGCTGCATTCTTTTGCGCTCCAAAATGCCCCCCATTTGGTTGTGCATGGCAAAACTCAAGCACACTCTCCATTTCCATCTCGGGTACACATCTTCGGACAATAGAATCTGTACATATCTTGTAAATAAGCGGATCATACCATATAAATGTCTCAACTTCCCTCCTAAATTTCGTAAGTTGATATCGGTTGAGATCCCTTGAAATTTCTCCAATGACAATGTAATTAACATAATCCGCGTACCATGGATCCATACCTTGCGCTGCGACCACACACGTTCGCTCAGTCCCTTCAACAGCCACAGCCATGATCTTCTCATCAGGGAACATCTCTTCAATATACTCAAAAGAATTATCACAATGCTCCCCAGTCTCCAACCTTGACAAGTGATCTGCCAACACATTTTCTGTTCCTTTCTTATCCCGAATCTCCATGTCAAACTCCTGAAGTAGTAGAATCCACCTTATAATTCTAGGCTTCGTCTCCTTCTTCTCCATCAAATACTGAATCGCTGAATGATCCGTATACACAATCGTCTTCATGCCAACCAAATACTGATGAAACTTATCGAATGCATACACAACAGCCAAAAACTCCTTTTCAGTCACCGTGTAATTTTTCTGTGCCGCATCGAAAGTCTTACTCGCGTAGAAAATGGCGCAGAACTTCTTCTCCCTTAGCTGCCCGAGCACCACACCCAGTGCTACATCACTTGCATCACACATAAGTACAAACGGTTGAGTCCAGTCCGGTGTGATCAAGATAGGGGCAGTAATTAGCGCCTCCTTCAAAACTTGAAAAGCTGTTAGGCACTCATCATTAAATACAAAAGGAATATCCTTTTCAAGTAAATGAGATAAGGGCTTAGAGTATTTTGAGAAGTCTTCTATGAATCTCCTGTAAAAACCGGCGTGTCCAAGGAAGAACCGCACTCCTCTTTCATTGGTCGGTGGTGGAAGCTTCTCAATTGCCACCACTTTAGCATGATCTACTTGCAATCCCTTGGCGGAAACATGATGCCCAAGAACAATCCCATCCTTCACCATGAAGTGGCACTTCTCCCAATTAAAGACAAGATTAGTTTCTTGACACCTCTTCAAAACAATAGCAAGGTTAGACAAACAAATATCAAAAGAAGAACCAAAAACTGAAAAATCATCCATGAACACTTCCATGATCTTTTCTATCAAACCATCAAAAATCGCCATCATGCATCTCTGAAAAGTAACAGGCGCATTACACAATCCAAACGGCATCTTCTTAAAAGCAAAGGTCCCGTAGGGGCAAGTAAAAGTGGTCTTTTCTTGATCCTCGGGAGCAATCATGATTTGGTTGTACCCCGAGTATCCATCCAAGAAACAATAAAACTCATACCCTGCAAGACGATCTAACATTTGATCCATAAAAGGAAGAGGAAAATGGTCCTTACACGTGTTCTCATTTAATTTCCTGTAGTCCACACATGTACGCCATCCCGTAGGAATCCTCGTGGCTATAGCTTTTCCATCCTCAGCTTTCACTACAGTCATGCCCCTCTTTTTAGCAACTACATGCAATGGACTCACATGGGGACTATCACTAATAGGATATATAATTCCAACATCCAACCACGTAAGGATTTGCTTTCTTATCACCTCTTGAGTTGCGGGATTCACCCTACGCTGATTTTGAACACTCACCTTGGCTTCATCCAACAACCTATTCCGATGCATATAATACGAAGGACTAATACCTTTCAAATCATCAAGTGACCACCCTATTGCAGACTTGTACTTCCTTAAGACATCTAATAACTCCTCAAATTGATCATCATTAAGGAAAGAAGATATAATTACCGGATATTTTGCATTATCACCAAGAAAAGCGTACTTCAAGTGTTCCGGCAATGGTTTCAACTCCTCTTTCCTTTCTTCCACTGGAGCGCTTTCGTTATCCAAAGGCAAGTACTTCCTGGTCCATTTGACTTCTTCCACCTTAGTCCTTTCCAATTCAAACCTGTCATCACCCAAAGCAAGTAAGTTTTCAAGAAATTCAATACATACCTCGTTAGAAAGTCCGTCAAGCTCCGTAGTGGGATAAGTAAGAGACTCCATCAAACATGTCTCAAGAGGATCCTTTGACAAGATCAGAGACATATCCTCCTTCACAATCTCCTCCACCACGTCAATACTATAACACTGGGACTCCATTGGCATCTTCATTGCTTTGTCTAAGTTGAAAAGTACTTCTTCTTTGTCCATTCGCAGCTTAAGTTCTCCCTTCCGAACATCTATCATAGCTCCAGCCGTATCAAGGAATGGCCTCCCCAAGATTAAAGGAACATTATCCTTGTCATCATCCATTTCTAGTACAAGGAAATCCACAGGAAAGACTAGCTTCTCCACCTTTACAAGAACATCTTCAACAATACCTTTCGGAAATGTCATTGATCTATCTGCCAATTGGAGAGCAACAGTTGTCGGGGTCAACTCCCCCAAACCAAGCCTCTGAAAGATGGACAACGGCATCAAATTGATGCTTGCCCCTAGATCGCACAAAGCTCGCCGTGCTGGCCCCTTCCCGATCTCACATAGAATAGTAAAGCTCCCCGGATCTTTCATCTTTGGTGGCAACTTCTTTTGAATAATTGAGCTATAATTCTCAGATAAGTTTACCGTTTCAACTCCAGTTAAGCTTCGCTTCTTCATCAATATGTCTTTAAGGAATCGAGAATAATATGGCATCTCCATGATTGCCTCTGAAAAAGGGATGTTCAAGCTTATCTTGTTCATTATCTCTGAAAACTTCTTGAACTTCTCTTCCAATCCCTTCTTCACTAGCTTGTAGGGAAACGGTGGAGGTATCTTTGTTTTGGGAATCCCCCATTCATCACGATCAACCTTCTCCGCTTTCTCCTTTTCGGCTCTTAATCGCTTAGCTCTTTCCCATTTTTTCTCAGCTATTATATCTGTACTTTGCTCATTCCGTACCACTGGAGTCGCATCGACATCAAAAGGAACATCAGGTGCATCAATCAAAACATCTTGGCGAGGTTCGACCATTGTTCGACCTGTTTGAGAGGTCGAACCAGGTTTGTATTGGTCGAACCTCTCTCGTGGAAGACTGATCTCATTCTGCTCTTGAGGTTCGACTAGGGTTTGACCAACATTGGAGGTCGAATAATTGCCCTCGAGGTCGAACCACTTCACTGTATAGTTTCTATCCTCCGATTCGACCTGGGTTCGACCTGATGGGTTGGTCGAACAATTACGATCGTGGTCGAACTGTTCCTGCGACAAAACAGAGTGCTCTTGCTGATGAGGTTCGACCATGGTTCGACCTATATGCCAGGTCGAACCCTCTGAGTGTTGGTCGAACCGAGGCTTAGAAAATTCCAACTTTGATTCCGACCTCATCGGTCCCTCGTACTGCATTCCCGACCTCAGTGTGATGGCATTACACGACTTCGGATTCTCTATAATCTGAGATGGAAACTTCCCTTTGCCTACAGATTGAGTCAATGCGTTCACATTCTCTACAATTGTACCCATCAACAACGTGAGATCTTTCACTTGAGTGGACAAATCTCTGTGGTGATCATCAATCTTTTTCTCAAGTTTGGCCTCAAGGCGGTTCACTCTTTCATCATTCTTTACCATGTACCTGTTCACAGTATCCTCAAAACCAGGCTTCCCTTCTTCCACCTTTTCTCCCGGATCAACACCCATCGGAAGTTGCACTGCATTGTTCGTATTGCTCCATGAAAATTCGGGACTCCTTGGTTGCTGTTGATAACTACCATAGGAACCACGATTGTTAAAGTTTCCTCGATAGTTCCCTTGGTAATTCCAGTTTCCTTGATTTGGGTACCTCGTTCCTTGAATACTTTGACCCATGGCATAATTTACTTCCTCCAATTCTTCTTGGATGGTTCCATTATTCATCATCTCTTGCTGCATGATTGGCACTCGTTGAGATATCTCGCTGATCTGCTTCTGTTGAGACTCAAGTAGCTTGTTGATATTGGACAAGCTCGAAACGATCTCATCCTCTCTCTTTGTTTTCACCATTGCTTGTTCAACCTGAGCTACCTTTCCAAGGACATACGTACCTCTAGCTCTTTCAGTAGGCCAATCCCTCGAATTCATCGATATGTCTTCAAACAATTTCTCGGCCTCAACGGTTGACTTTGTAAGCAATGCTCCATTAGAAGAAGCATCAAGTAACACTCTTGATTCACAGTCCAATCCATTATAGAATATACTGATATATTGGGCTTTAGATAACCCATGTTGAGGGCACTTCCTGAGCATGTCCTTGAATCTATCCCACGCTTCATGAAATTTCTCACATCCACTGATAGAAAATTGGTTAATATCTTGCTTCATCTTAAACACCTTCGAAGGTGGCATATATCTTTCCAAGAACTTTAACTTCAATTGCTCCCACGTGGTGCACTCAGCTGCGTTAATAGTATCGTATCAATCCCTCGCCTTTTCAGTAAGCGAGAATTTGAATAAAAGGATCTTCCTAGCATCTTCATGTTCTCCTACGTCTTTTTTAGTACTTGCATAACCCAAGAACTTGTTCAGATGCTGCTGCGGATCCTCGAAAGACCCTCCTGAAAAGGAGTTTCTTTCAATCATACTAATAAGAGCGGGATGAAGATCGAAAGCTGTGTTAGTTCCCCCTTGCTCCTAAAAGCTCACAATTTCCAGCCCCATTATTTCTGAAAACCTCTCGGATGGCTAGATTATCTGGATTCGCTGCCATGTTGACTGTTCCTACTTCCAAATTAACTTCAGTTGTAGCCTCAATCGTTTGCGAAATCTGCTCGTCAACCTTGACTCCAAAATTCAGAGCTTCAGTTGGGTCAATTGTCTTTCCCTTGCTCTTATTCTTCTTCTTCTTTCTTGATGATGCTCCAATCTCAGGATTATACGGTTCAAGATTACCTTTCTTTGATCTTGTGAGCATACACCTAAAACGAATAAGAAAGAAAACAACAAAACAAGGTAAATAGTCCTAATAAACTAGAAATAATACCAAAAAAGATATTTTACGCCATCCCCGGCAACGGCGCCAAGAACTTGATCAGCATTTTCTCAACACACAATTAATCCCCAAGTATGAAGGATATCAATTGTAGTTTCGAAAGGTGACCAAGTGAATATCGAACCCAAGGGACGGCGTATTATCAATTAAATTATTATCTAAATTAATTAAGACAAAGCTATAAGAGTTTGATGTTTGATTATAACTAAAATACTAAATTAAATAACAAATAAAATAAACTATCACTCGAAGAATACGTAGGTGGATCAAGTAGGAGAATAGGTAGCTCTAGGATAATCCAGTTTCACTCATTAATCTCCCTTTTATGTGTTGATGTCCGACTCTGCCTTGTGGAATATGTACGCATCACTAAGCCATGCAAATCTACTCTATAGACACAAGTAAATATGCGTGTAACACATGTGAATAAGCTCGGAGCAAGAGATATAATTCCACCCCCCTTTCTAGGTTCTATCAGTATCAATTATTTCCCCCTAGGATTGGTACTCTAACCCGATATGATCTCCCTTTATAGGTACTATGAAATTATCCTCTTTATCCTACTTATTAACCCGAATTCAATTCAATTAATAAGTATTCATATAAGATAGTGCTAATAAGACTTAGGAATCCCTTCACTTAGAATTATAACTTAAAACCCTGCTCAACAGTGAACGCACTCAATCAATGACCATGTTATGTATTCAGACTCTACACAACGATTATTGATGCACAAAACGACTATGAGTATGGATTAAAACGTGCAATCTTATATAAAATAAATCCACAAGTAGTGTTGTACGGAGTTTACACATAGAAGATAAATTAATTCATAAAACCATCAAAACTCCTAAATCTACCAAAAAGGCTCTAGCCCATGATGTTTCGAAGAACAATCATGGGTGTTGGATAGATCTTACCCGGATGTCCGGAAAATACAAGATAAATTAGGAAACGAATAAACCCTTGATATGGCGTCTTCATGCCCTTCTCCGTCTTGAATCCTCCTCTTGGTTCTCCTCTTGATTCCACAAACGAATCTTCAAAGTGATGGATGGATGGAGGAAAGGATGTGGTGGGAGGTGACCCCCCCTTGTGGGGTGTTGTATGTTGTGTTGTTTTCCCCCTTGATTGGACGTCTTTCTTCACTGCATGAGCCTCCTTTTATACTTGTAATCACGTCTCTAGGGCTTGGAATGGGCTTTTCAAGTGATCACACGCGTTTAGGCCTCGAAAATACGGATTTGGTAAGTTCCCGAAGCGCGGTTCGACCTCTTAAATAGGTCGAACCAACCCCTACAGTTCGAACAAAACATGTCGTGGTCGAACCAGCATTTTTTCCGTTGGATTCGACCTCGGTTCGACCTGATGCTCAGGTCGAACCCACCTGTCGTGGTCGAATCGGTCGAAATCAGCTTACGCAGTCTCACCGTTTCGCGTATAACTTTCACATCCGACCTCCGAATTCAGTGATTTTTGTGCTCACGCGATCCTCTCTTCCTTGGCTTTCTATCCATTTAAAGAAATCAGAAGAACACCAAGAATTGAATATGTAACTAGCCATGGAAAGTAGCACTCCAATTCTGTTCGGCACAGCTCACGCGGCGTCACCACTTCGATCATAACTTCCTCGTTCGGACTCCGAATGGGATGTTCTTTACGCCAAAACGACCCTATCTTCAGTGGATTTCCAACTATGTATCACAATTTCCGTTCAGAGCTCCACATAAACACAGAATAATTATGAAAGTTGGACGTGCGTTTTCAGCATTCTTGCACAAATTGCACCTTTTCTCCAACTTTGCACTTTTGATCCTTTTTCCACCTAAAACACAACAAAACACCTCAAATGCACCTTTTTCTCACATATAATGAATATAAGACCATTGTGCTAATATAAGACTACAATATCAATCAAAAAGGTGTTAAATTGGTTATTAAAACACGCTTATTTTCAATCTCATCAATCCCCCAAACTTACCCGTTGCTCGTCCCGAGGCAACAAAATAAAGATAAAGAGAAAGAGTAAGAAAATTAGCGGGGAAACAAGGACTATGACCAATACCCCATTCAAAATACAATTGTCATCAACTTAGGTCGTGCAACTCTTATCACGTGTAATAATCAATTCAAAGCATACAAGTTAAGACAATCACCATTAATTCAAATGCTCCATTGACATGTTCTCACGGGAAGTATATATCACTCGCACTCAAGTGTAAAAGATGTACACTTATGGGCTAAGGTGTTTACGCTCAGATTCAATTCAAGTGCATGCGTAACCATAAGCTTACCAAAAGTCTCAACTCTCCTTTTACTTGTAGCTAGTAAATCATGGATCAAAAAGGTCTTTTATTTGGTTGTAATGTAGGCTCTTTGGAATAGGTGTGAAATATATGGATAAGTGACTCAAAATCGGATCAATCAAGCTGCAGTCTTTCTCGATCTTTTATTCTTCCTCATCACTTCAATCAAGCACAACATTCTCAAACTCTCCCATCTTTCTCCTTCAAGCACAACATATTTTCTTTTTCAACTTTTTCTAGTTCTTTAACTCCATCATTCTCCTTTTCTTCACCTTTTTTTTTTTTTTTTTCTGTTTTCTCTTTCGAGGTACCAGTTTCGGGCACTACCTCTCACATCCTCCATAGGGTACTAGATTTAAGCACTACCCTAGGGTGTTTGATTCCATGAAGTACTAGATTTAAGCACTACTCCATGAATTTTCTTTTTCATCCTTAAGACTCTTCTTTCATCATCCCTCAAATCACCACTCTCTTCAATTAAGCTTTATTGGCTATCAAAAGAATGGATTTAAAAAGGCTCAAATGGGCTGACAAAGGATTTAATGAATTCCGGTAAAGTATATGGGAAAATACGGGTTAATTAGCAAAGATGGCCTAATATCATTTTCATAATCCGCTAGACTAATCTTGAATATTCAAGGAGACTCAAGGCAAGTTCTAGAATACACGCACAAGAACGATACTCACCAGAAAGAAATATCATGTGATTATGTACATGATCAACGAGGCTCAAAATCTCACATGGGGTTTTAACAAGTAACAGAGCACTTTTCATGGTAAGTAATATCCCACAAGTGTACATAGAACTTCATATCACAATATAACTCAAGTACACTTCCTTCATCAATTTCAAGAGCATATGAATTTCAAAACAATTTAAAAATAAGCTCACATGGATCACCACCATAAACACAATCCTTTCACTCCATGAATTTAAAGTACACATAAAAATTAGAATAAGGGAACGAGGGCACCTGATTTTTCTTCAATGAATGCTCGAGCTCCTCAGCGTAGAACTCATCTTGCCACCTAGTTACCTTTTTCTATCATCAAAGCTCAAACAAACTCATCATCACAAGATTCATCAATAATAAAATAGGAGAACTATAAGAAATAATAAATTGACTATCTAATCGACTCCACACACTAGAAACTCCACTGAACCACTAGGAAAATTGCAAAAAATCGACACATCAAAACCGATTAAAGTTTCAACATACCGCAAAAAATCAACTCCCCTAGCAAACATTACAAAGAAAAGATTATTCTCTTAGTGCTTCAATGAGGTAAGTACATCACACCCCCCCAAACTTAGTAAAAACGTAAGTCGAAACTAAGTTTGAAAAGAGATGTAATTGCCGATTAGTAAGCACCTTAAATATAAAAATTTCTTACGCACACGAAAGAAATAATAAAGCACTAAAATAGAAGGGCAAGCCCCCAACAGGCGCTCATGTTTAACGTCGAAGAGTCACGATGGATTACCACTTTGTAGACTACTTGATCGGAGGACCGTCTTGTCACATCCTCACCTTCAAGTACTTTCTTTCCCTCTTCTTGTCTACACTCAATACCTCACCTTTCTTGGTCACAAAAATATGATCATTGAAATTTCCTTCCTCCCATGGCTGTCTAGACACCCCCTTGTCAATCTTCCACTTAAATTCAGAATCATCTGCCTTAGAAAAATCAAGATTAAACAAGTTAGAAACCACATCAATGCTCTTGCACGATTGAGTCTCCATGGGCATCTTCATTGCATGATCAAGAGAGAAAACCACATCTTCACTATCCATCTGCAGTCTAAGCTTCTCGGCTCTCAACCTACTTGCTCTTTCCCACTTCTTCTCCATTGTAAGCTCAGTATTCTGCTCATGTAATGGTACTGGAGTAACATCAGCATCATGCGGAGCATTCGACACAGAAATGGGCAACTTCTGGATGGGTTCGACCAGGGTTCGACCTGTGGAACAGGTCAAACCACTTTCCCCCAAGTCGAATCTGCTCACTGCATGATCTTTGGCCTCCGGTTCGACCTGGGTTCGACCAGATGGCTTGGTCGAACCAGTTACGTCGTGGTCGAATCGAGCTTCAGACAAAACAGGGGGTCGCGAACAGGCTGGTTCGACCTTAGTTCGACCAACATATTTGGTCGAACCCTCTTGATCCTGGTCGAATCGCTCAGCTGGGCCCTCCGGATGTTGCTCAGGTGCCTGGTTCGACCTCTTCTGTTCGGTTCGACCTAATGAGTTGGTCGAACCAGGGTCGAATCGGGCTCCTTTTGCTTCAAACTTCAATTCCGGCTTCATTGGTCCCTCGTACTGCATTCCAGACCTTAACGTGATGGCTTTATTCTCCAATTTTTGTGTCAATTGAGTCACGTTCGTGGTCATTTGCCCCATAATCAAATTTAGGTCCTTCAACTGCTTAGATAAATTTGCATGATCAATATTCATTCTAGCTTCGATGTGGTCAACCCTTGCATCGTTCTCAGCCATGTATTGATTGAAGGTATCTTCAACACTCCTCACTTCAGGCTGCTTGATACTAGGCCCCCTTTGTGTCAACTCTGTAATCTTCTTCTGCAGGGACTCTAGTAGCTTGTTGATGCTAGCTAAACTAGAAACGATCTCATCATCCCTATTCGGCTTCACCACTTGATGTTCAACCTGTGCTACCTTGCCAAGTACATATAATCCTCTAACTCTCTCCGTAGGCCAGTCACGTGAATTCATAAAGATGTCTTCAAACAACTTTTCTGCTTCAAGTGCTGTCTTAGATAACAGCGCTCCTCCTGATGATGCATCAATAAAAATACGCGACTCACAATCCAATCCATAGTAAAAAATGCTTATGTACTCAGCCTTAGACATTCCATGCTGTGGGCACCTCCTGAGCATGTCTTTAAACCTATCCCACGCCTCATAAAATTTCTCACCCTGATTCATAACAAATCAGGTGATCTCTTGCCTCATCATTAAGATCCTTGAGGGTGGCATGTATCTCTCTAAGAAATTCTGCTGCAGTTGGTCCCATGTAGTGCAATCTGTGGCATCAAGAGCCTCATACCAAGCTTCCGCCTTATCAATTAAAGAGAACTTGAATAAGGCGATCCGCCTAGCATTATCATTCGCTCCACTGCCCTTTTGAGTGTTTGCATAACCAAGAAATCTTCGGAGATGTTGATATGGATCTTCAAAGCAACCTCCAGAAAAGGGATTCTTCTCTACCATGTTAATAAAAGCGGGATGTATCTCAAAATCATCATCTTCCCCCCTTGCTCCTATCAACCCCATGTTGCCAATCCCATAGTTCGTGAAAATATAACGTATGGCAACATTATCCGGATTCTGCCTTGCTCCGGCCATGTTTAGCTCAATGTGTTATTCGTTCCTTTCCTTCCTCTCCTTTTTCAAGCGCACAAGTAACTCAGAAAAATTAAAGGTTAGATAGAAATAAATAATCACAAATAAAAGAAAAAGAAAAAAAAATCTTAATCAACTAGAAATAATAAAATCAATAATAACAGCCGTCCCCGGCAACGGTGCCATTGACTTGATGCGTATGTTCTCAGAAGGGACCGATGAGGCCGGGATCAAATTTTGATACAATTGATATCCTTCATACTTTCTTTTCCTTAACAACAAAACACCTCAAGTGCACATTTTTCTCACATATAATGAATATAAGACCATTGTGCTAATATAAGACTACAATATCAATTAAAAAGGTTTAAATTGGATATTAAAACACGCTTATTTTCACTCTCATCAATCCCCCAAACTTACCCGGGTTCGATCCCCGGCAACGGCACCAAGAACTTGATGAGCGTTTTCTTTGCACGCAAAATTAATCCCCAAGTATTAAGGATATCAGTTGCAGCTTAAGTAAGCGACCAAGTGAATATCGAACCCAAGGGACGGCGTATTATCAATTTAATTATTATCTAAATTAATTAAGATGAAAAGCAATAAAGGTTGGGATTTTAATGATTAACTAATAAACAATTAAATAAAATAATAAATAAAATAAAATATCATTCGAAGAATACGAAAGTGGATCAAGTAGGAGAATAGGTAGCTCAAGGATAATCCAGTTTTACTCATTAACTTCCCTTCCATGTGTCGATGTCAGACTCTGCCTTGTGGAATATGGACGTATCACTAAACCATGCATATCTACTCTATAGACACAAGTAAACATGCGTGTAACACGTGTGAATAACCTCGGAGCAAGAGATATAATTTCATCCCCCTTTCTAGGTACTATCAGTATCAATTATTTCCCCCTAAGATTGGTACTCTAACCCGATATGATCTCCCTTTATAGGTACTATGAAATCATCCTCTTTATCCTACTTATTAACCCGAATTCAATTCAATTAATAAGTATTCATATAAGATAGTTCTAATAAGACTTCGGAATCCCTTCACTTAGAATTATAACTTAAAACCCTGCTCAACAGTGAACGCACTCAACCAATAACCATGTTATGTATTCAGACTCTACACAACGATTATTGATGCACAAAATGACTATGAGTATGGATTAATAAAGCACAATCATATATAAACTATATCCACAAGTAGTGTTGTACGGAGTATACACACGGAAGTTCAATTAACTAGATAAAACCTTCACAACCCTAGTTCTACCAAAAAGGCTCTAGCCCATGGTGTTGTAGGAAACACACATGGGTGTTGGATAGATCTTACCCGGATGTCCGGAAAATACAAGATAAATTAGGAAACAAATAAACCCTAGATGTGGCATCATCGTGTCCTTCTCGCTCTTGAATCCTCCTCTTGGTTCTCCTCTTGATTCCACAAACGAATCTTCAAAGTGATGGATGGATGGAGGAAAGGATGTGGTGGGGGGTGACCGCCCCTTGTGGGGTGTTGTATGTTGTGTTGTTTTCCCCCTTGATTGGACGTCTTTCTTGACTGCATGAGCCTCCTTTTATACTTGTAATCAAGTCTCTAGGGCTTGGAATGGGCTTTTCAAGTGATCACACGCGTTTAGGCCTCGAAAATACTGATTTGGTAAGTTCCCGAAGCGCGGTTCGACCTCCCAAACAGGTCGAACCAACCCCTACAGGTCAAACAAAACATGTCGTGGTCGAACTAGCATTTTTTCCATTGGGTTCGACCTCGGTTCGACCTGATGCTCAGGTCGAACCCACCTGTCGTGGTCGAATTGGTCGGAATCAGCTTACGCAGTCTCACCATTTCGCGTATAACTTTCACATCCGACCTCCGAATTCAGTGATTTTTGTGCTCGCGCAATCCTCTCTTCCTTGGCTTCTATCCATATAAAGAAATCACAAGAACTCCAAGAATTGAATATGTAACTGGCCATGGAAAGTAGCACTCCAATTCTGTTCGCCACAGCTCACGCGGCGTCACCACTTCGCTCATAACTTCCTCGTTCGGACTCCGAATGGGATGTTCTTTACGCCAAAACGACCCTATCTTCATTGCATTTCTAACCATGTATCACAATTCCCGTTCAGAGCTCCACATCAACACAGAATAATTATGAAAGTTGGACGTGCGTTTTCAGCATTCTTGCACAAATTGCACCTTACTTTGCACTTTTGATCCTTTTTCCACCTAAAACACAACAAAACACCTCAAGTGCACCTTTTTCTCACATATAATGAATATAAGACCATTGTGCTAATATAAGACTACAATATCAATCAAAAAGGTGTTAAATTGGATATTAAAACACGCTTATTTTCACTCTCATCAATCCCCCAAACTTACCCGTTGCTCGTCCCGAGGCAACAAAATAAAGATAAAGAGAAAGAGTAAGAAAATTAGCGGGGAAACAAGGACTATGACCAATACCCATTCAAAATACAATTGTCATCAACTTAGGTCGTGCAACTCTTATCACGTGTAATAATCAATTCAAAGCATACAAGTTAAGACAATCACCATCAATTCAAATGCTCCATTGACATGTTCTCACGGGAAGTATATATCACTCGTACTCAAGTGTAAAAGATGTATACTTATGGGCTAAGGTGTTTACGCTCAGATTCAATTCAAGTGCATGCGTAACCATAAGCTTACCAAAAGTCTCAACTCTCCTTTTACTTGTAGCTAGTAAATCATGGAACAAAAAGGTCTTTTATTTGGTTGTAATGTAGGCTCTTTGGAATAGGTGGGAAATATATGGATAAGTGACTCAAAACTCGTATCAATCAAGCTGCAGTCTTTCTCGATCTTTTATTCTTCCTCATCACTTCAATCAAGCACAACATTCTCAAACTCTCCCATCTTTCTCCTTCAAGCACAACATATTTTCTTTTTCAACTTTTTCTAGCTCTTTAACTCCATCATTCTCCTTTTCTTCACCTTTTTTTTCTCTTTTCTCTTTCGAGGTACCAGTTTCGGGCACTACCTCTCACATCCTCCATAGGGTATTAGATTTAAGCACTACCCTAGGGTGTTTGATTCCATGAAGTACTAGATTTAAGCACTACTCTATGAATTTTCTTTTTCATCCTTAAGACTCTTCTTTCATCATCCCTCAAATCACCACTCTCTTCAATTAAGCTTTATTGGCTATCAAAAGAATGGATTTAAAAAGGCTCAAATGGGCTGACAAAGGATTTAATGAATTCCGGTAAAGTATATGGGAAAATACGGGTTAATTAGCAAAGATAGCCTAATATCATTTCCATAATCCGCTAGACTAATCTTGAATATTCAAGGAGACTCAAGGCAAATTCTAGAATACACGCACAAGAACGATACTCACCAGAAAGAAATATCATGTGATTATGTACATGATCAACGAGGCTCAAAATCACACATGGGTTTTTAACAAGTAACAGAGCACTTTTCATGGTAAGTAATATCCCACAAGTACACATAGAACTTCATATCACAATATAACTCAAGTACACTTCCTTCATCAATTTCAAGAGCATATTAATTTCAAAACAATTTAAAAATAAGCTCACATGGATCACCACCATAAACACAATCCTTTCACTCCATGAATTTAAAGTACACATAAAAATTAGAATAAGGGAACGAGGGCACCTGATTTTTCTTCAATGAATGCTCGAGCTCCTCAGCGTAGAACTCATCTTGCCACCTAGTTACCTTTTTCTATCATCAAAGCTCAAACAAACTCATCATCACAAGATTCATCAATAATAAAATAGGAGAACTACAAGAAATAATAAATTGACTATCTAATCGACTCCACACACTAGAAACTCCACTGAACACTAGGCAAATTGCAAAAAATCAACACATCAAAACCGATTAAAGTTTCAACATACCGCAAAAAATCAACTCCCCTAGCAAACATTACAAAGAAAAGATTATACTCCTGGTGCTTCAATGAGGTAAGTACATCACACCCCCCAAACTTAATAAAAACGTAAGTCGAAACTAAGTTTGAAAAGAGATGTAATTGCCGATTAGTAAGCACCTTAAATATAAAAATTTCTTACGCACACGAAAGAAATAATAAAGCACTAAAACAGAAGGGCAATCCCCCAACAGGCGCTCATGTTTAACGTCGAAGAGTCACGATGGATTACCACTTTGTAGACTACTTGATCGGAGGATCGTCTTGTCGCATCCTCACCTTCAAGTACTTTCTTTCTCTCTTATTGTCTACACTCAATACCTCACCTTTCTTGGTCACAAAAATATGATCATTGAAATTTCCTTCCTCCCATGGCTGTCTAGACACCCCCTTATCAATCTTCCACTTAAATTCAGAATCATCTGCCTTAGAAAAATCAAGATTAAACAAGTTAGAAACCACATCAATGCTCTTGCACGATTGAGTCTCCATGGGCATCTTCATTGCATGATCAAGAGAGAAAACCACATCTTCATTATCCATCTGCAGTCTAAGCTTCTCGGCTCTCAACCTACTTGCTCTTTCCCACTTCTTCTCCATTGTAAGCTCAGTATTCTGCTCATGTAATGGTACTGGAGTAACATCAACATCATGCGGAGCATTCGGCGCAACAATAGGCATGTTTCGGACGGGTTCGACCTGAGTTCGACCTGTGGAACAGGTCGAACCAGGTACGTAATGGATATAATGGTAAGTATTTGTGCAAGTATGAAGGATATCAAGTTCTTGGCGCCGTTGCCGGGGACGGTTGTTATTATTAGTTTGTTATTTCTAGTTTGATTAAGA
This sequence comes from Pogostemon cablin, assembly GCA_023678885.1. NCBI lineage: Eukaryota > Viridiplantae > Streptophyta > Magnoliopsida > Lamiales > Lamiaceae > Pogostemon > Pogostemon cablin. The sequence continues at coordinate 23,170,684 of CM042959.1, forward strand.
TTTTTTTTCTTTTATTTGTGATTATTTATTTTCTATCTAACCTTGAATTTTTCTGAGGTACTTGTGCACTAGGAAAAGGAAAGGAAGAAAAAGAAAGAATAACACACTGAGCTAAACATGGCCGGAGAAAGGGAGAATCCGGATAATATTTCCATTCGTGAAATTTTTACGAACTTTGGGAAAGTCAACATGTGGTTGATAGGAGCAAGGGGGAAAGATGATGATTTTGAGATACATCCCGCTCTTATTAACATGGTAGAGAAGAATCCCTTTTCTGGAGGTTGTTTTGAAGATCCATATCAACATCTCCGAAGATTTCTTGGTTATGCAAACACTCAAAAGGGAGCTGGAGCTAATGATCATGCTAGACGGATTGCCCTATTCAAGTTCTCATTGATTGATAAGGCGGAAGCTTGGTATGAGACTCTTGATGCCACAGATTGCACTACATGGGACCGACTGCAGCAGAAGTTCTTGGAAAGATACATGCCACCCTCAAGGATATTAAGAATGAAGCAAGAGATCACCCGATTTGTTATGAATCAGGGTGAGAAATTTTATGAGGCTTGGGGCAGATTTAAAGACATGCTCAGGAGGTGTCCACAGCATGGAATGCCGAAGGCTGAATACATAAGCATCTTCTACTATGATTGGATTGTGAGTCGCGTATTTTTATTGATGCATCATCAGGAGGAGCACTGTTATCACAGATAGCACTTGAAGCAGAAAAGTTGTTTGAAGACATCTCTATGAATTCACGTGACTGGCCAATAGAGAGAGATAGAGGATCATATGTACTTGGCGAAGTAGCGCAGGTTGAACATCAAGTGGTGAAGCCGAATAGGGATGATGAGATCGTCTCTAGTTTAGCTAACATCAACAAGCTACTAGAGTCCCAGCGGACATAGATTACAAATTTGACATTAAGGGGGCCTAGTATGAAGCAGCAAGAAGTGAAGAGTGTTGAAGATACCTTCAATCGATACATGGCTGAGAATGATGCAAGGATTGATTGTCTTGAGGATACCATAAATGTTGATCGTGCAGATTTATCTAAGCAGTTGAAGGAGCTTACCTTGATGATGGGACAGATGACCGCGAACGTGAATCACTTGACGCAAACATTGGAGAATAATGTCATCACGTTAAGGTCTGGAACGCAGTACGAAGGACCAACGGAGCCGGAATCAAAATTTGAAGCAAAAGGAGCCCGATTCGGCCCTGGTTCGACCAACTCATCAGGTCAAACCGAACAGAGGAGGTCGAACCAGGCACCTGGACAACATCCGGAGGTCCCAGCTGAGCGATTCGACCTGGATCAAGAGGGTTCGACCAAATCTGTTGGTCGAACCAATGTCGAACCAGACTATTCGCTACCCCCTATTTTGTCTGAAGCTCGATTCGACTACGACATTGTCGGTTTGATCAAGCCAGCAGGTTGAACCCTGGTCGAACTAGAGGGCAGAAAGTGTACAGTAGGCTGGTTCGACCTGGGTGGCAGTGGTTCGACCTATTGAACAGGTCGAACCCACGTCGAACCCCAACTTCAGAGCGAGAGCAGCCTTCCAGATGATCGGTTCGACCATTACGTACCTGGTTCGACCTGTTCCACAGGTCGAACTCAGGTCGAACCCATCCGAAACATGCATATTGTTGCGCCGAATGCTCCGCATGATGTTGATGTTACTCCAGTACCATTACATGAGCAGAATACTGAGCTTACAATGGAGAAGAAGTGGGAAAGAGCAAGTAGGTTGGGAGCCGAGAAGCTTAGACTGCAGATGGATAATGAAGATGTGGTTTTCTCTCTTGATGATGCAATGAAGATGCCCATGGAGACTCAATCGTGCAAGAGCATTGATGTGGTTTCTAACTTGTTTAATCTTGATTTTTCTAAGGCAGATGATTCTGAATTTAAGTGGAAGATTGACAAGGGGTGTCTAGACAGCCATGGGAGGAAGGAAATTTCAATGATCATATTTTTGTGACCAAGAAAGGTGAGGTATTGAGTGTAGACAAGAAGAGGGAAAGAAAGTACTTGAAGGTGAGGATGCGACAAGACGGTCCTCCGATCAAGTAGTCTACAAAGTGGTAATCCGTCGTGACTCTTCGACGTTAAACATGAGCGCCTATTGGGGGCTTGCCCTTCTATTTTAGTGCTTTATTATTTCTTTCGGGTGCGTAAGAAATTTTTATATTTAAGGTGCTTACTAATCGGCAATTACATCTCTTTTCAAACTTAGTTTCGACTTACGTTTTTACTAAGTTTGGGGGGGTGTGATGTACTTACCTCATTGAAGCACCATGAGTATAATCTTTTCTTTGTAATGTTTGCTAGGGAAGTTGATTTTTTGCGGTATGTTGAAACTTTAATCGGTTTTGATGTGTCGATTTTTTGCAATTTGCCCAGTGTTCAGTGGAGTTTCTAGTGTGTGGAGTTGATTAGATAGTCAATTTATTATTTCTTATAGTTCTCCTATTTTATTATTGATGAATCTTGTGATGATGAGTTTGCTTGAGCTTTGATGATAGAAAAAGGTAACTAGGTGGCAAGATGAGTTCTACGCTGAGGAGCTCGAGCATTCATTGAACAAAAATCAGGTGCCCTCGTTCCCTTATTCTAATTTTTATGTGTACTTTAAATTCATGGAGTGAAAGGATTGTGTTTATGGTGGTGATCCATGTGAGCTTATTTTTAAATTGTTTTGAAATTCATATGCTCTTGAAATTGTTGAAGGAAGTGTACTTGAGTTATATTGTGATATGAAGTTCTATGTGTACTTGTGGGATATTACTTACCATGAAAAGTGCTCTGTTACTTGTTAAAAACTCATGTGAGATTTTGAGCCTCGTTGATCATGTACATAATCACATGATATTTCTTTCTGGTGAGTATCGTTCTTGTGCGTGTATTCTAGAACTTGCCTTGAGTCTCCTTGAATATTCAAGATTAGTCTAGCGGATTATGGAAATGATATTAGGCCATCTTTGCTAATTAACCCGTATTTTCCCATATACTTTACCGGAATTCATTAAATCCTTTGTCAGCCCATTTGAGCCTTTTTAAATCCATTCTTTTGATAGCCAATAAAGCTTAATTGAAGAGAGTGGTGATTTGAGGGATGATGAAAGAAGAGTCTTAAGGATGAAAAAGAAAATTCATGGAGTAGTGCTGAACTCTAGTACTTCATGGAGGATGTGAGAGGTAGTGCCCGAAACTGGTACCTCGAAAGAGAAAAGAGAAAAAAAAAGGTGAAGAAAAGGAGAATGATGGAGTTAAAGAGCTAGAAAAAGTTGAAAAAGAAAATATGTTGTGCTTGAAGGAGAAAGATGGGAGAGTTTGAGAATGTTGTGCTTGATTGAAGTGATGAGGAAGAATAAAAGATCGAGAAAGACTGCAGCTTGATTGATCCTAGTTTTGAGTCACTTATCTATATATTTCCCACCTATTCCAAAGAGCCTACATTACAACCAAATAAAAGACCTTTTTGATCCAAGATTTACTAGCTACAAGTAAAAGGAGAGTTGAGACTTTTGGTAAGCTTATGGTTACGCATGCACTTGAATTGAATCTGAGCGTAAACACCTTAGCCCATAAGTGTACATCTTTTACACTAAGTGCGAGTGATATATACTTCCTGTGAGAACATGTCAATGGAGCATTTGAATTGATGGTGATTGTCTTAACTTGTATGCTTTGAATTGATTATTACACGTGATAAGAGTTGCACGACCTAAGTTGATGACAATTGTATTTTGAATGGGGTATTGGTCATAGTCCTTGTTTCCCCGCTAATTTTCTTACTCTTTCTCTTTATCTTTATTTTGTTGCCTCGGGACGAGCGATGGGCAAGTTTGGGGGATTGATGAGAGTGAAAATAAGCGTGTTTTAATATCCAATTTAACACCTTTTTGATTGATATTGTAGTCTTATATTAGCACAATGGTCTTATATTCATTATATGTGACAAAAAGGTGCACTTGAGGTGTTTTGTTGTGTTTTAGGTGGAAAAAGGATCAAAAGTGCAAAGTTGGAGAAAAGGTGCAATTTGTGCAAGAATGCTGAAAACGCACGTCCAACTTTCATAATTATTCTGTGTTGATGTGTAGCTCTGAACGGGAATTGTGATACATGGTTGGAAAGCCACTGAAGATAGGGTCGTTTTGGCGTAAAGAACATCCCATTCGGAGTCCGAACGAGGAAGTTATGAGCGAAGTCGTGACGCCGCGTGAGCTGTACCGAACAGAATTGTAGTGCTACTTTCCATGGCCAGTTACATATTCAATTCTTGGAGTTCTTGTGATTTCTTTATATGGATAGAAACCAAGGAAGAGAGGATCGCGTTAGCACAAAAATCACTGAATTCGGAGGTCGGATGTGAAAGTTATACGCGAAACAGTGAGACTGCGTAAGCTGATTCCGACCGATTCGACCACGACAGGTGGATTCGACCTGAGCATCAGGTCGAACCGAGGTCGAACCCAAAGGAAAAAATGCTGGTTCGACCACGACATGTTTTGTTCAACCTGTAGGGGTTGGTTCGACCTGTTTGGGAGGTCGAACCACGCTTCGGGAACTTACCAAATCCGTATTTTCGAGGCCTAAACGCGTGTGATCACTTGAAAAGCTCATTCCAAGCCCTAGAGACGTGATTACAAGTATAAAAGGAGGCTCATGCAGTCCCCCCTTGCTCCTATCAACCCCATGTTGACATTCCCAAAGTTCGTGAAAATTTCACGAATGGAAATATTATCCGGATTCTGCCTTGCTCCGGCCATGTTTAGATCAATGTGTTATTCCTTCTTTTCCTTCCTCTACTTTTACAAGCGCACAAGTAACTCGGAAAAATTCAAGGTTAGATAGAAATAAATAATCACAAATAAAAGAAAAAGAAAAAAAAATCTTAATCAACTAGAAATAATAAAATTAATAATTACAGCCGTCCCCTGGGTTCGATAATCACTTGGTCACCTTTCGAAACTACAATTGATATCCTTCATACTAGGGGATTAATTTTGCGTGCACTTCACGGATCCTTAAGCTTAGCTGGCAGCTTCCTTTGTATAATCGAGCTGCAATTTTCAGACAGACTCACCATTTCGATTCCGTTCAAGCTTCTCTTCTTCAAAAGAATATCCTTTAGAAAGCGAGCATAATACGACATCTCTAGAATTGCTTCAGAGAAGGGAATGTTCAAGCTTATTTTGTTTATGATCTTTGAAAACTTCTTGAACTTTTCCTCTAATCCCTTCTTCACGAGCTTAAGAGGAAAAGGCGGAGGTAATTTTGGGAATCCCACATTCATCACGTTCAACTCTCTCCACTTTATCTTTCTCGCTCTCAACATTTTGGCTCTTTCCCATTTCTTTTCTACCACTGTAAGCTCAGTATTCTGCTCTTGAGATAAAACTGAAGTGTTCCGATCAACAGGGGTTGCATTCGGTATTGAATCAGACTTTGAACTGCTCTGTTCGACCTCGGTTTGACCATGGTAGGTTGGTCGAACAACTTGATTTTGGTCGAGCTGCTCGTCTGATCATATCTTTTTATCCAGGACACGTTGCTAGACCATCGTTCGACCAATATGTTTTGGTCGAACAGATTGATTCTGGTCGAACAAATTCCAGATCGTGAATTCCCGTCGTAGTGCTTCTGTTCGACCTCCGTTCGACCAAGATGGACAGGTCGAACGGCATGGTGCTGGTCGAACGGTTGATCAGAAAACAGAGTATCGTAATTCTGCTTTTCCTGAGATTGTTCGACCTCTACTCGACTAGGTAGTCTGGTCGAGTAGTTTCCATTTGGTCGAACGACTCCACTGTCTCCTTCGACTTGACTTGCTGGCAACATCAGACCCTCATATTGCGTTCCCGACCTCAATGTGATGGCATGGCAAGACTTTGGATTCCCAATACTTTGAGATGGAAACTTCCCTTTCTCAATAGTTTGAGTCAATTTGTTGACATTCCCTGCCATTTTCCCCATCAACAAAGTGAGGTCTTTCACTTGCGTAGACAAGTCCTTATGATTATCATCAATCTTCTTTTCTAACTTTCCTTCGAGACGGTCTACTCTAGTATCATTCCTCGCCATGTACTGGTTCAGTGATTTGCTTTTGTTGAGCTCTAGTAGCTTACTAATGTTAGCCAAGCTAGAGACGATCTCGTCATCTCTTCCCCAACTTCACCATCGTGTGTTCCACTTGTGCTACTTTCCCAAGGACATAAGTACCTCGAACTCTATCAGTCGGCCAATCCCTTGAGTTCATTGAAATATCTTCGAAAAGCTTCTCGGCCTCAATGGGTGACTTCATAAGTAATGCTCCATTAGAAGAAGCATCTAATAAAACTCGAGAGTCACAATCCAACCCATTATAGAATATACTGATATATTGGGCCTTTGATAGCCCATGTTGAGGACACTTACGAAGCATGTCCTTGAACTGGTCCCAAGCTTCATGAAACTTCTTGTTCCCATGGATAGAAAATTGGTTAATTTCTTGCTTCATCTTGAACACCTTAGAAGGTGGCATGTATCGTTCCAAGAATTTAACTTTCAACTTCTCCCATGTATCACATTCAGCAGCTTCAAGATTATCATACCAATCTCTCGCCTATTCATTCAACGAGAACTTAAACTATATGATCTTCCTCGCATCCTCATGAGCTCCTGTATCTTTTTATGTACTTGCATACCCAAGGAAATTATTAAGATGTTGTTGAGGATCTTCGAACGTTCCCCCAGAGAAGGGACTCCTCTCAATCATGGTTATAAGAGCATGGTGTAAATTGAAATCGGCTCCGGTCCCTCTCGCTCCTAATAGCCCAGCATTGCCCCTCCGTTGTTCTTAAAAACTTCACGGATGGCAAGTGTATCAGGATTCACTGCCATGTTGATTGTTTCTACTTCCGAATTATCTTCGGTTGCAACATCAATCATTTTTGAATTTAGCACGTCAACTTCAACTCCAAAGTTAAGAGCTTCAATTGGATCTACGTTCTTGTTCTTATTCTTCTTCTTCTTTTTCTTCCTCGACGATGCTCCGATCTCTGGATTATATGGTTCTAATCTATCTTTCTTTGATCTTGTGAGCATACACCTAAGAAGAATAAGTGTTAGAAATTGAAAACAAGAATAATAATCTCAATTAAACTATATATAATCAAATAATATTTAATGCCGTCCTCGGCAACGGCGTCATAAACTTGATGAGCGTTTTCTCAACACACATAATTAATCCTAAAGTATAAGGATATCAATTTTAGTTTCAAAAGGTGACCAAGTATATATCGAATCCAAAGGACGGATTAGTATCAATCTAATTATATGCTAATTAACTAAGATTATACTCCCAAGTGACCACTTTTTACCCATCTCCAAATTATCATCATGTTCAAACTCCTCTTCAATATAACTACAATCTTCCAAATATTAAAATATGTATAAATTTTTAATTAATTTTCCACATAGCAATTAAAATATATATTTTTATATTTTGAATTCACCCTAAATAATCAACTTAGCCACCATCTCACAAGCTAATCACATTAGTGACAATCTTGCATCATGATGAACAAGAAGTTGGGTTAACATACACTCATATACATACCTTGGTATATGGAGTGATAAGTGTTGTGTATCTATGCATCCTCCTTAACTAAATCCTTTAAGGAAAACTTATTTAATAAATCAAGATATCACAGGCTCAATTTCAACTTATTTCAATAATTCATATCAAACTGTAAATGCTTATGTATTATAAATATTTAAGAATCATAAAGCTCAAGTTTATGTTCAACGGACATAAACTGAAGCATGCATAGGGAGAGAAACCTATTGGAGGAAATCAAAAGGAAGCATAAGAATATTTCTGTAAATCGAGCATACCACATACAAATGCATATAAGCCAAGCAAGCCAGCTCATTTCTCAGCAATGTGATTCAAAAATTAACAACTGAAATCATATATTTGTAGGTGTTCATTATTTCATAAAGTGTAGAACTCTACAGCCTCAAAAAATCTATGAATCTCTATATGAAATCCACAACAAATTGCAGAAAATATACTTTGTCCTTCGTTCTGCTAAACCATGATACTTGGGCATTTCAGCCTTCCCATAGCAATAATAGTACCTGGTGTTTGTATTATAAATACTAGCAAATTAAAATACTCAAGGGTCTCAAAAGATACAATACCAGAGAATGGATATTAAAGCATGTCAAAGAAAAAAAAAGAAATCAAGTCACCGTATTTATTACAAAGGAGGCTAGATAATATGCCCCCAACAAAAAGCCATTGTGAACAAGTTGAAAGTAGATATGAATAATGTAGCAAGTAATCACGGAATGTAAACTTAACAAGAGAACTTCAAATTAATAAATAAAAATCTTGCATTAAAATTATTAAATTCGCTCCTATAAACCTCACGTTTCTGGTCATACCCCTTTGATGAGTGACATTTTCATCTCGATTTTAGTGTCTTTTTATGTAAGTTTTCATATATTTTTATCCGTATTTATGTGCTATTTGGTTATGTTTTGTGTTTTTATGGAAATATGTGTGAATGAACTTAAACGTATGATTTTTAGATAAAAATAGATTCTAGATACGATAAGGAAGATTTGGGAAAAAACAGAGCTTAATTCGGAGTTGAAACGAGGGAGAATGAGTCAAATTAAGCAAAATGCTGAAAAACGCATGTCCAACTTGTGTAATTTTTCTGTACTCTTGTGGAGCTCAAAACTAGAAGTGTGATATATGATTAGAAAGTCACAGAAAAAGAGGACCATTTTGGTATAAGAAACACTTCAATCGGAGCCCAAACGAGAAAGTTATGATTAAAATGGTAACGTCGCGCAAGCTGTTCCTACTCAGCATGATTGTGCTATTTTGCATGACTTGTTACACCTCCAAATGTTGGAAGTTTTGTCAAATCTGTATATGGATAGAAAGCCAACGAAGAGAGAATTGCGTGAGCGCGAGAATCACCCAAATCGGATTTTGGATGTGAAAGTTATATGCGAAACGGTGAGACTGCGCTACACCAACCCGAACTTGACCTGAGCTTGGCCCAAAGTCAATTTTATGATTAGAATATGTTCTAGAAGGTTCCAAGGGGTACAAACACCCATTTTTGAGTGTAAAGATCAGTAGGGATCAGATCCACACACAATTCACACCATTTTCACACACTTTCCCCTCCATTTCCATCTACCTTTCATCCCATCTATCTACACTTGATCCCCTCCATCAAATCCACCAATCAAGTGATCAAAGAAACAAGGGAGAGTGAGATCACAAGAAGAAGAAGGAGATCTCCATTGAAGTACTTCAAAGGGGGAATCTAATTCTAATTTTTGTGCATTTCTTTATAGATTGATCATGGTTTGTAAGGATTTTAATGTCTATGTTGAATTTCTTGTGACTATGAGAGGCTAATCTCCTTTGTGAGATTAGCTCCATGATTGGTGTTGGATAATTTAGTTATTATGCAATTTGATTTTAATCTTGAATGGGCTTTGTGTTATTTCTATCATTGAATGTTTATTGCTTGATTTATATGATGACATGTGTGATTAATTGTCATGGGCATATGATTAGATTGAGAAATCAATTTTGTGTTTAGGATAGTTCATTGAATCTTTTCATCATACACTTCATGTGCATTAATTTAGAATGAGATAGAGATATCCTTCTAGATTTAGAACCCTTTGATAGAACATTTGATTAGCTTAATCGAGAGATTGGTTGATAAGGTGAGGAGACCAAAACCATTAGTAAATTCATAGTACCTTAAAAGGAAATTGCCTATAATTTAGTATCTCATTAGGAAACTCGTAGAGTAATTAGTACCTAGTGGGAGGTGTTTGTTTTGATCACGATCCTATGTGCTTTTGGGAGCCTTATTGAGGGTCTATATTCTATCCATCTCAAGAGAGAGTTTATGTGGAATTAGTTATCACTCCTATGCCATGTCCATGAAAGATTAGATTTAATTGCATAATTACTTTGTTATCTATGCCATGATTGTTGCTAATCTCATCCTTGCATCATTCAGAACCCATTTATCTTTGCAGTCCTTTTATCTTTTATTTCTTGTATTGCATTTATTTGCATGCTTATCTATCTTCCTTTTCGAGTGTGCTTATAAAATCACAATACACTTGAGATCGCTTAAACTCTAGTACCTACCTCCCTATGGTTCGATAAATTCTTTAATTAGTCATCTCAACTATATTACGACCAATCAAATGGCGCCGTTGCCGGGGAGGTAACGGTCGCTTGTAGTTTGACGAATGATTGTTTAGAGTGGTCTTAATAAGGATATTTTTTTTCTTCTTTTTGCATCTTATATTTATTTTAGAAATTTTTTTAAAAATTTTTCTTCCTCTAGTAGGTGTATACCTTGCGAAGGAGGAAAAAGGAGAACAAGCCCAAAAATATGAGCTACATGGATATTCGTTGAGATATGGTGAATAGTGTTGATGTGAAGTGTTGAGACCAGTGTCGTCACATCTGGAATCACACCTGTCCTCCACCAGTTATTTTATTAACCACTAACGTTGTTTGTTGTTTTGACTGGTGTTGTACTTAATGTTGCTTTCAGGGTTGTTGCGGTTAAAGTGCTAAACATGTTGGATGCAAAGAATAAGTCAAACGCAAACCTTGAAGACCCTGAAGCAAACTGGAAAGATCCGGAAGCTCTAGAAGGATCAAGAAGGCAAAAATAACTACCTCTCTTAGTGGGCGGTTATTTGAGTCTGCATGGGTGGTTTCTACACCTCCCACGTGAGCCACTCATCATTTGGAACCTGCAGCCATCTATAAATGGAAGCTGCTGGTTGTCAAGACAAGTGATTGGATTTGATTCGAATTGGCAATCCCACTATACAGTGTAAAAGATCCTAGATATGTTTATGTCATAGTGTTTGTACTGGTGTTGTTGTTGGATTGTATACTAAAAGTCTAGTTTTTTGTATGAACAATGTTATAACAATTAATTTGAAATGAGAATCATATGATCAAATGATTGCATCTTATAATTTATTTATATGTTCGATGCAATAGTCCACTTACTTTATACTGTAGATAATATGTTGTGCGACAACATGCGAAAGATCATATTATCGGTTTCCTTATAAAGTATAAACAGATGCTCACAACCGATATAGACGGGGACTCTCTATTGGGATGGTTGTAGTGTGGTTTGGTATTAGCTTGTCTTGGCTATAGAATCACATTAGTGCACTTGTGTGTATTGAGCAGGACCGCTGGAGATCTTTCGACTTATACTGAGTTATAGGAGAACTTGATCTCAGTTATTATGGAAGTTCGTGCTCTTAATCCCTATACAATAACCTCGACACGTAGGATAGTATGTATTTCTTTGATTCATCAATGGGTGAGATTTACATGTAATTAAATCAACAAACACGATGAGTTGGGAAGTAGTGCTGTCTCTATGGTGTGCTGTTGATTGTAGAAGGAATTCGTGTCCGTCATAGGTTGATGATGTCCTCTTGAGGAGCTCATAAGGACTATCATGTAAACCCTGCAGGTGGAATTTATTCCGGCATGATAATGAGGTTGAGTGGTACTACTCTTGGATGAGATATTAATTAATTGGGTTGTCAGTAACTTAATTAATTAATGGACATTGTATATCTTAAACATGGGGAGACTAATGGACTCATAATAAGAAGGAGCCCAAAACGTAATTTTTGGATTGGTACGGTAGTGCAATAATAATATTTTAGTAGAATATATTATTATTATTATTAGACTTAAGTATAAGCTTTGGGCTAAGCTTGGATACTTAAGCCCAATGGAGACCCAACCCAATTTCTCCTCCTGGTCCCTGCAGTAGCCCATGTATATAAGTCACCTCAACTTATCTGGAACCCTAATCTAATTCATTATTCACGTGTGATGAGTGTTGAGAGCAGATTGAGGAGGTCTCGTAGATCGTCGCCCACACGACGTCGAGATCGGACTTGGGACATACGGCATAATATCATAAGGTAGTTTGCTGCTGTTGTTCGCCACCTTGCGAAATTTATATAAAATCGTACAGTGCTCAGAATTTGATGTTCGGACCTCAAACTGGATGGTCTAGCTGCAGGACTTTGTTTGAGGGAAAAATGTTGGTTGGGTGTCAACCAAAGTCCCACATCGGTTAGAAGTGGGGATGGCGGAGGGTTTATAATTGAGGGATGGACTCTCCCTAGCATGAGGCCTTTTGGGTGTGATACCCAGAGTGGTAAAACCGTGCGGGCCAGTGGGTGGCCCAAAGTGGACAATATCATGCTAGTGGATTAAGTGGGCCCAGCTCCCTAGGCGAATAAACCCAACAATTGGTATCAGAGCTTCGGTTTCGTGGTGAAGCGTGACACGTTAGGCTAGGGTTTATGTGATTAATTTTTCAAAATTAGGATCGCATGTTTAGGGTTTGGTTTTACTGCGCAAACCATGAATATCCCTATGTGAAATATACCCTATATCATATCTGTTCGTCGATGGTTGTGTGTAAGAGGATTCGACGAAAATGTTCGTCAATTTCACATGGAAGAAAGAAATTGAGAGAAAATCCAGCGCAGTGATATTGCAGAGGCAATAACCGGAGTTTCAATCGTCGGATAAGGCTCAATTTTGGTCAGCACGTTTGGATTTTGTGGATGTATATTCTGAACGTTGAAGATCATATTTGGTGCTTTGTGTTGTCGGGAATACGCCGAAAACAAAAGCAGCTTTTGGGCGATTTTGTTCTGCGCAGTCGAGGGAATAGAGTCGTTTCTCAGAAACTAACCTTTGGATCGACCTGTAATTTGGACAACATGTTCAAAACTCACTGGAGTAGATTCTGGACGGTGGAGATTGGATTTCCAGGTTCCTACAGTTGCGAACCCTGAACGACAGTTAGTGTAGTTTGATGTTGCGCGTTGGGCTGAACTTGGTTCCGTGCAAGTAGGCCCTTGGATGAGTGACAGTTCGAGCGGATTTGCATCAGGTTCGATGGATGCTACACCAGGTTCGAGCGGATTTGCATCAGGTTCGATTGGTCTACATCAAGTTCGATCGATGCTGCACCAGGTTCGAGCGGATTTGTATCAGGTTCTATTGGTCTACATCAGGTTCGATCGATGCTGCACCAGGTTCGAGCGAATTTGCATCAGGTTCGATTGGTCTGCGTCAGGTTCGATCGATGCTGCATCAGGTTCAAGCAGATTTGCATCAGGTTCGATTGGTCTGCATCAGGTTCGATCAATGCTGCACCAGGTTCGAGCGGATTCACATCAGGTTCGATTAATCTGCATCAGGTTCGATCGACTCTGCACTAGGTTCGAGCGGGTTTGCATCAAGTTCGACTGGTCTGCATCAGATTCCGTGTGAGTCTTCACAATATGATCGGGCAGGGTGCCGGAGTGGTGGAGCAGGCTGCGGGGAGGTCGATCCCCGTCGCAGTTGTCCGCATTCGTGATTGGTGGTGAACAATCGAATTCGCTGTTATATAACTATTATAATTGATTTATTAATTGATTATTGTTATATATGTATGCATGATTATCTATGATTTATTGCCTTAAATAGAAGCATGCTAGATTGCGTATTATATTTGGTATATTATATGCATGTATGTTGGAGTGTTGATCAAGTCAACTTATTTTTGGCAATTTATTTCCTTATATATAACTGCTATAATTGTTTTATTGGTCAATTATTGTTATATATTTGGAAGTATGAGCATGCTAGGTTGCGTATATTATTCTGAATATTATATGCATGTAAAAACCCTCGGTCTTAAATAACTAAGTGGGAGAGGGGATTGGTAATTAATTCCCGCGGCCTCCATTATTGGTTTGTAAGTGATGTGGGTAAACTTGCGCATTGGCAATAGAGCCTTCCTCCCTAACGGATGAGTTTATTTACGGATCACTAGTACAGACTTCTTTAAATAATTATTGTTTGTAATGTGATGCATATGGACTTGCGCGTTGGCTATAGTGCCTTCCTCCCTAACGGATGAGTTTATATGCGGTTCACTGGTACAAACTCATATAATTGATGGTTATAGGAAGTTATCTGAGCGCGTGTGTACTTCTCCAACAGTAAGGCATATAAGCTTGGGCAGCGGACTTGAGATCAAATAATGGTGTACACTTAGGTGTAAATAATTAGTATCCTCCCCAACGGAGTCACTGCTATTATTTGCATAGCTAAAGAGGAACCAACTATTAATTATTTTGTCATAAAGTTAGGTTGACAAATGAAATTAATGGGTAAAACCTTCTCTTGTAAATGTTCAGATTTGTAAACGTCCACACTAACGTGGCTTGCAGACTCACGGTGCTTGAGATGTCGGTGAATTTTATTTTATATTGTTTTGAGGGAATCAATATAAAAGGATAAAATTCAAAGATTTGATTGGTATATTTATTTATGATTCTCTGAACTTTCAAATGGTTTTATCTTGCTTATTGCTTACTAAAAGAAACATATTTACTTGTCCAAATTAGATGATTAGAAAAGAATCTTGGTTTTGAATTTTACTGCTTAAGAAAATACATGTGTGTTCTCATAAAGGACGTCTCATGATGCCTATTAAAGTCTCTAGTGAAGAGATGAGAGGTTCATAGAAATATGATGGTCTCATGTAACTCTTCGGATACTTGAGTAATTTAAAAGGCGGTAGGTCATGATTAAATTTGATGAATGAATTGGAACTACATGGAATAGAAGTTGAAGGGGAAACCTAAGTCAATTTTATTCTTCATAATTGCCTAGATGTTTTGAGTAAGTTTCTCCTTAATTACAAGAGGTTGTATATGGTAGGAAATTTCTGACAAAACATGTGGTAAAAGAAATCCAATTTCATAAAATGAGTGAACAAGGATAGAATCTTACTTGCTAGTTGTTTAAACATGATTAGTGATGGCATCTACTGACTCGAAGTGTGTAGATACTGGAATCACTGAATGTTTATTACTAAGTGAGGATAAGATTATTATAGACATGGGTAAAACTACAAGAGTGGTGGCTATTGCAGTGGGAGTTGTTTATTTATCTAATGATATGAGTAGACGTTTGATTTTGTGAAATTATCTTCACGTACGTTTACATAGAAAGAATTTGATTTTGGTTTCTATGCATTAATAGATGGATACTCCATTTCATTTAAATGACATGGTCATTATAATGAAGGATAGAGTTGTAATCTGTTATGGTACGTTGATGGACAATTTGTATACTCTTAAATCATGTATATTCCACAGATGCAACAAATAGTAATTAATAATGCATCTTCTGATCTTAGTAAGAGAAAGTAACCTTCGGAGATGAACTAAACATGCATTTGACGTCTAAGACTACATCATTTTACTTGAGTAGGATTCAAAAGTTGATAGCAGATGGACTGTAAGGTTTATCTGAAGTGGAAACTATCGGGCTTGCGAGTCTTACTTGGAAGTAAAAATGATTAATTGCTTTTCAAGGCAATGGGGAGTAGAGCCAAAGACATATATGCTGGAATTAGTTCATTCTGATTTAAGCGATCCTAAGATTATTCAGACGAGAGGTGGTTATGAATATTCGTCAATCGATGATTATTCTAGATACCGATATAATTATTTGATGCACTGCATATCTAAGTTCTTTGATTAATTCAAGAATTGCAAGGCTGGTACAGTGAAGCGTCATGGAAAATATATCAAGTCATTACGGATTAATCGTATGGCGAGAACCTCTTAGGATAATTAGGAGCTATTAATCAGAGGTTGAGATTAAATCTCAAATTGTTTACACCGGGCATACCCCAGCTGAATGGTGTGGCGGATAGAAGGTGTAGCACTCTTATGAAAATGATTAGATGGATGATGAATTATTTGGAATTACTAAATTCATTTTATGGGTATGCCCTAGAAACAAAATTCGTATGAATGTTTGTCTATTTGTGGGATCCTAGAAAAATGAAGGGTGATTTATTTAGTCCAAAAGATCGAAGGGTGATTGTTAACACAAACACTAGATTTTTGGAAAAAGAATATGTATTAAATCATAAACCCATGTAAAAATTGTTCTAAAGGAAGTGTGAGGAAAAAACACAAAGTATTAGTACCAATTATGCAAGAGGATATACCACAAGGTAAACTGCAACGCATGTCACGTCTGATACACAATTGCATGTAATGCCTTGTCGTAGTGAGAGGGATGTTCGACAACCTGTTTGATACATGTTTTGGGAGAGTCGTGAGACTTGGTCCTTAGCAAACATGAAATGGACCCACAGATACGACAAAGCACTACAAGTTAGAAATGACAAATCCTAATAAAGTGCAATGAATATTAAAATAGAATTGATGGATTTTAAATTAGGTCTGGATGCTTGTTGAACCGCTAAATGGCGTAAAAGCCATTGGAAGCGGGCATGCAAGAATAAAAGAGGATCATAGAATAAGGTGAAAACCTTGGAAGCAAGCTTGTTGCGAAAAGGTATACTCAGAAAGAAAGGGTTCGATTATGTGAAAACCTGTTCACCGGTAGCTATGCCTAAGTTGATCCGGACTCTTTTATTTGATGCTACTCATATGAAATATGAGGGATAGCAAATAGATGTCGAGACAGCTTTCCTGATTAGAAGTCTTAAGGGAAACATCTATGTGAAGCAACCAGAGTGATTCATTGCAAAGAGCTAAGAGCATTGTGATAGTAAGCTTAAAAGTGTCCATTCATGGACTAAAGCAAGCTTCAAGATCATGAAACATCCGTTTTGATGAGGTAATCCAGTGACATGGATCTAATCAATGATCAGATGGGTCTTGTGTATTGAAAAAAGTGATGGAAACGTTGTGGTATTTCTTGTATTATACGTAGATAGTATCTTGCTCATTGGAGACAATGAAAGAGTATTGTCGGGCGTATGGGTATGGTTGATAAAGTGGTATGAGATGAAGGACTTAAGAAGAGCAAAAATATCCTTTTGATCACGGTAATACGGATCACAAGAAAGGATGTTATGCTTATCTCAAGTTTTATATAAAGATACTATCCTTACTCGTTTAGCATGTGAATTTATCTAAGTGAATGTGTCTTGTGACATAAAAGAAGATAAAAGAGATGAAAGCGGTTCCTTATGCTTCGGCGAATAAGGAAGCTTAATCTAAGGAATGTTATGCACGAGATTGGATATCTGTTTTGCTGAACGCATGAACAGTGGATATAAACGTAACTCGAAATAAGAATGTTGAACTGTGGTAACACATAATTTTTGAAGTACCTGAAAAGGACTAGAAACTATATATGGGCTTACCGAACAGATTCACTGATTCTTATGGGTTACATAGATTCAGATTTTTCAAATCAGATAGGGACGGCACTAAATCCACCTCAAAGGTTATGCGTTTAATTTTAGGAAGTAGAGTCATAATATGGAGGAGTGTTATATAGAAATATATTTCAGACTCCGGATTCCATCATGGAAAGATGATAAATTGGAGCCATGAGGCAGCCAAAGTATCTGTATGACTCTAGAAACTTCATGATGGACTTTGGTGTGATTCTAAGTTTGCCCAAGGTTATGACAATTTATATTGATGATATTGGTGCAGTTGCAAACTTGAAGGAATCACAAGTTCATAAGGAAATTAAACACATGGAGCGCGAGTACCGCCTGTTACGAGAAATCGTATGATGAGGGGAAGGTTGTTGTCACCTAGATTGCATCGGATGATTACCTAGTAAATCCATTTACAAGGACCTTAAGGCGAGAGCTTTTGATGGTCATGTAGTGGGAGTGGAAATCAGATGTATGGCAGAAGACATGACAGCATAGCCTTTTAGTATAAGTGGGAGATTGTTGGATTGTATACTAAAAGTCTAGCTTTTTGTATGAACAATGTTATAACAATTAATTTGAAATGAGAATCATATGATCAAATGATTGCATCTTATAAGTTATTTATATGTTCGATGCAATAGTCCATTTACTTTATACTGTAGATAATATGTAGTGCGACAACACGCAAAAGATAATATTATCGGTTTCCTTATAAAGTATAAACAGATGCTTACAACCAAGATAGATGGGGACTCTCTATCGGGATGGTTGTAGTGTGGTTTAGTATTAGCTTGTCTTGGCTATAGAATCACATTAGTGCACTTGTGTGTATTGAGCAGGACCGCTTGAGATCGTTCGACTTATATTGACTTATAGGAGAACTTGATCTCAGTTATTATGGAAGTTCGTGCTCTTAATCTCTATACAATAACCTCGACACGTAGGGCAGTATGTATTTCTTTGATTCATCAATGGGTGAGATTTACATGTAATTAAATCAACAAACTCGATGAGTTGGGAAGTAGTGCTGTCTCTATGCTGTGCTGTTGATTGTAGAAGGAATCCGTGTCCATCATAGGTTGATGATGTCCCCTTGAGGAGCTCATAAGGATTATCATGTAAACCCTGCAGGTGGAATTTATTCCGGCATGATAATGAGGTTGAGTGGTACTACTCTTGGATGAGATATTAATTAATTAGGTTGTCATTAACTTAATTAATTAATGGACATTGTATATCTTAAACATGGGGAGACTAATGGACTCATAATAAGAAGGAGCCCAAAACGTAATTTTAGGATTGATATGGTAGTGCAATAATAATATTTTAGTGGAATATATTATTATTATTAGACTTAAGTATAAGCTTTGGGCTAAGCTTGGATACTTAAGCCCAATGGAGGCCCAACCCAATTTCTCCTCCTGGTCCCTGCTGTAGCCCATTTATATAAGTCACCTCAGTTTATCTGGAACCCTAATCTAATTCATTATTCACGTGTGATGAGGGTTGAGAGCAGATTGAGGAGGTCTCGTAGATCGTCGCCCACACGACGTCGAGATCGGACTTGGGACATACGACAGAATATCAGAAGGTAGTTTGCTGCTGCTGTCCGCCACCTTGCGAAAATTATATAAAATCGTACAGTGCTCAGAATTTGATGTTCGGACCTTAAACTGGATGGTCTAGCTGCAGGACTTTGTTTGAGGGGAAAATGTTGGTTGGGTGTCAACCAAAGTCCCACATCGGTTAGAAGTGGGGATGGCGGAGGGTTTATAATTGAGGGATTGACTCTCCCTAGCATGAGGCCTTTTGGGTATGATACCCAGAGTGGTAAAACCGTGCGGGCCGGTGGGCGGCCCAAAGCGGACAATATCATGCTAGTGGATTAAGTTGGCCCGGCTCCCTGGGCGGATAAACCCAACAGTTGGTATCAGAGCTTCGGTTTCGTGGTGAAGCGTGACACGTTAGGCTAGGGTTTATGTGATTAATTTTTCGAAATTAGGATCGCATGTTTAGGGTTTGGTTTTACTGCGCAAACCATGAATATCCCTATGTGAAATATACCCTATATCATATCTATTTGTCGATGGTTGTGTGTAAGAGGATTCGACGAAAACTGTTCGTCAATTTCACATGGAAGGAAGAAATTGAGAGAAAATCCAGCGCAGTGATATTGCAGAGGCAATAACCGGAGTTTCAACCGTTAGATCAGGCTCAATTTTGGTCAGCACGTTTGGATTTTGTGGATGTGCATTCTGAACGGTGAAGATCGTATTTGGAGCTTTGTGTTGTCGGGAATACGCCGAAAACAAAAGCAGTTTTTGGGCGATTTTGTTCTGCGCAGTCGAGGGAATAGAGCCGTTTCTCAGAAACTAACCGTTGGATTGACCTGTAATTTGGACAGCATGTTCAAACCTCACTGGAGTAGATTCTGGACGGTGGAGATTGCATTTCCAGGTTCCTACAGTTGCAAACCCTGAAAGACAGTTAGTGTAGTTTGATGTTGCGCGTTGGGCTGAACTTGGTTCCGTGCAAGTAGGCCCTTGGATGAGCGACAGTTTGAGCGGATTTGCATCAGGTTAGATTGATGCTACACCAGGTTCGAGCGGATTTGCATCAGGTTCGATTGGTCTACATCAGGTTTGATCGATGCTGCACCAGGTTCGAGCGGATTTGCATCAGGTTCGATTGGTCTACATCAGGTTCGATCGATGCTGCACCAGGTTCGAGCGAATTTGCATCAGGTTCGATTGGTCTGCATCAGGTTTGATCGATGCTGCATCAGGTTCGAGCGAATTTGCATCAGGTTCGATCAATGCTGCACCAGGTTCGAGCGGATTCACATCAGGTTCGATTAATCTGCATCAGGTTCGATCGACTCTGCACTAGGTTCGAGTGGGTTTGCATCAAGTTCGGCTGGTCTGCATCAGATTCCGTGTAAGTCTTCACAATATGATCGGGCAGGGTGCCGGAGTGGTGGAGCAGGCTGCGGGGAGGTCGATCCCCGTCGGAGTTGTCCGCATTCGTGATTGGTGGCGAACAATCGAATTCGCTGTTGTATAACTGTTATAATTGATTTATTAATTGATTATTGTTATATATGTATGCATGATTATCTATGATTTACTGCCTTAAATAGAAGCATGCTATATTGCGTATTATATTTGGTATATTATATGCATGTATGTTGGAGTGTTGATCAAGTCAACTTATTTTTGGCAATTTATTTCCTTATATATAACTGCTATAATTATTTTATTGGTCAATTATTGTTATATATTTGGAAGTATGAGCATGCTAGGTTGCGTATATTATTCTGAATATTATATGCATGTAAAAATCCTCGGTCTTAAATAACTAAGTGGGAGAGGGGATTGGTAATTAATTCCCGCGGCCTCCATTATTGGTTTGTAAGTGATGTGGGTAAACTTGCGCGTTGGCAATAGAGCCTTCCTCCCTAACGGATGAGTTTATTTACGGATCACTAGTGCAGACTTCTTTAAATAATTATTGTTTGTAATGTGATGCATATGGACTTGCGCGTTGGCTATAGTGCCTTCCTCCCTAACGGATGAGTTTATATGCGGTTCACTGGTACAAACTCATATAATTGATGGTTATAGGAAGTTATCTGAGCGCGTGTGTACTTCTCCAACAGTAAGGCATATAAGCTTGGGTAGCGGACTTGAGATCAAATAATGGTGTACACTTAGGTGTAAATAGCTAGTATCCTCCCCAACGGAGTCACTGCTATTATTTGCATAGCTAAAGAGGAACCGACTATTAATTATTTTGTCATAAAGTTAGGTTGACAAATGAAATTAATGGGTAAAACCTTCTCTTGTAAATGTTCGGATTTGTAAACGTCCACACTAACGTGGCTTGCAGACTCACGGTGCTTGAGATGTTGGTGAATTTTATTTTATATTATTTTGAGGGAATCAATATAAAAGGATAAAATTCAAAGATTTAATTGGTATATTTATTTATGATTCTCTGAACATTTAAATGGTTTTATCTTGCTTATTGCTTACTAAAAGAAACATGTTTACTTGTCCAAATTAGATGATTAGAAAAGAATCTTGATTTTGAATTTTACTGCTTAAGAAAATACATGTGTGTTCTCACAAAGGACGTCTCATGATGCCTATTAAAGTCTCTAGTGAAGAGATGAGAGGTTCATAGAAATATGATGGTCTCATGTAACTCTTTGGATACTTGAGTAATTTAAAATGCGGTAGGTCATGATTAAATTTGATGAATGAATTGGAACTACATGGAATAGAAGTTGAAGGGGAAACCTAAGTCAATTTTATTCTCCATAATTGCCTAGATGTTTTGAGTAAGTCTCTCCTTAATTACAAGAGGTTGTATATGGTAGGAAACTTCTGACAAAACATGTGGTAAAAGAAATCCAATTTCATAAAAGGAGTGAACAAGGATAGAATCTTACTTGCTAGTTGTTTAAACATGATTAGTGATGGCATCTACTGACACGAAGTGTGTAGATACTGGAATCACTGAATGTTTATTACTAAGTGAGGATAAGATTATTATAGACATGGGTAAAACTACAAGAGTGGTGGCTATTGCAGTGGGAGTTGTTTATTTATCTAATGATATGAGTAGACGTTTGATTTTGTGAAATTATCTTCACGTACGTTTACATAGAAAGAATTTGATTTTGGTTTCTATGCATTAATAGATGGATACTCCATTTCATTTAAATGACATGGTCATTATAATGAAGGATAGAGTTGTAATCTGTTATGGTACGTTGATGGACAATTTGTATACTCTTAAATCATGTATATTCCACAGATGCAACAAATAGTAATTAATAATGCATCTTCTGATCTTAGTAAGAGAAAGTAACCTTCGGAGATGAACTAAACATGCATTTGACGTCTAAGACTACATCATTTTACTTGAGTAGGATTCAAAAGTTGATAGCAGATGGACTGTAAGGTTTATCTGAAGTGGAAACTATCGGGCTTGCGAGTCTTACTTGGAAGTAAAAATGATTAATTGCTTTTCAAGGCAATGGGGAGTAGAGCCAAAGACATATATGCTGGAATTAGTTCATTCTGATTTAAGCGATCCTAAGATTATTCAGACGAGAGGTGGTTATGAATATTCGTCAATCGATGATTATTCTAGATACCGATATAATTATTTGATGCACTGCATGTCTAAGTTCTTTGATTAATTCAAGAATTGCAAGGCTGGTACAGTGAAGCGTCATGGAAAATATATCAAGTCATTACGGATTAATCGTATGGCGAGAACCTCTTAGGATAATTAGGAGCTATTAATCAGAGGTTGAGATTAAATCTCAAATTGTTTACACCGGGCATACCCCAGCTGAATGGTGTGGCGGATAGAAGGTGTAGCACTCTTATGGAAATGATTAGATGGATGATGAATTATTTGGAATTACTAAATTCATTTTATGGGTATGACCTAGAAACAGTAATTCGTATGAATGTTTGTCTATTTGTGGGATATCCTAGAAAAATGAAGGGTGATTTATTTAGTCCAAAAGATCGAAGAGTGATTGTTAACACAAACACTAGATTTTTGGAAAAAGACTATGTATTAAATCATAAACCCATGTATAAATTGTTCTAAAGGAAGTGAGAGGAAAAAACACAAAGTATTAGTACCAATTATGCAAGAGGATATACCACAAGGTAAACTGCAACGCATGTCACGTCTGATACACAATTGGATGTAATGTCTTGTCGTAGTGAGAGGGATGTTCGACAACCTGTTTGATACATGTTTTGGGAGAGTCGTGAGACTTGGTCCCTAGCAAACATGAAATGGACCCACAGATACGACAAAGCACTACAAGTTAGAAATGCCAAATCCTAACAAAGTGCAATGAATATTAAAATAGAATTGATGGATTTTAAATTAGGTCTGGATGCTTGTTAAACCGCAAAATGGCGTAAAAGCCATTGGAAGTGGACATGCAAGAATAAAAGAGGATCATAGAATAAGGTGAAAACCTTGGAAGCAAGCTTGTTGGAAAAAGGTATACTCAGAAAGAAAGGGTTCGATTATGAGAAAACCTGTTCGCCGGTAGCTATGCCTACGTTGATCCGGACTCTTTTATTTGGTGCTACTCATATGAAATATGAGGGATAGCAAATAGATGTCGAGATAGCTTTTTTGATTGGAAGTCTTAAGGGAAACATCTATGTGAAGCAACCAGAGTGATTCATTGCAAAGAGCTAAGAGCTTTATGATAGTAAGTGTAAAAGTGTCCATTCATGGACTAAAGCAAGCTTCAAGATCATGAAACATCCGTTTTGATGAGGTAATCCAGTGACATGGATCTAATCAATGATCAGATGGGTCTTGTGTATTGAAAAAAGTGATGGAAACATGGGGGTATTTCTTGTATTATACGTAGATAGTATCTTGCTCATTGGAGACAATGAAAGAGTACTGTCGGGCATATGGGTATGGTTGATAAAGCGGTATGAGATGAAGGACTTAAGAAGAGCAAAAATATCCTTTTGATCACGGTAATACGGATCACAAAAAAGGATGTTATGCTCATCTCATGTTTCATATAATGATACTATCCTTACTCATTTAGCATGTGAATTTATCTAAGTGAATGTGTCTTGTGACACAAAAGAATATAAAAGAGATGAAAGCGGTTCCTTATGCTTCGGCGAATAAGGAAGCTTAATCTAAGGAATGCTATGCACGAGATTGGATATCTGTTTTGCTGAACGCATGAACAGTGGGTATCAACGTAACTCGAAATAAGAATGTTGAACTGTGGTAACACATAATTTTTGAAGTACCTGAAAAGGACAAGAAACTATATGTGGGCTTACCGAACAGATTCACTGATTCTTATGGGTTACATAGATTCAGATTTTTCAAATCAGATAGGGACGGCACTAATCCACCTCAAAGGTTATGCGTTTAATTTTAGGAAGTAGAGTCATAATATGGAGGAATGTTATATAGAAATATATTTCAGACTCCGGATTCCATCATGGAAAGATGACAAATTGGAGCCATGAGGCAGCCAAAGTATCTGTATGACTCTAGAAACTTCATGATGGACTTTGGTGTGATTCTAAGTTTGCCCAAGGTTATGACAATTTATATTGATGATATTGGTGCAGTTGCAAACTTGAAGGAATCACAAGTCCATAAGGAAATTAAACACATGGAGCGCGAGTACCACCTGTTACGAGAAATCGTATGATGAGGGGAAGGTTGTTGTCACCTAGATTGCATTGGATGATTACCTAGTAAATCCATTTACAAGGACCTTAAGGCGAGAGCTTTTGATGGTCGTGTAGTGGGAGTGGAAATCAGATGTATGGCAGAAGACATGACAGCATAGCCTTTTAGTATAAGTGGGAGATTATTGGATTGTATACTAAAAGTCTAGCTTTTTGTATGAACAATGTTATAACAATTAATTTGAAATGAGAATCATATGATCAAATGATTGCATCTTATAAGTTATTTATATGTTCGATGCAATAGTCCACTTACTTTATACTGAAGATAATATGTTGTGCGACAACACGCGAAAGATCATATTATTGGTTTCCTTATAAAGTATAAACAGATGCTCACAATCAAGATAGACGGGGACTCTCTATCGAGATGGTTGTAGTGTGGTTTGGTATTAGCTTGTCTTGGCTATAGAATCACATTAGTGCACTTGTATGTATTGAGCAGGACCGCTTGAGATCGTTCGACTTATACTGACTTATAGGAGAACTTGGTCTCAGTTATTATGGTAGTTCGTGCTCTTAATCCCTATACAATAACCTCGACACGTAGGGCAGTATGTATTTCTTTGATTCATCAATGGGTGAGATTTGCATGTAATTAAATCAACAAACTCGATGAGTTGGGAAGTAGTGCTGTCTCTATGGTGTGCTGTTGATTGTAGAAGGAATCCGTGTCCGTCATAGGTTGATGATGTCTCCTTGAGGAGCTCATAAGGATTATCATGTAAACCATGTAGGTGGAATTAATTAGGTTGAGTGGTACTACTCTTAGATGAGATATTAATTAATTAGGTTGTCAGTAACTTAATTAATTAATAGACATTGTATATCTTAAACATGGGGAGGCTAATGGACTCATAATAAGAAGGAGCCCAAAACATAATTTTGGGATTGATACGGTAGTGCAATAATAATATTTTAGTGGAATATATTATTATTATTAGACTTAAGTATAAGCTTTGGGCTAAGCTTGGATACTTAAGCCCAATGGAGGCCCAACCCAATTTCTCCTCCTGGTCCCTGCTGTAGCCCATGTATATAAGTCACCTCAACTTATCTGGAACCCTAATCTAATTCATTATTCACGTGTGATGAGGGTTGAGAGCAGATTGAGGAGGTCTCGTAGATCGTCGCCCACACGACGTCGAGATCGGACTTGGGACATACGGCAGAATATCAGAAGGTAGTTTGCTGCTGCTGTCCACCACCTTGCGAAATTTATATAAAATCGTACAGTGCTCAGAATTTGATGATCAATATACTGACGGAAAGCTGTTGAAGAGAGGATTGTTGGAGCACAAAGATCATTCAATTCTAACATCAGACGAGGAAGTTATGGCCATTCTCGTGGGACTATACAGTCTGACAGCGAGAATCCTTCATCTTCTACATACCCTGGTGAACGGTAATCGTTTCTATGATTTTGCTTCCACTGATATTAGAAACGTATGGATCCCTAACAGGTGTCGTTAACCAAATGATCCATGCACCAACAGTTGTAACACTTGGTTCAACATCAGTTATCTACTATTATTCCCGTACGTTTTGTGTGCACTGTTCACAGGCAGTGGAAGCCCACGTGTGAAGTAGGCTTAGATTCTAACAAGTTTAGGTTCTGTCATTTGGGAACGTGTTTGGATTTTAGATCCGATTTTGTATTCGAAGGATGGAAGAATTGTTTCCATACCTAAGAATCTGTTTTTGTAATCACATTTTCCAATTGTGATATTTATGCCATGAGGCCGCCACAAACTTGCAAAAGTTTGTGGAAAGATTGAGTAATCTGTGTGTTAAGTCTTCCACTGATTTCCAACTTGTTCTACACTCAGTCAAGTTACATTCTGATACATATAGTGTTGTTCAAAGTGTCATCACACTTAGGACAACATCGTACCAATAACGCACTTTGCACCATTGGAACCCGACAAGTGGCATCAGAGCCAACACTTGACAATACTAAGTGTTGATTCCTGGTGTTAAGTGTTGAGTTATTATGGATTACTCTGCATCCGTCACCCATCCTCCCATTATTGATGGAACAAATTATGCCTTGTGGAAAACTCGGATGAGGTCATACATCAAAGCATGTGACGATAAAGCTTGGAAGATCATTCTGTCTGGATGGACACCTCCCACTGCAGAAGATAAAGATGGAGATCAGATTCTCAAGGACGAACTCGATTGGACTGCCGAGGAGAGCAACTTATCTGCATACAACTGTAAAGCTCTTAATGCAATCAGCTCTTCGGTTGATCCAGTGATGTTCAACTTGATTCAGAACTGCATATCTGCTAAAGATGCTTGGGAAAGACTGCTAGAACACTGTGAAGGTTCTGGTAGTGTCAAGAGAGCAAAGGCAAGACTGCTAAGCACGAAGTTTGAAAGCTTGAGGATGAGAGAAGATGAGACCATCAACTCTTACAATGAAAGGCTGTATGAAGTCGTGAACGAGCTGCAATCACTTGGTGATCCAATTTCCAATTCCAGGATAGTAAACAAAACACTTCGCACTCTTTTTAGGAGATTTAATAGCAAAGTTTGTGCTATAGAAGAAGCTAGGAATACTGATACTATGAGTCATAATGAGCTTATGAGTATTTTGAAAACTTATGAAATGGATATGTCTCAACAAGATTATTCGTATGATAGAAAAAGTGTTGTTGTTTTTAAAAGTGATGCTCCTTCATGTTATGGAAGAACATCAACTATTACTGAAATTTCACAGTTTGATGAAAATGTTGATGACCTTTCAGATGACACTGATAATATTGCTTTACTTGCTAAGAAATTTGAAGCCTATTTGATAAATCAGAAAAACAAGTCTAAAGCAAATATTCAGCCTAGGACAGAACATTCTCCTCATACTCCTCAAACTCGTACTCCTCAATCTTTTGCCCGTAGACCCGCTCAAAGAAAACTTAAGTATGATCCTGAATTTAGAAAGACCCTCATTTGTAGTGAATGTACTGGTTTTGGTCATTATGCAAAGGAATGTGCTAACACTCTTTTGAAGAGAAGGATGAACTTAAAGGTTTCATTGAGTGATGATGAATCTGAAGGTGATCAAGAGACAAAGGATGAAGAGCTGGCATTTCTGTCAGAATGTGTAAGTGAAGGACTTTCTGGAAGTGACACAGATGTTAAGTTGAATGTGACAACATCTACTTTGACATCAAGCAAGGTTCAGTCTATTTCTGATTCTGCTGTGAAATGTACTAATGTCTTTTACGCTAGAGCAGGTACATCTGAAGAGCAACTGGAAAGAAAAATTGCTGAACTTTTGAAGGAACTTCAAAAGGTCAACCAAGAGAATGATGGTTTGATTGAAATTATCACAAGACTTGAGGTAAATCTTACATAAAGGATGCTGGAAATTTCAAAACTCCAAGAACAATTAACTGCTTCAACACTAAGTTTAAAAAAATACTTTAAAAGTACATCTGTCTTAAATGAAGCTTTGTGTGTTGGTAAATCTGATATGACTGGTCTTGGATTTTCTGAAAACTCTAACCCTTTTAGTTTTGAAAAACCTGTGAATTTTGTGAAACCTGGATCAAAAAGTTTTTCTAAAAAGTTTCCAAAACAGAGAGGCAAGAGAACTTTTATCTGTCATTACTGTTCAGTTCCTGGTCACATTCGTCCATTTTTTTTTAAACTGAAAGATGAATTATTCTCTGGAAAAGTGTTGCCTGAAATGTTACCACACAAGTATTCACACGCACCATAATCTGCTTGGGTCAGAAAACCAAAAGTGCTATCTAATGTGGCTTGTACTTCGTTACAAGCATGTGTACCCGGTTTATGATATTTTAATAGTGGTTGTTCTAGACTTATGACTGGAAATGTTGAACATTTGAAAAATTATGAAGTTTTTTATGGTGGTAAGGTTACTTATGGTAGTGGCTCTAAAGGTAACATTGTTGGTAAAGGAACTTTAAATGTTAAAGGTTTCCCAAATTTGAAGAATGTGCTGCATGTTGAAGGTTTGCGTGCTAATTTGATAAGCATAAGTCAATTATGTTATGATAATCTGCATTTAAATTTTGACAAGAATTCATGTTTTGTGTTGAATGAAACTGATGAGTGTGTGATGGTTGGTAATCGATCTGTTGATAATTGTTATCTAATTGGTAACAACACTTACTGCAACATCACACAACATGATGAAAGCATACTTTGGCATCAAAAACTTGGCCATGTAAATTACAGAAATTTACAAAAATTGGTTAAGTTGGAAGCTGTTAGAGGTCTTCCTAAGCTCAGTTTCAAAGACCCTCCCATTTGTGGTTCATGCCAAAAAGGTAAGCTGGTAAGGTCTTCACATAAAATCATCACTATGTGCACATCTTCGAGATATTTTGAATTGCTTCACATGGATGTTATGGGTCCTATGGAAACTGAATGTCTTGGTGGCAAGAAGTATTCTCTGGTTGTGGTAGATGATTTTTCTAGGTTTTCATAGGTTGAATTCATTAGAGAAAAATCAGATGTGTTTGAAGTGTTTAAAGTTCTTTTCAAAAGGTTCAAAAATGCTTTCAATGTTAAGATTTGTAGGATTAGGACTGATCATGGTAGAGAATTTGAGAATAACATGTTTTCTGAATTCTATGAAAAGAAAGGTATAGTGCAAGAATTTTCATCTCCTAAAACCCCACAGCAAAATGGCATAGCTGAAAGAAAAAATAGAACTCTGTAAAAAATGGCTAGAGTAATGCTTACTTCAATGAATGTGTTTAAAAGATTTTGGGCTGAAGCATTGAACACTGCATGTCATGTGTCTAATAGAATTTTGTTTAGACCAGGTAGTTCTATTACTTCTTATGAGTTGCTATATAGGAGAAAACCCAACCTGAAATACTTTCATGTTTTTGGTTACATTAGCTATATTCTGAATGACAGGGAGTATCTTTCAAAGTTTAATTCTAAGAGTGATAAATGTCTTTTCTTAGGATATTCTAAGAATAGAAAAGCATACAGAGTCTTTAATCTTAGAACCAGAACTGTTCAAGAATCTGTAAATGTCGTATTTGATGGTACATCTAATATTGCAGGTAAAAAGATGGAAGATTACATCTCTGATCTGATTGAGATTGCAGAACCAGTGAACAATGTTGAGCCAAAAGTGATCACATCACCTACAATATCTGAGAATGAGTCAGAAGATGATGAGAACCAGATCCACAGAACTGCCAGGAATTCCCTTAACTATAGATATAAGAAGGACCACCCTTCTTCACAGATCATAGGAGAAACCTTAGTTGGTGTTCAAACCAGAAGGAAAGGTAAATTCAGAGATGTGGTAAGATAAGTTTGCATGTCCAACATATGCAATCAGGTATGTGCTGAATGCTATTTTTCTTCCGTGGAACCCAAAAATGTTTCTGAAGCTTTAAAAGATGAATGTTGGATTCATGCTATGCATGAAGAACTTGAACAATTCACTAGGAATGATGTTTGGAGTCTAGTCCCTATGCCTACAAACACTAATGTCATTGGAACTAAATGGATTTTCAAGAACAAAACTGATGAATCTGGTAATGTAGTAAGAAACAAAGCTAGACTTGTTGCACAAGGATACACACAGGTTGAAGGGATAGATTTTGATGTAACATTTGTTCCTATAGCTAGAATCGAGTCTATTACGCTTCTTTTGGCTATTGCATGCCTTGTTGGTATCAAACTATTTCAAATAGATGTTAAAGCTGCTTTTTTAAATGGTATTTTAAATGAAGAAGCTTTTGTTGAACAACCAAATGGTTTTATGTATCCTTTCTATCCTGATCATGTGTACAAATTGAAAAAAACTTTGTATGGTCTAAAGCTAGCTCCTAGAGCATGGTATGGTATGCTAACTGACTTCTTACTTCAATTTGGATTTATTAGAGGTGAGGCTGATAGTGCTCTTTTCATTAAGCATGAAGCTAATGGTTTCTTGATTGCTCAAATCTATGTTGATGACATTGTATTTGGAGCAACATCTCAAGTCATGATGGACAGTTTTGTGAAAGCCATGACTACAACTTTTGAAATGAGTCTTGTTGGCGACCTAAATTACTTTTTAGGGCTCCAAATTAAACAAAGTGATAGTGGTATTGTCATTTTACAGAGTAAGTATGCTAAAAACTTGGTGAAAAGATTTGGTCTTGAAAATGCTAAGCCTATGAAAACACCTATAGGAACATCACAGAAACTATGCAGAGATGATGTGGGCCCTGATGTTGACCACACTCTGTATAGATCTATGATTGGTTGCCTTCTGTACTTAACTGCTAGTAGACCTGACATTATGTATAGTGTCTGTGTTTGTACTAGGTACCAAGCAAATCCCAAGGAATCTCATATGAAAGCTGTAAAGAGGATAATCAGATATGTGGATGGAACTGCTGACATGGGACTATGGTTTTCAAAGGACACTAAAAGCTCTCTGGTTGGATACAATGATGCTGATTGGGCTGGTGATTGAGATGACAGGAAGAGCACAAGTGGTGGATATTTTTACATGGGTAACAATCTTGTTTCTTGGCTTTCTAAAAAACAAAATTGCATATCCCAATCCACAGCTGAATCTGAATATATTGCTATTGGAAGTTGTTGCACACAGTTGCTTTGGCTAAAAAAGATGCTAGATGATTATTTGATTGAGACTGATACTCTAATGATTTATTGTGATAACACGAGTGCTTGATAGGCATTTTCTCAATACACAATTTAATCCTCAAGTATGAAGGATATCAATCGTAGTTTCGAAGGTGACCAAGTTATATATCTTACCCAAGGGACGGATAAATATCACTTCAATTATATTCTAGTTAATTATGACTATGGTGGTAATTGTAATGGTTTGGTATTGAATTTGAGTAGCAACTATTAATAGAAATAGCAAATAAAAATAACAAGAATAGGAGATGAGTAAGTTGTGATCAAGTAAGATAGTAGGTAGTTCGTCAGGTCATTCAGTTTCACCTATTAATTCATACTTTCGTGTGACGGTGTCCGAATCTGCCTTGTGGTTTATGGACGCATCACTAAACTATGCAAATCTACTCTATAAACACAAGTAAATATGCTTTGGACACGCGTGAATATCCTCGGAGCAAGATGTAAACTCTACCCCCCTTTTTAGGTACTATCAGAATCAATTATTTCCCGTGCACTTAGTACTCTAATCCGATTTGATCTCCCTTTATAGGTACTATAAAGTTATACTCTTCATCCTACTTATTAACCCGAATATGATTCAATTAACAAGTATTTATATAAGATAGTTCTAATAAGACTTCGGAATCCCTTTACTTAGAATTATAATCATAAACCCTGCTCAGCAGTGAACGCACTCAACCAATAACCGAGTTATGTATTCAGACTCTACACAACAATTATTGATGCACAAAACGACCGTGAGTATGGATTAAAAATGCACAATCTTATATAAAATAAACCACAAGTAGTGTTGTACGGAGTTTACACATGAAAGATAAATTAACTCATGAAACCTTCATAACCCTAGAACTACCGAAGTGGCTCTAGCCCATGATTGACCTAAGAACAACCATGGTTAGTTGGACCGATCTCACTTGAATCTCCAGTGGAACCTCTGTCACATCCCCTCTGGATGATGGACGATCGCTCCTCCTCTCAACTCCACGTCTTCTCGTCTTCTTGTATGATAGATGATAGATCTACTACTGCATAAGCCTTCTTTTATACTTGTAATCACATTTATTGGGCTTGGCATGGGCTTTTTAAGTGATCACACGCATTGACAGTGTAAAAATAGGGATATGGTAAGTTTTCGAGCATCAATTCGACCTCAACAACAAGTTGAATCAACCACCACAAGTCAAACCAGAGGTCGAACTAGCACACTATAAGTCTCAGGCGTTCGATTCAACCAACTGACCAGATTGAATTGACACGACGAGGTCGAATCGGCATCCCAGCCAATCATTTCGACCTGATGCCCAGGTTGAATCCTCTAGTCTTGGTCGAATCCACCCTCTATACAAGTTTTGTCACTAATTCGACCTGAAGGGCTGGTCGAATTGACCTCCTTTAGGTCGAATCCAACTCTTGCTTCACTCGAACGGATGGCTTCGACTTTTTTTCTTCAGTATTCAACACTTACACTCCGATTTCCTTTGAAAAATCACTCAACTAGCTCCAGCAACACCTAATTCATGCTTCTTCATAATATATATCGGTTTACAACTGATTTCATCCTTCATGCACTCCATAATAGCACAAATCCAGGCGCAAGATTCATGAATTTACACACTCATCAGACCCCCAAACTTACATGTTGCTCGTCCTGAGGCAACACAATCAAACCAAGGAGTCGTGTATAATTCACGAGATTGCCAAGTACAACACATATTACACATGCAACTTCATCAATTTAAAACAAGTATTTCCTGCATCATATATATCATTCATGCAAATATCTCCCAATCATATCACCATTCGGAGTACTAAGTCATCTAGCTCACAAGATAAGTGTTTACTCTCGCACTCAAGTGCTAATTGCACTTAACAGGTTAGTGTATACTCTCATACTCAATCCATATTCACGCGTAACCATAAGCTTGACAAGGGTCTCAAAAATCAACTCACAATCAACTAGTAATAAGATCACAAAGGACTTGTCTATGGGTTGTAATGTTGGCTCTTTGGAAAGGGTAGGAAAATTTAGATAAGTGACTCAAATACTAGTAGAGAGTTACCTTGGAGGTTCTTGTTTTCTTCATTCGGATAAATATTCTCCTCCAATTTCTTCTCTTGCACTTGCAACTTTTGAATTTCCTTCTCTTCCTTGCATTAACATCATCCTTCTTTTGATAACTTGGGTACCGGTTGCAGGCAATACCCTTTTAAACAGTAATCGGGGTACCAGTTTCAGGCACTACCCCTAAACAATATTTAACCATGCTCTTTTCTGAATTTACTCAACCTCAATCTATGTCTTCTTCCTCTTGCAATACTTATTCACCTCAACTCTCTCTACCAATGAATAGGGTATTTACAAAACTCAAGTAAAGGCAAAATAAGGCTCTTTTATTCGGCTTGCCAAAGAAAAAGCTTTTAAAAGCTCAAACGGGGCTACCAAAGGTTTACATAATCAATAGGAAGGTAAATTTTTGGCTAAGTGACTCAAATAATCAAGAATGGCCTAAGATCATATCCTAGTAATTCATCAATTGTAAGTCTCACACAAGACTCCAAGTCAAGTTCTAAAATACGTTCATATGAATGATTCTCTCAAGAATAAACTATCTTGATCAAGCATGATTAAAAGGCTCAAATCCTCACATAGGTAAATAGAATCCTAAGTACTCCTCATAGCACATAATTAATTAGCCATAACTTGTAGTCGGGTTGACCAATTTAAGAATTTATTGAACCACAGGGAGGTCGATGCTAGAGCTTAAGCGAGATCACATTTTTTGCAATTTTATAAAGACTAAACATCAATGATTGGTTTTCAAACACAAGAAAATAACACTTACTAAAGCAAGTAGTGGTAGTAAATAAAATAGTAAACGATGAGTGGTTTTCCAAATTGAGTAGAGGTGAGATTAACAACACTAATGAAGTGGTAATTCAAGGATTCATGCATTAAACTCATATGTATCAAGGGTTAAGATTAAGGGCCAACACATATATCACCTACACTTCCTCCCGATATGCATAGGATGTAGATCATTTTCACAATCTCAAAAGAGCTTAAAAGTTGGTTCTCAATTAAACTATTCCAACTAGGTACTAAGTTCAATTAAAGAGTCCCTTCACATAATTAATTGACTTCTCAATCTAATTAATCACATGTTCTATCAATGGGTTCTAAATCCTAAAGGATTTCTCAATCTCTTTATAATTTATAATGAACATGAGGTGTTTGATGAAATGATTCACTCAACTATCCTAAGAATATAATTGATCTCTCAATCTAATCATATATTTAGAACAATCAAACACACAAAACATCATAGATCTCAAGATATTAAAGCATCAATGATAGAAAATCCAATATCCCAATCAACATATGAATTTAATTACATAGATCTACAAATTAACCAACAACTTTCATGTTGCTAATCTCACAAGGGAGATTAGCCTACAATCCTCATAAGATCCTTAACATAAACATTAGAAACCTTACAAATCATGGTAAACTATAGGATTAACATAAATTGGAGTGAAAACTCCCTTGGCTTGGATCCAATTGAATCTCCTTCGTCCTTTTGTGATCACCCACTCTTCCTTGCTTCTTCACTTGATTTGGATGGAAGTTTTATGGAGAGATGATGATGGAATGATTAGATGGATGAATTTGATGAGGAATATGGTGTAAAATGAAGGAATTGGTATGTGAGGTGTGTGAGCAGCTGAATTTTCAGACTCTCTTTTCTCAAAATATTGAATGAATTGATATATATACCCCTTGGAGACCTTCTAGAAGATGTGTTAAAAAAAACCTATTCTGGCACCGACATGACTCGTGTGCTACAACACGAGTCGAGTCATGTCAGGGTTTACCGGTTAAACTTTACTCAAGACGGCACACGGGTCGTGTGCTATCGCATGGCCAATGGGTGGTCATGTTGGATGAATAGATGGCTCCGTACGGCTTCCTCTTACAGGCCCGTGTTCATTACACGAGTCGTGTGCTGCAACACGACTCGTGCGCCTGACAAGGGCAGCCGTGTTGCTGCTACCCTATTTCTTCTTCTTCGTTTTTGCTCATTTTTCACCTGTTTTACATAGGATTTAGCTCATTCATATTCAATTCCATAAAAACACATAACTCCACCAAAAAGCACATAAATATAGATAAAAATACACGAAAACACATATTAAAAGACACTAAAATATAGGTGAAAATATCACTCATCACACATCGATAACAATAAGAATTACAATTTATGCTAAGTCATCCTACAACATTAAATTCTTAACATGAAAAATTAACAAGTTCAATCACAAGAGAATGCTAGTGTAATATAGTCCCTTTTTAGTCCAAGCATCACTTAGGTTATAAATGGCACTCAATACACTTTAAAGTAGGGTAAATTATCACTCATTAACCGATTGGCTTGACTCGCTATAAGCTTGCTCGTGGACTACATTCACAAACCGCCAAAGTTTCCATAAGTGATCAAAAAGGTCTTTCTTTAAGGATGTAATGATAGGCTCTTTGGTAGGGTAGGAAAAATATGGATAATAGTGACTAATCATGTGTAAGTAATCGAAGAGGTAACTACTTTCTTCCATACTTTCACTTATCTTTCTTCCCTTCTCAACTTTGGTAATCACAAGCACTAATCATCAACTTCATTGAATTGAGCTTCTTTATAAATCATGCTTTCTTGTTTGAATTTTTAAGTACTTGAGCATAATATTATTGCTTTGCTCATTTTTTCTTGTTTTGATGTTGCATGTTCACTCTTGTTTGTGCTCTTTCATCCTTTTTCTTACTTGTTACCATTTCCTTTCTTCTTTTTCTTTCTTATCAAACCTTTCTAGACCACATCTCCTCAATCACTCGCACAAAAGGATAAATATATAAGGCTCACGTGGGTAATTAAGGCTTGTAATGTGCTTATATCACAATAAATAGCCTTTAAGGCTCAAAGTGGTTGACTAGGAATGATGTTCATGGTAGGGAAATATATGACAATGACTATTAATAACAAGGATGGCCTTAGATCATGTCACTAATCTCCACAAATCGGGCTCATTCCTATAGTCCTTGAGCAAGTTCTAGCTTATCAAACACAACCGATTCACTCATGAAAAAAAACCGTGTATGCACGGTTGAGGCTTAAATTCTCACAAGCTTATGCATTGGACCTTAAGAAACTTATTACACCACATTCATCTCAAAATTGAACAAGTTAAGTAAAACATGTCACAATTCGAAAGTGTAGAGATTCTTAATCATAACTTGTCATCACTTACTACCACAACATATCATCACTCACATTCAAAAATGACTCACAACCTCCCTAAACAAACCACCAATCAATCCCTAACAAGAATAAAATACACAAAACAAAAAGGGCACAACAAACAATAAACCAAACAAACACAACACACAAGAACAAAATTCACCATATAAAAAAATTGAAACACAAGATTCACCCATCCATAGTCAAGATAAAACACAATTCATCTCATCCTTAATTGAAAAGCAAATCCTAAATAAAGAAATTAAAACATCCCAAAATGACAAATGAAGTATCCAATCCAAAATACCCTAGATTAAGTAAAATTGAGCTAAATAAGTGTCGAGCACTAAAAGTACTCCCTTCAATTTTCCGGTGGAGGGGGTGGTGTTCCTTGATAAGCCATCCAAGGAGGGTAGGCAAGAGGTGACCCCGGGAATTGGAAATTGAACATCATAGTAAGCATCTCTTCCATGTTGTTCGAATGGGCACGTGCTTGCTCGTCATTATAAGCTCTTCTCCGCTGTCCCTCATGGATCTCCCTCATCATCACACTCTGTCTCTGTTGTTCCTCACGGAACTCTCTCATGTGATTCCCGTGTGATTGTTGAGTCTCCCTAATCTCCCTGACTTCATCTTCTAAAAAATTCCACCTTGCAGTCCCCACTCCAGGTTGTTGTTGTTGCTGAAACTCCTCCTCTTGAGCTTCATTTTCTTCTTGCTCAAATGCTGGATGCTCTGGTGCTTGCTCTTCAAATTCCACATGATGCTGTTGCTCCTCGTCATCTCCTATCTCCATGTTCACTGGCTCAGCTCTCAGATCTCATAGCTCTGGATTCTCTTCTACTCTCATCTGTTGGAGCACTGCTTATACTCCTTCTCTATTCTGCCTATAGAAGGCTCTCACAACTGCAGAGTGGTTCTGACTTGCCATTGCTAAATTTTGCTTCCTTCTTTGACCGCGCAATGTAGTAATCTCAGGAGCAGGGAGAGGAATTGGAGCTCCTTTATCTTGCCTTAAGCAATACATGTTTCCTACGAGTGATAGGAACTCCATCCTTATGAGCTGTGTGTGTGTGAGTCCCTCACTAACCATCATGTGTGGCATACCTCTCAGGTCGATGCCCAAACCTTGAGCAATCATGGTCACCATTCCTCCAATCATAATTCCTCGAGTGTTTTCTCTTTTCGCCACTCTCTCAACATGCTGAATGAAGTGAGCAACAATGTTTACTCTAAACTCCTGATATATATTGTACATGATGAACAACTATTTTTCTCCACCAGCTCCACTTTCGAATCTCCCCAGAATTGTATTTGAAACTATTTTATCAAGATACCTCATGACTGGGTTTCTTATAGCTGTCCCCTTTGAAGAACTTGGAATGTATTCCTCAGGTTCTGTTCTATCGTCAACCAACCTTCTCCATCAGTTTTGTTGGTTAAAACCCCCTCCTGTGAGAAAACTTTGATGACCACTCATAATCGGACATCCAAAGAACCTATTTATCTCATTCACTGGAATCTTTTCCCACATCTGGTTATTCAATTGGAACGTGATTGATATAGGAAACTTGTTCCTATCCTTTTAAACCTCTAGGGTGCTCATAAACTCGGCTGTTAGATGGTGGTAAGTTGGAGATCTCTTGTCGAATAATTCTTCCATTTCCACTCGACGGAACAAGGCCCTCAGATCAACCTCTATCCAAGACCTTCCATAGTTGCTTGATCTTGAAATCGAGTTACCCTAATCTTGGGAATTATATATTCCCACCTCAATGCATACTTCTCCCACTCTGTAAACTCAACTCCAAAATTCACTGGGTGTATTTCCTTCATTATTAACTTTGCATCAAGGTCGGATAATTCCATGTCCGTCTCAACAATAATGAAATCTTCATTACATTTCCTCACTCTTCTTTCAGCCATCTGCAATATACAAGATATTTCAAATTACCTTTCAACTTTAACTCAAGAAAGAAATGTCTATTGCTTAGAATTCTAACTAGTTATTCAACTAAGTTTTGATTCTAGCATATATTCAAGCATAACAAACAATGTATTTCTAAGATTTTCACATTTTAATCCAAGCAACTTCAACAACATCAATCTAGTTCATTCCTTCCATTCTTTCATAAATCATCACCATTTCACCGTGCATCATTTATATCAATAATGCTTCATGCACAAGCTTTTAATTCCTTTCAAAACTTCATTTAGGCATTTCATCGAACACTTGGCATTCACATTTTTCTTTTACAATCAATTCAACAATAATGCACCATTTCTCATGCTCAACTCTTTAACACTTTGTTATTTCACCACAATACCATCACAAAGAAACATTATTAATCAATTAGAAACATCATATGCCCTAGGTCAATCACCATTCAAAATCCCTAAAATGCAATTTTCTTATGAACCCTAATTCTTGTAAGATTTAAATCAATCCAACAATCAATATCCTAGACATGCTTCAAACATGCTTTCATCCTAAACCCATACAAGAATTTAACCAATTAAACCTTCAATTGAAACTTAGGGTTCGAAATGTCATACCTTGGGTGATCTTGAATCAAGTGAAGAGAAATTGAAGATTGAACCTTGAGAATCACCTTTCAATCACACAATCTTACCACTCTTTTGATGTTTGGATGATAAATTGGGGAGTTTGGGAAGTGATTCGCGTGGCAGGGAGCGTTTTTGTGCAAGAAAGAAGTGAATGGGCGTGTTCCAACAGTTAGTTTTTAAACACTGCTTCGGACACGACACGAGTCGTGCTACGGAACACGGCCTTAAAGTGGCCGTGTTGCGTAAATTGATGTCCTAGCACGGCTTTATCTTACAGGCCCGTGTTAGCGACACGGGTCGTGTCTCGGCACTGGACACGACTCGTGCGATGAGGCACGAGCAAGGGATGGCCGTGTTAGACAAATTGATGTCGCCACATGGCTACCTGTTACAGGGCCGTGTTGGCGACACGACTCGTGTTCCGGCATCTTTGTTTTCTCTAATTTTTCAACTTCAAATCTTGTCTTTCCCTGTTTTAATGCTTCAAACATTCCCTATTTATGCTTGCCACTCAAAAACATCATTAGCTCAACATAAGTATCAAAAACAAAAGGACTATTAACTTCCACACCACCAAAAAGAACCAAAACCACACCGAAAATGTGAGAAAAAATTTAAAAGTTGGCTAAAAAACACAAGAATGTATGCAAACATAAAGTGTAACATATCATACCACATAATATCCCCCCAAACTTAAATTGAAAAAAGAGATTCAAGAGAAGTTTGCAAAAAGTGGTAAAATATACCGTTACACGGACATGAGCACACTGTGTCTTATCAATACCTTCTCCTCATATGAGCATCATCCACCTACCGTACCAAAAATATAAAACGAGAAAAAGAAATGTGTACAACCCTAAACTACTAAAAGGATACGAGCTTTCAAGAAGTGAAGGTGTC
The DNA here is from genome assembly GCA_023678885.1 of Pogostemon cablin. NCBI lineage: Eukaryota > Viridiplantae > Streptophyta > Magnoliopsida > Lamiales > Lamiaceae > Pogostemon > Pogostemon cablin. Next base: position 23,210,705 of record CM042959.1, read on the forward strand.
AACATACAGCAACTCCCTTTGAGAGGGAGAATGGTAATGTTTCACCCTATAACCATTAACCACAAAAGCATTTCCATCCGACCCTTCAAGCTTAATCGAGCCATCATCTCTTACTTCAATAACAATGTACGGATCGGTCCATTTTGAATGAAGTTTTCCGGGAAACAACTTATGTCTTGAATTGAACAATAAAACTCTATCCCCCGGAATAAATTCTCTCATTTTGATCCGTTCATCATGCCATCTTTTGAGCTTCTCTTTCAAAATCCTTGAGCTAGAATAAGCTTCTTCTCTAAATTCTTCTAGTTCAACCAATTGGAGACACCTTTTCTTTCCGGATTCTTTCTCTTCAAAATTCAACTTCCTAAGAGCCCAAAGTGCTTTATGCTCCAATTCCATGGGTAAATGGCATGCTTTCCCATAATCAAGCTTATACAGGGAAAATCCAAGAGCAGTCTTGTAAGCCGTTCGATATGCCCATAAAGCATCGTCTAGCTTAGAAGACCAATCTTTTCGATTCCCATTGACCGTCTTATCAAGAACAAGCTTTACTTGTCCATTTGACACTTCCGCTATGCCATTTGTTTGCGGATGGTACGGTGTGGAAACCTTATGCTTTACTCCATAGCCATTCAATAACTTCTCAATAAGCTTATTTATGAAATGTGATCCCCCATCACTTATTGTTGCTTTTGGCACTCCTAACCTAGCAAAGATGTTTTTCTTCAAGAAACTTTTGACCACGAAAGCATCATTTGTTCTTGTCGGGATTGCTTCCACCCATTTAGACACATAATCTACCGCAAGCAAAATGTAAAGGTAACCATTGGACGATGGAAATGGGCCCATAAAATCCATACCCCATACATCAAACACTTCAACTTCAAAAATGTTTTTCATGGGCATCTCATCACGTTGCCCTATACTTCCAATCATTTGGCATCGGTCACATCCCTTAATGTACTCTTTACAATCCTTGAACAAGGTAGGCCAAAACAAACCCGACTGTAGAATCTTTGCTCCCGTCTTTTGAAATCCAAAATGTCCCCAACATGGTGAACTATGGCACATTTCCATCACACTTAACTTCTCCTCCTCCGGAATACATCTCCGTATGATTCCATCCGGACAAGTTTTAAACAAAAGTGGATCATCCCATAAATACCCTTTTACATCGTGATAGAACTTCTTCTTTTGATATTTGTTGAGATGATCCGGCTTGAGACCACAAGCTAAATAATTCACGAAATCTGCAAACCACGGCCTTCCGGTCTCACACAAAGTGTACATCCTTTGGAAATCCACAAGAATAATTTCTTCATCTGGAAACATACCCTTTATAAACTCCATAGTGCCCTCTTCATCACCATTTTCCAAACGTAACAAGTGGTCGGCTATGACATTTTCTACCCCCACTTGTCACGTATTTTCACATCGAACTCCTGCAACAAAAGAACCCAATGAATTAGTCTTGGTTTAGCATCTTTCTTATTCATCAAATACCTAATGGCGGCATGATCCATATAAACAATCGTTTTCGTGCCAATTAGGTATGGAAATAATTTTTCAAAAGCGTAAACCACAGATAAAAACTCTTTTTCCATTGTGGTGTAATTCTTTTGATTAGCATTGAACGTCTTCGATGCATAGTAGATGGCTCTGAACTTTTTTTCTCTAACTTGACCAAGTACCACTCCCAATGCATTGTCACTTGCATCACAATGGAGCTCAAAAGGGTTACTCCAATCGGGAGCAACGAGAATTGGAGATGAAATTAAAGCTTCCTTGAGCACCCTAAAGGCATCGAGGCATTCATCATTAAATTCAAATGGAGCATCTTTTTCAAACAATTTGCACAAAGGTTTGGCTATGTTAGAAAAATCCTTTATAAAACGTCGATAGAACCCGGCGTGGCCAAGGAACGATCTAACCCCTTTTTCATTCTTAGGTGGTGGGAGATGTTCAATGGCTACAACCTTTGCCTTATCAACTCTCAAACCTTTCTCCGAGATATGATGACCAAGTACGATACCCTCTTGAACCATAAAATGGCATTTTTCCCAATTCAAGACTAGGTTCGTATCTTGACATTGTTGAGAGTGAAAATAAGCGTGTTTTAGTATCCAATTTAACACCTTTTTGATTGATATTGTAGTCTTATATGAACACAAATGTCTTATATTCAATATATGTGAGAATTATATACACTTGAGGTGTTTTATTGTGTTTTAGGTGGAAAAATGATGAAAAAGTGCAAAGTTGGAGAAAAGGTGCAATTTGTGCAAGAATGCTAAAAACGCACATCCAACTTTTATAATTATTCTGTATTGTTGTGGAGCTTGAAACTGTTGGTGTAATATATGGTTGGAAATTCACTGAAGAGAGGGTCGTTTTGGCGTAAAGAACACCATCATTGAAGTCCTAACGAGGAAGTTATGAGCAAAGTGGTGACGCCGCGCGAGCTGTGCGAACAGAATTGCAGTGCTACTTTCCATAGCCTGTTACATATTAAATTCTTAGAATTATTATAGTTTCTTTATATTGATAGAAAGCCAAGGAAGAGAGGATCGCGTGAGCGCAAAAATCACTCAATTCGGAGGTCGGATGTGAAAGTTATACGTGAAACAGAGAGACTGCGCAAATCGGTTCGACCTAATTGAGGTCGAACCGAGGTCGAACCCAACGGAAAAAATGCTGGTTCGACCACGACATGTTTTGTTCGACCTGTAGGGGTTGGTTCGACCTGTTTGGGAGGTCGAACCGCGCTTCGGAAACTTACCAAATCCGTATTTTCGAGGCCTAAACACGTGTGATCACTTGAAAAGCCCATTCCAAGCCCTAGAGACGTGATTACAAGTATAAAAGGAGGCTCATGCAGTCAAGAAAGACGTCCAATCAAGGGGGAAAACAACACAACATACAACACCCCACAAGGGGAGGTCACCCCCCACCACATCCTTTCCTCCATCCATCCATCACTTTGAAGATTCGTTTGTGGAATCAAGAGGAGAACCAAGAGGAGGATTCAAGACGGAGAAGGGCATGAAGACGCCATATCAAGGGTTTATTCGTTTCCTAATTTATCTTGTATTTTTCAGACATCCAGGTAAGATCTATCCAACACCCATGATTGTTCTTCGAAACATCATGGGCTAGAGCCTTTTTGGTAGATCTAGGAGTTTTGATGGTTTTATGAATTAATTGATCTTCTATGTGTAAACTCCGTACAACACTACTTGTGGATTTATTTTATATAAGATTGCACGTTTTTAATCCATACTCATAGTCGTTTTGTGCATCAATAATCGTTGTGTAGAGTCTGAATACATAACATGGTCATTGATTAAGTCCGTTCACTGTTGAGCAGGGTTTTAAGTTATAATTCTAAGTGAAGGGATTCCGAAGTCTTATTAGAACTATCTTATATGAATACTTATTAATTGAATTGAATTCGGATTAATAAGTAGGATAAAGAGGATAATTTCATAGTACCTATAAAGGGAGATCATATCGGGTTAGAGTACCAATCCTAGGGGGAAATAATTGATACTGATAGTACCTAGAAAGGGGGGTGGAATTATATCTCTTGCTCCGAGGTTATTCACACGTGTTACACGCATATTTACTTGTGTCTATAGAGTAGATTTGCATGGCTTAGTGATGCGTCCATATTCCACAAGGCAGAGTCGGACATCAACGCATAAAAGGGAGATTAATGAGTGAAACTGGATTATCCTAGAGCTACCTATTTTCCTACTTGATCCACCTACGTATTCTTCGAGTGATAGTTTATTTTATTTGTTATTTAATTTAGTATTTTAGTTATAATCAAACATCAAACTCTTATAGCTTTGTCTTAATTAATTTAGATAATAATTTAATTGATAATACGCCGTCCCTTGGGTTCGATATTCACTTGGTCACCTTTCGAAACTACAATTGATATCCTTCATACTTGGGGATTAATTGTGTGTTGAGAAAACGCTCATCAAGTTCTTGGCGCCGTTGCCGAAGACGGCTGTTATTATTGATTTTATTATTTCTAGTTGATTAAGATTTTTTTTCTTTTTCTTTTATTTGTGATTATTTATTTCTATCTAACCTTGAATTTTTCCGAGTTACTTGTGCGCTTGTAAAAGGAAAGGAAGGAAAAGAAAGAATAACACACTGCGCTAAACATGGCCGGAGCAAGGCAGAATCCGGATAATGTTGCCATACGTGAAATTTTCACGAACTATGGAATTGGTAACATGGGGTTGATAGGAGCAAGGGGGGAAGATGATGATTTTGAAATAAATCCCACTCTTATTAACATGGTGGAAAAGAATCCCTTTTCTGGAGATTGTTTTGAAGATCCATATCAACATCTCCGAAGATTTCTTAGTTATGCAAACACTCAAAAAGGAGCTGGAGCTAATGATAATGCTAGACGGATCACCCTATTTAAGTTCTCATTGATTGATAAGGCAGAAGCTTGGTATGAGACGCTTGATGCCACAGAATGCACTACATGGGACCAACTGCAGCAGAAGTTCTTAGAAAGATACATGCCACCCTCAAGGATCTTAAGAATGAAGCAAGAGATCACCCGATTTGTTATGAATCGGGGTGAGAAATTTTATGAGGCTTGGGACAGATTTAAAGATATGCTCAGGAGGTGCCCACAACATGGAATGTCTAAGGCTGAATACATAAGTATCTTTTACTATGGATAGGATTGTGAGTCGCGTATCTTTATTGATACATCATCAGGAGGAGCGTTGTTATCTAAGACAACACTTGAAGCGGAAAAGTTATTTGAAGACATCTCTATAAATTCACGTGACTGGCCAGTAGAGAGAGATAGAGGATCATATGTACTTGGCGAGGTAGCGCAGGTTGAACATCAAGTGGTGAAGCCGAATAGGGATGATGAGACCATCTCTAGTCTAGCTAACATCAACAAGCTACTAGAATTCCAGCAGAGGCAGATTACAGAGTTGACACTAAGGGGGCCTAGTATACAGCAGCACGAAGTGAAGAGTGTTGAAGATACCTTCAATCGATACATGGCTGAGAATGATGCAAGGATTGATCGTCTTGAGGATACCATAAATGTTGATCATGCTGATTTATCTAAGCAGATGAAGGAGCTTACTTTGATTATGGGGCAGATGACCACGAACGTGAATCAATTAACACAAAAATTGAAGAATAAAGCCATCACGTTAAGGTTTGGAACGCAGTACGAGGGACCAATGAAGCCGGAGTCGAATTTTGAGGTAAAAGGAAGCAGATTCAACTAAAAACACTATGATTCGACCTGTCCCACACGTCGAAGCGTGCAGGGGAGGTCGAATCTAGCTACGGGAAGACATCCGGCAAAAGCTACGTCTCAATTCGACCAACAGCCAGTCGATTCGACATGGCCCTCAGGTCGAATCCAAGTCGAATCACCCCATCTGGAGCACTCTGTTTTCACAAATTCTCTATTCGACCACGATGCTACCGGTTCGACCAGTCCATCAGGTCGAACCCAGGTCGAACCGACGACCATAATTCTTACAGAAGGTCAGTTTGACCTGGGGCATTCCAGTTCAACCAGCACAACAGGTCGAATCGAGGTCGAACCGCACTCTGCGAAGCACCCTGTTTCATCGTTGACTCGATTCGACCACGACATAATCGATTCGACCAGTACCCTTGGTCGAACCAAGGTCGAACCGGTAGGCAGAAATCATCCAGTGAGCCGATTCGACCTGGGGGAGTTGGTTCGACCAATACCCCTGGTCGAACCCAGGTCGAACCCAACATGCAAGGTGAGAATGCACTCCCAGGTGCTCAATTCGACCACGACGTAGCCGATTCGACCAGTACCCCTGGTCGAATCCAGGTCGAATCCAACATGCAAGGTGAGAATGGACTTCCAGGTGCTCGATTCGACCACGACGTACCCAATTCGACGTGTGCCATTGGTCGAATCCAGGTCGAACCCTGCCAAAATGTACCGTTTTCAGCGCCGAATACTCCGCATGATGTTGATGCTACTCCCATGCCATCCCAAGGACGTAATACTGAGCTTACAATAGAGAAGAAGTGGGAAAGGGCAAGGAGGTTGAGAGAAAAGCTTAGACTGCAGATGGATAATGAAGATGTGGTTTTCTCTCTTGATCATGCAATGAAGATGCCCATGGAGACTCAATCGTGCAAGAGCATTGATATGGTTTCTAACTTGTTTAATCTTGATTTTTCTAAGACAGGTGATTCTAAATTTAAGTGGAAGGTTGACAAGGAGGAGTCTAGACAGCCATGGGAGGAATGAAATTTCAATGATCATATTTTTGTGACCAAGAAAGGTGAGGTGTTGAGTGTAGACAAGAAGAGGGAAATAAAGTATTTGAAGGTGAGGATGCGAGAAGACCGTCCTCTACCATCGTGACTCTACGACGTTAAACATGAGCGCCTGTTGGGGGCTTGCCCTTCCATTTTATTGCTTTATTTCTTTCGTGTGAGTAAGAAATTTTTATATTTAAGGTGCTTATTATTCGACAATTACATCTTTGCAAACTTAGTTTCAACTTGTGTTTTTACTAAGTTTGGGGGGGTGTGATGTACTTACCTCATTGAAGCACCAAGAATATAATCTTTTCTTTGTAATGTTTGCTAGGGGAGTTGATTTTTTGTGGTATATTGAAACTTTAATCAGTTTTGATGTGTTGATTTTTTGCAATTTGCCTAGTGTTCAGTGGTGTTTCTAGTGTGTGGAGTCGATTACATAGTCAATTTATTCTTTCGTATAGTTCTCTATTTTATTATTGATGAATCCTGTGATGATGAGTATGCTTGAGCTTTGATAATAGAAAAGGGTAACTAGGTGGCAAGACGAGTTCTACATTGAGGTTTTGACTTGAGGAGCTCGTGCAGACGTTGAAGAAAAATCAGGTGCCCTCGTTTCTTTTTTCTAATTTTTATATGTGCTTTTAATTCATAGGAGTGGAAGGATTGTGTTTATGGTGGTGATCCATGTGAGCTTATTTTTAAATTGTCTTGGAATTCATATGCTTTTGAAATTGATAAAGGAAGTGTACTTGAGTTATATTGTGGTATGAAGTTCTATGTGTACTTGTGGGATATTGCTTACCATGAAAGGTGCTCTGTTACTTGTTAAATACCCATGTGAGATTTTGAACCTTGTATATCATGATACATAATCACATGATATTTCTTTTCTGGTGAGTATCGTTCTTGTGTGTGTATTCTAGAACTTGCCTCTTGTCTTACTTGAAAATACATGTGTGTTAGATGATGGGAGATGATCTAAGGCCATCCTTGAATTTATGAGTCACTTAGCCAAATAATTTCCTACCAAATAATTATATATCCGTAGTTATCTCCGTTGAGCCTAAAAGCCTTATTTCTTTGGCAACCAACGAAGATAGCCACTTTGATATCCTATTTCAGCCTTAAATTCCTATATTTAGTGGAGAATTAAATGCTGTCAAAGTGTGTTAATGGTGCTTGATAACAATTTGGGAAGGAATGAAATTGGTGTTGAAATTAATAGTGATGGATTATGATAATGCATCTAAGGAGAAGCATGGAGTAGTGCTTAAATCTAGTACTCCATGGAATCAAAAACCCAAGGGTAGTGCTTAAATCTAGTACCCTATGGAGGATGCGTGAGGTAGTGCCCGAAATTGATACCTCGGGAAAAAGAGGATGTACTTGAAGAAAAGAAAAAGTATGTTGAGCTTGAAGGAAAGGAGAGAAAAGAAAATTAGAAGAGCATGAAGCTGGATAGCCTTGAAGTGTAAGAATCTGCAGTACAAAAGATCTCCTATTTTAATTCTCTACTAATTGATGTACTTTATCCATATGTTTCCTACCCTTATCAAAGAGCCAATATTACATCTAAAAGAAAAGTCCTTTTTGATCCCATTGTCGAATCATAATTTTAGTGGTAGAAAGTTTGAGACGTTTGGCAAACTTATGGTTACGCATGCACTTGAATTGAATTGGAGCGTAAACACTTTAACCCATAAGTGTACATATTTTACACTTGAGTGAGAGTCATATATATACTTCCCGTGAGAACATGTTGATGGAGCATTTGAATTGGTGGTTATTGTCTTAACTTGTATATTATGAATTGATTATTACATATAATAATAGTGGCATGACCTAAGTTGATGACAATTGTATTTTGAATGGGGTATTGGTCATAGTCCTTGTTTTCCCGCTAATTTTCATACTCTCTTTCTCTTTATCTTTATTTTGTTGCCTCGAGACGAGCAACGAGTAAGTTTGGGGGATTGATGAGAGTGAAAATAAGCATGTTTTAATATCCAATTTAACATCTTTTTGATTGATATTGTAGTCTTATATGAGCACAAATATCTTATATTCGATATATGTGAGAATTATATACACTTGAGGTGTTTTATTGTGTTTTAGGTGGAAAAAGGATGAAAAAGTGCAAAGTTGGAGAAAAGGTACAATTTGTGCAAGAATGCTAAAAACGCACATCCAAATTTTATAATTATTCTGTATTGTTGTGGAGCTCGAAACTGTTGGTGTAATATATGATTGGAAAGCCACTGAAGAGAGGGTCGTTTTGGCGTAAAGTACACCATCATTGAAGTCCTAACGAGGAAGTTATGAGCAAAGTGGTGACGCCGCGCGAGCTGTGCGAACAGAATTGCAGTGCTACATTCCATATCCTGTTACATATTCAATTCTTGGAGTTATTATAATTTCTTTATATTGATAGAATGCCAAGGAAGAGTGGATCGCGTGAGCATAAAAATCACTCAATTCGGAGGTCGGATGTGAAAGTTATACGTGAAACAGAGAGACTGCGCAAATCGGTTCGACCTGATTGAGGTCGAACCGAGGTCGAACCCAACGGAAAAAATGCTGGTTCGACCACGACATGTTTTGTTCGACCTGTAGGGGTTGGTTCGACCTGTTTGGGAGGTCGAACCACGCTTCGGAAACTTACCAAATCCATATTTTCGAGGCCTAAACGCGTGTGATCACTTGAAAAGCCCATTCCAAGCCCTAGAGACGTGATTACAAGTATAAAAGGAGGCTCATGCAGTCAAGAAAGACGTCCAATCAAGGGGGAAAACAACACAACATACAACACCCCACAAGGGGGGGTCACCCCCCACCACATCCTTTCCTCCATCCATCCATCACTTTGAAGATTCGTTTGTGGAATCAAGAGGAGAACCAAGAGGAGGATTCAAGACGGAGAAGGGCATGAAGACGCCATATCAAGGGTTTATTCATTTCCTAATTTATCTTGTATTTTCCAGACATCCGGTTAAGATCTATCCAACACCCATGATTGTTCTTCGAAACATCATGGGCTAGAGCCTTTTTGGTAGATCTAGGAGTTTTGATGGTTTTATGAATTAATTGATCTTCTATGTGTAAACTCCGTACAACACTACTTGTGGATTTATTTTATATAAGATTGCACATTTTTAATCCATACTCATAGTCGTTTTGTGCATCAATAATCATTGTGTAGAGTCTGAATACATAACATGGTCATTGATTGAGTGCGTTCACTGTTGAGCAGGGTTTTAAGTTATAATTCTAAGTGAAGGGATTCCGAAGTCTTATTAGAACTATCTTATATGAATACTTATTAATTGAATTGAATTCGGATTAATAAGTAGGATAAAGAGGATAATTTCATAGTACCTATAAAGAGAGATCATATCGGGTTAGAGTACCAATCCTAGGGGGAAATAATTGATACTGATAGTAACTAGAAAGGGGGGTGGAATTATATCTCTTGCTCCGAGGTTATTCACACGTGTTACACGCATATTTACTTGTGTCTATAGAGTAGATTTGCATGGCTTAGTGATGCGTCCATATTCCACAAGGCAGAGTCGGACATCAACACATAAAAGGGAGATTAATGAGTGAAACTGGATTATCCTAGAGCTACCTATTCTCCTACTTGATCCACCTACGTATTCTTCGAGTGATAGTTTATTTTATTTGTTATTTAATTTAGTATTTTAGTTATAATCAAACATCAAACTCTTATAGCTTTGTCTTAATTAATTTAGATAATAATTTAATTGATAATACGCCGTACCTTGGGTTCGATATTCACTTGGTCACCTTTCGAAACTACAATTGATATCCTTCATACTTGGGGATTAATTGTGTGTTGAGAAAACGCTCATCAAGTTCTTGGCGCCGTTGCCGGGGACGGCTGTTATTATTGATTTTATTATTTCTAGTTGATTAAGATTTTTTTCTTTTTCTTTTATTTGTGATTATTTATTTCTATCTAACCTTGAATTTTTCCGAGTTACTTGTGCGCTTGTAAAAGGAAAGGAAGGAAAAGAAAGAATAACACACTGCGCTAAACATGGCCGGAGCAAGGCAGAATCCGGATAATGTTGCCATACGTGAAATTTTCACGAACTATGGAATTGGTAACATGGGGTTGATAGGAGCAAGGGGGGAAGATGATGATTTTGAAATAAATCCCACTCTTATTAACATGGTGGAAAAGAATCCCTTTTCTGGAGATTGTTTTGAAGATCCATATCAACATCTCCGAAGATTTCTTAGCTATGCAAACACTCAAAAAGGAGCTGGAGCTAATGATAATGCTAGACGGATCGCCCTATTCAAGTTCTCATTGATTGATAAGGCAGAAGCTTGGTATGAGACTCTTGATGCCACAGAATGCACTACATGGGACCAACTGCAGCAGAAGTTCTTAGAAAGATACATGCCACCCTCAAGGATCTTAAGAATGAAGCAAGAGATCACCCGATTTGTTATGAATCGGGGTGAGAAATTTTATGAGGTTTGGGACAGATTTAAAGATATGCTCAGGAGGTGCCCACAACATGGAATGTCTAAGGCTGAATACATAAGTATCTTTTACTATGGATTGGATTGTGAGTCGCGTATCTTTATTGATACATCATCAGGAGGAGCATTGTTATCTAAGACAACACTTGAAGCGGAAAAGTTATTTGAAGACATCTCTATAAATTCACGTGACTGGCCAGTAGAGAGAGATAGAGGATCCTATGTACTTGGCGAGGTAGCGCAGGTTGAACATCAAGTGGTGAAGCCGAATAGGGATGATGAGACCGTCTCTAGTCTAGCTAACATCAACAAGCTACTAGAATTCCAGCAGAGGCAGATTACAGAGTTGACACTAAGGGGGCCTAGTATACAGCAGCACGAAGTGAAGAGTGTTGAAGATACCTTCAATCGATACATGGCTGAGAATGATGCAAGGATTGATCGTCTTGAGGATACCATAAATGTTGATCATGCAGATTTATCTAAGCAGATGAAGGAGCTTACTTTGATTATGGGGCAGATGACCACGAACGTGAATCAATTAACACAAAAATTGAAGAATAAAGCCATCACGTTAAGGTTTGGAACGCAGTACGAGGGACCAATGAAGCCGGAGTCAAAGTTTCAGGTAAAAGGAAGCAGATTCAACCAAAAACACTATGATTCGACCTGTCCCACACGTCGAAGCGTGCAGGGGAGGTCGAATCTAGCTACGGGAAGACATCCGACAAAAGCTACGTCTCAATTCGACCAACAGCCAGTCGATTCGACATGGCCCTCAGGTCGAATCCAAGTCGAATCACCCCATCTGGAGCACTCGGTTTTCACAAATTCTCTATTCGACCACGATGCTACCGGTTCGACCAGTCCATCAGGTCGAACCCAGGTCGAACCAACGACCATAATTCTTACAGAAGGTCAGTTTGACCTGGGGCATTCCAGTTTGACCAGCACAACAGGTCGAATCGAGGTCGAACCGCACTCTGCGAAGCACCCTGTTTCATCACGGACTCGATTCGACCACGACATAATCGATTCGACCAGTACCCTTGGTCAAACCAAGGTCGAACCGGTAGGCAAAAATCATCCAGTGAGCCAATTCGACCTGGGGGGAGTTGGTTCGACCAGTACCCCTGGTCGAACCCAACATGCAAGGTGAGAATGCACTCCCAGGTGCTCGATTCAACCACGACGTAGCCGATTCAACCAGTACCCCTGGTCGAATCCAGGTCGAATCCAACATGCAAGGTTAGAATGGACTTCCAGGTGCTCGATTCGACCACGACGTACCCAATTCGACGTGTGCCATTGGTCGAATCCAGGTCGTACCCTGCCAAAATGCACCGTTTTCAGCGCCGAATACTCCGCATGATGTTGATGCTACTCCCATGCCATCCCAAGGACAAAATACTGAGCTTACAATGGAGAAGAAGTGGGAAAGGGCAAGGAGGTTGAGAGAAAAGCTTAGACTGCAGATGGATAATGAAGATGTGGTTTTCTCTCTTGATCATGCAATGAAGATGCCCATGGAGACTCAATCTTGCAAGAGCATTGATATGGTTTCTAACTTGTTTAATCTTGATTTTTCTAAGACAGGTGACTCTAAATTTAAGTGGAAGGTTGACAAGGAGGAGTCTAGACAGCCATGGGAGGAAGGAAATTTCAATGATCATATTTTTGTGACCAAGAAAGTTGAGGTGTTGAGTGTAGACAAGAAGAGGGAAAGAAAGTATTTGAAGGTGAGGATGCGAGAAAACCGTCCGCTACCATCGTGACTCTACGACATTAAACATGAGCGCCTGTTGGGGGCTTGCCCTTCCGTTTTGTTGTTTATTTCTTTCGTGTGGGTAAGAAATTTTTATATTTAAGGTGTTTATTATTCGACAATTACATCTTTGCAAACTTAGTTTCAACTTATGTTTTTACTAAGTTTGGGGGGGTGTGATATACTTACCTCATTGAAGCACCAAGAATATAATCTTTTCTTTGTAATGTTTGCTAGGGGAGTTGATTTTTTGCGGTATATTGAAACTTTAATCAGTTTTGATGTGTTGATTTTTTTGCAATTTGCCTAGTGTTCAGTGGTGTTTCTAGTGTGTGGAGTCGATTACATAGTCAATTTATTCTTTCGTATAGTTCTCCTATTTTATTATTGATGAATCCTGTGATGATGAGTATGCTTGAGCTTTGATAATAGAAAAGGGTAACTAGGTGGCAAGATGAGTTCTACATTGAGGTTTTGACTTGAGGAGCTCATGCAGACGTTGAAGAAAAATCAGGTGCCCTCGTTTCTTTTTTCTAATTTTTATATGTGCTTTTAATTCATAGGAGTGGAAGGATTGTGTTTATGGTGGTGATCCATGTGAGCTTATTTTTAAATTGCCTTGGAATTCATATGCTCTTGAAATTGATGAAGGAAGTGTACTTGAGTTATATTGTGGTATGAAGTTCTAAGTGTACTTGTGGGATATTGCTTACCATGAAAGGTGCTCTGTTACTTGTTAAATACCCATGTGAGATTTTGAACCTTGTTTATCATGATACATAATCACATGATATTTCTTTTCTGGTGAGTATCGTTCTTGTGTGTGTATTCTAGAACTTGCCTCTTGTCTTACTTGAAACTGCATGTGTGTTAGATGATGGGAGATGATCTAAGGCCATCCTTGAATTTATGAGTCACTTAGCCAAATAATTTCCTACCAAATAATTATATATCCGTAGTTATCCCCGTTGAGCCTAAAAGCCTTATTTCTTTAGCAACCAACGAAGATAGCCACTTTGATATCCTATTTGAGCCTTAAATTCCTATATTTAGTGGAGAATTAAATGCTGTCAAAGTGTGTTAATGGTGCTTGATAACAATTTGGGAAGGAATGAAATTGGTGTTGAAATTAATAGTGATGGATTATGATAATGCATCTAAGGAGAAGCATGGAGTAGTGCTTAATCTAGTACTCCATGGAATCAAAAACCCTAGGGTAGTGCTAAAATCTAGTACCCTATGGAGGATGCGTGAGGTAGTGCCCGAAATTGATACCTCGGGAAAAAGAGGATGTACTTGAAGAAAAGAAAAAGTATGTTGAGCTTGAAGGAAAGGAGAGAAAAGAAAATTAGAAGAGCATGAAGCTGGATAGCCTTGAAGTGTAAGAATCTGCAGTACAAAAGATCTCCTGTTTTAATTCTCTACTAATTGATGTACTTTATCCATATGTTTCCTACCCTTATCAAAGTGCCAATATTACATCTAAAAGAAAAGTCCATTCCCCGCTAATTTTCATACTCTCTTTCTCTTTATCTTTATTTTGTTGCCTCGGGACGAGCAACGAGTAAGTTTGGGGGATTGATGAGAGTGAAAATAAGCGTGTTTTAATATCCAATTTAACACTTTTTTGATTGATATTGTAGTCTTATATGAGCACAAATGTCTTATATTCGATATATGTGAGAATTATATACACTAGAGGTGTTTTATTGTGTTTTAGGTGGAAAAAGGATAAAAAAGTGCAAAGTTGGAGAAAAGGTGCAATTTGTGCAAGAATGCTAAAAACGCACATCCAACTTTCATAATTATTTTGTATTGTTGTGGAGCTCGAAACTGTTGGTGTAATATATGGTTGGAAAGCCACTGAAGAGAGGGTCGTTTTGGCATAAAGTACACCATCATTGAAGTCCTAACGAGGAAGTTATGAGCAAAGTGGTGACGCCGCGCGAGCTGTGCGAACAGAATTGAAGTGCTACATTCCATAGCCTGTTACATATTCAATTCTTGGAGTTATTATAAGTTCTTTAAATTGATAGAAAGCCAAGGAAGAGAGGATCGCGTGAGCATAAAAATCTCTCAATTCGGAGGTCGGATGTGAAAGTTACACGTGAAACAGAGAGACTGCGCAAATCGGTTCGACCTGATTGAGGTCGAACCGAGGTCGAACCCAACGGAAAAAATACTGGTTCGACCACGATATGTTTTGTTCGACCTGTAGGGGTTGGTTCGACCTGTTTGGGAGGTCGAACCGCGCTTCGGGAACTTACCAAATCCATATTTTTGAGGCCTAAACGCGTGTGATCACTTGAAAAGCCCATTCCAAGCCCTAGAGACGTGATTACAAGTATAAAAGGAGGCTCATGCAGTCAAGAAAGACGTCCAATCAAGGGGGAAAACAACACAACATACAACACCCCACAAGGGGGGGTCACCCCCCACCACATCCTTTCCTCCATCCATGCATCACTTTGAAGATTCGTTTGTGGAATCAAGAGGAGAACCAAGAGGAGGATTCAAGACGGAGAAGGGCATGAAGACGCCATATCAAGGGTTTATTCATTTCCTAATTTATCTTGTATTTTCCAGACATCCGGGTAAGATCTATCCAACACCCATGATTGTTCTTCGAAACATCATGGGCTAGAGCCTTTTTGGTAGATCTAGGAGTTTTGATGGTTTTATGAATTAATTGATCTTCTATGTGTAAACTCCGTACAACACTACTTGTGGATTTATTTTATATAAGATTGCACGTTTTTAATCCATACTCATAGTCGTTTTGTGCATCAATAATCATTGTGTAGAGTCTGAATACATAACATGGTCATTGATTGAGTACGTTCACTGTTGAGCAGGGTTTTAAGTTATAATTCTAAGTGAAGGGATTCCGAAGTCTTATTAGAACTATCTTATATGAATACTTATTAATTGAATTGAATTCGGGTTAATAAGTAGGATAAAGAGGATAATTTCATAGTACCTATAAAGGGAGATCATATCGGGTTAGAGTATCAATCCTAGGGGGAAATAATTGATACTGATAGTACCTAGAAAGGGGGGTGGAATTATATCTCTTGCTCCGAGGTTATTCACACGTGTTACACGCATATTTACTTGTGTCTATAGAGTAGATTTGCATGGCTTAGTGATGCGTCCATATTCCACAAGGCAGAGTCGGACATCAACACATAAAAGGGAGATTAATGAGTGAAACTGAATTATCCTAGAGCTACCTATTCTCCTACTTGATCCACCTACGTATTCTTCGAGTGATAGTTTATTTTATTTGTTATTTAATTTAGTATTTTAGTTATAATCAAACATCAAACTCTTATAGCTTTGTCTTAATTAATTTAGATAATAATTTAATTGATAATACGCCGTCCCTTGGGTTCGATATTCACTTGGTCACCTTTCGAAACTACAATTGATATCCTTCATACTTGGGGATTAATTGTGTGTTGAGAAAACGCTCATCAGACATCACTGCAAAACCAAGGAAAGATTAGCCAAGCACTTATTAAATGAAGACCCAAAAACTGAAAAGTCATCCATAAACACTTCCATCACATTTTCAATAAATCCTCTAAAGATAGCCATCATGCAACGTTGAAGGGTGGCGGGGGCATTGCACAACCCAAAAGACAATTTATAGAAAGCAAACGTGTCATACGGACAAGTAAAAGTTGTTTTTTCTTGGTCCTCGGGGGCTATCATGATTTGTTTGTACCCCGAATAACCATCTAGAAAACAATAGTACTTGTATCCCGCCAACCTATCAAGCATTTGATCAATAAAAGGTAAAGGAAAATGATCTTTATGAGTGTTTTCATTAAGCTTCCTATAATCACAACAAACTCTCCACCCCGGTTTTACCCTTGTTGCAAGTTCTTCATCAAATTCCATTTTAACAATGGTTAATCCCCCTTTCTTAGCCACAACATGCAAAGGAATAACATGAGGACTATCACTTATGGCATAAACAATTCTAGCATCCAACCATTTCAAAACTTCTTTCCTCACAACCTCTTGCATAATAGGGTTCAAACGATGTTGAGGTTGTATACATGATTTGTTCTCATCAATCAACCTAATGTGATTCATACAAATTGTGGGACTAATACCTTTCAAATCATCAAGACTCCACCCTATAGCACTTTTATGATTTCTAAGTACCCTCAACAATTTGTCAAGTTCTAGAGGTGATAGGGATGATGATACAATTATCGGAAAAGTATTGTTATCCCCCAAGTACTCATACATAAGGTGATCGGGCAATGGCTTCAATTCGTCCTTTTCTTTATCGACCTTTGACTCTTCATTTTCGATCTCCAATGGAAGATACTCGCGCTTTCCATAATACATCAACCTAGCTTCATCTTCTTGCATTTCCCTACAAGCATTCATCTCATGTAAGCAATCATTTATATCATCATCTTCTAAACAATGAAAAGAAAAGTTAGAGTTCAAAGATAAAGTAAGAGAGTTGTTTATGCTTGTCTCAAGAGGGTCTTTAGATAAGATGAATGGTAGATTCTCTTCAATAACTTCATCAATCATGTCGATCCTTCTACATTCTTCTTTCTCATTTGGATACCTCATAGCACTCTTCAACGAGAATGCCACTTCCTCTTCTTTTACTCTTAACTTCAACTCCCCTTTTTGTACATCAATTAAAGCTCTTCCCGTTGCCAAAAATGGACGCCCCAAAATCAATGGAACATTTGCATCCTTGTCCATATCAAGCACTACAAAATCAACCGGAATATGAACTTTTCCACTTTAATTAGCACATCCTCAGCTATTCCTCTCGGGTAAGTCAAAGACCTATCCGCGAGTTGCAATGTAATGGATGTAGGCTTTACTTCCCCTATACCAAGTTTCTTGAAAATGGACATAGGCATCAAATTAATACTTGCCCCAAGATCACAAAGAGCTTTATGAACTTCACTCTTACCCATTTCGCATGGTATGACAAAACTCCCCGGATCTTTGAGCTTTGGAGGCAACTTCTTTTGAATTATGGCACTACACTCCTCCGTCAAATTGACGATTTTATTCTCCACTAAGCTCCTCTTTCTTGCCATTATATCTTTCAAAAACTTAGCATAGTGAGGCATTTGTCTCAAAACATCCGCAAAGGGTATATTTATGTGGATTTTCATGAAAATCTCCAAAAACTTTGCAAATTTCTCATCCAACCCCTTCTTTAAGAATCGATGTGGAAATTGAATAGGTACTTGGGTTTTTGGAATTCCCCAACTATCCCTTTCCACTTCAATGTCTTCCTCTTTCTTTTTTAATGTCTTAGTTCTTTTCCATTTCTTATCAACACTTTTCGGCTCAACCACATCCGTTTCCTCGTTCGCTTGTACTTCAACTTCACTTTCCTCCACAAGCTCTTCTTCAACCAAATTTTTCTCAATCTCCTTCTCTTCCACCTTATCATCCTCCATAGGTATAGAAGGTCCCTCATATTTCATTCCACTCCTCAAGGTAATTGCCTTGCATTGTTCCTTCAGATTCACAATGGTGGTAGAAGGAAATTTTCCTTTCTTACTTGCGCTCAACGAACTAGCGATTTGACCAACTGAGTGCCCCAAGGCTTTGAATCTTTTATCATTAGCTTCATCAATCTTTCTTCTTGTCTCCTCTTGAGCTTTGTTTGATTCAATTAACTTCTCAATCAACGTTTCCATTGTTGCTTTACCTTCTTGATTTGGTGCTTTCACTCCCGGATGATACCCCGGTGGATATGCAACCGCATTGTTCGGATTGGAATAAGAGAACTTATCTTGCCTCCTTTGTTGTTGAGGGAATGAGCTTCCACTAGCTTGATTATTATAACTTCCTTGCCTTGGCGGATAATTTCCTTGGTTATGGTTGAAATTACCTTGGTAATTATTTTAATAGTTACCTTGATAATTTCTTCCTTGCAAGTATTGTACGTCCTCTACCTTTGGCATATGCATAGCCCATTGTTCCCCACTAACACCATTTGGAGGAAGTATCCTTTGCTTTACTTGACTCTCCATCATGCTAATCCCTTGATTCATCCCTTGATTTAGGCTCATCTGTTTCATCATATCCGCTACTATTGTCTCCACACTTGGCATACTTTGCTCCACACTAGCACTTTTCACACTACACTGTTGTACTTGATCGTAGTTCTCAAATCCATGGCATCTGCTAACTCTCTCCGATGGCCATTGATAGACATTGGTAGCAATCTCATCAAATATCCATAAAGCCCTTTCCTGAGTAACTCCAAGAACTGATCCACCTGCCGAGGCATCAACAAGTACCCTTTGACCATTCACCAATCCTTGGTAGAAAAATCCCACTTGTTGGTTCTCCGGGAATCCATGTTGTGGACAATTGCGCAACATATCTTTAAACCGTTCCCACGCTTCATAGAAACTTTCTTGAGGTTTTTGCTTAAATTGAGTGATCAAACTCTTCATTTGAAGTGTCTTGGAAGGTGGAAAGTACTTGTTCAAAAACATTTGTGCAAGCTCCTCCCAAGTATTGCACGTTCCTGGAGTAATAGTGGATAGCCATTACCTAGCACGATCTCTTAGTGAGAATGAGAACAACCTCATCTTCAAGCAATCATCACTTACCCCATTCATCTTCACTGTATTGGCAATCTCAACAAATTGAGCTAGATGTGCATTTGGATCCTCATTCGGCAACCCACTAAATTGTTGATCTCTCACCATGTGATTAGGCACGCCTTAATTTCAAAGTTATTGGCATTAATTGGATACCCCATCATCTGTGGCATTGCTCGTGGCATGAAGAAATCCCGGATCACTCTTTGATCAACATGACCCCCTCGATGCACCGGCGGTGGTGGTGGCTCATAAGCTTGTTGTGGAGGTGCATAAGCATGTTGAAAACCTTGCTGAAGCATAGCTTGTTGCACCATCTGTTGAAGCAAAACTTGATTGTTAAACTCTCCAAATTGTTGGTAAGCTTGTTGAGGAAGATTGGCATTAGCTTGTGTATTGTCTTGCTCATTTTGCACTCAGCCTCCATCATTTCTAATATTACCACGTTCATCTTGATTGTTCTCCATTTGGTTCTTGTTTTTTATTTGTTCTCCTTTCTCTTTCTCCTCAAAGTGTTTTCAATCTCTAGATCAATTGGTTCAACTTGTTTCCCTTTTGACCTTGTTTGCATACACCTTTACAATAAGAGAAGTTAGAACAAGATTTTCAAAAGCAACTACTAGCAAGCAATTAAAATAAATAATAAAATAAATGTCTCTAATAAGATTACTCAAAACTTTCCTTCTTTAAGCTACTAGCAACCGTTACCTCCCCGGTAACGGCGCCATTTGATTAGCCATAACTTGTAGTCGGGTTGATCAATTCAAGAATTTATCGAACCACAGGGAGGTCGATACTAGAGCTTAAGCGAGATCATGTTTTTCGCAACTTTATAGAGACTAAACATCAATGATTGGTTTTCAAACACAAGAAAATAACACTTACTAAAGCAAGTAGTGGTAGTAAATAAAATAGTAAACGATGAGTGGTTTTCCAAATTGAGTAGAGGTGAGATTAACAACACTAATGAAGTGGTAATTCAAGGATTCATGCATTAAACTCATATGTATCAAGGGTTAAGATTAAAGGCCAACACATATATCACCTACACTTCCTCTCGAAATGCATAGGATGTAGATCATTTTCACAATCTTAAAAGAGCTTAAAAGTTGGTTCTCAATTAAACTATTCCAACTAGGTACTAAGTTCAATTAAAGAGTCCCTTCACATAATTAATTGACTTCTCAATCTAATTACTCACATGTTTTATCAATGGGTTCTAAATCCTAAAGGATTTCTCAATCTCTTTACAATTTATAATGAACATGAGGTCTTTGATGAAATGATTCACTCAACTATCCTAAACATATAATTGATCTCTCAATCTAATCATATATTTAGAACAATCAAACACACAAAACATCATAGATCTCAAGATATTAAAGTATCAATGATAGAAAATCCAATATCCCAATCAACATATGAATTTAATTACATAGATCCACAAATTAACCAACAACTTTCATGTTGCTAATCTCACAAGGGGGATTAGCCTACAATCCTCATAAGATCCTTAACATAGACATTAGAAACCTTACAAATCATGGTAAACTATAGGATTAACACAAATTGGAATGAAAACTCCCTTGGTTTGGATCCAATTGAATCTCCTTCTTCCTTTTGTGATCACCCACTCTTCCTTGCTTCCTCACTTAATTTGGATGGAGGTTTTATGGAGAGATGATGATGGAATGATTAGATGGATGAATTTGATGAGGAATATGGTGTAAAATGAAGGAATTGGTATGTGAGGTGTATGAGCAGCTGAATTTTTGAACTCTCTTTTCACAAAATGTTGAATGAATTGATATATGTACCTCTTGGAGACCTTCTAGAAGATGTGTTAAAAAAAACCTGTTATGGCACTGACACGACTCGTGTGCTGCAACACGAGTCGAGTCGTGTCAGGGTTTACCGGTCAAACTTTACTCAAGACGGAACACGGGTCGTGTGCTGTCGCACGGCCAATGGATAGCCATGTTGGATGAATAGATGGCTCCGCACGGCTTCCTCTTATAGGCCCGTGTTAGTCACATGGGTCGTGTGCTACAACACGACTCATGCACCTGACACGGGTAGCCGTGTTGCTGCTACCCTGTTTCTTCTTCTTCGTTTTTGCTTCTTTTTCACCTGTTTTACATAGGATTTAGCTCATTCATATTCAATTCCATAAAAACACATAACTCCACCAAAAAACACATAAATATAGATAAAAATACACGAAAACACATATAAAAAGACATTAAAATCTAGGTAAAAATATCACTCATCAATAATCAAGATCAGTTCCACAAGAACTCTACATACTTATCAAATTATACATGCTTCTCATCAATGAAAATTAACATATGAACATATGAATGCACAGAAACCACTAAGCTCATATATCGAATCAATCGTTCTCATCAATCCAACTAATGCATCAATCATATCCAAGATCAAATCATACATGCCACTCATGCATGAAACACAACCCGACCTGTAAAGAGAAAAAGAAGAATGGGGATGAGATGAATTGGAGAAAACCAAAAAACCTGAAGCTCTACTCCTCCGAAGCATCATCATCCTCATCATCATCATCATCATCAAGCTTTCGCTCAGCCTAGTATAGGTTGCTAATGTGCCTATCCAACAAGTCCACTAGATCACTCATCTTGCCAATCCGCTCATTCATAGCGTTGTAACGATCATTCAGTGCGGCATAGTTGGTGTTGGCGAGCATGAGCTGTCTGTTGGTCTCCTGCTGACTTGCGCTGATCATGGCCAGGTGCTCGTTCAACAGCCAAAACTGCTCCCGTGTGTTCTCATCCGGACCAGCCCACTGCTGCTGTCGTGGTACTGCCGGAATGGGACGAGGCATCCTCTCCTGCTGATCAGGGATATCCATCTCCACGTGCTCATCATTGTCTCCATGTGGCTGCTGCGGTGGCTGCTGTGGTGGCTGCTGTGGTGGTGGACGGAACTCTCCTTGATCAACGATCTGCTGCAGCTCCGCCATCATACCAGTCTCACACATCCGGGCCACAGTCCTCCAATCTCCTCTTGTCCGGACAGTAATGGACAAGGCGGTGTGGCCTAACGAGCTCATCAGCCTATTCCTCCCCTCACGGATGGTCGTCATATCACTTACGTCGAAGGGAAACATGAAATCAAAGGTCTTAGGAACCCTCGTGAAGAACCAATCCCCATCTCTGAAATGCGTAAATCCTCCCTTCACGCAAGTGAACATGACCAAATCCAGCTCTCCAAGCACAAGTGTGATGTCGGTGAAGTCCATATCATAGTGCTCAGCCACAATCATCAGCAACCCTTTGATATTCACCTTTTGAAACCCGTAGGTCCTGAACCGATTCAGCTGATAGATAAAGTAAGCTCATACATTGAACTTAACCCCGTTCACCATGCACCACAGAGCATAGAGCTCTCCTTTCAACACGCAGCTCCCCTCCGAGTGAGCGAATAACGTGTTGCACAATACTCGATCCATATATCTGAGTACGGGATTCTTGATCAACGAGGCACGAGCATCCTTCGTCTTATAATCTCCATCCTCCCCAGAAATCTCTTGCCAAAACTCGTTGGCATTGAAATATCCATTTTCTACCCTAGAAACCTCTGTGTAGAAGTCTGAAATAACACGTTGAACTCCTCAGCTGACCACGTCCTCATCATTTCACCAAGCTGGAATGTGCACTCGTAAGGAAATCCAAGAGGATCCTTCTCCATCACGATCGAACAAATAATCTCAGAAGTGACATGAAAATACGTCGGTCTCTTAAGCTCTATGAAATGACGGATCCCAACCTGATCAAACATCCACACAATGTCATCCCGGATCCTCATTGTAAGCATCGCATCCTCATCCTGATACCTCATCCTTGCAATCTTCTCCGACACTTCAGGCCACTTCTCTTTGATCTCGTCCCACTCGTTCATTCGAATTTTAAAATTTGCAAGCAACCTCTCCCTTAATCTCAACTTCTTCGTCACTTTATCCTCTTGAGAAGGCTTATCCTGCCTCTTCTTCGATCGCACCTCAACCTCCTTGCCTTTGTCTTTTACCTTGACCTGAAAACAATACTTCAATAACAACCAACAAGAAAGATAAACCAAGTATTGACTAACATATCATCCAACTGTACTCAAGACTTCAAGTTCAATGCATACTTAACCAAGCCAAACTTGTTTCACACAATCAATCCTCTATCATACACCATGATTCAACACCAATCAAACATATTGATCAACAATCATAACCAATAAATAAGCATGCATCATCAATTCTAGTAATCCAACATGAACAAGCACAATAAACTACTCAAATTCAACAATTATAACCCATAATCAACATGCCCATCAATCACACTCCATAATCACCTAACAATTCACATAGACTCAAGGTTCTATTCATCAATTAAGCAATCCAATTCGAACCAAACAAGTGTCCTCATGAAATTTTATAAAACATCCAAGTATCACCATGAATTTCCAAGTAAACACATTCAATCAACTTACCCATATCACAATCAACATATAGAACATCAATACTAGGGTAATTGTTCTTCCCATGGCTTAAATCGAACTATTGATGAAACTCCTTCAAATTCGCGCAAGTAAGCCCTAATTCGTGGCTAAAATTGCCCAAATTCGCGACTAATTGAAGGAATTAAGAGTGTAGTGTGGTGTAATCAGTGGAAAAACAAGTATGATTGAGGAATTAGGCTCGGGTTCTTCGATTAGAGGTGGATTCAGTGAAGGTGATGTGAGAAAAGTGGTCGAACCATTCGAAAATTAGGAATAAAACACACTTACCTAGCTCGATTTGACCTCGATTCAACCTCTCGATTCGACCTGCTGAAGAGGTCGAATCGACTTCATCGTGGTTGAATCGGCATTCTGGATAACTTCTGCCTTCGATTCGACCTCGATTCGACTTGCTCCCCTGGTCAAATCAAAACGCTTCAGGTCGAATCGACACACTTTCAGATTCAAGTCATCGATTCGGCCTCAATTCAACCTAAGCTGCTGGTCAAATCGAAGCAGTCGTGGTCGAATCGGCTCACTGGAAGATTTCTCATTCCGATTCGACCTTGATTTGACCAGGGCCTCAGGTCGAATCGCCATTCCTCAAGTCGAATCCAGCTACTGGACAATTTTAACCCTCTCGATTCGACCTGTACACTTGGATTCGACCTTCCCCCTTGGTCGAATCGACTCCTTGATGCTCCAACTTCGAGTGTTCTTGATCCCCTACACACTTCAAGCTTAACAAACGAACATTAGGTACCAAAATAGAGCATAACTTCATCAAAAATCAATTCTAAACTTATCAATCATGAATAACTCTGCAGTCACACAAAACACGGAACAAAACACCACTAAACATTAGGCAAGTTGCAAAAAATTGACACATCAAAACTGGTTAAAATTTTAAATAAGTTGCAAAAAATCAACTCCCCTAACAAATGTTACAAAGAAAAGATTATACTATCGGTGCTCATTGAGGTAAGTACATCACATCCCCCAAAACTTAGTAGAAACTATAGTCGAAACTAAGTTTGCAAAGAGATGTAATTGCCGATAAGTAAGCACTTCAACTATAAAAATTACTTACTCACACAAAAGAAATAAAACAATGAAACGGGAGGGAAAACCCCCAACAGGCGCTCTTGTTTAACGTCGGAGAGTCACGACGGTACCAATCTAAGATAAGGTATCTTCAAAGATGACACAAGCATCTTCACGCAACATATAATGCTTCAATCGATGCCCATTCGCCGCGATAATGTCTCCATTTTTGTCAATAAGCTCAAAACTCCCCCCTCCATAGGCTCTATGAATCATGAACATTCCTGTCCATTTCGACCTCAACTTCCCTGTGAAAAACTTCAAATGAGAGTTAAAAGTAATACCTCATCTCCTTGCTTGAACTCTTTGTATGAGATCTTAGAATCATGCCACTTCTTCATCCTTTCCTTGTAAATCTCTGAATTCTTGTAAGCACGACTCATTAACTCATCAAGTTGATTAATGTGAGTCATCCGTAACTCCCTCACATCCTTAAGAGACAAGTTCAAGCTCCTTAAAGCCCAAAAAGCTTTGTGTTGGATCTCCACAGGCAAGTGGCACGGCTTTCCATAGATAATTTGGTACGATGACATATCCAACACCATCTTATAAGTAGTTCGAAACCCCCATAACACATCATCGAGCTTCATAGCCTAATCTTTCCTATTGGTTCCTACCACCTTCTTCAAGATTTGCTTCACTTGACGGTTAGAGACATCCACTTGCCTATTCGCTTGAGAATGATAGGTTGTAGTAACCCTATGCATGACACCACAATCCTTAAGCACCTTCTCCAGAAATTTATTGACGAAGTGAGACCCTCCATCACTCACTAGTGCTCTAGGAACTCCGAAGCGGGCAAAGATATGCTTCTTCAAGAAAGATATGACAGTCCTCAAATCATTCAAGCGAGTAGGAATGGCTTCCACCCACTTAAAAACATAATCCACAGCTAAAAGGATGTAGAGAAATCCATTCGATGGGAAAAAAGGCCCCATAAAGTCGATCCCCCACACATTAAAGATCTCTATAACAATGCTCGGCTGAAGCGGCATCTCGTCTGTCCTACTTATATTTCCCATGCGCTGACATCTATCGCATGTCGCCAAATAGGTTTCACAATCTTTAAACAAGGTAGGCCAATAGATAGTGGATTGAAGTACCTTGGCTGCTGTCTTTTGAGCTCTGAAGTGCCCCCCATTTGGTTGTGCATGGCAAAAATCAAGAACACACTCCATCTCCATCTCGGGCACACACCTACGGATGATAGAATCCGTGCAAATTTTGTACACAAAAGGATCATACCATATAAAGGTCTCAACATCTCTTTTGAATTTGGCAAGTTGATATCGGTTGAGATCCCTCGGAATTTCACCCACGACAATGTAATTAACATAATCCGCATACCATGGATCAACCCCTTGTGCAGCAACCACACACGCTCGTTCAACCCCTTCAACGAACACAGCCATAATCTTCTCATCCGGGAACATTTCATCAATATAATCGAATGAATCATCGCAATGCTCCCTCGACTCTAACCTCGATAAGTGATCAGCCAATACTTTCTCCGTACCTTTCTTATCTCGGATCTCCAAATCAAACTCTTAAAGTAGAAGAATCCACCTTATGATCCTCGGCTTTGTCTTCTTCTTCTCCATCAAGTACCGAATCGCAGAATGATCCGTGTACACTATAGTCTTCATGCCAACCAAATACTGTCTAAACTTGTTGAATGCACACCACAACCAAGAACTCCTTTTCGGTCACAGTATAGTTCTTTTATGCTGCATCAAACGTCTTACTCGCGTAGTAAATGGTGCAGAACTTCTTCTCCCTCAGCTGCCCAAGCACCACTCCAAGTGCTACATCACTTGCATCACACATAAGTACAAACGGCTGAGTCCAATCCGGTGTGATCAAGATAGGTGCAGTAATTAGCGCCTCTTTTAAAACCTGAAAAGCTGTTAAACATTCATCATCAAACACAAAAGGAACATCCTTTTTTATTAGAGCTATTTTCACCTAGATTTTAGTGTCTTTTTATATGTGTTTTCATATTATTTTATCCGTATTTTATGTGTTATTTGGTTGTGTTTTGTGTTTTTATTGAAATATGTGTGAATGAGCTTAAACCTATGACTTTTAATTTTTATTGGATTCTAGATATGATAAGGAAGGCGTAGGAAAAAACGGATCTAAATTCGGAGTTGAAACGAAGGAGAACGAGCCGAAACAAAATGTGAAAAATAGGGGCATGCACCAACACGGGCCGTGTACGGAACACGGCCCTGTAAGAAGTGGCCGTGTGCCGACATCAGAAGATCCAAAATGAACATCCTGTGCCCGTGTTATAGCACACGAGCCGTGTTGCGTAACACGGCCCTGTCCAGAATGGCCGTGAGGCAGCATCAGAAGACACAACACGGCCACCTTGTGGCCGTGTTGCAAAGCACGACTCGTGCCGTGTAAAATCCTGCTAAAATTTCCAGATCCTTCTAGAAGCCTCCATAGGGGTATAAATGCCCCTTTATTCAACAATTGAGAAAGGATCCGAAATTCCCATCCTCTACACACACATCACACACCATTTCTTCCATTTTCCACCATCATCTTCATCCACCTTCATCCATCTTGATCCATCTCCATCATCTCCATTAATTCTCCATCAAAACTTCATCCCTTCCATTGGGTGTGAGAGATTTCAAGAAATCAAGAGCTAGAGTTGGAGATCCATGAGTATTGAAGATTCTCTACAAGAAATTGCTAGGGAAGATTCACATCTCTTTTGATTTTCTTTTGGATTTAGACTATGGATATTTGTAATGAATCATTTATGTGTTTTGTTACCTTTATCATGTTAGGCTAATCCCTCTAGTGGGGTTAGGAACATGAAGAGCATATTAGATTTGTATTATCATGTGGATTAAATTGGTTTTTGATTTAATTGATGTTGATTTCTATTCATGGAGTTTAATTGTCTTGATGTTGTAATGGCATGGTTTGTTATTCATAATTGATTATTGGTTTAATGGATTGTTGATCAATGAATTGATTTATGGTGATTAAATGCTATCATGATGCTAATGTATGTATTGCTTGGAGTGAGACGGAAACGACCCTCTATAGTATTACGAAGGCATGAATAGACATTGAGTTTGGATTTAACCGAAAGGATATTTAAATTCAATGAGGGGAACCAATCCATTCGTTGGCCTTAGTACACAAAAAGGAAGAGTTTAATCTAACTAGTACCTAGATGGAAGGGGTTAATGTTGGGCTTTGATCTTAAGTGCTTTTGGGAGTCTAAAATGGATCAACAACCTTTGTAACCCGAAAGGGAGCTTAGGATACAATCATGATCACCCTTAGTCTACATCAATTGAGTTGAATTCCTTTTGCATGATAATATGAATCGAGTGTGCTTGGATGTTTCTAATCCCATGTTTTCCATACTTGAACTTTAGCACCCATTTTCTTTACTTGTTATTCATCTTCACTTGTAATTTCTCTTATTTGCTATTTTTATTTACTTGCTACTTGCTTAAGTGGTAAATCAATCTCAAAACCCCCGATCATCTTTACAAAAACAACATGAACATGAGCTCACGTATATTGCTAGTCCGAACATAACTCTTTTGTGGATTGATAATTTTTCTTGGGATATACTACTACAACGATCGAGAATTCTTGCTCGTGAGTGCTACAAAAATAGGCAAACAAGAAAATGCAAGCAAATGAGACAAGGGCTTGGAGTATTTTGAGAAGTCTTTGATAAATCTTCTATAAAATCCGGTGTGTCCAAGAAAGGACCGCACTCCTCTTTCATTGGTCGGTGGTGGAAGCTTCTCAATTGCCACCACTTTGGTTATATCCACCTGCAATCCTTTTGCAGAAACATGATGCCCAAGAACTATCACATCTCTCACCATTAAGTGGCACTTCTCCCAATTCAAGACAAGATTAGTTTCTTGACATTTCTTCAACATAGTAGCAAGATTAGATAAACAAATATCAAAGGAAGAACCAAATACAGAAAAATCATCCATGAACACCTCCATGATCTTCTCTATCAACCCATCAAAAATCGCCATCATGCATCGCTGAAAAGTAGCAGGCGCATTACACAATCCAAATGGTATCTTTCTAAAAGCAAAAGTCCCGTACGGGCAAGTAAAAGTCATTTTTTCCTGATCCTCGGGAGTAATCATGATTTGATTATAACCCGAGTACCTATCCAAGAAACAAAAGAACTCATACCCTGCGAGACGATCAAGCATTTGATCCATGAAAAGAAGGGGAAAGTGGTCTTTGCATGTATTTTCATTCAATTTCCTGTAATCGGTACACACACGCCATCCCGTTGGAATCCTAGTAGCTATTGCCTCACCATCTTTAGTTTTCTTAATAGTCATGCCCCCTTCTTAGCGACAACATGCAATGGACTCACATGGGGACTATCACTAATAGGATAAATAATACCGGCATCTAACCACACTAGGATTTGCTTCCTAATCACTTCCTGAATCATGGGATTCACCCTCCGCTGATTTTGTATACTACTCTTGGCCTCATCTAACAATCTTATCTTATGCATGCAATAGGAAGGATTAATGCCTTTCAAATCATCAAGAGACCACCCATTCGCAGACTTGTACTTCCTAAGAACATTCAACAACTCCTCAAGTTGATCATCATCAAGGGAAGAAGATACTATTACCGGATATTTGTCATTATCACCAAGAAAGGCATACTTCAAGTGTTCTGGTAACGGTTTTAGCTCTTCTTTCTTCTCTTCCATCGGAGTACTCTCTCGATCCAATGGCAAGTACTTCCTAGTCCACTTCACCTCCTCAACCTTAGTGTTCTCCAATGCGCACCTGTCATCACTCAAAGCAAGTAAGTTTTCAAGATATTCAATACATACCTCATTGGAGAGATCATCAAGCTCCGTAGTAGGATAAGTAAGAGACTCCATCGAGCACTATCAAGAGGATCCTTAGATAGGATCAGAGACATATCTTCCTTCACAATCTCTTCCACCACATCAATACTATGACACTGAGACTCCATGGGCATCTTTATTGCTTTGTCAAGGTTGAATAACACCTCTTCTTTATCCATCAGCAACCTTAACTCTCCCTTTCGAACATCAATCATGGCCCCCGCAGTAGCAAGGAAAGGTCTCCCCAAGATAAGACGGATATTATCCTTGTCATCATCCATCTCAAGTACAAGAAAATCCACAGGAAAGACTAGTTTCTCCACTTTGACAAGAACGTCTTCAATGATACCTTTCGGAAACATCATCGACCTGTCCGCCAATTGTAGAGAAACTGTTGTAGGAGATAACTCTCCCAAACCAAGCCTCTGAAAGATAGACAATGGCATCAAATTGATGCTTGCCCCAAGATCGCACAAGGCTCGTCGTGCTGGCCCTTTTCCAATCTCGCACAAGATAGTGAAGCTTCCCGGATCCTTCATCTTCTGTGGCAGCTTTCTTTGAATAATCGAGCTGTAATTCTTAGACAAGTTCACCGTCTCAATTCCGTTCAAGCTTCTCTTCTTCAATAATATATCCTTAAGGAATCGGGCATAGTATGGCCTCTCCAATATCGCCTCAGAGAAAGGAATACTCAAGCTTATCTTATTCATGATATCTGAAAATCTCTTGAACTTCTCTTCCAATCCCTTTTTTACTAGCTTGTAAGGAAACGGCGGTGGTATCTTCATTTTGGGAATACCCCATTCATCACGCTCAACCTTCTCCGCTTTATCCTTCTCGACTCTCAATCTCTTGGCTCTTTCCCACTTCTTCTCTGCTATGATCTCAGTATTCTGCTCATTTGGAACCAATGGAGTAATGTTCACATCACGAGGATTGTTCGGTGACGAAACAGGTGCAGCACTGGGCAGTTCGACCTGGATTCGACCTGGATTCGACCTGAAGATCTGGTCGAATCTGGCACATAGTGGTCGAATTGATCTTTTGGAACACAGTTTCCTCTCTGTATCACCGATTCGACCTGGATTCGACTTGAAGGTCTAGTCGAATCAAAGTCCCCTTGGAAGAATCGGCTCACTATATGATTTATGCCCTCCGATTTGACCTGGATTCGACCTGAAGATCTAGTTGAATCAATATGGTGCTGGTCAAATTAGGCTTCTATTAAAACAGAGTGCTCTGGACGAGTGGATTCGACCTGGATTCGACCTGAGGGCCAGGTCGAATCAACTTGGCGTAGGTCGAATCGAGCTTCTGGAAGAACAGAGTGTTCCTGATGGGTGGATTCGACCTTGATGGCTAGGTCAAATCGATGGAACGTTGGTCGAATCGAGGCTTTTCTGCTTCCAAATCACATCTAGTAGGCCAATTCGACCTCCCCTGTTGGATTCGACCTATGGTGTAGTCGAATCAGGGTTGAATTGAGCTCTTGATGTCTCCACTTTCAATTCCGGCTTCATCGGTCCCTCGTACTGTGTTCCCGACGTCAATGTAATAGCGTTGCAGGACTTTGGATTCTCAATACTTTGAGATGGGTAATGAGTGATATTTTCACCTAGATTTTAGTATCTTTTTATGTGAGTTTTCGTATATTTTTATCCGTATTTGTGTTCTATTTGGTTGTGTTTTGTATTTTTATTTGATGCTACATATGATAAGGAAGGCATAGGAAAAAACGGATCACAATTCGGAGTTTAAACGAGGAAGAACGAGCCAGAACAGTGAAGCAGACAGCACAACACGGCCAGCCGAGCCCAGAAACACGACCCGTGTCCAGTGCAGAAACACGGGCAGTGTACCAAACACGGGCCTGTAACGGAAGCCATGCGCGGACACCAGATTACACAACTTGGCCACCCCTGTGGCCGTGTGCAGAGCACGAGCCGTGTAGGTGTAAATTCTGTCAAAAATCAGAATCATTCTAGAAGCTTCCCAAGGGGTATAAATACCCCTTTATTCAACATTTTACAGGAGATCCGAATTCCAGCCCTGCACACACACCTCACACACCATTTTCTTCATTTTACACCTTTTCTTCATCCATTCATCATCTATCATCATCCTTTCATAAATCCACCATCATTTCATCTTCAAATCAAGTGAGGAAGCAAAGAAGAGAAGGATTTCACTCAAGGAAGGAAGGAGATTCATTTGGATTCAATCCAAGGGAGTTTTCATCTTGATTTAGTGTTAAACCTTTTAGTTTATAATGATTTGTAAGATTCCTAATGTCTATGTTATGGATCTTGTAATGATTGTAGGCTAATCTCCTTTGTGAGATTAGCAACATGATAGGAGTTGAATAATTTGTGATATTCATGTACTTAAATTCATGTGTGGATTTGGTAATTGATTTTCTATCATTGATGTTTAATATCTTGAGGTTGATGATGTTTTGTGTGTTTAATTATTTTAAGCATGTGATTAGATTGAGAAGTCAATTGCATATTTAGGATAGTTAAGTGAATCATTTCATCAAACACTTCATGTGCATTATAGATTATGAAGAGATTGAGAAGTCCTTGATAGTTTAGAACCCTTTGATAGAACATATCATTTATTAGATTGAGAATTCAATAGATTATGTGAAGGGACTCTTAATTGAATCTAGTACCTAGTTGGAATGATTTAATTGAGAACTAACCATGGAACCTTTATAAGATCATATCCTACCCATTCCGAGAGGAAGCTTAGGTGACATTAGTGTTAGCCCTTAGTCAAGCCTTAAACCACATGAGTTTGAATGCACGAATATATGAATTACCACTCCTTGATTGTTGTTAATCTCACCCTTGCTTAGTTTGGAAAACCACTCATCTAATCATTTAATCTTGTTTGCATTGATTGATTTAATTTCTTGTTTGATCACCCCTCCATTTATATCCGTCTCTATAAAATTACAATGAACATGAGATCGCTTGAGCTCTAGTGCCGTCTTCCCTGAGGTTCGATAATTTTTAGTTGGTCATACCACTAAACTATGGCTAATCAAATGGCGCCATTGCCGGGGAGGTAACGGTTGCTAATAGTTTGACGAAGGATCGTTTTGAGTAATCTTAATAGAGATATTTTTTTTATTTTGTTTGTTTACTTGTATTTGCTTTGTGAAACCTTGTTCTAACTTCTTTTGCTTTGGAGGTGTATGCAAACAAGATCCAAGGGGAAACAAGTAGAACCTATCGATTGGGAAATTGAGCATACGTTGAGAAGGAGAAGAAAGGAGAACAAAAATAGTGAGCGAATGGAGAACTTTCAAGAGGATAATCGTGTGGAGATAGAGCATGATGGGGAAGGAGGACACAATATGAATGTGCATGACAACGCACCTCAATTCAATGCAAATCTTCCTCAACAAGCCTATCAAAATCATGGAGCTATGAACAACCAAGCTTTGCTTCAACAAATAGTGCAACAAGTTCTAAGGCAACAAGGCTTTAAACAAGCTTA
The DNA here is from genome assembly GCA_023678885.1 of Pogostemon cablin. Classification (NCBI taxonomy): domain Eukaryota; kingdom Viridiplantae; phylum Streptophyta; class Magnoliopsida; order Lamiales; family Lamiaceae; genus Pogostemon; species Pogostemon cablin. The sequence continues at coordinate 23,243,937 of CM042959.1, forward strand.
TGCTCCTCCGTAACAAGCATATGTACCACCACCACCACCTCCGATGCAACATGGAATGCAAAATGATCAAAGGGTGATCCGGGATTTCTTTATGCCAAGAGCAATGCCACAAATGATGGGGCCACCAATCCATGCTAATAATTTTGAATTTAATATGGGCTTGATTTCTATGGTGAGGGAGCAACAATTTAGTGGAACTCCGAATGAAGATCCTAATGCTCATCTAGCCCAATTTGTGGAGATTGCTAACACCGTGAAGATGAATGGGGTGAGTGAAGATTGTATCAAGATGAGGTTGTTTCCATTTTCGTTGAGGGATAGAGCTCGAACATGGCTCTCCACTCTTACTCCCGGTACGTGCAACACATGGGACGAGCTAGCACAAATGTTCTTGAACAAATATTTCCCACCTTCTAAAACGCTTCAAATGAAAAGTTTGATTACTCAATTCAAGCAATTGCCTCAAGAAAGCTTTTACGAAGCGTGGGAAAGATTTAAGGAAATGCTACGCAAGTGTTCTCAACATGGATTCCCGGAGAATCAACAAGTGGGGTTTTTCTACCAAGGTTTGGTAAATGGTCAAAGAGTGCTTGTTGATGCTTCGGCGGGTGGATCCGTACTTCAAGTGACTCCGGAAAGGGCTATAAGGATTTTTGATGAAATTGCTACAAATGTCTACCAATGGCCATCGGAGAGGGTTAGTGGATGCTACGGATTTGAGAGCTATGATCAAGGGCAACACTCGAGTGTGAAGAGTGTGAATGTTAAGCCACAAACGCCAAGCATGGAAATGATAGTAGCGGAGGTAATGAAGCAAATGAGTTTGAAACAAGGAGTGACTAATCAAGGAGTTAATATGGTTGATGGCCAAATGGATCAAAGTGTGCTTCCTCCAAATGGTGTTAGTGGGGAACAATAGGCTATGACAATGCCACGTGTGGAGGATGTGCAATACATGCAAGGAAGAAACTACCAAGGGAATTACCAAAATAATTTCCAAGGTAGTTTCAACCAAAGTCAAGGAAACTATCCACCAAGGCAAGGAGGTTTCAATGGTCAAAGTAGTGGAAGCTCATACCCACAACAACAACAAAGGCATGGTAACTTTTCCTACTCTAATCCGAGCAATGCGGTTGCGTATCCTCCGAGATATCAACCGGGGGCTAAGGCACCGAACAATGAGGGAAGAGCATCAACCGATGAACTACTTGAACAATTGATTGCATCAAACAAAGCTAGAGAAGTATCGGAAAAAGCTAGAGATGAAGCTAATGAAAGAAGATTCAAAGCTATTGAGGAAAATAGTGATAGAAGATGCAAAGCTTTAGAGTACAATGTTGGACAAATGGCAAGTTCATTGAGTGCTCAACAAAAAGAAAAGTTTCCGGCCTCAACCTAAGTTAATCCAAAGGCTCAATGTTTGTTGGTTGATATGAAAGAGGAACGAAAGTTTGAAGAAGGGTTGGTGGAAAGCAAGGTTGTTGAAGAAATGGAAGAAGTATGTAAGAAAGAAGAGAAGGGGCCTAAATGGATACCCAAGTGGAAGAGGGTGATATAGGAAAAGAAAGTAGAAGAGAAGGTCAAAGAAGAAGAGTACAAACGTGACTATTGGGGTATCCCGATCACTCCATTCCCTATTCCCTATCCACAAATGTTTGTAAAGGAGGAGAAGAAGAAGGAATTTGAGGAGTATGTCATGTCGCTCAAGAAGAAGTATGAAGAGAAAAAGAAAGAGGAGCAACCCGAAATGAGTAAGTCGATGCAAAAAGGGGGACCTACGAAGGTTGGTGATCCGGGAAAGTTCATAATTCATTGTGATTTTGAAGGAAAAAACACCCTTGATGCATTGTGTGACTTGGGGGCAAGTGTCAACATGATGTCTCATGCCACGTTTAAAGACCTTGAAATTGGAGAGCTAAAGCCTACGACTATCCGTCTTGAAGTAGTAAATGGTGAAGTTGTGAAGCCACTTGGGATTGTTGAAGATGTGGAGGTGAAAGTGAAGGGGCTAGCTTTCCTGGTTGATTTCATGGTGTTGGAAGTAAAGGTGGACCCTCGAGTTCTACTCATTTTGGGAAGACCATTTCTAGCCACCGGAAGAGCAAAGATTGATGTTGGGAGAGAAGAGCTTTCTTTGAGCTCAAATGGAGAGAATGTCACATTCTTGTGCAAGAAAGATAAAAGGATCAAGCCTCATCATACAAGGCCTCCGGATGATTTTGATGATCATGATTCTTTTCTCTTTGACAATTTAAATTCATTTCTTCATGGTTATATGAAATTTTCAAATGCTAACTTATCTTCTTATGATGTTAATAGGATGAAAGAATCGGAGCTTGATAGGAAAATCGATAAAGGAGAAAAAGGAAGTCCACTAGAATCACTCCTTGATGAAGATTTGATGCTTGTAAGCAAGAATTGAGAAGTTGAATTAGTGGACAAAAAGAGGGCTAAGCTATTGTTCAAAGTGAGGTGCGAAGAGAAAGTGGGATGGACCATCCTTTGGTTCGATGAGCATGAAAATTCCCTCCGGCTTGAAGACGTTAAACTTAGCGCTAAATGGGAGGCAACCCATTCTTCTTATATTTTGATGCTTTTTGTTGATTTTGGTCATGTAGGTGGATTGAGCTCATGAGAAGAAAGCGTATTGAAGAAAAGAGAAGTGTTTCATGGCTTCTCCACAAGAAGACCATCAATGGAAACTACAAGGGTAAGTCTCACCACTTTTTGCAAACTTAAGTCTCCACTTGTTTCAATTTATGTTTGGGGGGAGAGTGTGTGGTGTGACTCACCAATTGAGTGTGCTTGATATGATGATATTTTGATAATGATAAGTCTTCTTGTAAAAATTGGTCAATTTTAAAATTTTTCTCATGAGTTTTGGTTGGATTTTGGTATGATTGGTTGTGTTGAAGTTTATGATTGTCCATATTTTTATGAAATTGTTGAGCTAATGGTGTTTGTTGAGTCTTTGAGCATGAGTGAAAGGTATTGGAAGCATGAATGGAGCTTGGAGCTAACGCTTTCATTATCAAATGCCTATTGAGGGAGTACTCTACACCTTATCACTTCTAGTTGCTTGACATATTTTGATTTGGATTGATGGATTAACATGCTACTTTATGTGTTATGTCTTTGGGAGGTTTCCTTTTCAATCAAGGATGGGGATGATTGTGAGCTTACATTGTTATGGATGATTGAATATGTGCTTCATTTTCTAATGATGGTGATTGTTGTTTTTACATGTTATGTGTTTTTGTTTTGTTTCTTGTTTGTTGAGTCTTTATTTTATGTTTTGTGTGTTTTCTTATTTTTGTCTTGGTATGTTTGGTGGTTTGTTTTGGGATGTTGTGAGTCATTTTTGAACATGAGTGGTGATATGTTGTGGTAGTAAGTGATGACAAGTTATGATTAAGAATCTCTACACTTTCGAATTGTGACATGTTTTACTTAACTTGTTCAATTTTGAGATGAATGTGGTGTAATAAGTTTCTTAAGGTCCAATGCATAAGCTTGTGAGAATTTGAGCCTCAACCGTGCATACATGGTTTTTCTTCATGAGTGGATTGATTGTATTTGACAAGCTAGAACTTGCTCAAGGACTATAGGAACGAGCCCGATTTGTGGAGATTAGTGAAATGATCTTAGGCCATCCTTGTTATTCATAGTCATTGCCATATATTTTTCTACCATATACATCATCCCTAGTTAATCATTTTGAGCCTTTAAGCCTTTTTATTGTGAATATAGCACATTACAAGCCTTGATTACCTTCTTAAGCCATGTATATATACCCTTTGTGTGGGTGATTGAGGAGATGGTGGCTAGAAAGTTTTGATGAGGAAGAAAAAAAAGAAAAGAAAATGGTAAGCAAATGAAAAAAAAAGATGAAAATAGCACAAACAAAAGTGAACATGCAACCTCAAAACAAGAAAATGAGCAAAGAAACAATGAAATGCTCAAGTATTAAAAGTCAAAAGAAGGAAGCATGCATTGAAAGAAGCTAAAGAAATCCAAGGAAGTTGATGATTAGTGCTTGTGAGTAATAAAGAAAAGAAAGGAAGAAACGGAAAGTGGAGAAGTTGAGGAAATTGGCCATCTCTTCGATTACTTACACTTGTTTAGTCACTATTATCCACATTCTTCCTACCCTACCAAAGAGCCTATCATTACATCCCAATTAAAGACCTTTTTGATCATTAATTTAAACTTTGGTGGTTTGTGAATGTAGTCCACGAGCAAGCTTATAGCGAGTCGAGCTAATCGGTTAATGAGTGATGATTTACCCTACTTTAAAGAGTGTTGAGTGACATTTATAACCTATGTGAGGCTTGGACCAAAAAGAGACTATATTACACTAATATTCTCTTGTCATTGAACTTGTTAATTCTTCATGTCATGAATCTAATGTTGTAGGATGACTCAGCATAAATTGTGATTCTTATTATTATTGATGTGTTATTACTTATGTTCGTTTAGTCTTTTCCTAGGTGAAAATCACTCTCCTTGGTTTATTATTTTCGTTGTGCGGGGACGCACAACACTTTAAGTTTTGGGGTGTGATGAGTGATATTTTCACCTAGATTTTAGTATCTTTTTATGTGAGTTTTCATATATTTTTATCCGTATTTGTGTTTTATTTGGTTGTGGTTTGTATTTTTATTTGATGCTAGATATGATAAGGAAGACATAGAAAAAAGCGGATCTCAATTCGGAGTTGAAACGAGAAAGAACGAGCCAGAACAGTGAAGCAGACAGCACAACACGGCCAGGCGAGCCCGGAAACACGACCCGTGTCCAGTGCAGAAACACGGGCCGTGTACCAAACACGGGCCTGTAACGAAAGCCGTGCGCGGACACCAGATTACACAACACGGCCACCTCTGTGGCCGTGTGCAGAGCACGAGCCGTGTAGGTGTAAATTCTGTCAAAAATCAGAATCCTTCTAGAAGCTTCCCAAGGGGTATAAATACCCCTTTATTCAACATTTTACAGGGAGATCTGAATTCCAGCCCTGCACACACACCTCACACACCATTTTCTTCATTTTACACCTTTTCTTCATCCATTCATCATCTATCATCATCCTTTCATAAATCCACCATCATTTCATCTTCAAATCAAGTGAGGAAGCAAAGAAGAGGAGGATTTCACTCAAGGAAGGAAGGAGATTCATTTGGATTCAATCCAAGGGAGTTTTAATCTTGATTTAGTGTTAAACCTTTTAGTTTACAATGATTTGTAGGATTTCTAATGTCTATGTTATGGATCTTGTGATGATTGTAGGCTAATCTCCTTTGTGAGATTAGCAACATGATAGGAGTTGAATAATTTGTGATATTCATGTACTTAAATTCATGTGTGGATTTGGTAATTGATTTTCTATCATTGATGTTTAATATCTTGAGGTTGATGATGTTTTGTGTGTTTAATTATTTTAAGCATGTGATTAGATTGAGAAGTCAATTGCATATTTAGGATAGTTAAGTGAATCATTTCATCAAACACTTCATGTGCATTATAGATTATGAAGAGATTGAGAAGTCCTTGATAGTTTAGAACCCTTTGATAGAACATATCATTTATTAGATTGAGAATTCAATAGATTATGTGAAGGGACTCTTAATTGAATCTAGTACCTAGTTGGAATGATTTAATTGAGAACTAATCATGGAACCTTTATAAGATCATATCCTACCCATTCCGAGAGGAAGCTTAGGTGACATTAGTGTTAGCCCTTAGTCAAGCCTTAAACCACATGAGTTTGAATCCATGAATATATGAATTACCACTCCTTGATTGTTGTTAATCTCACTCTTGTTTAATTTGGAAAACCACTCATCTAATCATTTAATCTTGTTTGCATTGATTGATTTAATTTCTTGTTTGATCACCCCTCCATTTATATCCGTCTCTATAAAATTACAATGAACATGAGATCGCTTGAGCTCTAGTACCGTCCTCCCTGAGGTTCGATAATTTTTAATTGGTCATACCACTAAACTATGGCTAATCAATGGGAGCTTCCCTTTTTCAATAGTTTGAGAGATCTTGTTAATACTTCCTGCCATCTCCCCCATCAACAATGTAAGGTCATTCACTTGCTTTGACAAGTCCTCATGGTTTGCATCAATCTTCTTATCTAACTTGGCCTCAAGACGATCCACTCTAGCATCATACCTAGCCATGTACCAGTTCACCGCATCCTCGAAACCAGGCTTCCCTTCTTCCACTTTCGTACCTGGATCAACACCTATCAGAGGTTGAACTGCATTGTTCGGATTGCTCCATGAAAACTCTGGCCTCCTAGGCTATTGATAATTACTCAGGGGACCACGGTTGTTGTAGTTCCCTTGGTAATTCCGGTTACCCTGATTTTGATACCTTGTCCCTTGAATACTTTGGCCCATAGCATAGCTTGCTTCTTCCATATCCTCTTGGATCGGCCCCTCATTTAAAACTTCCTGCTGCATGATCGGTACGTGCTGAGATATATCGCTGATTTGATTTTGTTGGGACTCAAGTATCTTGTTGATAGACGACAAACTAGAGACGATCTCATCTTCTCTACTTGTTTTCACCATAACATGTTCAACCTTAGCTACCTTTCCAAGGACGTAAGTACCTCTAACTCTATCAGTTGGCCAATCTCTCAAATTCATCAAAATATCTTCAAACAACTTCTCGGCCTTTACGGATGACTTAGTAAGCAATGCTCCATTAGAAGAAGCATCCAATAACACAGGTGAATAACAGTCCAATCCATTGTAGAATATGCTGATATATTGAGCTTTAGATAACCCATGTTGAGGACACTTACGAAGCATGTCCTCGAATCTGTCCCACGCTTTATGAAACTTCTCTCCACAACCGATAGCAAATTGGTTAATGTCTTGCTTTATCTTAAACACCTTTGAAGGTGGCATGTATCTTTCCAAGAACTTCAACTTCAATTGCTCCCAGGTAGTACATTCAGCTGCATTGATAGTGTCATATCAATCTCTCGCCTTTTCAGATAATGAGAATTTAAACAAGAGGATCTTCCTAGCATCTTCATGTTCTCCTACGTCTTTTTGAGTACTTGCGTAGCCCAAGAACTTGTTTAGATGCTGATGCGGATCCTCGAAAGTCACTCCTGAAAAGGAGTTCCTTTCTATCATGCTAACAAGAGTGGGATGAAGATCTAAATCCGCATTAGCCCCTCTCGCTCCTAGAAGCCCAAAATTTCCAGCCCCATTATTCTTGAAAACCTCACGAATGGCTAGATTATCCAGATTCGCTGCCATGTCGACTGTCTCTGCTTCCAAATTAGCTTCGGTTGCAGCTTCAATCGCTTGCAAAATCTGCACATCAACTTCAACTCCAAGGTTAGGAGCTTCAGTTGGATCTATGGTCTTACTCTTCTTTTTCTTCTTCTTTCTTGATGATGCTCCAATCTCAGGATTATAGGGTTCGAGTTCTCCTTTCTTTGATCTCGTGAGCATACACCTGAAAAGAACAAGAATTAAAATAGTAAAACCAAAAAAATAGTCCTAATATAACTAGAAATAATAAAAAGATATTTTAAGCCGTCCCCGGCAATGGTGCCAGAAACTTGATAGGCGTTTTCTCATCACATAATTTAATCCTCAAGTATAAAGGATATCGATCGTAGTTTCTAAGGTGACCAAATTATATATCGTACCCAAGGGACGGATAAATATCACTTCAATTATATTCTAGTTAATTATGACTATGGTGGTAATTGTAATGGTTTGGTATTGAATTTGAGTAGCAACTATTAATTGAAATAGCAAATAAAAATAACAAGAATAGGAGATGAGTAAGTTGTGATCAACTAAGATAGTAGGTAGTTCGTCAGGTCATCCAGTTTCACCTATTAATTCATACTTTCGTGTGACGGTGTCCGACTCTGCCTTGTGGTTTACGGACGCATCACTAAACCATGCAAATATACTCTATAGACACAAGTAAATATTCTTTTGACACACGTGAATATCCTCGGAGCAAGACGTAAACTCTACCCCCTTTCTAGGTACTATCAGAATCAATTATTTCCCGTGCACTTAGTACTCTAACCCGATTTGATCTCCCTTTATATGTACTATAAAGTTATACCCTTCATCCTACTTATTAACACGAATATGATTCAATTAACAAGTATTTATATAAGATATTTCTAATAAGTCTTTAGAATCCCTATACTTAGAATTATAACCATAAACCCTGCTCAGCAGTGAACGCACTCAACCAATAACCGAGTTATGTATTCAGACTCTACACAACAATTATTGATGCACAAAACGACCATGAGTATGGATTAGAAACGTGCAATCTTATATAAAATAAACCACAAGTAGTGTTGTACAGAGTTTACACACGAAAGATAAATTAACTCATGAAACCTTCTGATGAGTGTGTAAATTCACAAGTTTAGCATCATGTTTTGTGCTAGTTTTGGAGAGTTTTGAGGTGGAGATAGGTGGAACACCTATATATATTGTGAAAGAGCATGAATCAGGTGTTAGTGGAGCTATTTAAGTGGTTTTCATAGTGAAATCGGAGTGGAAGTGCCAAGAATCGAAGAGACGAAGTCCAGACCATGCGAACCGCCAAGGAGAGAGGTGAGTTCGACCTATTGGAGGAGGGTTTGACCTCTCCAGCAGGTCGAACCAGCGTTGAAAGTGTGCAGGAGGTGGGTTCGACCACGACTCAAGGGGTTCGACCTGTTTATTAGGTCGAACCATGGTCGAACCAGTTCGCGAGAAAGTTGATTCGACCATGACGTTGGGGATTCGACCTGACGGTTGGTCAAATCAGGAGCAAAAATTATCCAGTAGCATGGTTCGACCTGTGGTTCGACCAAGAGGGAGTGGTTCGACCTGTACAAGAAGTCGAACCAAGTGCAGAATACTTCCAGAAGCGTGGTTCGACTTGCGGCCAGCGGTTCGACCTGTTTGCTGAGGTCGAACCATCGTGCGGAAACTTACCTTATCCAGATTTTCGAGGTCAAAACGTGTGTGATCACTTGAAAAGCCCATTCCAAGACCTAGAGACGTGATTACAAGTATAAAAGGAGGCTCATGCAGTCCAAGGAAGGGAGCGAAGAGCTAGAGATCGAGAACAAGAGAAGGAGAGCGATCTTCCACCATCCGGAGGAGCTGTGACAGAGTTCCGCTGGAGGTTCAAGTAAGATAGGTCCATCTAACCATGATTGTTCCTAGATCAATCATGGGCTAGAACTGCTTCGTTAGTTCTAGGGTTTTGAAGGTTTTATGAGTTGATTTGTATTTCGTGTGTATACTCCGTACAACACTACTTGTGGTTTAGTTTATATAAGATTGCACGTTTTTAATCCATACTTATAGTTGTTTTGTGCATCAATAATCGTTGTGTAGAGTCTGAATACATGGCATGGTTATTGGTTGAGTGCGTTCACTGATGAGCAGGGTTTATTGTTATAATTCTAAGTAAAGGGATTCCGAAGTCTTATTAGAACCGTCTTATATGAATATTTGTTAATTGAATTGGATTCGGGTTAACAAGTAGGATAAAGAGTATAATTTTGTAGTACCTATAAAGGGAGATCAAATCGGGTTAGAGTACTAAGTGCATGGGAAATAATTGATTATGATAGTACCTAAAAAGGGGGGTGAATTATATCTCTTGCTCCGAGGATATTCACACGTGTCACATGCATATTTACTTGTGTCTATAGAGTAGATTTGCATGGTCTTGCGAGGCATCCATAAACCACAAGGCAGAGTCGGACATTGATATACGAAAGTATAAATTAATGAATAAAACTGGATGACCCGACGAACTACCTAATATCTTACTTGATCACAACTCACTTATCTCTTATTCTTGTTATTTTCGTCTTGTTATTTTCATTATTAGTTGTTACTTAACACCAAAACTATTATATTTTCCAAAATAGTTATAATCTACTAGAACGTAATTAAATTGATATTTACCCGTCCTGTGGATTCGATATTTAACTTGTTCACCTTCGAAACTATAATTGATATCCTTTATACTTGGGAATTAAAATTGTGTGTTGAGAAAACACCCATCAAGTTTCTGGCACCGTTGCCGGGGACGGCGTAAAATATTTTTTTATTATTTCTAGTTTATTAGGGTTATTATTTTGTTTTGCTGTTTTAATTCTAGTTCTTTTCAGGTGTATGCTCACGATATCAAAGAAAGGTGAACTTGAACCCTATAATCCTGAGATCGGAGCATCGTCAAGAAAGGAGAAGAAGAAGAAGAAGAGCAAGGCAAAGACTATTGATCCAACTGAAGCTCTGAATTTTGGAGTTGAAGTTGACGGGCAGATTTCACAAACGATTGAAGCTGCAACCGAAGTTAATTTGGGAGTAGAGACAGTCAACATGGCAGCGAATCCGGATAATCTAGTCATCCGTGAGGTTTTCAAGAATAATGGGGCTGGACACTTTGGGCTTCTAGGAGCAAGGGGGCGAATGCGGATTTCGATCTTCATCCCGCTCTTATTAGCATGATAGAAAGGAACTCCTTTTCAGGAGGGTCTTTCGAGGATCCGCAGCAGCATCTAAACAAGTTCTTGGGCTATGCAAGTACTCAAAAAGATGCAGGAGAACATGAAGATGCTAGGAAGATCCTCTTGTTCAAATTCTCGCTTACTGAAAAGGCGAGAGATTAGTACGACACTATCAATGCAGCTCAGTGCACCACTTGGGAGCAATTGAAGTTAAGGTTCTTGGAGAGGTACATGCCACCTTCAAAGGTGTTTAAGATGAAGCAAGACATTAACCAATTTGCTATCGATGGAGGTGAGAAGTTTCATGAAGCGTGGGATAGATTCAAGGACATGCTTCGGAAGTGTCCTCAACTTGGGCTATCTAAAGCTCAATATATCATTATATTCTACAATGGATTGGACTGTGATTCACGTGTGTTATTGGATGCTTCTTCTAATAGAGCATTGCTTACTAAGTCATCCGTAGAGGCCGAGAAGTTATTTGAAGATATTTCGATGAATTCAAGGGATTGGCCGACTGATAGAGTTAGAGGTTCTTATGTCCTTGGAAAGGTAGCTCAGGTTGAACATGCAACGGTGAAAACTAGTAGAGAGGATGAGATCGTCTCTAGCTTGTCAAATATAACCAAGCTACTTGAATCCTAGCAGAAGCAAATCCGTGAATTATCTCAGTGCGTACCAATCATGCAGCAGGAATTAAAGAATGATGGAACAATCTAAGAGGAGTTGGAAGAGGCACACTATGCCATGGGTCAAAGTATTCAAGGGACTAGGTATCCAGATCAAGGAAACCGGAACTACCAAGGGAACTATCGAGGAAACTTTAATAATCGTGGTCCCCCAGGTGGTTATCAACAACCTAGGAGGTCGGAGTTCTCATGGAGCAATCCAAATAATGCGATTCAATTTCCGATGGGTGTTGATCTGGGTGCTAAGGTGGAAGAAGGGAAACCGGGTTTTGAGGATACTGTGAACAGGTATATGGCCAAGAACGATGAAAGAGTGAACCGCCTTGAGGCTAAACTTGAAAAGAAAATTGATGCAAACCATGAGGTTATATCTAAGCAAGTGAAGGACCTTACATTGTTGATGGGGGATATGACAGGAGGTGTTAACAAGCTAACTCAAACTATTGAGAAGGGGAAGTTCCCGTCTCAGAGTATTGAGAATCCAAGGTCCTGCAACGTCATCACATTGAGGTCGGGAATGCAGTACGAGGGACCTATGAGGCCGGAATCAAATTTGGACATATCTAGGGCACAATTCGGCCATGGTTCGACCAATTTAACAGGTCAAACCATACAGGGAAAATCGAACCAACGCACTGGACATGATCAGGAGGCATTGCAGCATCGGTTTGACTAAAATACATATGGTTCGACCTGGCATACAGGTCAAACCATGGTCGAACCATACTATTCGGAGCACTCTATTTTTTCCAGGACACCAGTTCGACCAAATCAATGATGGTTTGACCTATCCATTAGGTCGAACCCAGGTTGAACCACACAATTTGGAGCACCCTATTTTGTCACAGCAACGATTCGACCACGACGGACATGGTTCGACCTACCCAACAGGTCGAACCGGAGGGCGGAAGGAGTACAGTAGGACGGTTGGACCTAGGTGGCCATGGTTTGACCTACCCAATAGGTCGAATCCATGTCAAACCTCAACTTCAGAAAGAGAGCAGTTGTCCAGACGAGCAATTCAACCATTACGTGCCTGGTTTGACCTGTTCCACAGGTCGAACCCTGGTCGAACCCATCCAGAAGTTGCCTGTTGCTACTCCTAACACTCTCGATGATGTTGATGCTACTCCAGAGGTTCGGAATGAGCAAAGTACAGAGATTATAGCTGAGAAAAAGTGGGAGAGAGCTAAGCGATTGAGAGCCAAAAAGGAGAAAACAGAGAAGATTGATCGTGATGAATGGGGGATTCCCAAAACAAAGATACCTCCGCCGTTTCTTTACAAGCTTGTGAAGAAGGGATTGGAAGAGAAGTTCAAGAAGTTTTCAGAGATAATGAACAAGATAAGCTTGAGCATTCCTTTCTCAGAGGCAATCATGGAAATGCCATACTATGCCCGATTCCTTAAAGACATATTGTTAAAGAAGCGGAGCTTAACCGGAGTTGAAACGGTGAACTTATCTGAGAATTGTAGCTCAATCATTCAAAGGAAGTTGCCATAAAAGATGAAGGATCCGGGGAGCTTTACTATTCTATGTGAGATCGGAAAGGGGCCGGCACGGCGAGCTTTGTACGATCTAGGGGCAAGCATCAATTGATGCCGTTGTCTATCTTTCAAAGGCTTGGTTTGGGGGAGTTAACTCCTACAACAGTGGCTCTCCAATTGGCAGACAGGTCAATGACATTTCCAAAAGGTATTATTGAAGACGTACTCGTCAAGGTGGAGAAACTAGTCTTTCCTGTGGACTTTCTTGTGCTTGACATGGAAGATGAGAAGGATAATATCCCTCTTATCTTGGGGAGACCTTTCCTTGCTACTGCTGGAGCTATGATTGATGTTCAAAAGGGTGAGCTTAGGTTGCGGATGGATAAAGAAGAAGTTCTATTCAACCTAGACAAATCAATGAAGATGCCTATGGAGTCTCAATGTCATAGTGTTGATGTGGTGGAGGAGATTGTGAAGGACGATATGTCTCCGATCCTGTCTAAGGATCCTCTTGAGACATGTTTGATGGAGTCTCCTACTTATTCCACTACGGAGCTTGATGGTCTTTCCAATGACGAATGTATTGAATATCTTGAGAACTTACTTACTTTGGGTGATGCCAGGTATGCATTGGAGAAAGCTAAGGCTGAAGAAGCGAAAGTGACTAGGAAGCCCTTGCTGTTGGATAAAGAGAGCTCTCAATGGAAGAAAAGAAAGAGGAGTCTACACGGCCATGGGATGAAGGTAATTCTAATGATCATATTTTTGTGAGCAAGAACGGTGCCGTGCTGACTGTAGATGAAGGAAGAGAAGATGATGCCTACTTGAAGTCTCCTAACTTACCACCGGATACCTACAACTTTGAAAGTCCTTGCTCTCGTTCTTATCCTGACTTTGATCTTGATGGAGATAGGAAATTGAGTGGAAGATTGACAGGAATGAGAAGAGAAAGTTTGAAAAAGGAGATTCCACTAATCGTATGATGCCTAAGAAAGGTAAGGTGGTAGGTGTGGATGATAAGAGGGGGAGAAAGTATTGGAAGGTGAGGATGCGACAAGCCCATCCTCTGATCAAGTAGTCTTCTAAGGGGTATTCCGTCGTGACTCTCCGACGTTAAACAAGAGCGCCTGTTGGGGGCTTTTCCTCCCGTTTTATTGCTTTATTTCTTTTGTGTGAGTAAGAAATTTTTATATTTGAAGGGCTTACGTATCGGCAAATACATCTCTTTTCAAACTTAGTTTCGACTATAGTTTCTACTAAGTTTGGGGGGTGTGATGTACTTACCTCGGTAAGCACCGATAGTATAATCTTTTCTTTGTGATGTTTGTTAGGGAAGTTAATTTTTTGCGGCATATTTAAAACTTTAACCGATTTTTAAGTGTCAATTTTTTATAAATTGCCTAATATTCAGTGGTGTTTTGTTGTTCCGTGTTTTGTGTAGTCGCGGAGATACTCATGGATGATATGTTTTTGAAGCTATTTTTGATGAAGTTGTGCTCTATATTGGTACTTAATGATTCAATTTGAAGCTTGAAGTGTGTAGGGAATGAAGAACATTTATTTTAGGGTTGGTTCGACCAAGACAGGGATGGTTCGATCTGTGCCAGGAGGTCGAACCCAGCTGAAAAAGTCGAACCATGGTGATAAATTGTCCAGAGAAGTGGTTCGACCAAGTGGAGAATGGTTTGACCTGATCAAATAGGTCGAACCGTGGTCGAACCAGTGCCAGCAGAAGTCATGAAGAGTGGTTCGACCACGACGTTCATGGTTCGACCTACTCTCGAAGTCAAACCAAGGTCAAACTGGTGACCTGAAACATACATTAGGGGAGTTCGACCTGAGGCGTTTTGGTTCGACCTGTTCCAGTAGGTCGAAACCAAGTCGAACCTGAAGAAGAACTTGTCTAGAAGGGTGGTTCGACCTCTTCAGTCGTGGTTCGACCTGTTCAACAGCTCGAACCAAGGTGGAACCTGTTGGCAATTGGATCTTATGGTGAACACGATTCGAAAAGAAAACAAGTAATTATACAACGGAAGCAATTAAATCTTGTTTACCGTACTTCTGGATTGATGTAGAGGATGAACCGTTGCAGAGAACCACCTCTCAATCTTCTGCAGTATGTCCCAAGTTGAATCCTGCTGTTGTGTGGGCAACAATCCGCAGGATTCTCTCAATCTGCTCCTGTTCTTTCTAACTGTCAAATGAGGCACTGACTTAGGGTTAACAGGAACTGAGATAACTTATTTATAAGGGCTACTGCAGGGACCAGGAGGAGAAATTGGGCTGGGCCTCAATTGAATTTAATTAACCAAGCTTAGCCCAAAGCTTTTAATTAAATCCAATAATAATAATATAGTCCACTAAAATATTATTATTGCACTACCCATCCAATCCCAAATTATGTTCTGGGCTCCTTCTTATTATAAGCCCGATAGTCTCCCCATGTTTAAGATATTCAATGTCCATTAATTAATTAAGTTACTGACAACTCTAATTAATTAATATCTCGTCCGAGAGTAGTACCACTCAACCTTTTTATCATGCCGGAAATTAATCCACTTGCAAGATTTACATGATAAACCTTATGAGCTCCTCAAGGGGACATCATCAACCTATGACGAACATGGATTCCTTCTACAATCAACAGCACACCATAGATACAGCACTACTTCCCAACTCACCGAGTTTGTTGATTTAATACTTATAAATCTCACCCATTGATGAATCAAAGAAATACATACTGCCCTACGTGTCGAGGTTATTGTATAGGGATTAAGAGCACGAACTTCCATAATAACAGAGATCAAGTTCTACTATATAGTCAGTATAAGAAGAACGATCTCAAGCGGTCCTGCTCAATACACACAAGTGCACTAATGTGATTCTATAGCCAAGACAAGCTAATACCAAACCACACTACAACCATACCGATAGAGAGTCCCCGTCTATCTCAGTTGTGAGCATCTGTTTATACTTTATAAGGAAACCGATAATATGATCTTCCGCGTGTTGTCGCACAACATATTATCTACAGTATAAAGTAAATGGACTATTGCATCATGCATATAAAATAAATTATAAGATGCAATCATTTGATCAATGATTCTCATTTCAAATATTGTTATGACATTGTTCATACTAAAGCTAGACTTTTAGTATACAATCCAACAATCTCCCACTTATACTAAAAGACTATGCTGTCATGTATTCTGCCATACATCTGATTCCTACTACCACTACACGACCATTAAAAGCTCTCGCCTTAAGGTCCTTGTAAATAGTTTACTAGGTCATCATCCGATGCAATCTAGGCGACAACAACCTTCCCCTCATCATACGATTTCTCGTAACAGGAGGTACTTGCGCTCCATGTGTTTAATTGCCTTATGGACTCGTGATTCCTTCAAGTTTGCAACTGCACTAATATCAACAATGTAAATTGTGATTACCTTGGGCAAACTTAGAAACACTTCAAATTCCATCTTGAAGTTTCTAGAGTCATAAAGATACTTTGGCTGCCTCATAGGCTCCAATTTATCATCTTTCCATGATGGAATCTGGAGTCTGAAATATATTTCTATATAACACTCCTCCACATTATGACTCTACTTCCTAAGATTAAACACATAACCTTTGAGGAGAATTTACTACTGTTCAATCTGATTAAAAAATCTGAATCTCCGTAATCCACAAGAAGCAGTGAATCTGCTCAGTAAGTCTATATATGATTTCCAGTCCTTCTCAGGCACTCATATATGTCTTACCACAGTTCATCATTCTTGTTCCGGATTACGTTGATACCTTCTGTTCATGCGTTCAGCAACACAGATATCCAACTTCGTTCATAGCATTCTTTAGATTAAGCTTCCTTATTCGCCGAAGCATAAGGAACCGCTTTCATCTACTATATCTTCTTCTTGTGTCTCAAAGACACATTCACTTAGATAAATTTACATGCTAAACGAGTATGGACTGTATCATTTTATGAAACTTGAGATAAGCATAACATCCTTTCTTGTGATCCGTATTACCGTGATCAAAAGGATGTATTTTGCCTTTCTTAAGTCCTTCATCACTACCGCTTTATTAACCGTACCCATACGCCCGATAATACTCTTTCATTGTCTCCAATGAGCAAGATACTATCTACGTATAGTACAAGAAATACCACCACGTTTCCGTCACTCTTTACAACACACAAGACTCATCCGCTCATTGATTTAAATCCATGCCACTGGATTATCTAATCAAAACAGATGCTTCACGATCTTAAAACTTGCTTTAGTCCATCGCTGGACACTTTTAAGCTTACTATCAAAATGCTATTAGTACTTTGCAATGAATTACTCTGGTTGCTTCACATAGATGTTTTCCTCAAGACTTCCAATCAGGAAAGCTGTCTTGACATCTATTTGTTGTCCCTCATAATTTAATATGAGCAGCAATAAATAAAAGAATCCGGATCAATTTAAGCATAGCTACCAGCGAATATGTTCCCTCATAATCGAACCATTTCTTTCTGAGTACATCTTTTCGCAACAAGCTTTGCTTCCAAGATTTTCACATTTCCGTATGATCCTCTTTTATTTCCTATGATCACTTGCAATGGTTTTTACACCATTTAGTGGTCATACAAGTTCCCAAACTTAATATAGAATCCGTAGATTCTATTTCAACGTACATTGCAACTTACTAAGATTCCGCATTTTAATCTTGTAGTGCTATGTCGTATCCGTGGGATAATACTATGTTCACTAGGGATCAAGTCTCACGACTCTCCCAAACATATATTTATGAGTTGTCACACAACCCTCCCACTACGACAAGGCACTACATGTAATTGTGTATCAGACGTGACACGCGATGCAGTTTACCTTGTGGTATATCCTCTTGTACACTTGGTACTTATACTTAGTGTTTTCCTCTCACTTCCTTTAGAACAACTTATACATGGGCTTGTGATTTATTACATAGTCATTTTCCATAAAAATCTAGTGTTTGTATTGACAATCACCCTTCGATCTTTTGGACTAAATAAATCACTCTCCATTTTTCTAGGATATCCCATATACAGACAAATGTTTCATGAATTACTGTATCTAGGGTATATCCATAAAATGAATTTAATTATTCCAAATAATTCATCATCTATCTAATCATAACCATAAGAGCCTTATCCCTTCTACTCACCACACCATTCAGCTGGGGCATGCCCGGTGTAGTCAACTTGAGATTTAATCTCAACTTCTGATTATTAGTTCCTAACTATCCTAAGAGGTCTTCATCATCACGATTGAATCGTAATGATGTGATATATTTTCCATGACGCTCACTGTACCAGCCTTACAATTCTTGAATTAATCCAAGAACTTAGACATGCAGTGCATCAAATAAATATATCGGTTCCCAGAATAATCTTTGAATATTCATAACCACCTCTCGCCTGGATATTGTTAGGTTCGCTTGAATCAGAATGAACTAATTCCAACATATATATCTTTGGCTCTACACCCCACAGCCTTGAAAAGGCAGTTAATCAATTTTACTTCCAAGCACGACTCGCAAGTCCGATAGTTTCCACTTCAGATAAACCTTACGGTCTATCGGCTATCAACTTTTGAATCCTACTCAAGTAAAATGAATTAGTCATAGACGCCAAATGTATGTTTAGTTCATTTCCGAAGGTTCCTTTCTCTTACTAATATTAGAAGATGCATTATTTAATTACTATTTATTGCATCTGTGGGATGTGCATGATTCAAGAGTATCCAAATTATCCACCAATGTACTTTAACGGATTATAGCCTCATTCCTCATTTCTATGACCATGTCATTTAAATGAAATGAAGTATCCATCCGTTAATGCATAGAAACCAAAATTAAATTCTTTCTATGAAACGTACGTAAAGACAATTTCTCATAATCAATCGTTTATTCTTATCATGAGATAAATAAACAACTCCCACTGCAATAGCCACTACCTTTGTAGTTTTACCCATGTTATTAACAATCTTATCCTTACTCAGTGATAAACATTTAGTGATTCCAGTATCTACGTACTTCGTGTCAGTAGATTCCATCACTAATCATGTTTAAACCATTAGTAAATAAGATATTAACCTTGTTCAGATCATGATGAAAAATTGGCTTTCTTTTGCCATATGTTTTGTTAGAAGATTCCCACCATATACAATCTCTCGTATTTCAGGTAGAACTTGCTCAAAACATCCAGGCAAATTGTGAAGAATAAATTGATTTAGGTTTCCCTTTCAATTTCTATTCCAAGCTTTTCCAATTCACTCATCAATTGAACCATGATCTTCTGCCTTTTAATTTACTCAAGTATCCGAAGAGTTACATGAGACCATCATATTTCTATGAACCTCTCATCTCTTCACTAGAGATTTTAATAGGCATCATGATACGTCCTTTGTGAGATACACATGTATTTTCTTAAGCAGTAATTATCAAAACCAAGATTCTTTCTAATCATTAATTTGGACAAGTAAATGTAATGTCTTTTAGTTAACAATTAGTGAAATAAAACCATTCGAAATTCAGAGAATCACAAATAAATATTCCGATCAAATCTTCAAATTTATCCATTTATATTGTTTCCCTCAAAACAATATAAAATAAAATTCACCGACATCTCAAGCACCGTGAGTCTGCAAGCCACGTTAGTGTGGACGTTTACAAACCCGAACATTTACAAGAGAAGGTTTTACCCATTAATTTCATTTGTCAACCTAACTTTATGACAAAATAATTAATAGTCAGTTACTCTTTAGCCATGCAAATAATAGCAGTGACTCCGTTGGGGAGGATACTAATTATTTACACCTAAGTGTACACCATTATTTGATCCCAAGTCCACTGCGCGAGCTTATGTGCCTTACAGTTGGAGAAGTACACACGCGCTCGGGTAGCTTCCTACAATCATCAATTATAAGTTTGTACCAGTGTACCGCACACAAACTCATCCGTTAGGGAGGAAGGCCTATGCCAACACGCAAGTTTATGTGCCACATTACAAACAATAATTATTTATGAAGTGTGTACCAGTGATCCGTGAATAAACTCATCCGTTAGGGAGGAAGGCCTATGCCAACACGCAAGTTTACTCACATCACTTACAAACCAATAATGGAGGCCGCGGGAATTTATTACCAATCCCCTCTCCCACTTAATTATTTAATTACCGAGGGTTTTTAACATGCATATAATATTCCAGAATAAAATATACAACTTAGACATGCTTCTATTAATAGCAATTTAAATAAATAAATCACATAGAGCATGCCTATGACATATACAACAATAATTGACAATTAAATCAATTAATCAGTTATATAATATTAATTAATTGCATAAAATGTTGGATCAATTAAATAGGCCCAGCTGACCCAAACATTATTAACATAAAATGAGCAGCCAATTAATAAAATAATTAAGCCCATTTACCCTGCCAATTTCTACATAAAGGTCTAGCCCAATATTTAACCTTGGCCCAACATCAAAATACCCACAATTAATTAAAATTAATTAGTCCAGCAGCCCATTACCATTTAATTAAAATTGGGCCCAAAAGCCCAAAACCAAATTAAAATTGAGCAGCATCTAATATAATACTGAATTGGGCCCTTTAATAATCAGCTCAAATACACCTTAATTAAAATAGGGCCCTACAGCCCAATATCCTATTAATTAAAAAATTTGGGCCCAAATAATTAAACTAGGCCCAATAAACAATAATAGCAGCCCAACAGCACATCAACAATCCAAATGCTGCCCTAATTAGCTCCCAGCCGCAACCGCTTCAAAACACGACAACCACCAACGACGTTAACAAGGCACCGCAGCTGCAGCCGGCGACCAACCCCTCAGTCCACCGGCGTCGCGTCGTCAGCTCCCTGGAAACGACCCGCCATCCATCTACCGAGCCTGCCGACTGAGATATCACACTGCCACCACCGTCAGCCAGAGAATTCCAGCCGAAAAAGTCACATGCGTCTCAACGCCGCGGCCCGGAATGGAAACAACCTGCGACACGCCCAGAAGCTGCACCGACTGACGCCGCTGAGAACTCATCCAGGAGCGTCAACAGACCCGTTCCCCGCCGCTGCCTGCCGTTGTTGGTTCCTCCCGGCATCTGTAACGCGGCGGCGCCGCTCCAACAACCCAGCACACACCGGCTCAGCATGGTGCCAGCGCCGCCGGCTATCACGCCCTCTGCCCACCGGAACGGCACCGGCAGCCCGCATCGTGTGCAACGCCCAGCAGCCCGCTGCCGCCGCGAACATGCACACAGATGCGCAGCCAAAAGATGCCGCAGGAGTGCAGACCCACTCCGATCTACTCGCCGCCGTGCCGCTTCCAGCCGGTAAGAACAACAATTGCCTGGAACAATGTTCCCTCAGTCCACCGCCGCCCGCCAATACTGAATCTGCTGTGATTTGGTGCCACTGACATCGGCTAAAGCGCCGTCAGCCGCCCAGAAACTTTGCCGTCGCCACCTAGCCAAGCGACGGCAGTCCAGAAACGCGCTCCGCCGCTGCCCACCGCCGTTGAGGACAGACGATCCATCTTACGCCAGCCAGATCCTTTCCGATCTGCCTCCGAAGCGATTGGGACCAGTCCAGTAGCACCTCGCCGTGAAGTCGACGCCGCCGTCACCGCCGTCGACGTCAGCCACCAGTGTGTATGTGTACAGTGTACAGTGTATACAATTAATGAAAAAAAATAACTGTATACTCACTCACAAAGAAACATGTGATATACCAGATTGTACTCATAAACACAAAAACACACACGGTCAGACTGTCTCAAACATGTGATAAATTCAGATTAAATCATATAATCAATTAATCACAAAAATCTTAACAAATCACGTTTCACCAAGAAACCACGGCTCTGATACCAATTGTTGGCAATTGGATCTTATGGTGAACACGATTCGAAAAGAAAACAAGTAATTATACAGTGGAAGCAATTAAATCTTGTTTACCGTACTTCTAGATTGATGTAGAGGATGAACCGTTGCAGAGAACCACCTCTCAATCTTCTGCAGTATGTCCCAAGTTGAATCCTGCTGTTGTGTGGGCAACAATCCGCAGGATTCTCTCAATCTGCTCTTGTTCTTTCTAACTGTCAAATGAGGCACTGACTTAGGGTTAACAGGAACTGAGATAACTTATTTATAAGGGCTACTGTAGGGACCAGGAGGAGAAATTGGGCTGGGCCTCAATTGAATTTAATTAACCAAGCTTAGCCCAAAGCTTTTAATTAAATCCAATAATAATAATATAGTCCACTAAAATATTATTATTGCACTACCCATCCAATCCCAAATTATGTTCTGGGCTCCTTCTTATTATAAGCCCGATAGTCTCCCCATGTTTAAGATATTCAATGTCCATTAATTAATTAAGTTACTGACAACTCTAATTAATTAATATCTCGTCCGAGAGTAGTACCACTCAACCTTTTTATCATGCCAGAAATTAATCCACTTGCAAGATTTACATGATAAACCTTATGAGCTCCTCAAGGGGACATCATCAACCTATGACGGACATGGATTCCTTCTACAATCAACAGCACACCATAGATACAGCACTACTTCCCAACTCACCGAGTTTGTTGATTTAATACTTATAAATCTCACCCATTGATGAATCAAAGAAATACATACTGCCCTACGTGTCGAGGTTATTGTATAGGGATTAAGAGCACGAACTTCCATAATAACAGAGATCAAGTTCTACTATATAGTCAGTATAAGAAGAACGATCTCAGGCGGTCCTGCTCAATACACACAAGTGCACTAATGTGATTCTATAGCCAAGACAAGCTAATACCAAACCACACTACCACCATACCGATAGAGAGTCCCCGTCTATCTCAGTTGTGAGCATCTGTTTATACTTTATAAGGAAACCGATAATATGATCTTCCGCGTGTTGTCGCACAACATATTATCTACAGTATAAAGTAAATGGACTATTGCATCATGCATATAAAATAAATTATAAGATGCAATCATTTGATCAATGATTCTCATTTCAAATATTGTTATGACATTGTTCATACTAAAGCTAGACTTTTAGTATACAATCCAACAGAACCAAGCCAGGTATGAGTTTTAAGTTCGATTTTTTAGAAGGGTTCGATCATTTTTTCACTTCACCATTCTTCGAACCATCACGAAATCACTACACTCTTGCACCAATTCTTCAATTACACTCAATTTCGCACCAATTACACCACGTTAAACCTTTAATTCGTGACTTGGACGCGAATTTGGGCGAATTCCGCTGCAAGCTAGGGCTCAGTCGCGAATTTCTTGGGGGTTTTTGATTGTTTAATCATTCTTTAGCCATGGGAAGAGCTAAAGGTATGTTTTCTCAACTTAATTACTCTAGGATTGAAGCTTAGTGTATGCAATACATTGTGGGTAAGAGGATTGATGTTGATGTTGGTTGAATTTCATGGTGAATGTTGATATTTTGATTTGATTCATATGAATTCATGTTCATTGGTTTGAGAATGCTTGATTATTGATTGAACTTGAATGTTTATGCAAATTGATCAATGATATTGTGCGGTTGTGCGAATAAGCATGTTGGTTTGGTTGAATTGTTCATGGAATTTGAGGAGTTCATGTGCTAACTTGTTGAAACTCATGTGAATTGCTTGAATAAGTTGAAGGCATGCTTGTATGGCTGTGTTTGAATGTTGAGGAAGATGTGATTGAAGTAGTTTTGAGCATGTTGAAATGCAAGTGGTGTTTGATGATGGTTGTGTTGTGTTGTTGATGAAGCATGGATGCTTGAAGTCTTGAGTAGAGTATATGATATGCTAGTCAATTACTTACTTTCTTGTCTTGTTGGTTGTACCGAGTAATTATTTTCAGAAACAGGACAAGGATCTAGACAAGGATTCGGGCAAGGCAAGGAAAAGGGTAAGGCAGCTGAAGTAAGGTCGAAAAAGAGGCAAGATAGGCCTTCAAATGTGGATAAAGTGACGAAGACACTTAGGTTGCAAGAACGTCTTCCCGAGAACTTCAAGATTCAGATGCCTGATTGGAGTGAGATCAAAGAGAAGTGGGCAGAGGTCTCAGAAAAGATAGCTCGGACTAGATACCAAGACGATGAGGCCATGAGACTCATGAGCATCCGGGATGATATGATGATGTTGTTCGATCAAGTGGGGATCCGCAGATTTATGGAATTGAAGAGGCCGACTTACTTCTATATTACAGCGGAGGTGGTTTGCTCCTTTGAGATGGATAAAGAACCACTTGGCTACCCGTATCAGTGCACATTTCAGTTGGGAGGAGTCCGGAGGAGATGGACGGGTGAGGATTTTAATCAGCTTTTTCAGACGCCTCTAGAGGTTTCTCGAGTGGAGCATAGACATTTCAATGCCAATAGGTTTTGGAGAGAGATATCCGGGGAGATTGGCGATTACAAGATCAAGCAGGCTCGTGCGACCTCGATCAAGAATCCAGTTTTGAAGTATATGGATCGAGTGCTCGGGAACACACTTTTTGCTGGCTCGGAGGGTGGATGTGTGTCTAGAGGAGAGCTATGCGCCTTGTGGTGTATGATGCATGCGGTGAACTTCAATGTGGGAGCATATTTCATTGCGCAGCTGGATCGGTTCAAGACCATGGGATTTTAAAAGTTGAACATTGGAGGGTTGCTGACGATTGTAGCTGAGCACTACAATTTTGACTTCACCGACATCACACCCGTTAGAGGAGAGACCGATTTGGTGATGTTCACGTGCGTGAAGGGAGGATTCGCGCACTTTAGAGATGGTTATTGGTTCTTCACGAGAGGACCAAAGCCATTCGACTTCATGTTTCCCTTCGACGTGAACAACATGGCCACCATTCGGGAGGCGAAGAACTTGTTGATAAACTTCCTAGGACACACCGCTCTATCCGTGACTGTGAAGACCAACGGGGATTGAAGAGCCGTGGCTAGGATGTGCGTGGAGGGCAGATTGGCGGAGTTACAGCAGATTTTGGATCAGGGAGAGTACCGTCCGCCACCCCAGCAGCCACCACAGCCACCACAGCAGTCTAAGGTCGAGCACCGGGTAGATGAGCAGTCGGAGATGGAGATTCCAGAGGAACAGCAGCACGACGTGCCTTAGCATGCTTCAGTATCGCAGCAGCAGTGGGCTATTCCGAATGATACTCGGGAGCAGATTCACTTGATTCACGAGCAGCTGGTCGCGGTCGTAGCTGAACGAGAGGTACACTGCCTTGAATGAGCGGGTTGGTAAGTTGTGTGATCGAGTTAACTACTTGGATAGACACATCGGTGATCTGCACCGGATTGTGGAGCGGAGACTTGATGATGAGGATGATGATGATAAGAATGATGATGCTCCGGAGGAGTAGATCTTCAGGTTTTCTTTGGTTTCCTTTGATTCATCTTATCCCAATTCTTCTTTTTATCTTTCCAGGTTGGGTTGTGATTCTTGCGTGAGTGGAATGTATATTTGATCTTGATTGGATTGATAGATACTTGTATGATTGATTTGGTTTATGGGCTGTTGATTTTGTGCATTCATATTTCATGTGTTAATTTCTATTGATGAAAAGCATGTATAATTTGATAAGTATGTAGAGTTAATGTGGAATTGATCTTAATTATGTGCTATGAGTATTACTTAGGATTCTATTTACCTATGTGAGGATTTGAGCCTTTTTATCATGCTTGATCATGATAGTTTATTCTTGAGAGGATCATTCATATGAACATATTCTAGAACTTGGCTTGGAGTCATGTGTGAGACTTATGATTGATAGATTGCTAGGACATGATCTTAGGCCATTATTTTGTGATTAAGCTATTTAGCCAAATTTTGTCCTTTCTAATGATCTTCTGAACCTTTGGTTGCCCCGTTGAGCCGTTAAAAACCTTTTCTTTGGAAGCCGAAGTAAAATAGCCTTATGAACCTTTACTTGAGCCTTGATTGACCCATTCATTGGTAGAGAGTTGAGGAGATTAAGAATTTTGAGAAGAAGAAGGAAGATAGAACGTGGTTGAAGGAAAAGAATAAAAAGAATGGTTAAATCTTGTTTAGGGATAGTACCCGAAACTGGTACCCCGATCGCTTATAACATGGAGCTTTAAGCTTAAGAGCAGCTGATTGATAAAGAGAAGAAGGGTAGTGCCTAAAACCAGTACCCGAATTGTCTAAAGAAAATAATGTTGATGCATGGAAAAAAAGAAAAATCCATGAAAAGAAGAGGAGAAGTTGGAGGAGATATTGCAGTAACAAGAAGATATCAAGAACCTCCAAGGTAACTCTCTACTAGTGTCTTAAGTCACTTACTTAAATTTTCCTACCTTTTTCCAAAGAGCCAATATTACAACCCAAAAACAAGTCCTTTGTGATCCTATTGAAGAGTTGATTATAATTTGATTTTTAAGACCTTTGCCAAGCTTATGGTTACGCGTGAATATGTATTAATATGAGTGTTTATACTAGCCTATGTAGTGCCTCACGTACTTGAGTGAAAGAGAGTAAATACTTATCTTGTGAGCTAGATTACTTAGTACTCCGAATGGTGTGTGATTGGATTGGTTTTATATGAGTGATATATATGAAGCAATTAATACTTGTTCGATTTAATGAAGTGGCATGTGTGATATGTGTTGTACTTGATCTTGGTGAATTATACACGACTCCTGTGGTTTGATTGGGTTGCCTCGGGACGAGCAACATGTAAGTTTGGGGGTTTGATGAGTGTGTAAATTCATAAGTTTAGCATCATGTTTTGTGCTAGTTTTGGAGAGTTTTGAGGTGGAAATAGGTGGAAAACCTATATATATTTTGGAAGAGCATGAATCAAGTGTTAGTGGAGCTATTTAAATAGTTTTCATAGCGAAATCAAAGTAGAAGTGCCAAGAATCGAAGAGACAAAGTCGAGACCACGCGAACCGCCAAGGAGAGAGGTGTGTTCGACCTCTCCAGCAGGTTGAAACAGCGTTGAAAGTGTGCAGGAGGTAGGTTCGACCATGACTCAAGGGGTTCGACCTGTTCATCAGGTCGAACCATGGTCGAACCAGTTCTAGAGAAAGTTGATTCGACCACGACATTGGGGATTTCACCTGACGGTTGGTCGAATCAGGAGCAGAAATTGTCCAGTAGCATGGTTCGACCTGTGGTTTGACCAAGAGGGAGTGGTTCGACCTGTACAAGAAGTCGAAGCAAGTGCAGAATACTTCTAGAAGCGTGGTTCGACCTGTGGTTCGACCTGCGGCCAGTGGTTCGACCTGTTTGCTGAGGTCGAACCATCGTGCAGAAACTTACCTTATCCGGATTTTTGAGGCCAAAACGCATGTGATCACTTGAAAAGCCCATTCCAAGCCCTAGAGACGTGATTGCAAGTATAAAAGGAGGCTCATGCAGTCCAAGGAAGGGAGCGAAGAGCTAGAGATCGAGAACAAGTGAAGGAGAGCGATCTTCCACCATCCGGAAGAGCTGTGACAGAGTTCCGCTGGAGGTTCAAGTAAGATCGGTCCATCTAACCATGATTGTTCCTAGATCAATCATGGGCCAGAGCCGCTTCGGTAGTTCTAAGGTTATGAAGGTTTAATGATTGATTTGTATTTTGTGTGTATACTCCGTACAACACTACTTGTGGTTTAGTTTATATAAGATTGCATGTTTTTAATCCATACTCATAGTTGTTTTGTGCATCAATAATCGTTGTATAGAGTCTGAATACATAACATGGTTATTGGTTGAGTGCGTTCACTAATGAGCAGGGTTTATTGTTATAATTCTAAGTGAAGGGATTCCGAAGTCTTATTAGAACCGTCTTATATGAATATTTGTTAATTGAATTGGATTCGGGTTAACACCTTCATAGCCCTAGAACTACCGAAGTGGCTCTAGCCCATGATTAATCTTAGAACAACCATGGTTAGTTGGACCGATCTTACTTGAATCTCCAGCGGAACCTCTGTCACAGCCCCTCCGGATGATGAACGATCGCTCCTCCTCCCAACTCCACATCTTCTCATCTTCTTGTATGATAGATGATAGATCTACTACTGCATAATCTTTCTTTTATACTTGTAATCACGTCTACTAGGCTTGGCATGAGCTTTTTAAGTGATCACACGCATTGACAGTGTAAAAATACGGATATGGTAAATTTCCAAGCATCGATTCGACCTCAACAACAGGTCGAATCAACCACCACAAGTCTAACTAGAGGTCGAACCAGCTCACTATAAGTCCCAGGTGTTCGATTCTACCAACTGACCAGGTTGAATCGACACGATGAGGTCGAATCGGCATCCCAGCCAATCGATTCGACCTTGATTCGACCTGATGCCCAGGTCGAATCCTCCAGTCTTGGTCGAATCCACCCTCTGTACAAGTTTTATCACCAATTCGACCTGAAGGGCTGGTCGAATTGACCTCCTTCAGGTCGAATCCAACTCCTGCTTCGCCCGAACGGATGGCTTCGACTTCCTTTCTTCAGTATTCAACACTTACACTCTGATTTCCATCTAAAAACCACTCAAATGGCTCCAGCAACACCTGATTCATGCTTCTTCACAATATATATCGGTTTACAACCGATTTCATCCTTTATGCACTCCATAATAGCACAAATCCAGGCACAAGATTTGTGTATTTACACACTCATCAGTGCTATGAACATTTCAAAAAATCCAGTTCAACACTCACTCACTAAACATATTAGCATTAGACACCATTTTCTGAGAGATTTAGTTGAGAAGGGAGTAGTCAAACTGGAGTATATTTCCACTGAGAAACAACTTGCTGACATATTCACAAAAGCACTTGATTTCGAGAGATTTTCTTCACTTAGAAAATCTCTTGGACTCTGCATTCCATAAAGTCATGCATGATGTTGCTCAGAGTGTTTTGACACTCAAGGCAACACTACTATGAGTTTTGCCATTTAATGACGAAATTAAGTGATTAGGTAATCTGTTTTGTTATTGCTAACTATATTCTGGTTGAATCTTGAGGTATTACTGGACATACACTAAGAGCACAGATCTTAAAAAATCAAAGGTCCAAACATGCTGAGTAACTAGGCACATGGGGCTGACAACCACAATGTGTTCTTTTCAAAAGATTGTTATGGTTTCAAAAAGGGAATAAAGAACACTCTTGTACTGTTACTGAGTAACCAGACACACGGGGCTGACAACCATGATGTGATCTTTTCAAAAGGTAGTATAAATGCTTGAGATTAAGTGCATCAAAAATCCACAAAAGGATAAAAGTGTATGTGTGCCTAAATTATTCATCCTTGATTGATTTTTCCAGAATGTCTTTAGTCTTAACAAAATTGTTATTAAATTATTGGTTTCATGTACATTAAGTGATAGAACTTATAGTATTTATTTATTTATTCAGCAAAAATTATTTCTCCACATATTTGATCATGATCGATTTTTAAGGATACATACGTTAGTGGCCATGAGTTCTTATTATCTGCTGCACTGCATATTATTTCACACGTCGTTTGCAGTTTTTAATTAGTGAAAATAAACTCCTTCCTACTACTGTTCATTCTCTCTTTATAACTTGGAAATTAATGTTTGAAGTGACATGTTTTGTGCTTGAGTGTGATCCCCCATTTTATCTTCTCACTCATGGTTATCAATAAAGCCTATTTCTCTTACATATCAAATGGCACCTCCAAAAGCAACCCGATCTTCTTCCAAACCCTAGTTGATATGGCCGATAATGTCACGTAGGATGATGCACCAGATGTCAATCTGAATGCTGCTACACAACTGACTACTCCTGTCTCGAGAACCCCACTTTCTCAAACCATCATCTTTCCTGCTGGCACATCCGATTTAGTTCTTGAATATCTTCGAACTCAGTTCTCTGGGTCGAGTGTTACTATTTCAAGAATTGAAAATCCCATCCTTGAACCATCCATTCCAATCGAAGATCCTTCTAAAATTCCTACCGAAACTCCTAATCCATGAAGAAAGCCTACCCTCAGAGAATGTTGAGACTCAGAATCCTATTCAAGTCCCTACATCTCCAAATACATCTCATATTCGTGCTGAACATAATCCACAAGTGTCTTCTCCCTCGTCATCACCACCGGTTCCACTCATATCAAAGGTTACTAAACCATCTGTTCCGAAACGTAAAGCACCTCCACATCATTGGTCTGACAGACTCCGCAAGAAAGGCACCACACAGGATGCAACCGACTCTGAAAAAGGGGAGTCTCCTATCTCTATCTCTGATTCTGATGAAGCTGCTCCTATGGATATAGATGCTACAGGTGAGAATCCCACGATAGCTGATCTTTGCAAAGCTTTGAAGAAATGACGGAGAGGAAAGAAAGTTGTGTCTGATGTTACCACTCCTAAGGTAACACCGAAAGAATCTGATGAGGAAAATGTCGATCTGAACTAGCTGATTGATGATATTGCCACAGATGTTGCCGCCTCAGTGCCAACACCTACTATTGTAGATGCAGAACCCTCTGATCCTGACCATGATTCATCTCCATCTTCTGATGATGAAGAGGATGCACCTAAGAATGCTGACGAAGGTGCAGAATCTGATAAATTTGAGAAGGATGCTGATGTTCAAGTTGTTGAGAGTTCTGATGGTGAAGAAGAAGCCAAAGATGATGATGGTGATGAGTCCCTTGATGATGCTGATGATACATCTGATGACTCTGACTATGATGTTGAGAACTTTGGTGTTGGGAACTTTTACTTCACTGATGGCAAGACCAGATACAAATTGTAAAGAAGGACCTAATTCATGAAAGAAAGATGAAGGATGCTGACCTCACTCCACACAACCTCGTCAACTTCTTCAGAGAGAGAAACTTGTTGAAGTCACTCAGGTACTCTACCTCATTTTGCACCAATTGGGTATGTGAGTTTTATGTACACATCTGTGCTAGTATGATTAAGAGTACAAGTCCCAAATTTGGAAGAATTTTCTTTAGGGGTGAGATTTATGATTTTTCTCCTACAAAGATTAATGAGCTTTTAGGGACTGTGTATGCTGAGAATGATGATGAAATTGATGATATGGATCTGATTGTGTCTGAGATTACTGGAGGTTTGATAGTTAGTTCGCCTAAGAAGTTGTTCAGTCCAAGTTTGACTAGTTTACATATTGTTATGCACAAGCTATGTGTTTACAATTGGCTGCCTTCTTCTAATACCACTAGAGTTACTACTGAGCATGCTGTGTTGATCTATAAGATATGAAAGAACTTGCCTTTGAATCTTGGTAGAGTGATTTACAAGAATCTGATCAGTTATGGTGGAAACATCTCCAAGGTTGGTAAGTTGCCTTATCCTACCTCGATTCACTGTCTGTTGGCTGATCAAGGTGCTAGGATAGGTAAAGGTGATTTTCTTTCCTCCAGTGCTCTATTTCTTGGTATTGCTAAGCCTCTGCTTGAAGGTAACCGTGTAGTTGATATACCCTATGTGAATCATGCTCCTAATTCTGATACCGCTATTGAATGTTGTTCCTAATACTGCCAACACTTTGGTTCACACTGACACTTCTGCACAAGCTGGAGAAGTTATCTTAGTTACTCTGAACCGCAAGTATATTGAGCAACAAGCTGCTGCCCTGGTACGCTAAGTCTCGAGCCTCAGACTCTAAGCCAATGCACTGAACAGACAAATAGACATCATGGAACAAAGAGCTCAGTTCTGGAGTAAAATGCTATCCACACCCACAGGGAAAGATATACCTGCTGCTGCTGAACCTACGACAGTTGAAAGCTCTGGCTCTGGAGGAGTTGTGATTGAGGACATCACTGATGAACTAGAAGAAGGAAATATTGCTAGAAATGTTCCTGATACAGGTGATGCTGCTGGTGGTGTTGGTGGTAATGCTGCAACTTAGGCGGAGTTCACATGGTGAGGGGGAGATTCAGCAAAGAGATCAAAGTGTTCATGCTTGTTGCTGCTGATGACTGAAAGCTGCTGCTGCCTCACTAACTTTTCTAACTATTTAATGATGGGATGTTAAACTGATATTTATTTTCTGATGGTGACTGGATACTTTATTTTTATTGTTTTTGTTTAGACTCTAAACTAAGCTCTGGACTTATAAGTTACTTAAGTGGTTATCTTCAATCGCTTTGGTAATTATGCTTTATAATGCTTAGATATTTTGCACAACTGTCGAACTAACATCTGATGTATTACTTTGGAAACCTTGTTCTATAATATTTTCTTGCATCAGGCTATGTGGTTGCGGATAGACGTGATTGGGGAAGATTGTTGATGTGAAGTGTTGAGACCAGTGTCGTCACATCTGGAATCACACATGTCCTCCACCAGTTATTTTATTAACCACTAACGTTGTTTGTTGTTTCGACTGGTGTTGTGCTTAATGTTGCTTTCAGGGTTGTTGCGGTTGAAGTGCTAAACATGTTGGATGCAAAGACTAAGTCAAACACAGACCTTGAAAACCTTGAAGAAAACTGGAAAGATCCAGAAGCTCTAGAAGGATCTAGAAGGCAAAAATAACTACCTCTCTTAGTGGGCGGTTATTTGAGTCTGCATGGGTGGTTTCTACACCTCCCACGTGAGCCACTCATCATTTGGAGCCTGCAGCCATCTATAAATGGAAGCTGCTGGTTGTCAAGAAAAGTGATTGGATTGATTGGATTTTTTTTGAATTAGCAATCCCACTATACAGTGTAAAAGATCCTAGAGAGGTTTCTGTCATAGTGTATGTACTGGTGTTGTAACACTTGGTTCAACATCAGTTGTTTACTGTTATTCCCGTACGTTTTGTGTACGCTGTTTACAGGCAGTGGAAGCCCACATGTGAAGTAGGCTTAGATTCTAACAAGTCTAGGTTCTGCCATTTGGGAACGTGTTTGGATTTTAGATCCGATTTTGTATTTGAAGGGTGGAAGAATTATTTCCATACCTAAGAATCTATTTTTGTAATCACATTTTTCAATAGTGATATTTATGCCATGAGGCCGCCACAAACTTGTAAAAGTTTGTGGAAAGATTGAGTA
This sequence comes from Pogostemon cablin, assembly GCA_023678885.1. NCBI lineage: Eukaryota > Viridiplantae > Streptophyta > Magnoliopsida > Lamiales > Lamiaceae > Pogostemon > Pogostemon cablin. The sequence goes on from CM042959.1 coordinate 23,276,691, forward strand.
ATTAGCGTGTTAAGTCTTCTGCTGATTTGGAACTTGTTCTACACTCAGTCAAGTTACATTCTGATACATATAGTGTTGTTCAAAGTGTCATCACACTTAGACAACATCGTACCAATAACACACTTTGCACCTTTGGGACCCGACAAATAAAATACTAAATTGTGATCCTAATTTGCAACCGGATTTCGAAGTACAAGATATGCAATTCCATCAAAAAAGATATGAAGATTTTGGAGTTCCTCATCAAATGTGTCAACAAGTATACCCTCAAGGTGTGGAAGATGTTATTGAAGAAAATTTTTCTAGACATCAAGAAGGAAATCAACCACAACTATGGGGAGATTTTCAAGACTTCAACACCTCCTATTCCACCCAAAATGACCACATAGCGATGCTTGGAGAAAAGTTGTTTGAAATGGTTATGGATCGCTTAGAAGAGGGGAGGAAGTCTAATCAAGCATGGATTGATAGAATTGAAAACTTGTGTGAAATGATGACGAATACGATGATAGCATTCAATGCTAAGTTGAATTAATTAGAGCACCAAGTAAGTCAAATCGTGTCTACCATGGAAAGACTTCAAGAAGAGAACAACAAGCCTTCTACCTCCAGAACAAAGAGCGAATGCATGGTCATTAAGGATAGAAAAGAGGATAGTTTGGGGGTTGATGAGGTTATGAAAGAGAAGAGAGAAAGAATTCCGAAGTGGGTGAAAGCCAAAGAGTTGAAAGAATAGTTGAAGAGAGAATTCGATAGATTTGTCAAGTCTCTTGAAGAGATAGTAGAGAAAGTCAAGATTCAAAATCAAGAAGAGATTCACGCCCTTATGGAAGAAAAGAAGCCTCCAGAAACTAAGATCATGGATTCTACTCCCCACAAACCAAAACCTTCTCATTCTATTAAAATTTCAAATTCTCTTAAGAACTTCCATGATTTTATTGATAAAAATTTATTTGGTGATTGTAGGAAAAAGGTTGCAAGAGGGCATCAACACTTGTCAATGCCCGAATTCTTACCGGGGGATGTGGTTGAAGTTCAAAATGCATATAAAGCCCCATGGAAGAAGTGGAACAAGTGGAAAGGGTCATTCCTTGTGAAAAACGCCTTCGGAGAATAATTGCTTGAGCTATTTAACAAGAAGGGAAAAGTTCATGTGGTTAAACGTGAGAGCACAAGGCACTACTTCAAGAAGACACCTATGACAGTGCCTAAAGACTATTTAAGACCACCATGAGCTTGACAATATCGTCCGGCTTGAAGACGTTAAACTTAGCGCTCGATGGGAGGTAACCCATCATTTCTTTATTTCTTTATTTAGTGCTTTCAATAAGGATTGTGGATTTTATATTGTTTTGCATTTTGGTATGTAGGTTGATTGTGCTAGTGAGAAGATGCGTGTTGAAGATACGAAGGGTGCTTGATTTGAAGTGTGTAAGTTCGTCACACCACTTTTTACAAACTTAACGCGAAACTCTTGTTTCAATTTAAGTTTGGGAGGATATGGTGTGGTATGACATACTTTGTCTCGAAAGCATATACTTTTCGTATTTTTGGGCTAATTTTAAAATTTTTCTCATGAGTATTGGTTTGATTTGGTCTGATTGGTGGTGATTGAAGTGCTTGATAATCCATTTTTTTAATGAAATTGTTGAGCTAATGGTTTTGTTGAGCATGTATGAAGGGTATTGGAAGCACGAATTGAGCTTGGAGCTAACAACTTCCACTACCAAATGCCTATTGAGGGAGTTGACTCTACACCCTATCACTTCTAATTGATTTTGATTTGGATTGGTGTGATTAGCATGTTACTTCATTTGTTATGTTTGTGGGAAGTTTACTTTCGTAATTTAGGATTTCAATTTTTAATCAAAGATGGGGATGATTGTGAGCTTACTTGATCATGGATGTTATGAATGTGTGCTTTATTCTCTAATGATGAATGGTTTTGTTATTTGTGCATGTTATGTGTTTTCGTCTTGTTTCTTATTTGGTGAGTCTTTTCTTATATGTTTTGTGTTTTTTCTTATTTTTGTCTAGGGTTGTTTGGTGGTTTATTTTGGGATGTTGTGAGTCATTTTTGAATGTAAGTGATGACATGTTGTTGCGATAAGTGATGATAAGTTATGATTAAGAATCTCTACACTTTCGAATTGTGGCATGTTTTACTTAACTTGTTCAATTTTGAGATGAATGTGGTGTAATAAGTTCCTTAAGGTCTAAAGCACAAGCTTGTGAGTATTTGAGCCTCAACCATGCATATATGGTTTTTTCATGAGTAGATTGATTGTGTTTGATAAGCTAGAACTTGCTCAAGGACTATAGGAACGAGCCCGATTAGTGGAGATTAGTGAAATGATCTAAGGTCATCCTTGTTATTTATAGTCATTGCCATATATTTCTCTACCTTGAACATCATCCCTATTCAACCACTTTAAGCCTTTAAGCCTATTTCTTGTGAATTTAGCACACTATAAGCCTTGATTACCCACGTGAGCCTTATATATTTACCCTTTTATGTGAGTGATTGAGGAGATGGTAACTAGAAAGGCTTGATGAGGAAGAAAAAGAAGAAAAGGAAATGGTAAACAAATAAGAAAAATGATGAAAAGAGCAAAAAAAAAAAGGAATGCACATGCAACCTCAAAACAAGAAAGGAGCAAAGTAACAAGAAGATGCTCAAGAAAATAAAAGTTCAAAGAAAGGAAGAAAACATCATAAGAAGCTCAATCCAAGGAAAGTTAATTAATAGTGCTTGTGATTAACAAAGATAAGAAAGGAAGAAAGAGAAGTGAAGATGTTGAAGAAATTGATCATCTCTTTGATTACTTACACTTGATTAGTCACTTTTATCCAAATTCTTCCTACCCTACCAAAGAGCCTATCATTACATCTGAATATAAAGACATTTTTGATCATCAATTAAAACTTTGGTGGTTTGTGAATGTAGTCCACGAGCAAGCTTATAGCGAGTTTAGCCAATCGATTAATGAGTGTTATTTTACCTCTTTAAAGAGTGTTGAGTGACACTTATAACCTATGTGAGGCTTGGACTAAAAGGGACTATATTAGACTAATATTCTCTTGTGATTGAACTTGTTAATATTTTTTGCATGTCATGATTTTAATGTTTTAGGATGACTTAACATGAATTGTAATTCTTATTACTATTGATATGTTATTACTTATGTTCATTTAGTATTTTTCTAGGTGAAAATCTCTCTCCCCTTGGTTTATCATTTTCATTGTTCGGGGACGCACAAAACTTTAAGTTTGGGGGTGTGATGAGTGATATTTTCACCTAAATTTTAGTGTCTTTTTATGTGAGTTTTCGTATATTTTTATCCGTATTTATGTGCTATTTGGTTGTGTTTTGTATTTTTATGGAAATATATGTGAATGCACTTAAACGTATGATTTTCAGATAAATTTGGATTCTAGACGCGATAAGGAAGATTTGGGAAAAAACAGAGCTTAATTCGGAGTTGAAACGAGGAAGAATGAGTCAAATTAAGCAAAATGCTGAAAAACGTATGTCCAACTTGTGTAATTTTTCTATGCTCTTGTGGAGTTCAAAACTAGAAGTGTGATATATGGTTGGAAAGCCACAGAAAAGAGGATCATTTTGGTATAAGAAACAGTTCAATCGGAGGCCAAACGAGAAAGTTATGATTAAAATGGTGACGTCGCGCAAGCTGTTCCTACTCAGCATGATTGTGCAAATTTGCATGACTTGTTACACCCTCAAATGTTGAAAGTTTTGTCAGATCTTTATATGGATAGAAAGCCAACGAAGAGAGGATTGCGTGAGCGCAAGAATCACCCAAATCGAATTTCGGATGTGAAAGTTATAAGCGAAACGGTGAGACTGCGATGCACCAACACGAACTTGACCCGAATTCGACCTGAGCTCGGCCCAAAGTCAATTCTATGATTAGAATGTGTTCTAGAAGGTTCCAAGGGGTACAAACACCTATTTTTGAGTGTAAAGATCAGTAGGGATCAGATCCACACACAATTCACACCATTTTTCACACACTTTCCCCTCCATTTCCATCTACCTTTCATCCCATCAATCTACACTTGATCCCCTCCATTAAATCCACCATCCAAGTGATCAAGGAAGCAAGGGAGAGTAAGATCACAAGAAGAAGAAGGAGATCTTCATTGAAGCACTTCAAAGGGGGAATCTAATTCTAATTTTGTGCATTTCTTTATAGATTGATCATGGTTTGTAAGGATTTTAATGTCTATGTTGAATTTCTTGTGACTATGAGAGGCTAATCTCCTTTGTGAGATTAGCTCCATGATTTGTGTTGGATAATTTAGTTATTATGCAATTTGATTTTAATCTTGAATGGGCTTTGTGTTATTTCTATCATTGATTGTTTATTGCTTGATTTATATGATGACATGTGTGATTAATTGTCATGTGCATATGATTAGATTGAGAAATCAATTATGTGTTTAGGATAGTTCATTGAATCATTTCATCATACACTTCATCTGCATTAATTTAGAATGAGATAGAGATATCCTTCTAGATTTAGAACCCTTTTATAGAACATTTGATTAGCTTAATCGAGAGATTGGTTGATAAGGTGAGGAGACCAAAACCATTAGTAAATTCATAGTACCTTAAAAGAAATTATTGCCTATGATTTAGTACCTCATTAGGGAACTCGTAGAGTAATTAGTACCTAGTGGAAGGTGTTTGCTTTGGTCACGATCCTATGTGCTTTTGGGAGCCTTATTGAGGACCTACATCCTATCCATCTCGAGAGAGAGTTTAGGTGGAATTAGTGATCGCTCCTATGCCATGTCCATGAGAGATTAGAATTTGCATAATTACTATGTTATCTATGCCATGATTGTTGCTAATCTCATCCTTGCATCATTTGGAACCTATTTATCTTTGCATTCATTTTATCTTTTATTTCTTGTATTGCATTTATTTTCATGCTTATCTATCCTCCTTTTCGAGCGTCCTTATAAAATCAACTTGAGATCGCTTAAACTTTAGTACCTACCTCCCTGTGGTTCGATAAATTCTTTAATTGTTCATACCAACTATATTACGACCAATCACCCCTGACACAACTTTTGGTGATAGAATCACATTAAAAAATAATAATAATCCTCGAAGTAAAAAAAAGACTTGAGTTTCACAGACTACCAAACTCAAGAGTGAACAGGAAACAACCTTAACCTCATCAAAAATGTCCCATAGAACTAAAAACATCAAATGAAGTTAAGATTGAGGCTTTATATTTTTATCACAACCGGGTGTGGCAATGTTACCATCATACCACTAAGCAGCATTGATTTAATAAATTAATAAATCCAAATGAGGCCCGAAACTAAGTACATTCCCAACTATTCCATTTTCCTAAAAATAACATGCATCAATTTTTTCCAGTTCGCAAAGAAAAGCTGCAAAAAAATTTTTATTCCGTCATCATTTCAACTTACAAATCTGGCTTTGCATAAAGCCTTGATGATAAATCCTCCAGTTGTAGAAGAACTTATCAATCTGTTCAAAACGATATCTGAATACCCCCTTCTACTTGTTAGTTGATTGTCCACCTTCAGCTGCATACATTAAACATTAGATACACTACTGATCTGAGCAAGAGACATAATTACTAAACTGACCAAATTCCATAACAAAAGATTGAGTAAATTTATATTTAAATTTTGAAACATGACTAAACAAAAAAGAAGAATTAAATGGTAATGGTTTTGAAGCAAGTGTTGCAGCGGACCAATATGCATCTGTATGATTTATGAATAATCTATTGCCAATATGCATCACTATTCTATGTTTCTTAACAAGAATAACTATAAACAACCTAAAAACTAAATTAATTTTAAATTTCAATTAAAAGCTTAAGGTTTCCTAACAGTTTCAATTTCAAATTCATTAAGAAACATTAAAAAAATTCAAGCACAAACATCTTTTAGAAATTAAGAATTATAATCAACCCTTTAACATTAAAGGATGAGACTGATAGACGGTGGCTCAAGTTGGTCGAAAGCAGCGAAACAAGCATAGTGGGTCATTTGAAGCGGCATAGGCGAATCGCGTGGAGCGATCAAACGAGCAAATCTGCAAATGCAATTTTGTCTATGCGAATCGCGTGAAACAATGAATGAGAACCCCTTCAAGATGGTCTAGGGAGTTATAAAACCTACAGTAATGTAAATTATAATACGCTTCTTAAATTATAATGAAGATTGAAGGCCGTCTTTTTCCTCTCTTATTATTAATTATTGTTATTTGTGTTCTTTTCTTATTTTCTTAAAAGTTAATAAATGTATTTACTTTTTTTTTAAAAAGCTAATTAAATCTTACTACTCCTAATATATTATATATATAATTTTTTTATTAAACAAAAATTCTAGCTAGATGTTGATTTTTCAATTTTCGAAAAGAAATTTATTGAAGTTTTACATTTAATAATTAACATAATAAAGTATTTTCATGTGTATAAAGAAACAAAAAAATATTTAGTATATTAATAAGTATCGCATACTCCATACTATGAAATTAGCCTTAAACATACAATATATATATATATATATATATATATATATATATATATATATATATATATATATATATATATATATATATATATACTATGAATTCAATTTCAAAATGAGATGTATTTATTGTGTAAGATAATAAAGTTTCTTTGTGAGACACTTAATAGGTGAGAAGGGTTGTTAAAGTATGATTGATATAAGTAAAGTATTTTAATTCATTGTTAAAATATATTTTTTTAAAGTATAATGAATAACAGATTAAAGTATATTTTTAAGAGTTGGTTCTTGTGTCCCCAGATGCAGAAAGTATGCAAGCGTACATGATGGGTGTTTTCTCAACACACAATTTAATCCTCAAGTATAAAGGATATCAATTGTAGTTTCGAAGGTGACCAAATTATATATCGAACCAAAAGGATGGATAAATATCAATTTAATTATGTTCTAGTATATTTATGACTATGTTGTAAGATATAATGGTTTTGATGTTAAGTAACAACTAATAATTGAAATAACAAGAAGAAAAGATAGTAGGTTGTGATCAAGTAAGATGATAGGTAGTTCGTCGGGTCATCCAGTTTCACTTATTAATTCATACTTTCGTGTGTCGATGTCCGACTCTGCCTTGTGGTTTATGGACGCATCATTAGACCATGCAAATTCACTCTATAGACATAAGTAAATATGCGTATGACATGTGTGAATATCCTCGGAGCAAGAGATATAATTCACCCCCCTTTCTAGGTACTATCATAATCAATTATTTCCCGTGCACTTAGTACTCTAACCCGATTTGATCTCCCTTTATAGGTACTATGAAGTTATACTCTTTATCCTACTTGTTAACCCGAATTCAATTCAATTAACAAATATTCATATAAGACGGTTCTAATAAGACTTCGGAATCCCTTCACTTAGAATTATAACAATAAACCCTGCTCAATAGTGAACGCACTCAACCAATAACCATGTTATGTATTCAGACTGTACACAACGATTATTGATGCACAAAACGACTATGAGTATGGATTAAAAACATGAAATCTTATATAAAATAAACCACAAGTAGTGTTGTACGGAGTATACACACGAAATACAAATCAACTTATGAAACCTTCATAACCCTAGAACTACCAAAGCGGCTCTAGCCCATGATTGATCTAGGAACAATCATGGTTAGATGGACCGATCTTACTTGAACCTCCAGCAGAACTCTGTCACAGCCCCTCCGGATGGTGGAAGATCGTTCTCCTTCTCTTGTTCTCGATCTTCAGCTCTAAAAGCTCTTCTTATGCTTCACGATCTTAAGCTCTCTTTTCTGGACTGCATGAGCTCCCTTTTATACTTGTAATCACGTCTTTAGGGCTTGGAATGAGCTTTTCAAATGATCACACGCGTTTTGGCCTCGAAAATCTGGATATGGTAAGTTTCTGTGCGATGGTTCGACCTCAGAAAACAGGTCGAACCAATGGCCGCAGGTCGAACCACAGGTCGAACCCCGCTTCTGGAAGTATTCTGCACTTGGTTCGACCTCTTGTACAGGTCAAACCAGTCCTTCTTGGTCGAACCGCACCACTGGACAATTTCTGCTCCTGGTTCGACCAACTGCAAGTCGAACCCCAATGTCGTGGTCGAACCCTTCTTCTCGCAAACTGGTTCGACCTTGGTTCGACCTGATGAACAGGTCGAACCATTGAGTCATGGTCGAACCCTCTTCCGTAAGGTTCGTAACGTCTGGTTCGACCTGCTGGAGAGGTCGAACCCTCCTCCAACAGGTCGAACCCACCTGTTTCCTTGGCGGTTCGGATGGCTTCGACTCTGTCTCTTCAATACTTGGCACTTCCACTCCGATTTCGCTATTAAAACCACTCAAAGAGCTCCACTAATACCTGATTCATGCTAATTCAAAATATACATAGGTTTTCCACCTATTTCCACCTCAAAACTCTCCAAAACTAGCACAAAACATGATGCTAAACTTGTGAATTTACACACTCATCAAACCCCCAAACTTACATGTTGCTCGTCCCGAGCTAACCAAATCAACTATAGGAGTCGTGTATAATTCACCAAGATCAAGTACAACACATATTATACATGCCACTTCATTAAATCAAACAAGTATTAATTGCATCATATATGTCACTCATGCAAAACCAATCCAATCACACACCATTCGGAGTACTAAGTAGTCTAGCTCACAAGATAAGTATTTACTCTCTTTCACTCAAGTGCGTGAGGCACTACATAGGCTAGTATAAACACTCATATCAATCCATATTTACGCGTAACCATAAGCTTAGCAAAGGTCTCAAAAATCAACTCACAATCAACATATTACTAGGATCACAAAGGACTTGTCTTTGGGTTGTAATGTTGGCTCTTTGGAAAGGGTAGGAAAATTTAGATAAGTGACTCAAACACTAGTAGAGAGTTACCTTGGAGGTGCTTTCTTTCTTCATTCGGCTTCATATTCTCCTCCAATTTCGTCTCTTGAACTTGTAAAATTTCTGAATTTTCCTTCTTCTCATGGCATCAACATCATCTTCTTAAGACAATTCGGGTACTAGTTTCATGCACTACCCTTCTTCTCATAAGCAATCGGCTACCTTTTAAAAGCCTCAAACTCCATATCTAAGCAATCGGGGTACCAGTTTCGGGCACTATCCCTCAACAAGATTTATCAATAATAAAATATGAGAACTCTAAGAAAGAATTAATTGACTATCTAATCGACTCCACAAACACTAGAAACACCACTGAACACTAGGCAAATTGCAAAATATCGACACATCAAAACCGATTAAAGTTTCAACATACCGCAAAAAATCAACTCCCCTAGCAAACATTACAAAGAAAAGATTATATTCTTGGTGCTTCAATGAGGTAAGTACATCACATCTGTCACGCCCCAACCCGCAGGCGGAACGCGACAACCGCCACGTTAACCATAAATTTCGTGAAATGGGTGCACTCCACTCCACAAAGTTTATAGAAAACGTAAGGCTTGCTATCAAGTACCTGTAGAATTGAACAACTGATAACTACGGGTACAACCCAAGGACATCATTACATAAAGTATCAACAAGGATTTACAAAGGTACAAAATACCACGATGTAACTTAGTTTGAAGAAAATATACATGAGCGATATAATATCGCGAAAGTACAAAAAGAACATCAAGGGGGATCACAAAATATAAAATATACAATCTCGCCAATGGATCCGTCAATTTACATAAAAGAGAAAGTACCCAAAACCCCGATCGAATGATGAGCAAACGATAGGCAAACCTCCAACCAAAACGATATCAACAGCCTGAAAAGGAAGGAAATGATGGGGGTGAGCAAAACCACTAGCTCAGTGAGGTGATAATCCGGTCACCCCAACCCTTATACGAAGCATGTACTCCCACTCGCGGTTCATAACATAAAATCCAATATTTCGTTCCACATCAATTATTATGTTTACTTAATATACAACTTAACAAAAATACAACCTATGAATGCATTTACAAATACACAATTAGTTCAAACAAGATGATAACACATGAAAGACGCGTGGGTAGCCAATATCCTCCTCAAACTGATCTCTCCGTCGAGAGTCAGTCCGAGCCCGTCACCGTTACTCTAGATAAAATGCACATTAATGTTCTTTCTCAACATGCCAAATGCTAAAGTTCACAATTCAATATCGATGTGAATACTTGAAATGAAAATATATAAACATATATGGCATGCATGTCCACACCGGTGACGTTGGCTGAGCCTACAATAGACTGATTCATCTAACGATCACCTTCCAAAGTATGAGTATTTGGCAAATGGACAGGTGCCCCGTTAGATCTAACTCACCCGGGTTTGCCAAGCCATGGGCAACTTGTTTGTCACTCTAACTCACCCGAACCGCGACAATTCGGGCTACTTAATCAATGTCGCTCCAACTCACCCGAACCGTGACCAATTCGGGCTACTTAACCTTGGTACCAGGTATACATATGCATATGCATCATAAGATGAATAACGACTCAAGTTAGAGTCTAAATGGCACACATGAATAACCAGAAATCAATCTGCAAATAATTCGCAATAAAGACTATCAAATATCGAGCCGGCAAGGCTCTTCAACATAAGTTAAAAATCAACAATACCCATATGAAATAATATAAGATAATCAATGGACCATCTTAGGCCAATCAGGCTCTAACTAGAACAATCGAGCCAATCAGACTCTTTACCACATAACACACTACCAAAATAATTTTGTTATCAATTAACTAAAAATAAAATGAATGCAAATTTAACGAGGGTCCACACTTCCCACAAGAGAAGGCGTTCCCGAATTATCAACTCACAAGGAAGTGATTAACTCTCTCCGGAATCTGAAGTCGGTCCTTTGCCCTTCGTCGACGGTTCTTTACCTAGAAAGGAGATGATCAATTAAAGACAAATCAAATATAACTAACTATTAGCGGTAACATCGTCTTTCATTGTCAAAATAAATCTTAATCGTGCTTGAGCGAGTCGATATTAAATAAGAACAGCCCGTATCTCCTCAACATCATCTCCCAATCTCACATAACCCGTTTCATATCATTTCTTAAACAAAACGATAGGAAATAAATTTGAATTCGGCATAAATATTCTGAAATTTTCCAGCTAGCGGCAGTTTACAAGAAAAATCATAATAATTGTAGAAAAATCGAATTGAGGAGTTTCAAGTGGCTATAGAAAGCTAACACGTTCAGCTACATACAGAAATTGAGTTTGTAAATTTCAGAGATCAATAGCTATGTCGAAAGTAGTTCGAACAGTAGCTACGAATTTCCTCATATAAGGAAGAAAACCCAACAAAATCACAAAATCTTGGAGAAAGGAAGCTTAATTAACCTATTACTTACCTCAAAACAACTTAGAAACCACCTAGGATGAGGGTTGTAAGGGAGAATTTGATCAAAAAGGGTTTCTCCTCTTCACTCTCTTCTTTCCCCTCTTTTGTTCTTCTCACTTTTCTTCTCTCGTACTCTTCTTTCTTTCTTTTCTTATTTTTTTATATGTGTTGAGGCTATTAGAATGGGCTGGGCTTATTTCCATGTTATGCCATTTAAGTGGGCTGGACTTTGGCCAAATAAATAAATAAATAGGTTTTGGGCTCTAAAAACAAATCTAGGTCAACTTGGGCAAAAAATAAATAAATAGGTTTTGGGCTTTAAAAACAAATCTAGGTCAACTTGGGCCAAAAATAAATAAATAGGTTTTGGGCTTTCTAAAAAAAATAATCTAGTTAGGCTAAGATATTATAAAGTATCCCCTCCTCTAAAAAGTTTCGTCCTCGAAACGTAAACGTACCTAGAGATGAAAAGAGATGTGGATGTTGTTGACGCATGACTAACTCTGGTTCTCACGTTTCTTCTTCAATTCGATCACTTCTCCATAGAACTCTCACCATAGGAATGGATTTATTACGAAGCATTTTCTCTCGGCGATCTACAATTTGAACAGGTTGTACTTCGTACGATAGATTCTCCTTTAATACAACTGGGGGATATTCGAGCACGTGCGAAGGATCGGGTTCATATTTTCTAAGCATAGAGACATGGAAAACATCGTGAATCTTTGACAATTCGGATGGTAGCTCAAGTCGATACGCGACACGACCAATCCTTTGCACGATCGTAAACGGGCCAATATACCTTGGACTTAACTTTCCTCGATGGCGAAATCGTAACACGCCCTTCCACGGAGAAACTTTTAGAAAAACTTTATCTCCTTCATTAAACTCCAAATCGCGCCTCCTATTATCTGCGTAGCTTTTTTGTCGATCTTGCGCTGCCTTAAGTCTGTCTCGAATAAGTTGTATTTTTTCCTTCGCATCTTCGATAAGCTCTACTTGTTCGATTTGTCTCTCGCCAATCTCATCCCAAAAGAGCGGTGTTCGACACTTTCGGCCATACAGAGCTTCGTACGGGGGCATTCCAATGCTTGAATGATAACTGTTGTTATAAGCGAACTCCACCAAAGTCACGTACTTATCCCAGCTACCTCCTAAATTCAACACCACTGCACGTAGCATGTCTTCTAGTGTCTGTATAGTTCTCTCTGACTGTCCATCAGTCTGTGGATGAAACGAGGTACTGAATAGTAATTTTGTACCTAGCGCTTTCTGCAGACTAGGCCAAAAACGGGAAGTGAATCTTGGATCACGATCAGATATGATTGACACTGGTACTCCGTGCAATCTCACGATCTCATCGACATATAACTTGGCAAGTTTCTCTAAAGATTTGTTGGTATGCACTGGAAGGAAATGTGCCGATTTCGTCGGACGATCGATAATGACCCAGATTGAGTCATGACCCTTTTGGGTTCGAGGTAACCCGGAAACAAAATCCATCGTGATGTTCTCCCATTTCCACTCAGGAATAGGTAGTGGTTGAAGCATGCCGGCTGGTTTTTGGTGTTCCGCTTTAATCTGTTGGCATGATAAGCACTTTGATACAAATTCAGCAATGTCCCGTTTCATACCTGGCCACCAATAATGCTCCCGAAGTGTTCTGTACATTTTGGTACTACCAGGATGCATGGAATAGGCTGAAGAATGGGCTTCCTCAAGAATAGCTCTACGAACATCAAGTTCTGATGGAACACAAACACGATTTTTAAAAGTAAGCAGTCCGTCATCCCAAATTTGAAATTCTGTTTCTTTTCCTTGATTTAGCTTCGCCATCTTCTGTTGTAAATGAACATCGTGTGATTGTCTTTCTCGAATTTGCTCGAACAAGGTAGGTCTAACCTCGAATTTGGCGATTAAAGCGGAATCATTAGACTTTTCACAATCGAGCGAAATGTGTAAAGATTTAAATTGCTCCAACATAGGAAGATAAAAAGATTGAATCGAAGCAAGTGAGGTAGAAGACTTTCTACTTAGAGCATCTGCAACAACGTTCGCCTTGCCAGGATGATAATCGATGACTAAGTCATAGTCACTAATCAACTCCATCCATCGCCTTTGCCTGAGGTTGAGCTCCTTTTGCGTGGTGATATACTTTAAGCTCTTGTGATCAGTGAAAACTCGACAAGTTGCACCATACAGATAGTGTCTCCAGATCTTCAATGCAAAGACAATTGCAGCCAACTCTAAATCATGTGTAGGATAATTTTCTTCGTTCTTCTTCAATTGCCTTGAAGCGTAGGCAATAACCTTTCCTTCTTGCATGAGAACACATCCTAATCCTTGTCTCGAGGCGTCGCTATAAATGGTAAATTCTCCAATCGCTGGGTCTGGCAAAGCAAGAATAGGAGCTGAAACAAGTCGTCTTTTCAATTCTTGAAAGGCTTCCTCGCATTCTTCACTCCATTCAAATTTTACCCCTTTCCGAGTCAATTTAGTTAAAGATAAAGCCAACAACGAAAAGTCTTTGACAAACCGTCGATAATATCCAGCTAATCCCAGAAAACTACGAATCTCTGTCACGTTCTTTGGACGCTCCCAATCTAGTATAGCCTGGATCTTCACTGGATCGACATAGATTCCTTCTTTAGAAATGTGATGACCCAAAAAGCTTACCTCACGAAGCCAAAATTCACACTTCGAAAATTTAGCATAAAGCTGATTTTCTCTAAGAATGTTCAGAGCAATTCTTAGATGATGAGAATGCTCGTCATCTGATTTAGAATAAATAAGAATGTCATCAATGAAAATGATAACAAACATATCTAAACACGGCCGAAAGACCCGATTCATAAGATCCATAAAAGCTGCAGGAGCATTTGTGAGTCCAAAAGGCATAACACAGAATTCAAAATGACCGTATCTGGTTTGAAAAGCAGACTTAGGGATATCAGATTCCCTAATCTTGAGTTGGTGATAACCAGACCGCAAATCAATTTTTGAGAACACAGTTGCTCCTTGCAATTGATCAAATAGATCATCGATTCTTGGAAGAGGATATTTGTTCTTGATTGTCACCTTGTTCAATTGACGGTAGTCGACATATATGCGAAATGATCCATCTTTCTTCTTGACAAAAAGAACTGGAGCACCCCAAGGAGATGTGCTAGGTCGTATGAATCCCTTCTCCAATAATTCTCCAAGTTGTTTCTGGAGTTCCTTGAGCTCAGCTGGCGACATTCGATATGGAGTAATCGATATAGGTGTGCTTCCAGGAAGTACGTCAATGGAAAAATCGATCTCTCGATTCGGAGGCTGTCCTGGTAAGTCTTCGGGAAAGACATCAGGAAATTCATTAACGATCGGGATGTCATCTAGTTTAGTCTCAGAAAGAGAATTATCGACGACAAATGCCAAGAATGCCTCACAACCCTTACATATTAATTTATGCGCAGTCAACATTGAAATAAAAGAAAGGGATCTCGTTTGAAGTTCACCTTCAAAAACAAGTTCTGAGAATCCTAGTCTACGAAAAATAACAAGCTTCTCGTGGCAGTCGAGAATTGCATGATGAGAAGAAAGCCAATCCATGCCAAGAATAACATCGAGATCAATCAAAGGCAATGGTATCAATTCAGCCTCTAGAATGACATCTTTGATCTTCAATGGGCAACCAAGAAACACCGAATCACGAATTAGACGCTCTCCAAGAGGGGTATGAACTATGATTTCAGGTGACAAATGAGAGATAGGATAATCTAAGATCGCAGCAAGATCATCCCGAATATAAGATCTATCAGAACCTGGGTCAAATAAAGTGTAGACCTGATGGTCTCCCACAAACACATGGCCTAAAGAAGCAATATTAGGTGAGATTGTGATTTAAAAATTCGGAAAGATAAAATTTCTTACGAATGTTTTATTTGTAATCAAGTGGCATAACAAGGCGGGGTTAGATCTAACATGTGAAAATACTCGGATTATAAATTACCTATCACAACCTTCGGATCTGAGCGAGCCTCTTCCTGGGAAATATGAAATACTCTAGTTTGATTCCTTTCTTGCATAGGTGATCGAGTACTAGGGCCGCTTGAAGCATCAGGCACTCTGGTAGATGCAAATCGAGTATCTCTGGGTGTAGAATATGTTAGTCTACCACGAGGCTCACCAGAACTCTGACTGCTCGCTCCCATAAGTTGAGGACAAGAACTTCGCATATGCCCCGGCTGTCGACACTGAAAACATACTTGAGGAGCCTTATAAGGGCCGTCATGATACTTTAAGCAATTCTGGCACTTGCGATTTTCACCAACCGATCTCGAGACATTACTCCCGCCTCTACTAAACTGCTCCCGAGGTTGAGGAAAACTAATAGACACTAAACTTGGTGCGCCACACGAAGATCCCACACCCATATACACCTTCGATGCATTTCCTGGAAATGCGCTCCCTTGCCTTTTCTTTTGAGATCGTTCTGCAAGCTTATATCTCGCCTGAACTAAACTTTCTACCCTCAGGGCTTCTTCTACAAGCTCGTCAAGACTTTCGTACTTGTCTCCGGACTTGATGCGATCTCGAATATTTAGATTAAGACCATCTTCAAATCTCTTGCATAAGTCTCTCGTCGTATATGACTCAGGAGCGAATTCTCGCAATTCCAGAAATTTGCTTTCATACTCCACAACCGACATAGTGCCTTGAAAGAGGTTGAAGAACTCCTTTCTCTTCTGATCCTTGATGTACTGAGAGAAGTATCGATCTTTGAATCATTCCACAAAGATAGCCCATGTAATAGTAACCGAAGATGTCTCTTTTAGATTCTGCCACCATCGTCGTGCGTCTGGGCCTAACAGCTTGGTCGCAATGACCACACGATAACATTCTTCAATCATCAAAGTGTCAAAGGTCTCTGTAATCTCCTTTAACCATGCCTCCGCTTTAGAAGCATCTCTTGTACCGTCAAATTTTGAAGTCCCCATGTTTTCAACTGCTTTCATCAAATCAGGTATAAAAAGTGCACCTCGAGAAGTAGTACCTACTAAAGCCATTTCTGGAGTAGAAACTGGTACATGAGATGTAGGTTGAATTGGTTCATTAGCGCGAAGAACATCCTCAGTGACAGTTGTAGTGGTAGGAGCCGTCGTAGGTGGTGGAACACCATGTACTCGAATGTGATCATAATACAACTGGTACTGCTCTGGGGTCATCATGTGCTCAACACGCAACTAGGCCCGTGGTTGCTCTACCTGGGTAACCGGCACCCTATGATCAGAATTGATAGGATCCGTAAATGTCGGATGAACAACATGATCAGAAGAAACATGTCCTCGAGGTCCACGAGGAACAGAAGAGAGTAGAGGACTCGGAGGATCACGAGGAACGTGTCCTCGACCTCGACGACGAACTGGAGGTGCCATAATGACTGAAAGAAAGAAGGGTAAGAAAATGCAAGGTTAATATTAAGGTAAAACAATAACTTAGGATGACATAGAAACAAAATTGGATCCATTAGCTCGACTCAAAAAGAATGAGAATCATATAACCAGGCTCTGATACCAAGAAAGTTGTCACGCCCCAACCCGCAGGCGGAACGCGACAACCGCCACGTTAACCATAAATTTCGTGAAATGGGTGCACTCCACTCCACAAAGTTTATAGAAAACGTAAGGCTTGCTATCAAGTACCTGTAGAATTGAACAACTGATAACTACGGGTACAACCCAAGGACATCATTACATAAAGTATCAACAAGGATTTACAAAGGTACAAAATACCACGATGTAACTTAGTTTGAAGAAAATATACATGAGCGATATAACATCGCGAAAGTACAAAAAGAACATCAAGGGGGATCACAAAATATAAAATATACAATCTCGCCAATGGATCCGTCAATTTACATAAAAGAGAAAGTACCCAAAACCCCGATCGAATGATGAGCAAACGATAGGCAAACCTCCAACCAAAACGATATCAACAGCCTGAAAAGGAAGGAAATGATGGGGGTGAGCAAAACCACTAGCTCAGTGAGGTGATAAGCCGGTCACCCCAACCCTTATACGAAGCATGTACTCCCACTCGCGGTTCATAACATAAAATCCAATATTTCGTTCCACATCAATTATTATGTTTACTTAATATACAACTTAACAAAAATACAACCTATGAATGCATTTACAAATACACAATTAGTTCAAACAAGATGATAACACATGAAAGACGCGTGGGTAGCCAATATCCTCCTCAAACTGATCTTTCCGTCGAGAGTCAGTCCGAGCTCGTCACCGTTACTCTAGATAAAATGCACATTAATGTTCTTTCTCAACATGCCAAATGCTAAAGTTCACAATTCAATATCGATGTGAATACTTGAAATGAAAATATATAAACATATATGACATGCATGTCCACACCGGTGACGTTGGCTGAGCCTACAATAGACTGATTCATCTAACGATCACCTTCCAAAGTATGAGTATTTGGCAAATGGACAGGTGCCCCGTTAGATCTAACTCACCCGGGTTTGCCAAGCCATGGGCAACTTGTTTGTCACTCTAACTCACCCGAACCGCGACAATTCGGGCTACTTAATCAATGTCGCTCCAACTCACCCGAACCGTGACCAATTCGGGCTACTTAACCTTGGTACCAGGTATACATATGCATATGCATCATAAGATGAATAACGACTCAAGTTAGAGTCTAAATGGCACACATGAATAACCAGAAATCAATCTGCAAATAATTCGCAATAAAGACTATCAAATATCGAGCCGGCAAGGCTCTTCAACATAAGTTAAAAATCAACAATACCCATATGAAATAATATAAGATAATCAATGGACCATCTTAGGCCAATCAGGCTCTAACTAGAACAATCGAGCCAATCAGACTCTTTACAACATAACACACTACCAAAATAATTTTGTTATCAATTAACTAAAAATAAAATGAATGTAAATTTAACGAGGGTCCACACTTCCCACAAGAGAAGGCGTTCCCGAATTATCAACTCACAAGGAAGTGATTAACTCTCTCCGGAATCTGAAGTCAGTCCTTTGCCCTTCGTCGACGGTTCTTTACCTAGAAAGGAGATGAGCAATTAAAGACAAATCAAATATTACTAACTATTAGCGGTAACATCGTCTTTCATTGTCAAAATAAATCTTAATCGAGCTTGAGCGAGTCGATATTAAATAAGAACAGCCCGTATCTCCTCAACATCATCTCCCAATCTCACATAACCCGTTTCAGATCATTTCTTAAACAAAACGATAGGAAATAAATTTGAATTCGGCATAAATATTCTGAAATTTTCCAGCTAGCGGCAGTTTACAAGAAAAATCATAACTAATTGTAGAAAAATCGAATTGAGGAGTTTCAAGTGGCTATAGAAAGCTAACACGTTCAGCTACATACTGAAATTGAGTTTGTAAATTTTAGAGATCAATAGCTATGTCGAAAGTAGTTCGAACAGTAGCTATGAATTTCCTCATATAAGGAAGAAAACCCAACAAAATCACAAAATCTTGGAGAAAGGAAGCTTAATTAACCTATTACTTACCTCAAAACAACTTAGAAACCACCTAGGATGAGGGTTGTAAGGGAGAATTTGATCAACAAGGGTTTCTCCTCTTCACTCTCTTCTTTCCCCTCTTTTGTTCTTCTCACTTTTCTTCTCCCGTACTCTTCTTTCTTTCTTTTCTTTTTTTTTATATGTGTTGAGGCTATTAGAATGGGCTGGGCTTATTTCCATGTTATGCCATTTAAGTGGGCTGGACTTTGGCCAAATAAATAAATAAATAGGTTTTGGGCTCTAAAAACAAATATAGGTCAACTTGGGCCAAAAATAAATAAATAGGTTTTGGGCTTTAAAAACAAATCTAGGTCAACTTGGGCCAAAAATAAATAAATAGGTTTTGGGCTTTCTAAAAAAAATAATCTAGTTAGGCTAAGATATTATAAAGTATCCCCTCCTCTAAAAAGTTTCGTCCTCGAAACGTAAACGTACCTAGAGATGAAAAGAGATGTGGATGTTGTTGACGCATGACTAACTCTGGTTCCCACGTTTCTTCTTCAATTCGATCACTTCTCCATAGAACTCTCACCATAGGAATGGATTTATTACGAAGCATTTTCTCTCGGCGATCTACAATTTGAACAGGTTGTACTTCGTACGATAGATTCTCCTTTAATACAACTGGGGGATATTCGAGCACGTGCGAAGGATCGGGTTCATATTTTCTAAGCATAGAGACATGGAAAACATCGTGAATCTTTGACAATTCGGATGGTAGCTCAAGTCGATACGCGACACGACCAATCCTTTGCACAATCGTAAACGGGCCAATATACCTTGGACTTAACTTTCCTCGACGGCGAAATCGTAACACGACCTTCCACGGAGAAACTTTGAGAAAAACTTTATCTCCTTCATTAAACTCCAAATCGCACCTCCTATTATCTGCGTAGCTTTTTTGTCGATCTTGCGCTGCCTTAAGTCTGTCTCGAATAAGTTGTATTTTTTCCTTCGCATCTTCGATAAGCTCTACTTGTTCGATTTGTCTCTCGCCAACCTCATCCCAAAAGAGCGGTGTTCGACACTTTCGGCCATACAGAGCTTCGTACGGGGGCATTCCAATGCTTGAATGATAACTGTTGTTATAAGCGAACTCCACCAAAGTCACGTACTTATCCCAGCTACCTCCTAAATTCAACACCACTGCACGTAGCATGTCTTCTAGTGTCTGTATAGTTCTCTCTGACTGTCCATCAGTCTGTGGATGAAACGAGGTACTGAATAGTAATTTTGTACCTAGCGCTTTCTGCAGACTAGGCCAAAAACGGGAAGTGAATCTTGGATCACGATCAGATATGATTGACACTGGTACTCCGTGCAATCTCACGATCTCATCGACATATAACTTGGCAAGTTTCTCTAAAGATTCGTTGGTATGCACTGGAAGAAAATGTGCCGATTTTGTCAGACGATCGACAATGACCCAGATTGAGTCATGACCCTTTTGGGTTCGAGGTAACCCGGAAACAAAATCCATCGTGATGTTCTCCCATTTCCACTCAGGAATAGGTAGTGGTTGAAGCATGCCGGCTGGTTTTTGGTGTTCCGCTTTAATCTGTTGGCATGATAAGCACTTTGATACAAATTCAGCAATGTCCCGTTTCATACCTGGCCACCAATAATGCTCCCGAAGTGTTCTGTACATTTTGGTACTACCAGGATGCATAGAATAGGCTGAAGAATGGGCTTCCTCAAGAATAGCTCTACGAACATCAAGTTCTGATGGAACACAAACACGATTTTTAAAAGTAAGGAGTCCGTCATCCCGAATTTGAAATTCTGTTTCTTTTCCTTGATTTAGCTTCGCCATCTTCTGTTGTAAATGAACATCGTGTGATTGTCTTTCTCGAATTTGCTCGAACAAGGTAGGTCTAACCTCGAATTTGGCGATTAAAGCGGAATCATTAGACTTTTAACAATCGAGCGAAATGTGTAAAGATTTAAATTGCTCCAACATAGGAAGATAAAAAGATTGAATCGAAGCAAGTGAGGTAGAAGACTTTCTACTTAGAGCATCTGCAACAACGTTCGCCTTGCCAGGATGATAATCGATGACTAAGTCATAGTCACTAATCAACTCCATCCATCGTCTTTGCCTGAGGTTGAGCTCCTTTTGCGTGGTGATATACTTTAAGCTCTTGTGATCAGTGAAAACTCGACAAGTTGCACCATACAGATAGTGTCGCCAGATCTTCAATGCAAAGACAATTGCAGCCAACTCTAAATCGTGTGTAGGATAATTTTCTTCGTTCTTCTTCAATTGCCTTGAAGCGTAGGCAATAATCTTTCCTTCTTGCATGAGAACACATCCTAATCCTTGTCTCGAGGCGTCGCTATAAATGGTAAATTCTCCAATCGCTGGGTCTGGCAAAGCAAGAATAGGAGCTGAAACAAGTCGTCTTTTTAATTCTTGAAAGGCTTCCTCGCATTCTTCACTCCATTCAAATTTTACCCCTTTCCGAGTCAATTTAGTTAAAGATAAAGCCAACAACGAAAAGTCTTTGACAAACCGTCGATAATATCCAGCTAATCCCAGAAAACTACGAATCTCTGTCACGTTCTTTGGACGCTCCCAATCTAGCATAGCCTGGATCTTCACTGGATCGACATAGATTCCTTCTTTAGAAATGTGATGACCCAAAAAGCTTACCTCACGAAGCCAAAATTCACACTTCGAAAATTTAGCATAAAGCTGATTTTCTCTAAGAATGTTCAGAGCAATTCTTAGATGATGAGAATGCTCGTCATCTGATTTAGAATAAATAAGAATGTCATCAATGAAAATGATGACAAACATATCTAAATACGGCCGAAAGACCCGATTCATAAGATCCATAAAAGCTGCAGGAGCATTTGTGAGTCCAAAAGGCATAACACAGAATTCAAAATGACCGTATCTGGTTCGAAAAGCAGACTTAGGGATATCAGATTCCCTAATCTTGAGTTGGTGATAACCAGACCGCAAATCAATTTTTGAGAACACATTTGCTCCTTGCAATTGATCAAATAGATCATCGATTCTTGGAAGAGGATATTTGTTCTTGATTGTCACCTTGTTCAATTGACGGTAGTCGACACATAGGCGAAATGATCCATCTTTCTTCTTGACAAAAAGAACTGGAGCACCCCAAGGAGATGTGTCAGGTCGTATGAATCCCTTCTCCAATAATTCTCCAAGTTGTTTCTGGAGTTCCTTGAGCTCAGCTGGCGACATTCGATATGGAGTAATCGATATAGGTGTGCTTCCAGGAAGTACGTCAATGGAAAAATCGATCTCGCGATTCGGAGGCTGTCCTGGTAAGTCTTCGGGAAAGACATCAGGAAATTCATTAACGATCGGGATGTCATCTAGTTTAGTCTCAGAAAGAGAATTATCGACGACAAATGCCAAGAATGCCTCACAACCCTTACATATTAATTTATGCGCAGTCAACATTGAAATAAAAGAAAGGGATCTCGTTTGAAGTTCACCTTCAAAAACAAGTTCTGAGAATCCTGGTCTACGAAAAATAACAAGCCTCTCGTGGCAGTCGAGAATTGCATGATGAGAAGAAAGCCAATCCATGCCAAGAATAACATCGAGATCAATCAAAGGCAATGGTATCAATTCAGCCTCTAGAATGACATCTTTGATCTTCAATGGACAACCAAGAAACACCGAATCACGAATTAGACGCTCTCCAAGAGGGGTATGAACTATGATTTCAGGTGACAAATGAGAGATAGGATAATCTAAGATCGCAGCAAGATCATCCCGAATATAAGATCTATCAGAACCTGGGTCAAATAAAGTGTAGACCTGATGGTCTCCCACAAACACATGGCCTAAAGAAGCAATATTAGGTGAGATTGTGATTTAAAAATTCGGAAAGATAAAATTTCTTACGAATGTTTTATTTGTAATCAAGTGGCATAACAAGGCGGGGTTAGATCTAACATGTGAAAATACTCGGATTATAAATTACCTATCACAACCTTCGGATCTGAGCGAGCCTCTTCCTGGGAAATATGAAATACTCTAGTTTGATTCCTTTCTTGCATAGGTGATCGAGTACTAGGGCCGCTTGAAGCATCAGGCACTCTGGTAGCTGCAAATCGAGTATCTCTGGGTGTAGAATATGTTAGTCTACCACGAGGCTGACCAGAACTCTGACTGCTCGCTCCCATAAGTTGAGGACAAGAACTTCGCATATGCCCCGGCTGTCGACGCTGAAAACATACTTGAGGAGCCTTACAGGGGCCGTCATGATACTTTAAGCAATTCTGGCACTTGCGATTTTCACCAACCGATCTCGAGACATTGCTCCCGCCTCTACTAAATTGCTCCCGAGGTTGAGGAAAACTAATAGACACTGAACTTGGTGCGCCACGCGAAGATCCCACACCCCTATACACCTTCGATGCATTTCCTGGAAATGCGCTCCCTTGCCTTTTCTTTTGAGATCGTTCTGCAAGCTTATATCTCGCCTGAACTAAACTTTCTACCCTCAGGGCTTCTTCTACAAGCTCGTCAAGACTTTCGTACTTGTCTCCGGACTTGATGCGATCTCGAATATTTAGATTAAGACCATCTTCAAATCTCTTGCATAAGTCTCTCGTCGTATATGACTCAGGAGCGAATTCTCGCAATTCCAGAAATTTGCTTTCATACTCCACAACCGACATAGTGCCTTGAAAGAGGTTGAAGAACTCCTTTCTCTTCTGATCCTTGATGTACTGAGAGAAGTATCGATCTTTGAATCGTTCCACAAAGATAGCCCACATAATAGTAACCGAAGATGTCTCTTTTAGATTCTGCCACCATCGTCGTGCGTCTGGGCCTAACAGCTTGGTCGCAATGACCACACGATAACATTCTTCAATCATCAAAGTGTCAAAGGTCTCTGTAATCTCCTTTAACCATGCCCCCGCTTTAAAAGCATCTCTTGTACCGTCAAATTTTAAAGTCCCCATGTTTTCAACTGCTTTCACCAAATCAGGTATAAAAAGTGCACCTCGAGAAGTAGTACCTACTAAAGCCATTTCTGGAGTAGAAACTGGTACATGAGATGTAGGTTGAATTGGTTCATTAGCGCGAAGAACATCCTCAGTGACAGTTGTAGTGGTAGGAACCGTCGTAGGTGGTGGAACACCATGTACTCGAATGTGATCATAATACAACTGGTACTGCTCTGGGGTCATCATGTGCTCAACACGCAACTGGGCCCGTGGTTGCTCTACCTGGGTAACCGGAACCCTATGATCAGAATTGATAGGATCCGTAAATGTCGGATGAACAACATGATCAGAAGAAACATGTCCTCGAGGTCCACGAGGAACAGAAGAGAGTAGAGGACTCGGAGGATCACGAGGAACGTGTCCTCGACCTCGACCTCGACGACGAACTGGAGGTGCCATAATGACTGAAAGAAAGAAGGGTAAGAAAATGCAAGGTTAATATTAAGGTAAAACAATAACTTAGGATGACATAGAAACAAAATTGGATCCATTAGCTCGACTCAAAAAGAATGAGAATCATATAACCAGGCTCTGATACCAAGAAAGTTGTCACGCCCCAACCCGCAGGCGGAACGCGACAACCGCCATGTTAACCATAAATTTCGTGAAATGGGTGCACTCCACTCCACAAAGTTTATAGAAAACGTAAGGCTTGCTATCAAGTACCTGTAGAATTGAACAACTGATAACTACGGGTACAACCCAAGGACATCATTACATAAAGTATCAACAAGATTTACAAAGGTACAAAATACCACGATGTAACTTAGTTTGAAGAAAATATACATGAGCGATATAACATCGCGAAAGTACAAAAAGAACATCAAGGGGGATCACAAAATATAAAATATACAATCTCGCCAATGGATCCGTCAATTTACATAAAAGAGAAAGTACCCAAAACCCCGATCGAATGATGAGCAAACGATAGGCAAACCTCCAACCAAAACGATATCAACAGCCTGAGAAGGAAGGAAATGATGGGGGTGAGCAAAACCACTAGCTCAGTGAGGTGATAAGCCGGTCACCCCAACCCTTATACGAAGCATGTACTCCCACTCGCGGTTCATAACATAAAATCCAATATTTCGTTCCACATCAATTATTATGTTTACTTAATATACAACTTAACAAAAATACAACCTATGAATGCATTTACAAATACACAATTAGTTCAAACAAGATGATAACACATGAAAGACGCGTGGGTAGCCAATATCCTCCTCAAACTGATCTCTCCGTCGAGAGTCAGTCCGAGCCCGTCACCGTTACTCTAGATAAAATGCACATTAATGTTCTTTCTCAACATGCCAAATGCTAAAGTTCACAATTCAATATCGATGTGAATACTTGAAATGAAAATATATAAACATATATGACATGCATGTCCACACCGGTGACGTTGGCTGAGCCTACAATAGACTGATTCATCTAACGATCACCTTCCAAAGTATGAGTATTTGGCAAATGGACAGGTTCCCCGTTAGATCTAACTCACCCGGGTTTGCCAAGCCATGGGCAACTTGTTTGTCACTCTAACTCACCCGAACCGCGACAATTCGGGCTACTTAATCAATGTCGCTCCAACTCACCCGAACCGTGACCAATTCGGGCTACTTAACCTTGGTACCAGGTATACATATGCATATGCATCATAAGATGAATAACGACTCAAGTTAGAGTCTAAATGGCACACATGAATAACCAGAAATCAATCTGCAAATAATTCGCAATAAAGACTATCAAATATCGAGCGGGCAAGGCTCTTCAACATAAGTTAAAAATCAACAATACCCATATGAAATAATATAAGATAATCAATGGACCATCTTAGGCCAATCAGGCTCTAACTAGAACAATCGAGCCAATCAGACTCTTTACCACATAACACACTACCAAAATAATTTTGTTATCAATTAACTAAAAATAAAATGAATGCAAATTTAACGAGGGTCCACACTTCCCACAAGAGAAGGCGTTCCCGAATTATCAACTCACAAGGAAGTGATTAACTCTCTCCGGAATCTGAAGTCGGTCCTTTGCCCTTCGTCGACGGTTCTTTACCTAGAAAGGAGATGAGCAATTAAAGACAAATCAAATATAACTAACTATTAGCGGTAACATCGTCTTTCATTGTCAAAATAAATCTTAATCGAGCTTGAGCGAGTCGATATTAAATAAGAACAGCCCGTATCTCCTCAACATCATCTCCCAATCTCACATAACCCGTTTCAGATCATTTCTTAAACAAAACGATAGGAAATAAATTTGAATTCGGCATAAATATTCTGAAATTTTCCAGCTAGCGGCAGTTTACAAGAAAAATCATAATAATTGTAGAAAAATCGAATTGAGGAGTTTCAAGTGGCTATAGAAAGCTAACACGTTCAGCTACATACAGAAATTGAGTTTGTAAATTTCAGAGATCAATAGCTATGTCGAAAGTAGTTCGAACAGTAGCTACGAATTTCCTCATATAAGGAAGAAAACCCAACAAAATCACAAAATCTTGGAGAAAGGAAGCTTAATTAACCTATTACTTACCTCAAAACAACTTAGAAACCACCTAGGATGAGGGTTGTAAGGGAGAATTTGATCAACAAGGGTTTCTCCTCTTCACTCTCTTCTTTCCCCTCTTTTGTTCTTCTCACTTTTCTTCTCCCGTACTCTTCTTTCTTTCTTTTCTTTTTTTTTATATGTGTTGAGGCTATTAGAATGGGCTGGGCTTATTTCCATGTTATGCCATTTAAGTGGGCTGGACTTGGGCTAAATAAATAAATAAATAGGTTTTGGGCTCTAAAAACAAATCTAGGTCAACTTGGGCCAAAAATAAATAAATAGGTTTTGGGCTTTCTAAAAAAAATAATCTAGTTAGGCTAAGATATTATAACATCCCCCCCCCAAACTTAGTAAAAACGTAAGTTGAAACTATGTTTGCAAAAAGATGTAATTGCCGATTAGTAAGCACCATAAATATAAAAATTTCTTACTCACACGAAAGAAACAAAGAAATAAAACAGAAGGGACAAGCCCCCAACAGGCGCTCATGTTTAACGTCGGAGAGTCGCGACGGATGTAACCTTTGTAGGCTACTTGATCGGAGGACGGTCTTCTCGCATCCTCACCTTCAAATACTTTCTTTCCCTCTTCTTGTCTATACTCAACACCTCACCTTTCTTGGTCATAAAAATATGATCATTGAAATTTCCTTCCTCCCATGGCTATCTAGACTCCTCATTGTCAACCTTCCACTTAAATTCAGAATCACATGTCTTAGAAAAATCAAGATTAAACAAGTTAGAAACCACATCAATGCTCTTGCACGATTGAGTCTCCATGGGCATCTTCATTGCATGATCAAGAGAGAAAACCACATCTTCATTATCCATCTGCAGTCTAAGCTTCTCGACTCTCAACCTCTTTGCTCTTTCCCACTTCTTCTCCATTGTAAGCTCAGTATTCCGTCCTTGGGATGGCATGGGAGTAGCATTAACATCGTGTAAAGCATTCGGCGTGAAAAATGGTGCCAAACGAGGCGGTTCGACCTCGGTTCGACCATGAGTGCTGGTCGAACCAGGTGTATAGTGGTCGAACCGGGCTTCAAAAATTGCGTTCTCCACATGACAGGTCGGTTCGACCATGGTTCGACCAACAGGGCTGGTCGAACCATGGTGATCGTGGTCGAACCGTGCTTCAGACAAAACAGAGTGCTCCTTACAGGGTAGTTCGACCACGGTTTGACCAACATGGTTGGTCGAACCATGCTTGACGTGGTCGAATCGCACTTCAGATAAAACAGGGGGTCTCGAACAGGCTGGTTCGACCACGGTTCGACCAACTGAGTTGGTCAAACCATGATGGTCTTGGTCGAACCGGTCAGCTGAAAGCTCTGGAGGTTGCCCAGGTGCTTGGTTCGACCTCCATGATGTGATTTGACCTATTGGCTTGGTCGAATGGAGGTCGAATCGTGCTCCTGGATTTTCAAAATTTGTTTTCGGCAGTATCGGTCCCTCATACTGTGTTCCAGACCTTAACGTGATGCTTTATTCTCCAATGTTTGTGTCAATTGATTCACGTTCGTGGTCATCTGCCCCATAACCAAAGTAAGGTCCTTCAACTGCTTAGATAAATGTGCATGATCAACATTCATTCTAGCTTCGATGTGGTCAACCTTGCATCGTTCTCAGCCATGTATCGATTGAAGGTATCTTCAACACTATTCACTTCTTGCTGCTTCATACTATGCCCCCTTTATGTCAACTCTGTGATCTGCCTCTGCTGGGACTCTAGTAGCTTGTTGATGTTAGCTAGACTAGAGACGATCTCATCATCCCTATTCGGCTTCTCCACTTGATATTCAACCTGCGCCACCTTGCCAAGTATATAAGATCCTCTATCTCTCTCTATTGGCCAGTCACGTGAATTCATAGAGATGTCTTCAAATAACTTTTCTGCTTCAAGTGATGTCTTAGATAACAGCGCTCCACCAGATGATACATCAATAAAAATACGCGACTCACAATCCAATCCATAGTAGAAGATACTTATTTATTCAGCCTTAGACATTCCATGCTGTGGATACCTCCTGAGCATGTCTTTGAACCTGTCCCACGCCTCATAAAATTTCTCACCCTGATTCATAACAAATAGAGTGATCTATTGCTTCATTCTTAAGATCCTTGAGGGTGGCATATATCTCTCTAAGAACTTCTGCTGCAGTTGGTCCCATGAAGTGCAATATGTGGCATCAAGGGTCTCATACCAAGCTTCCACCTTATCAATCAAAGAGAACTTGAATAAGGCGATCCGCTTAGCATTATCATTAGCTCCAACTCCTTTTTGAGTGTTTGCATAACCAAGAAATCTTCGGAGATGTTGATATGGATCTTCAAACCAATCTCCAGAAAAGAGATTCTTCTCTACTGTATTAATAAAATGGGATTTATCTCAAAATCATCATCTTCCCCCCTTGCTCCTATCAACCCCATGTTACTAATACCATAGTTCGTGAAAATTTCACATATGGCAACATTATCTGGATTCTGCCTTGCTCCGACCATGTTTAGCTCAATGTGTTATTCGTTCTTTTCCTTCCTCTCTTTTTTCACGTGCACAAGTAACTCGAAAAAATTCAAGGTTAGATAGAAATAAATAATCACAAATAAAAGAAAAAATATCTTAATCAAACTAGAAATAATAAAATCAATAATAACAGCCATCCCCGGCAACGGCGCCAAGAACTTGATGAGCGTTTTCTCAACACACAAATAATCCCCAAGTATGAAGGATATCAATTGTAGTCTCGAAAGGTGACCAAGTGAATATCGAACCCAAGGGACGGCGTATTATCAATTTAATTATTATCTAAATTAATTAAGACGATTATGGCGATATAGTTTGAATGGTTATGAATTATTAGTCTACTAACAATTAAATTAAATAACAAATAAAATAAAAGTCACTTGAAGAATACGAAAGTGGATCAAGTAGGAGAATAGGTAGCTCTAGAATAATCCAGTTTTACTCATTAACTTCTCTTCCATGTGTCGATGTCCGACTTTGCCTTATGGAATATGGACGCATCACTAAACCATGCATATCTACTCTATAGACACACGTAAACATGCGTGTAACACGTGTGAATAACCTCAGAGCAAGAGATAAAATTCACCCCCCTTTCTAGGTACTATCAGTATCAATATTTTCCCTTAGGATTGGTACTCTAATCCGATATGATCTCCCTTTATAGGTACTATAAAATTATCCTCTTTATCCTACTTATTAACCCGAATTCAATTCAATTAACAAGTATTCATATAAGATAATTCTAATAAGACTTCGGAATCCCTTCACTTAGAATTATAACATAAAATCATGCTCAACAGTGAACGCACTCAACCAATAACCATGTCATGCATTCAGACTCTACGCAACCATTATTGATGCACAAAACTACTATAAGTATGGATTAAAAAGCACGATCATATATAAAATAAACCACAAGTAGTATTGTACGGAGTATACACACGGAAGTTCAATTAACTAGATAAAATCTTTACAACCTTAGTTCTACCAAAAAGGCTCTAGCCCATGGTGTTGTAGGAAACACACATGGGGGTTGGATAGATCTTACTCGGATGTCCGGAAAATACAAGAGAAATTAGAAAACGAATAAACCCTAGATGTGGCGTCATCGCATCCCTCTCGCTCTTGAATTCTCCTCTTAGTTCTCCCCTTGATTCCACAAACGAATCTTCAAAGTGATGGATGGATGGAGGAAAGGATGATGGTTGGGGGGTGATCCCCCCTTGTGGGGTGTTGTATGTGTGGCCTCTCTTCTCCTCTCTTGTTGTTGTGTTCCAATCCCCTTTTTGTGGCTGTATAGACCTTCTTTTATACTTGTAATCACGTCTCCTAGGCTTGGAATAGCCTTTTCAGGTGATCACATGCGTTTTGGCCTCGAAAATCCGGATATGGTAAGTTTCTGTGCGATGGTTCGACCTCAGCAAACAGGTCGAACCACTGGCCGTAGGTCGAACCACAGGTCGAACCCCACTTCTGGAAGTATTCTGCACTTGGTTCGACCCTTGTACAGGTCGAACCACTCCTTCTTGGTCGAACCACAAGTTGAACCGCACCACTGAATAATTTCTGCTCCTGGTTCGACCAACTGTCAGGTCGAACCCCAACGTTGTGGTCGAATCCTTCTCCTTGCAAACTGGTTCGAATTTGGTTCAACCTGATGATGAGGTCGAACCATTGAGTCGTGGTCGAACCAGCTATTTTTCCGTCTAGTTCGACCTCGGTTCGACCTGAAGCAGGCCGAATCGATTTGCGCAGGCTCACCGTTTCGCGTATAACTTTCACATCCGACCTCTGAATTGAGTGATTTTTGCACTCACGCGATCCTCTCTTCAGTGGCTTTCCAACCATGTATCACACTATCAATTCATAGCTCCACATCAACACAGAATAATTATGAAAGTTGGACGTGTGTTTTCAGCATTCTTGCACAAATTGCACCTTTTCTCCAACTTTGCACTTTTCATCATTTTTCCACCTAAAACACAATAAAACACCTCAAGTGCACCTGATTCTCACATATATCGAATATAAGACACTTGTGCTCATATAAGACTACAATATCAATAAAAAATGTGTTAAATTGGATATTAAAACACGCTTATTTTCACTCTCATCAGTACAATATTTTATTCTAAAGGGTATACACCTAAATTTTTTTTTTAGAAAATAAAGGGTATACGTCCTTATGCTAAAGTGTATAACGTTTAATAATAAATAAAGGGTATTTGGGTGCACAGCTAGTGCCCGGGGACACACAAGTTCTAATCAATTTTTAAAGTATTATAATATGATAGACTGCGAACCTACATTAATTATCAATGTAAATATGTATATATCTACATAATTCAAGGGTATAATAATTTATACTCTAATTATAATTATAAATAAGATAATGCATTAACAATCTACCATTAAAGTATAAATTTTTAACCTATAATTAATTATACTTATAACTTCTAAATTAATAAAATGTTTAGGTGAATAATATATATAAAAAATAATTACATAATAATTATTAATTTATAGTTTTATCAGAACTTAAAATATGCACTATAGGATTTCATGGAAGAAGAGTTATTTTATTTTGGCAAATTATTATGTATACTCACTTTTAGTCTTTCAAAGATGTATACACTTATGAATAAAAACATATAAATTATGATATCAACTTTTTTTTATTTTTGAAGGTTCCGAAGTTGGAATCAGTGAAATTGTTAATTTTATCTTAAATAATGAATTAATATTCATTGAGGTTCTAATATTGAACAAAAACTGTTATCTTAGTAAAAAGTACAGTTAAAAAATATTCTCTCTTTTTTTTCATTTATTTATCCCACAAAAATTTCAAATAACACTTTAATCAATTATAATTTTAAATTTACTTTAATTTAAAATTTTCACTTATTTTCACATTTATTAAATTTCTTTACATTTATTTATAATTTTAAATTTTAATTATTTTTACTTAATAATAAAAATTAAATTAAAATGGAATCTAATAATTAAGGTCATCAAATGCACATACACCATGTGAATTATAGTTGGACTCTAAATTTTAATTTACCGGGTACATCGGTGCACTTGAATAATATCATCCGTTAGATCAAATTTTTATTTAATCTTTAACATTCTTATAAAATAAAATATTTAAAAATAAATTTAAAAACTACCCGCTACATCCTCACTTTTACCCTATTAACTACCATGTGCACCGATGCACCGGGTGCACCACATAATCACCCTAAATTTTAATTTTTATTATTAAAATAAATAGAAAAGATTGTATCATGCAAGCATTCCATCCAATTAAAATATTAATTTTCACTTAAATTCCCTCCAACTAAAATACTTGCGAGAGAGTAAAAAAAATGCGGGAATAGAAAATGGAGGCAAAGAATGAAATGCCCATCACAAGATACCACACACTGACACCCTTGCTTTGCCTTTCCCTTCCAAAATTTGGAACAAAATTATCTAGCCCTAAAGCTCTAACAATTCCAAATTTCCAAATTCTGAAATTCTCAAATTCTGAAATATTGATGCCCTAATAGTGTTATGTCTCTTCACTTAAAAAGCAATGATATCGAGCTGTAATGCCACCGTCCCTCTCATTGTAACCCCGGCTCTGGTGGAGTCGCCGTCGCCCGCCACCTATCACATCACCAGACGGGCCACTCCTCCACTCGGCGGAATCAACATTGAATCATCATGTCCGTCGAAATTTTCTTTGAATTCACCATTAATGGCGGACTCCTTTTGGTTTGTAGTCCCCCTTCATTTTCTTCAAAATTTCTAATTTATGTTCTTCTCTGGATATTTGGTAGTTTTCTTGTGTACATTACATTCTTCTTTTATAGAAAAGAGGCTATAAGGATATGAAAGTTATTTTAATAGTATTCAAGATGTTGAGTGTCAAAAATGAACTATAGTTGCCTGTTGGCATCTCATTAGCAGTAAAATTTCACTTTCATTCAATATAGTTTACTTTTTCCAATCTAGACATGAAATTGGAAATTATAATTTGTGGTAAAATTAAAATGTAGTGGGCAGTTCAAATTGTGGATTTAATTGGTGTAAGTTTTTTCAAAATTTCTCTTCTATTAGCTCAATTTCTCAATCTTTCTACAAGTCCAAAGTAAAAGTTTGTTTGACTATTTGTTTCATTGAAGGGAATATTATCATTATTATGTATTTTTGATGCCTTATTTCTATTTTTCATTGCTGATGGTTCTCTATGATTCTATGAATGGTAATCATCCTTATTTTGAATTGGACATGATGCATTTCTTGATGAAGTGTTTCTTTTTGGGTATACATTGTTGCTGATTTCTGTATAGATTTAGCTATCCTCAGTATTCACAGAGGCTAGTAATCTGCATCATGTTTATTGCAGGCTGATATACCAGATCCTGCATTACGATTTAATTGTATTGGTGGAGTTCATTTATGAAGAGATATGTTTATTTTGGCTACCATGATTTGCTGCTTCTTGTGAGTTCATTTATGTAGAGATATGTTAATTTATTTAGTTCCAGTTCCAATGTTGATAGCCATATTTGTATTCACTTGGAGCTTTTATTTATTTATTTATTTAGATGGGCATGTGTAATGTAGATTTAATGAGTATATTGCTGTCAAGGTGAATATCCCTCATGGCATGTGTTTTCCCTGTTTATCATTTTTCACAAACAGCTAAATCTGAACCACTGAGCTGTCATTGTGCATATATATATTATGGAAATCTGAACTTGATTTATAAAGCTTACAAGAATTTTTAAGCCTTATCAGTTACTTACCAGTTGCATAATTTTGATGCAGTTTTCTAAAACTACGACCTATGAATGTTGCTGAAAACAGAATGTATTATGACTGCTAATAAAATTATATTTAGTTTTAATTTTTATCTTAGTGTGCTGATTGAATTTTAATTCTTGATCATATAGTGTTCTATCGATATCTGAGGAAATCAGGGAAGAGTTCCTATCTAATGCAATCGGAACTGCCATTGACTGGATTCCTGTACCGTGGCCGAAGGTTGCAACTCTTATCACTCAAGTTTCAGAAGTTATTGTAGATTACTGTACAGTTGTACCTAAGATCTTGAATGACACATAATTTTCTTTTCAGGTTCATGGTCTGGAGTTAGTTGTTACCATCTTTGTCCCCTCTTCTTGCACTAGAGTGGCAGCATGAGCATGTGTAATAAGTTTTAAACCTTTGAAGGCAAGACTTGTTTTCCTCTTAATTGATCATCATTTTATTTTAAAGTAGATTGCATTTATTCATCTGGACAATCTCTATCACATTGTAAGTTACTGTAAAAGTGTAATACCCCAAAAAAAACTTCAAGCCCAAGATCCGAATTCTTTTAAGCCCAACTTCTAAAGCCCATTAAGGAATCTCTACGTAGCGTGAAATAGAGAGGAGAGGAGATCTTATTTTTTTAAATTTGCAGAATATCTCCAAATCTTGTCTTTACCCCATCACCCCGCAAATTAGGACAAGATGTCATCTTTCAAATCTTTTCCATTCTTAGCTTCGCTGCAAACACGTAATTCCTCCCCACCTTATATTTTTCTCCCATTCTTCTCACATCAATACGCAGCCTCTCTCAAGGTAAAACCTCTCCTCACTTTTCCTCCAAGAACAAATCGTTTTCTTTACTATTCCAGCCATACACTCAACTCTTTTCTTCTTAATCAACCATGACCCTGTTCTTTTCTTTTCATCCAAAAAGGAATATTTTCAGCAATCGTTTCAAATCTTATTTACATCTCTACACTATAAGTTGCAGAATTTAGTTTTCTTACCAAGTTTTAGAAACGCGTTTTGATCATTCTTCCTTTTGTTATTGTTGAGTATAGGCAGCGAGGGTAGGGCGAGTTGAAGGAAATCGGAGATTTCGTTTTGCTAGATCAAGTGTTTAAAGTGGGATTTATTATGTGTTATTTATGTATTTAAAACCCTACATGATGTGATTATACATGAACATGCTATGTTATCCATGAATTATTAAGTACAAGTCAAGGGTATTGAATCGCGATGCTTGCCAACATGGGTATTGAACCGAAAGGTGCTTACCAACATGATTTGAAATTTCAAGTTACAAGTGTAAGAATTTCAGTTTCACTCATAGTAGCGTTTGAATGATAAATAGTGCGTAATTTATTTCACTAAGCGGTGGATTGCTCACTCCCTATGATTTACCCCCTTTTCAGGTTAGCGTGGTGGTAGCGTACGAGCGGGGAGTGTCGAGTAAGAGGAGACTATAATAAGGGTTTCAATAAATTTCAGTTTGCCGTGTACACTCAAATTGACGTCTTATTTTAATATGTTTTGAGCACGAAAAACCTTGAACGGAATTACACTGTCTCGCTTACACGTTGGTTGCAATTGATTGTGTACTGGAAGATTTAATTTCTAATAAAGGAATTCTGATAAGACGTGTGGGTTTGTGTGTATTTGAGTCATGTCTTACTCTCTTTTATTTTATGAAATAATAATTTTTTTTTATTTGTGGCATTCTATACGTGTGTATGTTGAGTGTTATATGTAAATATATTGGTGTGTATAGTTTCCTAGTTTAATCAGAGTACATGTCCACTAAATACCTTTTAAAATAATAATTTTTGTTTGATTAGTGACTGACTGGTACTTATTTGTGCAAATGTACATGCATATATTAATTGATTTCATTGAGGTGTAATATGTTACTGCATGTCTATAGATTGACAAGTCCTGCAAGTTTGTGTGTCAATTTGTGTGTGTCAATTTGTGGGAAATAAATTAGTAGTTCTTTTCTGAAAAGGTTTTTGCTAAATACTCTTTTAATAAAATTTAAATTGCAAAAGCTTAAAAGACATAATCCTTAATTAATTTCTTTTACTTTGCATTATTTGATCAAAGTATGTTGAAACTTATTGGACCAAAATCTTATTTATCTTTTATTTACATTGCATTAATCATATAAAGGTTGATTGAAACTTATGAGACTTGTTCCTTATTTTATTTCCTTTAGTTTTGTGTTATTTTCCATTTTAAATTTTGTTCATGCCCCCTTTTTTTAAAAGGCTTTTATTTAAGGATTTTACGTATAAATAAGTATTTTTAAAAATTGGGGTGTGACAGTTTGGTATCAGAGCAGGTATGCAATTCTGCATACTTGTTCAAAAATTATTTTATTTCTATCTTCCGCATATGCATATGTAAATGATTTATTTGCTATGAAAATATACATGAATAGTTTTAATAATAATTAAGTCTCTTTCTACGCATTGATGGGTGTTTTCTCAACATACAATTTAATCCTTAAGTATGAAGGATATCAATTGTAGTTTCGAAGGTGACCAAGTTATATATCGAACCCAAGGGACGGATAAATATCAATTTAATTATGTTCTAGTATATTTAGACTATGTTTTGAATATAATAGTTTTGATTTGAAGAGTAAGTAACAACTAATAATTGAAATAACAAGTAAAAATAACAAGAAGAAAATATAGTAGGTTGTGATCAAGTAAGATGATAGGTAGTTCGTCAGGTCATCCAGTTCCACTCATTAATTCATACTTTCGTGTGACGGTGTCCGACTCTACCTTGTAGTTTATGGACGCATCACTAAACCATGCAAATCTACTCTATAGACACAAGTAAATATGCGTATGACACGTGTGAATATCCTCGGAGCAAGATGTATACTTCACCGCCCTTTCTAGGTACTATCATAATCAATTATTTCACGTGCACTTAGTACTCTAACCCGATTTGATCTCCCTTTATAGGTACTATAATATTATACTCTTTATCCTACTTATTAACCCCGAATATGATTCAATTAACAAGTATTCAAATAAGATAGTTCTAATAAGACTTCGGAATCCCTTCACTT
This sequence comes from Pogostemon cablin, assembly GCA_023678885.1. Lineage (NCBI taxonomy): Eukaryota > Viridiplantae > Streptophyta > Magnoliopsida > Lamiales > Lamiaceae > Pogostemon > Pogostemon cablin. The sequence goes on from CM042959.1 coordinate 23,313,677, forward strand.
AGAATTATAACATAAAACCCTGCTCATTAGTGAACGCACTCAATCAATAACCATGTTATGCATTCAGACTCTACACAACGATTATTGATGTACAAAATGACTATGAGTATGGATTAAAAACGCACAATCTTATATAAAATAAACCACAAGTAGTGTTGTACGGAGTTTACACACGAAAGATAAATTAACTCATGAAGCCTTCATAACCCTAGAACTACCGAAGCGGCTCTAGCCCATGATTGATCTAAGAACAATCATGGTTAGATGGACCGATCTTACTTGACTCTCCAGCGGAACTCTGTCACAGCCCCTCCGGATGATGGGAGATCGCTCTCCTTCCAACTCTACGTCTCCACGTCTTGGTTCTCGATCAAAAGCTCCCTTTTCTGGACTGCATGAGCCTCCTTTTATACTTGTAATCATGTCTTTAGGGCTTGGAATGGGCTTTTCAAGTGATCTCACGCGTTTAGGCCTCGAAAATCCGGATAAGGTAAGTGTCCGCACATCGGTTCGACCTCAGCAAACAGGTCGAACCACTCCTCCCTGGTCAAACCATAAGTCGAACCACGCTACTGGATGAATTCAGCACCTGGTTCGAACAACTGGGCAGGTCAAACCCCGATGTCGTGGTCGAACCCTCCTTCTCGCGAGCTGGTTCGACCACGGTTCAACCTGATGAGCAGGTCGAACCCTCTGGTCCTGGTCGAACCTACCTTCTGTACACTTCGCGTCGTCGATTCGACCTACTGGAGAGGTCGAACCCGCCTCCTTCTGGTCGAACCCGCCTTTTCTTTGACGGTTCGGATGGCCTCGACTTCGTCTCTTTAATTCTTGACACTTCAACTCTTATTTTGCTAGTAAAACCACTCAAATAGCTCCAACAACACTTGAATCATGCTCTTTCACAATATATATAGGTTTTCCACCTATTTCAACCTTCAAACTCTCCAAAACTAGCACAAATTCTGGCGCAAGATTCGTGAATTTACACACTCATCAAACCCCCAAACTTACATGTTGCTCGTCCCGAGGCAACGCAATCAAACGAAGGAGTCGTGTATAATTCACAAGAATCACCAAGTACAACACATATTACACATGCAACTTCATCAATTTAAAAACAAGTATATCCTGCATCATACATATCATTCATGCAAAACATCACTCAATCATAATACCATTCAGAGTACTAAGTCATCAAGCTCACAAGATAAGTGTTTACTCTCTCACTCAAGTGCTAATTGCACTTAACATGTTAGTGTATACGCTCATATTCAATCCATATTCACGCGTAACCATAAGCTTGGCAAAGGTCTCAAAAATCAACTCACAATCAACTAATGACTAGGATCATAAAGGACTTGTCTTTGGGTCATAATGTTGGCTCTTTGGAAATTGTAGGAAAATTTAGATAAGTGACTCAAACACTAGTAGAGAGTTACCTTGGAGGTTCTCGATTTCTTCATTCGGGTATATATCCTCCTCCAATTTCTTCTCTTGCACTTGCAATTTTGAATTTCCTTCTCTTTCTTGCATCAACATCATTCTTCTTTTGATAACTCGGGTACCGGTTGTAGGCACTACCCTTTTTGAACAGCAATTGGGGTACCAGTTTCAGGCACTACCCCTAAACAAGATTTAACCATGTACTCTTCTTACTCTACTCAACCTCATTCTATCTTCCTTTTTCTCCTTGCAACATTTATTCACCTCAACTCTCTCTACCAATGAATATGGTATTTACAAAGCTCAAGTAAAGGTAAAATAAGGCTCTTTTATTCGTCTTGCCAAAGAAAAAGCTTTTAACGGCTCAAACGGGGCTACCAAAGGTTTATAATTAATATGAAGGTAAAATTTTGGCTAAGTAACTCAAATAATCAAGGATGGCCTAAGATCATATCCTAGCAAATCATCAATTGTAAGTCTCACACAAGACTCCAACTCAAGTTCTAGAATACGTTTATTTGAATGATTCTCTCAAGAATAAACTATCATGATCAGGCATGATTAAAAGGCTCAAAATCCTCACATAGGTAAATAGAATCCTAAGTACTCCTCATAGCACATAATCAAGATCAATTCCTCAAGAACTCTACATACTTATCAAATTATACATGCTTCTCATCAATGAAAATTAACACATGAACATATGAATGCACAGAAATTCACCAGCCCATATACCAAATCGATCATACAAGCTCCTCAATAATCCCAACTCATGCAACATAGAAGGATGGGGTTAAGAACATACTTTCCTGGCTTGGTTCGACCTGGATTCGACCTGTTGAAGAGGTCGAATCAACTTCATCACGATCGAATTGACCTTCTGGACACATTATCCTTCGATTTGACTTGGGTTCGACCTGCTGACCAGGTCGAACCAGATCGGCTTAGGTCGAACCACCCTATTGTAAGTTTCATGCCATCGATTCGACCTTGGTTCGACTTGCTGAACAGGTCGAACCAAGAACATCATGGTCGAACTAATCTTCAGGACTTTTGCTTGCTCTGGTTCGACCTCGGTTCGAGTTGATCTTCTGGTCGAACCATTTTGCTTGAGGTCGAACCATCTCTCTGGACAACTTTTGCACCTCGATTCGATTTCTTCTGGTAGGTTTGACCTCCTGGTTTGGTCGAACCGACCCCTTTAAGCTTCAAAACAAGTGTTTTTCCATTCCTACACACTTCAAACTTTAAAACGAATCATTAGGTACCAAATAGAGCTCAACTTCATCAAGAATTGGTTCTAAAAAATAACATTCATGAGTAACTCCGCAACTACACAAAACACGGACAACAAAACACCACTAAACATTAGGCAAGTTACAAAAAAATCCACACATAAAAATCGGTTAAAGTTTTAAATATGCCGCAAAAAATTAACTCCCCTAACAAACGTCACAAAGAAAAGATTATACTATCGGTGCTCATTGAGGTAAGTACATCACACCCCCCAAACTTAGTAAAACTTAAGTGAAACTAAGTTTGCAAAAAGATGTAATTGCCAATAAGTAAGCACTATCAATAAAAATTTCTTACTCACACTAAAGAAATAAAGCAATAAAACCGGAGGGAAAGCCCCCAACAGGCGCTCTTGTTTAACGTCGGAGAGTCACGACGGAATACTGCTTTGGAGACTACTTGATCAGAGGACGGTCTTGTCGCATCCTTACCTTCAAATACTTTCTTTCTCATTTTTTTTCATCTACCCTCAGCACGACACCTTTCTTGGTCACAAAAATATGATCAATAGAATTTCCTTTATCCCATAGCCATCTAGACTCTTCCGGGTCAATCTTCCATTTAAATTCTGAATCACCTGTCGGATCTTTTTCATTGTCACCAAGATAATCATACTTCAAGTATTCCGGTAACGGTTTCAGCTACTCTCTCCTTTTCTCCATCGGAGTGCTCTCTCGCTCCAACGGCAAGTACTTCCTAGTCCTTTTCACTTCTTCAACCTTAGCTCTCTCCAATTCATACCTGGTATCACCCAAAGCAAGTAAGTTCTCAAGATATTCAATACATTCCTCTTTGGAAAGACCATCAAGCTCCATAGTGGGATAAGTAGGAGACTCCATCAAGCATGTCTCAAGAGGATCCTTAGACAGGATCGAAGGCATATCTTCCTTCACAATCTCCTCCACCACATCAATACTATGACATTGTGACTCCATAGGCATCTTCATTGCTTTGTCAAGGTTGAATAATACCTCTTCTTTATCCATCCGCAACCTGAGCTCCCCCTTTTTAACATCAATCATGGCCCCAGCAGTAGCAAGGAAAGGTCTCCCCAAGATAAGAGGGATATTATCCTTGTCAACTTCCATGTCAAGCACAAGAAAATCCACAGGAAAGACTAGTTTCTCCACTTTGACAAGAACGTCTTCAATGATACCTTTCGGAAACGTCATCGACCTGTCCGCCAATTGTAAAGCATCTGTTGTAGGAGTTAACTCCCCCAAACCAAGCCTTTGAAAGATAGACAATGGCATCAAATTGATGCTTGCCCCAAGATCGCACAAGGCTAGTCGTGCCGGCCCTTTTCCAATCTCACACAAGATAGTGAAGCTTCCCGGATCCTTCATCTTCTGTGGCAACTTCTTTTGGATGATTGAGCTGCAATTTTCAAACAAATTCACCGTTTCAACTCCGTTCAAACTTCTCTTTTTCAACAATATGTCCTTAAGGAATCGGGCATAGTATGGCATCTCTAATATCGCCTCAGAGAAAGGAATACCCAAGCTTATCTTATTCATGATCTCAGAAAACTTCTTGAACTTCTCTTCCAATCCCTTCTTAACTAGCCTATATGGAAACGGCGGAGGTATCTTTGTTTTGGGGATACCCCATTCATCACGCTCGACCTTCTCCGCTTTATCCTTCTTGGCTCTCATCCTCTTGGCTCTTTCCCACTTCTTCTCTGCTATAATCTCTGTATTTTGTTCACTCTGAACCACTGGAGTAGCATCCACATCATAGAGAGCATTTGGTGTAACAATAGGCATGTTTCGGATGGATTCGACCTGGGTTCGACTTAAAGAACAGGTCGAACTAGGTACGTAATGGTCGAACCGATCGTCTGGAAGACTGCTCTCTTTCTGAAGTTGAGGTTCGATGTGGGTTCGACCTGTTTGGTAGGTTGAACTACTGCCCCCTAGGTCGAACTGGCCTACTGTACTCTTTCTGCCCTCCGGTTCGACCAAGGTTCGACCAGATAGATTGGTCGAACCATATCCGTCGTGATCGAACCGTTACTGCGACAAAACAGGGTGCTCCAGGTTGTGTGGTTCGACATAAGTTCAACCTCTGTCCAAGTTGAACCATACTTGCTTTGGCCGAACCGATCATCTGGAAAAATAGAGTGCTCTAAATGGTTTGGTTCAACCAGGGTTCGACCTGTAGGCCAGGTCGAACCAGCTGCATGTTGGTCGAACCGATGCTGCAATGCCTCCTAATCGTGTCCAGAGCTCTGGTTCGACTTCCCCTGTGTGGTTCGACCAACTGTGTTGGTCGAACCCTGGTCGAATCGCGGCCTGGACATGTCCAAATTTGATTCTGGCCTCATCGGTCCCTCGTACTGTGTTCCAGACCTCAATGTAATGGCGTTGCAGGACCTTGGATTCTCAATACTTTGAGACAGGAGCTTTCCTTTCACAATAGTTTGAGAGAGCTTGTTAATATTTCCTGCCATCTCCCCCATCAACAATGTAAGGTCACTCACTTGCTTGGATATATCCTCATGGTTTGCATCAATCTTCTTCTCTAATTTGGCCTCACGACGATCCAATCTAGCATCATTCCTAGCCATGTACATGTTCACCGTATCCTCGAAACCAGGCTTCCCTTCTTCCACTTTCGCACCCGGATCAACACCCCTGGATCAACACCCATCGGAGGTTGAATTGCATTGTTCGGATTGCTCCATGAAAACTTCGGCCTCTTAGGCTGTTGATAATTACCCAGGGGTCCACGATTGTTGTAGTTCCCTTGGTCATTCCGGTTGCCTTGATTTTGATACCTTGTTCCTTGAATACTTTGACTCATGACGTAGTTTGCTTCCTCCATATCCTCTTGGAACAACCCCTCATTTATAACTTCCTGCTGCATGATTGGTATGCGCTGAGATATATCGTTGATTTGCTTTTGCTGGGACTCAAGTAGCTTGTTGATAGACGACAAGCTACAGACGATCTCATCTTCTCTACTTGTTTTCACCGTAGCATGTTCAACCTTAGCCACTTTTCCAAGGACGTAAGTACCTCTAACTCTATCAGTTGGCCAATCTCTCGAGTTCATCGAAATATCTTCAAACAACTTCTCGGCCTCTACAAATGACTTTGTAAGCAATGCTCCATTAGAAGAAGCATCCAGTAACACACGTGAATCACAGTCCAATCCATTGTAGAATATGCTGATATATTGAGCTTTAGATAGCCCATGTTGGCGACACTTACGAAGCATGTCCTTGAATCTGTCCCACGCTTCATGAAACTTCTCTCCACTACCGATAGCGAATTGGTTAATGTCTTGCTTCATCCTGAACACCTTTGAAGGTGGCATGTATCACTCCAAGAATTTCAACTTCAATTGCTCCCAAGTAGTGCATTCAGCTGCATTGATAGTGTCATACCAATCTCTCTCCTTTACAGTAAGCGAGAATTTAAATAAGAGGATCTTCCTAGCATCTTCATGTTCTCCTGCGTCTTTTTGAGTACTTGCATAGCCCAAGAACTTGTTTAGATGCTGCTACGGATCCTCTAAAGACCCTCCTGAAAAGGAGTTATTTTCTATCATGCTAATAAGAGCGGGGTGAAGATCAAAATTCGCATTAGCCCCCTCGCTCCTAGAAGCGCAAAGTGTCCAGCCCCGTTATTCTTTAAGACTACACGGATGACCAGATTATCCGAATTGGCCCTTTCGTTGGCTATGTCGACTTCCTCTGCTGCTGCGTTTAGATCAACCATAGTTTCAGTCACTTCCGAGTTCGGTTCGCCCATTTCAACTCCAAAATTCAGAGCTGTAGTTGGTTCTTCTTTCATACTCTTCTTCTTTTTCTTCTTCTTCCTCGATGATGCTCCGATCTCAGGATTATATGGTTCTAATTCACCTTTCTTTGATCTCGTGAGCATACACTTGAAAAGAATAAGAGAGAAAATAGTAAAATAAGAAAAATAGTCCTAATAAACTAAAAATAACAAAAAGATATTTTACGCCGTCCCCGGAACGGTGCCAGAAACTTGTTGGGTGTTTTCTCAACACACAATTTAATCCTCAAGTATGAAGGATATCAATTGTAGTTTCGAAGGTGACCAAGTTATATATCGAACCCAAGGGACGGATAAATATCAATTTAATTATGTTCTAGTATATTTAGACTATGTTTTGAATATAATAGTTTTGATTTGAAGAGTAAGTAACAACTAATAATTGAAATAACAAGTAAAAATAACAAGAAGAAAAGATAGTAGGTTGTGATCAAGTAAGATGATGGGTAGTTCGTCAGGTCATCCAGTTCCACTCATTAATTCATACTTTCGTGTGACGGTGTCCGACTCTGCCTTGTAGTTTATGGACACATCACTAAACCATGCAAATCTACTCTATAGACACAAGTAAATATGTGTATGACACGTGTGAATATCCTCGGAGCAAGATGTATACTTCACCCCCTTTCTAGGTACTATCATAATCAATTATTTCACGTGCACTTAGTACTCTAACCCGATTTGATCTCCCTTTATAAGTACTATAAAATTATACTCTTTATCCTACTTATTAACCCCGAATATGATTCAATTAACAAGTATTCAAATAAGATAGTTCTAATAAGACTTCGGAATCCCTTCACTTAGAATTATAACATAAAACCCTGCTCATTAGTGAACGCACTCAATCAATAACCATGTTATGCATTCAGACTCTACACAACGATTATTGATATACAAAACGACTATGAGTATGGATTAAAAACGCATAATCTTATATAAAATAAAACACAAGTAGTGTTGTACGGAGTTTACACACGAAAGATAAATTAACTCATGAAACCTTCATAACCCTAGAACTACCGAAGCGGCTCTAGCCCATGATTGATCTAAGAACAATCATGGTTAGATGGACTGATGCGCGTTTTCTCAACACACAATTAATCCCCAAATATGAAGGATATCAATTGTAGTCTCGAAAGGTGACCAAGTGAATATCGAACCCAAGGGCGGCGTATTATCAATTTAATTATTATCTAAATTAATTAAGACGATTATGGCAATATAGTTGAGGTTGAATTATTAATCTACTAAACAATTAATTAAAATAACAAATAAAATAAACTATCACTCAAAGAATACGTAGGTGGATCAAGTAGGAGAATAGGTAGCTCTAGGATAATCCAGTTTCACTAATTAATTTCCCTTCCATGTATCAATATCTGACTCTGCCTTGTGGAATATGGACGCATCACTAAACCATGCATATCTACTCTATAGACACAAGTAAACATGCGTGTAACACGTGTGAATAATCTCGGAGCAAAAGATATAATTTCACCCCTCTTTCTAAGTACTATCAGTATCAATTATTTCCCCCTAGGATTGGTACTCTAACCCGATATGATCTCCCTTTATAGGTACTATAAAATTATCCTCTTTATCCTACTTATTAACCCGAATCCAATTCAATTAACAAGTATTCATATAAGATAGTTAAGACTTCGGAATCCCTTCACTTAGAATTATAACATAAAACCCCTGCTCAACAGTGAATGCACTCAACCAATAACCATGTCATGTATTCAAACTCTACACAACGATTATTGATGCACAAAACGACTATGAGTATGGATTAAAAAGGCACAATCTTATATAAAATAAACTACAAGTAGTGTTGTACGGAGTATACACATGAAAGTTCAATTAACTAGATAAAACCTTTACCCTAGTTCTACCAAAAAGTCTCTAGCCCTTGATGTTGAGAAGAACAATCATGGGTGTTGGATAGATCTTACCCGGATGTCCAAAAAATACAAGATAAATTAGGAAACGAATAAACCCTAGATGTGGCATCATCGCGTCCTTCTCACTCTTGAATTCTCCTCTTAGTTCTCTGATGAGAGTGAAAATAAGCGTGTTTTAGTGTCCAATTTAACACCTTTTTGATTGATATTGTAGTCTTATATTAGCACAAATGTCTTATATTCGATATATGTGAGAAAAAGGTGCACTTGAGGTGTTTTGTTGTGTTTTAGGTGGAAAAAGGATCAAAAGAGCCAAGTTTGAGAAAAGGTGCAATTTGTGCAAGAATGCTGATAAACGCACATCCAACTTGTGTAATTATTCTGTATTGATGTGGAGCTTTGAACGGGAAGTGTGATACATGGTTCGAAAGCCACTGAAGAGAGGGTCGTTTTGGCGTAAAGAACATCCCATTCGGAGTCCGAACGAGGAAGTTATGAGCAAAGTGGTGACGCCGCGCGAGCTGTGCCGAACAGAATTGCAGTGCTATATTCCATGGCCTGTTACATATTCAATTCTTGGATTTTTTGTGATTTCTTTATATAGATAGAAAGCCAAGGAAGAGAGGATCGCGTGAGCACAAAAATCACTCAATTCGGAGGTCGGATGTGAAAGTTATACGCGAAACGGAGAGACTGCGCAAATCCAGTAGCAGGGTTCGACCTGTGGTTCGACCTGTGGCAAGGGGTTCGACCTGTTTGACGAGGTCGAACCTACATGCGGGAACTTACGTATTTTCGAGGCCAAAACGCGTGGGATCACTTGAAAAGCCCATTCCAAGCCCTAGAGACGTGATTACAAGTATAAAAGGAGGCTCATGCAGTCAAGAAAAACGTCACCAATCACCGAGGAGAGGCCACAACCATACAACACCCCACAAGGGGGGATCACCCCCCATCCATCATCCACTTCCTTTCCTCCATCCATCCATCACTTTAAAGATTCGTTTGTGGAATCAAGAGGAGAACCAAGAGGAGGATTCAAGACGGAGAAGGGCATGAAGACGCCTACATCAAGGTTTATTCGTTTCCTAATTTATCTTGTATTTTCCGGACATCCGGGTAAGATCTATCCAACACCCATGATTGTTTTTCGAAACATCATGGGCTAGAGCCTTTTTGGTAGGTTTAGGAGTTTGAAGGTTTTATCTAGTTAATTGAACTTCCATGTATACACTCCGTACAACACTACTTGTGGTTTATTTTATATATGATTGTACTTTCTTAATCCATATTCACGGTCGTTTTGTGCATCTTCAATTGGTATATAGAGTCTGAATATATATCTTGGTTGTAGATTGAGTGCGTTCACCGCTTAACATGATTCCATGTTATGATTCTAAGTGAGGGGACTCCGAAGCTTCATTAGAACTATCTTATATGAATACTTATTAATTGAATTGAATTCGGGTTACTAAGTAGGATAAAGAGGATAATTTCATAGTACCTATAAAGGGAGATCATATCGGGTTAGAGTATCAATCCTAGGGGGAAATAATTGATACTGATAATACCTAGAAAGGGGGGTGAAATTATATCTCTTGCTCCGAGGTTATTCACACGTGTTACACGCATGTTTACTTGTGTCTATAGAGTAGATATGCATGGTTTAGTGATGCGTCCATATTCCACAAGGCAGAGTCGGACATTGACACATGGAAGAGAAGTTAAGTAGTGAAACTGGATTATCCTAGAGCTACCTATTCTCCTACTTGATCCACTTTCGTATTCTTCAAGTGATATTTATTTTATTTGTTATTTTAATTACTTGTTTATTAGTTTAATAATTCTAAACCTCAAACTATATTGCCACACTTGTCTTAATTAATTTAGTAAATAATTAAATTGATAATACGCCGTCCCTTGGGTTCGATATTCACTTGGTCACCTTTCGAAACTACAATTGATATCCTTATACTTGAGGATTATTTTGTGTGTTGAGAAAACGCTCATCAAGTTCTTGGCGCCGTTGCCGGGGACGGCTGTTATTATTGATTTTATTATTTCTAGTCGATTAAGATTTTTTTTTCTTTTATTTGTGATTATTTATTTCTATCTAACCTTGAATTTTTCCGAGTTACTTGTGTGCTTGAAAAAGGAGGGGAAGGAAAGGAACGAATAACACATTGAGCTAAACATGGCCGGAGCAAGGCAGAATCCGGATAATGTTTCCATTCGTGAAATTTTCACGAACTTTGGGAATGTCAACATGGGGTTGATAGGAGCAAGGGGGGAAGATGATGATTTTGAGATAAATCCCGCTCTTATTAACATGGTGGAGAAGAATCCCTTTTCTGGAGATTGTTTTGAAGATCCATATCAGCATCTCCGAAGATTTCTTGGTTATGCAAACACTCAAAAAGGAGCTGGAGCTAATGATAATGCTAGACGGATCGCCCTATTCAAGTTCTCATTGATTGATAAGGCAGAAGCTTGGTATGAGACTCTTGATGCCACAGAATGCACTACATGGGACCAACTGCAGCAGAAGTTCTTGGAAAGATACATGCCACCCTCAAGGATCTTAAGAATGAAGCAAGAGATCACCCGATTTGTTATGAATCGGGGTGAGAAATTTTATGAGGCTTGGGACAGATTTAAAGACATGCTCAGGAGGTGCCCACAACATGGAATGTCTAAGGTTGAATACATAAGCATCTTCTACTATGGATTGGATTGTGAGTCACGTATTTTTATTGATGCATCATCAGGAGGAGCGTTGTTATCAAAGACAGCATTTGAAGTGGAAAAGTTGTTTGAAGACATCTCTATGAATACACGTGACTGGCCTGTAGAGAGAGATAGAGGATCATATGTACTTGGCGAAGTAGCGCAGGTTGAACATCAAGTGGTGAAGCCGAATAGGGATGATGAGATCGTCTCTAGTATAGCTAACATCAACAAGCTACTAGAGTTCCAGCAGAGGCAGATCATAGAGTTGACACAAAGGGGGCCTAATATGAAGCAGCAAGAAGTGAAGAGTGTTGAAGATACTTTCCATCGATACATGGCTGAGAATGATGCAAGGATTGATCATCTTGAGGATACCATGAATATTGATCATGCAGATTTATCTAAGCAGATGAAGGAGCTTAATTTGATTATGGGGCAGATGACCGCGAATGTGAATCAATTGACAGAAACATTGGAGAATAATGCCATCACGTTAAGGTCTGGAACGCAGTACGAGGGATCGATGAGGCCGGGATCAAATTTGGACATAGCTAATCCTCGGTTTGACCAAAACCCAGAGGGTTCGACCTGGCATTCAGGTCGAACCATGGTCGAACCATACCATGCGGAGCACTCTGTTTTTCCAGAACACCGGTTCGACCAAAGCAAGGGTGGTTCGACCTGTTCTGCAGGTCGAACCAAGGTCGAACCTCTTCATCCGGCGTGCTCTGTTTTGTCGCAGCAACGGTTCGACCACGACCATAATGGTTCGACCAACCCAGCAGGTCGAACCCAGGTCGAACCGGAGGATATAAACTATACAGTGAGACAGTTTGACCTAGAGGGCAGTGGTTCGACCTCAAACACTGGTCGAACCCTAGTCGAACCTCAAGAGCAAAAAGAGAGCAGTCTTCCAGGAGATAGGTTCGACCATTACGTACCTGGTTCAACCTCTCAAACAGGTCGAACCCAGGTCGAACCTCAAATTAAAAAAAAAGCCGTTGTCCAGAAGGTAGGTTCGACCAGTACGTGCCTGGTTCGACCTGTTCCACAGGTCGAACCCTGGTCGAACCCATCCAGAAGTTGCCCGTTTCTCCACCAAATATTCCGCATGATGTTGATGTTACTCCAGTACCATTACATGAGCAGAATACTGAGCTTACAATGGAGAAAAAGTGGGAAGAAGCAAAGAGATTGAGAGCCGAGAAGGATAAAGCGAAGGAGGTTGAACATGATGAATGGGGAAGACCAAAGACCAAGATACCTCCTCCGTTTCCTTCGAGATTGGCCAAGAAGGGATTGGAAGAAAAGTTCAAGAGGTTTCACGATGTCATGAGCAAAGTAAGCTTGAACATTCCTTTCTCTGAAGCAATCATGGAGATGCCATACTATGCCCGATTCCTCAAGAATATTATATCAAAGAAGAGAAGCTTGAACGGAGTGGAGACGGTGAACCTATCAGTGAATTACAGCTTGATCCTTCAAAGGAAGCTGCCTGCAAAGTTAAAGGATCCGGGAAGCTTCACCATTCTTTGTAACATTGGAAAAGGGTCGGCACATAAAGCCTTGTGTGATTTGGGGGCAAGCGTTAATTTGATGCCTTTGTCCATATTTAAAAGGCTTGGTTTGGGGGATCTTAATCCCACGAATATTGCTCTTCAATTGGCGGATAGATCCATGACTTGTCCGAAGGGTTTAATTGAAGATGTTTTAGTGAGAGTGGATAAGTTAGTTTTTCCCGTGGATTTTCTTGTACTTGACATGGAAGATGATAAGGGTGATATCCCCCTTATTTTGGGACGACCGTTCCTTGCCACTGCTGGAGCTATGATAGATGTTAAGGAATGAAAGCTTAGACTGCGAATGGATAATGAAGATGTGGTTTTCAATCTTGATCATGCAATGAAGATGCCCATGGAGACTCAATCATGCAAGAGCATTGATATGGTTTCTAACTTGTTTAATCTTGATTTTTCTAAGGCAGGTGATTCTGAATTTAAGTGGAAGATTGACAAGGGGGTGTCTAGACAGCCATGGGAGGAAGAAAATTTCAATGATAATATTTTTGTGACCAAGAAAGGTGAGGTGTTGAGTGTAGACAAGAAGAGGGAAAGAAAGTACTTGAAGGTGAGGATGCGACAAGACCGTCCTGTGATCTAGTAGTTCAAAGTGGTAATCCGTCGTGACTCTCCGACGTTAAACATGAGCGCCTGTTTGGGGCTTGCCTTTCCGTTTTATTGCTTTATTTCTTTCGTGTGAGTAAGAAATTTTTATATTTAAGGTGCTTACTAATCGGCAATTACATCTCTTTTCAAACTTAGTTTCGACTTACGTTTTTACTAAGTTTGGGGGGGTGTGATGTACTTACCTCATCGAAGCACCAAGAGTATAATCTTTTCTTTGTAATGTTTGCTAGGGGAGTTAATTTTTTGCGGTATATTGAAACTTTAATCGGTTTTGATATGTCGATTTTTTACAATTTGCCTAGTGTTCAGTGGTGTTTTTAGTGTGTGTGGAGTCGTTTAGATAGTCAATTGAGTCTTTCGTATAGTTCTCCTATTTTATTATTGATGAATCTTGTGATGATGAGTATGTTTGAGCTTTGATGATAGAAAAAGGTAAAAGAGTGGCAAGACGAGTTCTACATTGAGGTTTTGACTCGCGGAGATCGTGCGTACGTTGAAGAAAAATCAGGTGCCCTCGTTTCTTTTTTCTAATTTTTATATGTGCTTTTAATTCATAGGAGTGGAAGGATTGTGTTTATGGTGGTGATCCATGTGAGCTTATTTTTAAATTATCTTGGAATTCATATGCTCTTGAAATTGATGAAGGAAGTGTACTTGAGTTATATTGTGGTATGAAGTTCTATGTGTACTTGTGGGATATTGCTTACCATGAAAAGTGCTCTGTTACTTGTTAAAAACCCATGTGAGATTTTGAGCCTTGTTGATCATGTACATAATCACATGATTTCTTTCTGGTGAGTATCGTTCTTGTGTGTGTATTCTAGAACTTGCCTCTTGTCTTACTTGAAACTAAATGTCTGTTAGATGATGGGAGATGATTTTAGGCCATCTTTGAATTTATAAGTCACTTAGCCAAATAATTCCCTATACCATTCTCCCCTTGATTCCATAAACGAATCTTCAAAGTGATAGATGGATGGAGGAAAGGATGATAGTTGGGGGGTGATCCCCCCTTGTGGGGTGTTGTATGGTTGTGGCCTCTCTTCTCCTCTCTTATTGTTGTGTTCCAATCCTTCCATGGACTGCATGAGCCTCCTTTTATACTTGTAATCACGTCTTTAGGGCTTGGAAGGGGCTTTTCAAGTGATCACACGCATTTTAGCCTCGAAAATCTGGATATGGTAAGTTTTTGCGCGATGGTTCGACCTCAGCAAATAGGTCAAACCACTGGCCGTAGGTCAAACCACAGGTCGAACCATGCTACTGGACAATTTCTGCTCCTGATTCGACCAACCGTCAGGTCGAATCCTAACGTCGTGGTCGAATCCTCCTCCTCGCAAACTGGTTCGACCTTGGTTCGACCTGATGAACAGGTCAAACCATTGAGTCGTGGTCGAACCCTCTTTCGTAAGGTTCGTAATGCCTCGTTCGACCTACTAGAGAGGTCGAACCCTCCTCCAACAGGTCGAACCCACCTGTTTCCTTGGCGGTTCGGATGGCTTCGACTCCGTCTCTTCACTACTTGGAAATTCCACTCTGATTTTGCTATTAAAACCACTCAAAGAGCTCCACTAACACCTGATTCATGCTAATTCACAATATATATAGGTTTTCCACCTATTTCCGCCTCAAAACTCTCCAAAACTAGCACAAAACATGATGCTAAACTTGTAAATTTACACACTTATCAAACCCCCAAACTTACATGTTGCTCATCCCGAGGCAACCAAATCAAACCGCAGGAGTCGTGTATAATTCACCAAGATCAAGTACAACACATATTACACATGCCACTTCATTAAATCAAACAACTATTAATTGCATCATATATGTCACTCATGAAAAACCAATCCAATCACACACCATTCGGAGTATTAAGTAATCTAGCTCACAAGATAGGTATTTACTCTCTTTCACTCAAGTGCGTGAGGCACTACATAGGCTAGTATAAACACTCATATTCAATCCATATTTACGCGTAACCATAAGCTTGGTAAAGGTCTAAAAAATCAACTCACAATCAACATATTACTAGGATCATAAAGGACTTGTCTTTAGGTTGTAATGTTGGCTCTTTGGAAAAAGGTAGGAAAATTTAGGTAAAGTGACTTAAGACACTAGTAGAGAGTTACGTTGGAGGTTCTCGATTTCTTCTTCTTGCTGCAATATCTCCTCCAACTTCTCCTCTTCTTTTCATGGATTTTCCTTCTTTACCGTGCATCAACATCATCTTCTTTTGATAACTAGGGTACCGGTTATAGGCACTACCCTTCTCCTCTTTATCAATCAGCTGCTCTTAAGCTTAAAGCTCCATGTTATAAGCAATCGGGGTACCAGTTTCGGGCACTATCCCTAAACAAGATTTAACCATGTACTTCTTATTCTTTTCATTTAACCACATTCTATCTTCCTTCTTCTTCTTAAAACTCTTAATCTCCTCAACTCTCTACCAATGAATGGGTCAATCAAGGCTCAAGTAAAGGGTCATAGGGCTATTTAATTTGGCTACCAAAGAAAAAGCTTTTAACGGCTCAACGATATAATCAAAGGTTTATATGATCATTAGGAAGGATAAAATTTGGCTAAGTAGCTTAATTAATCAAAAATGGCCTAAGATCATATCCTAGTAATTCATCAATTGTAAGTCTCACACAAGACTCCAAGCCAAGTTCTAGAATACGTTCAAATGAATGATCCTCTCAAGAATAAACTATCATGATCAAGCATGATTAAAAGGCTCAAATCCTCACAAAGGTAAATAGAATCCTAAGTACTCCTCATAGCACATAATCAAGATCAATTCCACAAGAATTCTATATACTTATCAAATTATACATGCTTCTCATCAATGGAAATTAACACATGAACATATGAATGCACATAATCAACCCATATATCAAATCGATCATACAAGGTCCTCAACAATCCCAACTCATGCAACATAGAAGGACGGGATTAAGAACACACTTATCATCACAAGATTCATCAATAATAAAAATAGGAGAACTATAAGAAAGACTTAATTGACTATGTAATCGACACTACACTCACTAGAAACACCACTGAACACTAGACAAATTACAAAAAAATCGACACATCAAAACCGATTAAAGTTTCAACATACCGCAAAAAATCAACTCCCCTAGCAAATATTACAAAGAAAATATTATACTCTTGGTGCTTCAATGAGGTAATAACATCACACCCCCCCAAACTTAGTAAAAACTTAAGTTGAAACTAAGTTTGTAAAGAGATGTAATTGCCGAATAGTAAGCACCTTAAATATAAAAATTTCTTACTCACACGAAAGAAATAATAAAGCACTAAAATGGAAGGGCAAGCCCCCAACAGGCGCTCATATTTAACGTCGTAGAGTCACGACGGATTACCACTTTGAACTATTGGATCACAGGACGGTCTTGTCGCATCCTCACCTTCAAGTACTTTCTTTCCCTCTTCTTGTCTACGCTCAAACCTCGCCTTTCTTGGTCACAAAAATATGATCATTGAAATTTCCTTCCTCTTATGGCTGTCTAGACTCCTCCTTGTCAACCTTCCACTTAAATTTAGAATCACTTGTCTTAGAAAAATCAAGATTAAACAAGTTTGAAACCACATCAATGCTCTTGCACGGTTGAGTCTCCATGGGCAATTTCATTGCATGATCAAGAGAGAAAACCACATCTTCATTATCCATCTGCAGTCTAAGCTTCCCTTCCTTAACATCTATCATAGCTCCAGCTGTGACAAGGAACGGTCGTCCCAAAATACGGGGAATGTCACCCTTATCATCTTCCATCTCAAGTACAAGAAAATCCACGGGAAAAACTAACTTATCCACTCTCACTAAAACATCTTCAATTAAACCCTTTGGACAAGTCATGGATCTATCCGCCAATTGAAGAGTAATATTCGTGGGTTTAAGATCCCCCAAACCAAGCCTTTTAAATATGGACAAAGGCATCAAGTTAACACTTGCCCCCAAATCACACAAAGCTTTATGTGCCGACCCTTTTCCAATGTCACAAAGAATGGTGAAGCTTCCCGGATCCTTTAACTTTGCAGGCAGCTTCCTTTAAAGGATCGAGCTACAATTCTCTGATAGGTGCACCGACTCCACTCCGTTCAAGCTTCTATTCTTTGATATAATATCGTTGAGGAATCGGGCATAGTATGGCATCTCCATGATTGCTTCAGAGAAAGGAATGTTCAAGCTTACTTTGCTCATGACATCGTGAAACCTCTTGAACTTTTCATCCAATCCCTTCTCGGCCAATCTCGAAGGAAACGGAGGAGGTATCTTGGACTTTGGTCTTCCCCATTCATCACGTTCAACCTCCTTCACTTTATCCTTCTCGGCTCTCAATCTCTTTGCTCTTTCCTACTTCTTCTCCATTGTAAGCTCAGTATTCTGCTCATGCAATGGTACTGGAGTAACATCAACATCACGTGGAGTATTCAGCACAAAAATAGGTACATTCTGGACTGGTTCGACCTAGGTTCGACTAGGGATACTGGTCGAACCAGATGTATAGTGGTCGAACTGATCATCTGGAAGGCTGTTCTCACTTTGAAGTCGTGGTTCGACATGGGTTCGACCTTCAGGACAGGTCGAACTGCTTTTCCTCAGGTCGAACCAGCTTACTATACTATTTCTGCCTCCCAGTTCGACCAAGGTTCGACCAGATGGTTTGGTTGAACCATGTCCGTCGTGTTTGAACCGTTGTTGCGACAAAACAGGGTGTTTCGGACATTGAGGTTAGACATGGGTTCGACCTTCAGGAGAGGTCGAACCACCCTTGCTTGATCGAACCGATAATCTGGAAAAATTGAGTGCTCCGCATGGTATGGTTCGACCTGTAGGCCAGGTCAAACCACCTGTATGTTGGTCGAACCGATGCTGTAATACCTCCTGATCATGTCCAGTGCGTTGGTTCGACTTCCCCTGTGTGGTTCGACCTTCTATGTTGGTCGAACCATGGTCGAATCTTGCCCTAGACATGTCCAAATTTGATTTCGGCCTCATCGATCCTTCGTACTGTGTTCCAGACCTCAATGTGATGGCATTATTCTCCAATGTTTGTGTCAAGTGATTCACGTTTGTAGTCATCTGCCCCATAATCAAGGTAAGCTCCTTCAACTGCTTAGATAAATCTGCATGATCAATATTCATGGTATCCTCAAGACGATCAATCCTTGCATCATTCTCAGCCATGTATCGATGGAAGGTATCTTCAACACTCTTCACTTCTTGCTGCTGCATACTAGGCCCCCTTTGTGTCAACTCTGTAATCTGCTTTTGCTGGGATTCTAATAACTTGTTGATGTTAGCTAGACTAGAGACGATCTCATCATCCCTATTCGGCTTCTCCACTTGATGTTCAACCTGTGCTACCTTGCCAAGTACATATGATCATCTATCTCTCTCCGTAGGCCAATCACGTAAATTCATAGAGATGTCTTCAAATAACTTTTCTGCTTCAAGTGTTGTCTTAGATAACAGCGCTCTTCCTAATGATACATCAATAAAAATATGCGACTCACAATCCAATCCATAGTAGAAGATGCTTATGTATTCAACCTTCGCCATTCCATGCTGTGGGCACCTCCTGAGCATGTCTTTAAACCTATCCCACGCCTCATAAAATTTCTCACCCTGATTCATAACAAATCAGGTGATCTCTTGCCTCATTCTTAAGATCCTTGAGGGTGGCATGTATCTCTCTAAGAACTTCTGCTGCAAGTGGTCCCATGTAGTGCAATCGGCTGCATCAAGAGTCTCATACCAAGCTTCCGCCTAATCAATTAATGAAAACTTGAATAAGGCGATCCGCCTAGCATCATCATTAGCTCCAGCTCCCTTTTGAGTATTTGCATAACCAAGAAATATTCGGAGATGTTGATATGGATCTTCAAAACAACCTCCAGAAAATTGTTTCTTCTCTACCATGTTAATAAGAGCGGGATTTATCTCAAAATCATCATCTTCCCCCCTTGCTCCTATCAACCCCATGCTGTCAATTCCATAGTTCGTGAAAATTTCATGTATGACATATTATCCGGATTCTGCCTTGCTACGGCCATGTTTAGCACAGTGTGTTATTCGTTCCTTTCCTTCCTCTCCTTTTTACAAGACCACAAGTAACTCAGAAAAATTTCAGGTTAGATAGAAATAAATAATCACAAATAAAAGAAAAAGAAAAAAAATCTTAATCAAACTAGAAATAATAAAATCAATAATAACAGCCGTCCCCGGCAATGGCGCCAAGAACTTGATGAGCGTTTTCTCAACACAAAATTAATCCCCATGTATGAAGGATATCAATTGTAGTCTCGAATGGTGACCAAGTGAATATCGAACCCAAGGGACGGCGTATTATCAATTTAATTATTATCTAAATTAATTAAGACGATTATGGCAATATAGTTGAGGTTGAATTATTAATCTACTAAACAATTAATTAAAATAACAAATAAAATAAACTATCACTCGAAGAATACGTAGGTGGATCAAATAGGAGAATAGGTAGCTCTAGGATAATCCAGTTTCACTAATTAATTTCTCTTCCATGTATCAATGTCTGACTCTGCCTTGTGAAATATGGACGCATCACTAAACCATGCATATCTACTCTATAGACACAAGTAAACGTGCGTGTAACACGTGTGAATAACCTCGGAGCAAAAGATATAAGTTCACCCCCCTTTCTAGGTACTATCAGTATCAATTATTTCCCCCTAGGATTAGTACTCTAACCCAATATGATCTCCCTTTATAGGTACTATAAAATTATCCTCTTTATCCTACTTATTAATCCGAATTCAATTCAATTAACAAGTTTTCATATAAGATAGTTCTAAAAAGACTTCGGAATCCCTTCACTTAGAATTATAACATAAAACCTTGCTCAACAGTGAACGCACTCAACCAATAACCATGTTATGTATGGATTAAAAAGGCACAATCTTATATAAAATAAACTACAAGTAGTGTTGTACGGAGTATACGCATGGAAGTTCAATTAACTAGACAAAACCTTCACAACCCTAGTTCTACCAAAAAGGCTCTAGCCCATGATGTTGCGAAGAACAATCATGGGTGTTGGATAGATCTTACCCGGATGTCCGGAAAATACAAGATAAATTAGAAAACAAATAAACCCTAGATGTGGCATCATCATGTCCTTCTCGCTCTTGAATTCTCCTCTTAGTTCTCCCCTTGATTCCACAAACGAATCTTCAAAGTGATGGATGGATGGAGGAAATGATGATGGTTGGGGGGTGATCCCCCCTTGTGGGGTGTTGTATGGTTGTGGCCTCTCTTCTCCTCTCTTGTTGTTGTGTTCCAATCCTTCCATGGACTGCATGAGCCTCCTTTTATACTTGTAATCATGTCTTTAGGGCTTGGAATGGGCTTTTCAAGTTATCACACACGTTTTGGCCTCGAAAATCCAAATATGGTAAGTTTCTACATGATGGTTCAACATCAGCAAACAGGTCGAACCACTGGCCGCAGGTCGAACCACAGGTCAAACCCTACTTCTGGAAGTATTCTGCACTTGGTTCGACCTCTTGTACAGGTTGAACCACTCCTTCTTGGTCGAACCACAGGTCGAACCATGCTACTGGATAATTTCTGCTCCTGATTCGACCAATCATCAGGTCGAATCCCAACATTGTGGTCGAATCCTCCTCCTCGTAAACTGGTTCGTAACGCCTGGTTCGACCTGCTGGAGAGGTCGAACCCTCCTCCAATAGGTCGAACCCACCTGTTTCCTTGGCGGTTTGGATGGCTTCGACTCCGTCTCTTCAATACTTGGCACTTCCACTCTGATTTCGCTATTAAAACCACTTAAAGAGCTCCACTAACACCTGATTCATGCTAATTCACAATATATATAGGTTTTCCACCTATTTCTGCCTCAAAACTCTCCAAAACTAGCACAAAACATGATGCTAAACTTGTGAATTTACACACTCATCATGGACCGATCTTACTTGACTCTCCAGCAGAACTCTGTCACAACCCCTCCGGATGATGGGAGATCGCTCTCCATCCAACTCTACGTCTCCACGTCTTGGTTCTCGATCAAAAGCTCCCTTTTCTTGACTGCATGAGCCTCCTTTTATACTTGTAATCATGTCTTTAGGGCTTGGAATGGGCTTTTCAAGTGATCTCACGTGTTTAGGCCTCGAAAATCCAAATAAGGTAAGTGTCCGCACATCGGTTTGACATCAGCAAACAGGTCAAACCACTCCTCCCTGGTCAAACCATAAGTCAAACCACGCTACTGGATGAATTCAGCACCTGGTTCGACCAACTGGGCAGGTCAAACCCCGATGTCGTGGTCGAACCCTCCTTCTCGCGAGCTGGTTCGACCACAGTTCGACCTGATGAGCAGGTTGAACTCTCTGGTCCTGCTCCTCTTGTACACTTCGCGTCGTCGGTTCGACCTGCTAGATAGGTCGAACCCGCCTCCTTCTGGTCGAACCTACCTCTTCTTTAACGGTTCGGATGGCCTCGACTTCGTCTCTTCAATTCTTGACACTTCAACTCTGATTTTGCTAGTAAAACCACTCAAATAGCTCCAACAACACATGATTCATGCTCTTTCACAATATATAGGTTTTCCACCTATTTCAACCTTTTAAACTCTCCAAAACTAGCACAAATTCCGGCGCAAGATTCATGAATTTACACACTCATCATGCATCCACCGAGTACGACTCCCACGCCAAACAAGGTATGAAAGATTTAAAATTTGCAACAATGATTACATGTGTAATTATGTGCAAGTTATGTTTTATTATCCCATGTGTATAAATTTATGAATTACTATGCAAGATAGTTTGTTCTTACATGATAAGAGGAATCGTGTTATGGTAGATGGACAACATAGCTATACAACAAGCTTACAGAAATTATCAGCGCGATCCGCGCCATGATTTGGCAACACACATTGCTATGATGCTGCAAGAATGGAGAGAGGTTCGAGATTTTGGAGATTGAATCACTAACTACTGGGCTTGTGTGAAGCTGATTAACAGTTTACCCCTGGCATGGAGGGAGGTCGCCTATCATATTTTCACGGCTGGGCTGCAACATAATATAAATCAAGAGGTTCCACGAACAAGCTATCCTGTGTTCACCGTACAGTTATTCGAGAGAGTGGTTTGCTTCCAATCACCACCTCTGGACACATTGTAGATGCTCCGGAGAATGCTCTCATCGAGGGATACTATGGAATTCCCGATGAAGAAGAATCCAAAAAAGACCCTGAAGGGGATCCTGAGGAGAATGTTGAATAAATTCATGCCAGCAATTATTTTAGCTTCTAGTATTATTTATTATTAACCTTATGATGGGAGATTTGACTTTTGCCTTAAGTATTTGACATCTATGATATTCATTTTGAGACAATTCTTTATTTGCGGCACAAATGGAATTATTATTATTATTATTATTATTATTATTATTATTATTATTATTATTATTATTATTATTATTATATTTTTTTTATTAGTTTCCCTTCTAATTACGTGCCTCTATCATTTAATTATTTTGTAGACGATGTTATAATATGCCTCATTATTATTATGATTACTGATCATCATCCTGAGCTAGTATTAAATACTTGATCATTGATGATTGAAGGATGCCTCCGAGAAGAGCGCCTCAGGTTAACAACGTTCAGGCTAACGACAACCAAGCGAATAACAATCAGCAACTAGCAGCGAATGAAGATGCCTATGCCAAGGTGATGAAGCAGTTCCGGTCCTACACACCGCCTATCTTCAAGGGACGTGAGGGACCCGAATATGTGGAAGAGTGGTTGAGGTCACTCGAAAAGACTTTTCACTTCATGAAGTGCAACGATCGGTACCACGTCTACTGTGCATCATACCAGTTCACAGAAGATGCGGATCATTGGTGGGGTTCATACTAGAGGATGAGACCTGATGAGGACCCTGAAGCTATCACATGGGAGGAATTTAAGAGGATAGTGCTGGAGAACTACTATCCGCGGACTCACCGAGCTAAAGTAGAGCGCGAGTTCTACGATTTCAAGCAAGGAAATCAGACTGTGGTTGAATACAAGCTGCGATTCAATCAAATGAGCCGGGCAACATCACAGCTAGTAGATACTGAAGAGAAACAAGCTCAGAAATTGGTGGACGGCCTGCGCCAAGACATTCAGGATGCTATGGCTTCTCTGCCTGAGATGGGATATGCTGATACTTTTCAGAGGGCTCAAAATATAGAAGCCTGTTTTGAGAGGGGACGTGCTAATCGTAGGTCGATGGAGAACTCAGGAAAAAGAAAGTGGGAGAACTCTAGCTCTGGAGGGAACAACAACAAACAGCCAAGGGCCAACACTAATCCGCCCCCAAATGCTCAGAATACAAAACCGCTTTGCCCGAAATGTGAGAAGAGACACGATGGTGAAAGCCTTAAAGGTCAGGAAAGATGTTTCAGATGCCATAAAGTCGGGCACAGAATTCAAGATTGCACCAAACCACGTAACTATGTGCCGGACCGTAGAGGACCGCCTGCAAGAGGAAATCAAAGGCAAGCTACCGGAGGTCAAGGAAGAGTCTTTGCCATTAACCAGAATGAAGAGGATAAGGAACAAAGAGTCACTACAGGTACTTTATTAGTGGGTAACTCCCGAGCTTTCACATTGTTTGATACTGGTGCATCACATTCTTTCATATCTGTTATATATTGTCGTAAGATTTGTTGTGAACTAATCAAGAGCGATGAGCCTCTTGAGATTAGTCTACCTTCGGGAGAGAAGATTCTCATACATTCAATAGAGGATAGCCTCGACGTAGACATTGAAGGGATCAACTTTAGCGCCAAACCCTACGTTATGGACTTGCATGGGTTCGATTTGATACTAGGAATGGATTGGCTTACACCATCAAGCCATCTTCAGGTGTAAGGAGCGAGAAGTGATCTTAACGGTGCTAGGATCTAAGGAAGAAATCGTCCTCAAGATCAAGAGTGGTGTGATACCCCAAGTTTTATCTACCGCGAAAGCAGCATATATGCTTAAAAAGAAGTTATGTCAAGGATACTTAGTGAACATTGTGGACTCTAAGATCTCAGAAGTGTCACCCCGCAACATATCAGTAGTGCGGGACTTTCTAGATGTCTTTTCGGAGGAATTGCCAGGGATACCAGCAAACAGCCAAGTAGAATTTTCGATGGACCTACTTCTTGTATCAGCACTAGTTTCCAAGGCCCCTTACAGAATGGCACCCATGGAACTACAAGAGCTGAAGATTCAACTGCAAGAGCTTCTGAACTTGGGATTTATTCGCCCAAGCGTATCACCATGGGGAGCACTGGTTCTATTTATCAAGAAGAAGGACGGTTCGATGAGGATGTGTATTGATTACCGTGAGCTCAATCGGCTGACAGTGAAGAAAAAGTATCCCTTACCGAGAATCAAAGACTTATTTGATCAACTTGAAGGAGCTAGTACCTTTTCCAAGATTGACTTGAGATCCGGATACCATCAGTTGAGGGTGAAGGAGACATATATTTCTAAGACGGCTTTTAGGACTCGGTATGGACATTATGAGTTCGTTATAACGCCATTTGCTTAAGTAATGCACCTGCTGTGTTTATGGACCTGATGAATCGAGTTTTCCACCAGTATCTCGATCAGTTTGTCATAGTCTTCATTGATGACATTCTGGTTTACTCGAAGGACGAAGCACAACATGAGGAACACTTGAGATTGGTATTTGAAACACTTCGCAAGGAGAAGATGTACATGAAGTTTAAGAAATGTGAATTTTGGTTGAACCAAGTCGCCTTCCTTGGACATGTGGTGACATCGCAAGGAATCGAGGTGGATCCATCGAAGATTGAAGCTGTGAATCAGTGAAGGACGCCATCAAATGTACAAGAAGTTTGGAGTTTCTTAGGACTAGCGGGCTATTACCGGAGGTTTATTGAAGGATTTTCAAAGATAGTCGGTCCTTTGACGCGCTTGACTCAGAAAGGCGAAAAGTTTGTTTGGTCTGAGAAGTGTGAAGATAGTTTCCAGAAATTAAAGCATGACTTGACCACAACACCAGTCTTGACGATACCTAATCCAAACGAAGAATTCACTGTCTACAACGATGCATCAAAACAAGGACTTGGATGTGTTTTGATGCAACATGGGAAGGTTATTGCATACGCTTCCAGACAGTTGAGGCCGCATGAGGCGAACTACCCTACGCATGATTTGGAGTTGGCAGCAGTTGTGCATGCCCTGAAGATTTGGCGACACTACCAATATGGAGGAAGATGTGTGATCTTCACGGACCATAAGAGTCTGAAATATCTTTTCACTCAAAGGGAGCTCAACATGAGACAGCGAAGATGGTTAGAGTTGGTGAAGGACTATGATTGCTCAATTGAGTACCATCCAGGCAAGGCTAACATGGTAGCCAATGCCTTGAGCCAAAAAACCAAAATGGAGCTTAATAGTTTACATACCAAGCATGAGGAGATAATCAAGGAATTCGCCAAGATGCAAATAGAGTTGGTGACATCACCCTCCGGCACAAGAGCGATCATTGCATCGTTGGAGATCCTACCGAGTTTGAAAATGGAGATAAAGGGAGCTCAAGAGCAAGATCACTTTTTGCAAGGAATGAAGAAGAAGGCACAAGGAGGTGAATATAATGGCTTCAAGGTAGATGATGAGGGAGTGTTGACATTAAACGGAAGAATATGTGTTCCAATGGTTGAAGAATTAAGAGGAAAGATTTTAGGAGAGGCACACGGAGCTCCATACACCGCCCATCCGGGAGGAACAAAGATGTATCAAGATTTAAAAGAAAAATTTTAGTGGAGAAGCATGAAGCGTGATATTGGGTACTATGTGGAGAGATGTTTGACTTGCCAGCAAGTCAAGGCGGAACACCAACGACCAGCTGAAAAGTTAAAGCCACTCGAGATACCGGAGTGGAAATGGGAGAAAATGGCCATGGATTTCATTGTAGGACTACCAAGATCGTCAAAGGGAAACCACGCCATTTGGGTCATTGTTGATCGATTGACTAAATCGGCGCATTTCTTACCAGTGAAGATGACATGCAAGATGGAGCAGTTCGCTCAGTTATATGTTCAAGAAATATTGAAGCTTCATGGTGTACCAATTTCAATAGTGTCTGATAGAGATGCACGCTTTACTTCGAGATTTTGGGAAAGTCTACACAAGACCATGGGGACAAGTGTGTTCTTAATCCCATCCTTCTATGTTGCATGAGTTAGGATTGTTGAGAAGCTTGTATGATCGATTTGATGGGCTGGTGAATTTCTGTGCATTCATATGTTCATGTATGCTTCTAGTTATGAAAGCTTGTATGATTGTTGAGTATGTAGAATTCTTGTGGAATTGATCTTGATTATGTGCTATGAGGAGTACTAGGATTCTATTTACCTATGTGAGAATTTGAGCTTTTTAATCATGCTTGATCATGATAGTTTATTCTTGAGAGAATCATTCATATGAACGTATTCTAGAACTTGGCTTGGAGTTTTGTGTGAAACTTACAATTGATGAATTGCTAGGACATGATCTTAGGCAATTATTTTATGATTAAGCTACTTAGCCAAATTTTATCCTTCCGAATGATCTTATTAACCTTTGGTCGCCTCGTTGAGCCGTTAAAAGCTTTTTCTTTGGTAGCCAAATTAAATAGCCTTATGACCCTTTACTTGAGCCTTGATTGACACATTCATTGGTAGAGAGTTGAGGAGATTAAAAGTTTTAAGAAGAAGAAGGAAGATAGAATGTGGTTGAATGAAAAGAATAAAAAGTATGGTTAAATCTTGTTTAGGGGTAGTGCCCGAAACTGTTACCCCAATTGCTTAAAACATGGAGCTTTAAGCTTAAGAGCAGCTGATTGATAAAGAGGAGAAGGGTAGTGCCTGAAACCGGTACCCGAATTGTCTAAAGAAGATGATGTTGATGCCATGAGAAGAAAGAAAATTAAAAAATTTTACAAGTTCAAGAGACGAAATTGGAGGAGACTATGAAGCCGAATGAAGAAATCGAGAACCTCCAAGGTAACTATCTACTAGTGTCTTATGTCACTTTACCTAAATTTTCCTACC